>CM069858.1:211918244-213308244 GCA_036172795.1 Pelodytes ibericus | reverse complement strand
CTCTCACCCTGTCTCTCACCCCTTCCTCACCTTGCCCTCACCCCTCTCTCACCCTACTCTCCCCCCTCTCACCTTGCCCACACCCATTTCTCATCCCTGCCTTCACCCCTTTCTCACCCTACTCTCACCCTGTCTCTCACCCCTTTCTCACCCTGCTCTTACCCCTCTCTTATCATACCCTCTCTTATCACATGCTATGTTATCACATGCTCTCTTATCACATCCTCACCCCTCTCTATCTTGCATTTTCCTATCTCACCTCTGTCTGTGTGCACTCTCCCCCTCCCATCACCCTGTGATACAATATGCAGGTCAGTCAGTTAATAGGTGTTAGGATCTGTCAGCTCATGGGATCTCAATTCACGTGTGCCAGTCTTCTCTCCTACGTCATATTGAGGGCGAGGAGTTTATTAATATCCTGCTAAGCCAGGATCTGTGAATAATTAAATCATTATTATGTTAACACAGGCATGACCCCGCCAGAGCCAGAGAGAAACTACTTATACATCTCTTATTAGAGAGTAAGCTCTGCGGTGTGGAAGTATTACCTCCTTTTGGTTCTTATGTCTCCCTCTGTGCCCCTCTGTATATTAGAGTGTTAGCTCTGATGACCAGGCATTACTTCTCTCTATGGTCTCTCTGTATTGTCTCATTGTCCCTCTCTATATTAGAGTGATAGCTCTGAAGGCCAGTCATTACTTCTCTCTATGGTCTCTCTGTATTGTATCATTGACCTCTCTATATTAGAGTGATAGCTCTGAGGGCCAGTCATGACTTCTCTCTATGGTCTCTCTGTATTGTATCATTGTCCCTCTCTATATTAGAGTGATAGCTCTGAAGGCCAGTCATTACTTCTCTCTATGGTCTCTCTGTATTGTATCATTGTCCCTCTCTATATTAGAGTGATAGCTCTGAGGGCCAGTCATTCCATCTCTTTATGGTCTCTGTATTGTATCATTGTCCCTCTCTATATTTGAGTGTTAGCTCTTATGGCCAGTCATTCCATCTCTTTATGGTCTCTGTATTGTATCATTGTCACTCTCTATATTAGAGTGATAGCTCTAAGGGCCAGTCATGACTTCTCTCTATGGTCTCTCTGTATTGTATCATTGTCCTCTCTATATTAGAGTGATAGCTCTGAAGGCCAGTCATTACTTCTCTCTATGGTCTCTCTGTATTGTATCATTGTCCCTCTCTATATTAGAGTGATAGCTCTGAAGGCCAGTCATGACTTCTCTCTATGGTCTCTCTGTATTGTATCATTGTCCTCTCTATATTAGAGTGATAGCTCTGAAGGCCAGTCATGACTTTTCTCTATGGTCTCTCTGTATTGTTATTCTTATGTCTCCCTCTGTGCCCCTCTGTATATTAGAGTGTTAGCTCTGATGACCAGGCATTACTTCTCTCTATGGTCTCTCTGTATTGTCTCATTGTCACTCTCTATATTAGAGTGATAGCTCTA
The DNA here is from genome assembly GCA_036172795.1 of Pelodytes ibericus. NCBI lineage: Eukaryota > Metazoa > Chordata > Amphibia > Anura > Pelodytidae > Pelodytes > Pelodytes ibericus. The sequence goes on along the minus strand of CM069858.1, from coordinate 213,306,782 downwards.
AGGGCCAGTCATGACTTCTCTCTATGGTCTCTCTGTATTGTATCATTGTCCTCTCTATATTAGAGTGATAGCTCTGAAGGCCAGTCATTACTTCTCTCTATGGTCTCTCTGTATTGTATCATTGTCCCTCTCTATATTAGAGTGATAGCTCTGAAGGCCAGTCATGACTTCTCTCTATGGTCTCTCTGTATTGTATCATTGTCCTCTCTATATTAGAGTGATAGCTCTGAAGGCCAGTCATGACTTTTCTCTATGGTCTCTCTGTATTGTATCATTGTCCTCTCTATATTTGAGTGATAGCTCTGATGACCAGTCATTACTTCTCTTTAGTGTCCCTCTCTATATTAGAGTGATAGCTCTGAAGGCCAGTCATTACTTCTCTTTATGGTCTGTGTATTGTATCATTGTTCTCTCTATATTAGAGTGATAGCTCTGAAGGCCAGTCATTCCATCTCTTTATGGTCTTTGTATTGTATCATTGTCCCTCTCTATATTAGAGTGATAGCTCTGAAGGCCAGTAATTACTTCTCTCTATGGTCTCTCTGTATTGTATCATTGTCGCTCTCTATATGAGAGTGTTAGCTCTGATGGCCAGTCATTCCATCTATTTATGGTCTCTGTATTGTATCATTGTCGCTCTCTATATTTGAGTGTTAGCTCTGATGGCCAGTCATTCCATCTATTTATGGTCTCTGTATTGTATCATTGTCGCTCTCTATATTAGAGTGAGAGCTCTGAAGGCCAGTCATTACTTCTCTTTATGGTCTCTGTATTGTATCATTGTCCCTCTCTATATTAGAGTGATAGCTCTGAAGGCCAGTCATTCCATCTCTTTATGGTCTCTGTATTGTATCATTGTCCCTCTCTATATTAGAGTGTTAGCTCTGATGGCCAGTCATTCCATCTCTTTATAGTCTCTGTATTGTATCATTGTCCCTCTCTATATTTGAGTGTTAGCTCTTATGGCCAGTCATTCCATCTCTTTATGGTCTCTGTATTGTATCATTGTCCCTCTCTATATTAGAGTGTTAGCTCTGAGAACCAGTCATTCCATCTCTTTATGGTCTCTGTATTGTATCATTGTCCCTCTCTATATTAGAGTGTTAGCTCTGATGGCCAGTCATTCCATCTCTTTATGGTCTCTGTATTGTATCATTGTCCCTCTCTATATTAGAGTGATAGCTCTGATGGCCAGTCATTCCATCTCTTTATGGTCTCTGTATTGTATCATTGTCCCTCTCTATATTAGAGTGTTAGCTCTGATGGCCAGTCATTCCATCTCTTTATGGTCTCAGTATTGTATCATTGTCCCTCTCTATATTTGAGTGTTAGCTTTTATGGCCAGTCATTCCATCTCTTTATGGTCTCTGTATTGTATCATTGATCATCTCTATATGAGAGTGTTAGCTCTGAAGGCCAGTCATTCCATCTCTTTATGGTCTCTGTATTGTATCATTGTCCCTCTCTATATTAGAGTGATAGCTCTGATGGCCAGTCATTCCATCTCTTTATGGTCTCAGTATTGTATCATTGTCCCTCTCTATATTTGAGTGTTAGCTTTTATGGCCAGTCATTCCATCTCTTTATGGTCTCTGTATTGTATCATTGATCATCTCTATATGAGAGTGTTAGCTCTGAAGGCCAGTCATTCCATCTCTTTATGGTCTCTATTGTATCATTGTCCCTCTCTATATTTGAGTGTTAGCTTTTATGGCCAGTCATTCCATCTCTTTATGGTCTCAGTATTGTATCATTGATCATCTCTATATTAGAGTGTTAGCTTTTATGGCCAGTCACTACTTCTCTCTGTTGGACCGGGCAGGAGGATTATTCTCTAGATTTCAGAGCAGGAGGTTGTGGTCTCCATGTCCCTTTATTATATTGTTGTGCCTTTGTAAACTCTGCAGGATTATCTACTTCTTGTGGTTTTCCTCTTACAGCATTGTACGTTGCTGCCTATGCTAGAGTGACCGCATGTCACTATCTGAAAGATTTCAACTTTCATCTATTGAAAAAGGCTGAGATTGAGGCTATTTGATCCAATCTCGAGCAGACACATAAGGAGCAGTGGGATCAGGGGAAGCTTCGCTGTTTAAAGTCTAGGATTTAGGTTATTCTGAAAACGCTGAAAACATGGCTGTGGCATTTTAATGGGAAAAGGTTGGCAGTAATGGGCATGTGGGCTGTGGCATATTAATGAACATACTGTGGCATATTAATGGGCATACTGGCTGTGGCATATTAATGATCATAAAGTGGCATATTAATGGACATTCTGTGGCATATTAATGGGCATTATGTGGCATATTAATTTTCATACTGGCTGTGGCGTATTAATGGGCATACTGACTGTGGCATATTAATGGGCATATAGTGGCATAGAAATGGGCATACTGTGGCATATTAATGGACATACTGGGTGTGACATATTAATTGGCATACTGTGGCGTATTTATAAGCATTAAGTGTCATATTAATGGGCATACTGTGGCATATTAATGGGCATAATGTGGCATTAGATTGTAAGCTTATGAGCAGGGTTCTCTACCTCATGTACCAGTCTGTTCCTGTTTGTCTATCTTAGTATGTAGTTCCCTTCTATGCTCTGTACCTAGCGCTTCATAAATTGTTGGTGCTATATAAAAAAATGTTAATGTATTATTAATGGGCATACTAACTGTGGCATATTAATGGGCATACTGGCTGTGGCATATTAATGGGCATATAGTGGCATATAAATAGGCATACTTGCTGTGGCATTTTAATGGACAAACCGGCTGTGGCATATTAATGGGCAAAGGGTGGCATATTAATGGGGAAACTGGCTGTGGCAAATGAATGGGAAAACAGTGGAACATTAATGAACAAACTGGCTGTGGAATATTAATGGGCAAACAATGGCATATTAATGGTCATTTTGGCTGTGGCATAATAATGGGCACACTGGGGGTGGCATATTCATGGGCAAACTGGCTGTGGCATATTCATGGGGAAACTAACACTGGCATATTAATGGGCAAGCTGTGGCATACTAATGGACAAACTGTCTGTGGCATAATAATGGGCAAACTGTGGCATATTAATGTAAAAACTGGCGGTGGCATATTAATGGGGTAAGTCTTGGATGTGCAATGCAGGTGATGGGGCATGTCCTGGGGTGTATTTAAATCATTGGCATGATATACAAAGACCTGCATAAAATAACTTTGGGAGGGTAGGGGGGCGAGAGGGAGATTTGCAGGGGGGGGGGATACATTTTTTCAGTAAGGGGCCCTGAATACAATGCAGATACATTTTTTATTCTCTGCATTCAGAATACAAAGAATGTTTAGCTAACACAGTCCCTGTAAGGTAGTTTGACTGGGATAAATGTCTACTTCATCATATATAATTTAAAAGGCCACATCACCTGCAAGTAACCAGAATTTAAAGAGCTAACGATATTCTGAATAAGAAAAAGTAAAGTGCCTAATAAATTATGTGTTTTTAGTTGTTTGGTTGCGTATTGTATGTTGTTCATTAATAGCCACTGATAATTTGTCCATTAATAACCCACTCATAATATGTCCATTAATAGCCCACTCATAATATGTCCATTAATAGCCACTGATAATATGTCCATTAATAGCCCACTGATAATTTGTCCATTAATAGCCACTGATAATATGTAAATTAATAACCCACTCATAATATGTCCATTAATAGCCCACTGATAATATGTCCATTAATAGCCCACTCATAATATGTCCATTAATAACCCACTCATAATATGTCCATTAATAGCCCACTGATAATTTGTCCATTAATATGCCACTGATAATTTGTCCATTTATAACCACTGATAATATGTCCATTAATAGCCACTGATAATATGTCCATTAATAGCCCACTGATAATATGTCCATTAATAGCCCACTGATAATTTGTCCATTAATAGCCCACTGATAATATGTCCATTAATAGCCCACTGATAATTTGTCCATTAATAGCCCACTGATAATTTGTCCATTAATAGCCCACTGATAATTTGTCCATTAATAGCCCACTGATAATATGTCCAGTAATGGCCACTGATAATTTGTCCATTAATAGCCACTGATAATTTGTCCATTAATAGCCCACTGATAATATGTCCATTAATAGCCACTGATAATTTGTCCATTAATAGCCACTGATAATATGTCCATTAATAGCCCACTGATAATTTGTCCATTAATAGCCACTGATAATATGTCCATTAATAGCCACTGATAATTTGTCCATTAATAGCCCACTGATAATATGTCCATTAATAGCCACTGATAATTTGTCCATTAATAGCCACTGATAATTTGTCCATTAATAGCCCACTGATAATATGTCCATTAATAGCCACTGATAATTTGTCCATTAATAGCCACTGATAATTTGTCCATTAATAGCCCACTGATAATATGTCCATTAATAGCCCACTGATAATTTGTCCATTAATAGCCACTGATAATTTGTCCATTAATAGCCACTGATAATATGTCCATTAATAGCCCACTGATAATATGTCCATTAATAGCCCACTGATAATATGTCCATTAATAGCCCACTGATAATTTGTCCATTAATAGCCCACTGATAATTTGTCCATTAATAGCCCACTGATAATATGTCCATTAATAGCCACTGATAATTTGTCCATTAATAGCCCACTGATAATGTGTCCATTAATAGCCCACTGATAATATGTCCATTAATAGACCACTGATAATTTGTCCATTAATAGCCACTGATAATATGTCCATTAATAGCCCACTGATAATATGTCCATTAATAGCCACTGATAATTTGTCCATTAATAGCCCACTGATAATATGTCCATTAATAGCCACTGATAATTTGTCCATTAATAGCCACTGATAATATGTCCATTAATAGCCCACTGATAATTTGTCCATTAATAGCCCACTGATAATATGTCCATTAATAGCCACTGATAATATGCCCATTAATAGCCCACTGATAATATGTCCATTAATAGCCACTGATAATATGTCCATTAATAGCCACTGATAATATGTCCATTAATAGCCACTGATAATATGTCCATTAATAGCCACTGATAATTTGCTTATTAATATGCCACAGATAATTTGTCCATTAATAGCCCACTGATAATGTGTCCATTAGTAGCCCACTGATAATATGTCCATTAATAGCCACTGATAATTTGTCCATTAATAGCCACTGATAATTTGTCCATTAATAGCCACTGATAACATGTCCATTAATAGCCCACTGATAATATGTCCATTAATAGCCACTGATAATTTGTCAATTAATAGCCCACTGATAATATGTCCATTAATAGCCCAATGATAATTTGTCCATTAATAGCCCACTGATAATATGTCCATTAATAGCCCACTGATAATTTGTCCATTAATATCCCACTGATAATATGTCCATTAATAGCCCACTGATAATATGTCCATTATTAGCCCACTGATAATTTGTCCATTAATAACCACTGATAATATGTCCATTAATAGCCCACTGATAATATGTCCATTAATAGCCACTGATAATTTGTCCATTAATAACCACTGATGATATGTCCATTAATAGCCCACTGATAATATGTCCATTAATAGCCCACTGATAATTTGTCCATTAATAACCACTGATAATATGTCCATTAATAGCCCACTGATAATTTGTCCATTAATATCCCACTGATAATATGTCCATTAATAGCCCAATGATAATTTGTCCATTAATAGCCCACTGATAATATGTCCATTAATAGCCACTGATAATTTGTCCATTAATATCCCACTGATAATATGTCCATTAATAGCCACTGATAATTTGTCAATTAATAGCCCAATGATAATTTGTCCATTAATATCCCACTGATAATATGTCCATTAATAGCCACTGATAATATGTCCATTAATAGCCACTGATAATATGTCCATTAATAGCCACTGATAATATGTCCATTAATAGCCCACTGATAATTTGTCCATTAATAGCCCACTGATAATTTGTCCATTAATAGCCCACTGATAATATGTCCATTAATAGCCCACTGATAATTTGTCCATTAATAGCCCACTGATAATTTGTCCATTAATAGCCCAATGATAATTTGTCCATTAATAGCCCACTGATAATATGTCCATTAATAGCCACTGATAATTTGTCCATTAATAGCCACTGATAATTTGTCCATTAATAGCCCACTGATAATATGTCCATTAATAGCCCACTGATAATATGTCCATTAATAGCCACTGATAATTTGTCAATTAATAGCCCACTGATAATATGTCCATTAATAGCCCAATGATAATTTGTCCATTGATAGCCCACTGATAATATGTCCATTAATAGCCCACTGATAATTTGTCCATTAATATCCCACTGATAATATGTCCATTAATAGCCCACTGATAATTTGTCCATTAATATCCCACTGATAATATGTCCATTAATAGCCACTGATAATTTGTCAATTAATAGCCCAATGATAATTTGTCCATTAATATCCCACTGATAATATGTCCATTAATAGCCACTGATAATATGTCCATTAATAGCCACTGATAATATGTCCATTAATAGCCACTGATAATATGTCCATTAATAGCCCACTGATAATTTGTCCATTAATAGCCCACTGATAATTTGTCCATTAATAGCCCACTGATAATATGTCCATTAATAGCCCACTGATAAGTTGTCCATTAATAGCCCACTGATAATTTGTCCATTAATAGCCCACTGATAATATGTCCATTAATAGCCCACTGATAATTTGTCCATTAATATCCCACTGATAATATGTCCATTAATAGCCACTGATAATTTGTCAATTAATAGCCCACTGATAATATGTCCATTAATAGCCCACTGATAATTTGTCCATTAATAGCCCACTGATAATTTGTCCATTAATAGCCCACTGATAATATGTCCATTAATAGCCCACTGATAATATGTCCATTAATAGCCCACTGATAATATGTCCATTAATAGCCCACTGATAATTTGTCCATTAATAGCCCAATGATAATTTGTCCATTAATAGCCCACTGATAATATGTCCATTAATAGCCCACTGATAATATGTCCATTAATAGCCCACTGATAATTTGTCCATTAATAGCCCAATGATAATTTGTCCATTAATAGCCCAATGATAATTTGTCCATTAATAGCCCACTGATAATTTGTCCATTAATAGCCACTGATAATTTGTCCATTAATAGGCCACTGATAATTTGTCCATTATTAGCCCAATGATAATTTGTCCATTATTAGCCCAATGATAATTTGTCCATTAATAGCCACTGATAATATGTCCATTAATAACCCACTGATAATTTGTCCATTAATAGCCCACTGATAATTTGTCCATTAATAGCCACTGATAATATGTCCATTAATAACCCACTCATAATATGTCCATTAATAGCCCACTGATAATATGTCCATTAATAGCCCACTCATAATATGTCCATTAATAACCCACTCATAATATGTCCATTAATATGCCACTGATAATTTGTCCATTATTAGCCACTGATAATTTGTCCATTAATAACCACTGATAATGTGTCCATTATTAGCCACTGATAATATGTCCATTAATAGCCACTGATAATTTGTCCATTAATAGCCACTGATAATATGTCCATTAATAGCCACTGATAATTTGTCCATTAATAGCCACTGATAATATGTCCATTAATAGCCCACTGATAATTTGTCCATTAATAGCCACTGATAATATGTCCATTAATAGCCACTGATAATTTGTCCATTAATAGCCACTGATAATATGTCCATTAATAGCCACTGATAATTTGTCCATTAATAGCCCACTGATAATATGTCCATTAATAGCCACTGATAATTTGTCCATTAATAGCCACTGATAATATGCCCATTAATAGCCCACTGATAATATGTCCATTAATAGCCACTGATAATATGTCCATTAATAGCCACTGATAATATGTCCATTAATAGCCACTGATAATATGTCCATTAATAGCCACTGATAATTTGCTTATTAATATGCCACTGATAATTTGTCCATTAATAGCCCACTGATAATATGTCCATTAATAGCCACTGATAATTTGTCCATTAATAGCCACTGATAATATGTCCATTAATAGCCCACTGATAATTTGTCCATTAATATCCCACTGATAATATGTCCATTAATAGCCCACTGATAATTTGTCCATTAATATCCCACTGATAATATGTCCATTAATAGCCACTGATAATTTGTCAATTAATAGCCCAATGATAATTTGTCCATTAATATCCCACTGATAATATGTCCATTAATAGCCACTGATAATATGTCCATTAATAGCCACTGATAATATGTCCATTAATAGCCACTGATAATATGTCCATTAATAGCCCACTGATAATTTGTCCATTAATAGCCCACTGATAATTTGTCCATTAATAGCCCACTGATAATATGTCCATTAATAGCCCACTGATAATTTGTCCATTAATAGCCCACTGATAATTTGTCCATTAATATCCCACTGATAATATGTCCATTAATAGCCCACTGATAATTTGTCCATTAATATCCCACTGATAATATGTCCATTAATAGCCCAATGATAATTTGTCCATTAATAGCCCACTGATAATATGTCCATTAATAGCCCACTGATAATATGTCCATTAATAGCCCACTGATAATTTGTCCATTAATAGCCCAATGATAATTTGTCCATTAATAGCCCACTGATAATATGTCCATTAATAGCCCACTGATAATATGTCCATTAATAGCCCACTGATAATTTGTCCATTAATAGCCCAATGATAATTTGTCCATTAATAGCCCAATGATAATTTGTCCATTAATAGCCACTGATAATTTGTCAATTAATAGCCCACTGATAATTTGTCCATTAATAGCCCACTGATAATATGTCCATTAATAGCCCACTGATAATTTGTCCATTAATAGCCCACTGATAATATGTCCATTAATAGCCCACTGATAATTTGTCCATTAATAGCCCACTGATAATATGTCCATTAATAGCCCATTGATAATTTGTCCATTAATAGCCCACTGATAATATGTCCATTAATAGCCCACTGATAATTTGTCCATTAATAGCCCACTGATAATATGTCTATTAATAGCCACTGATAATATGTCCATTAATAGCCCACTGATAATTTGTCCATTAATATCCCACTGATAATATGTCCATTAATAGCCCACTGATAATATGTCCATTAATAGCCCACTGATAATATGTCCATTAATAGCCCACTGATAATATGTCCATTAATAGCCACTGATAATATGTCCATTAATATCCCACTGATAATATGTCCATTAATAGCCCACTGATAATATGTCCATTAATAGCCCACTGATAATTTGTCCATTAATAGCCCACTGATAATATGTCCATTAATAGACCACTGATAATATGTCCATTAATAGACCACTGATAATATGTCCATTAATAGCCCACTGATAATATGTCCATTAATAGACCACTGATAATATGTCCATTAATAGCCACTGATAATTTGTCCATTAATAGCCCACTGATAATTTGTCCATTAATAGCCCACTGATAATATGTCCATTAATAGCCACTGATAATTTGTCCATTAATAGCCCACTGATAATATGTCCATTAATAGCCACTGATAATTTGTCCATTAATAGCCCACTGATAATATGTCCATTAATAGCCCACTGATAATTTGTCCATTATTAGCCACTGATAATTTGTCCATTAATAGCCACTGATAATATGTCCATTAATAGCCACTGATAATTTGTCCATTAATAGCCCACTGATAATATGTCCATTAATAGCCCACTGATAATTTGTCCATTATTAGCCACTGATAATTTGTCCATTAATAGCCACTGATAATATGTCCATTAATAGCCACTGATAATTTGTCCATTAATAGCCACTGATAATATGTCCATTAATAGCCACTGATAATTTGTCCATTAATAGCCCACTGATAATTTGTCCATTATTAGCCACTGACAGCCAATCCCCCCCTCCCCCAGTACTTACCATGATGCTGCTCATCCTCTGCAGTCTCCTCCGCAGGGATTCTTCCTGTGCGCACGCTCCCTGCAGGTAAAACAGCCACCAGATATGACATTATTTCCGGCAGCTGTGATAGAAACTCAGGTCCAGCTGCTGTCCGATAGTGACTGTCTCCCAAGCGTGACCGGGATGGGTGAGTGGCACAATAATCCTGGCATATTGGGTGGGAAAATCCTGGCATATTGAGTGGCATAATAATCCTGGCATATTGGGTGGCTAAATCCTGGCATGTTGAGGGGCATAATCCTGGCATATTGAGGGGCAAAATCCTGGGATATTGAGGGGCATAATCCTGGCATATTGAGTGGCATAATAATCCTGGCATTTTGGGTGGCTAAGTCCTGGCATATTGAGAGGCATAATCCTGGCATATTTAGGGGCATAATCCTGGCATATTGAGGGGCATAATCCTGGCATATTGAAGGGCATAATCCTACAGCGATTATTCAAATTACAGTGATTATTTTAGTGGGTGCTATACTACATATTTGTACCCTGCCCTGAGCCCAGTGCCACAGTCAGTGCAGTACACTTGCAACTGCATGTGTGCCAGGCACATGACTTTAATCCTGTTCTGTTAGCTCAGTGGGCAACATCTAGGCATTTTTAAATACTGCAATTTTTTGGTGTTAAATATTACATTTGCGTCCTGCACTTCATATCTGAGAGTCAAATAGAACAGTCCAATACTGTGCTTACAGCGCACTTTGAAAAATTCTGGCTACCTCCTCCTCTTCCTCCTCCAGCGTCGCTTCCACCTACACCGCCACGGTCACCGCCTCCTCAACCTATGGGTCACTTAGTATAAACTGAAAGAGAATACCGTGCACCCCAACCCTCTCTCAAATGGATAATTCTGTTGATCCTCCTGGCAGCCATGCTTTAGATTTAGATTTATGTTCTTCCAAAGCTAAAATCAAAGATTCCATCTAGTGCTATTTCATGGCTCAGCTGTATTTGTAATTTGTATGTATTTTATGTTATTTTAAGTTATTTCCCTATCCACATTTGCTTGCAGGGCACTTGTCCTACTCTTACCCACATTTTACTTCCTTTTGCAGCCCTCTAGCCCTTTCTAGGTCTTTTTTAGAGGCATTTTAGTGGCCAAAAGTTCGTGTCGCCATTGACTTCAATGGGGTTCGGGTTCGGGGTCAAGTTCGAGCACGGACCCGGACAATTTGGCCGAACCTGCCGAACCCGAACATCCAGGTGTCCGCTCACCTCTTCTTGTCACACCACTCGCAATGCACCAGATGACACCCACAGGACTTGCCACAGTGTGCATGCAAGTCCAGCGAGCATAGAAGGAATCTACAACATACTGCAATAGACGGACAGTGACAGACTGATACATGATCCATAGAGAGGTAGATAGACACAAGTCTACAAAACATGTTATGTATTTATGTATTATTTTATGTTTCTTTGTGTCCTGTCCCTCGCATGTTGTACCAGCTGTGGCTTTTGTAGTTTATCCAATCTTACATAAGGTTAATATGCAGCATCCTTGCAGGGAAGTAGGTTAAGGACAGAGAAGGGAGAGAGATATAACTATGCACAGGACAGTGAGAGAGCAATCAGCCCCATTATCACTTCCTCTCTTTCGTTTGCTCCCTTTCTTTTGATTCATTGTTTTGAGTTGATCAGCGCTTTTCTCACTCTTTCCCCCTGAGCCCTCCCCAGTCTATTCTCTGGCTTTCTCTCTCTCTCTCTGCCCCATCTGCTAGGATATGATGGGCGTTGCCCACTGTTGGCTCATAGTACCAGGCCCCCTGCCAGCTGGAAGGAAATTTGACCCACTTGTACCTGACCTAGTAATACTAAGACGCTGGCACAACACACAGAGCAGAGAGCGACACAGTCTTATTTATAGAAAAAGAATGTAATGTAATTCTTTACCTATAGATCTACTATATAACCCTCCCTAGCACTCCTACTATTACTCCATATAACAACTCTCTATCACTCCTCTTATTACTCCATATAACCCTCCCTAGCACTCCTACTATTACTCCATATAACAACTCTCTATCACTCCTCCTATTACTCCATATAACCCTCCCTAGCACTCCTACTATTACTCCATATAACAACTCTCTATCACTCCTCTTATTACTCCATATAACCCTCCCTAGCACTCCTAATATTACTCCATATAACAACTCTCTATCACTCCTCTTATTACTCCATATAACCCTCCCTAGCACTCCTACTATTACTCCATATAACAACTCTCTATCACTCCTCCTATTACTCCATATAACCCTCCCTAGCACTCCTCCTATTACTCCATATAACAACTCTCTATCACTCCTCCTATTACTCCATATAACCCTCCCTAGCACTCCTACTATTACTCCATATAACAACTCTCTATCACTCCTCCTATTACTCCATATAACCTCTCCCTATAACTCCTCCTATTACTCCATATAACCCCTCCCTATAACTCCTCCTATTACTCCATATAACCTCTCCCTATAACTCCTCCTATTACTCCATATAACTCCTCCTATTACTCCATATAACCCCTCCCTATAACTCCTCCTATTACTCCATATAACCCTCCCTATAACTCCTCCTATTACTCCATATAACCTCTACCTATAACTCCTCCTATTACATCATATAACCTCTCCTATTACTCCATATAACTCCTCCTATTACTTCATATAACCCTACCCTATAACTCCATATAACCTCTCATATTACTCCATATAAACCCTCCTATTACTCCATATAACCTCTCCCTATAACTCCTCCCATTACTCCATATAACCCCTCCTATTACTCCATATAACCTCTCCTATTACTCCATATAACATTACCAGGTAAATCCTCCTTTCTATATGACAATAGTTACAGTTCCTTGATAACAGATAATAACTAAGCATTACATAATGATCAAATAGTTTATTGTACAAGCAACATTTTAGTATTTACAATAACTGTAGTTATCCTGCCCTCCCCACCTCTCGCTGGCACTCCGTGGTGTCACAGTGATGGAATAAGTCTCAGAAAGTCAGCAAATGGAAAAGTCACAAGTGTGGCATGGAAAGTTAGGGAATTTAATTCCTTGAAACAGCATCCTCGCACATCTCCTGCCCCTCAACCCCTTGGCCTCGCTCAGGACCCCAAGCCTCATTTCCATGTGTCCGACACTTTAGCCTTAATTTGTGAGGCAGCTTAACACCCGGCACTGCATCCTGATGGGGCGGGCATTCAGAGGAGCAGCAACTAGTAAGCCCCTCCTCATTGCAACTGTCCTCACTCTGGTACCCTGAGAGGTGAGATTTAGATGACACCAGAACCCCTCTGATGCCAGTCTCTGGTGTCTTCACCAAATGCTGGAAAAGTGGCTGTGAAGAGTCCGTGTGCACAAAAATGGAGGAACGCACAGGAGGGATGTTGCAGTCAGACAGCTGATGGGTGTGAATGGTGGAAACAGCTGCATGTTTAGCATCTTGGCCGTTTGTCTCTTGGGGGTCCAAAGTGAGACCACCAACTCTGTAAAGTATTACGCCGCCCCGTGGCGCTACCAGCCTCATTGCTGTATTGTTCTCTGCTGGGCCAAGGTGGGCAAAGTCACTGTCCATTGTCCTACCGTCCCCGTACGTGCTGGGCCCAGGACTGTCTACAGAGGACTGATCGGAGAGGTCAGAAATCGAGCCCCGGGGGGAATAACCATCCATTGCTGCGCCCCCTCCACTGTCCGCTTCGGAGGAATCGGAGTTCATCCCCAAGTAGGATGAGGCATAGGAGGCATTTACTCCACCGCACAGCAGGCCTTCCGATTCTACACTCTTAAGGCTTCCCAACCCTTTCCCAGACTCCAAGAACGAGGCCGCCGAGATGAGCCCATACTGGAGTTTGAGTTGGAATAACTCACTCCGGAGCCGTCCGTTCTCCTCGTCCAGCGCCGCCACCCTGCCTTCCAGAACAAGGTCGTGGAAGCGCCTTTTCTCCCTGGACCTCTTGGCCGCCTCGTTATTCTTCCGGCGTTTTTCCCAGTAGCTGGCATCTTTCTTCTCACTGGATATAAACTCCCGTTTCCTTCGCCCGCCTCCCCCCTGTTGAGCACCGCTGGCTCGGCTTCTGGCTCGGTGCTCTTCAGTACTCTCGGGGTAATTGGCAGCTGGCGACTCCATGTTCTCCTGGCTCCTGCTTTCTTTTTGAGACGTCTGCCCTCAAGGCGTAACAAACGCTGACTGCGGGGAGATGACTTCTGGGTTGGTGAGATGGCTCAGGTGCAGAGCAGTCTCTTTATGTGATCGGTAGAGGTCTGATAAAGGAGTTGGCTTGTGACCATCTTCCAGTGCCTCTCAATGCTGGGCAGAAGATACAGGCGCTTGTAGGCAGGCAATCGTCAAGAGCACTTCTCTGTGCTCTTCCAACCACCTCACTGTCTTTTCTCTGCACTGCTCTCTCTGATCTGTGCGAAGATGTTATGAATTCTCTCTCGCCTCCCGGTCAGGTTTTAATTACCTTGTACATACACCAACAGGTATTTTTTTTTTTTTTTTTTGCTTTCCTGGGCACGCCTATAGAACCAAAAAAAAAAAACATTGTAAATTTGCAGTTGTTATAACACACCCTGGAAGGTCTTACATAATCTGACCCCAGGAGGGGCGGATCTTGGCACACAACAAACTCACGTTTGACCTGGTTTACTTTAACGTTTTAATTATATTGTTTATTCAGGTTCTATAACCGGTCGGTATTGCATACAGAGCTCGAAGTAAGTAGCACACAATGTAAACATGCTGCTAAAAGGGTAGCAACAGCCTGCGTATTATTCTAAGGGAGCATAATCCATAATTCCCATGAACCCCGCTGGAGGATTGTGGGAATTTTAGCTCACCAAGAGCGTAGCACCTGGTACAGAGCATAGAGGTGAACTACATACTATAACAGACATAGTATATCCAACAGACTGATAGTATGCAAGGACTCTCCGCTCACTGAGTATACTGAGACCATGTCCAGCACTCACTCACTGTCAATGCGTGCCAGGGTGTGGCAATGGACACTACACTCATTCACTGCGTACCAATGTGTGTCAGTATGTCAGTACCCTGCACTTAGTGAGTATGAGTGTGTCAGTATGTGAGTATAGACCCTGCACTCACTGTGTATATGGACCCTGCACTTAGTGAGTATGAGTGTGTGTCATTACATGCGTATAGACCCTGCACTCACTGTGTATATGGACCCTGCACTTAGTATGAGTGTGTGTTAGTATATGAGTATGGATGGTGCAGCCTGCACTCCGTGATTGAGTGTGAGTGTGTCAGTATATGAGTATGGATGGAGCAATGTGCACTCCCTGATTGAGTGTGAGTGTGTCAGTATATGAGTAAGGATGGAGCAGTGTGCACTCCCTGATTGAGTGTGAGTGTGTGAGTATAGGAGTATGGATGGAGCAGTGTGCACTCCCTGATTGTGTGTGTCAGTATAGGAGTATGGATGGAGCAGTGTGCACTCCCTGATTGTGTGTGTCAGTATAGGAGTATGGATGGAGCAATGTGCACTCCCTGATTGAGTGTGAGTGTGTCAGTATAGGAGTATGGATGGAGCAGTGTGCACTCCCTGATTGAGTGTTAGTGTGTCAGTATATGAGTATGGATGGAGCAGTGTGCACTCCCTGATTGAGTGTGAGTGTGTCAGTATATGAGTAAGGATGGAGCAGTGTGCACTCCCTGATTGAGTGTTAGTGCGTCAGTATATGAGTAAGGATGGAGCAGTGTGCACTCCATGATTGAGTGTGAGTGTGTCAGTATATGAGTAAGGATGGAGCAGTGTGCACTCCCTGATTGAGTGTGAGTGTGTGAGTATAGGAGTATGGATGTAGCAGTGTGCACTCCTTGAGTGTGAGTGTCAGTATAGGAGTATGGATGGAGCAGTGTGCACTCCTTGATTGAGTGTGAGTGTGTCAGTATAGGAGTATGGATGTAGCAGTGTGCACTCCTTGAGTGTGAGTGTCAGTATAGGAGTATGGATGGAGCAGTGTGCACTCCTTTGTTGAGTGTGAGTGTCAGTATAGGAGTATGGATGGAGCAGTGTGCACTCCTTTGTTGAGTGTGAGTGTCAGTATAGGCGTATGGATGGAGCAGTGTGCACTCCTTTGTTGAGTGTGAGTGTCAGTATAGGAGTATGGATGGAGCAGTGTGCACTCCTTGATTGAGTGTGAGTGTCAGTATAGGAGTATGGATGGAGCAGTGTGCACTCCTTTGTTGAGTGTGAGTGTCAGTATAGGAGTATGGATGGAGCAGTGTGCACTCCTTTGTTGAGTGTGAGTGTCAGTATAGGAGTATGGATGGAGCAGTGTGCACTCCTTTGTTGAGTGTGAGTGTCAGTATAGGAGTATGGATGGAGCAGTGTGCACTCCTTGATTGAGTGTGAGTGTCAGTATGCCATATAAATGGCTGCTGCTGCAGAACCTCTTGGCAGCTCTGTCAGTCACAGTTACTGATTAACCCATTAGACTCTGTCTTGGAATAGGATTTCCTTGCTAGGTCCCATGATCCCCCAGCACATGTGTATATGTGTCAGTGTGTTAGTATGTGCACACACCCTGCCTACCCCTCCCTCCTGCTCCTGTCCACGTGCCTAATCTCCCTGCCATGTGACCAGCCAGCGCGAGGCACGGAAACTAGGTCAGCGTTTGGTAAACAGACCTGAGGGCTTCCCGCCAGAGACCCAGTGCCCTGCCACCCCCCCTGACTCACTGTGATACCCCCCCTGACACACTGTGATACCCCTCCACCCCCCCTGCCAAACTGCACTGTGATACCCCTCCACCCCCCCTGCCAAACTGCACTGTGATAGCCCCCTGACACACTGTGATACCCCCCCTGCCAAACTGCACTGTGATACCCCCCTGACACACTGTGATACCCCCCCTGCCAAACTGCACTGTGATACCCCCCCTGACACACTGTGATACCCCCCCCTGCCAAACTGCACTGTGATACCCCCCCTGACACACTGTGATACCCCCCCTGCCAAACTGCACTGTGATACCCCCCCTGACACACTGTGATACCCCCCCCTGCCAAACTGCACTGTGATACCCCCCCTGACACACTGTGATACCCCCCCTGCCAAACTGCACTGTGATACCCCCCCTGACACACTGTGATACCCCCCTGCCAAACTGCACTGTGATACCCCCCCTGACACACTGTGATACCCCCCTGCCAAACTGCACTGTGATACCCCCCTGCCAAAGTTTGATACCCCCCCTGCCAAACTGCACTGATACTCCCCTGCCAAACTGCACTGTGATCCCCCCCCTGCCAAACTGCACTGTGACCCCCCCCCCTGCCAAACTGTGATACCCTCTGCCAAACTGCACTGTGATACCCCCCTGCCAAACTGCACTGTGATACCCCCCCTGCCAAACTGCACTGTGATACTACTCCCCCTGCCAAACTGTGATACCCCACCCTGCCAAACTGCACTGTGATACCCCACCCTGCACTGCCAGGACAGCATGCAACCCCGGGGTAACCACATGCACTGCCAGGATACACTGTTAAACTGAGCACCCATACACTGCCAGGATAGAATGTTACACTGAGCACCCATACACTGCCAGGTTACACTGAGCACCCATACACTGCCAGAATAGAATGTTACACTGAGCACCCATACACTGCCAGGATACACTGTTACACTGAGCACCCATACACTGCCAGGATAGAATGTTACACTGAGCACCCATACACTGCCAGGATAGAATGTTACACTTAGCACCCATACACTGCCAGGATACACTTACACTGAGCACCCATACACTGCCAGGATAGAATGTTACACTGAGCACCCATACACTGCCAGGTTACACTGAGCACCCATACACTGTTACACTGAGCACCCATACACTGCCAGGTTACACTGAGCACTCATACACTGCCAGGTTACACTGAGCACCCATACACTGTTACACTGAGCACCCATACACTGCCAGGTTACGCTGAGCACCCATACACTGTTACACTGAGCACCCATACACTGCCAGGTTACACTGAGCACCCATACACTGCCAGGATACACTGTTAAACTGAGCACCCATGCACTGCCAGGATAGAATGTTACACTGAACACCCATACACTGCCAGGATACACTGTTACACTGAGCACCCATACACTGCCAGGTTACACTGAGCACCCATACACTGCCAGGATAGAATGTTACACTGAGCACCCATACACTGCCAGGATAGAATGTTACACTGAGCACCCATACGCTGCCAGGATAGAATGTTACACTGAGCACCCATACTCCCAGGATACACTTACACTGAGCACCCATACACTGCCAGGATAGAATGTTACACTGAGCACCCATACACTGCCTGAACACGCATCAGGACATGGTAGGGGTTCATTGTCATGTGATGCAAAACAGACAGAATACAAACTCTTATCACCTGCAGACTGAATATGTTTATGTTCGTGTTTGTATGGATAAGCATATATAGTATATCACTGGATATCTGCATATCTATGTCTGTGTGCATGGACCAGTCTGCACTCCCTCAATGAGTACACTCACTGTGTAAAGTACCTTGTCCCCAGAATTATAAAGTGCAATAAACTACTGCAGAACCTCTTGGCAGATCTGTCTGTCACAGTTACTGATGCCCCTTTTTACCACTAGATTAGCTTGGCATAATATTTCTGGCTACAGTTACATCATCACCCTCCTTTAGATGTGAACTGGGGGCCTACGCGGGTGGGTTTGCAAGCCCTTACTAGGCTTCTTATTTATTAAATGTCCAAATATATTTTTTGTGTATTGACAAGGACTGATAACTTGCTAATCCTCTGGCTTTAGCAATATCTACAAAGGGAAACTGAGAGTAACAGGGAGGGGAAATGCTGAGAATGGGAGAGGAACACACGAAACTCAGGAGCACGTGTGTCTGGTATGCACACGTGAACTATTCTTCCAATAAGTCATTGCGTAATTAAGTGTGAGCAGAGGCATCAGGGAATCCCACATCCAGTATCTGATGATACTTTGGAGTGTAAGCTCTGCAGGGTAGAGTTCCCTGCTCTCTCTGTGTCCAACTGCATTTAAGAGTGTAACCTCCACATTATTAATATAATATGTTCTCTATGGGCCATATCCCCTATTGCTGCTGTTATGTGTGTATTAGAGTGTAAGCTCTACAGGACATTACCTGGGTAGACACTTGTACATGTGTATAAATATATCCTGTGTGTCTGTGCTTCAGACTGTCCCCAAATAGCGTAGAAGGTTTATTTGCCCCTCTTCTGTCTGTAAGGTACTAAAACTTTTGTTTGAGTGTAAGCTCTGCAGCACAAAACTGCCCACATCCCACTGGGGCTATCCATGCCCTGTATTGTATTCTTTGCTCTCACTTTATAACACCATTACCAGTGAGCCTGAGTTTTGTGTATTATAGCTGCATCCCTCTGTACATTAGAGTGTAAGCTCCATGGAGCAGCATTAGAGAACAGTATTCTTTTGCAGTGATGGTGCATTTTCGTTTTTTTTTTTAATGTGACACCATCACTAGTATCTTAGATTGTAAGCTCTGCGGTACAGCAGTCTCTTCTCCATTTGTTTCGCTCACACTTGTGATATTAAAGTGTAAGCTCGGCAGGAACCGAATAATTCTAAGGGTTCAATCCCCCATGTATCCAATAGATTAGAGTGTAAGCTCTGCAGTACAACACCCCCTTTCCAAGCACGGTCTACCACTGAATACTAGAAGGTCAGCCCCTAAAAAAATATTTGTTGTCTCAAGTTTTTCCTTCCACCCCTAGACTTGCCTTGCAGTCACATCTGTACATATCAATTAGACACACAGAGACAATGGCTATACCTCATTCTAATTATAGACTTACAACACATTGTTATAATAATGATAAATTCTTACATGATATAACATGGTAAACCTAGCTGACACACCTGTGCACACAGTGCCTTTCACATACAACCTATGCAAGTGCAGAAATACACACACATGTAAATATGCAAGGGACAAGCACACATACACAGCTGTCATGCCAGTAGGTGAATTGCAGACATATAGCTTGCATCTGGCACACACTGAATATCTCAGGTGATATCTTTGCTGATTTACCTGGCAGATGGCGTCTCTTGGTACAGTTTACAGTCCAGCAGTATCCTTTGTCTATCTCTGTTCCAGTAACACCTCCTGTTTCTCTTGTTTTCTGCTTTCTTTCTCTATCTGCTCCTCCTCTTCTGTGTGCTCTACTTTCCTGGCCCTGCTCCCCTCTCTCTCTCTCTCTCTCTCCCTCTCTCTCTCTCTCTCTCTCTATCTGAGAATGTGTGTTAGTGGGTCAGACATTGCATAACCAAACGTCACAATCTGTGTATGTCTGAAAGAGAAAGGGGGTGGGGGGGGGGCGTGGAAGGGGGCCAAAGATGCAGAGAGGTAAGAAGGAGGGAATGGGGAAGGTAAATAGAAGGAGAATTATGAAGAGGAACAAGGGAGTGCTGGCAAGGGAGGGGGGCACAAGAGCAATTTCCCCTCCGGATTGCTCTCTAATCTCATTCAATGAACTGGGGCTGCACTTTTCAATTTTAAATGCCCCGTTTGGTAACACTTTCGATCTTTCTATCCAATTGTCTGCCTACCAATCTCTGTCAGCAAATCTGTGTTAAATCTGTGTGTGTCTATCTCTGATGATATCAGGTGGGCAACTAAAAGGTTTGTCGTCCCTCGGGCCAACAGTTGCCAGCCCTGCAGAGCTTACTCTCTAATGGAACACAATACTGCTGCTCTGCAAACACAGGATAGGAGAAATTGCGAGAAGAAAGGAATTCTGTCCTGCAGAGCTTGCACTCTGGTATACAACTTAACTTATGGCACAGCTTGACATAGCAATGGGAAAATTGAATTCTGTCCTGCAGAGCTTGCACTCTAGTAAAGCGCATGCCACGTACATAGGCCATGAGAAACTATTGGGAGAGCGGAATTCTGTCCGGCAGTGCTTTTTGAAACCTTAGTCTAAGTTCAGTCCTACATACAGTAGGGGTAAAGTTCTGAGTATCTTCAAAGAGGTGGTAGAAAGATCTACTGACTAGTGAAGGGAATAAGGACAATCTGAGTGAGGTCCCATGAGAGAACTGAGGGAAAAGAGGGAGATCAGACAAGCGTGGTGGGGTCATCATCCAGAACATTGAGACCTTTATAAAATATTGGACAAGGTTCCTACTAAATCTTTTTTTGAATAAACTGCGTGCCTAACTTAGGGAAAGTAAACATTTAAGAGATATTGATAAAAGATGAGCATAACATCCTTATGGACCCAACATTGACAATATTTTACCATCTGCTAAAAATGTACAAAAACTTTCTAAATCCCCCAGGTAGGCCATTAATAAGCATTATTGATACCCCTTTCGTCTTACTTATCGTTGTATGTAGATCTGTACTTACAAGTTTTGGTCCCTCATTTGCCTTCTTATTTGAAGGATAGTACATCAGACATTAATATACTAAAATATGTTATTTGGACTGAGGTTATGTGGTTGGTCACCACTGATATTCAGTCTTTTTACACCTCTATTAACCATGAAGGTGGAATAAAAGGTATAGCATCTATTCTGGTGAGTTGGGGTTTTTTGAGTGAAAAACATTGAAAAGTTATTTACCAGTGTATGGAATTTATCCTTATGTCCAATTACTTTCATTTTGATAAATATTATTATTTACAAATTAGGGGCACTGAGATGGGGACCCGATTTGCCCCCAGCTTCACATTCCAGGCCACTTATTCCTATTCAAACGCTATATTGTATAGATTTGTTTATATTGTGGAGGGGAAGTCTTAAATCTTTTTTTTTTTTGAAGAGTGAAATAATAATGATTTTGGTTTAAAGTTGACTTATGAGCATAGTAAAAAAAAATCTACTATGTTGCTTGATTTGGAAATTGGAATCAACAGAAAAAGTTTGACATCAGCAGTATCAATGGAGATAAAAATTGATCCTAATGAAGGACAAATAATGAATCAAGTCCTTTCTTTGATTATTGGTTAAAAAGATAAAGTTCCAGCTAAAAAAAGAAATAGCTCTTGACAAATAATGTGACATCCTTAGGACATCATTCCTGACAAAAGGCGGGTTATTTGTAGGAGAAACAAAAGCTTGAGAGATGGATGTTGTGGAGAAATAGTTACATAGCGGTGTTAATATAAACAAAGATTTCCTGAAACATTTGTCAGGTTGGTACAGGTACAGCCAGTGTGACTGTAGCAGATGCCCGAGGAAGGCGAGTTCCTATAAGAATAATACCCTAGAGAAAACTGATAGGATGGATCATGCTCGTACATGTACATCAAACTTTATCAGCTATTTGTTAGAATGCCCCTGTGGGCTTCAGCATATAGGTGCACTAGCCGTCCGTTTAAAAAAAACAGACTCCTTGTTCTAAATTATTATTAATACAAGTTAGTGAGTTTATCTTAACTCTATTTCTTTATAAATAGGCATTTTTTTCTACTCGTTTTGGCAGCTTATAATGATATCTATATATTCATGTATATTATATGTGCAGTGTGAGCATAGACTCACTTTATGTAGGGCACACACAGGGTAACATTTATAATACATTGTATTTTTTCATAGTTGTATATGAGTTTCTTTTGTTCAGTGCCCTATGGTGTGAGCATTTGGTACTGTGCAATAGCTTTATACGCTCCAAGTGGAATAGTATAATACAACTGTTTTTTTGTTTTTTTTTTATGTATATCATTATCTTCTTTCTTTTTTTAATACAATATTGCTACTATTTAATTATGTGGTAGTTTGAAAAAAATAATTTTGTCTCTTAATCGCTGTTCATTATTTATTAAATTTGATTTGTCCTTAGACAGCTGAAGTAAAACCTCTTCCCTGGATCTACTACTACTCTTTCTGTAAAAGAAGAAAATATATCCTGCCTCACCAAGATAATAATCTGCTCAATAGATTATCACAGATCAAGTAAGAGTAAAGAGAGACACAAATACAATACAGGGACATGGGGAACCATAGAGAGAAGTAAATCCTGCACCTCAGAGCTAACACTCTAATAATAATACACAGAGGGACATAGTACAAGGGAGGAAAGAACTATTGGGGAAAGGGATTGTGGGAGCTTTAAATTTATAATTAGAGGGGGACACAGAATACTGCAAGTGATGGACTGTGTAGACTGTAATGCTGGCTAACCTTGGCATGTCAGGTGTTTGGGCACTACATGATGCACAGTCAGTCACAAGTGCTAAGGTTAGACGTCCTTGTTGTAGAAGAAGCTTACACTCTAATAGAAATTATAGAAGAAGGGAAGGCACCATCGGATGTTCATGTACATATTATAGATGGATCTCAGACGGAAGACAGTCTTGTTAGGTAAGGTTGTGTACCTATGTGTACATATATACTACCCTGAAGAGCTAACACTCTCATATTCCAAATGATGGGTGCAATACATGCAATAGACGGGAATCCTGACATGAGATGGTCAAACATACAAAAATGACAGTTATAAAGTTGGAGAACCCGCAGAGCTTACTCTTTAATAGATCGGGTTACAGAATGGCACAGATAATTCTTAGAGTTTTATACAAAACACAAGTTTTTTTTAACTCTACAACATTAGCTTAACACTGATCAATGCCAGCTACTCAGTAAACAGGGACCCTTCCCACTTTGGACTTAAGTTAATTGAATAGAAGTTCCACTGAGGTAATGGGGATTCTGTGGAAAAGTCATTTCTGGGGCAAAGTTCTAAAAGTGATGTAATCAGCAGGAACATTCCATTGGTTTCCAGGGTGACTGGAATTAGCAGGAACATTCCATTGGTTTCCATGGTGACTGGACAACTTTTAGAACTTTGACCCACAACTCACCTTTATACATAAACCCCATTGAGACCCTTCCCACCTTAGGACAAAATGACCACAAACATGTTATTTTGTGCGATTACACTGAGCTTTCCCCCGAGACACATCTAAATGTGAATAATTGCGTGTATGAAGGGAATCCGTCACCGCTCCTGGACGCACAGAGATCCACAGACATAACACAGGGAGCAGTGAGTCACTCCTCCTCTTACAAGATGTTATGAGCTGGTTACATGATGGGCCGAGTTCCCTGGCTCTGTCACATGCTGAAGTCTGGCCTAAATTCACAGATATAGGTCATGGAAATGCTGGAGTTATAGTATACCACTCAATACACAAATCAGGAGATGTGCGCAAGGAGGTTACTGTGCTACTCTGTCACGTATTAAATATAGACTGTTACCATGTAACATGTTACATACAGACTTTTACTCTGTGACATATTAAATGTAGACTGTTACCATGTAACATGTTACATACAGACTTTTACTCTGTGACGTATTAAATATAGACTGTTACCATGTAACATGTTACATACAGACTTTTACTCTGTGACATGTATTAAATATAGACTGTTACCATGTAACATGTAACATACAGACCGTTACTCTTTCACATGTATTAAATATGGACTGTTACCATGTAACATGTTACATACAGACTGTTACTCTGTCATGTATTAAATATAGACTGTTACCATGTAACATGTTACATACAGACCGTTACTCTTTCACATGTATTAAATATAGACTGTTACCATGTAGCATGTTACATACAGACTGTTACTCTGTCACATGTATTAACTATAGACTGTTACCATGTAACATGTTATATACAGACTGTTACTCTGTCACATGCATTAAATATAGACTGTTACCATGTAACATGTTACATACAGACTGTTACTCTTTCACATGTATTAAATATAGACTGTTACCATGTAACATGTTACATACAGACTGTTACTCTGTCATGTATTAAATATAGATTGTTACCATGTAACATGTTATTTACAGACCATTACTCTGTCACATGTATTAAATATAGACTGTTACCATGTAACATGTTACATACAGACTGTTACTCTTTCACATGTATTAAATATAGACTGTTACCATGTAACATGTTATTTACAGACCATTACTCTGTCACATGTATTAAATATAGACTGTTACCATGTAACATGTTACATACAGACTGTTACTCTTTCACATGTATTAAATATAGACTGTTACCATGTAACATGTTATTTACAGACCATTACTCTGTCACATGTATTAAATATAGACTGTTACCATGTAACAAGTTACATACAGACGGTTACTGTGTCACATGTATTAAATATAGACTGCTACCATGTGACATGTTACATACAGACCGTCACTCTTTCACATGTATTAAATATAGACTGTTACCATGTTACATGTTACATACAGACTGTTACTCTGTCACATGTATTAAATATAGACAGTTACCATGTAAAATGTTATTTACAGACTATTACTCTGTCTCATGTATTAAATATAGACTGTTACCATGTAACATGTTATTTACAGACCATTACTCTGTCCCATGTATTAAATATAGACTGTTACCATGTAACATGTTATTTACAGACCATTACTCTGTCACATGTATTAAATATAGACTGTTACCATGTAACATGTTACATACAGACTGTTACTCTTTCACATGTATTAAATATAGACTGTTACCATGTAACATGTTATTTACAGACCATTACTCTGTCACATGTATTAAATATAGACTGTTACCATGTAACAAGTTACATACAGACGGTTACTGTGTCACATGTATTAAATATAGACTGCTACCATGTGACATGTTACATACAGACCGTCACTCTTTCACATGTATTAAATATAGACTGTTACCATGTAACATGTTACATACAGACTGTTACTCTGTCACATGTATTAAATATAGACAGTTACCATGTAACATGTTATTTACAGACTATTACTCTGTCTCATGTATTAAATATAGACTGTTACCAAGTAACATGTTATTTACAGACCATTACTCTGTCCCATGTATTAAATATAGACTGTTACCATGTAACATGTTATTTACAGACCATTACTCTGTCACATGTATTAAATATAGTCTGTATATAGTAATAACATGTTATTTACAGACCATTACTCTGTCACATGTATTAAATATAGACTGTTATCATGTAACATGTTACATACAGACTGTTACTCTTTCACATGTATTAAATATAGACTGTTACCATGTAACATGTTATTTACAGACCATTACTCTGTCACATGTATTAAATATAGACTGTTACCATGTAACATGTTATATACAGACTATTACTCTGTCTCATGTATTAAATACAGACTGTTACCATGTAACATGTTACATACAGACGGTTACTCTTTCACATGTATTAAATATAGACTGTTACCATGTAACATGTTATTTACAGACCATTACTCTGTCACATGTATTAAATATAGACTGTTACCATGTAACATGTTATATACAGACTATTACTCTGTCTCATGTATTAAATATAGACTGTTACCATGTAACATGTTACATACAGACCGTTACTCTTTCACATGTATTAAATATAGACTGTTACCATGTAACATGTTATTTACAGACCATTACTCTGTCACATGTATTAAATATAGACTGTTACCATGTAACATGTTATATACAGACTATTACTCTGTCTCATGTATTAAATATAGACTGTTACCATGTAACATGTTATATACAGACTATTATTCTGTCACATGTATTAAATATAGACTGTTACCATGTAACATGTTACATACAGACCATTACCCTGTTACATGTATTAAATATAGACTGTTACCATGTAACATGTTATTTACAGACCATTACTCTGTCACATGTATTAAATATAGACTGTTACCATGTAACATGTTATATACAGACTATTACTCTGTCTCATGTATTAAATATAGACTGTTACCATGTAACATGTTACATACAGACCATTACCCTGTTTCATGTATTAAATATAGACTGTAACCATGTAACATGTTACATACAGACCGTTACTCTTTCACATGTATTAAATATAGACTGTTACCATGTAACATGTTATTTACAGACCATTACTCTGTCACATGTATTAAATATAGACTGTTACCATGTAACATGTTATATACAGACTATTACTCTGTCTCATGTATTAAATATAGACTGTTACCATGTAACAAGTTACATACAGACGGTTACTGTGTCACATGTATTAAATATAGACTGCTACCATGTGACATGTTACATACAGACCGTCACTCTTTCACATGTATTAAATATAGACTGTTACCATGTAACATGTTACATACAGACTGTTACTCTGTCACATGTATTAAATATAGACAGTTACCATGTAACATGTTATTTACAGACTATTACTCTGTCTCATGTTTTAAATATAGACTGTTACCAAGTAACATGTTATTTACAGACCATTACTCTGTCCCATGTATTAAATATAGACTGTTACCATGTAACATGTTATTTACAGACCATTACTCTGTCACATGTATTAAATATAGTCTGTATATAGTAATAACATGTTATTTACAGACCATTACTCTGTCACATGTATTAAATATAGACTGTTATCATGTAACATGTTACATACAGACTGTTACTCTTTCACATGTATTAAATATAGACTGTTACCATGTAACATGTTATTTACAGACCATTACTCTGTCACATGTATTAAATATAGACTGTTACCATGTAACATGTTATATACAGACTATTACTCTGTCTCATGTATTAAATATAGACTGTTACCATGTAACATGTTACATACAGACCGTTACTCTTTCACATGTATTCAATATAGACTGTTACCATGTAACATGTTATTTACAGACCATTACTCTGTCACATGTATTAAATATAGACTGTTACCATGTAACATGTTATATACAGACTATTACTCTGTCTCATGTATTAAATATAGACTATTACCATGTAACATGTTATATACAGACTATTATTCTGTCACATGTATTAAATATAGACTGTTACCATGTAACATGTTACATACAGACCATTACCCTGTTACATGTATTAAATATAGACTGTTACCATGTAACATGTTATTTACAGACCATTACTCTGTCACATGTATTAAATATAGACTGTTACCATGTAACATGTTATATACAGACTATTACTCTGTCTCATGTATTAAATATAGACTGTTACCATGTAACATGTTACATACAGACCATTACCCTGTTTCATGTATTAAATATAGACTGTAACCATGTAACATGTTACATACAGACCGTTACTCTTTCACATGTATTAAATATAGACTGTTACCATGTAACATGTTATTTACAGACCATTACTCTGTCACATGTATTAAATATAGACTGTTACCATGTAACATGTTATATACAGACTATTACTCTGTCTCATGTATTAAATATAGACTGTTACCATGTAACATGTTACATACAGACCGTTACTCTTTCACATGTATTAAATATAGACTGTTACCATGTAACATGTTATTTACAGACCATTACTCTGTCACATGTATTAAATATAGACTGTTACCATGTAACATGTTATATACAGACTATTACTCTGTCTATGTATTAAATATAGACCGTTACCATGTAACATGTTATATACAGACTATTAATCTGTCACATGTATTAAATATAGACTGTTACCATGTAACATGTTACATACAGGCCGTTACTCTGTCACATGTGTTAAATATAGACTGTTACCATGTAACATGTTACATACAGACCGTTACCCTGTTACATGTATTAAATATAGACTGTAACCATGTAACATGTTATATAAAGATTGTTACTCTGTCACATGTATTAAATATAGACTTTTACCATGTAACATGTTGTATACAGACTGTTACTCTCTTACATGTATTAAATATAGATTGTTACCATGTAACATGTTATATACAGACCATTACTCTGTCACATGTATTAAATATAGACTGTTACCATGTAACAAGTTACATACAGACGGTTACTGTGTCACATGTATTAAATATAGACTGCTACCATGTGACATGTTACATACAGACTGTTACTCTGTTACATGTATTAAATATTGACTGTTACCATGTAACATGTTACATACAGACCGTTACTCTGTTACATGTATTAAAAATAGACTGTTACCATGTAACATGTTATATACAGACTGTTACTCTGTCACATGTATTAAATATAGACTGTTACCATGTAACATGTTACATACAGACCGTTACTCTGTCACGTATTAAATATAGACTGTTACCATGTAACATGTTACATACAGACTATTACTCTGTCACGTATTAAATATAGACTGTTACCATGTAACATGTTGTATACAGACTATTACTCTGTCACGTATTAAATATAGACTGTTACCATGTAACATGTTACATACAGACTGTTACTCTATCACATGTATTAAATATAGACTGTTACCATGTAACATGTTACATACAGACTGTTACTCTGGCACATGTATTAAATATAGACCTTTACCCTGTAACATGTTACATACAGACTGCCATTCTGTCTCATGTATTAAATATACACTGTTACCCTGTACCATGTTACATACAGGCTGTTACCCTGTCACATGTATTACATATACACTGTTACCATGTAACATGTTACTATTAGTCTCTCACATGTTACATACAGACTGCTACTCTGTCACATGTATTAAATATAGACTGTTACCATGTAACATGTTACATACAGACTGTTACTCTGTCACATGTATTAAATATAGACAGTTACCATGTAACATGTTATTTACAGACTATTACTCTGTCTCATGTATTAAATGTAGACTGTTACCATGTAACATGTTATTTACAGACCATTACTCTGTCACATGTATTAAATATAGACTGTTACCATGTAACATGTTATTTACAGACCATTACTCTGTCACATGTATTAAATATTGACTGTTAACATGTAACATGTTACATACAGACCGTTACTCTTTCACATGTATTAAATATAGACTGTTACCATGTAACATGTTATTTACAGACCATTACTCTGTCACATGTATTAAATATAGACTGTTACCATGTAACATGTTACATACAGACCATTACTCTTTCACATGTATTAAATATAGACTGTTACCATGTAACATGGTATTTACAGACCATTACTCAGTCACATGTATTAAATATAGACTGTTACCATGTAACATGTTACATACAGACCGTTACTCTTTCACATGTATTAAATATAGACTGTTACCATGTAACATGTTATTTACAGACCATTACTCTGTCACATGTATTAAATATAGACTGTTACCATGTAACATGTTATTTACAGACCATTACTCTGTCACATGTATTAAATATAGACTGTTACCATGTAACATGTTACATACAGACCGTTACTCTTTCACATGTATGAAATATAGACTGTTACCATGTAACATGTTATTTACAGACCATTACTCTGTCACATGTATTAAATATTGACTGTTACCATGTAACATGTTACATACAGACCGTTACTCTGTTACATGTATTAAAAATAGACTGTTACCATGTAACATGTTATATACAGACTGTTACTCTGTCACATGTATTAAATATAGACTGTTACCATGTAACATGTTACATACAGACCGTTACTCTGTCACGTATTAAATATAGACTGTTACCATGTAACATGTTACATACAGACTGTTACTCTGTCACATGTATTAAATATAGACTGTTACCATGTAACATGTTGTATACAGACTATTACTCTGTCACGTATTAAATATAGACTGTTACCATGTAACATGTTACATACAGACTGTTACTCTATCACATGTATTAAATATAGACTGTTACCATGTAACATGTTACATACAGACTGTTACTCTGGCACATGTATTAAATATAGACCTTTACCCTGTAACATGTTACATACAGACTGCCATTCTGTCTCATGTATTAAATATACACTGTTACCCTGTACCATGTTACATACAGGCTGTTACCCTGTCACATGTATTAAATATACACTGTTACCATGTAACGTGTTACTATTAGTCTCTCACATGTTACATACAGACTGCTACTCTGTCACATGTATTAAATATAGACTGTTACCATGTAACATGTTACATACAGACTGTTACTCTGTCACATGTATTAAATATAGACAGTTACCATGTAACATGTTATTTACAGACTATTACTCTGTCTCATGTATTAAATATAGACTGTTACCATGTAACATGTTATTTACAGACCATTACTCTGTCACATGTATTAAATATAGACTGTTACCATGTAACATGTTATTTACAGACCATTACTCTGTCACATGTATTAAATATTGACTGTTAACATGTAACATGTTACATACAGACCGTTACTCTTTCACATGTATTAAATATAGACTGTTACCATGTAACATGTTATTTACAGACCATTACTCTGTCACATGTATTAAATATAGACTGTTACCATGTAACATGTTACATACAGACCATTACTCTTTCACATGTATTAAATATAGACTGTTACCATGTAACATGGTATTTACAGACCATTACTCAGTCACATGTATTAAATATAGACTGTTACCATGTAACATGTTACATACAGACCGTTACTCTTTCACATGTATTAAATATAGACTGTTACCATGTAACATGTTATTTACAGACCATTACTCTGTCACATGTATTAAATATAGACTGTTACCATGTAACATGTTATTTACAGACCATTACTCTGTCACATGTATTAAATATAGACTGTTACCATGTAACATGTTACATACAGACCGTTACTCTTTCACATGTATGAAATATAGACTGTTACCATGTAACATGTTATTTACAGACCATTACTCTGTCACATGTATTAAATATTGACTGTTACCATGTAACATGTTATTTACAGACCATTACTCTGTCACATGTATTAAATATAGACTGTTACCATGTAACATGTTATATACAGACTATTACTCTGTCTCATGTATTAAATATAGACTGTTACCATGTAACATGTTACATACAGACCTTTACTCTTTCACATGTATTAAATATAGACTGTTACCATGTAACATGTTATTTACAGACCATTACTCTGTCACATGTATTAAATATAGACTGTTACCATGTAACATGTTATTTACAGACCATTACTCTGTCACATGTATTAAATATTGACTGTTAACATGTAACATGTTACATACAGACCGTTACTCTTTCACATGTATTAAATATAGACTGTTACCATGTAACATGTTATTTACAGACCATTACTCTGTCACATGTATTAAATATAGACTGTTACCATGTAACATGTTACATACAGACCATTACTCTTTCACATGTATTAAATATAGACTGTTACCATGTAACATGGTATTTACAGACCATTACTCAGTCACATGTATTAAATATAGACTGTTACCATGTAACATGTTACATACAGACCGTTACTCTTTCACATGTATTAAATATAGACTGTTACCATGTAACATGTTATTTACAGACCATTACTCTGTCACATGTATTAAATATAGACTGTTACCATGTAACATGTTATTTACAGACCATTACTCTGTCACATGTATTAAATATTGACTGTTACCATGTAACATGTTACATACAGACCGTTACTCTGTTACATGTATTAAAAATAGACTGTTACCATGTAACATGTTATATACAGACTGTTACTCTGTCACATGTATTAAATATAGACTGTTACCATGTAACATGTTACATACAGACCGTTACTCTGTCACGTATTAAATATAGACTGTTACCATGTAACATGTTACATACAGACTGTTACTCTGTCACATGTATTAAATATAGACTGTTACCATGTAACATGTTGTATACAGACTATTACTCTGTCACGTATTAAATATAGACTGTTACCATGTAACATGTTACATACAGACTGTTACTCTATCACATGTATTAAATATAGACTGTTACCATGTAACATGTTACATACAGACTGTTACTCTGGCACATGTATTAAATATAGACCTTTACCCTGTAACATGTTACATACAGACTGCCATTCTGTCTCATGTATTAAATATACACTGTTACCCTGTACCATGTTACATACAGGCTGTTACCCTGTCACATGTATTAAATATACACTGTTACCATGTAACATGTTACTATTAGTCTCTCACATGTTACATACAGACTGCTACTCTGTCACATGTATTAAATATATACTGTTACCATGTAACATGTTACATACAGACTGTTACTCTGTCACATGTATTAAATATAGACAGTTACCATGTAACATGTTATTTACAGACTATTACTCTGTCTCATGTATTAAATATAGACTGTTACCATGTAACATGTTACATACAGACTGTTACTCTGTCACATGTATTAAATATAGACAGTTACCATGTAACATGTTATTTACAGACTATTACTCTGTCTCATGTATTAAATATAGACTGTTACCATGTAACATGTTATTTACAGACCATTACTCTGTCACATGTATTAAATATAGACTGTTAAAATGTAACATGTTATTTACAGACCATTACTCTGTCACATGTATTAAATATTGACTGTTAACATGTAACATGTTACATACAGACCGTTACTCTTTCACATGTATTAAATATAGACTGTTACCATGTAACATGTTATTTACAGACCATTACTCTGTCACATGTATTAAATATAGACTGTTACCATGTAACATGTTACATACAGACCATTACTCTTTCACATGTATTAAATATAGACTGTTACCATGTAACATGGTATTTACAGACCATTACTCAGTCACATGTATTAAATATAGACTGTTACCATGTAACATGTTACATACAGACCGTTACTCTTTCACATGTATTAAATATAGACTGTTACCATGTAACATGTTATTTACAGACCATTACTCTGTCACATGTATTAAATATAGACTGTTACCATGTAACATGTTATTTACAGACCATTACTCTGTCACATGTATTAAATATAGACTGTTACCATGTAACATGTTACATACAGACCGTTACTCTTTCACATGTATGAAATATAGACTGTTACCATGTAACATGTTATTTACAGACCATTACTCTGTCACATGTATTAAATATAGACTGTTACCATGTAACATGTTATTTACAGACCATTACTCTGTCACATGTATTAAATATAGACTGTTACCATGTAACATGTTATATACAGACTATTACTCTGTCTCATGTATTAAATATAGACTGTTACCATGTAACATGTTACATACAGACCTTTACTCTTTCACATGTATTAAATATAGACTGTTACCATGTAACATGTTGTTTACAGACCATTACTCTGTCACATGTATAAAATATAGACTGTTACCATGTAATATGTTATATACAGACTATTACTCTGTCTCATGTATTAAATATAAACTGTTACCATGTAACATGTTATTTACAGACCATTACTCTGTCACATGTATTAAATATAGTCTGTATATAGTAATAACATGTTATTTACAGACCATTACTCTGTCACATGTATTAAATATAGACTGTTATCATGTAACATGTTACATACAGACTGTTACTCTTTCACATGTATTAAATATAGACTGTTACCATGTAACATGTTATTTACAGACCATTACTCTGTCACATGTATTAAATATAGACTGTTACCATGTAACATGTTATATACAGACTATTACTCTGTCTCATGTATTAAATACAGACTGTTACCATGTAACATGTTACATACAGACGGTTACTCTTTCACATGTATTAAATATAGACTGTTACCATGTAACATGTTATTTACAGACCATTACTCTGTCACATGTATTAAATATAGACTGTTACCATGTAACATGTTATATACAGACTATTACTCTGTCTCATGTATTAAATATAGACTGTTACCATGTAACATGTTACATACAGACCGTTACTCTTTCACATGTATTAAATATAGACTGTTACCATGTAACATGTTATTTACAGACCATTACTCTGTCACATGTATTAAATATAGACTGTTACCATGTAACATGTTATATACAGACTATTACTCTGTCTCATGTATTAAATATAGACTGTTACCATGTAACATGTTATATACAGACTATTATTCTGTCACATGTATTAAATATAGACTGTTACCATGTAACATGTTACATACAGACCATTACCCTGTTACATGTATTAAATATAGACTGTTACCATGTAACATGTTATTTACAGACCATTACTCTGTCACATGTATTAAATATAGACTGTTACCATGTAACATGTTATATACAGACTATTACTCTGTCTCATGTATTAAATATAGACTGTTACCATGTAACATGTTACATACAGACCATTACCCTGTTTCATGTATTAAATATAGACTGTAACCATGTAACATGTTACATACAGACCGTTACTCTTTCACATGTATTAAATATAGACTGTTACCATGTAACATGTTATTTACAGACCATTACTCTGTCACATGTATTAAATATAGACTGTTACCATGTAACATGTTATATACAGACTATTACTCTGTCTCATGTATTAAATATAGACTGTTACCATGTAACAAGTTACATACAGACGGTTACTGTGTCACATGTATTAAATATAGACTGCTACCATGTGACATGTTACATACAGACCGTCACTCTTTCACATGTATTAAATATAGACTGTTACCATGTAACATGTTACATACAGACTGTTACTCTGTCACATGTATTAAATATAGACAGTTACCATGTAACATGTTATTTACAGACTATTACTCTGTCTCATGTTTTAAATATAGACTGTTACCAAGTAACATGTTATTTACAGACCATTACTCTGTCCCATGTATTAAATATAGACTGTTACCATGTAACATGTTATTTACAGACCATTACTCTGTCACATGTATTAAATATAGTCTGTATATAGTAATAACATGTTATTTACAGACCATTACTCTGTCACATGTATTAAATATAGACTGTTATCATGTAACATGTTACATACAGACTGTTACTCTTTCACATGTATTAAATATAGACTGTTACCATGTAACATGTTATTTACAGACCATTACTCTGTCACATGTATTAAATATAGACTGTTACCATGTAACATGTTATATACAGACTATTACTCTGTCTCATGTATTAAATATAGACTGTTACCATGTAACATGTTACATACAGACCGTTACTCTTTCACATGTATTCAATATAGACTGTTACCATGTAACATGTTATTTACAGACCATTACTCTGTCACATGTATTAAATATAGACTGTTACCATGTAACATGTTATATACAGACTATTACTCTGTCTCATGTATTAAATATAGACTATTACCATGTAACATGTTATATACAGACTATTATTCTGTCACATGTATTAAATATAGACTGTTACCATGTAACATGTTACATACAGACCATTACCCTGTTACATGTATTAAATATAGACTGTTACCATGTAACATGTTATTTACAGACCATTACTCTGTCACATGTATTAAATATAGACTGTTACCATGTAACATGTTATATACAGACTATTACTCTGTCTCATGTATTAAATATAGACTGTTACCATGTAACATGTTACATACAGACCATTACCCTGTTTCATGTATTAAATATAGACTGTAACCATGTAACATGTTACATACAGACCGTTACTCTTTCACATGTATTAAATATAGACTGTTACCATGTAACATGTTATTTACAGACCATTACTCTGTCACATGTATTAAATATAGACTGTTACCATGTAACATGTTATATACAGACTATTACTCTGTCTCATGTATTAAATATAGACTGTTACCATGTAACATGTTACATACAGACCGTTACTCTTTCACATGTATTAAATATAGACTGTTACCATGTAACATGTTATTTACAGACCATTACTCTGTCACATGTATTAAATATAGACTGTTACCATGTAACATGTTATATACAGACTATTACTCTGTCTCATGTATTAAATATAGACCGTTACCATGTAACATGTTATATACAGACTATTAATCTGTCACATGTATTAAATATAGACTGTTACCATGTAACATGTTACATACAGGCCGTTACTCTGTCACATGTGTTAAATATAGACTGTTACCATGTAACATGTTACATACAGACCGTTACCCTGTTACATGTATTAAATATAGACTGTAACCATGTAACATGTTATATAAAGATTGTTACTCTGTCACATGTATTAAATATAGACTTTTACCATGTAACATGTTGTATACAGACTGTTACTCTCTTACATGTATTAAATATAGATTGTTACCATGTAACATGTTATATACAGACCATTACTCTGTCACATGTATTAAATATAGACTGTTACCATGTAACAAGTTACATACAGACGGTTACTGTGTCACATGTATTAAATATAGACTGCTACCATGTGACATGTTACATACAGACTGTTACTCTGTTACATGTATTAAATATTGACTGTTACCATGTAACATGTTACATACAGACCGTTACTCTGTTACATGTATTAAAAATAGACTGTTACCATGTAACATGTTATATACAGACTGTTACTCTGTCACATGTATTAAATATAGACTGTTACCATGTAACATGTTACATACAGACCGTTACTCTGTCACGTATTAAATATAGACTGTTACCATGTAACATGTTACATACAGACTGTTACTCTGTCACATGTATTAAATATAGACTGTTACCATGTAACATGTTGTATACAGACTATTACTCTGTCACGTATTAAATATAGACTGTTACCATGTAACATGTTACATACAGACTGTTACTCTATCACATGTATTAAATATAGACTGTTACCATGTAACATGTTACATACAGACTGTTACTCTGGCACATGTATTAAATATAGACCTTTACCCTGTAACATGTTACATACAGACTGCCATTCTGTCTCATGTATTAAATATACACTGTTACCCTGTACCATGTTACATACAGGCTGTTACCCTGTCACATGTATTACATATACACTGTTACCATGTAACATGTTACTATTAGTCTCTCACATGTTACATACAGACTGCTACTCTGTCACATGTATTAAATATAGACTGTTACCATGTAACATGTTACATACAGACTGTTACTCTGTCACATGTATTAAATATAGACAGTTACCATGTAACATGTTATTTACAGACTATTACTCTGTCTCATGTATTAAATGTAGACTGTTACCATGTAACATGTTATTTACAGACCATTACTCTGTCACATGTATTAAATATAGACTGTTACCATGTAACATGTTATTTACAGACCATTACTCTGTCACATGTATTAAATATTGACTGTTAACATGTAACATGTTACATACAGACCGTTACTCTTTCACATGTATTAAATATAGACTGTTACCATGTAACATGTTATTTACAGACCATTACTCTGTCACATGTATTAAATATAGACTGTTACCATGTAACATGTTACATACAGACCATTACTCTTTCACATGTATTAAATATAGACTGTTACCATGTAACATGGTATTTACAGACCATTACTCAGTCACATGTATTAAATATAGACTGTTACCATGTAACATGTTACATACAGACCGTTACTCTTTCACATGTATTAAATATAGACTGTTACCATGTAACATGTTATTTACAGACCATTACTCTGTCACATGTATTAAATATAGACTGTTACCATGTAACATGTTATTTACAGACCATTACTCTGTCACATGTATTAAATATAGACTGTTACCATGTAACATGTTACATACAGACCGTTACTCTTTCACATGTATGAAATATAGACTGTTACCATGTAACATGTTATTTACAGACCATTACTCTGTCACATGTATTAAATATTGACTGTTACCATGTAACATGTTACATACAGACCGTTACTCTGTTACATGTATTAAAAATAGACTGTTACCATGTAACATGTTATATACAGACTGTTACTCTGTCACATGTATTAAATATAGACTGTTACCATGTAACATGTTACATACAGACCGTTACTCTGTCACGTATTAAATATAGACTGTTACCATGTAACATGTTACATACAGACTGTTACTCTGTCACATGTATTAAATATAGACTGTTACCATGTAACATGTTGTATACAGACTATTACTCTGTCACGTATTAAATATAGACTGTTACCATGTAACATGTTACATACAGACTGTTACTCTATCACATGTATTAAATATAGACTGTTACCATGTAACATGTTACATACAGACTGTTACTCTGGCACATGTATTAAATATAGACCTTTACCCTGTAACATGTTACATACAGACTGCCATTCTGTCTCATGTATTAAATATACACTGTTACCCTGTACCATGTTACATACAGGCTGTTACCCTGTCACATGTATTAAATATACACTGTTACCATGTAACGTGTTACTATTAGTCTCTCACATGTTACATACAGACTGCTACTCTGTCACATGTATTAAATATAGACTGTTACCATGTAACATGTTACATACAGACTGTTACTCTGTCACATGTATTAAATATAGACAGTTACCATGTAACATGTTATTTACAGACTATTACTCTGTCTCATGTATTAAATATAGACTGTTACCATGTAACATGTTATTTACAGACCATTACTCTGTCACATGTATTAAATATAGACTGTTACCATGTAACATGTTATTTACAGACCATTACTCTGTCACATGTATTAAATATTGACTGTTAACATGTAACATGTTACATACAGACCGTTACTCTTTCACATGTATTAAATATAGACTGTTACCATGTAACATGTTATTTACAGACCATTACTCTGTCACATGTATTAAATATAGACTGTTACCATGTAACATGTTACATACAGACCATTACTCTTTCACATGTATTAAATATAGACTGTTACCATGTAACATGGTATTTACAGACCATTACTCAGTCACATGTATTAAATATAGACTGTTACCATGTAACATGTTACATACAGACCGTTACTCTTTCACATGTATTAAATATAGACTGTTACCATGTAACATGTTATTTACAGACCATTACTCTGTCACATGTATTAAATATAGACTGTTACCATGTAACATGTTATTTACCGACCATTACTCTGTCACATGTATTAAATATAGACTGTTACCATGTAACATGTTACATACAGACCGTTACTCTTTCACATGTATGAAATATAGACTGTTACCATGTAACATGTTATTTACAGACCATTACTCTGTCACATGTATTAAATATTGACTGTTACCATGTAACATGTTATTTACAGACCATTACTCTGTCACATGTATTAAATATAGACTGTTACCATGTAACATGTTATATACAGACTATTACTCTGTCTCATGTATTAAATATAGACTGTTACCATGTAACATGTTACATACAGACCTTTACTCTTTCACATGTATTAAATATAGACTGTTACCATGTAACATGTTATTTACAGACCATTACTCTGTCACATGTATTAAATATAGACTGTTACCATGTAACATGTTATTTACAGACCATTACTCTGTCACATGTATTAAATATTGACTGTTAACATGTAACATGTTACATACAGACCGTTACTCTTTCACATGTATTAAATATAGACTGTTACCATGTAACATGTTATTTACAGACCATTACTCTGTCACATGTATTAAATATAGACTGTTACCATGTAACATGTTACATACAGACCATTACTCTTTCACATGTATTAAATATAGACTGTTACCATGTAACATGGTATTTACAGACCATTACTCAGTCACATGTATTAAATATAGACTGTTACCATGTAACATGTTACATACAGACCGTTACTCTTTCACATGTATTAAATATAGACTGTTACCATGTAACATGTTATTTACAGACCATTACTCTGTCACATGTATTAAATATAGACTGTTACCATGTAACATGTTATTTACAGACCATTACTCTGTCACATGTATTAAATATTGACTGTTACCATGTAACATGTTACATACAGACCGTTACTCTGTTACATGTATTAAAAATAGACTGTTACCATGTAACATGTTATATACAGACTGTTACTCTGTCACATGTATTAAATATAGACTGTTACCATGTAACATGTTACATACAGACCGTTACTCTGTCACGTATTAAATATAGACTGTTACCATGTAACATGTTACATACAGACTGTTACTCTGTCACATGTATTAAATATAGACTGTTACCATGTAACATGTTGTATACAGACTATTACTCTGTCACGTATTAAATATAGACTGTTACCATGTAACATGTTACATACAGACTGTTACTCTATCACATGTATTAAATATAGACTGTTACCATGTAACATGTTACATACAGACTGTTACTCTGGCACATGTATTAAATATAGACCTTTACCCTGTAACATGTTACATACAGACTGCCATTCTGTCTCATGTATTAAATATACACTGTTACCCTGTACCATGTTACATACAGGCTGTTACCCTGTCACATGTATTAAATATACACTGTTACCATGTAACATGTTACTATTAGTCTCTCACATGTTACATACAGACTGCTACTCTGTCACATGTATTAAATATATACTGTTACCATGTAACATGTTACATACAGACTGTTACTCTGTCACATGTATTAAATATAGACAGTTACCATGTAACATGTTATTTACAGACTATTACTCTGTCTCATGTATTAAATATAGACTGTTACCATGTAACATGTTACATACAGACTGTTACTCTGTCACATGTATTAAATATAGACAGTTACCATGTAACATGTTATTTACAGACTATTACTCTGTCTCATGTATTAAATATAGACTGTTACCATGTAACATGTTATTTACAGACCATTACTCTGTCACATGTATTAAATATAGACTGTTAAAATGTAACATGTTATTTACAGACCATTACTCTGTCACATGTATTAAATATTGACTGTTAACATGTAACATGTTACATACAGACCGTTACTCTTTCACATGTATTAAATATAGACTGTTACCATGTAACATGTTATTTACAGACCATTACTCTGTCACATGTATTAAATATAGACTGTTACCATGTAACATGTTACATACAGACCATTACTCTTTCACATGTATTAAATATAGACTGTTACCATGTAACATGGTATTTACAGACCATTACTCAGTCACATGTATTAAATATAGACTGTTACCATGTAACATGTTACATACAGACCGTTACTCTTTCACATGTATTAAATATAGACTGTTACCATGTAACATGTTATTTACAGACCATTACTCTGTCACATGTATTAAATATAGACTGTTACCATGTAACATGTTATTTACAGACCATTACTCTGTCACATGTATTAAATATAGACTGTTACCATGTAACATGTTACATACAGACCGTTACTCTTTCACATGTATGAAATATAGACTGTTACCATGTAACATGTTATTTACAGACCATTACTCTGTCACATGTATTAAATATAGACTGTTACCATGTAACATGTTATTTACAGACCATTACTCTGTCACATGTATTAAATATAGACTGTTACCATGTAACATGTTATATACAGACTATTACTCTGTCTCATGTATTAAATATAGACTGTTACCATGTAACATGTTACATACAGACCTTTACTCTTTCACATGTATTAAATATAGACTGTTACCATGTAACATGTTGTTTACAGACCATTACTCTGTCACATGTATAAAATATAGACTGTTACCATGTAATATGTTATATACAGACTATTACTCTGTCTCATGTATTAAATATAAACTGTTACCATGTAACATGTTATTTACAGACCATTACTCTGTCACATGTATTAAATATAGACTGTTACCATGTAACATGTTATTTACAGACCATTACTCTGTCACATGTATTAAATATAGACTGTTACCATGTAACATGTTATATACAGACTATTACTCTGTCTCATGTATTAAATATAGACTGTTACCATGTAACATGTTACATACAGACCTTTACTCTTTCACATGTATTAAATATAGACTGTTACCATGTAACATGTTGTTTACAGACCATTACTCTGTCACATGTATAAAATATAGACTGTTACCATGTAATATGTTATATACAGACTATTACTCTGTCTCATGTATTAAATATAGACTGTTACCATGTAACATGTTATATACAGACTATTATTCTGTCACATGTATTAAATATAGACTGTTACCATGTAACATGTTACATACAGGCCGTTACTCTTTCACATGTATGAAATATAGACTGTTACCATGTAACATGTTATTTACAGACCATTACTCTGTCACATGTATTAAATATTGACTGTTACCATGTAACATGTTATTTACAGACCATTACTCTGTCACATGTATTAAATATAGACTGTTACCATGTAACATGTTATATACAGACTATTACTCTGTCTCATGTATTAAATATAGACTGTTACCATGTAACATGTTACATACAGACCTTTACTCTTTCACATGTATTAAATATAGACTGTTACCATGTAACATGTTATTTACAGACCATTACTCTGTCACATGTATTAAATATAGACTGTTACCATGTAACATGTTATTTACAGACCATTACTCTGTCACATGTATTAAATATTGACTGTTAACATGTAACATGTTACATACAGACCGTTACTCTTTCACATGTATTAAATATAGACTGTTACCATGTAACATGTTATTTACAGACCATTACTCTGTCACATGTATTAAATATAGACTGTTACCATGTAACATGTTACATACAGACCATTACTCTTTCACATGTATTAAATATAGACTGTTACCATGTAACATGGTATTTACAGACCATTACTCAGTCACATGTATTAAATATAGACTGTTACCATGTAACATGTTACATACAGACCGTTACTCTTTCACATGTATTAAATATAGACTGTTACCATGTAACATGTTATTTACAGACCATTACTCTGTCACATGTATTAAATATAGACTGTTACCATGTAACATGTTATTTACAGACCATTACTCTGTCACATGTATTAAATATTGACTGTTACCATGTAACATGTTACATACAGACCGTTACTCTGTTACATGTATTAAAAATAGACTGTTACCATGTAACATGTTATATACAGACTGTTACTCTGTCACATGTATTAAATATAGACTGTTACCATGTAACATGTTACATACAGACCGTTACTCTGTCACGTATTAAATATAGACTGTTACCATGTAACATGTTACATACAGACTGTTACTCTGTCACATGTATTAAATATAGACTGTTACCATGTAACATGTTGTATACAGACTATTACTCTGTCACGTATTAAATATAGACTGTTACCATGTAACATGTTACATACAGACTGTTACTCTATCACATGTATTAAATATAGACTGTTACCATGTAACATGTTACATACAGACTGTTACTCTGGCACATGTATTAAATATAGACCTTTACCCTGTAACATGTTACATACAGACTGCCATTCTGTCTCATGTATTAAATATACACTGTTACCCTGTACCATGTTACATACAGGCTGTTACCCTGTCACATGTATTAAATATACACTGTTACCATGTAACATGTTACTATTAGTCTCTCACATGTTACATACAGACTGCTACTCTGTCACATGTATTAAATATATACTGTTACCATGTAACATGTTACATACAGACTGTTACTCTGTCACATGTATTAAATATAGACAGTTACCATGTAACATGTTATTTACAGACTATTACTCTGTCTCATGTATTAAATATAGACTGTTACCATGTAACATGTTACATACAGACTGTTACTCTGTCACATGTATTAAATATAGACAGTTACC
This sequence comes from Pelodytes ibericus, assembly GCA_036172795.1. NCBI lineage: Eukaryota > Metazoa > Chordata > Amphibia > Anura > Pelodytidae > Pelodytes > Pelodytes ibericus. Next base: position 213,261,854 of record CM069858.1, on the reverse strand, counting down.
ATGTAACATGTTATTTACAGACTATTACTCTGTCTCATGTATTAAATATAGACTGTTACCATGTAACATGTTATTTACAGACCATTACTCTGTCACATGTATTAAATATAGACTGTTAAAATGTAACATGTTATTTACAGACCATTACTCTGTCACATGTATTAAATATTGACTGTTAACATGTAACATGTTACATACAGACCGTTACTCTTTCACATGTATTAAATATAGACTGTTACCATGTAACATGTTATTTACAGACCATTACTCTGTCACATGTATTAAATATAGACTGTTACCATGTAACATGTTACATACAGACCATTACTCTTTCACATGTATTAAATATAGACTGTTACCATGTAACATGGTATTTACAGACCATTACTCAGTCACATGTATTAAATATAGACTGTTACCATGTAACATGTTACATACAGACCGTTACTCTTTCACATGTATTAAATATAGACTGTTACCATGTAACATGTTATTTACAGACCATTACTCTGTCACATGTATTAAATATAGACTGTTACCATGTAACATGTTATTTACAGACCATTACTCTGTCACATGTATTAAATATAGACTGTTACCATGTAACATGTTACATACAGACCGTTACTCTTTCACATGTATGAAATATAGACTGTTACCATGTAACATGTTATTTACAGACCATTACTCTGTCACATGTATTAAATATAGACTGTTACCATGTAACATGTTATTTACAGACCATTACTCTGTCACATGTATTAAATATAGACTGTTACCATGTAACATGTTATATACAGACTATTACTCTGTCTCATGTATTAAATATAGACTGTTACCATGTAACATGTTACATACAGACCTTTACTCTTTCACATGTATTAAATATAGACTGTTACCATGTAACATGTTGTTTACAGACCATTACTCTGTCACATGTATAAAATATAGACTGTTACCATGTAATATGTTATATACAGACTATTACTCTGTCTCATGTATTAAATATAAACTGTTACCATGTAACATGTTATTTACAGACCATTACTCTGTCACATGTATTAAATATAGACTGTTACCATGTAACATGTTATTTACAGACCATTACTCTGTCACATGTATTAAATATAGACTGTTACCATGTAACATGTTATATACAGACTATTACTCTGTCTCATGTATTAAATATAGACTGTTACCATGTAACATGTTACATACAGACCTTTACTCTTTCACATGTATTAAATATAGACTGTTACCATGTAACATGTTGTTTACAGACCATTACTCTGTCACATGTATAAAATATAGACTGTTACCATGTAATATGTTATATACAGACTATTACTCTGTCTCATGTATTAAATATAGACTGTTACCATGTAACATGTTATATACAGACTATTATTCTGTCACATGTATTAAATATAGACTGTTACCATGTAACATGTTACATACAGGCCGTTACTCTGTCACATGTATTAAATATAGACTGTTACCATGTAACATGTTACATACAGACCATTACCCTGTTACATGTATTAAATATAGACTGTAACCATGTAACATGTTATATACAGACTGTTACTCTGTCACATGTATTAAATATAGACTGTTACCATGTAACATGTTGTATACAGACTATTACTCTCTTACATGTATTAAATATAGACTATTACCATGTTACATGTTACATACAGACCGTTACTCTGTTACATGTATTAAATATAGATTGTTACCATGTAACATGTTATATACAGACCATTACTCTGTCACATGTATTAAATATAGACTGTTACCATGTAAAAAGTTACATACAGACGGTTACTGTGTCACATGTATTAAATATAGACTGCTACCATGTGACATGTTACATACAGACTGTTACTCTGTTACATGTATTAAATATTGACTGTTACCATGTAACATGTTACATACAGACCGTTACTCTGTTACATGTATTAAAAATAGACTGTTACCATGTAACATGTTATATACAGACTGTTACTCTGTCACATGTATTAAATATAGACTGTTACCATGTAACATGTTACATACAGACCGTTACTCTGTCACGTATTAAATATAGACTGTTACCATGTAACATGTTACATACAGACTGTTACTCTGTCACATGTATTAAATATAGACTATTACCATGTAACATGTTGTATACAGACTATTACTCTGTCACGTATTAAATATAGACTGTTACCATGTAACATGTTACATACAGACTGTTACTCTGGCACGTGTATTAAATATAGACTTTTACCCTGTAACATGTTACATGCAGACTGCCATTCTGTCTCATGTATTAAATATACACTGTTACCCTGTACCATGTTACATACAGGCTGTTACCCTGTCACATGTATTAAATATACACTGTTACCATGTAACATGTTACTATTAGTCTCTAACATGTTACATACAGACTGCTACTCTGTCACATGTATTAAATATAGACTGTTACCATGTAACATGTTACATACAGACCATTACTATGTCACATGTATTAAATATAGACTGTTACCATGTAACAAGTTACATACAGACCATTACTATGTCACATGTATTAAATATAGACTGTTACCATGTAACAAGTTACATACAGACTATTACTATGTCACATGTATTAAATATAGACTGTTACCATGTAACATGTTACATACAGACCATTACTATGTCACATGTATTAAATATAGACTGTTACCATGTAACAAGTTACATACAGACGGTTACTGTGTCACATGTATTAAATATAGACTGCTACCATGTGACATGTTACATACAGACTGTTACTCTGTCACATGTATTATATACAGACTGTTACTCTGTCACATGTATTAAATATAGACTTTTACCCTGTAACATGTTACATACAGACTGCCATTCTGTCTCATGTATTAAATATACACTGTTACCCTGTACCATGTTACATACAGACTGTTACACTGTCATATGTATTAAATATACACTGTTACCATGTAACATGTTACTATTAGTCTCTAACATGTTTCATACAGACTGCTACTCTGTCATATGTATTTACTATAGACTGTTACCCTGTAATATGTTACATACAGACTGTTACTCTGGCACATATATTAAATATAAACTTTTAGTCTGTAGCATGTTACATACAGACTGCTACTCTTTCACATGTATTAAATATAGACCATGGCATGACTTCCTGGTCTATAAGTCTTAATTATGATCATAGACTTCATAGAATGGGAGTGCAATGTAACTGTTATATCACAAGGGGCAGAGTTATGATCTTGTTTGATCAGGTCAATCTCCTCTCGTTGTATTGGGGGGGGGGGGGGGGGAGTGTACACAGCCTCCTAGCCCTGCCCACTGTGTTACACAGGAGCCAGTAATAGAGCAGGGAAGTATCTTATGGCATCATCATGCAGTAAAGTGAGACTTTCTGGAAGATTTGGGATAATGTTGCATCATGGGTAAAATTCACAAAATGGATGCAGTAGATGGATACCTAGTTTTATGTTTACTCCTATATGCAATTGATTCAAACATAGGAAAAACAAGCAGTGGCATATGTGTTTTGAATGTGTTTGCTTTAATGGACAGATTATCTAGCTACATCTTATGGAAGTGGTAGTACACTACCACAGATTCATCAAAAACACTTTAAATGATAACGAGGACCACTGAGCAGCACTACAGAGGATAAATATTGACCATTCTGTGTGCTAGTCCGGGGATGGGGGGGGGGGGGTGCGGTGCCTGCTGTAAGTTAGTAGCATGTAGTTAGAAGACTTTACAAGTTACAATGATGCTTTGGTATGATTACAGGTAATGCCAGTCTGCAAAACTCCATCTACCCTACGATCGGAGTGAATGATCGAAATGTGCAAGAGAGTCCAAGCAGCCACGCTGGTAATTTGATCTGGAATGTGTGCGATAGGGCATGAGGGGAAGGGGGGCTTCATAAACCCATAATAAGGCAGAGAAATAATATAACTAAAGGAGAAAAGTAATGGAAGAGCATCATGATATGGCCAGCCCACTGACCACTCCCGCGGCTAGATTCCTGTTGCTCCAGAGATCATGAGTCTGCGTTCTAGCAAGCCTTTAATCGGCTGCCATTATTATTATCACTACTGAACTAGATACTGATGCAAATGAAGTTGTGGCTCTCTAAACAGCCTGATAAGCTTCCGTTGACCTTGATGTATGCCGATGGTGCATCATATGTTGGGACCAAAACCCATATGCGACAGGGTTGCAAACATTTTTGGCATCTGTTGACAGGAGTAAGACAGGTGTGTCCACGACGCCTGTCCAATGTATACAATTGAGAATATGTTACGATGGATTAGTATTTTTTAGTTTATTTGCAATAATTTTAGTGAAGATCTATATTTAGGAGTAAAATTAGCCTATAACTTGAGCAATAGAAGGGATCCTTACCTGGTTTGGGAATGACTGTTATAAATGCTTCCTGTGTTTGGGCTACACATTTTTAGCAGTTTAGTATTGTGTTAAAGGATTTAGCCATGTGTGGGATTAAGATTAGAGTTGAGCGGACACCTGGATGTTCGGGTTCGGCAGGTTCGGCCGAACTTCGAAAAAATGCTCGAACTTGACCCCAAACCCCATGGAAGTCAATGGGGACACAAACTTTTGGCCACTAAAATGCCTCTAAAAAGTCCTGGAAAGGGCTAGAGGGCTGCAAAATGAAGTAAAATGTGGGTAAGAGTGTCCCCATTCATAAGAATAGGTCAACTGACTTATTCGTATGAATGGGGACTCTATTTCGGTTTATATAATAGCAATAGCATTACATGTATTCCATAAACCGAAAGTCTATAAACCAAAAGACATTCGGTTTATAGACTTTCGGATTATGGAATACATGTAATGCTATTGGCTTTCTATAAACCGAAATAGAGTCCCCATTCATAAGAATAGGTCAATTGACCTATTCGTATGAATGGGGACTCTATTTCGGTTTATAGAAAGCCCATAGCATTACATACAATGTAATCGCCGAACTCCAACCCGAACATACAGTGAAATGTCCGTGTTCGGGGTCCAAAAACCATAATGTTGGGTACGAACCCGAACAGTGCGGTTCGGGTTCGCTCAACACTAATTAAGATGTCTTTGAATATTTATAACATAAAATGGTAAGGCCAATCCAGGTCTTTTGTGTGTGTGCGTGTGCGTGTTTTTGATCACCCCCTCCACCTCTTCAGGTGTAAACGGTGATTCTAACTGGTTTCTAGTGTTTGGGGAAAGCTTGGTTTTAAGATGTGTTTGAAGATAATCGAGGATTTCTTGTTGTTTGTCTCGAAGGGGAACACCATCATGTGTTGGGTTAAAGTTGTATTGGTCTTGATAATATACTCAAAAAACATTCCGTGATTTGAGGGGTCCTATACACTGCTGGGGTTTGTTAATTCTTAAGTTTTGCTATGAATGATGTATGGGTCTTTATTACTGTTTAAGTTTACTGGGTTAAGTTCCTTTGTGATTCTGTCAGCCAGTTATGACCTTGCCAAGGTTAGCTTCTGATATAGTAAGTTGTTTAGCAAGATTTTGTGCTCTAGGGAGGCAATCTCCTAGAAGAGTTTGTCTGCATCTATAGGCCTTGAGTGTAAGCCTTGTGGGCTTTCCATATCATTGGGTCTCCCGGTGATCTTGGATTCATTCGGCACTTGTACCTTCGATACCCTTGTTTGTTAGTATTATTGAGAAAAAAAAAATACAAAAAATACAAAAAGTGCGCTATAAGGTATACTGTAGCAAAATTATTAATTGTAAACACCTTTTAGTGAGTAGATTATTGAAGACTCTCCCGGCGGAAGGCGGGGCTTGACATTTTCGCTGTGCAAGCATACCTCAGTGTGGAGTATCGTCAGTCTTTTCTCTGTTTGTGTGGATTCTTTTAGTCTCCCAAGTTTTGCGGAGATAATGAATTAGGATCTTGTAGGGTGAGAATGACGGGGCATGGTCACTCCAGGTGATTTGGCCAATTTCGGCATGTAGTGGTATAGGAAAGTGTCTGTGACAAACAGATCACCCAATCTGGAATATTTATTGCGGGGAGGGAAGTAGAAGGTTAAGTCCCTATCAGATGGGTGTCAAATGCGACAGGGGCCAATAGGTTGTAATTGGTGTAGCTCAGATCTGGGGGTTTTTTTTTGTTTAGTTTTGAATGCTTGATGTGAGAAACACCAGTAGTAGTATCTAGTTGTGTACGTCGGGGGACATTAACATCTCCTCCTATAATCATAACGCCTGTGACGAAGGCTTCCCTTCCTTTTACTAGTGTTTCAGATATAAAATGGTTCTAGTTGGAGTTGGGTACGTAAACATTAGCAAAAGCTATCTAGGTGGAAACCAGGTTGCCTAACACAAAAACCTTTGCTTTTATGAAAGGGGCAATGGGATTTATAGGCTTGGTTAAAAAGGTGAAACGACCATTTGGGGACTTTGGTTATTTTGGTTTCTTGAAAGAGGAGAATATGGACTATAGTTTTTTTTAGTTTTGTAAAATAGTCTGGAATCTTTAGCTGGGGAATTTAAGCCCTTCACATTAAAGGACAGCTGTGGTAACAAATGAACTTGTGTTTAATTGAAAGATCACATCAAGTGTTGGCATTTTACAGAGAAATGTTTTAATGAAAGAATACAAATAATGTACTTTATTGAGCCCTCTTGGCTTCATATAGCTCTTACAGCGGGCAGACATGTTGTTTAGAATCTGCTTGAAGGTTAATGCAGAGCTGACCCAAGATTCTATACAACATGTCTGCCCCCTTTGAGTGCAATAAGTGCTCAATAAGGTGTTTTATTTGTATTCTTTCATTAAAGCATCTCCATACACACCATCTACACTTGATGTAATCTTTCAGTTAAACATGATCTAAATGTTGCCTACATTTGTCCTTTAAGAGAGACCACATTTAAACTTACTGTGTGTTGGATGATCTTAACCATATAAGTGATTGTCAGAATAGCAGGTAGGTAGATATAGGTAGTATTATTGCAAAGAAAGAATTAGGAGTGGCCAAAGGGGTATGGGGAGCAGTGATGCAGCAGAGATACATATGGTATAGCACTTAATACCACAAATGTAAGTGCAAACAAAAGTCACAGCAGCTCAGCATGTAACATTTACCAAAAACAGTAATGGTAAATATAAACCCAATAGAATATGTTTCCACTGAAGGTCATATCCCCTTCATACATCTAAAACCTGTGTGATTTGATGCAGGAATTCTGTATAAATCACATTTTTAATATTTGACTCAAGCCCTCCCCAGTGATTACTCTGCATGTTTACTGCAGGTGCTGCAGCACTTATTCTATAGACACTGAGGATATAAAGTTTTGTTTCATATTGTCACTTCCTGTCCTCCTCAAATTGAAGCTATTGTGTGGCCACGAAGTGACCTTGCTCTTGTACACAGTAGGATCTCTTAACAGTGCAACACATTGTCTGATGACATCACAAGAGAGACAGGTTATTCCATTCATTTGAATGGCATTATTCTCATTGGTTCCTGCAGCAAAAAAAAAAAAAAAAGGAAATGACTTTTACTCATCTAGTGTGGGCAGTCCTGGCTTCTTGCAAACTGCGGTAATTTCACAATAAGCCATGCGAAATGTAAGACATGCATTTTAAAGTACTTTGAAAACACATTAATATGCATTAATATTTGGAAGATTCATTTTGGGCACCAGACAGTCCCTTTAAGTAGCCTGGGTTCCCAAGATATATGAATATTTATGCTTGAATACAATGGATTGAAAGTGTTTTGAAGCATTTTTCTATGGCTAATAAGCGATTCTTCACTATTACTGTAAATCCAGGCACTTTATCCGGCCCAATACACATGTACTTATCATGTGACCCTAATGAGAAAAAAAAAAATGGACAAAACATGAAGCAGAGCATGTTCGACACATCCACGGCCAGAGATAAAACTCACCTTAAAGCCTCACAGTCCCAGGTACAAAGCCAGACAAATCAGGAACAACTGCCCACAGTCCGCTTTCGAGCTATGGCCACTACTTAAAAAGGTACCTGGAGCACGCTTATTATAGCTAAAGTGTATTCACGAAAGAGGGAATTGAGAAGGTAATTGCAAACTCAAGGCCATAAGTAGATGAATGGTTTCATTTTTTTCAACTACTCTGGCCTTAACTTTGCAATTCCCTTCTCAGATTTCTGCAGCTCCTTCTATAAGGCCCCTCGGACTGACTGGAAAAGATACCCCACTGAGAGTGGGCTTTGGTTCAACATGTAACCGACATTGTTGATCTAGCGGGATTATTGTGTTTTGTACGCATGCCAACTTTAAAAAAGGGTTTCGAGCCAATCACATTCAGCGTTACTAGTCCGTGACCTTGGCCACTGGAGCCACTATTGGCTTGCGGTATATTAGGGGCACCTTTTGTTAAAGCAGGTGGATTGTAACCGCACACGGCGAGATGTATGCTGTAATCCAGCAGCGGAAAGATAACCGACTAGACTGGATTCAGCAAACACATACTTGGCTTAGACAAGACTACGTCAAAGGGTAACTGGGTGCAACCTTAATACACAAAGGCCCTGGCACAGACAGGGACAGCTGAGTAGAGCATTAGCCGGACTATTTGTGTGAACTCAGCATCTGGTGTTCTGGTTATTATTGTTCCAGCTCAGAGACTTTATCTCACTGCCACCGGATACACACGGAGTAAGACCTAAATTCTGCTTAGACTCGTCTAATTATAACCTGTCCCTATGTCTGATCCGTGGCCAGCCACGGCTCTAGACCTATTTATATCTTCTAGCCTCACTGTTTCCTCTGCCCGCCGACTGCATTGATGCAGATGGTTAGAACTTCCTATTTGTATACAGGTTGCACTGTATTGAAAAAGGAGATCTGGCCCCCCGGCCCGTAATGGTTTATTTGCATGTTAATTACATAATTTCACTTGGTTGGAAGACACTACTGGGGGATGTGTATATAAGGTCATTCTGGGTCTAGGTTCAGTGGAACAGTCAGAAGGAACTTGACATTGTTTTCCATGTTCAGTATGCCACTTTTAGAACTTTACCCCCAGAATGGTTCTATAAACAAAGCCCCAGTAAAAAAAAAATGTAAAAAAAAGTTTTCTGTGATCACCCCAGTCATTTTTAATACCTTTGTTTTTTTTCAGCATTCAGCCATATTAAGTAATTTTTTTTAACCTATTTTGCACTTGTGTTTATTTCCCATCATGCACCTTTCCACCGGTCCCTGATTTGCTGGCCATTTTGTATCGCATGATTACCACTGACGTGTAACACAGTGCAATCATGGAAAACACTTGTTAAAAGACAATTGCTGAAATTAAGTGTAGGAATTTGAAACAGAATTGCTTAAATTAAAATATGTGCATAATGTACCTTTTGAGCCCTCTTTGCTCTGCATAACTCCATCAATGGGGCGGACATGTTGTTTAGAATCTTGGGTCAGATCTTCCTTTGTCAGTTTCAACATTCTAACCAACATGTGCGCCTCCTAACACACATGCCACGAGGGCTCAGTAAGGCACTTTATTTGTATTCTTTCATTAAAGCATTTCTATTTAAAACGCCTAAACCTAATGCAATTTTTCAATTAAAATGAAATGATATTTGCCAAGGAAAGAAGCGACTTGATTACTGTATACAAATAAATCAAAGGTCGGGGCCAGCTCGAACAATGGTTAGGTTTCATTCTGCAGACTGGGAAAATGGAAATAGACCAAGATTGTGCAATCTGACATAATTGCTCCTGGAGACACGTGCAGCTCTATTTACAGGAAAACAGGGGAGGAATGTGGCATGATCTCTTTTTTTTTTCTATTTAATTGTTATGACACTGATTTGCATATAATGTAATGTTTTGTTTTGTCGTGTGATGTGTCAAGTAATGATACTTGTTAACAATCGTGCCCATTGTTAAATTTTTTTTTTTTTTTTACAGAATGTGGTGCCCCACTTCCTGCCTTGCACCCCCCTGCTTCGCTACGCAGTTCTCCCTTGAGTTGACCCTTTAGCAGTGGTGTATTTAGGTTTTGTGCTGCCCTAGGCAGTCTAAACCCGGGCACCCCTAATTTAAATTCACTGCGCCTCTTTCTGTTTAAACCACGCCTCTTCCTGTTTAAACCACGCCTCTTCCTGTTTAAGCTAAAAATAAAATGGCTACTTTGGGTCGCTTACTGCCCTAGAAATCGTCATGGCTGCTGGGCAGAAGATAAACTGGCATGTAATTTAAAAAATACATGCAACTTCATCCTCATCCCAGGAACTTCATCCTCATCCCAGGAACTATTTTGTTTTGTATACCATTTGAAATGTTATATTAAAAGTAAATCATGTTTAAAAAGGGGCACATAAAATGCACAGGTACATTTAAAAAGGGGCACATAAAATGCACAGGTACATTTAAAAAGGGGGCACATAAAAAGCACAGGTACATTTAAAAAGGGGCACATAAAATGCACAAGTACATTTAAAAAGGGGCACATAAAATGCACAAGTACATTTAAAAAGGGGCACAGTTTAAATGTACTTGTGCATTTAAAAAGGGGCACATAAAATGCACAAGTACATTTAAAAAGGGGCGCAAGTACATTTAAAAAGGGGCACATAAAATGTACCTGTGCATTCAAAAAGGGGCACATAAAATGCACAGGTACATTTAAAAGGGGCACAGTTTAAATGTACTTGTGCATTTAAAAAGGGGCACATAAAATGCGCAAGTACATTAAAAAGGGGAGCAAGTACATTTAAAAAGGGGAGCAAGTACATTTAAAAAGGGGCACATAAAATGCACAAGTACATTTAAAAAGGGGCACAGTTTAAATGTACTTGTGCATTTAAAAAGGGGCACATAAAATGCGCAAGTGCATTTAAAAAGGGGCACATAAAATGCGCAAGTACATTTAAAAAGGGGCACATAAAATGCGCAAGTACATTTAAAAAGGGGAGCAAGTACATTTAAAAAGGGGCACATAAAATGCGCAAGTACATTTAAAAAGGGGAGCAAGTACATTTAAAAAGGGGAGCAAGTACATTTAAAAAGGGGCACATAAAATGCACAAGTACATTTAAATAGGGGCACAGTTTAAATGTACTTGTGCATTTAAAAAGGGGCCACATAAAATGCACAAGTACATTTAAAAAGGGGCACATAAAATGCGCAAGTACATTTAAAAAGGGGAGCAAGTACATTTAAAAAGGGGCACATAAAAGGCACAAGTACATTTAAAAAGGGGCACAGTTTAAATGTACTTATGCATTTAAAAAGGGGCACATAAAAGGCGGAAGTACATTTAAAAAGGGGAGCAAGTACATTTAAAATAAATAGAGCAACAAAAAAAATGACCAAATAATATTAAAATAAGCAGATTAAAATATAGAGCAAATAAAAATGACCAAATCCATTTAAAATGAGCAGATTAAAATAAATAGAGCAACTAAAAATGACCAAATAATATTAAAATGAGCATATTAAAATAAAAAACGAGTAAAATAATACAATACAATTCAAATGAGCAAATTAAATTAAAAAGAGAGAATAAAATAGCCAAGTACATATTTATGGGGCAAATAAAAATGACTAGATGTTAAAATGAGCAGAACAAAATTAAAAAGAGCTCAGTACTATCAAAAATGACTATAATAAATAATTTTTTTTTACCAAATATGATAAAAATTAATAGGGCCAACATTTTTTTTGGGGGGGGGGGCGCACCTTGCTTGTCGTCGTCCTCGTTGTCAGCTTGACAGGTGGCACAGTGTTGCAGTCCCTCTTCATCTTCCCGCGCAGTCTGGTCATCTGCCGTCGCATAGTATTTATGTGGCCGTTCCCGTACGATTGGCTGAAAAGCCATGCCCCCGCCCCTCTCCACCTTCAAAAATCGCCGGGAAAACATTGGCATGCGCCGCTCGCACACACAAAAAAACGCTGCGGATGTCCTGTTGTTGACCCCAGGGATCAAGGAGCGCATACAAAAATTGGGGGCGCATTTCTGCCGCCCCTCAAAAAACGCCGCCCTAGGCATCCGCCTAGGATGCCTCGCGGTAGATACTGCGCTGCCCTTTAGTCAACCTATTCACAATGTATTCTATTAATATAGTGAAAAAGGCACATCAGAGATATAGTGGCATAATAATAGAATCCACAGTTATTGCCCCAAGCATTATGCAAATACCCTGTGGCCTTCATAGAGTGCAATCTACACCTTCAAAGGGCCTACTTAAATATTATAAAATGTTTGGCTAAAAGGTTCTACACTCTACAGCAATCTGTTACAGAATAAACAGAAGTATCTAGAACACTAAATAAAGCAAATAATGTTCCACACACAAGGATTCCACAGCAGTGGATACAACAAAGAACCTTCTACATCAATAGATACGTCACAGAGGGTTTAGACAAGTAGACAGCGCTAGAATAATTAATTAGCGTTTCTTAAGCAATTAATCTGAAAAAGCAGGTTTTGTTGCCACTGATAATACAAAGGTCAGTACCAGAGCTGTAGAGAAAACACAGAAGGTTTCTTTAGCCCTAGAAAGACCAGGGTGAGAGGAATGGGCCCAATTAAGATGGTCTTTAGAGCAGAGGTACACCCACGTAGGCTCCACAGCAATGTATAAAACCATGCAAAGCTTTGGGGTTTTCCAGGCTGTGTGCATGAGCAGTCAACGTTGCACAAGGGAGTAGCCATTCGTAAAAAAGAAAAACGTGCCAGGTAGTGTCATAGCTGTAGGAATTACTTTCACACCCTGTTACATCATTTCCTTCCTTGCCAGCTATACGTGATGATACATCTAAATGGTAGGATAGAGCAAAAGAAACCTGGTGTATCACATACAGGCCGGTAAAACATTGCCATCAGTCCAATGTTAAGTCTATGGAGACAGGAGCAAGGCCGGTATTTTTCTGAAGAAAAGGTGGCAACCCTACATACCTCCCAACCCCTTTTCCCACTCTCTAGCATTGCTACTTCTCCACACCAGAGCTCTCTGAGGATAAGATTAACCTCCCTTAACATTCCGTCAGATCCGCCACTAGTCTAAAATCCCTGAAAATGAGTGTCTCCCAAATCCTAAAAACAGAATGTACCTGTTGTTAGTTCACATACTCCCATATATACTGTACATGGTGTTATTTTCTCTTTTAGTTTTTTTTTGTATCAATTATGACTTAACCTGAATATTCTCTTCCCAACTTGTATAAATATATGGATGTATGTATTTTTTCTTTTTTTTACCCTGCTGTTAACTTCATGTGTAATTCCATTCTGGTCTTGGTCCCCAGGAGATACCTGAAAATGTGGGAAAATTCTATGTGTTCTTCCTGGTAGAACACTTTCTAATTAAATAGTATACTCCATGTTTTAATGAAAGAATACAAATAGAGTACCTTATTGAGCCCTCTTTACCCCTTTTAGCTCTACCAGGAGGCAGCCATGTTGTTTAGAATCTTTGGTCAGATCTTTGTTCATCTGAACCAAGGTGAGTGAAGATCTGACCCAAGATTCTAACCAACATGTCTGCCCCCTGAGAAGACAACATGGAGTAAAGATTCTAACGAACATGTCTGCCCCCTGAGAAGACAACATGGAGTAAAGAAGGCTCAATAAGGTATTTAATTTGTATTATTTCATTAAATAATTTCTTTAGAAATAAACTTTCAATTAAACATAAGGTTTTTTTTTTGGTTTTTTTTTTTGTTACAGTTGTTCTTTAAATTAAACTGTCGGAAAGCCTGCTGATTGAAGCATTTATTCACAGCGAATGGGCTGTTTACAGACGGGTCCGGCTGTAGTCTGTGGCCAGCTGGAGGTATGCAGGTTGCAGCTTATTGCAAAACCTTAAGGAGATATTGTGGCACTAATTTCTTCTGATGTTGTTGATGTCTTGTATCACCACCTAAATCTATGTAGGTCACGGTCTGATGCACATTGCATAATAGTAGAGCTCCCTCTGTTGGTCATTACGCTCTAATGCGTTCATTCAGAGAGCACAACGGCATGATTCATCAGCACTGACCTGGCCCAGAATAATCAAAAAGAAACACCTTGGCTTGATCTGGAGCTTTGAAAGCTGGATTGACATGCTAAATTGAGCCTCCTTTGTGCCAAACCCCACACCCCTATTTAAATCAACTGGGACATAGCCAAGGTCAAAACCAGATGGTTCTTGGAAAATATAATCCTGAATTTAGAAGCTATTAACCTGTGTTTAAATTAATAGTGTACCTTGTATTTCATGTTGCATTGCTGTGGTTTGCACCATTTTTTAGTGCTGTGGTCAGGGTTGCCACCTTTTGTTCAGAAAAATACCGGCCTTGCTACTGTCTCCATAGACTTAACATTGGCCTGATGGCAATTTTTTTACCGGCCTGCTGGTAAAATACCGGCCAGGTGGCAAGCCTAGCTGTGGTGTGATTTCATAATCTTTTGGCCACGCAGGAAGTTAGTTTCCTCAAAGGATCTCCCACTCCTGAGTCGGCAACAGGGCTGGAGCGTTGTGCAGTACACACAACGACACGGATAAACGTGCGTAGAGGCACAACACTCAACCTGTAGATGGCCATGGGCTTGAGTTAGCATCTCTGCTCCTGGAGAGATTGATATCCGACACATGTATGCCCAGAGACCCAGCAGTCACCTGTAAATGCTTACTCCCAGAGACCCGATTATAAGCCTTCTTTCTCTGCGATGTACGGGCGGCCAGGTTACTATATCTGTTACATCACATACCTGGATTTTTAAGAACAAGTACATCTTCTTAAATGGGTCAATTTAAGCAGCTTATTTTTTTTATACAATGTGTCATGGTAAGTAGGTTTCTTTTACAGTTCAGATAACTGGGTCATTATTAGTGGGTTACCTTTATCCACCAATCACGACAGTCCTGAGACATAGAAATGTGATATACACAGCGCCTATTATGTGAAATCAAAGTGAACCCTTTACCAAAAAAAAAAAAAATTTAAATAATTATTATAAATGTATACAAACCCAGCGATACACTGATTGAGGATATTGACAATGAAATATCTCAGTGGATTGGACAGATGAGTCGCATTGAGAAAATAAGCTGCTAGTCTTTATAAGAAAACAGTGGAGCAAGCCACTGTAAAGGGAAACAGAATGGGAAGGTGAGTAGACAGCGCTTGGCAGTTAAACAGAGTAAGTGTCAATCAATATAAAAAAACCAATGATAGTAAATAAATATAAAATATATAAATTTAATAATATATAAAAACCAATGCAATATATAAATACATATAGAAAAAATATACACAAATGTAAAAAAAAATATTGACAAATTGTTAAAAACAAGAAACAATGATACGCGTTTCGTTCGGGGAACTTCTTCAGCCTCTAAGCAAACAGACCAGCAGATTGCTGGTCTGTTTGCTTAGAGGCTGAAGAAGTTCCCCGAACGAAACGCGTCCCTCTTGTTAAAGTGAAGTTACCTGGCCAGGTTCTCAATTCTTCCTTCTTTACTGACCAGCACGTTTCTATATCCATGTACTATTCATGGTATTTTGCTAACCCAATCAGCAAGTGAGTAATTTGACACTCTGCCTGTGGTTACCTTTGTATCTGTGTCTGTTGATTTGTATTTAAAGGCACATATCATTGTTTCTTGTTTTTAACAATTTGTCAATATTTTTTTTTACATTTGTGTATATTTTTTCTATATGTATTTATATATTGCATTGGTTTTTATATATTATTAAATTTATATATTTTATATTTATTTACTATCTTTGGTTTTTTTATATTGATTGACACTTACTCTGTTTAACTGCCAAGCGCTGTCTACTCACCTTCCCAGTCCTGAGACATAACTGCCGGGGAAGGGGGGGAGGGTGTGTGTGAAGGGGGCAAGTATGAACTGATTGTTTAGGAAGAGGGAGGAGATTGAGTAACAGCTTGCTGCTCAGACCAGAAAGTGGCTGGGAAAGGATACACTCCCCTCCCGCCCAATTTAATGCTTTTTCGTGATGGAGCAGTTTGTCTGTGGGTTTTTTTTGTCTCTCGTTTAGTCTGTATATTAATGGTGATGTATCTAAGTGGTAGAGGAGAGCGCTTGTTTTACTGTCTCAGCAGGAGGTATGGTCCTTGCCGGTACAGATATACGCACCAGCCAGACCGGTGCTGGGCTTAACACATGGAGGGCATGTAGAATGGACCAGAGATGTTAGGATATTTATGATATTTAATGTATAGGGCAAGGACCATGTTTCTGTGGTGCCATGGACATTCCCAGCCCCCCAAAACAAGTCATGAGGTTTATTTTTAATTTATTTATTTATGTAGTAAGTAATTTAAATTCATGGAGTTCTGGGTTATGTCTGTGAAGGTTGGGCCCGGTTTGGTTAAGTGGGTGTGTCTGGCGCCCTCTATTTTGAAGTTATGTGAGGCAATGATTATTATAAACCAAATCGTAAGGCATACATACAATGAAACAAAAAATAAAGATGTTTGTGTTCTATGTGAGAGCTTCTGTGTGCGGTGCAATCCCTTTCCTAACCACTATGTGGTGCTGCTGTTTGATATGTTTTTCTATGGCCAGCACTGTCGCTGACAATATATATCCATGGCAACACCAATAGAAGACAATCTGAAGCATACCACACCTATCATTCCTACAAATCAATTTCCGAAATTGAAATAACTGGTGAGCCAAGTGTTTTTTGACAATCGTAAAGCCCTACCTTTATCATGCAGGAAAGGTATTACAAAATGTATTTGTTTTTATAACTGCTAAAACATTTCCTTTAATGACGATGTAATACCTTGACCCCATCTGACCAAATTTGCCATTAGGTATTCCTTATCATATTTTTAGCTCACTAACTGGGAGGCCCGGCATTTCATTTAACAGGACTGGGTATGGGTAGACGTAGGTTTTGGCAAGCAGATGACACTGGAAATTTCTTCGGCGTCGTCCTGTTTTTGAAGACCCCACCTGCAAAATCTCTCTCTCTCTCTGAGATCTGGATCCTGTGCCCATCGTTCCATAGTAATTTACTTAGTTACATATTAGTTTAGGTTGAAAATAGACTTGCGTCCATCAAGTTCAACCCTTTTCCTAACCCATGTTTACCGCTGTTGATCCAAAAGAAGGCAAATAAAAACCCCTTCAGCAATTTCGATTTCTCCTTGGATCAACAAGCACTAAATAAATACTAATGCCTATACTACCATGCATAGCCCTCTATGCTACGGCTCATTAATAAATGTGCACACATTTAACTTTTCCAGCCTTTCTTCATAACTAAAACCTTCCATTCCCCTCATTATTTGTGTAGCTCTCCTCTGCATTTTCTTTAGCTCCATAATAGATTTTTTTTAAATTGGTGAGTGCTGGCTTAACAAAGGAAACACCCCCTCGCCCCAAAGGCAGTGTATGCTTCATTTTTATTATTATTTTATTTATAATTTTGCATCATAAAAGGTTTGCCTTGTAACTTACCTTTTGCCATGGTAAAATGTGATGAAACAAAAAGTTTTTTCCTTTGAATCTTCAGCATATTCTGTGCTCCATCTTCTATTCCAGCACCGACATTTTATGCATCTCTTTTTAAGGCTCTAGCACTACCTTCTTTTTCTTGTACCACTGCGCCCTATGGCTTCACTGTCATTCCTACCTACTGTTCTCACATCTGTGTACACATTCACATATGTATTTGCATTCGATCCTTACATTCATCTTGCTTATTGTGAAGACTCAGTTATTGTACATATGGACCAGCAAATTGTCTGGTTCATCAAGGAGACACTGGAGTCTATCTAGCACCAATCTTGAACTCCAACCTCAAACAGCCTCACCCCCCCCCCCCCCCCCCCTTTTGATGTCTTGCAAAATGGTATTCGCTAAAAAAAAAATTGTGAGGTGGAAATGAGGCGAGATTGGCCGACTAGAGGTCGAGTTTGAATTGGAAAATAAATGCTGCTTTCATTTTTCCTCTACTGCAGGTACCTGGGTGATTATAACTGTGTTACTCTATTACTGCAGGTACCTGGGTGATTATAACTGTGTTACTCTATTACTGCAGGTACCTGGGTGATTATAACTGTGTTACTCTATTACTGCAGGTACCTGGGTGATTATAACTGTGTTACTCTATTACTGCAAGTACCTGGGTGATTATAACTGTGTTACTCTATTACTGCAGGTACCTGGGTGATTATAACTGTGTTACTCTATTACTGCAGGTACCTGGGTGATTATAACTGTGTTACTCTATTACTGCAAGTACCTGGATGATTATAACTGTGTTACTCTATTACTGCAGGTACCTGGGTGATTATAACTGTGTTACTCTATTACTGCAGGTACCTGGGTGATTATAACTGTGTTACTCTATTACTGCAGGTACATGGGTGATTATAACTGTGTTACTCTATTACTGCAAGTACCTGGGTGATTATAACTGTGTTACTCTATTACTGCAGGTACCTGGGTGATTATAACTGTGTTACTCTATTACTGCAGGTACCTGGGTGATTATAACTGTGTTACTCTATTACTGAAGGTACCTGGATGATTATAACTGTGTTACTCTATTACTGCAGGTACCTGGGTGATTATAACTGTGTTACTCTATTACTGCAGGTACCTGGGTGATTATAACTGTGTTACTCTATTACTGCAGGTACCTGGGTGATTATAACTGTGTTACTCTATTACTGCAGGTACCTGGATGATTATAACTGTGTTACTCTATTACTGCAGGTACCTGGGTGATTATAACTGTGTTACTCTATTACTGCAGGTACCTGGGTGATTATAACTGTGTTACTCTATTACTGCAGGTACCTGGGTGATTATAACTGTGTTACTCTATTACTGCAGGTACCTGGGTGATTATAACTGTGTTACTCTATTACTGCAGGTACCTGGGTGATTATAACTGTGTTACTCTATTACTGCAGGTACCTGGGTGATTATAACTGTGTTACTCTATTACTGCAGGTAACTGGGTGATTATAACTGTGTTACTCTATTACTGCTGGTACCTGGGTGATTAGGACTGTGTTACTCTATTACTGCTGGTACCTTGGTGATTAGGACTGTGTTACTCTATTACTGCTGGTACCTGGGTGATTATAACTGTGTTACTCTATTACTGCAGGTACCTGGGTGATTATAACTGTGTTACTCTATTACTGCAGGTACCTGGGTGATTATAACTGTGTTACTCTATTACTGCAGGTACCTGGGTGATTAGGACTGTGTTACTCTGTTACTGCAGGTAACTGGGTGATTAGGACAGTATTACTCTTTTACTGCAGGTAACTGGGTGATAATAAGGGTGTTACTCTATTACTGCAGATAGCTGGGTGATTAGAACTGTGTTACTCTATTATTGCAGGTACCTGGGTGATTAGGACTGTGTTACTCTATTACTAAAGGTGCCTGGGTGATTATAACTGTGTTATTCTGTTACTGCAGGTAACTGGGTGATTAGGACAGTATTACTCTTTTACTGCAGGTAACTGGGTGATAATAAGGGTGTTACTCTATTACTGCAGATAGCTGGGTGATTAGAACTGTGTTACTTTTTTAGTACAGGTACCTGGGTGATTAGGACTGTGTTACTCTATTACTGCAGGTAACCCGGATGATAATAAGGGTGTTACTCTATTACTGCAGGTACCTGGGTGATTAAAACTGTGTTACTTTATTACTGCAGGTACCTGGGTGATTATGACAGTGTTACCCTATTACTGCAGGTACCTGGATGATAATAAGGGTGTTACTCTATTACTGCAGGTACCTGGGTGATTATAACTGTGTTACTCTATTACTGCAGGTACCTGGGTGATTATAACTGTGTTACTCTATTACTGCAGGTACCTGGGTGATTATAACTGTGTTACTCTATTACTGCAGGTACCTGGGTGATTATAACTGTGTTACTCTATTACTGCAGGTACCTGGGTGATTATAACTGTGTTACTCTATTACTGCAAGTACCTGGGTGATTATAACTGTGTTACTCTATTACTGCAGGTACCTGGGTGATTATAACTGTGTTACTCTATTACTGCAGGTACCTGGGTGATTATAACTGTGTTACTCTATTACTGCAAGTACCTGGATGATTATAACTGTGTTACTCTATTACTGCAGGTACCTGGGTGATTATAACTGTGTTACTCTATTACTGCAGGTACCTGGGTGATTATAACTGTGTTACTCTATTACTGCAGGTACATGGGTGATTATAACTGTGTTACTCTATTACTGCAAGTACCTGGGTGATTATAACTGTGTTACTCTATTACTGCAGGTACCTGGGTGATTATAACTGTGTTACTCTATTACTGCAGGTACCTGGGTGATTATAACTGTGTTACTCTATTACTGAAGGTACCTGGATGATTATAACTGTGTTACTCTATTACTGCAGGTACCTGGGTGATTATAACTGTGTTACTCTATTACTGCAGGTACCTGGGTGATTATAACTGTGTTACTCTATTACTGCAGGTACCTGGGTGATTATAACTGTGTTACTCTATTACTGCAGGTACCTGGGTGATTATAACTGTGTTACTCTATTACTGCAGGTACCTGGGTGATTATAACTGTGTTACTCTATTACTGCAGGTACCTGGGTGATTATAACTGTGTTACTCTATTACTGCAGGTACCTGGGTGATTATAACTGTGTTACTCTATTACTGCAGGTACCTGGATGATTATAACTGTGTTACTCTATTACTGCAGGTACCTGGGTGATTATAACTGTGTTACTCTATTACTGCAGGTACCTGGGTGATTATAACTGTGTTACTCTATTACTGCAGGTACCTGGGTGATTATAACTGTGTTACTCTATTACTGCAGGTAACTGGGTGATTATAACTGTGTTACTCTATTACTGCTGGTACCTGGGTGATTAGGACTGTGTTACTCTATTACTGCTGGTACCTTGGTGATTAGGACTGTGTTACTCTATTACTGCTGGTACCTGGGTGATTATAACTGTGTTACTCTATTACTGCAGGTACCTGGGTGATTATAACTGTGTTACTCTATTACTGCAGGTACCTGGGTGATTATAACTGTGTTACTCTATTACTGCAGGTACCTGGGTGATTAGGACTGTGTTACTCTGTTACTGCAGGTAACTGGGTGATTAGGACAGTATTACTCTTTTACTGCAGGTAACTGGGTGATAATAAGGGTGTTACTCTATTACTGCAGATAGCTGGGTGATTAGAACTGTGTTACTCTATTATTGCAGGTACCTGGGTGATTAGGACTGTGTTACTCTATTACTAAAGGTGCCTGGGTGATTATAACTGTGTTATTCTGTTACTGCAGGTAACTGGGTGATTAGGACAGTATTACTCTTTTACTGCAGGTAACTGGGTGATAATAAGGGTGTTACTCTATTACTGCAGATAGCTGGGTGATTAGAACTGTGTTACTTTTTTAGTACAGGTACCTGGGTGATTAGGACTGTGTTACTCTATTACTGCAGGTAACCCGGATGATAATAAGGGTGTTACTCTATTACTGCAGGTACCTGGGTGATTAAAACTGTGTTACTTTATTACTGCAGGTACCTGGGTGATTATGACAGTGTTACCCTATTACTGCAGGTAACCCGGATGATAATAAGGGTGTTACTCTATTACTGCAGGTACCTGGGTGATTAAAACTGTGTTACTTTATTACTGCAGGTACCTGGGTGATTATGACAGTGTTACCCTATTACTGCAGGTACCTGGATGATAATAAGGGTGTTACTCTATTACTGCAGGTACCTGGGTGATTATAACGGTGTTACTCTATTACTCCTGGTACCTGGGTGATAATAAGGGTGTTACATGCTATTGCCTCTGATGTGCACCGTTTGGCGTCAGACTGTGAAAAAAATAAGGAATCATGGGATCATCAGATAATTCGTTTTTTTATTATTTACAAAGATCATTTTTAAAAACAGAAATACCCACTGATCATAGCAAGAGAGAGGTAAGTATCCACTGTGCATGGCAAGACAGGTAAGTACCCACTGTGCATGGCAAAACAGAAGGAAGTTCCCACTGTGCATGGCAAGACAGGTAAGTACCCACTGTGCATGGCAAGACAGGTAAGTACCCACTGTGCATGACAAGAGAGAGGTAAGTACCCACTGCGCATGGCAAGACAGGTAAGTACCCACTGTGCATGACAAGAGAGAGGTAAGTACCCACTGCGCATGGCAAGACAGGTAAGTACCCACTGTGCATGACAAGAGAGAGGTAAGTACCCACTGTGCATGACAAGAGAGAGGTAAGTACCCACTGTGCATGGAAAGTCAGAGGTAAGTACCCACTGTGCATGGAAAGAGAGAGAGGTAATTACCCACTGTGCATGACAAGAGAGAGAGGTAAGTACCCACTGTGCATGGCAAGAGAGAGGTAAGTACCCACTGTGCATGGCAAGACAGAGGTAAGTACCCACTGTCCATGGCAAAACAGAGGTAAGTACCCACTGTGAATGGCAAGACAGAGGTAAGTACCCACTGTGCATGGCAAGAGAGAGGTAAGTACCCACTGTGCATGGCAAGAGAGAGGTAAGTACCCACTGTGCATGGCAAGACAGAGGTAAGTACCCATTGTGCATGGCAAGAGAGAGGTAAGTACAGTACGTGAATTGCTGGCACATGTCCCTCCAGTGTTTATGAGGGAGACAAGGATATTTGGGGTTAAACAACTTCAGCCTGGAACTGGAGAGTTACAAAAGCTGGGGACAGAGACATAAAATGTACTGGCTTTGAGAAACTGGAGAATAAAATATGGAGAAAAGGACCCTCAAGGCACGTGAAGTGGTTATAAAACCATTGTGTCCGGTTATCATGGAATGAGAAGGAATATGGGAGAGTCTTGAATGGGATATCATCAGCATCCCAATATGGAGGAACTAGGCACCTGCTTAGCTATGAATATCCAACACCAATGGCCAAGCTCTGTGATGTGGCAATGCTGGACACAGAAGGTTAAAGGAAGGATGGAATTATTGGGTAGTGGGTAAGTATTGGTTCCTATGATGGAACATTGGACCAGGGATGGGGAAAGTGTCTGTACAAGGAGCGCCAGTGTCCACACCAGGGGTAGGAGCCAAACATTGCTCATGGTGGACATTTTCAAAGACGTTGCCCGGCAAGGTGTGCGAAGGTCCATGAGAAGAACCATCAGTAAATTGTCCAATGAGCGAGTAAAGCTGATGCCTGACCCCTGGACTGGAGAATGGAGATGGTGAGACCTGTTTATGAATTGGTGAGGCAAGGACATGGGTGGAGAAACACCTCACACTCAGAGTTAGAGATGGAGGGCAAACGCAGATACTCTCCCAAGTGAAGACGATATAGAAAACTATTTAATTAAAATGGACACACCCGCAAACAAAAATATGAGAAGGGAATATGATGGAACAGCAAAAGCACCAATTGACCCATTACGTAAATGTATATATATCATTCCCCATGTATGTATACGACATAGAGGCACAGCATCCTCATTACAAACGTAGGACAGGAGAGATGTTATATACACAGCTCATTATCAGTTTGGGGGTTAGCTGCCTTATAGAAGTAGATTCCTATTGGTATATTTATATGGTACTAAAATCACGTAGGACATTGAACCAACAAGTAACATTACTCCTACAACAACACACACTTTGTGACGCTAAAAGTTTGGTTGTTGGACCAGTGGAGGAATATTGTTAGACAGGAAGTGATGTCACTACAGGAGATTGTAGCAAGACAGGAAATGATGTCAGTAATGGCAGCACGATGTTCGAGGTCACTGAGCACCTCTTGATTTGGCGGCCCCGGATCCAGCACAGTAAACAGTTTCACCGTACAGTACGTGACGGCAAGTTGGGTAGTGAGGCTTCTTCTTCAGACTCAAGGAAGCTACACCCTAGCACCAAATATCTTGAAATGGCTCAATATTTTAGGAATTTTTTTGCCCTTTTTTAAAGGTGCCATGAAGTAAAAAAAAAATGTCCTGTAGTGTTTCCTAGAGCCAGTCAGTCTCTCAGGTTTCGGGTTGCAAAGAATTCAGTAATTGCAGTCCTGGGAGGAGCAGTCCATGTCCTCAATCTGGTCCACCACGAGCAATAACCTGCTCCGAGAAGATCCTCTTCAGCTGGGCCACCTCTGCTGAAAGTGAGGCAAGCTGGGATCGTAGGTCAGTGCTTTCGGGGGCTTGTGCACTTCCTCCATTCTGACCTTGAGCATTCCACCGGGCTGGAGGGCAGACCAAAGACTGCTGGGGAAAACCCGAGGCCACTTGAGGGACAAAATTGTTGGTTTCTCTTGCGACTGGTGCTGTGCCGTGTGCTCCCTCTTCACCAGGGGCACAGGCCTTGAACCTCAACTTGTGTGGAAGGCTCTTATAATTATCTCCAAGGGTTTCTAGCCTGGAACGGGGGTTCTCCATGTTCTCCCCACCAACCGCTCCATAATAAGTAATGTTTGAAGGAGGCAGTGGTTGAGGATCTGGCTCAGGGACCCTTTCCTCAAAGAAAATGGGACTTCCCACACTAGGGGTTGAGAACCCAGAGTCTTCCGAATGAGGCAGAGGTAGGGGAGCATTTGGAGGGGAAGGGTCGTGGAGTCCACATGGAGGAGGGTAGTTCCCCCGACCTTCTTCACATGGATCTCGAACAAGACCGAAGCGAAATCGTAGGGCCAGCAGCTCAGCACGGAGCCGGGCATTCTCTTCAAGAAGTGCAATAATGCGGCTCTCCAGGGCGAGGTCACCCGCCCGGCGCTTCTCCCTTGAGCGTTTGGCTGCCTCGTTATTCTTACGTCTTTTGTCCCAATAACAGTCGTCTTTCTTCTCGTCGGGGGTAAACTCCCTGCGACGCCGTAGTGCACACGATGAGGGAGAGGGCGAGGAGGAGGGGGAAGAAGAAGAGCTCCGTCGTCCAAGGAGTGATCGGGCAAGGAGCAGGCCAGAACCCGAGACAAGCGAGCTAGCCATGGCGGAATCTTCAGCTAGATGGTTCTGCAAGGGAGGGGCATACGGCTCCAGCGTGGGAGGGGCCGGGTGGGATGTAGAATCATCAGTGCAAGAGGCAGGACCAGTCATGTTAGGGTGGGGAGAGAGGGTAGGAGGGGAGAGGTCACTGAGCTGAGCCAGGATTGCTCAAAGAGGTAGGTCAAAGGAGGAAGTTCTGTAAAAAAACAAAAAAAAAACAAGAGAAAGCATTACAGGGATGTACTGCAAAAAATAATGTGATGAGCATGTTTGGCATATGCGACAAAATACACAAGTATACCTCAGCACGATATGTAACACAAACAAATAATATACAAAAACAATGCAACACAGACAGACACAATAAAACAGACAAACATCAGCATGATCTGTAACAAATACAAATAAAACAGACACACTGTAACACACACTCAAAAATATCACAGGCACACTGTAGCACACACAAATGATCTGTAACAAGTACAAACAATACTGACACACGGTAACACACACAAAGAAATAATACAGAAACACTGTAACACAGACAGACGCAAACAAAAACATATCTCAGCAATGTAACACAGACACTAACACAATCATGTAACATACAAACAAAAAATATCTGGAAGACACAAACAGTAGCAAAGAGTTACAGACAAAGAACAGTTACACAGGCACAATGTGACACAAAGACGTGTAACAGACACAGTAATATAGATACAGTAAAATGCACTGGATGTCTCAGAAACGCAGGTTGACATATGAGAGAGAGACAGTACCTAATGTGATACAGTATGAGTTCAATGATAAATACACTTTATTCAGGTAAACTGACATCCAGGACGTGCACAGAGGTGGTACATGTGACATTAAAGTCTATTAATCATTTAACGGACCCCCGATGTCCAGTATTGCCATATGTTTATGTTGTGTGGACTGGATCTCATTTGGCTTATGTTACAGACTTTATTAATGAAAGAGAGAATTGCAGGGAATTAAGAATTAAATTTCAGACTTAAGGGGTCTGGATCCCCTCAAAATTATTTCGCTGTGAATGAAGAGGATTAAAAAAATAATATCGAAAATGATCTATACATTGTATTAGCAAAACTGCAAGCCAATGTCTGCGGCGTCTCCTGTCTATGACATCACGTGTGACTTGATATGCAAATTAACTGATTTTGAATGGGAAATGTGTAATTTGCATATCAGGCCGCAGGTGATGTCACAGTTAAAACACAGGGTTTTTTTCCTAATTGAGGCATTGCCTTGCAATTTTGCTACAGAACATTTTCATCGATTTTTTTTTCTTACATTTTTTATTTTATTATCTACATTCACAGTAAAAACAATGATTAGGTGATACAGTCCCTTATAGAAGAATCTGCAATCCTTCCAACTCGGCTTCTTTGGCCTTACGTTTGCCATTCCTTTGTCAATTCCCTGCAGTTCTCTCTGTCATGAATTAAGTCCCAATCTGTTGAGACAAGAGGAGTCCTTGCCAAGCTTTCTCATTAAGGAGAGTATTATTTTTGTGTTTCTGTACTTTTTTTTTTTTGGTAGAGATGATACAGTAACAAGCACAAACGAATACAGTCTTCATACACCAAGGGGCACTGTGAAGCAATATAACGTCACAATCAGACACCAGCTTTTGTTTGTGTACTTTATCCCCTGGCCACAATTGTGTAATCATTTCTTGGAAAGCAAGAACATAAGCAAACCTCTTGTGAAAGAGAATTTCTACATGGGTGTGTCTCACACATACAAACATGCAGAAAACCTCCACGGGTGCTTCTACACATAACATAGGACACATAACATACCTACACACATAAATATATATCACATATGGTAACGTTTCCAATAACATGCTCAGTCCAATATTTGTAAAAAAGCTAGGTGCCTTTGGAAATAGGAGCGCAAGCTCTTTAGGCCAGGCTCCCCCGTCTCACAATAGTTTTTGTATTATCTGTTTTTGTATAAATCTGAACCCAGATTTCTTTTTTCTATACATTAAAGTTTAATCTGTAAGGGACAGGATTAAAATATCCAAATTGAATCTCCTATCCCAGAATTTGGATTCAATATGTGAGCGTAAGCTCTGCAAATCAGGATTATGGATACATAATCCACACTCTCTCTATCTGTTTCCAGGACAGTTGAGGAGCACTTTTCCTCCTACCTGTGTTTTATATTTGTTTCTCTGAATATTAGAGTGTAAGCTCTGTGGGTCACAGTCTCACCCCCCCCCCCCCCCCCATTTAATTTACTATCACAGACTTATTATATAAGTACATGCTTTTTAGAACTGGATTCATATACTCTTAACTTTTTTCTCTATATCTTATTCTATACAAAAGTGCAAGCTCTGCAGGACAGAAGTTCACTCTGAAAAACCTAATCCTTTCTCCCTCTATTCAGGAGAGAATTTGGTTACTATCCTGTATAATTATGTAAATCAGAGTGTGTGAGAGTGTAAGCTCTGCAGACTATCATTGATTTGGTTTGTCCTCTCACTCTGCCCTCTCTGGGATAGAGCCAGGATTGCCTCTACAGGTCAGGATTGCCTTTCCCCTGTGTGTATTATCTACTCTGTACACACACACACACACACACACACAGGTTCAGTATGGGGGATGCATGCTGTGCATAATGCACTCTGTACACACACACAGTCACAGCACACACACACACACACACACACACACACACACACAGGTTCAGTATGGGGGATGCATGCTGTTCATTATGCACTCTGTACATACACAGTCACAGCACACACACACACACACAGGTTCAGTATGGGGGATGCATGCTGTGCATTATGCACTCTGTACACACACAGTCACAGCACACACACACACACAGGTTCAGTATGGGGGATGCATGCTGTGCATTATGTATTCTGTACACACACAGAGAGAGGTTTAGTATGGGGGATGCATACTGTGCATTATGTACTCTCTGTGTGTGTGTTGTGACTGTGTGTGTACAGAGTGCATAATGCACAGCATGCATCCCCCATACTGAACCTCTGTGTGTGTGATCTGTGACTGTGTGTGTACAGAGGTTCAGTATGGGTGATGCATGCTGTTCATTATGTATTCTGTACACACACACAGTCACAGCACACACACACAGAGGTTCAGTATGGGGGATGCATGCTGTGCATTATGTATTCTGTACACACACAGTCACAGCACACACACACAGAGGTTCAGTATGAGGGATGCATGCTGTGCATTTTGTATGCTGTACACACACAGCACACACACACACACGGGTTCAGTATGAGGGATGCATGCTGTGCATTATGCACTCTGTACACACACAGTCACAGCACACACACACACGGGTTCAGTATGAGGGATGCTTGCTGTGCATTATGCACTCTGTACACACTGTTTACACTATATATCTTTATTTGGATTTATTAGGTTATAAACTGATCTTCTAAATATTACATTGTGTCAGTGTGTCATTTATCAAATTGTTTAACAGATTATAGAATGTATCAGAATTATTTACAAAGTATATATATCAGATATACAACTTAATATTAATAAAAGGAAGGAAAACCCCCTCAAATAAATAAAATAGAGGTTTGTAACACACAAACACACACATACATAGGTACAGTTACACAGCATGTACCCCGCATACTGAACCTCTGTGTGTGTGCTGTGACTGTGTGTGTACAGAGTATATAATACACATATTGAATACCCCATATTGTACGTGTGTGTGTGTGTATGTGTGACTATAATGTCTGTGTGTGTGGATGAAGAATATAATACATAGCATGCATCCCACATACTGTACCTGTGTGTGTATACAGAGTATATAATAAACAGAAAGCATCACCCAAACTGTACGTGTGTGTGTGTGTATATATATATATATATATATATAGATATATATATATATATATATACAGAGTATATAATAAACAGCATGCATTCCCCATACTGTACCTGTGTGTGTGTGTGTGTGTATATACAGACTTATTTAATAAACAGCATGCATTCCCCATACTGTACCTGTGTGTGTATATATAGACAGAGTATTTATTAAACAGCATTCATTCCCCCATACTATACCTGTGTGGGTGTGTATATATACAGAGTATATAATAAGCAGAATGCATCACCCATACTGTCCCTGTGTGTGTGTGTGTGTTTATACAGAGTATGTAATACACAGCATGCATCCCTTATTCTGTGCCTGTGTGTGTGTGTGTTTATACACAGCATACATCCCTTATACTGTACCTCTGTGTGTGTTTATACACAGCATGCATCCTCCATACTGTACCTGTATGTGTGTGTTATTTGTGTGTGTTTATACACAGCATTCATCCTCCATACTTTACCTGTGTGTGTGTGTTTATACACAGCAATCATCCTCCATACTGTACCTGTGTGTGTGTTAATACACAGCATGCATCCTCCATAATGTACCTGTGTGTGTTTATTCACAGCATTCATCCTCCATACTGTATCTGTGTGTGTGTGTTTATACACAGCATGCATCCTCCATACTGTACCTGTGTGTGTTTATACACAGCATGCATCCTCCATACTGTACCTGTCTATGTTTATACACAGCATTCATCCTCCATACTGTACCTGTGTGTGTTTATACACAGCATGCATCCTCCATACTGTACACTGTGTGTGTTAATACACAGCATGCATCCTCCATACTGTACCTGTGTGTGATTACACACAGCATGCATCCTCCATACTGTACTTGTGTGTTTATACACAGCATGCATCCTCCATACTGTATATGTGTGTGTGTTTATACACAGCATGCATCCTCCATACTGTACCTGTGTGTGTTTATACACAGCATTCATCCTCCATACTGTACCTGTGTGTGTTTATACACAGCATGCATCCTCCATACTGTACCTGTGTGTGTTAATACACAGCATGCATCCTCCATACTGTACCTGTGTGTGTTTATACACAGCATGCATCCTCCATACTGTACCTGTGTGTGTTTATACACAGCATTCATCCTCCATACTGTACCTGTGTGTGTTTATACACAACATGCATCCTCCATACTGTACCTGTGTGTGTTTATACACAGCATGCATCCTCCATACTGTACCTGTGTGTGTGTTTATACACAGCATGCATCCTCCATACTGTACCTGTGTATGTGTGTGTTTATACACAGCATTCATCCCCCATACTGTACCTGTGTGTGTGTTTATACACAGCATGCATCCTCCATACTGTACCTGTGTGTGTGTGTTTATACACAGCATTCATCCTCCATACTGTACCTGTGTGTGTTTAAACACAGCATGCATCCTCCATACTGTACCTGTGTGTGTGTGTTTATACACAGCATTCATCCTCCATACTGTACCTGTGTGTGTTTATACACAGCATGCATCCTCCATACTGTACCTGTGTGTGTTTATACACAACATGCATCCTCCATACTGTACCTGTGTGTGTTTATACACAGCATTCATCCTCCATACTGTACCTGTGTGTGTTTATACACAGCATTCATCCTCCATACTGTACCTGTGTGTGTTTATACACAGCATTCATCCTCCATACTGTACCTGTATGAGCTTGTTGAGAACTTTTCTCAGCCTGGGTTTCCTCAGTTGCTCTTCTTGTGTCTGTGTGTCTTCTCCTGTGCTCCCTGTCTGTGTGTCTTCTCCTGTGCTCCCTGTCTGTCTGTCTGTGTGTCTTCTCCTGTGCTCCCTGACTGTCTGTCTGTGTGTCTTCTCCTGTGCTCCCTGTCTGTCTGTCTGTGTGTCTTCTCCTGTGCTCCCTGACTGTCTGTCTGTGTGTCTTCTCCTGTGCTCCCTGTCTGTCTGTCTGTGTGTCTTCTCCTGTGCTTCCTGTCTGTCTGTCTGTGTGTCTTCTCCTGTGCTCCCTGTCTGTCTGTCTGTGTGTCTTCTCCTGTGCTCCCTGTCTGTCTGTCTGTGTGTCTTCTCCTGTGCTCCCTGTCTGTCTGTCTGTGTGTCTTCTCCTGTGCTCCCTGTCTGTCTGTCTTTGTGTCTCCCTGTCTCTGCTCTCACACAGCTCCTGTTTTGGTGCCGGTCCCCTCTCCCTGTCTATCTGTATATACACTGACTGTATTTCATTCCCTGCCCTGTAGAGTTCACATGAGGCTGAGTATTCACCTTACTTAACCCTAGTGCGTCCTGTGAGAATGTACCAGCCTCTCCCCTCCTCTCTCTCTGTCCCTTTCCATGTTCTCTCCTCCTAGTCTCCTATCACCCCCTCCTGTCCCCCTTATCTGCCTCCTATAAATGAAGCAGTGTGTTGGGATAGACTATAGTCCCAACTGCATTGATTACTATGTAAAAATGTTATTGCTACATCAATACTCAGCACCATTATATAGTGCAGTATACTCATTATTATTCTACATAACGAAAACATAATTATACTGTGTTATTATATTAATGCATAGATACTCAGTATCATTATACAGCGCGGCGTGTTCATTATCAGCGTATAGATACTCGGTATCATTATACAGCGCAGCTTGTTCATTATCAGTATATAGATACTCAGTATCATTATACAGAGCGGCGTGTTCATTATCAGCCTATAGATACTCTGTATCATTATACAGCGTGGCGTGTTCATTATCAGTGTATAGATACTCGGTATCATTATACAGTGATGTGTGTTCATTATCAGTGTATCGATACTCGGTATCATTATACAGCGCAGCGTCCTCATTATCAGCGTATAGATACTCTGTATCATTATACAGCGTGGCGTGTTCATTATCAGCGTATAGATACTCGGTATCATTATACAGTGCAGCGTGTTCATTATCAGTGTATAGATACTCGGTATCATTATACAGCGCGGCGTGTTCATTATCAGTGTATAGATACTCGGTATCATTATACAGCGCGGCGTGTTCATTATCAGTGTATAGATACTCGGTATCATTATACAGCGCGGCGTGTTCATTATCAGTGTATAGATACTCAGTATCATTATACAGCGCGGCGTGTTCATTATCAGTGTATAGATACTCGGTATCATTATACAGTGCAGTGTGTTCATTATCAGTGTATAGATACTCGGTATCATTATACAGCGCGGTGTGTTCATTATCAGCGTATAGATACTCTGTATCATTATACAGCGCGGCGTGTTCATTATCAGTGTATAGATACTCGGTATCATTATACAACGCAATGTGTTCATTATCAGTGTATAGATACTCGGTATCATTATACAGTGCGGCGTGTTCATTATCAGTGTATAGATACTCAGTATCATTATACAGCGCGGCGTGTTCATTATCAGTGTATAGATACTCGGTATCATCATACAGTGCAGCGTGTTCATTATCAGTGTATAGATACTCAGTATCATTATACAGCGCGGCGTGTTCATTATCAGTGTATAGATACTCGGTATCATTATACAGCGCGGCGTGATCATTATCAGTGTATAGATACTCAGTATCATTATACAGCGCAGTGTGTTCATTATCCGTGTATAGATACTCGGTATCATTATACAGCGCAGCGTGTTCATTATCAGTGTATAGATACTCGTTATCATTATACAGTGCAGCGTGTTCATTATCAGCGTATAGATACTCGGTATCATTATACAGTGCAGCGTGTTCATTATCAGCGTATAGATACTCAGTATCATTATACAGTGCGGCGTGTTCATTATCAGTGTATAGATACTCGGTATCATTATACAGTGCAGCGTGTTCATTATCAGTGTATAGATACTCAGTATCATTATACAGTGCAGCGTGTTCATTATCAGTGTATAGATACTCAGTATCATTATACAGCGCAGCGTGTTCATTATCAGTGTATAGATACTCGGTATCATTATACAGCGCGGCGTGTTCATTATCACTGTATAGATACTCAGTATCATTATACATTGCGGCGTGTTCATTATCAGCGTATAGATACTCGGTATCATTATTTAGTGCGGCGTGTTCATTATCAGTGTATAGATACTCAGTATCATTATACAGTGCAGCGTGTTCATTATCAGTGTATAGAAACTCAGTATCATTATACATTGCAGCGTGTTCATTATCAGCGTATAGATACTCAGTATCATTATACAGTGCGGCGTGTTCATTATCAGCGTATAGATACTCAGTATCATTATACATTGCGGCGTGTTCATTATCAGCGTATAGATACTCGATATCATTATACAGTGCAGCATGCTCATTATCAGTGTAATAGATACTCCATATTACTATGCTGTGCAGTGTATTTAATCTGTCTATTTCTCGGCTTTGTCTCATGCTTCCAGCCCTCACCCTCCCTCCTCCTGTTCTCTGAGTAATGAGGTCACACAGAGCTGGTTCTGTAACATGCTGTAACATTAGCTCCACTCTGCAGAGGAGCCTGAGGACAACTTACATAACACAGAACAGACACAGGATGGCGCGTAACAGAGGGAGCTAGAGAGCAGGGAGTTTGTCTGTCCCTCCCACCACAGGGTGACACAGACAGGAGGGAGCTATGGGACATGGAGTCTGCCCCTCCCACCACAGGGTGACACAGACATGAGGGAGCTATGGGACATGGAGTCTGTCCCTCCCACCACAAGGCGACACAAACAGGAGGGAGCTTTGGGACATGGAGTCTGTCCCTCCCACCACAGGGTGACACAGACAGGAGGGAGCTATGGGACATGGAGTCTGTCCCTCCCACCGCAGGGTGACACAGACAGGAGGTAGCTACGGGACATTGAGTCTGCCCCTCCCACCACCGGGTGACACAGACAGGAGGGAGCTACGGGACATGGAGTCTGTCCCTCCCACCACAGGGTGACACAGACATGGGGGAGCTACGGGACATGGAGCCTGTCCCTCCCACCACAGGGTGACACAGACAGGAGGGAGCTATGGGACATGGAGTCTGTCCCTCCCACCACAGGGTGACACAGACAGGGGGGGAGCTATGGGACATGGAGTCTGTCCCTCCCACCACAGGGTGACACAGACATGAGGGAGCTATGGGACATGGAGTCTGCCCCTCCCACCACCGGGTGACACAGACAGGAGGGAGCTATGGGACATGGAGTCTGTCCCTCCCACCACAGGGTGACACAGACAGGGGGGAGCTATGGGACATGGAGCCTGTCCCTCCCACCACAGGGTGACACAGACAGGAGTGAGCTATGGGACGTGGAGTCTGTCCCTCCCACCACAGGGTGACACAGACAGGAGGGAGCTATGGGACGTGGAGTCTGCCCCTCCCACCACAGGGTGACACAGACAGGAGGAAGCTATGGGACATGGGATCTGTCCCTCCCACCCCAGGGTGACACAGACAGGAGGGAGCTATGGGACATGGAGTCTGTCCCTCCCACCACAGGGTGACACAGACAAGAGGGAGCTAATGGATCATTGTGTGATCAAGGTCAGAATCACAAAATTGCCATTTTGGTTACTTTGTCCTGAGGGACAGAAGTGGCATTAAGTGGTTAATGTAGTGGTGATGTAGCACGGAGTTACGCATGGCTGATTGAGCTCTTCTAGGAGGATTAACTCACCACGTTGCACAATGTGTAGTTAAGTCAGTGAGATGCAATGTTCACCTTTTAGTGAATAAACATATTTACACAATGATGATCAAAGAAGAACTACAGGCAGATGTAGATTAACTTGCAGGTCTTGTCTATCGCTCTTCTATAATATACCGTATCATAACTGCATTCGACGAAATTTGTTCATTATTTTCGTTTCGTTTTATTCGTTCGTATGAATCAATTGACCTACACTTTCCATAAACCGAAAGTCTATAAACCGAATGTTGTTCGGTTTATAGACTTTCGGCTTATGGAATACATGTAATGCTATTGGCTTTCTCTAAACCGAACTAGAGTCCCCATTCATAAGAAATTCTTATGAATGGGGACTCTAGTTCGGTTTAAAGAAAGCCAATAGTATTACATGTATTCGATAAGCCGAAAGTCTATAAACCGAACAACGTTCGGTTTATAGACTTTCGGTTTATAGAATAGCAATAGCATTACATGTATTCTATAAACCGAAAGGCTTTCGGCTTATGGAATACATGTAATACTAATGGCTTTCTATAAAACGAACTAGACCCCCCGTTCATAAGAAATTCTTTCGGTTTATAGACTTTCGGTTTATGGAATGTATGTCGTTCATTATGTCGGTTTATGGATTGTATGTAATGCTATTGGTATTCTATAAACCGACTCTATTTCGGTTTATAGAATGCCAATAGCACGAATGGACGAATGATTTTTCGTTTATTAAACATTCGTTTATTCGGCTTTCGTTAGTTTAGCATTTTCGTTATTCGTTTTCCGGACGAAAGAACGAAAATGCATTAGTCCGAAAACAAATGCACATGTCTAGTAAATTGCTTTTTAATATTTAATAAAAAATTGATATTATACAAATGCATTTCTTGTTTTTATTTCCTTTTATGTGCCAATGCGGCCTCTCTCCCCCTCCCCCAGCTGTCTCTCCCCCCCCCCCCAGCGTTGTCTCTCTCTCCCTCCCCCCCAAACTTCTCTATATCTCCCCACCTCCCTCGTCTATTCCCCCCGCCCCTTGTCTGTCTCCCCCTTTGTCTCTCTCTATCCCCCCTCCCCTTTTCTCTCTGTCCCCCCCTCCCATTTTCTCCTCCCCCTCCCTCCCTCCCCTTGTCTGTGTCCCCCCCCTCCCCTTGTCTGTGTGTCTCTCTCCCTTCCCCTTGTCTGTGTGTGTCTCCCCCCTCCCTCCCTCCCTCCCTTTGTCTGTGTGCGTCTCCCCCCCTCCCTCCCCCTCTCCTTGTTTCTTTCCCTGGTGGCTAGTGGGGGCAGCTGGGGGATGTCTGCACGATACGTGCAGACATCCTCCATGCTGCCCGACACCTCCGTCTATTATGACGGACAGCTGGTCCGTCATAATAGACTGCCGTGTCGGGCAGCATGGAGGATGTCTGCAGGTATCGTGCAGACATCCCCCGGCTGCCCGATTCTCCTGGTGGCTAGCGGGGCAGCGGAGGATGTCTGCACGATGAGCGCAGACCTCCCCTGCTGCCGCCCGGCACGACCGCCGGGACTTTTATGTTGAAGCCGAAAGGACCCAGCGTCATCATAGAAGTCCCGGCGGTCGTGCCGGTCCCCTGCAGCTCTGCGGGGGACCTTGATCCCAGTCTTATGAGGTCAGACTATAAGACGACCTTGATTATAAGACGAGGGGTATTTTTCAGAGCATTTGCTCTGAAAAAAACTTGTCTTATATTCAAGCAAATACGGTACTCTTCCCTTCTCTTACATCTTGTGCAAACCATGGCTCTTTCCTCCCTTCTGTCCAAGCCATGTATCTCTATCTCCTCCATTCTGTCCAAGCCATGCCTCTCTCTCCTCCATCCTGTCCAAGCCATGCCTCTCTCTCCTCCATCCTGTCCAAGCCATGCCTCTGTCGCCTCCATCCTGTCTAACTCATGCCTCTCTCTCCTCCATCCTGTCTAAGCCATGCATTTCTATCTCCTCCATCCTGTCCAAGCCATGCCTCTCTCGCCTCCATCCTGTCCAAGCCATACATTTGTCTCCTCCATCCTGTCCAAGCCATGCATCTCTATCTCCTCCATCCTGTCCATGCCATGCATCTCTATCTCCTTCATCCTGTCCAAGCCAT
This sequence comes from Pelodytes ibericus, assembly GCA_036172795.1. NCBI lineage: Eukaryota > Metazoa > Chordata > Amphibia > Anura > Pelodytidae > Pelodytes > Pelodytes ibericus. The sequence continues at coordinate 213,225,182 of CM069858.1, read as the reverse complement.
GCATCTCTATCCCCTCCATCCTGTCCAAGCCATGCCTCTCTTTCCTCTATTCTGTCCAAGTTATACCTCTCTATCATCCATCCTATCCAAGCCATGCATGTCTCACCTCCATCCTGTCCAAGCCATGCATCTTTCTCCTTTCCATCCTTACCAAGCCATGACTCTCTCTCCTTTCCATCCTGTCCAAGCCATGCTTCTCTCTCTCCTTTCCATCCTGTCCAAGCCATGCCTCTCTTTCCTTTTCATCCTTTCCAAGCCATGCCCCCCCTCTCTCTCTCCTTTCCATCCTGTCCAAGCCATGCCTCTCTCTCTCTTCCATCCTGTCCAAGCCATGCCTCTCTCCCATCCATCCTGTCCAATCCATGCCTCTCTTCTTTCCATCCTGTCCAAGCCATGCCTCTCTTTCCTCTATTCTGTCCAAGTTATACCTCTCTCTCATCCATCCTATCCAAGCCATGCATGTCTCACCTCCATCCTGTCCAAGCCATGCATCTTTCTCCTTTCCATCCTTACCAAGCCATGACTCTCTCTCCTTTCCATCCTGTCCAAGTCATGCTTCTCTCTCTCCTTTCCATCCTGTCCAAGCCATGCCTCTCTTTCCTTTCCATCCTTTCCAAGCCATGCCCCCCCTCTCTCTCTCCTTTCCATCCTGTCCAAGCCATGCCTCTCTCTCTCTTCCATCCTGTCCAAGCCATGCCTCTCTCCCATCCATCCTGTCCAAGCCATGCCTCTCTTCTTTCCATCCTGTCAAAGCCATGCCTCTCTCTCGTGTCTCTTCCATCCTGTCCAAGCCATGCCTCTCTCTCCGTCTTTTCCATCCTGTCCAAGCCATGCCTCTCTCTCTGTCTCTTCCATCCTGTCCAAGCCATGCCTCTCTCTCCGTCTTTTCCATCCTGTCCAAGCCATGCCTCTCTCTCTGTCTCTTCCATCCTGTCCAAGCCATGCCTCTCTCTCCGTCTTTTCCATCCTGTCCAAGCCATGCCTCTCTCTCCGTCTTTTCATCCTGTCCAAGCCATGCCTCTCTCTCTGTCTCTTCCATCCTGTCCAAGCCATGCCTCTCTCTCCGTCTTTTCCATCCTGTCCAAGCCATGCCTCTCTCTCCGTCTTTTCCATCCTGTCCAAGCCATGCCTCTCTCTCTGTCTCTTCCATCCTGTCCAAGCCATGCCTCTCTCTCCGTCTTTTCCATCCTGTCCAAGCCACATCTCTCTCTCTGTCTCTTCCATCCTGTCCAAGCCATGCCTCTCTGTCCGTCTTTTCCATCCTGTCCAAGCCATGCCTCTTTCTGTTCTATCACCATAAAATCCAATTCATCTTCGAGTTTATTATACGTTATTATATGGCCGTCCTGTGTTATTTTATCACTCTAGTTTATTATATGTTATTATATGGCTGTCCTGTGTTATTGGATCACTCCAGTTTATTATATGTTATTATATGGTCTGTCCTGTGTTATTGGTTCACTCCAGGTTATTATATGCTATTATATGGCTGTCCTGTGTTATTATATCACTCCAGTTTTTTATATGTTATTACATGAATGTCCTGTGTTATTATATCACTCCAGTTTATTATATGTTACTACATGGCTGTCCTGTGTTATTATATCACTCCAGTTTATTATATGTTATTACATGGCTGTCCTGTGTTATATCACCACAGTTTATTATATGTTATTACATGGCTGTCCTGTGTTATTATATCATTCCAGCTTATTTTATGTTATTACATGACTGTCCTGTGTTATTAAATCACTCCAGCTTTTTATATGTTATTACATGACTGTCCTGTGTTGTTATATCACTCCAGCTTATTATATGTTATTACATGACTGTCCTGTGTTATTATATCACTCCAGTTTATTATATGTTATTACATGGCTGTCCTGTGTTATTATATCACTCCAGTTTATTATATGTTATTACATTGCTGTCCTTTGTTATTATATCACTCCTGTTTAATCTATGTTATTACATGGATGTCCTGTGTTATTATATCTCTCCCGTTTATTATACGTTATTACATGGCTGTCCTGTGTTATTATATCCCTCCCGTTTATTATACGATATTACATGGCTGTCCTGTGTTATTATATCACTCTGGTTTATTATATGTTATTACATGGCTGTCCTGTGTTATTATATCACTCCAGTTTATTATATGTTATTACATGACTGTCCTGTGTTATTATAACACTCCAGCTTATTATATGTTATTACATGGCTGTCCTGTGTTATTAGATCACTCCAGTTTATTATATGTTATTATATGGCTGTCCTGTGTTATTGGATCACTCCAGTTTATTATATGTTATTATATGGCTGTCCTGTGTTATTGGATCACTCCAGTTTATTATATGTTATTATATGGTCTGTCCTGTGTTATTGGTTCACTCCAGGTTATTATATGCTATTATATGGCTGTCCTGTGTTATTATATCACTCTGGTTTATTATATGTTATTACATGGCTGTCTTGTGTTATATCACCACAGTTTATTATATGTTATTGCATGGCTGTCCTGTGTTATTATATCACTCCAGTTTATTATATGTTATTACATGACTGTCCTGTGTTATTATAACACTCTAGCTTATTATATGTTATTACATGGCTGTCCTGTGTTATTAGATCACTCCAGTTTATTATATGTTATTATATGGCTGTCCTTCTGTTATTGGATCACTCCAGTTTATTATATGTTATTATATGGCTGTCCTGTGTTATTGGATCACTCCAGTTTATTATATGTTATTATATGGTCTGTCCTGTGTTATTGGTTCACTCCAGGTTATTATATGCTATTATATGGCTGTCCTGTGTTATTATATCACTCTGGTTTATTATATGTTATTACATGGCTGTCTTGTGTTATATCACTCCAGTTTATTATATGTTATTACATGACTGTCCTGTGTTATTATATCACTCCAGCTTATTATATGTTATTACATGGCTGTCCTGTGTTATTATATCACTCCTGTTTAATCTATGTTATTACATGGCTGTCCTGTGTTATTATATCACTCCAGCTTATTATATGTTATTACATGGCTGTTCTGTGTTATTATATCACTCCAGCTTATTATATGTTAATACATGGCTGTCCTGTGTTATTATATCACTCCAGCTTATTATATGTTATTACATGACTGTCCTGTGTTATTATATCACTCCAGCTCATTATATGTTATTAAATGACTGTCCTGTGTTATTATATCTCTCCAGCTTATTAAATGTTATTACATGACTGTCCTGTGTTATTATATCACTCCAGCTTATTATATGTTATTACATGACTGTCCTGTGTTGTTATATCACTCCAGCTTATTATATGTTATTACATGACTTTCCTGTGTTATGATATCACTCCAGCTCATTATATGTTATTACATGGCTGTCCTGTGTTATGATATCACTCCAGCTCATTATATGTTATTACATGACTGTCCTGTGTTATTATTTCACTCCAGCTTATTATATGTTATTACATGGCTGTCCTGTGTTATTATATCACTCCAGCTTATTATATGTTATTACATGACTGTCCTGTGTTATGATATCACTCCAGCTCATTATATGTTATTACATGGCTGTTCTGTGTTATTATATCATTCCAGCTTATTATATGTTATTACATGACTGTCCTGTGTTATGATATCACTCCTGTTCAATATATGGACCTGCATTGTATTAGACGGATCTGTTTGTTATTATAGCAGATGACTGTATATTAAACTTGCAGCTCCACCTAAAGCGACCGTAAAAAATCTTTCAGGTAATTACTGCATCATATAAAGAAACAAATCAGTTTGTTCTGTCCTTCTCTCCTAAGAACTACAAATAGAACGCAGTCTCCCGCCCCTCTCCATTCCATGCCCCGATGAAACTCCAGATTGTTTTGAAATAAAACAGGCAGATTTCCCATATAATAAGAACAGATACAGCATGCATTAAATAAGCTGGGTAGAACTATCCCTTTATTAGAGGATGCTGTGTGTAATTGCAAGCACAACCAACACTTGTGTTACTGGACTCATCTTCCTGACCAAAGTGTCAGCCTCAGTCTATAGTGAGGCAGCAAGAGAGACTATTAATGGCCCGGGATGAGCTTTAACAAGAGAGAAAACAGAAGGGAATAGATAAACGCTATCGATGCACAGAGGACAATAACTGAGAGGCAGACACAGCGTGCCAGAGATCGAACAAGACAGCTCTAAATAATTTACATCTGGGATACAGCGGACAGGGATCTAAAAACTAGTCCTGAGCGTAAACGCTTCCCCTCCCCTCCCAATGCATTACATAACAGTTACGCTGCCCAGAGACACACAGCCAACCTGGCAGGCGGAAAAAAAAGAGCGAGTGGTGACCCTGGATGTCTTCCTCCGCGTCTCTGTGCCAAGGAAACATGCAAGAGAAGCAGCCAGGAGCAGTAATGGGTAGTGAGGGTTTAAAGGGGAACTGATTACTGGGGCGATAAGGCGCTCAGGAGCCTGGTTACTGTAATAAGACGTTACAGGGGTGATAAGACGCTCAGGAGCCTGGTTACTGTAATAAGACGTTAGAGGGGTGATAAGGCGCTCAGGAGCCTGGTTACTGTAATAAGACGTTAGAGGGGTGATAAGACGCTCAGGAGCCTGGTTACTGTAATAAGACGTTAGAGGGGTGATAAGACGCTCAGGAGCCTGGTTACTGTAATAAGACGTTACAGGGGTGATAAGGCGCTCAGGAGCCGGGTTACTGTAATAAGACGTTACAGGGGGGATAGGGCGCTCGGGAGCCGGGTCACTGTAATAAGACGTTACAGGGGTGATAAGACGCTCAGGAGCCTGGTTACTGTAATAAGACGTTAGAGGGGTGATAAGGCGCTCGGGAGCCGGGTTACTGTAATAAGACGTTACAGGGGTGATAAGGCGCTCAGGAGCCGGGTTACTGTAATAAGACGTTACAGGGATGATAAGACGCTCAGGAGCCTGGTTACTGTAATAAGACGTTACAGGGGTGATAAGGCGCTCAGGAGCCGGGTTACTGTAATAAGACGTTACAGGGGTGATAAGGCGCTCGGGAGCCGGGTTACTGTAATAAGACATTACAGGGGTGATAAGGCACTCAGGAGCCGGGTTACTGTAATAAGACGTTACAGGGGTGATAAGGCACTCAGGAGCCGGGTCACTGTAATAAGACGTTACAGGGGTGATAAGGGGCTCAGGAGCCGGGTTACTGTAATAAGACGTTACAGGGGTGATGAGGCGCTCAGGAGCCGGGTCACTGTAATAAGACGTTACAGGGGTGATAAGGCGCTCAGGAGCCTGGTTACTGTAATAAGACGTTACAGGGGTGATAAGGCGCTCAGGAGCCGGGTTACTGTAATAAGACGTTACAGGGGTGATAAGGTGCTCAGGAGCCGGGTTACTGTAATAAGACGTTACAGGGGTGATAAGACGCTCAGGAGCCGGGTCACTGTAATAAGACGTTACAGGGGTGATAAGGCGCTCAGGAGCCGGGTTACTGTAATAAGACGTTACAGGGGTGATAAGGCGCTCGGGAGCTGGGTCACTGTAATAAGACGTTACAGGGGTGATAAGGCGCTCAGGAGCCGGGTTACTGTAATAAGACGTTACAGGGGTGATAAGGCGCTCGGGAGCCGGGTTACTGTAATAAGACGTTACAGGGGTGATAAGGCGCTCGGGAGCCGGGTTACTGTAATAAGACGTTACAGGGGTGATAAGGCGCTCAGGAGCAGGGTTACTGTAATAAGACGTTACAGGGGTGATAAGGCGCTCAGGAGCCGGGTTACTGTAATAAGACGTTACAGGGGTGATAAGGCGCTCGGGAGCCGGGTTACTGTAATAAGACGTTACAGGGGTGATAAGGCGCTCAGGAGCCGGGTCACTGTAATAAGACGTTACAGGGGTGATAAGGCGCTCGGGAGCCGGGTTACTGTAATAAGACGTTACAGGGGTGATAAGGCGCTCAGGAGCAGGGTTACTGTAATAAGACGTTACAGGGGTGATAAGGCGCTCAGGAGCCGGGTTACTGTAATAAGACGTTACAGGGGTGATAAGGCGCTCAGGAGCCGGGTTACTGTAATAAGATGTTACAGGGGTGATGAGGCGCTCAGGAGCCTGGTCACTGTAATAAGAGGTTACAGGGGTGATAAGGCGCTCAGGAGCCGGGTCACTGTAATAAGACGTTACAGGGGTGATAATGCGCTCAGGAGCCGGGTCACTGTAATAAGACGTTACAGGGGTGATAATGCGCTCAGGAGCCGGGTTACTGTAATAAGACGTTACAGGGGTGATAAGGAGCTCAGGAGCCGGGTCACCGTAATGAGACGTTACAGGGGTGATAAGCCGCTCAGGAGCCGGGTTACTGTAATAAGACGTTACAGGGGTGATAAGGCGCTCAGGAGCCGGGTTACTGTAATAAGACGTTACAAGGGTGATAAGGCGCTCGGGAGCCGGGTTACTGTAATAAGACGTTACAGGGGTGATAAGACGCTCAGGAGCCGGGTTACTGTAATAAGACGTTACAGGGGTGATAAGGCGCTCAGGAGCCGGGTCACTGTAATAAGATGTTACAGGGGTGATAAGGCGCTCAGGAGCCGGGTTACTGTAATAAGACGTTACAGGGGTGATAAGACGCTCAGGAGCCGGGTTACTGTAATAAGACGTTACAGGGGTGATAAGGCGCTCAGGAGCCGGGTTACTGTAATAAGACGTTACAGGGGTGATAAGGCGCTCGGGAGCCGGGTTACTGTAATAAGACGTTACAGGGGTGATAAGGCGCTCAGGAGCTGGGTTACTGTAATAAGACGTTACAGGGGTGATAAGGCGCTCAGGAGCCGGGTCACTGTAATAAGACGTTACAGGGGTGATAAGGCGCTCAGGAGCCGGGTCACTGTAATAAGACGTTACAGGGGTGATAAGGCGCTCAGGAGCCGGGTTACTGTAATAAGACGTTACAAGGGTGATAAGGCGCTCGGGAGCCGGGTTACTGTAATAAGACGTTACAGGGGTGATAAGACGCTCAGGAGCCGGGTTACTGTAATAAGACGTTACAGGGGTGATAAGGCGCTCAGGAGCTGGGTTACTGTAATAAGACGTTACAGGGGTGATAAGGCGCTCAGGAGCCGGGTTACTGTAATAAGACGTTACAGGGGTGATAAGGCGCTCAGGAGCCGGGTCACTGTAATAAGACGTTACAGGGGTGATAAGGCGCTCAGGAGCCGGGTTACTGTAATATGTTACGGGGGTGATAAGGCGCTCAGGAACCGGGTCACTGTAATAAGACGTTACAGAGGTGATAAGGCGCTCGGGAGCCGGGTTACTGTAATAAGACGTTACAGGGGTGATAAGGCGCTCAGGAGCCGGGTTACTGTAATAAGATGTTACAGGGGTGATAAGGCGCTCGGGAGCCGGGTTACTGTAATAAGACATTACAGAGGTGATAAGGCGCTCAGGAGCCGGGTTACTGTAATAAGACGTTACAGGGGTGATAAGGCGCTCGGGAGCTGGGTTACTGTAATAAGACGTTACAGAGGTGATAAGGCGCTCAGGAGCCAGGTTACTGTAATAAGACGTTACAGGGGTGATAAGGCGCTCAGGAGCCGGGTTACTGTAATAAGACGTTACAGGGGTGATAAGGCACTCAGGAGCCGGGTTACTGTAATAAGACGTTACAGGGGTGATAAGGCGCTCAGGAGCCGGGTTACTGTAATAAGACTTTACTGGGGTGATAAGGCGCTCAGGAGCCGGGTTACTGTAATAAGACGTTACAGGGGTGATAAGGCGCTCGGGAGCCGGGTTACTGTAATAAGACGTTACAGGGGTGATAAGGCGCTCAGGAGCCGGGTCACTGTAATAAGACGTTACAGGGGTGATAAGGTGCTCGGGAGCCGGGTTAATGTAATAAGACGTTACAGGGGTGATAAGGCGCTCAGGAGCCGGGTCACTGTAATAAGACGTTACAGGGGTGATAAGGCGCTCAGGAGACATGTTACTGTAATAAGACGTTACAAGGGTGATAAGGCGCTCAGGAGCCGGGTTACTGTAATAAGACGTTACAGGGGTGATAAGGGGCTCAGGAGCCGGGTTACTGTAATAAGACGTTACAGGGGTGATAAGGCGCTCAGGAGCCGGGTTACTGTAATAAGACGTTACAGGGGTGATAAGGCGCTCGGGAGCCGGGTTACTGTAATAAGACGTTACAGGGGTGATAAGGCGCTCAGGAGCCGGGTTACTGTAATAAGACGTTACAGGGGTGATAAGGCGCTCAGGAGCCGGGTCACTGTAATAAGACGTTACAGGGGTGATAAGGCGCTCGGGAGCCGGGTCACTGTAATAAGATGTTACAGGGGTGATAAGGCGCCGGGAGCCGGGTTACTGTAATAAGACGTTACAGAGGTGATAAGGCGCTCGGGAGCCGGGTTACTGTAATAAGACGTTACAGGGGTGATAAGGCGCTCGGGAGCCGGGTTACTGTAATAAGACGTTACAGGGGTGATAAGGCGCTCGGGAGCCGGGTTACTGTAATAAGACGTTACAGGGGTGATAAGGCGCTCGGGAGCCAGGTCACTGTAATAAGACGTTACAGGGGTGATAAGGCGCTCAGGAGTCGGGTCACTGTAATAAGACGTTACAGGGGTGATATGGCGCTCAGGAGCCGGGTCACTGTAATAAGACGTTACAGGGGTGATAAGGCGCTCAGGAGCCAGGTTACTGTAATAAGACGTTACAGGGGTGATAAGGCGCTCAGGAGCCGGGTTACTGTAATAAGATGTTACAGGGGTGATAAGGCGCTCAGGAGCCTGGTTACTGTAATAAGACGTTACAGGGGTGATAAGGCGCTCAGGAGCCGGGTTACTGTAATAAGACGTTACAGGGGTGATAATGCGCTCAGGAGCCGGGTCACTGTAATAAGACGTTACAGGGGTGATAAGGCGCTCAGGAGCCGGGTTACTGTAATAAGATGTTACAGCGGTGATAAGGCGCTCGGGAGCCGGGTCACTGTAATAAGATGTTACAGGGGTGATAAGGCGCTCAGGAGCCGGGTCACTGTAATAAGACGTTACAGGGGTGATAAGGCGCTCAGGAGCCGGGTCACTGTAATAAGACGTTACAGGGGTGATAAGGCGCTCAGGAGCCGGGTTACTGTAATAAGACGTTACAGGGGTGATAAGGCGCTCAGGAGCCGGGTCACTGTAATAAGATGTTACAGGGGTGATAAGGCGCTCAGGAGCCGGGTTACTGTAATAAGACGTTACAGGGGTGATAAGACGCTCAGGAGCCGGGTTACTGTAATAAGACGTTACAGGGGTGATAAGGCGCTCAGGAGCCGGGTTACTGTAATAAGACGTTACAGGGGTGATAAGGCGCTCAGGAGCCGGGTCACTGTAATAAGACGTTACAGGGGTGATAAGGCGCTCGGGAGCCGGGTCACTGTAATAAGATGTTACAGGGGTGATAAGGCGCCGGGAGCCGGGTTACTGTAATAAGACGTTACAGAGGTGATAAGGCGCTCGGGAGCCGGGTTACTGTAATAAGACATTACAGGGGTGATAAGGCGCTCGGGAGCCGGGTTACTGTAATAAGACGTTACAGGGGTGATAAGGCGCTCGGGAGCCGGGTTACTGTAATAAGACGTTACAGGGGTGATAAGGCGCTCGGGAGCCAGGTCACTGTAATAAGACGTTACAGGGGTGATAAGGCGCTCAGGAGTCGGGTCACTGTAATAAGACGTTACAGGGGTGATATGGCGCTCAGGAGCCGGGTCACTGTAATAAGACGTTACAGGGGTGATAAGGCGCTCAGGAGCCAGGTTACTGTAATAAGACGTTACAGGGGTGATAAGGCGCTCAGGAGCCGGGTTACTGTAATAAGATGTTACAGGGGTGATAAGGCGCTCAGGAGCCTGGTTACTGTAATAAGACGTTACAGGGGTGATAAGGCGCTCAGGAGCCGGGTTACTGTAATAAGACGTTACAGGGGTGATAATGCGCTCAGGAGCCGGGTCACTGTAATAAGACGTTACAGGGGTGATAAGGCGCTCAGGAGCCGGGTTACTGTAATAAGATGTTACAGCGGTGATAAGGCGCTCGGGAGCCGGGTCACTGTAATAAGATGTTACAGGGGTGATAAGGCGCTCAGGAGCCGGGTCACTGTAATAAGACGTTACAGGGGTGATAAGGCGCTCAGGAGCCGGGTCACTGTAATAAGACGTTACAGGGGTGATAAGGCGCTCAGGAGCCGGGTCACTGTAATAAGACGTTACAGGGGTGATAAGGCGCTCAGGAGCCGGGTTACTGTAATAAGACGTTACAGGGGTGATAAGGCGCTCAGGAGCCGGGTCACTGTAATAAGATGTTACAGGGGTGATAAGGCGCTCAGGAGCCGGGTTACTGTAATAAGACGTTACAGGGGTGATAAGACGCTCAGGAGCCGGGTTACTGTAATAAGACGTTACAGGGGTGATAAGGCGCTCAGGAGCCGGGTTACTGTAATAAGACGTTACAGGGGTGATAAGGCGCTCAGGAGCCGGGTCACTGTAATAAGACGTTACAGGGGTGATAAGGCGCTCGGGAGCCGGGTCACTGTAATAAGATGTTACAGGGGTGATAAGGCGCCGGGAGCCGGGTTACTGTAATAAGACGTTACAGAGGTGATAAGGCGCTCGGGAGCCGGGTTACTGTAATAAGACGTTACAGGGGTGATAAGGCGCTCGGGAGCCGGGTTACTGTAATAAGACGTTACAGGGGTGATAAGGCGCTCGGGAGCCGGGTTACTGTAATAAGACGTTACAGGGGTGATAAGGCGCTCGGGAGCCAGGTCACTGTAATAAGACGTTACAGGGGTGATAAGGCGCTCAGGAGTCGGGTCACTGTAATAAGACGTTACAGGGGTGATATGGCGCTCAGGAGCCGGGTCACTGTAATAAGACGTTACAGGGGTGATAAGGCGCTCAGGAGCCAGGTTACTGTAATAAGACGTTACAGGGGTGATAAGGCGCTCAGGAGCCGGGTTACTGTAATAAGATGTTACAGGGGTGATAAGGCGCTCAGGAGCCTGGTTACTGTAATAAGACGTTACAGGGGTGATAAGGCGCTCAGGAGCCGGGTTACTGTAATAAGACGTTACAGGGGTGATAATGCGCTCAGGAGCCGGGTCACTGTAATAAGACGTTACAGGGGTGATAAGGCGCTCAGGAGCCGGGTTACTGTAATAAGATGTTACAGCGGTGATAAGGCGCTCGGGAGCCGGGTCACTGTAATAAGATGTTACAGGGGTGATAAGGCGCTCAGGAGCCGGGTCACTGTAATAAGACGTTACAGGGGTGATAAGGCGCTCAGGAGCCGGGTCACTGTAATAAGACGTTACAGGGGTGATAAGGCGCTCAGGAGCCGGGTTACTGTAATAAGACGTTACAGGGGTGATAAGGCGCTCAGGAGCCGGGTCACTGTAATAAGATGTTACAGGGGTGATAAGGCGCTCAGGAGCCGGGTTACTGTAATAAGACGTTACAGGGGTGATAAGACGCTCAGGAGCCGGGTTACTGTAATAAGACGTTACAGGGGTGATAAGGCGCTCAGGAGCCGGGTTACTGTAATAAGACGTTACAGGGGTGATAAGGCGCTCGGGAGCCGGGTTACTGTAATAAGACGTTACAGGGGTGATAAGGCGCTCAGGAGCTGGGTTACTGTAATAAGACGTTACAGGGGTGATAAGGCGCTCAGGAGCCGGGTCACTGTAATAATACGTTACAGGGGTGATAAGGCACTCAGGAGCCGGGTTACTGTAATAAGACGTTACAGGGGTGATAAGGCGCTCGGGAGCCGGGTTACTGTAATAAGACGTTACAGGGGTGATAAGGCGCTCAGGAGCCGGGTCACTGTAATAATACGTTACAGGGGTGATAAGGCGCTCAGGAGCCGGGTTACTGTAATAAGACGTTACAGGGGTGATAAGGCGCTCGGGAGCCGGGTTACTGTAATAAGACGTTACAGGGGTGATAAGGCGCTCAGGAGCCGGGTTACTGTAATAAGACGTTACAGGGGTGATAAGGCTCTCAGGAGCCGGGTCACTGTAATAAGACGTTACAGGGGTGATAAGGCGCTCAGGAGCCGGGTTACTGTAATAAGACGTTACAGGGGTGATAAGGCGCTCAGGAGCCGGGTTACTGTAATAAGACGTTACAGGGGTGATAAGGCGCTCAGGAGCCGGGTTACTGTAATAAGACGTTACAGGGGTGATAAGGCGCTCAGGAGCCGGGTTACTGTAATAAGACGTTACAGGGGTGATAAGGCGCTCAGGAGCCGGGTCACTGTAATAATACGTTACAGGGGTGATAAGGCGCTCAGGAGCCGGGTTACTGTAATAAGACGTTACAGGGGTGATAAGGCGCTCGGGAGCCGGGTTACTGTAATAAGACGTTACAGGGGTGATAAGGCGCTCAGGAGCTGAGTTGCTATAAATGAAATGGGGAGAATGTGGAACTGAACTGATGAGTTGGGATACAGTTAGAGGATGTTACAGGGTCAGTGAAAGGGGATTTGAGGTCTATTATGCCCACTCCCCTCCCTCTCTTTTGGATCACTGCAGGGGAGTAAACAGACTTGTGTAACGAGGAGAACAGAATGTACTTTGACAAAGGCTATTAATAGATTTCTCAGCGACAGGAGTGATTCTGGTGTGAGAGAGCAGGAGGGAGAGGAGAGGGAGAGGAGAGATGTTTAATAAGCTGTGTAGGGGAGAGAAGGCAGGGATAACATTTGGGAAAGTTCTAAAACTTGAGCAATCAACATGGAAACTAGTGGATTCTTCCTGCTGATTGTTCCACATTACCAAAGTGGTCCTAGAATTATTTTTTCATACATTTCCCCTAATGAGTTATATGTGATACTATCCTCATAAAATTATATTTATTATTATCCTCATAGGGAGAGGTTATATGGAGTAATAGGAGGAGTTATATGGAGGGGTTATATGGAGTAATAGGATGAGGTATAGGGAGAGGTTATATGGAGTAATAGGATGAGGTATAGGGAGAGGTTATATGGAGTAATAGGAGGAGTTATAGGGAGGGGTTATATGGAGTAATAGGAGGAGTTATATGGAGGGGTTTTATGGAGTAATAGGAGGAGTTATAGGGAGAGGTTATATGGAGTAATAGGATGAGTTATAGGGAGAGGTTATATGGAGTAATAGGAGGAGTTATAGGGAGGGGTTATATGGAGTAATAGGAGGAGTTATAGGGAGGGGTTATATGGAGTAATATGAGGAGTTATAGGGAGGGGTTATATGGGGTAATAGGAGGAGTTATAGGGAGGGGTTATATGGAGTAATAGGAGGAGTTATAGGGAGGGGTTATATGGAGTAATAGGAGGAGTTATAGGGAATAATAGGAGGAGTTATATGGAGTAATAGGAGGAGTTATAGGGAGGGGTTATATGAAGTAATAGGAGGAGTTATAGGGAGTAATAGGAGGAGTTATATGGAGTAATAGGAGGAGTTATAGGGAGGGGTTATATGGAGTAATAGGAGGAGTTATAGGGAGGGGTTATATGGAGTAATAGGAGGAGTTATATGGAGTAATAGGAGGAGTTATAGGGAGAGGTTATATGGAGTAATAGGAGGAGTTATAGGGAGGGGTTATATGGAGTAATAGGAGGAGTTATAGGGGGTTTGCATAGTGTGGTAGGAGGAGCTGTATGGAAGGTTCATATGGAGTAATAGGAGGAGTTATACAGATTAAGAGGGACAGGTACAGGGGGAGAGGTTATATTGAGTAATGTTAGGAATTGTAGGAGCAGGTTATATAAGGCAGTTGGAGGCGTTATAAGGGAAGGTTAAATGGGGCTACAGGAGCAATCGAAACCATTTATAATAGTGTTTTTTTGGTATACGTCCCCTTCCTTCTCGCTCAGTGAGCAGCCCAGCTCCCCCCCAACATGTGCATTTATCACACAGTCTGCCCTTAATGTCCTGCTTTTCTTAGAAAAACACATCCGAGGATACAGGGAGGGGTGTGGGGTATTTAAGGACACAGCGTATGGTGACAGCAAACCTTTTATATTACAGCTAATCCTTACCCTAACCAGAGACCTGCTAACACAACCCACTATTAACCCAATTATCGCCAGATCCTTTCAGCGTCTTTAATTAACCCGCCATTCTGCAGCCACTCCCATCGCGGCGCACACGTTATGAACCCCCTTTTTATTTTTGGGAGACTCTTCTTTTAATAAAGCCTGGGGATTCTCCCCCACTGGCCATGGTTTTCAGGTCGCATTTTAGTTTTCGTTGCCCTACTACCCCCAGTAACCCCCCCGGTGCTTGCTATGTGTTCTTATCTCCCAATAACCATTGCCTCGGCAGCCTAGCTGTGGCCTCTTTGGCCAGCTTTCCTGTCTGCCCTAGCTTCCTCTCTGCTCCTCGCTGACCTGGGTTCTTATCACCTATGACCGCGGCCACACCTCCACAACCTTCTTCCACCTCGCCTGTGACCCCCTCCCCCCATAGCCATACTGCTGCCTTTTGTTACATGACCAAGTCTTCTGGCCACCACGTGGGATGTTCTACTGGGACCTTCTTCCGTTTGATCTTCTATGACCACTGCTTCAGCAGTTCCACTTGACCATGGTCAACATTTCCCCCATCCATCACCAAAGAAGCTCAAAGGGCCAACTGTGGCATCTTGAAGAGCTTGAAAGAACTTTGAAAGCACAACGTTGACTTATCTGCCTGGACACTGTGATTTATTTCACATACACACAACCTGCGAACTAACGTTTAACCAGGTTCCTTGGGTTTCCTATTTATTGCTCCGCCTCGACCGTGCTTCTTGCTTCATTTGAGTTTGCTGCCAGAGGCATGTGTCCTTAGACTCCCTATAAACAGGAGGAGTGAGGGGTGGAGCAAGGGCTGTATAACTACCGATGCAGTATTATTATTACATAGAAGGGAGCCGGCTAAGAGCCAAGAGTATATGACATGGCTGGCTCCGCGCGGTATAAACGATGCTTCTTTTTACAACTGGGCCAACGACGACATACCCACCCGTGTCCAGAAGGGCGGGTTTACGCTCGTACCATAATAAACAGGAGCCCAGGTTTTTCCAGACAAGCTTCCACCACTATCAGCTGTTGACCCAGAGCTTCACTCTGACACACCCTCCCACCATGATTACCGGCACCCTTAACTCTTGGCGCCCCAGTGTTGTGCTAAGAATGGATCCTCTGTAGGGGTTATGTATAAATAATGTCGCTCTTTTATGCCTAGCCCTAATTCCTTTAGTCAGGTTTTAGTTCTAGCGCCTGTATAATATTTATAAAACAGCCCGAATTTTTTTTTTTTATTTTTTTTTTACACGTGTAAAAACATTTATTCTTAAAAAGCGAGGTGTTGTACTTTTTGTTCAGCGCAGGTTTTGTCTCCTAGTTTTGCCATTTGCTGGCAACTTGGCTAACACAATGTTTTTTTTTTTTTTATTCTCTACATGCACGGCAAAAACAATGTTTAGAAAATGGCACAGTTCCCTTTAATCACAGTCCTGACCTCCGATTGCTATCACTAGAAATGCTGGCTCTCCAATCAGGATTAACCAGTCATTACTAGAAACCTGTTACTTGAGCTCCGCCCTTGGCATAGGAGTCTGACACTTAAACGAAATAATTAATTTCTCCTTTAGAACACGGTATGTGGGACTCACAATACGTAGTGGGAGTGTTCCACAGGGATTATTCTCTCTGTACTTTTTTTTTTTTAGATAGTTAAAAGGGTAGTACTGTGTCGGGAAACAAGTTAAATTGATACCCTTTATTGGCTAACGTAGGGGGCTATTCACTAAAAGGTGAATTGAGGTGAGATGAACATTTAATCTCACCAAGTTAGCAATCCTTTGTGTACAGGTGTATTTTCTCCAACTCTGGCCTTAACCCCTTCGTGACGCATGGTGCTTGCGTCCCAAATGACGCAAGCACCAAAACGTCACTATTTGTTCCTGGCCACCGATCACAAGGTGATCGGTAGCCAGTAACACTCTGGCAGAGACCCGATCAGGGTCTTAATAGACCCTATGGGTCCTTGCCAAAAAAATTGCAAGACCTCGGGACGTCACGTGTGACGTCACGGAGGCGTGCCCGAACCCGGAACTTCGGGCACAGCGCGATTTAGCAAAATGCAGCCGGTGCTCGCTTTGAGCACCGGCTACATTTTCCCTGTCAGACTGAGGCCACTGAAAGTGGCCTCATCTGACAGGTGGGATAACGCTGTAAGTGCCTGCAGCGGGATCCGAAAAACAGCTCATCGCGGGGAGTACCATTAACAGATACCATCAATCCCAGTTCTCTTGTTAATTCTGGGGAAATGGTGGAGCCAAACACCACCCTGTGGTGACCTCTTATCCAAAGCTCAGTCCTTCATGAGATTATAATTTAAAAAAATTAAATCCCTTGGTAATTGCACAGTGCCCTGCCCTGTGACAGCAAAATAAAAACTTTAATTGGAATGACCAATGATCAGCAGTTAAACAGAGAATGAGATTGTTCAGTGTGGTATTGCAGCTGTGGAATCTTCTCCAGGTTCAATTAAAGGGACGGTATCACCTGAGCATTGCCTATCCTGTGCATGTAGAGCATAAACAATGATAGAAAATGATCTATACGTTGTGTTAGCAAAACTGCAAGAAAATGGCTGAATTAGGAGAAAAATGGGGTTGCAGTGTGTCTGTGGTCAGTCTCCTGCTGATGACATCAACTGTGGCACGGTATGCAAATAAACTGCTTTTTAGTGGGAAATGTGTTATTTGCATATATAGTGCCAAAAGGTGATGTCATGATGACACCACAGACACATTTAATAACAAATTTTTCTCCTAATTTAGTAACATGTTAATTTAGGTTGAAAAAAGACACAAGCCCATCAAGTTCAACCCTTCTACCGAAGGATCATTCCAGCTTTTGATCCAAAAGAAGGCAAAAACTAGACATGTGCAAAACTAAAATTTTCGTTTCGGTTTCGTCCATTCAGACGAAAATGTTATTTATTTCATCTAAAAAGAATTTCGTTCATTACTGCATTCGTTTCAGACGAAAAAAAATTCATTATTTTCGTTTCGTTTTATTCGTTCATCTCATAGAATACGTGTAATACTATTGGCTTTCTATAAACCAAACAAGAGCCCCATTCATAAGAAATTCTTATGAATGGGGACTCTAGTTCGTTTTATAGAAAGCCAATAGTATTACATGCATTCCATAAAGCGAAAGTCGTTCATTATGTCGGTTTATGGAATGTATATGTAACGCTATTGGTATTCTATAAACCGACTCTATTTTGGTTTATAAAATGCCAATAGCACGAATGGACGAATGATTTTCATTTTCATTCAGTTAGTTTAGCGTTTTCGTTATTCGTTTTTCGGACGAATGGACGAAAATGCTATTTTCGGACGAAAATGCATTCGTCCGAAAACGAATGCACATGTCTAGCAAAAACCCCCAAGGAAGCTTTTTCGAATTTTGCCTCCTAGGGGGAAAACTCCTTCTTGACTCCAAGGGGCAATCATTTAGGCATTTACTTGCAGTTTTACTTCAAGTCAGGTGATTGCAATGTAAGCAGGATTTATTTAAAGGAACCTTGTGGCTTAATATGCAAATGGCCTACTTTTCAATGGCATATTTGTCATTTGCATATCAGGTCACAAGGTGATGTCATAAGCATACTCCACAGACACACTTTCCACAAACGGATGTGTTTACTTGTAATTCTGCAAACACAGCAGGTCATTTTATATAATGTTTGTATTCTCTACGTTCGCAGTATAAGCAGTGTTGAGGTTGACAGAGTGAATTTAGCAATTGATGGGGAAAGCACGGGGTATGCTACATCTGGGTTCTACTCACTAAACGTGAACTGACAAGTGAACCTCAAAACCCAGGAATTGGTAGCGTTGTTGGAAAATGTACATGTCTTTCCATCTCGGCTACTGATGCCTGTTTTTGGGCAGATGAAGTCAGTTCGCTTTTATTGCGATTAAACCTCTCTGCGTTTCTCTGCACAGTTGGATTTGGCTCATTTTAGGCGCCCATGATAATGTTGAATTATACACATACATGTTCCTGCGCAGAGCACATAGTTGCCAACATCGGCCATGTTTCCAGGGACACATATTTGTTCCACATGCTGCAGAAAGAGCATGCAAAGTGCAGCCCGGCAGTATGTAGGATGGACATACACACAGACACAATCCAATTAATTAATCAGGGTGGAGATCTCATAGAACCTGCCATGATTAATTAATTGGATTGTGTCTGTGGGTATATCCATTATACATACTGCTGGGCTGCACTTTGCATGCTCTTTCTGCAGCATGTGGAACACATATGTGTCCCTGGAAACATGGCCGATGTTGCCAACTATGGTATGTGCAGGTGAGACCATACACAGGTAACACTGAATGAGACGTGTGCAGTACATGTTACAGAGATCCAGGTTTATATTTTAATAATAATCTGACCGTCTAATCTCAGTTGGCGTCTGGAGGTGATATCTTGGGATTAGCTCGCCTGGATGAAGGTGCTAGGATTTAACAAGTGGGGCGAGTGTTCCCCCCTCCCTTGTAGCTGCTGACATAACCATCTAGCTGTCTGTAGTCCTTCTGTGCATCCACCCACACATAGAACTGTCTATCCAGTGATGGCTAACCTTGGCACTACAGATGTTTGGGAACCCATGAGGCTAAATCAGTCTCATGCCCATTTCATCTCACTGATTTAGCTATACATTGTGCAGGGACAAACATGGTGCATTTTTTCTAACAAACCTCATAAGGTTTGTCCCTGCACAATGTATAGCTAAACTGGTGGGATGAAATGTATGCTGCCTCGCATTGGAGGAGGTGGGCTTGACAGCCCTGGAACCTGGGGTAGGGACTTCCTTCCCTCCACAGGCACACCTAACGGAACAAGAGGTAACAGCTTACCGCCTGCCTTCCCATCTTTCCCAGTTAGTTCTACCCTTCTGCCCCAGGTTCCTGTTCCACCGTCACAGTAGGTGGTAGGATCTTGCCAAATGTGGTGTGGAATTACATGTGCACTGGCCCACCAGTGCCAAGCATGGTTACAGACCCACCAGTGCCAAGCATGGTTACAGACCCACCAGTGCCAAGCATGGTCACCAGCCCATCAGTGCCATGCATGGTTACAGACCCACCAGTGCCAGGCATGGTTACAGACCAACCAGTGCCAAGCATGGTTACCAGCCCATCAGTTCCATGCATGGTTACAGACCCACCAGTGCCAGGCATGGTTACAGACCAACCAGTGCCAAGCATGGTTACCAGCCCATCAGTTCCATGCATGGTTACAGACCCACCAGTGCCAGGCATGGATTCAGGCCCACCAGTGCCAGGCATGGTTACAGACCCACCAGTGCCAGGCATGGTTACAGGCCCACCAGTGCCAGGCATGGTTACAGGCCCACCAGTGCCAGGCATGGTTACAGACCCACCAGTGCCAAGCATGGTTACAGACCCACAAGTGCCAGGCATGGTTACAGACCCACCAATGCCAGGCATGGTTACAGACCCACTAGTGCCAAGCATGGTTACAGGCCCACCAGTGCCAGGCATGGTTACAGACCCACCAGTGCCAGGCATGGTTACAGGCCCACCAGTGCCAAGAATGGTTACAGACCCACCAGTGCTAAGCATGGTTACAGACCCACCAGTGCCATGCATGGTTACAGACCCACCAGTGCCAGGCATGGTTACAGACCCACCAGTGCCAAGCATGGTTACAGACCCACCAGTGCCAGGCATGGTTACAGACCCACCATTGCCAAGCTCCGTTACAGACACACCAGTGCCAAGCATGGTTACAGACCCACCAGTGCCAAGCATGGTTACAGGCCCACCAGTGCCAGGCATGGTTACAGACCCACCAGTGCCAAGCATGATTACAGACCCACCAGTGCCAAGCATGGTTACAGGCCCAACAGTGCCATGCATGGTTACAGACCCACCAGTGCCAAGCATGGTTACAGAACCACCAGTGCCAGGCATGGTTACAGGCCCACCAGTGCCAGGCATGGTTACAGGCCCATCAGTGCCAGGCATGATTACAGACCCACTAGTGCCAAGCATGATTACAGGCCCACCAGTGCCAAGCACCGTTACAGACCCACCAGTGCCAAGCATGGTTACAGACCCACCAGTGCCAAGCATGGTTACAGACCTACCAGTGCCAGGCATGGTTACAGACCCACCAGTGCCAAGCACTGTTACAGACCCACCAGTGCCAGGCATGGTTACAGACCCACCAGTGCCAATCATGGTTACAGACCCACCAGTGCCAGGCATGGTTACAGACCCACCAGTGGCAAGCACTGCTACAGACCCACCAGTGCCAGGCATGGTTACAGACCCACCAGTGCCAAGCATGGTTACAGGCCCACCAGTGCCAAGCATGGTTACAGACCCACCAGTGCCAGGCATGGTTACAGGCCCATGATATTTACGTGGCAAACCTGGTAACAGTTACAAAAACCATTATGTAATGGCAAGGACCAAGGTATCAGCCATTCAAGGACAACTTTAGTCAAAAATCTAACTATTATTTAAATGACAGATTGCATCGAGTGTGTAGGCATTTTAAATTAAAAAAAAAAATCTATATTGAAAGAATACAAAGAAAGTATTTTTACTGAGCCCTGTATGCTTCCTATAGTTGTATCAGGGGGCAGACATATTATTTGGAATCTTGGCTCACCCCCCCCCCCCCCCCCCCCATGTGCTACACGGAGCAAAGTGGGCTCAAGAAGGTGCAGTATTTCTATTCGCTCATTATAGCATTTCTATTTAAAATACATATACTTCAGTTAAACATAAGGTTATATTTCTCTGCTGTTATATTTTAGAATATTTGAGATTTGCAGTTCACTTGTCCGTTGGCCACAGCTCCGTGTTTAGTGGATAGACTCGTGGCGTTGTACACCCACCAGCAGGCCGGCATTGTATACCCACCAGCAGGCCGGCACTGTATACCCACCAGCAGGCCGGCACTGTATACCCACCAGCAGGCCGGCATTGTATACCCACCAGCAGGCCGGCATTGTATACCCACCAGCAGGCCGACACTGTATACCCACCAGCAGGCCGGCACTGTATACCCACCAGCAGGCCGACACTGTATACCCACCAGCAGGCCGGCACTGTATACCCACCAGCAGGCCGGCATTGTATACCCACCAGCAGGCCGGCACTGTATACCCACCAGCAGGCCGGCACTGTATACCCACCAGCAGGCCGGCATTGTATACCCACCAGCAGGCCGGCACTGTATACCCACCACCAGGCCGGCACTGTATACCCACCAGCAGGCCGACACTGTATACCCATCAGCAGGCTGGCACTGTATACCCACCACCAGGCCGGCATTGTATACCCACCAGCAGGCCGGCTGAAGGATGATACTCGGCCCATACTCTGCCATACTAACCCAGTGACAGACAGACACGGATATAAACAGATGATATAGATTTACACATATAAATATACCCGACGCAGGCACACGGAGAGGTGCACAGATAACACAGAGAGACAGGAGCAACTGGCGGATGAAGGGAAGGGAGGACGGTATAGCAGGGGACTGACTGACTCTGCCTTTTCCTTATACATTGTGTCCTCAAAAAACCCGTCTGGCCTGGGGCCCAGAGCCTGTTAATGTAAAACTGACAGTCTGCACGTAGCTGTCTGCAGACACACAAACACAGCTAGACAACACCCCTCTGCTATACCACTGTATCACTACACCCCTCTGCTATACCACTGTATCACTACACCCCTCTGTATACCACTGTATCACTACACCTCTCTACTATACCACTGTATCACTACACCCCACTACTGTACCACTGTATCACTACACCCCACTACTGTACCACTGTATCACTACACCGCTCTGCTATACCACTGTATCACTACACCGCTCTGCTATACCACTGTATCACTACACCGCTCTACTATACCACTGTATCACTACACCCCTCTGCTATACCACTGTACCACTACACCCCTTTGCTATACCACTGTACCACTACACCCATCTGCTATACCACTGTATCACTACACCCTCTGCTATACCACTGTACCACTACACCCCTCTACTATACCACTGTATCACTACACCCCTCTGCTGCACCACTGTATCACTACACCCCTCTGCTACAACACTGTATCACTACACCCCTCTGCTGCAACACTGTATCACTACACCCCACTACTGTACCACTGTATCACTACACCCTCTGCTATACCACTGTATCACTACACCCCACTACTGTACCACTATATCACTACACCCCTCGGCTGTACCACTGTATCACTACACCCCACTACTGTACCACTGTATCACTACACCCCACTGCTGTACCACTGTATCACTGCACCCCTCTGCTGCAACACTGTCTCACTACACCTCTCTTCTATACCACTGTATCACTACACCCCACTGCTGTACCACTGTATCACTACACCCCTCTGCTGCAACACTGTATCACTACACCTCTCTTCTATACCACTGTATCACTACACCCCTCTTCTACAACACTGTATCACTACACCCCTCTGCTATACCACTATATCATTACACCCCACTACTGTACCACTGTATCACTGCACCCCTCTGCTGTACCACTGTATCACTACACCCCTCTGCTGTACCACTGTAGAACTGCCCCCCTACTGCTATACCACTATATCACTACACCCCACTACTGTACCACTATATCACTACACCCCTCTGCTGCAACACTGTATCACTACACCACACTACTGTACCACTGTATCACTACACCCGTCTGCTATACCACTATATCACTACACTCCTCTTCTGCACCACTGTATCACTACACCTCTCTGCTATACCACTGTATCACTACACCCCTCTACTATACCACTATATCACTACACCCCACTACTGTACCACTGCATCACTACACCCCACTACTGTACCACTGTATCACTGCACCCCACTACTGTACCACTGTATCACTACACGCCTCTGCTATACCACTGTATCACTACACCCCACTACTGTACCACTGTATCACTACACCCCTCTGCTGTACCACTGTATCACTACACCCCACTACTGTACCACTGTATCACTACACCCCACTGCTGTACCAATGTATCACTGCACCCCACTACTGCACCACTGTATCACTGCACTCCTCTGCTATACCACTGTATAACTGCACCACTTTGCTATACCACTGTATCACTACACCCTTCTGCTATACCACTATATCACTACACCACACTACTGTACCACTGTATCACTACAGCCCTCTGCTGTACCTCTGTATCACTGCACCCCTTTGCTATACCACTGTATCACTACATCCCTCTGCTGTACCACTGTATCACTACACCCCTCCGCTGTACCACAGTATCACTGCACCCCTTTGCTATACCACTGTATCACTACACCCCTCTGCTATACCACAGTATCACTATTCCCCACTACTGTACCAATGCATCACTACACCCTCTACTATTAGGGTTGCCACCTTTTCTTCAAAAAAATACCGGCCTTGGTACTGTCTCCATAGACTTAACATTGGCCCGATGCCAATTTTTTACCGGCCTGCCGGTAAAATACCGGCCAGGTGGCAACTCTATCTGCTATATCACTGTATCACTACACCCCTCTACTATACCACTGTATCACTACACCCCTCTGCTATAAAACTGTATCACTACACCCCTCTGCTATAAAACTGTATCACTACACCCCTCTACTATATCATTGTACCACTACACCACTCTGCTATACCAATGTATCACTACACCAACCTGCTATACCACTGTATCACTACACCAACCTGCTATACCACTGTATCACTACACCAACCTGCTATACCAATGTATCACTACACCAACCTGCTATACCAATGTATCACTACACCAACCTGCTATACCAATGTATCACTACACCAACCTGCTATACCACTGTATCACTACACCCCTCTGCTATATCACTGTATCACTACACCACTCTGCTCACCGCAGATATTACTAGGATCGCACCCCAGAGGGGGCTGCACTGTGTATAATGTAATAGAGAGGAGCTGTATAAATACAGATATTACTGGGATCTCACCCCAGAGGGGGTCGCACTGTGTATAATGTAATAGAGAGGAGCTGTATAAATACAGATATTACTGGGATCTCACCCCAGAGGGGGCCGCACTGTGTATAATGTAATAGAGAGGAGCTGTATAAATACAGATATTACTGGGATCTCACCCCAGAGGGGGCCTCACTGTGTATAATGTAATAGAGAGGAGCTGTATAAATACAGATATTACTGGGATCTCACCCCACAGGGGGCCGCACTGTGTATAATGTAATAGAGAGGAGCTGTATAAATACAGATATTACTGGGATCTCACCCCAGAGGGGGCCGCACTGTGTATAATGTAATAGAGAGGAGCTGTATAAATACAGATATTACTGGGATCTTACCCCAGAGGGGGCCGCACTGTGTATAATGTAATAGAGAGGAGCTGTATAAATACAGATATTACTGGGATCTCACCCCAGAGGGGGCCGCACTGTGTATAATGTAATAGAGAGGAGCTGTATAAATACAGATATTACTGGGATCTCACCCCAGAGGGGGCCGCACTGTGTATAATGTAATAGAGAGGAGCTGTATAAATACAGATATTACTGGGATCTCACCCCAGAGGGGGCCGCACTGTGTATAATGTAATAGAGAGGAGCTGTATAAATACAGATATTACTGGGATCTCACCCCAGAGGGGGCCGCACTGTGTATAATGTAATAGAGAGGAGCTGTATAAATACAGATATTACTGGGATCTCACCCCAGTGGGGGCCGCACTGTGTATAATGTAATAGAGAGGAGCTGTATAAATACAGATATTACTGGGATCCCACCCCAGAGGGGGCCGCACTGTGTATAATGTAATAGAGAGGAGCTGTATAAATACAGATATTACTGGGATCTCACCCCAGAGGGGGCCGCACTGTGTATAATGTAATAAAGAGGAGCTGTATAAATACAGATATTACTGGGATCTCACCCCAGAGGGGGCCGCACTGTGTATAATGTAATAGAAAGGAGCTGTATAAATACATATATTACTCTCACCCCAGAGGGGGCCGCACTGTGTATAATGTAATAGAGAGGAGCTGTATAAATACAGATATTACTGGGATCTCACCCCAGAGGGGGCCGCACTGTGTATAATGTAATAGAGAGGAGCTGTATAAATACAGATATTACTGGGATCTCACCCCAGAGGGGTCCGCACTGTGTATAATGTAATAGAGAGGAGCTGTATAAATACAGATATTACTGGGATCTCACCCCAGAGGGGGCCACACTGTGTATAATGTAATAGAAAGGAGCTGTATAAATACAGATATTACTGGGATCTCACCCCAGAGGGGGCCGCACTGTGTATAATGTAATAGAGAGGAGCTGTATAAATACAGATATTACTGGGATCTCACCCCAGAGGGGGCTGCATTGTGTATAATGTAATAGAAAGGAGCTGTATAAATACAGATATTACTGGGATCTCACCCCAGAGGGGG
Source organism: Pelodytes ibericus (assembly GCA_036172795.1). Lineage (NCBI taxonomy): Eukaryota > Metazoa > Chordata > Amphibia > Anura > Pelodytidae > Pelodytes > Pelodytes ibericus. The sequence continues at coordinate 213,199,556 of CM069858.1, read as the reverse complement.
CTGCACTGTGTATAATGTAATAGAGAGGAGCTGTATAAATACAGATATTACTGGGATCTCACCCCAGAGGGGGCTGCATTGTGTATAATGTAATAGAAAGGAGCTGTATAAATACAGATATTACTGGGATCTCACCCCAGAGGGGACGCACTGGGTATAATGTAATAGAGAGGAGCTGTATAAATATAGGTATTACTGGGATCTCACCCCAGAGGGGGCTGCACTGTGTATAATATAATAGACAGGAGCTGTATAAATACAGATATTACTGGGATCTCACCCCAGAGGGGGCCGCACTGTGTATAATGTAATAGAGAGGAGCTGTATAAATACAGATATTACTGGGATCTCACCCCAGAGGAGGCCGCACTGTGTGTAATGTAATAGAGAGGAGCTGTATAAATACAGATATTACTGGGATCTCACCCCAGAGGGGGCCTCACTGTGTATAATGTATCAGAAAGGAGCTGTATAAATACAGATATTACTGGTATCTCACCCCAGAGGGGGCCGCACTGTGTATAATGTAATAGAGAGGAGCTGTATAAATACAGATATTACTGGGATCTCACCCCAGAGGGGGCCGCACTGTGTATAATGTAATAGAGAAGAGCTGTATAAATACAGATATTACTGGGATCTCACCCCAGAGGAGGCCGCACTGTGTATAATGTAATAGAGAGGAGCTGTATAAATACAGATATTACTAGGATCTCACCCCAGAGGGGGCCGCACTGTGTATAATGTAATAGAGAGGAGCTGTATAAATACAGATATTACTGGGATCTCACCCCAGAGGGGGCCGCACTGTGTATAATGTAATAGAGAGGAGCTGTATAAATACAGATATTACTGGGATCTCACCCCAGAGGGTGCCGCACTGTGTATAATGTAATAGAGAGGAGCTGTATAAATACAGATATTACTGGGATCTCACCCCAGAGGGGACCGCACTGTGTATAATGTAATAGAAAGGAGCTGTATAAATACAGATATTACCGGGATCTCACCGCAGAGGGGGCCGCACTGTGTATAATGTAATAGAGAGGAGCTGTATAAATACAGATATTACTGGGATCCCACCCCAGAGAAGGCCGCACTGTGTATAATGTAATAGAGAGGAGCTGTATAAATACAGATATTACTGGGATCTCACCCCAGAGGGGGACGCACTGTGTATAATGTAATAGAGAGGAGCTGTATAAATACAGATATTACTGGGATCTCACCCCAGAGAGGGCCGCACTGTGTATACTGTAATAGAGAGGAGCTGTATAAATACAGATATTACTGGGATCTCACCCCAGAGGGGGCCGCACTGTGTATAATGTAATAGAGGAGCTGTATAAATACAGATATTACTGGGATCTCACCCCAGAGGGGGCGCACTGTGTATAATGTAATCGAGAGGAGCTGTATAAATACAGATATTACTGGGATCTCACCCCAGAGGTGGCCGCACTGTGTATAATGTAATAGAGAGGAGCTGTATAAATACAGATATTACTGGGATCTCACCCCAGAGGGGGCCGCACTGTGTATAATGTAATAGAGAGGAGCTGTATAAATACAGATATTACTGGGATCTCACCCCAGAGGAAACCGCACTGTGCATAATGTAATAGAAAGGAGCTGTATAAATACAGATATTACTGGGATCTCACCCCAGAGGAGGCCGCACTGTGTATAATGTAATAGAGAGGAGCTGTATAAATACAGATATTACTGGGATCTCACCCTAGAGGGGGGCCGCACTGTGTATAATGTAATAGAGAGGAGCTGTATAAATACAGATATTACTGGGATCTCACCCCAGAGGGGGCCACACTGTGTATAATGTAATAGAAAGGAGCTGTATAAATACAGATATTACTGGGATCTCACCCCAGAGGAGGCCGCACTGTGTATAATGTAATAGAGAGGAGCTGTATAAATACAGATATTACTGGGATCTCACCCTAGAGGGGGGCCGCACTGTGTATAATGTAATAGAGAGGAGCTGTATAAATACAGATATTACTGGGATCTCACCCCAGAGGAGGCCGCACTGTGTATAATGTAATAGAGAGGAGCTGTATAAATACAGATATTACTGGGATCTCACCCCAGAGGAGGCTGCACTGTGTATAATGTAATAGAGAGGAGCTGTATAAATACAGATATTACTGGGATCTCACCCCAGAGGGGGCCGCGCTGTGTATAATGTAATAGAGAGGAGCTGTATAAATACAGATATTACTGGGATCTCACCCCAGAGGAGGCTGCACTGTGTATAATGTAATAGAGAGGAGCTGTATCAATACAGATATTACTGGGATCTCACCCCAGAGGGGGCCGCGCTGTGTATAATGTAATAGAAAGGAGCTGTATAAATACAGATATTACTGGGATCTCACCCCAGAGGAGGCCGCACTGTGTATAATGTAATAGATCTCACCCCAGAGGGGGCCGCACTGTGTATAATGTAATAGAGAGGAGCTGTATAAATACAGATATTACTGGGATCTCACCCCAGAGAGGGCAGCACTGTGTTAGGATCTCACCCCAGAGAAGGCCGCACTGTGTTAGGATCTCACCCCAGAGAGGGCCGCACTGTGTTAGGATCTCACCCCAGAGAGGGCCGCACTGTGTTAGGATCTCACCCCAGAGGGGGCTGCACTGTGTGTATCCAGATCCAGTATGGATGGAGCATGGATCTGCATTACACACAGAGAAATGGCCAGGATTCAGGTAGTTGTGAGGTTTGCAGGTTTACAGGTTTTTCTTCTCTGTGAAAAACAAACAATGTACTGATGTGATCTCTGCTACTATCGTAGGAGTTTTGTTATCCGTCTTTGTTACATTGACCTAGAATAATCTTAACATCGGTGTGACACATCCAGCCCTGAGAATCCATTAATGGTGCATTGCTCACCTAATATCACATGAACCAGTTTGCTATATATAGAGAGCTGAGGATTTCAACATTTTGTCCGATGGATTTATTTTTCTACATTTCTCAACCTTCAGATCTGTTAACTTAAGTTAGTTAAATTAGCATAGAACGATAGGCACACAAGTAACGAATGTTTAATGGAAAGATTGTTTTGTAGACATTAATATAGAACTTATTTTAATGAAAAAATACAAATAAAGCATGTTATTAGGCTCTCTTTTCTCCATTTAACGCCATCATGGGTCAGACGTTGTTTAGCATCTATGGGGCAAAGAGGACTCAAAAAGTCTCATAATGTGTATTCTTGCATTAAATATTATCTAACATGTCTATATTTATTCAACATTAATTATGTTTTGCATCCAGTTGTCCCTTTGAGGGGATTGTGTCATACATGGCTTTAATATGAAATAGCACACATAGAGAAATTCAGAAATGCATTTAAAAGCTGCGTGGCTTGATTCTGGTGGCTTGACTCTCGTGGCTGGACTCCCGTGGCTGGACTCTCGTGGCTGGACTCTCGTGGCTGGACTCTCGTGGCTGGACTCTCGTGGCTGGACTCTCTTGGCTGGACTCTCGTGGCTTGACTCTCGTGGCTTGACTCTTGTGCCTGTTGTATGTCACAAGTCCTACGTTTTAAACATAAGTTTGATCTCTGAGCTGCAATCCGATTGGCTCCTTCTTGGAATTCATAAAACAGATAGAATTTCTACTTCACCATAAAATCCACAGAAGAGATTGAACTATTCTTTCACTGGAAGATGCGTTAGGTGTGCGTAGTGTGTACAGCTGTACACACAAAGAATTTACCTTTTTGGCAAAAGGGAGGAGCATCCTATTTTATTGCGTTATCAAATGTGCAAAAACTATCGGGCATAAAAAAAACATGTAGGAGATTATGTATGAATATTCCCACACAAGAAATTGTCGGGAAGTATATGTATGACCCTGTTTTGGCTGACATTTTTCCAACACTTTAAAAGCACCTGGTTGTTTGTACCTGGGTTGCATTGTATACTCTGTGACCCGCAAAGGGCACCCCACTGATTGGATGATTCTGCAGTTCGACCCTCCCTCTCATTCATCGTACGCGGCTCCCAGTTTTAGAGGAACCTGCTTTCCCATTGGCTGTTGGGAAGACATATACGTAGGTTTGTTTTGTTTTGTTTTTGTTGCAAAAATAGTATTCAAGTCGGAAATTCTGCCATACACCAGATAAAAGCAGAAGTGAAACTTGGCTTGTTTAACCCCATAGTGTCTGCAGGGCCTTTTGTATTGTTATTATCCATGCCCAGCTTGTTACAACAAAAATAATAATAATCGTGAATTTATATCTATCCCCATCAACATTCTGCCTTTCCATCATTTTTCAATCCAGGGCAGGTGCACCCAACTTCATAGAAACCAAACAATGCCCTATAGGTTTTAGTGTCTGCTTTAACAGTTGGTATGTCACCGCCCTCTAGGGGTCGTACTATGAACCGCATGCTATACTTGGTTATCAATGTACTTGTTGTTATTATTATTATAATAAATTATTATTACAATAAAAAAAATGTGGACAGCAGAGTTATGTAGAGACACTTGCTCTATAGAGCTTACACCCTACCATTTATTTACATATGTTCACAAAGATAGGAATACTAGGCTGGTCACAGAGATCTTCCCAAACTACTATAAATGTACCTGAAGACATCAAATCTAGGTCATCGAGAGGGGTGTAAGAGGTAGCCAAGGAGAGTTAAGCTTTTGGCCACCACCTTTGGGCTGAAAAAATGTATGTGGCCGCTCCCATCTGTCAGGGTCCAACACATCTCTTTCTATTTACCCCAATAGATGTTATAGGTAATATACCTTTAACATGTTGCCCTGCACAATGTATAATTCATGCATGGGGGACTCCTCAACTCCTGCCAACCTCAACATGGCTTATACTGTGAATGTAGAGAATAAAAAAATAAGTGGAAAAAAAAATCAGTGACTAATACATTACTAAATCTGCAGAGGAAGCTGTGATTGGGGAAAGAACAGTGTTATCTGATTGTGTAACATGATTTGTGCTCTGTACATCTGGTAGTTATAATGGATTATATAATGTAACAAGAAGATCACTGCTTGTATAGTGCACAGGCTTTTATCCCTGTGTGATTTGATGCAGGCATTCTGTATAAATCACATTTTTAATATTTGACTCAAGCCCTCCCCCAGTGATTACTCTGCATGTTTACTGCAGGTGCGGCAGCACTGATTATATAGACACTGAGGATATAAAGTTTTGTTTCATGTAGTCATTTCCTGTGCTACTGGAATAAAATACATTGTGTGGACTGTGATAAACAATGCCAGTCAGCAGCTGCAAGGGCCAATAAGATATTGGCATGTATAAAACAAGGTATAGATTCACAGGAGGAGGATATCATCTTGCCTCTGTACAAATCAATGGTAAGACCTCACCTTGAATATGCAGTACAATGCTGGGCACCAGTCCTTAAAAAGGATATTAAGGAACTAGAAAAAGTGCAAAGGAGAGCTACAAAATGAATAAGGGGATTGGAGGATCTTAGTTATGAAGAGAGACTTAAAAAATTGCATTTATATACGTTAGAAACAAGGCGTCTCACAGGGGATATGATAACATTATAAAAATTTGTGCAGGGCCAATATAGAGAGCTCTCCAGTGACCTGTTCATTAACAGAAATGTACAAAGAACAAGTGGTCACCCCCTCAGACTGGAAGAGCAAAGATTTCATAGACAGCAAAGGAAGGGATTCTTTACGGTAAGGACAATAAAGTTATGGAACTCGCTGCCAAGAGAGGTAGTGCTATCAACCACAATAGATGCATTTAAACATGGTCTGGATGGTTTTTGTTTTTAGGAAAGCAGAACATACAGGGCTATTAATAATAGAATAAGCATTAATAAGAGAGCTTATCGATCCAAGGAGAAATCTGATTGCCCCTTGGAGTCAAGAAGGAATATTTCCCCCAGGAGGCAAAATTCTAAATAGCTTCCTAAGGGGTTTTTGCTTTCTTTTGGATACAAAAGCTGTAATGATAGGTAAAAGGGTTGAACTTGATGGACTTGTGTCTTTTTTCAACCTAAATTACTATGTTACTAGTTCTGCGATGAGCTGTTTAAAATAGGACGTTCCATGCCGTCCTACTAGAATCTTGGCACTAAGATGGGCGCCATGGAGCGTCCTACAGGCGGGAAGGGGCTAAGTGCGTAATAAATCAACATGTAACAGAGAAACTCAAACATTTTATTCAGTGAGGTACCAAAGGTTTTACGTAAACTATGTTCTGAGCATTAAATGGTTGTATTTTATTTAATTTATTAAAGCAACAGTAACATTTAGAGGTTTGTTTCGCTCCTTAAAGCTGCAGTAGTCATTTCATTCATCATTGCTATTTACAACAGAAGCTCTAGACACATGTTGTATGACCACAGTAACATGCACCTGCACCAAGCAGATATTGTATCACATTCAGCAACCTCGGCGCAAAACCCCTGGGCGATATTGCATCACATTGAGCTGCCTAGGAGTGAAGGAGACTCTCCTGGAAAAGAAGCTTGGCACTTAGAAACTCACGCACAAAAAGTTGGAATAACGCAAGATAGGCGTTAAAACTTTGCTGTGCCTTTAACAACAATGGCCCTTTTCTCCCTACAGCCCACCATATCGACAGCCATTGTGTGGTCCCTGCAACAGGGGTCAGTCGCATTTACTAAAGTTTGATACGAGGCTGCTAAATGATTTCCAGACATTAGTGTCCTGAACGCACACCGCCCCTCCCCCTCTTTGCTCTTCTTCGATGTTACGGTTCATGTCCCCGACGCAGGCCCACCCAGGGTTTGGATGAACTGACACGCACCACTTGGAGTGGTCGATGTGGGAGGAGTATTGGATACTTTGGGAGAACCTGATGTCTTTCATGTTATAAATGTGATACGTCTGGGAGCAGTTAGAATGAAGAGTGCGACGTGAATTCAACCAAAACTCTACATACAGGTCTGACTTCAACACACGAGATATCCAACCAGAGTAGAGATCTGCAGAGACATAATGAGATCATTACAACATCTTCTGTAACATCTTATCACCCCTGTAACATCTTATCACCTCTGTAACATCTTATCACCTCTGTAACATCTTATCACCTCTGTAACATCTTATCACCTCTGTAACATCTTATCACCCCTGTAACATCTTATCACCTCTGTAACATCTTATCACCTCTGTAACATCTTATCACCTCTGTAACATCTTATCACCCCTGTAACATCTTATCACCCCTGTAACATCTTATCACCTCTGTAACATCTTATCACCTCTGTAACATCTTATCACCCCTGTAACATCTTATCACCTCTGTAACATCTTATCACCCCTGTAACATCTTATCACCCCTGTAACATCTTATCACCCCTGTAACATCTTATCACCTCTGTAACATCTTATCACCCCTGTAACATCTTATCACCCCTGTAACATCTTATCACCTCTGTAACATCTTATCACCTCTGTAACATCTTATCACCCCTGTAACATCTTATCACCTCTGTAACATCTTATCACCTCTGTAACATCTTATCACCTCTGTAACATCTTATCACCCCTGTAACATCTTATCACCTCTGTAACATCTTATCACCCCTGTAACATCTTATCACCTCTGTAACATCTTATCACCTCTGTAACATCTTATCACCCCTGTAACATCTTATCACCTCGGTAACATCTTATCACCTCTGTAACATCTTATCACCCCTGTAACATCTTATCACCTCTGTAACATCTTATCACCTCTGTAACATCTTATCACCCCTGAAACATCTTATCACCCCTGTAACATCTTATCACCTCTGTAACATCTTATCACCCCTGTAACAACTTATCACCTCTGTAACATCTTATCACCCCTGTAACATCTTATCACCCCTGTAACATCTTATCACCCCTGTAACATCTTATTACAGTAACCCGGCTCCTGAGCGCCTTATCACCCCTGTAACATCTTATCACCTCTGTAACATCTTATCACCCCTGTAACAACTTATCACCTCTGTAACATCTTATCACCCCTGTAACATCTTATCACCTCTGTAACATCTTATCACCCCTGTAACATCTTATCACCCCTGTAACATCTTATCACCCCTGTAACATCTTATCACCTCTGTAACATCTTATCACCCCTGTAACATCTTATCACCCCTGTAACATCTTATCACCCCTGTAACATCTTATTACAGTAACCCGGCTCCTGAGCGCCTTATCACCCCTGTAACATCTTATTACAGTAACCCGGCTCCTGAGCGCCTTATCACCCCTGTAACATCTTATTACAGTAACCCGGCTCCTGAGCGCCTTATCATCCCTGTAACGTCTTATTACAGTAACCCGGCTCCTGAGAGCCTTATCACCCCTGTAACGTCTTATTATAGTAACCCGGCTCCTGAGCGCCTTATCACCCCTGTAACGTCTTATTACAGTAACCCGGCTCCTGAGAGCCTTATCACACCTGTAACGTCTTATTACAGTAACCCGGCTCCTGAGAGCCTTATCACCCCTGTAACGTCTTATTACAGTAACCCGGCTCCTGAGCGCCTTATCACTCCTGTAACGTCTTATTACAGTAACCCGGCTCCTGAGCGCCTTATCACCCCTGTAACGTCTTATTACAGTAACCCGGCTCCTGGGCGCCTTATCACCTCTGTAACGTCTTATTACAGTGACCCGGCTCCTGAGCGCCTTTTCACCCCTGTAACGTCTTATTACAGTAACCCAGCTCCTGAGCGCCTTATCACCCCTGTAACGTCTTATTACAGTAACCCGGCTCCTGAGCGCCTTATCACCCCTGTAATGTCTTATTACAGTAACCCGGCTCCTGAGCGCCTTATCACCCCTGTAATGTCTTATTACAGTAACCTGGCTCCTGAGCGCCTTATCACCCCTGTAACGTATTATTACAGTAACCCGGCCCCTTGAGCGCCTTATCACCCCTATAATGTCTTATTACAGTAACCAGGCTCCCGAGTGCCTTATCACCTCTGTAACGTCTTTTTACAGTAACCCGGCTCCTGAGCGCCTTATCACCCCTGTAACATCTTATTACAGTAACCCGGCTCCTGAGCGCCTTATCACCCCTGTAACGTCTTATTACAGTAACCCGGCTCCTGAGAGCCTTATCACCCCTGTAACGTCTTATTACAGTAACCCGGCTCCTGAGCACCTTATCACCCCTGTAACGTCTTATTACAGTAACCCGGCTCCCGAGCGCCATATCACCCCTGTAACGTCTTTTTACAGTGACCCGGCTCCCGAGCGCCTTATCACCCCTGTAACGTCTTATTACAGTGACCCGGCTCCCGAGCGCCTTATCACCCCTGTAACGTCTTATTACAGTGACCCGGCTCCCGAGCGCCTTATCACCCCTGTAACGTCTTATTACAGTAACCCGGCTCCTCAGCGCCTTATCACCCCTGTAACGTCTTATTACAGTAACCCGGCTCCTGAGCGCCTTATCACCCCTGTAACGTCTTATTACAGTAACCCAGCTCCTGAGTGCCTTATCATCCCTGTAACGTCTTATTACAGTAACCCGGCTCCTGAGCGCCTTATCACCCCTGTAACGTCTTATTACAGTAACCAGGCTCCTGAGCGCCTTATCACCCCTGTAACGTCTTATTACAGTAACCCGGCTCCTGAGCTCCTTATCACCCCTGTAACGTCTTATTACAGTAACCCGGCTCCCGAGCGCCTTATCACCCCTGTAACGTCTTATTACAGTAACCCGGCTCCTGAGCGCCTTATCACCCCTGTAACGTCTTATTACAGTGACCCGGCTACTGAGCGCCTTATCACCCCTGTAACGTCTTATTACAGTAACCCGGCTCCCGAGCGCCTTATCACCCCTGTAACGTCTTATTACAGTAACCCGGCTCCTGAGCGCCTTATCACCCCTGTAACGTCTTATTACAGTAACCCGGCTCCTGAGCCCCTTATCACCCCTGTAACATCTTATCACAGTAACCCGGTTCCTGAGCGCCTTATCACCCCTGTAACGTCTTATTACAGTAACCCGGCTCCTGAGCGCCTTATCACCCCTCTAACATCTTATTACAGTAACCAGGCTCCTGAGCGCCTTATCACCCCTGTAACGTCTTATTACAGTAACCCGGCTCCTGAGCGCCTTATCACCCCTGTAACGTCTTATTACAGTAACCCGGCTCCTGAGCACCTTATCACCCCTGTAACGTCTTATTACAGTAACCCGGCTCCTGAGCGCCTTTTCATCCCTGTAACGTCTTATTACAGTAACCCGGCTCCTGAGCGCCTTATCACCCCTGTAACGTCTTATTACAGTGACCAGGCTCCTGAGCGCCTTATTTACCCCTGTAACGTCTTATTACAGTGACCCGGCTCCTGAGCCCCTTATCACCCCTGTAACGTCTTATTACAGTAACCCGGCTCCCGAGCGCCTTATCACCCCTGTAACGTCTTATTACAGTAACCCGGCTCCTGAGCGCCTTATCACCCCTGTAACGTCTTATTACAGTGACCCGGCTCCTGAGCCCCTTATCACCCCTGTAACGTCTTATTACAGTAACCCGGCTCCTGAGCGCCTTATCACCCCTGTAACATCTTATTACAGTAACCCGGCTCCCGAGCGCCTTATCACCCCTGTAACATCTTATTACAGTAAACCGGCTCCTGAGCTCCTTATCACCCCTGTAACGTCTTATTACAGTAACCCGGCTCCTGAGCTCCTTATCACCCCTGTAACATCTTATTACAGTAACCCGGCTCCCGAGCGCCTTATCACCCCTGTAACATCTTATTACAGTAACCCGGCTCCTGAGCTCCTTATCACCCCTGTAACATCTTATTACAGTAACCCGGCTCCCGAGCGCCTTATCACCCCTGTAACGTCTTATTACAGTAACCCGGCTCCTGAGAGCCTTATCACCCCTGTAACGTCTTATTACAGTAACCTGGCTCCTGAGCGCCTTATCACCCCTGTAACATCTTATCACCCCTGTAACATCTTATCACCTCTGTAACATCTTATCACCCCTGTAACATCTTATCACCTCTGTAACATCTTATCACCCCTGTAACATCTTATCACCTCTGTAACATCTTATCACCTCTGTAACATCTTATCACCCCTGTAACATCTTATCACCCCTGTAACAACTTATCACCCCTGTAACATCTTATCACCTCTGTAACATCTTATCACCCCTGTAACATCTTATCACCCCTGTAACATCTTATCACCTCTGTAACATCTTATCACCCCTGTAACATCTTATCACCTCTGTAACATCTTATCACCCCTGTAACATCTTATCACCCCTGTAACATCTTATCACCTCTGTAACATCTTATCACCTATGTAACATCTTATCACCCCTGTAACATCTTATCACCCCTGTAACAACTTATCACCCCTGTAACATCTTATCACCTCTGTAACATCTTATCACCCCTGTAACATCTTATCACCCCTGTAACATCTTATCACCCCTGTAACATCTTATCACCTCTGTAACATCTTATCACCCCTGTAACATCTTATCACCCCTGTAACATCTTATCACCCCTGTAACATCTTATTACAGTAACCCGGCTCCTGAGCGCCTTATCACCCCTGTAACATCTTATTACAGTAACCCGGCTCCTGAGCGCCTTATCACCCCTGTAACATCTTATTACAGTAACCCGGCTCCTGAGCGCCTTATCATCCCTGTAACGTCTTATTACAGTAACCCGGCTCCTGAGAGCCTTATCACCCCTGTAACGTCTTATTATAGTAACCCGGCTCCTGAGCGCCTTATCACCCCTGTAACGTCTTATTACAGTAACCCGGCTCCTGAGAGCCTTATCACCCCTGTAACGTCTTATTACAGTAACCCGGCTCCTGAGAGCCTTATCACCCCTGTAACGTCTTATTACAGTAACCCGGCTCCTGAGCGCCTTATCACCCCTGTAACGTCTTATTACAGTAACCCGGCTCCTGAGCGCCTTATCACCCCTGTAACGTCTTATTACAGTAACCCGGCTCCTGAGCGCCTTATCACCCCTGTAACGTCTTATTACAGTAACCTGGCTCCTGAGCGCCTTATCATCCCTGTAACGTCTTATTGCAGTAACCCGGCTCCTGAGCGCCTTATCACCCCTGTAACGTCTTATTACAGTAACCCAGCTCCTGAGCGCCTTATCACCCCTGTAACGTCTTATTACAGTAACCCGGCTCCCGAGCGCCTTATCACCCCTGTAACGTCTTATTACAGTGACCCGTCTCCCGAGCGCCTTATCACCCCTGTAACGTCTTATTACAGTGACCCGGCTCCCGAGCGCCTTATCACCCCTGTAACGTCTTATTACAGTAACCCGGCTCCCGAGCGCCTTATCACCCCTGTAACGTCTTATTACAGTAACCAGGCTCCTGAGCGCCTTATCACCCCTGTAACGTCTTATTACAGTAACCCGGCTCCTGAGCGCCTTATCACCCCTGTAACGTCTTATTACAGTAACCCGGCTCCTGAGCGCCTTATCACCCCTGTAACGTCTTATTACAGTAACCCGGCTCCTGAGCGCCTTATCACCCCTGTAACGTCTTATTACAGTAACCCGGCTCCTGAGCGCCTTATCACCCCTGTAACGTCTTATTACAGTAACCCGGCTCCTGAGCGCCTTATCATCCCTGTAACGTCTTATTACAGTAACCCGGCTCCTGAGCGCCTTATCACCCCTGTAACGTCTTATTACAGTAACCCGGCTCCCGAGCGCCTTATCACCCCTGTAACGTCTTATTACAGTGACCCGGCTCCTGAGCCCCTTATCACCCCTGTAACGTCTTATTACAGTAACCCGGCTCCCGAGCGCCTTATCACCCCTGTAACGTCTTATTACAGTAACCCGGCTCCTGAGCGCCTTATCACCCCTGTAACATCGTATTACAGTAACCCGGCTCCCGAGCGCCTTATCACCCCTGTAACGTCTTATTACAGTAACCCGGCTCCTGAGCGCCTTATCATCCCTGTAACATCTTATTACAGTAACCCGGCTCCTGAGCGCCTTATCACCCCTGTAACATCTTATTACAGTAACCCGGCTCCCGAGCGCCTTTTTACCCCTGTAACGTCTTATTACAGTAACCCGGCTCCTGAGCTCCTTATCACCCCTGTAACGTCTTATTACAGTAACCCGGCTCCTGAGCGCCTTATCACCCCTGTAACGTCTTATTACAGTAACCCGGCTCCTGAGCGCCTTATCATCCCTGTAACGTCTTATTACAGTAACCCGGCTCCAGAGCGCCTTATCACCCCTGTAACGTCTTATTACAGTAACCTGGCTCCTGAGCGCCTTATCACCCCTGTAACATCTTATTACAGTAACCCGGCTCCTGAGCGCCTTATCATCCCTGTAACATCTTATTACAGTAACCCGGCTCCTGAGCGCCTTATCACCCCTGTAACGTCTTATTACAGTAACCCGGCTCCCGAGCGCCTTTTTACCCCTGTAACGTCTTATTACAGTAACCCGGCTCCTGAGCGCCTTATCACCCCTGTAACGTCTTATTACAGTAACCCGGCTCCCGAGCGCCTTATCACCCCTGTAACGTCTTATTACAGTAACCCGGCTCCCGAGCGCCTTATCACCCCGTAACGTCTTATTACAGTAACCCGGCTCCTGAGCGCCTTATCACCCCTGTAACGTCTTATTACAGTAACCCGGCTCCTGAGCGCCTTATCATCCCTGTAACGTCTTATTACAGTAACCCGGCTCCTGAGCGCCTTATCACCCCTGTAACGTCTTATTACAGTAACCCGGCTCCCGAGCGCCTTATCACCCCTGTAACGTCTTATTACAGTAACCAGGCTCCTGAGCGCCTTATCACCCCTGTAACGTCTTATTACAGTAACCCGGCTCCTGAGCGCCTTATCACCCCTGTAACGTCTTATTACAGTAACCCGGCTCCTGAGCGCCTTATCACCCCTGTAACGTCTTATTACAGTAACCCGGCTCCTGAGCGCCTTATCACCCCTGTAACGTCTTATTACAGTAACCCGGCTCCTGAGCGCCTTATCACCCCTGTAACGTCTTATTACAGTAACCCGGCTCCTGAGCGCCTTATCATCCCTGTAACGTCTTATTACAGTAACCCGGCTCCTGAGCGCCTTATCACCCCTGTAACGTCTTATTACAGTAACCCGGCTCCCGAGCGCCTTATCACCCCTGTAACGTCTTATTACAGTGACCCGGCTCCTGAGCCCCTTATCACCCCTGTAACGTCTTATTACAGTAACCCGGCTCCCGAGCGCCTTATCACCCCTGTAACGTCTTATTACAGTAACCCGGCTCCTGAGCGCCTTATCACCCCTGTAACATCGTATTACAGTAACCCGGCTCCCGAGCGCCTTATCACCCCTGTAACGTCTTATTACAGTAACCCGGCTCCTGAGCGCCTTATCATCCCTGTAACATCTTATTACAGTAACCCGGCTCCTGAGCGCCTTATCACCCCTGTAACATCTTATTACAGTAACCCGGCTCCCGAGCGCCTTTTTACCCCTGTAACGTCTTATTACAGTAACCCGGCTCCTGAGCTCCTTATCACCCCTGTAACGTCTTATTACAGTAACCCGGCTCCTGAGCGCCTTATCACCCCTGTAACGTCTTATTACAGTAACCCGGCTCCTGAGCGCCTTATCATCCCTGTAACGTCTTATTACAGTAACCCGGCTCCAGAGCGCCTTATCACCCCTGTAACGTCTTATTACAGTAACCTGGCTCCTGAGCGCCTTATCACCCCTGTAACATCTTATTACAGTAACCCGGCTCCTGAGCGCCTTATCATCCCTGTAACATCTTATTACAGTAACCCGGCTCCTGAGCGCCTTATCACCCCTGTAACGTCTTATTACAGTAACCCGGCTCCCGAGCGCCTTTTTACCCCTGTAACGTCTTATTACAGTAACCCGGCTCCTGAGCGCCTTATCACCCCTGTAACGTCTTATTACAGTAACCCGGCTCCCGAGCGCCTTATCACCCCTGTAACGTCTTATTACAGTAACCCGGCTCCCGAGCGCCTTATCACCCCGTAACGTCTTATTACAGTAACCCGGCTCCTGAGCGCCTTATCACCCCTGTAACGTCTTATTACAGTAACCCGGCTCCTGAGCGCCTTATCATCCCTGTAACGTCTTATTACAGTAACCCGGCTCCTGAGCGCCTTATCACCCCTGTAACGTCTTATTACAGTAACCCGGCTCCCGAGCGCCTTATCACCCCTGTAACATCTTATTACAGTAACCAGGCTCCTGAGCGCCTTATCACCCCTGTAACGTCTTATTACAGTGACCCGGCTCCTGAGCCCCTTATCACCCCTGTAACGTCTTATTACAGTAACCCGGCTCCTGAGCGCCTTATCACCCCTGTAACATCTTATTACAGTAACCCGGCTCCCGAGCGCCTTATCACCCCTGTAACGTCTTATTACAGTAACCCGGCTCCTGAGCGCCTTATCATCCCTGTAACATCTTATTACAGTAACCCGGCTCCTGAGCGCCTTATCACCCCTGTAACATCTTATTACAGTAACCCGGCTCCCGAGCGCCTTTTTACCCCTGTAACGTCTTATTACAGTAACCCGGCTCCTGAGCTCCTTATCACCCCTGTAACGTCTTATTACAGTAACCCGGCTCCTGAGCGCCTTATCACCCCTGTAACGTCTTATTACAGTAACCCGGCTCCTGAGCGCCTTATCATCCCTGTAACGTCTTATTACAGTAACCCGGCTCCAGAGCGCCTTATCACCCCTGTAACGTCTTATTACAGTAACCTGGCTCCTGAGCGCCTTATCACCCCTGTAACATCTTATTACAGTAACCCGGCTCCTGAGCGCCTTATCATCCCTGTAACATCTTATTACAGTAACCCGGCTCCTGAGCGCCTTATCACCCCTGTAACATCTTATTACAGTAACCCGGCTCCCGAGCGCCTTTTTACCCCTGTAACGTCTTATTACAGTAACCCGGCTCCTGAGCTCCTTATCACCCCTGTAACGTCTTATTACAGTAACCCGGCTCCTGAGCGCCTTATCACCCCTGTAACGTCTTATTACAGTAACCCGGCTCCTGAGCGCCTTATCATCCCTGTAACGTCTTATTACAGTAACCCGGCTCCAGAGCGCCTTATCACCCCTGTAACGTCTTATTACAGTAACCAGGCTCCTGAGCGCCTTATCACCCCTGTAACGTCTTATTACAGTGACCCGGCTCCTGAGCCCCTTATCACCCCTGTAACGTCTTATTACAGTAACCCGGCTCCCGAGCGCCTTATCACCCCTGTAACATCTTATTACAGTAACCAGGCTCCTGAGCGCCTTATCACCCCTGTAACGTCTTATTACAGTAACCCGGCTCCTGAGCCCCTTATCACCCCTGTAACGTCTTATTACAGTAACCCGGCTCCTGAGCGCCTTATCACCCCTGTAACATCTTATTACAGTAACCCGGCTCCCGAGCGCCTTATCACCCCTGTAACATCTTATTACAGTAACCCGGCTCCTGAGCGCCTTATCATCCCTGTAACATCTTATTACAGTAACCCGGCTCCTGAGCGCCTTATCACCCCTGTAACATCTTATTACAGTAACCCGGCTCCCGAGTGCCTTTTTACCCCTGTAACGTCTTATTACAGTAACCCGGCTCCTGAGCGCCTTATCACCCATGTAACGTCTTATTACAGTAACCCGGCTCCTGAGCGCCTTATCACCCCTGTAACATCTTATTACAGTAACCCGGCTCCCGAGCGCCTTTTTACCCCTGTAACGTCTTATTACAGTAACCCGGCTCCTGAGCGCCTTATCACCCATGTAACATCTTATTACAGTAACCCGGCTCCTGAGCGCCTTATCACCCCTGTAACGTCTTATTACAGTAACCTGGCTCCTGAGCGCCTTATCACCCCTGTAACATCTTATTACAGTGACCCGGCTCCCGAGCGCCTTATCACCCCTGTAACGTCTTATTACAGTGACCCGGCTCCTGAGCGCCTTATCACCCCTGTAACGTCTTATTACAGTAACCAGGCTCCTGAGCGCCTTATCACCCCTGTAACGTCTTATTACAGTAACCCGGCTCCTGAGCTCCTTATCACCCCTGTAACGTCTTATTACAGTAACCCGGCTCCTGAGCGCCTTATCACCCCTGTAACACCTTATTACAGTAACCCGGCTCCTGAGCGCCTTATCACCCCTGTAACATCTTATTACAGTAACCTGGCTCCTGAGCGCCTTATCACCCCTGTAACACCTTATTACAGTAACCAGGCTCCTGAGCGCCTTATCACCCCTGTAACATCTTATTACAGTAACCCGGCTCCTGAGCGCCTTATCACCCCTGTAACATCTTATTACCCCTGTAACATCTTATTACCCCTGTAACATCTTATTACCCCTGTAACATCTTATTACAGTAACCTGGCTCCTGAGCGCCTTATCACCCCTGCTACATCTTCTTACAGTGACCCGGCTCCTGAGCGCCTTATCACCCCAGTAACGTCTTATTACAGTAACCCGGCTCCTGAGCGCCTTATCACCCCTCTAACGTCTTATTACAGTGACCAGGCTCCTGAGTGCCTTATCACCCCTGTAACATCTTATTACCCCTGTAACGTCTTATTACAGTAACCAGGCTCCTGAGCGCCTTATCACCCCTGTAACATCTTATTACAGTAACCCGGCTCCTGAGCGCCTTATCACCCCTGTAACATCTTATTACCCCTGTAACATCTTATTACCCCTGTAACATCTTATTACAGTAACCCGGCTCCCTAGCGCCTTATCACCCCTGCTACATCTTCTTACAGTAACCCGGCTCCTGAGCGCCTTATCACCCCTGTAATGTCTCATTACAGTAACCCGGCTCCCGAGCGCCTTATCACCCCTGCTACATCTTATTACAATAACCCGGCTCCTGAGCGCCTTATCACCCCTTTAACGTCTTATTACAGTAACCTGGCTCCTGAGCGCCTTATCACCCCTGCTACATCTTCTTACAGTGACCCGGCTCCTGAGCGCCTTATCACCCCAGTAACGTATTATTACAGTAACCCGGCTCCTGAGCGCCTTATCACCCCTGTAATGTCTCATTACAGTAACCCGGCTCCCGAGCGCCTTATCACCCCTGCTACATCTTATTACAATAACCCGGCTCCTGAGCGCCTTATCACCCCTTTAACGTCTTATTACAGTAACCTGGCTCCTGAGCGCCTTATCACCCCTGCTACATCTTCTTACAGTGACCCGGCTCCTGAGCGCCTTATCACCCCAGTAACGTCTTATTACAGTAACCCGGCTCCTGAGCGCCTTATCACCCCTGTAACGTCTTATTACAGTGACCCTGCTCCTGAGCGCCTTATCACCCCTGTAACGTCTTATTACAGTAACCCGGCTCCTGAGCGCCTTATCACCCTTGTAACGTCTTATTACAGTAACCTGGCTCCTGAGCTCCTTATCACCCCTGTAACGTCTTATTACAGTAACCCGGCTCCTGAGCGCCTTATCACCCCTGTAACGTCTTATTACAGTAACCCGGCTCCTGAGCGCCTTATCACCCCTGTAACGTCTTATTACAGTAACCCGGCTCCTGAGCGCCTTATCACCCCTGTAACGTCTTATTACAGTAACCCGGCTCCTGAGCGCCTTATCACCCCTGTAACTTCTTATAACAGTAACCCGGCTCCTGAGCGCCTTATCACCCCTGTAACGTCTTATTACAGTAACCCGGCTCCCGAGCGCCTTATCACCCCTGTAACGTCTTATTACAGTAACCCGGCTCCTGAGCGCCTTATCACCCCTGTAACGTCTTATTACAGTAACCCGGCTCCTGAGCGCCTTATCACCCCTGTAACGTCTCATTACAGTAACCCGGCTCCTGAGCGCCTTATCACCCCTGTAACGTTTTATTACAGTAACCCGGCTCCTGAGCTTCTTTTTACGCCCAGTATCTAAGGTCTTCAGTAAGAGTTAACACACTCCTTTTCCCATGTGACGCCTGTGTAATACAGAAACCAAGCAGCTGACTCACCATCACCAAAGTTCCCGTTCTTGGAGAAGCTGGTGAAGGTCTTCCCACCCACAGAGGTCAGCGTCACCAGACTGCTCCACGGTGGTTTGGTCACAGATTCCATCTGAGCGGCTGCTTTCAGGTCAGGAAGGTCACCGGCAAAGTTGTCGGGGACGAGGGAACTGTACGGTGAAATGGTATTGTACAAGAGCTGCGTGCCTGAGACGACAGACAGGTCAAGCTTTTTATACAGTCCTCAAATGGCCACGGCAGTGTTCTCCCACCTTCACCCCAGACTTACCAATGTCATTGAAGTGGCTGTAAGGGTAGGTAACACACAAGAAGGACTGGCCATTGTGAAGGGCATTGTGGGGCCAGTCGTATTTTTGGTCGGCAGGAGGAGGGAAGTGGGGAGTACTGTGCACCAACCAAAATCCCTGACTCTTATCCAGAAGAACCACACCTGAAGAGACGAGGAGCCATACCAATGGGTCACATGCAAGGGAAGAGGTAGAACATGTTTTGCTGTAATGAGTCTACTTGAGATGGGATTAGAAAACTCATTATGGAGAGAAGTAGCACCCCCTGCTGGTCATTATAGAAAAATACGCAAGGTCATTAGAAACCAATCTCGCCCGAAGGACTGGACGGTAGGGAATTGGACCTACAGCCACAGAGACGTTTGCTGTTGGGTAGCTTTTTATTTATAAGAAAAATAAAGATTTTGATTTCACTGCCAGATGCGGCCTTGAAAAGGGATTTTTAAGGATCAACTCAATACACCCCAATCTGGCTCAAAATGGGGCCAGATCCGGGTTTGTAGCCTCATTGTGGCTGTTTTTTTCCCCAAAATTGGTCATTTCCACAGATTTTGGGCCAATTTTCATATATATTCTGTTCGGGGAATCGTCTTGGGGAATCCATAGGTTTCCCCGTACTCAATGGGGTTAGAAATTCCCCAAAATTGTAGGCCCTATAGTCAAGAAGAATTTACAAAGTTACACTAAAACAGCCTTTTTTTAGAAATAAATACAGGCGCAACCAGATATGGTATATAACGGGAAGTAAAAAGAAGGCAGGATAAAAGCAACTGGGTGGAGTTAGAATGTTTGGGATTTTATTATCCATATATGGAATACTGTGGGCTTGGCCTGTTGACCAATCATAGTCAAGCAGCTTAATTACTGACCTTTGGTGTGGCCACGAATCTGGTTGGTTGCAACAGTGCTTGGAGGCTGGTCATTGTATAGAATAAAGGCCACATCCTGCAAAGCGAAAGCATGTGATTTGATATTAATTGTAATAGATATTTTTGAATTTTTTTTTTTAATCACTTGCATTAGGAGATCGGAGAGATGGGGTTAGAGAGGATGCAAGACAGAGGACAGGATGGAGAATACCCAATGCATTTTCTACAAGGTAGTTGACCCAAGGACAGTGTGTGGTACCGTAGGGATTTTGTGAGGTCCCTATACTGGCTAAAATTTCCATAAGGTCTTAGTATTGTTTCATGAAATTATTAAACTAAACCTTTCATTGTGATACGGCCCTCCACATTAAAGAACAACTGTAGGCAAAAAAAAATACCTTATGATTCATTTAAATATTGCAACAAATACTCGGCATTTTAATAGAATATGCAATAATGCAATGTACCTTGTTGAGTCTTCTTTGGTCCATCAGGGGGTGTTACTTGGAATCTTGGATCAGATATTCTTTCATTCGATCCAAGATGCAGAAAGCTTTAACCCAACATGTCTGCCCCCTGATGGAGCCAAGAGGGCTCAATAAGATACGCTATTTTGTATTCTTCCAGAATAGAATTTAGTTTACAACAACTTCAAGTGATGCAATCTTTTGATTAAACACAAGTCTAATCTTGAATATGCAGTTCAATTCTGGGTGCCTTTTGTAAAATAAAAAAAAAGACATTATGGAACTGGAGAGAGTGCAGAGGAGGGCTACAAAACTACTAAAGGGAATGGAAAGTTTTAGTTATAAAGAAAGTCTGGAACATTACATGTCTTTAAAAGCGGCTTAAATATTTTTTAATGAAGCAGAACATAGAGGGCTATGTTTGATATTATAGGCATTAATATTTATTTAGTGCTTTTTGATCCAAGGAGAAATCTGAGTTTTATTTAAGAGTTTTTTGTTTGGGGGGGGGGGGGGGGGGGTTAATCAGAAGTGGTAAATGGAATAGGAAAATGGTTAAACTTGATGGACCAAAGTCTTTTTTCTACTTAAACTACTATGTAATTTTTACCTACACTTGTCTTTTAAGAAAGTTGGATAATGCTGTTGTAGGTAATTGCTTTCTGCCAGAGCCGAACTGAGTGCCAAGCTCTATATTGTCAGATGTATTTATCCTCAAATGACTGTTATATTTACTCCACGATACTGGATCTCAGTATTACCTCTGAATTAAAACAAGAGATCTTTATACCCCAGGAGAAAGGAGAGCTTAACACAAACACTTGTGATTGCCAACATGCTCCAGAGATTGGCTCCTGGATGTCAAGCGCCCGTCTATTATCTGGACTCAAAAAATAATCTCACCTTTGTTTTTGTAACTCCATAGATCTGACTGAGTGTCTGTCCCACTGCGCTGTCTGTGTTGTTCATGAGAGATTTCCCTGGCACCCAACCTCCACTGTCTCCATCTTGGTACATGTACGTCATGCCAGCGTCCGGATCATGTGTCAGCTTTGGCAGCTTATACACAATAAACCTAATGACATGTTTAATGGTTTAAAAGGGTCGATCCCACTGAGGAGCACAGTGACCTAATGACAGTGACGTGTTTAATGGGTTAAAGGGTCAGTCCAACTGAGGAGCACAATGACCTAATGACAGTGACATGTTTAATGGGTTAAAGGGTCAGTCCCACTGGGGAGCACAGTGACCTAATGACAGTGACATGTTTAATGGGTTAAAGGGTCAGTCCCACTGGGGAGCACAGTGACCTAATGACAGTGACGTGTTTAATGGGTTAAAGGGTCAGTCCAACTGAGGAGCACAATGACCTAATGACAGTGACATGTTTAATGGGTTAAAGGGTCAGTCCCACTGGGGAGCACAGTGACCTAATGACAGTGACATGTTTAATGGGTTAAAGGGTCAGTCCCACTGGGGAGCACAGTGATCTAATGACAGTGACATGTTTAATGGGTTAAAGGGTCAGTCCCACTGGGGAGCACAGTGACCTAATGACAGTGACATGTTTAATGGGTTAAAGGGTCAGTCCCACTGGGGAGCACAGTGATCTAATGACAGTGACATGTTTAATGGGTTAAAGGGTCAGTCCCACTGGGGAGCACAGTGATCTAATGACAGTGACATGTTTAATGGGTTAAAGGGTCAGTCCCACTGGGGAGCACAGTGACCTAATGACAGTGACATGTTTAATGGGTTAAAGGGTCAGTCCCACTGGGGGGCACAGTGACCTAATGACAGTGACATGTTTAATGGGTTAAAGGGTCAGTCCCACTGGGGGGCACCGTGACCTAATGACAGTGACATGTTTATTGGGTTAAAGGGTCAGTACCACTGGGGAGCGCAGTGATCTAATGACAGTGACATGTTTAATGGGTTAAAGGGTCAGTCCCACTGGGTAACACAGTGATCTAATGACAGTGACATGTTTAATGGGTTAATGGTCTGTCCCACTGGGGAGCACAGTGATCTAATGACAGTGACATGTTTAATGGGTTAAAGGGTCAGTCACACCTGGGTGCAAAAGTGTTCAAAAGATTTTAATCTTACCAATCCACGGCTTTTCCACTGTCCCCATAGCAAGAGATGGCTGCGGAGCCAGTAAGATGAAAGAGTATCGTTACAAAAACCCAAATAAGCATCTTCCGATTGGGAACATTCATTACAGGCGATCCTGTAGGAACATACAACAGAATGGATTAATAAACTTCTCACAGAGATGTCTGTCTTAAAACTAGAGCGACAGTAATGAGGACCTGGCACAGATTATTCCAGGGGGGGCCGGGGGGTTCAATCCCACTGATTCTGTTTCTAGAGAGAGGTTAATATTCCACATTTCTTCTAACCTTTTTGGGATGAGGAAGTCAAGAAAGAAAGATGTGAAATTACATTACTTGGTAAGTTCGGTAAATTGTTCCTATGCATAAATATAAGAGGTGTAGGTAATTACTGTGTTTCTTCCATCGGAGGGTTGGCCCCAGAGGTGGTAAACCATCCATGGGTCCAACCGCAGCCAGCTTGGGGACCACACGTGGTGGGGTGAAATGATATCTCCCTCTGGGTACATATTCCAAGCCCAATCTTTATTGCTATCAAAGGAGATCAAACGTTGAACAGTGAAGGAGCCAGATACCTTCAAGTTGCATCTGACTTCCACCAACTTTGCAACACTTTACTCAGTATCAAGAACTCCTGCATTATAAGGTCTACATGTGGAACAGTCACCATGGAAGCCAGTGGAAAGTTCCCGTTGAATGTTCCACTTTCATAACTTTGCCAAAGAATTGCAAGTCTAATGACTGGATATCAGGCAGATGAAACAGAAGTTTTGTGGTTACGATCTAGCAGCACCATCTATAATCATTCCAGTACATTGCAGCTCAGACCAAATGATGCACCATGATCTCACCAATGATAAAGAGTTTTATGAGCAAAACTTTGACCCAAACTAGACGTGTAGTCATCTACGGGTTTGTTTACCTGAGCACCTTATTTCTTTCACTACATTATGGATTTCTACCAAAGTATCAATCATCCAGGTGATTAAATCTCCTCCTGTAAGTATATCCTCTAATAGTGATGGCTAACCTTGGCACTGTAGATGTTTAGGAACTACACATCGAATGATTCTCAGTCGGCATTAAGATCAAACCTTAAAAATAAAATAAGTTTGCCCTATTAAAGCTTTTCTCTAATACTCACCTTTTGTCCTGGTCTAATGTGCTGCTTACGAATCTTCATCTTCTGTGCTCTCTCTTCTACCACAGCGCTGACATCTTGTGTATCTCCTCTCAGGCTTCCTAACGGTACGCATTCTCCTTAGTGTTACAGATTTCAGTTTGTCTTCGTCTCTCCTATATTTCTTTCTCCCTGCATTATCTCTTTTCATTCCCCTGTGAAATTATTTCTCCCAAGACTTTGGGACGTTTTTTTTTTTTTTTAACAAAGTCTTTGCTTTTTTTTTTTTTTTTTAACTTGGCACTTCGAAATAGTATTTCATATGTAACCAATACATTTTTGTGTTCAGTCTATCTTTAAGACTGACTGAGAATCGTGGGATATGTAGTTCCTATACATCTATAGACCTTACCTAACCCCTCAATCTTCTCACCTGTGTGCAGATTATTTACCTGCATCTATAAGCAGCAGGTGTTGGAATTTGGCAGCTACCTGACTTAGACTACCTTTAACTCTTCAGATTTAATATAGTCTTGTTGTGCCAAATCAAACAATGAACTCTCAATATTCCAATTCAAACATGGTACTCATAAATTAAAATAAACTTAACTACAGCTTTAAATTTTGCATTCTAGAGGAGATACTAGTTTAACCTCCCTATCTATACATTTTCTTTTGTCTGACCTGCCTTACTGACAGTATGATCAACCAAACAAAAAGTATTATTATGTTTTCGTTATTCCTGGCATTACTAAACCATTTTCCCACCCATCCCAATACACAGACCCCTGCCTTGCAACATAATGTAGTGATCCACCATGGACTGCTTTGTAACTGTGCACTTCCTAATGAGTGTTGGTGGAGAGTGTTAAAAAACACTCCACCCTCTCCTTCTTTTCAACATAGGTTGTCAGTGAAAGCTCAGGGGAAGCAGCCCTGGAAAATGACATTGAAACCAACCCTGGCCCCTGTCCTAGTACAAATGTCAACTTCTCGTTCAATAAGGGCCTCTCCTGTGTCCATTGCAATATCTGCAGCCTTCTACCCAAAAATTGATGAACTAAGAGCATGGTGTACAAACCTAAAACTCTTGTCATCACTGAATCCTGGTGAAGGCCTAGAACCCCAGACTCTGCAATACAAATACAGGGTTATATCTGTTCCAGAAAAGACAGAAATAAGAGGGGAGGATGTATTGTTTTATATATTCATGAGTCACTGAATTTCATAAACCTTTCTTTATCAGGTACCCCTTCTACTTTTGAACTTATAGCCGGAAGAATATTACACCCATTCTCAAAACCATTAGTACTTGTAGGGATCTATCGCCCACCAAATTCCCCTGCTCAGTCACTTACTGACATCAAGAATCTACTGGGTGATATTAGTGCCCAAAATAAGAAAAGTGAGCTGCTCGTATTTGGAGATTTCAATGTAGACTGGTTAGACCACAAAAATGTTAAAACATGCTCACTGTTCAAATCCATGAACCTAACACAACTTATCTCTTCTCCTACTCGGATGAATCCCAACAGCTCTAACCATACGCTGCTGGATTGGGTCCTTTCCTCTTGTCCCCAAAGAATCCAGCAATCTGGCATTCTACCCAGAGTGTTCAGTGATCATTGCATAGTGTATTGTGTACGGAAAGTAAGACCCATCAAATCGACCCCTAGAGTAATAGTTACAAGATGTTTTAAGAAGTTTAATCTCCAGTCTTTTCTCAATGACTTGAGTAATTGTCTGTGGAGCAGGCTAAGCTTGATACCCGATCTGGACTCTGCAATTGAATATTTTCAATCTGAGCTCATGCAGGTCAGTGATAAACATGCCCCCCTGCGTAGAGTGAGAGTAAGGGGTGCCCATCTTCCCTGGGTCTCAGCTGACCTCTTGGACTTATTCCATTTCAGGGATGCTTTATGGTCAAAATTTAAGCAAACTGGCTCTGACCATGATCACAACGCTTATCGGCACGTCCGCAATAGATGCAAGACTCAAACCAAACTTGCCAAGACAACTTATTTCTCTGAACGGCTGAATAGAAATCTAGCGAACCCTACCAAATTTTGGAGCGTCAAAAAATTAAGACACATAATGAAGTTCTAAAATCTCCAGTGGCAATAGCAAATGAATTCAATAACTACTTTGTAGGATGCGCCACAGCTCTTATAGCAACACACCACAATGAAGATCATGCCACTTTTTCTATGGCAGACAAGTCACTAGCGATATCACCCCTGGCCAAACACATTGCTGAATTTGAATTTACTTCTATATCAGATAGTGAAATAGCAGCGCATCTCCTCAATCAAAAAATGAAATTACAGTGTGGGCCGGACCTACTTCCGTCAATGCTACTGAGGCTGAGTGCGCCTGTTACTGCGCGACCCATTGCCTGCTTAATCAATGCGTCCCTGTCCTCCGGTTATGTCCCCAAAGCCTGGAAAAAAGCCAGAGTTGTCCCCATCCAAAAAAATGGTGATGTAAACTTGGTGTCAGACTACAGGCCTATCTCACTGCTACCCATCATTTCTAAAATCCTGGAAAAATGTGCCCATGATCAACTGTGCGAGTATTATCAACAGTCCAACTATCTAACCTCGCTTCAATCTGGGTTTAGGTCAAATCACTCCACGATAACTGAGATAACTGCCCTCTTAAAGGTGACCAATGACATTCAGAGTGGCATGGAGAGGGGTGAACTCACAGGTGCAGTTTTCCTAGACTTTGCAAAGGCCTTTGATACAGTTGATCATGATCTTCTGCTAAACAAACTAAATTGTTCCGTTATAAAAGAGAGGTCGCTCTGCTGGTTTCGTTCATACTTGTCTGATAGATCTCAGTATGTGTCCATAGCTGATACTGCCTCCCTCCCGTTGTCAATCAAGTGTGGAGTGCCACAAGGATCTGTTCTTGGGCCTCTGCTATTCTCGCTATTTATAAATGATCTACCCTCGGTGTGTGACCTGGCTCGTGTGCATATGTATGCTGATGATACGGTCATTTATACTTGCGGTACTCAACTATCGCAAGTGGAGTCCGTGCTACAGGATCAGTTTTCTAAAGTTGAAAATTGGATAGCTAACAACAAATTATTCCTCAATGCTGAAAAAACTGTGTCCATGTTGTTTGGGACAAATGCCAAACTACTTAAATTAAACAATCCTCAATTAACCATCAAGACCAAAACCAGTTATAACCTGACCCAGGTAAATTCATATAAGTACCTTGGCATGTGGCTAGACCCAAACTTATCTTTTGGTCTCCATACTGATAAGCCCATGTCAAAGCTATATCCTAGGATAGGCTTTCTGTATAGAAACAAATCAAACCTAGAGTCCCGGTAAGGAAACGTATTGTGCAGCAAATGTTAATGCCGATCTTAGATTATGGAGATGTTGTGTATGATTCTGCCCCGCAGACCCATCTCGGTAAACTCGACACTATGTACAATACATTGTGTCGTTTTGCACTACAGTGTGATTATAAGACACATCACTGTAAAATGTTAAAAGAGTTAAATTGGCTGACGCTTGCCTCCAGGCGCACTCTCCCCCTAGCTTGCTTAGTGCATAACCACTTCTCTGGAACGCTCCCCCCCTACCTGAGCGGCATGCTCGCTCTTACTCCCTGCACATCCCACAATCTCAGATCCTGCACCAGCCCCTCACTAGCGATCCCTCACTTCAAAAAGGAAGCGGGCCAAGGTGCGCTCTCTTTCAGAGCGCCTCATATGTGGAATAGCCTTCCTGTTTCTGCTAAATCATCATCTACTCTAAGATCCCTGAAAATAAGTATCTCCCAAATCCTCAAAACAGATTGTACCTGTTATTAGTTTACAAACTCCTTCGTATACTGTACATGTTGTTCCCTTTTTGTATCAATAATGGTTCACCCTGTATGTTCTCCTTCCAACTTGTTTAATATATGTATTTTTGAATCTACAGTTAAATGTGTAACTCTGTAACTCCATTCTGGAGACTGGGTCCCCAGGACATACACGAAAACGAGAGAAATCTCAATGTATTTTTCCTGGTAAAACACTTTCTAAATAAATAAATAATTTTAGCTCTCACTGTCCAATATGCATAAACTGAGAGTACCTCTGCAGACTGCAGATTGTTTGCTCCAAGATAACTACTGCTCTATGTTTGCAATGCATTCTGGGACATCCGTATACTCTCTCCAAGTTACATGTGTGCCCCCTCTGCCCTGCAGAACAATCAATTAATAATAGGATATCAAATCCAACAGTTAGTAACTCACGTTTGTTTCTGGTCAGTCCTGAGCCGTTCTAGGAATCTGGCTTCTCAGTGTCTGTCTCACATGACACCAAGGAATCTGAGTAACTCACTTCCTCAATTTATTATCACTTCCTCCTTATCTTACATTCTGTCTCTTTACAATACAGTACATCAGTATGCTCCAAAATCTGACCAACTATCCCAAAGCACACCACGGTCTTTATTAGACATGTGCAAAACTAAAATTTTCGTTTCCTTTTCGTCCATTCAGACGAAAATGTTATTTATTTAGTCTGAAACGAATTTCGTTCATTACTGCATTCGTTTCAGACGAAATTCGTTCATTATTTTCGTTTCGTTTTATTCGTTCGTACGAATCAATTGACCTACACATTCCATAAACCGAAAGTCTATACACCGAACATCGTTCGGTTTATAGACTTTCGGCTTATGGAATACATGTAATACTATTGGCTTTCTATAAACCGAACTAGAGTCCCCATTCATAAAAATTTCTTATGAATGTGGACACTAGTTCGGTTTATAGAAAGCCAATAGTATTACATGTATTCCATAAGCCGAAAGTCTATTAACCGAACGACGTTCGGTTTATAGACTTTCAGTTTATAGAATACATGTAATACTATTGGCTTTCTATAAACCGAAAGTCTATAAACCGAACGTTTTCGGCTTATGGAATACATGTAATACTATTGGCTTTCTGTAAACTGAAATAGAGTCCCCATTCATACGAATAGGACTCTATTTCGGTTTATAGAATAGCAATAGCATTACATACATTCTATAAACCGAAAGTCGTTCATTATGTCAGTTTATGGAATGTATGTAATGCTATTGGTATTCTATAAACCGACTCTATTTCGGTTTATAGAATGCCAATAGCACGAATGGACGAATGATTTTCGTTTATTAACCATTCGTTCATTCGGCTTTCGTTAGTTTAGCATTTTTGTTATTCATTTTTCGGACTAATGGACGAAAATGCTATTTTTTGGGGCGAAAATGCATTCGTCCTAAAACGAATGCACATGTCTAGTCTTTATTCATAAAACAGAGAACTGCAGGGAAATGAGAAGGGATTTTCAAACTTAAAGGGACTGTCTGGTGCCCACAATGATTCTTCCAAATATTAATGCATATTAATCTGCTTTCAAAGTTCTTTAAAATGCATGGTTACATTTTGCATTGCTCAAAATGTCAAATACTTATACAGCTAGATGAAATTGTGAGATTACAACAGTTTGCAAGAAGCCATGACTGCCCACACTAGCCGAGTAAAAGTCAATTTCCTTTTATTTTGCTGCAGGAACCAATGAGAATAATGTCATTCAAGTGAATGGAATTTCCTGTCTCTTTAGTGATGTCATCAGACAATGTATTGCACTGATAAGAGATCCTATTGAGTACAAGAGAAAGTCTATTACAGTCCACACAATGTATTCTATTCCAGTAGCACAGGAAGTGACTAAATGAAACAAAACGTTATATCCGCAGTGTCTATATAATCAGTGCTACTGCACCTGCAGTAAACATGAAGAATAATCACTGGGGAGGGCTTGAGTCAAATATTAAAAATGTCTTTAATACAGAATGCCTGCATCAAATCACACTGGGGAAAAACACCTGTGCGCTATACAAGCAGTGATCTTCATCTTGCACCAAAGGGAACATTATCCCATTCAGTACTTTATTCATGAACGAGAGAATTGACAAGTGAATTTAAACTTAAATGACCGATGTTGGCAACTATGGTTCTGTATTCAAGGCAATCCCAGTACTTCCAATGATGTGATGTGTCAGCCTACCAGAGAACGGGATTAATTATCCAAATATTGGCCTTCTAATATCCCCTAATTCTTTTGGAGTGGATTTACGGTTATTACACATGGAGACCCTGACGATCAATCACCTGAAGTCAAGCAGGGCTTTTAAGTATAGAGTACTAGTAAGTGGAGGTCCGGGTGGGAGGCAGGCTTGGGTATCATTCGGTCAGTTCAGGATAGGAAACTGAATATGTTTATTTGGTTCAGAGTGTCATTATATGTTATACTGGTTGTAATAGTTTTACGGTTTGGAAACGTATCATAACCTATCGCTTTAACTATTATAAATGATATTTATGGAGGGTATAGAGCACTGTACATGCAGCATGGGCTCTCATATAACTCCCCTGATAGACTTGTGTGCATTGGATGCTCAACTGATAAACAATTCTTAACGTTCACCACTAGAGGGCGGCCACTGAGCATATTTGATCATCATGTTCTCTTTTTTTCAAAGAGCTAGCAGCAGGGCCGGCATTTAAAGGCACAGTGACGCGATAGATTGTGCTGAGCATAAAATCTGATAAATGCATAGTGGCCAACATCGACCATGTTTCCAGGGACACATATTTATTACACATGCTGCAGAAAGAGCATGCAAAGTGCAGCCCGGCAGTATGTAGGATGGATATACGCACAGACACAATCCAATTAATTAATCAGGGTGGAGATCTCATAGGACCTACTATGATTAATTAATTGGATTGTGTCTGTGCGTATATCCATCCTACATACTGCAGGGCTGCACTTTGCATGCTCTTTCTGCAGCACGTGTAATAAATATGTGTCCCTGGAAACATGGCCGATGTTGGCAACTATGGCTAATGTTACATTTAGACAGTGTTTTGTTTTGTTTTTTTTTGGGGGGGGGGGCAAATTGCATACATCAATGCTGCTTTGAGTAGCATGCCGGCTACATACTGGATAAGCTTTGCTGAGTATAGATTGCTCTTTGGCGATGAATCCAGTATTACATCACAAGCTATAGCACCATTGTAGGCTGACTATATCACCATTTTCTTCATGTATGAGAAATACAGACTGCAGACCGGTGTCAATCTCTTGTCAAGTCTGATACACCCGGAGGATGGCTAGTGCACATACCCAGTAGCGCTTCTGGCTACAACACTGACTCTCAACCTTCCAACCACAGCCGGGGGGCAGATGTTGGGAGTTACGCTAATGCCCCTCTTCTTCTTTTTGTTTAAGGTAATTTGGGGTGGTTAAATGTATCACAGAGCGGCAGCAGCGATAAAACTGTTATTAGTTTACACTGCCCACCCAGCAGGGATTATCCACGTGTGTCTAGGTTTTAGACACAACTGGGTAATCCCTAAATCCTGGACTGCTGGGTGTGCCTTGAGGACTGGGATGGTGCAAGTGATCTGCTTCTAAATTTGTTTGTGTAAATGACTGACTTTCTTCATCCTGTAATTAACTTTATTAATCCTATAAACGGCTTGTCAATTGGCTATAAAGTTACCTTAGAAATTAAGGAATTGTAAATGTATTTGGAATTTTTTTTTTTGCCACGCCCACAAAGCCAAAATCTCCCTCTATAGCCATCATTTCGGGATGTTGGGCGGTGTGCCGCACTGCCTGCTCCACTTTAAGAAATGTGCCCCTGTCTGTAAGAGATACACAGCTTAGTGGGGACGGACCCGAGTTTGATGGGACAAAAAGATTGGGACCGTCCTGGCAAATAGGGGGCTTGTTAGCTACTATGCACCAGACTCGAAATGTATAAATAACCCTCTCGGTTTCACACTCTATTGACTGATATTCGAGAATAGTGCGAGGAGGTCGACTTGGGAGGTCCACTTTCACTTTAAAAGTCGACCTCCTCCCACTATTCACCCAGTGAAATAAACCCCTCACCTTGCCAAAGTCCATATCGATCTCCCTACAGTGAAAAGCTATTCACTAAAAACCGATGGGGGTTCCAACTGGGAGGCGAGTTGGACTTTGGCATCCAACCCCCCCCCCATCTCGTTACCTACAAATAAAACAGTGCCGGGAGCCAGGGCAAGTGGTCCTGACCTCCGTTTTTTATTGCTGAGGGACTTTTAATGTTACTGGGTCTGGGAGCCTGCTTAATGACTCGCAGCCCCCCTAAGAGGAATGGACCTTTCTGCTAGGAGGATTTTTTTTAATGGATAGCCCCTTTCCCTGGGCTGGAAGATGAGGATCTATTTCATCGTGGATGGCCCCTGGAATCTGGATACTGGTATATTTTTCCGTACAGGGCACCCTTTGTGTGCCAAGGGGGAGGGCATTGATCTGCTCACCGCATTCAAAGGGTGGGTTGTTTTTGCAGATTAAGGTGCAATTTTAGATCATTCCCCCTAATTAATTAAATATAACCCCCCCCCCCCATCACACAAGTGGTGGGGGTAGATATATTAAGAGGCCAGGCATCGTTTGCAAGTCCCTGCCCATTAGCCCATTAATTTTGGGGGGGGGGGGGGGGGGCTTGGAGAATTTTGACAGGCTCCCAGCCCTGGTAATATTTCTGGAAGGAGCTGGGAGACATTTATACAGTTGCCAACATGGACACATATCCAGAGACACATATTTTTTTCCACATGCTGCAGAAAGAGCATGCAAAGTGCAGCCCGGCAGTATGTAGGATGGATATACGGACAGACACAATCTAATTAATCAGGGTGGAGATCTCACAGGACCTACCATGATTAATTAATTGGATTGTGTCTGTGCGTATATCCATCCTACATACTGCCGGGCTGCACTTTACATGAATTGGACTGTGTCTGTGCGTATATCCATCCTACATACTGCCGGGCTGCACTTTGCATGCTCTTTCTGCAGTACGTGGAACACATATGTGTCCCTGGAAACATGGCCGATGTTTCCAACTATGCATTTAGCAGGCGCCCAGTCCCATTAATAATAATGGGAGCCCCCACATGTGTTAGGTGTCCAGGTAGCCCCTAGGACCTGATTTACAGGGGGGGGGGTATTTATTTTTTTTAATATGGGGAAAAGAATTTCCTTTGTTAGTTTAAACCATTTTGCGAGGTCGAGATGGAGCATCCGGAAGGGGTCGAAGTTGGAGATTTAGCACTAATCTCGGATTTTTCCATCTTCGCGTGGTCACATTGTAGCAGTGTGTATAATATACACCAGCACTCCCAGTTAGCACCTGGAGCGAGTGAAGGGTTAATGTCACGGTGGTGGATCTGGGATACACAGCAGTATATATAAGTAGTGTATTTACCTTCCTGAGCCTCCCCGGGAGCCGAACAAAAGAGTTTACTTCTCACTTCCTGGAAAGAGCGGCACACATGATGTCAACTGATAGGGGGGCGGGGCCAGCCCACCGATTCTTCACATGTAAAACCCATGACAGCCGGTCAAGTTAAGTCGTGTTTGCAGTGGTTCAGGGCTGGCCTATTAGTTCCTGGATCGAGTGAGGAAAAGGGATCGGAGAACATACGCAGTGTAACACTGTATAGGATGGAAAAACAGATACAATGTTATTATTCGGTGCGCCGACAAATGTAATGCACACTGAGAACCAGCTCAGTGCAAAGAGAAAGCGGTTACCCGTTGAGAAGGGAATGTAAAAATTAAGGCCAAAGTAGCCGAGTTGGAAGAATTCACCCATTCAGAGGCGTTGATGAATTGGCCTAAGGTTTGAAATTCCCGTCTCAGTTCCCTGCCATTCGCTCTTTCTTGAGTAGACCCTTCTACAAAACGAGACGGAGATGGAATAGAGGGGATCATAAGTTCCTGTATTTGGAGCGTGCCTTGGGCAGCACTTGGCAGGAGCGTGTCTGAAAACGCTGCCCCTTTTAAAAAAAAAAAAAGCTTGCCGGCAGAGGCTCTGGCTGGGGAGATGAAAAGATCTCCCCTCACCAGCTTCTCTGCAGCAAGCATGGTGCCTGTGCTCAGCCCAGACTGGGGGTGCAATGTGGTGATGGGGCATGTCCTGGGTGTGATGGGGCATGTCCTGGGTGTGCAGTGTTGTGATGGGGCATGTCCTGGGTGTGCAGTGTTGTGATGGGGCATGTCCTGGGTGTGCAGTGTTGTGATGGGGCATGTCCTGGGTGTGATGGGGCATGTCCTGGGTGTGCAGTGTTGTGATGGGGCATGTCCTGGGTGTCCAGTGTGGGCGGTGGGGCAAGTCCTGGTTGTGCAGCGTGGGTGATGGGGCATGTCCTGGGTGTGCAGTGTGGGTGATGGGGCATGTCCTGGGTGTGCAGTGTGGGCGATGGGGCATGTCCTGGGTGTGCAGTGTGGTTGATGTGGCATCTCCTGGGTGTGCAGTGTGGGCGATGGGGCATGTCCTGGGTGTGCAGTGTTGTGATGGGGCATGTCCTGGGTGTGCAGTGTTGTGATGGGGCATGTCCTGGGTGTCCAGTGTGGGCGGTGGGGCATGTCCTGGGTGTCCAGTGTGGGCGGTGGGGCATGTCCTGGGTGTCCAGTGTGGGTGATGGGGCATGTCCTGGTTGTGCAGTGTTGTGATGGGGCATGTCCTGGTTGTGCAGTGTTGTGATGGGGCATGTCCTGGTTGTGCAGTGTTGTGATGGGGCATGTCCTGGGTGTGCAGTGTGGGCGATGGGGCATGTCCTGGGTGTGCAGTGTGGGTGATGGGACATGTCCTGGGTGTGCAGTGTTGTGATGGGGCATGTCCTGGGTGTGCAGTTTGGGCGGTGGGGCATGTCCTGGTTGTGCAGTGTTGTGATGGGGCACGTCCTGGTTGTGCAGTGTGGGCGATGGGGCATGTCCTGGGTGTGCAGTGTGGGTGATGGGGCACGTCCAGTGTGCAATGTGGTGATGGGGCACGTCCTATTTGCAATGTGGGTGGTACCCAAATTCAGTTGTTCCTAGAACAGCACAAAACCAAGACACTTTGGTAAAACTGTTTACTGGTCACTGCCAAACACCAAATGAATCCACTGCTGCTGTAATGTTGTGGTGCTGGACACTGGGTAGAAAGTGCTGGACGCTGGGTAGAAAGTGCTGGACGCTGGGTAGAAAGTTCTGGACGCTGGGTAGAAAGTGCTGGACAGTCTCTCTCTCCCCACAATCTCACCCGCTCCAATAGTGCAGGGAGGTAATAATTCACAGGATAACCGCTTTACACCATGGATAACAAACAATATAAGTATATGTGTCTCCCCTGCCTATAGTTATATGTTGTGGTGCCGAGCCCCTGATGAAGTCGGAGCCCCAATGAAACGCGTTGGGCAAGGGTAGAACATATATGTCATATTGTTTCTTATCATATGGTGTAAAGCAGTTATGCTGTGATTTTGTTCTCATCTACCTGCACGAATATCACTGGAGCGGATGAGATTGCTGGGAGTGAGACTGTGCAGTGCTTCCTATTCCCTCTTTTGGTTCACCTTCTCCCAGTAGTTCTCCAGCTCACTCTTAGGACTGACATTTACCAGCATGGGTTAATAGGATGTATTAATGGATTAATATACTATGTATACTTTTTTTTTCTTTTGAGTCCTTGTTAATTATATTAATCTGAGTGATTAACATAATGGCTGGTGTGTAGACTAACTTGGTAAGTACAGATTACATCTGTACAAGATATTATAGTTATTATGTGTATATTATTAACCAGCCTTAGATGGTACAGTGTAGTTATTATCAGCAAATAGTTAGTCAGCCTCATATGGAAGTGCATAGTTACTATCAGTATATAGTTAGCCAGTCTCAGAACTAGAGCATGGTTATTATTATTATATAGTTAGCCAGACTCATACACTAGAGTACGGGTGTCCAAGTTTTATCTGGACCGCCTGGTCAGAAATACACGTATGATTTTATAGGATTTAAGACAATAGGAGTTAAGTCAGGTGGGCTGCACAAAGTCAGACTTCTGGGAATATTAAATGGTCCGAGCCGCCAATATAGTCAAACTACACGTACAGAAAGATCAAAGGTTTAACTGGAATAGAGATACAGTGACAGTGTTTGTATTTTTTTTTTTTTTTCACGGTAGAATAAACTCCTTAGATCATAACATAAGATAATAAACCAAGAACTATTTCAAAAATGTGTTTTATGTTGATGAAGTATCTATGTTTAGTAATGCAAAGTATACTACCATTGATGCTTTCCAACCCAGGTAGTAGGTAACTTTCTTAACTATTCTAAGTGTTATCATTGTAAATAGTTCTTGATTGTATTCAGTGCAATTTTAAAATGTTGTATTTTTTCACCACAATTGTTTTGATTACTAAAAGGAAGGAGGGGGGGGGGGGGTCTTCAGTGTGCCCTTCTTCTACTCTGGTTTCAAATAAATATTGATAGAGATAAGTGCTGTGCCTGCTCAATATGAATCAATATGAATCCAGTTCAGAGATAGAATAGAGAGCAGGTTTGTGCTCATTAACATGTGAGTATACAATAGGCGAACACATCTAATCTTGCAAACTGGTAACAAATAAGTTTGTCAGATGAGCCCTAGGCAGACAAAAGTCGGGTACCCCCCTAACCATGCACTACTTGCCCCATAACCCACATCACTCCATTACATGACCCCATCACCCCCATCACCTACCTCCATTGCCCAATCACATTCCCTATCACCCCCATTAAATGCCTCCATTAACCCCATCACCCTTATTACATGCCTGCATCACCCCCATTACATGCCCCATCACATGCCCCCTCACCCCAGGACTTACCATGATGTCCTACCATGCTGCCTGTTCAGCTTCCCGCAGTAAGAATGGATAGGTCATGACCCGACGCGCTTCGGGTCACGTGACCTGTTATCACTCCCCCCCCCCCCCTAAGAAAAAAACGCACGGGCAACCCGATCATCACTATCTGCTTCCCGTGCGGTTTTTTTTCTTAGGTTTTTTTTTTTCAGTGCTGGGGGGCGCTGCCCAAAACTTAGCGCCCTAGGCAACCGCCTGGGATGCCTCGCGGCAAATACCGCACTGCAGATAAGAGAAGATCTGGCACGAGATTCCGTACAACATGTCTGCAATTATATTTGTAAAAGTTAAATGAGTGGTTTTGAGAGCCAGAGCAGTAACTTGGGGTAACTGAGTGGGGCCCTAACCTCAAGATGAGGAGGAGCAGGGCACATTGTGCTGCCTGGGGCGAAACACTAAATGAAAAACTAGAAATGGAAAGGAAAATCAGCCTCCCCAGTAAACTAAACACAGCCCCGCACAACCTGTTTCTCCAGAAAAACTGGCAGCCATCAATCTGCGATTACAGTACAAGGCTGAGTAATGTTACAAAAGGGAGAAAGTGCAAGGGGTGGAAATAGGTGAATTATTTTTCCAAAATCCATAAAACTAAATAGCTCTTACCTTAGCCCCACCCACTCTCTGTATCTGGAGAATTCCACGTGTACAACTGTATACCAGGCAGAACAAAACTGTACCCTCTATGCAGTCTCCTGTACATCATATGTGGAATCTAAGCTGCCCAATTTTCTAAATACTTTCATTAGTCCCTGATTTTATCTTATCTCCACAGCAATAAAACTCCCAGTAATGTGCAGTATGTGAGTGTATCACAGATCTCCACAGCAATAAAACTCACAGTAATGTGCAGTATGTGAGTGTATCACGAGCTCCACAGCAATAAAACTCACAGTAATGTGCAGTATGTGAGTGTATCACAGAACTCCACAGCAATAAAACTCCCAGTAATGTGCAGTGTGTGAGTGTATCACAGAGCTCCACAGCAATAAAACTCACAGTAATGTGTAGTGTGTGAGTGTATCACAGAGCTCCACAGCAATAAAACTCACAGTAATGTGCAGTGTGAGTGTATCACCGAGCTCCACAGCAATAAAACTCACAGTAATGTGCAGTGTGTGAGTGTATCACAGACTCCACAGCAATAAAACTTACAGCAATGTGCAGTGTGTTAGTGTATCACAGACTCCACAGCAATAAAACTTACAGCAATGTGCAGTGTGTGAGTGTATCAGACTCCACAGCAATAAAACTCACAGTAATGTGCAGCGTGTGAGTGTATCACAGACTCCACAGCAATAAAACTCACAGTAATGTGCAGTGTGTGAGTGTATCACAGAGCTCCACAGCAATAAAACTCACAGTAATGTGCAGTGTGCGAGTGTATCACAGACTCCACAGCAATGAAACCCACAGTAATGTGCGGTGTGTGAGTGTATCACAGACTCCACAGCAATAAAACTCACAGTAATGTGCAGTGTGTGAGTGTATCATAGACTTCACAGCAATAAAACTCACAGTAATGTGCGGTGTGTGAGTGTATCACAGACTCCACAGCAATAAAACTCACAGTAATGTGCAGTGTATGAGTGTATCACAGAGCTCCACAGCAATAAAACTCAAAGTAATGTGCTGTATGTATCACAGAGCTCCATAGCAATAAAACTCACAGTAATGTGCAGTGAGTGTATCACAGAGCTCCACAGCAATAAAACACCCGGTAATGTGCAGTGTGTGTGTATCACAGAGCTCCACAGCAATAAAACTCACAGTAATGTGCAGTGTGTGAGTGTATCACAGAGCTCCACAGCAATAAAACTCACAGTAATGTGCATGGGTAGCGTATTTGATCTCTATTTTTTGTAATTGTTTCCCTGTACGCTAGTTTTATACTGTACCCCCATTGTCTGCTTTATTGTAATGACCTGTGCACAGCACTGACTTAGAGGGGGAGGAAAGGAGCACAGACTCTGATCTGTCTGTTAAAAGCAAAATAGTTATTATTTACACAGTAACAGAAATATTTTAAAGGGACGGTATCACCTGAACAATTGGATTTACTGTGCATGTCGAGGACAAAACAATGATGGGAAATGATCTATACATTGTGTAAGCAAAACTGCAAGAAAATGCCTAAATTAGGAGAAAAATGTGTTTTAAATGTGTCTGTGGTCAGTCTCCTGGTTATGACATCACCTGTGACCTTATATGCAAAGCACACATTCTTCTCCTAATTTAGACATTTGCTTGCAGTTTTGCTAACACAATGTATAGATCATTTTGTATGTTCTTTATTCACAGAAAAAAACAAGACTCAGGTGATCCAGTCCCATGAGAGAAGCTGTAATAAGCGGTAATGATAGGTAGAAGGGTTGAACTTGATGGACTTGTGTGTTTTTTCAACCTAAATTACTATGTTACTAGAATGAGCTTCAGCTTTGTAAACATATGGGAGGGATAATGGAGAGACCTGGGGAGGACCAGCAGAGTGGAAGGGAGGACCAGCAGAGTGGAAGGGAGGACCAGCAGAGTGGAAGGGAGGACCAGCAGAGTGGAAGGGAGGACCAGCAGAGTGGAAGGGAGGACCAGCAGAGTGGAAGGGAGGACCAGCAGAGTGGAAGGGAGGACCAGCAGAGTGGAAGGGAGGACCAGCAGAGTGGAAGGGAGGACCAGCAGAGTGGAAGGGAGGACCAGCAGAGTGGAAGGGAGGAGGCATGTTATTAAAGGTCCATGCCAGCCACGGATCCAGCCAGCATGACAACTAAAAAGTCACAATGAACAAAGTGGTCGTCTGGTTTATATTGCAGGAGGTGCAAGGCACACACAATACACAGCCACTTACTAGGTCATGGATTTATTTTTTAATTTAACTCCACTATAAACAAGTGAATATAAAGCCCCAATCCTTCATCATCTGGTGTCTGGAGTGATGCAAATGTGGCAGGAAACAGGTTTCTACATAGAAACATAGACTGCATCATAGAGGGTGACGGAGGAACTCCCCTGTATCTATTATTTATCAGTACACGGGCATACATTTACCTGGTGTAGTCTTACAGGGGGGGGGGGGGGGGGGGATGGCAATGTCTGGCATCAACAGAAAACCTAGGAATTTACATTGCGAGATTATAAATAGACCAAACACGGATAAGAACAAGCCCATGTGACAGATGCACAGCTCTTTAACATGCATGGCGTTTGGGTAAATGTGGGGCCTGTACCTAATAATGTAAGCCTGCTGGATTACATGAAGTCAGGTGAAACTGTCTGAGGGACTGTGAGGATATCACTCAGACTGGACACTTACCTCATTCCAGAAATATACCTCTCAACGCAGGTATTGGAGGAATGTAACGCGACCAAAACTCCAAACACATGGGTATTCGAGCAATGCACAATACATACCTTGGTCTGCCGATTATACATTTATTAAGATTCAATTCATACAGTATCTCTCACCTCCTCCTAATACACAGACACCAGGAAATGTACATCTCACCTCCTCCTAATACACAGACACCAGGAAATGTACATCTCACCTCCTCCTAATACACAGACACCGGGACACATCCCTCTCACCTCCTCCTAATACACAGACACCAGGAAATGTACATCTCCCCTCCTCCTAATACACAGACACCAGGACACATCCCTCTCACCTCCTCCTAATACACAGACACCAGGACACATCCCTCTCACCTCCTCCTAATACACAGACACCAGGACACATCCCTCTCACCTCCTCCTAATACACAGACACCAGGACACATCCCTCTCACCTCCTCCTAATACACAGACACCGGGACACATCCCTCTCACCTCCTCCTAATACACAGACACCGGGACACATCCCTCTCACCTCCTCCTAATACACAGACACCGGGACACATCCCTCTCACCTCCTCCTAATACACAGACACCGGGACACATTCCTCTCACCTCCTCCTAATACACAGACACCGGGACACATCCCTCTCACCTCCTCCTAATACACAGACACCGGGACACATCCCTCTCACCTCCTCCTAATACACAGACACCAGGACACGTCCCTCTCACCTACTCCTAATACACAGACACCGGAAGACATTCCTCTCACCTCCTCCTATTACACAGACACCGGGACACGTCCCTCTCACCTGCTCCTAATACACAGACACCGGGACACGTCCCTCTCACCTCCTCCTAATACACAGACACCAGGACACGTCCCTCTCACCTACTCCTAATACACAGACACCGGAAGACATTCCTCTCACCTCCTCCTATTACACAGACACCGGGACACATCCCTCTCACCTCCTCCTAATACACAGACACCAGGACACATCCCTCTCAACTCCTCCTAATACACAGACACCAGGACACGTCCCTCTCACCTCCTCCTAATACACAGACACTGGGACACATCCCTCTACCTCCTCCTAATACACAGACACCAGGAAACACGCTATCACCTCCTCCTAATACACAGACACCAGGACACATACCTCTCACCTCCTCCTAATACACAGACACCGGGACACATCCCTCTCACCTCCTCCTAATACACAGACACCAGGAAACACGCTATCACCTCCTCCTAATACACAGACACCAGGACACATCCCTCTCACCTCCTCCTAATACACAGACACCAGGACACATCCCTCTACCTCCTCCTAATACACAGACACCAGGACACATCCCTCTCACCTCCTCCTAATACACAGACACCAGGACACATCCCTCTCACCTCCTCCTAATACACAGACACCGGGACACATTCCTCTCACCTCCTCCTAATACACAGACACCGGGACACATCCCTCTCACCTCCTCCTAATACACAGACACCAGGACACATCCCTCTCACCTCCTCCTAATACACAGACACCAGGAAACACGCTATCACCTCCTCCTAATACACAGACACCAGGACACATCCCTCTCACCTCCTCCTAATACACAGACACCCGGACACATCCCTCTACCTCCTCCTAATACACAGACACCAGGAAACACGCTATCACCTCCTCCTAATACACAGACACCAGGACACATCCCTCTCACCTCCTCCTAATACACAGACACCCGGACACATCCCTCTACCTCCTCCTAATACACAGACACCAGGAAACACGCTATCAACTCCTCCTAATACACAGACACCAGGACAGATCCCTCTCACCTCCTCCTAATACACAGACACCAGGACACATCCCTCTACCTCCTCCTAATACACAGACACCAGGACACATCCCTCTCACCTCCTCCTAATACACAGACACCGGGACACATCCCTCTCACCTCCTCCTAATACACAGACACCGGGACACATTCCTCTCACCTCCTCCTAATACACAGACACCGGGACACATCCCTCTCACCTCCTCCTAATACACAGACACCAGGACATGTCCCTCTCCCCTCCTCCTAATACAGACACCAGGACACATCCCTCTCCCCTCCTCCTAATACACAGACACCGGGACACACGCTATCACCTCCTCCTAATACACAGACACCAGGACACATCCCTCTCCCCTCCTCCTAATACACAGACACCGGGACAGACACTATCACCTCCTCCTAATACACAGACACATCCCTCTCAACTCCTCCTAATACACAGACACCAGGACACATCCCTCTCAACTCCTCCTAATACAGACACCAGGACACGTCCCTCTCACCTCCTCCTAATACACAGACACTGGGAAACATCCCTCTACCTCCTCCTAATACACAGACACCAGGAAACACGCTATCACCTCCTCCTAATACACAGACACCAGGACACATCCCTCTCACCTCCTCCTAATACACAGACACCGGGACACATCCCTCTCACCTCCTCCTATCACCTCCTCCTAATACACAGACACCAGGACACATCCCTCTCACCTCCTCCTAATACACAGACACCAGGACACATCCCTCTACCTCCTCCTAATACACAGACACCAGGACACATCCCTCTCACCTCCTCCTAATACACAGACACCGGGACACATTCCTCTCACCTCCTCCTAATACACAGACACCGGGACACATCCCTCTCATCTCCTCCTAATACACAGACACCAGGAAATGTACATCTCACCTCCTCCTAATACACAGACACCAGGAAATGTACATCTCACCTCCTCCTAATACACAGACAAAGGGACACGCCCCCTCACCTCCTCCTAATACACAGACACCGGGACACATCCCTCTCACCTCCTCCTAATACACAGACACAGGACACAACCCTCTCCACCTAATACAGAGACAGTGACTCACTACAATAAAAAGGGAAATCCTTTTATTTAAAATGTAAACATCTCAATCATTTTTTTTTTTTTTTCAGCTCATGAAGAATTTGGGCATACCTGGCACTTCAACACCGTTGAGACATTTTTGCCCCAGTGGTTCCCCAGTTTACGTGGCTGTGGCCGCTAATCTTCATGAGCTTCCATTTACAGAGCACTTTGTGTTGCACATCCTTAGAGGGGGCATGCAGAGCCATAGAACGAAAAACAAACATGCATGGCACAGCTGTGCGTGTTCCCCTGCAAGGCAGGCAGAGTGGCAACATATGTAAGAGCACGGTGGGCTTTGGCACTTTGTGGGAAGAAGACAGCCCTCTGGCACAATTAAACACCAATATAAAATGATACCCCATGGAGAGGAGGAGTTTGTACCAGAGGACGACCAGCAACATCCTCGGTTGGTGGTAACCTGGGGGGTCTTTTCTGTCCGTGTAACAATTACATTTTTGGGGGGCGCAGGGGATATGTCTGTAACAGTGTCAGTCTCTTTTCACAGGAGTAGTCATGCGCGGCTGCCGTCACCCATTCCCTGCAGAGCCGTCCCAAGCAGCCGCGGGGAGGACAAATCTTACGAGAGCAGCCGTAGGAAGTCTTGGCATGGAACGGGACTCGTGGTGCGACGTTCGTTTAAAGCACGGGTGTGTGACTAACAGGAGCAGTTGCTGTGCTCCTTGGGGGCGTTCTCGCTGAGGTGGGCTGTGCCGCTGGACACAGGCCCGTTCTCCAGGCTCTCGTTCATCTTCTCGCAGATAACGTCCACCAGGCGCTCAAAGACTTGCTTGACGTTGATGTTCTCCTTGGCGCTAGCTTCAAAAAACTCAAATCCTGAAGAAAAAAAAAAAAAGGAAAAAGAAAGACAATCCAGCATCATTAGAAACACAACAGAACAAACATCTTCACAGTCTTCTGATGCTGCTAGCTTGGGATTTGTAACCCCAAGAGAAGCCATGGGACCCAACTGGACAGACAGGGGCTATTCGAATATCAATAATCTATGCAATAAAAGTAAAAAGCTGGACAATGAAACAAAACCCTAAAACTAACCCTCAGATCAGCGCAAGGTAAAACGAGTAGACAGGACGAAACAGTATTGTACAAGGCAACCAATTAGTTACACCCCAAGTGTCCCTCTGAGCAAGTCTTTCTCATAAAATGGGGAGTCACATTTGATCTTTGGAAACCATGTTTAATTCGGAGGTCGGAGATTAGATTCCCACAAAGACCACAGCAGCTGTGGATGTAGGATACCGCATATATGGAGGGATACCACATCTGAACGATACGGCAATGCACAGCTTACAGAAGAGCACCATCCATGCCCACCATCTTTATTCTAGCGAAAACGCTGGTGCCCCTGGGAGCAGCTTAAAAAAAAAAAAAACTAAGTGTTTTAGCAGCACTCTGGATAAGTTGGTTCTTGACCAGGGCTTCTAATACGATAAGACAATAAAAATCCTCAGCTCTCCAAATCTGTGAGGTCAAATATTTATTCCTTACACGCCAGTGGTCTTTTTCAAGCTCGAAAAAGACCTCTAGGAGCAGCTACAGCGGCATCCAGCCTGGCTTGAATGGAGTAATTCTTTCCAACGAGTCACAGATCCAGTTAGATCCCATCCCGTCACCTCCCGGCCTGGAACGATTAGAAACCCCCCCGTTACTCTTCATACCT
This sequence comes from Pelodytes ibericus, assembly GCA_036172795.1. Classification (NCBI taxonomy): domain Eukaryota; kingdom Metazoa; phylum Chordata; class Amphibia; order Anura; family Pelodytidae; genus Pelodytes; species Pelodytes ibericus. The sequence goes on along the minus strand of CM069858.1, from coordinate 213,154,883 downwards.
AGCTCCTCAGCCAGCCGGCGCCCATCCTCAGCAGGGACTATACGGTCATCTTCCAGGTCACATTTGTTTCCGACCAGCAGGACTTGAGCATTGTCCCAGGAATAGGTCTTTATTTGTGTTGCCCTAAGAAGACATAGCGGTATTAATCGATACACATCTTCAGAATCTCACGATACCCGCAGCCCTTGTATGTTTAGACCTTACATAGTAGTTCAGGTTGAAAATAGACTTGCGTCCATCAAGTTCAACCCTTTTCCTATCCCATTATTACCGCTGTTGATCCAAAAGAAGGAAAATAAAACCCCTTCAGCAATTTCGATTTCTGCGTTCAGCGGGGAAAAAAATTCCTTCTTGACTCCAAATGGCAATCAGATTTCTCCTTGGATCAACAAGCACCAAATCAATATTACTGCCTATACTAACATGCATAGCCCTCTATGCTCCGGCTCATTTAAAAGGCACCTAATCTATTTCTTAGACCTTCGACTGTCATTTTACAGATGCAGAACGCCCCTTCCCCAAACTATACCCAACCACTGGCGACTCCTAGAAGTTCACAGCCCGGTCAGGTCAGCGACGGACTCTCTCGGCTCGTGCAAAGAGAGAACGGAGGGTTAACATTTTAAATAGACATAAATGGAATGGAAGACTACAAATAAGGTGTGCTATGGAGTCCTCTTTGCTCTATTGAGATATATCAGGAGCAGACATGCTCTTTAGAATCTTTGGTCAAACAATGGAAGATCTGACCCAAGATTCTAAACATGTCCGCCCTCAGATAGGGCTAATTGGAACAAAGAGGGCTCTAGGTATACGTTATTTGTATTCTTTCATTAAAACATTTCTATTTAAAAAGCCAACACTTGATGCCATCTTCCAGTTACACATAGGTTATTGTTTTTACCTACAGTTGTGCTTTAAGTCACTACTGACTCCGCCCATGAGGTACAAGACTGACCAATCAGGATCTTTTACCAATGACTCATGTCAATTCATGCTGCATGATGCGCCCCGCCCCATTAATTACCAGTCTTGCACAGCGTTGAAGGAATCCGAGTTGGCAATATCATACATGAGCAGGAAGCCCATGGCCCCACGGTAATATGCGGTGGTGATCGTGCGATATCGCTCCTGACCGGCTGTGTCCTGTATGGGGAACAAACACATGATCAATACAATGATCAGATACATTTAACCGTCATTAAAAAGAAATGTATGCAATCGCGAGGATATTACTCTACTGTCCCTTTAACCCATTAAGCAGGTCACTGTCATTAGATCACTGTGCTCCCCAGTTGGACTGACCCTTTAACCCATTAAATATGTCACTGTCATTAGATCACTGTGCTCCCCAGTGGGACTGACCCTTTAACCCATTAAGCAGGTCACAGTCATTAGATCACTGTGCTTCCCAGTGGGACTGACCCTTTAACCCATTAAACATGTCACTGTCATTAAATCACTGTGCTCCCCAGTGGGACTGATCCTTTAACCCATTAATCATGTCACTGTCATTAGGTCACTGTGCTCCCAAGTGGGACTGACCCTTTAACCCATTAAACATGTCACTGTCAATAGATCACTGTGCTCCCCAGTGGGACTGACCCTTTAACCCATTAAACATGTCACTGTCATTAGGTCACTGTGCTCCCCAGTGGGACTGACCCTTTAACCCATTAAACATGTCACTGTCATTAGATCACTGCGCTCCCCAGTGGGACTGTCCCTTTAACCCATTAAACATGTCACTGTCATTAGGTCACTGTGCTCCCCAGTGGGACTGACCCTTTAACCCATTAAACATGTCACTGTCATCAGGTCACTGTGCTCCCCAGTGGAACTCACCCTTTAACCCATTAAACATGTCACTGTCATTAGATCACTGTGCTCCCCAGTGGGACTGACCCTTTAACTCATTAAACATGTCACTGTCATTATGTCACTGTGCTCCCCAGTGGGACTGACCCTTTAACCCATTAAACATGTCACTGTCATTAGATCACTGTGCTCCCCAGTGGGACTGACCCTTTAACCCATTAAACATGTCACTGTCATTATGTCACTGTGCTCCCCAGTGGGACTGACCCTTTAACCCATTAAACATGTCACTGTCATTAGATCACTGTGCTCCCCAGTGGGACTGACCCTTTAACCCATTAAACATGTCACTGTCATTAGGTCACCGTGCTCCCCAGTGGGACTGTCCCTTTAACCCATTAAACATGTCACTGTCATTAGATCACTGTGCCCCCCAGTGGGACTGACCCTTTGACCCATTAGGTCCCATTCTACTGGTAAAGCTTGATAAGTTGGCATTTGTTACCCAGATCTGTAGTTTGACTCTCTTCTCGTTCCTATAAACGGTTTTAACCTTGAAGTCGATTCCCACCGTACTGACGAAGGCCGACGTATAGGAATCGTCTGCGTAGCGGAAGAGGAAGGACGTCTTTCCCACACTGCTGTTGCCGATAATGAGGAGTTTGAACATATAATCAAAGCTCTGGTCCACGGAATCTTTCTGGGGTTGGCGTGAGTCATTGGCAGACGCCATCTGGAGGGTTAGAGTGGGATTTTCTGTTTAATTCAGGTAATTTATCCCTTACAAGTAAAACAGCATAAGCAGAAAAGACCCTCTGAACTTTTAAAGGGACACTCAAGGCATAAAACGAACTGGTTCATCTTTTAGGGCTGTATTCACGATAGAAATATGTTCACGGAAATATGTTGGGTGGACTATCATATTTTAATGCCAGCTCACTACAGACCTCCTGTGAGTGCAACAGTGTGCCGCTCCCACTCATATAAGCCCAGTGTGTCTTTCTATCAAAAAAAAAAAAGCAAGTCCTGGGGGTGCCAATGGCAAGCCTCCCTCTGGGTGCCAGTGCCAAGCCCTTCTCTGGATGCCAGTGCCAAGCCCCCTCTCTGGGTGCCAGTGCCAAGCCCCCTCTCTGGGTGCCAGTGCCAAGCCCCCTCTCTGGGTGCCAGTGCCAAGCCCCCTCTCTGGGTGCCAGTGCCAAGACCCCTCTCTGGGTGCCAGTGCCAAGCCCCTCTCTGGGTGACAGTGTAAAGCCCCTCGGTTCCATTTGGAAACTCACAGGACCTCTACTATGAGTAAATAGCCTTTAAAAATATTTGGTATGTATATGTGAGCTTTGTGATTATTGAAACTAATAAAATATTAACAGTTACTATTTAATCATATGTAGTTTACAAACCACATATATGAATAATATAAAATTATGGACTTGTATGTCTTAATATTTATATAGATCAATGTAACGATGAGCATGTCTTGCGGCTCTCACACCTTGAAACCAAGTTTGGCCACCTTCGAGACTATTCCATCATGACCTGGTCCTAATAACATTGTCCTGTGTATTTACTATCGTCAGCTCTGTAGAAACCTCCCTGCTTTTACCAAGCGAATAGGACATTCCGGGTCATGTGACGGAACAGACCAAAAAGAAACAAATAAAAAAATCACACCATAATAAAAAAAAAGTTTAAAAAAAATCTTTATTTACAAAGATTTGAAAAAGCCAAAGTATTGTGCATTTGCTTGACAAGGCAAACAAAATGATAGTAAAAAAAAAAAATACATACATATATATACACACTATAGATTTAATACACAGTAAATAAATATGGTAAACAACAAAAATGGACAAATCCATGACATACACTACCATTAATAGCTAATTGTGTCAGAAATACAAGGAATGCAATAATGTAATAAATAATTTTAGCTGGAAACGGTTGATTTTTAATGGAGTTTCAACAAACGTGTTCAGTGGCCCATTATCAGCAACCATCATTCCTGTCTTCCAATTGCACATTGTGTGAGCTAGTCCAAGTTTATCATTTTAAAAGGATAATTGAGCATTAGAAAACCATTTTGCAATTATGATAGCACAGCTAAAACAGTGGTGCCCATTAAAGAACCAATAAAACTAGCTTCCTTTAGACTAGTTAAGTATCTGGAGCATCAGAAATTGTGGGTCAGAAACAAGGTGAGCTTTCTTCTGAAACGTGTCAGTCTATTCATATTCTGAGAAATGAAGGCTATTCCATGTGAGAAATTGGCAAGAAACTAAAGATCTCATACAACACTGTGTACTACTCCCTTCACAGAACATCACATACTGCCTCTAACCAGAATAGCGAGAGCAGTTGAAGTCTCCCGGTGGACAACTGACCAAGAGGATAAGTAATTAGAGTGTCTAGTTTGAAGCTTCACATGTCCTGAGTTCGAAGTTTTTCATATCACAAAGAATATCCGTGAGACACAGACCAAATGAAAAGATGCTAGGAGTGCTTGAAGCTCTCTGTCAAGCATGGTGGGGCATTGTGATGGTCTGGGTTGCTTTGGTGGTGGAAAAGTGCGGAGATTTGCACAGGTTAAAAGGGATTTTGAAGAAGGAAGGCTATCAGTCTTTGCATTGACGCCAAACACAGTGGAATTCATACATAGTGCAGGAGTGCCGCCATCATGGCCATCTGGCGGACTTCCAGCTATGACTGCATTATGGTTGGCGGACTGAGGGTGATGGGACTTTGACTTCAAAGTCTACTGGGTAACAGGTTGACCAGCCCTGCTCTGTACATTGATAAAATGACAGGTCTTGGAACATTCCCACCCTTTCTAAACACACTAGAAAAACAATCCAATCTTTGCACACCTGAAACCAGTGCACTACACCTCACCACCAAAACCGAGACTGTCACTAATAACCAGCAGCCCCGTCCCGGCTGCCCCCGGGCTAGGTTAAATGGCCCTAAACAGTGTTTATATACTGTGAATATAAAGAACACAAAAAGAAAACATTTAAAATAAATTTTTTCCTAATTTATGCATTTGCTGCAAGTCTGCTAACGAAATGTATAGATCATTCTTCATTCTCAGTACACACAATAGCTAGGTGACAGAGTCCCTTTAATGCTTAAAGGAACAGTAGTGATTTCATATAAGGCTCTTTTATAGAACGCAGCATTTAAAAAAATATATGTCCTCTGTTTTTATTTCAAGAAAAAAATGTTGCTACTTTAAAAAGGCACAGAAAAAAATAAAATAAAAAGTACCAGAGACTATTGCATACCTCCCAACTTTGACCCCCCCCCCCCCCCCCGGGCGAATTGGGACACCGTGGGTCGGAGTCTGGAGGTGTCAGTGCTACCGCCCATGTGCAGTAACACCGTCAGCCACTTTAGATCCAAGCATCTGAAGCCAGGATCGCTACTGTGCATGCGCACAATGCTGTCTGGGACAACGGAGAATGCAAACAGGACCGCGGGAAAAAAGCCGGACAGAGGTAGAGCGTGGCGTGACATGGCTCCCAAATCGGGGCTGTTTGGAAGGTATGCCATGGTCATCGTAGCTGCATTCTGACAGCCATCGCGGTGTTCTAGACCAGCTACAACTAAACTCACCGGACGGAAAAATGCCCTGATACAAGCAAAAGTTGCAAAGCTGCCGCCACTTGTCGGCACACGCCTAGCCAATCAGAGCAGCAGACCGCCGTGCACATCTCACGGTTTGTTGGGTTCTCACAGTGAACCACAGCGCCAGTCAGTCAGAGGATTATAGGGAAACAATACATACCTTACATACATTCTGTCTCTATCTTACTCTCAATCTCAAGACCGATTATTCTGTGAAGTACCGTATTTGCTCGAATATAATACAAGGTTTTTTTAGAGCAAATGCTCGTCTTATATTCTAGGTCGTCAAATCGAAGTCAGGTTATAAGACATGGATCCAGGTCCCCCGCAGAGCTGCAGGAAACCTGGATCCCCCTCTCTAACAGCAGGTGGATGTCTGCGCGATGCACGCAGACATCCTCCCCTGCCACCCGGCACGACCGCCGGGACTTCTATGATGAAGCCGGGTCCTTCCGGCTTCATCATAAAAGTCCCGGGCAGCAGCGGAGGATGTATGCGCATATCGTGCAGACATCCTCCGGCTGCCCCCACTAGCCACCAATGATATTTGGGCAGCCGGGGGATGTCTGCACGATAGTGCAGACAACCTCTATGCTGCCCGACACTTCCGTCTATTATGGTCATAATGGACGGAAGTGTTGGGCAGCATGGAGGATGTCTGCACGTATCGTGCAGACATCCCCTGGCTGCTCCCACTAGCTACCAACGAGAGACCAGGTGGGAGGGAGAGAAGGGGGGGGGGAACAGACAGACGGGGGCAGAGAGAGATCAATACATCAGGATCAAACACGAGGGGAGAAAAAAACAATATATAAAAAAAAAAATCATGATTATCGGCTTATAAATGTGGAGGGCATAGCACAGCTAAAACAGTTGTGCCTATCAAAGAACCAATAAAACTAGCTTCCTTTAGACTAGTTATGTATCTGGAGCATCAGCAATTGTGGGTCAGAAACAAGGAGCTTTCTTCTGAAACGTGTCAGTCTATTCATATTCTGTGAAATGAAGGCTATTCCATGTGAGAAATTGCAAGTGTTGTACGAGAACGATCTCGTACAACACTGTGTACTACTCCCTTCACAAAACATCACATACTGCCTCTAACCAGAATAGCGAGAGCTATTGATAATTCATGATCGGCTTATAAATGCCGAGGGCAGAAAGCATTACCAGTCATGTGTTCCAGGATCAGCCTCTATATACATTATCTGAAACCTGACTGTTACAGTGACAGACAACACTACTCTCACATACAGTGTGAAGAATCTGCACCAGGGCACTATATCTCCTAAAAGTATCAATAGACAATAACAATACATTTTTGTCAGGGACAGGAAATAGTGTGTTGGAGGCTGAGACATAAATCATACAGGAGCTTTAATTAAATAAATAATAGCACTGGGAAGGGACTAATAAACTGTGTATTAAACTGGGGTCCAAAAAAAATAAAAATGTATTTTAGATATATATTATATAATTGAAAGATTGCATCAAATTTAGGCTTTTTAAATAGAAATGCTTTCATGAAAGTATACAAATAAAGTATATTATTGAGCCCTCAATTCTGGGTCAGATGGGTCTGGTCTTTCTTCATCTAATCCAAGATGTCCACTCCCTGATATTTATAGTATAGAAGGCAATGTAAAGATAGATAGATAGATATATAGATCTCTAAGCGTAATGGATGGATCATCCTCTATGTCCCTTTAATAGTACGAGTTTCCAAGTCTCTGGGGGCTATTCGTTAGAAAGGTGCGATGAATACATTGTGCAGGGACAAACCTGGTGACTTTCTCCTGCCAGAAGAACACAGCAGACCCTGTATAATACATTGTTACAATACTGAGCGTTTGTCAGGATGGAGCTCTGTATTGTTTGTGTCCAGCTGAGTTCTTCTAGCAGGAGAAACTCACCAGATCTGTCCCGGTGCAATGTGTCAGCCAGTCAGGCTTGAGGTCAGCTTTTAATGAATATCTCAGTGGGGGTTTATGTATAACCAGGACAAATAGGGGTGCTAGCTGCATGTGCACCTAATGAATAGAGGAGACACCCCGAAAAATATCACAAGGCTTCTGTACGAGCCAGAGCAGACATTGTATTTAAAAAAAAAAAAAAAAAAAAACTGTTTGACTGAGGTCCATCTCTCCCGCACTAGACCCAACGCTGGAATTATCAGGACAAGGAGAAAGCTATTATTTCGGCGACTTCCTCGGTTGTTAATTCTTGGAGGAGCTGCAGATTATCTCACGTATTATCCGTTACGCAGGCTCAGGAACAGATCCCAAAGAACAGTGTTTAGAGTTACATTTTTAAAAGGATTAAACCCATTGTTTCGGGAACCTGTGTGGTCACCTAGAGAATGAGGACGGACTCGAATATCCAGTTTCTGGTCTGACTTGTGTATACTGTGTCCAGGACAAAGTCTCTTTACCCATCAGAGATATACTACCAGACTGCTCTATGGTGTAAGAGTCTACATACTGGATAGTCCTGATTGTAGGCTAAACCTTTTAACCCCAATTTAAATTCTTAAATTAGGGGCGCAGCTTATAAATTGGATTTAGCGCTTTTTTAGCTTAATTACGGGTACCTTCAAGTGCTTCCTCTCCGAAAGTACAAATTTTCGGTGCCTCTCCCCCCCGCGCTGATGCATGAAGAATTCAGAGTCATCAAACACGTGGAATGCATCAGAGAGGGGGCTAGAGCGGCGAGGTGACAAACGAAAGTACACAGGGGAGAACAAGGGAGAGAGACAAGGGGGATGGAAGAGGAAAGAGAGGCAAAAGAGGTATAGTAGGGGGAGAGAGACAAACTGGATGAAAAAGGAAGAGAGAGACAGACAAGGGGCATGGAAGAGGTGATGTGCAGCTTTTTGAGTACAACTATTATTATGCTCCGTTAACCAAGCAGCCTGTTGCAAATGTGGGGGAAGAGGCATCCATATATATATATTATTATATTTTTTTGATGAGCAATAATTATACTAGAGCTTTAATGATTTGTTATTCATTCTAATCTAGGTGAAAAAAACTCTCCTTTACATATAGGCCCGGGAGGGGGGGGGGGGGGGGGGTGTAAACAAAGGGGGACAGTGACAATGTGCCTGCTGCTGTGGAGTAACATTGAGGTGCTGTTTGACCATTTTCTTTCAAAATGACACATGTAAACACACCTATAGAACTATAAAAATCAGGACAATATGCTACTGCAAATGCCTTCAAAAATCAATGTTATAAAGAATAAAGAATACTCTATACATTTAAAGCAATAGGCTGAACAAATAGTGGGAGCCAGGGCTACTAAAATTCCTACTGCTGGCTCCTAGATTTTTTGATTTCTTTACATTAAACTCTATCTACAAAAATCAGAGCATCCAACAATCAAGCTAAAATGTAAGAATATTTTTTGCTGGGACCCCACCAATATTGGAGTAGTGTGGCATCGTGGTGGGCTAATAATAATAATATGGCTGGAGAATGTGGCGAAAATCTCCAATTTGAATATGTTACAAACTTGTTTTTTTTTCAGTTGCCTTTGTGAAGACTACATCCCAATTGTAAAGTTTTTATTTGTAATAATATGTGGAGTTCTCGGATTTGCATACAGGTTTCACAAGGAATTTATAATAAATAAATGCCTCTTTAGGCCAGCGTTCCCATCTTTCAATGCTATACACGTACACACACCATTATCCAGGACCCGTGTAAAAGCAAATAATGTATTTTTATTGTAAAAACACAAGACACCAAATAGTAAGAAATAGGAGTACTGGGAAATATGATAAAGCAAAGACAAAGGAATGGTACCTCGTGGACCATATCAGTTTATATAAAGAGATTTTTCTTTTGGCTCTGCGTTTAAAGGCCATCATTACTCACTACCGAGAAAGCCCTTTCATTAGATAGGAGTGTGACTCATTCCCTAGCAGTATCACTCACAGGGGCTGGTTTAACTCAGACGATGGGCGTTATTTGTAATTTCTCGCCATTGTTGGCAAGCACAAATGATCAATTAAAAACATATTACCCATGCCTCCCGACTGTCCCGCATTTTATGCAAGATGGGTCAGATTTTGGGGGACAGAGGTAGAGCTCCGTGGGATTTAAGACCACAAGCCTGGAGAGAAATCTTTTTTTTTTTTAAATTGGAATTTTTCGGTGTCTGGGACACTGGATACTGGATAGCGCTGCCAGCTTGAGTGACATGCGCTGACCCTCAACCTCCCAAGCTTCGCCCCCAGCATGCTGATTTACCATGGGCAAAAGTTGGGAGGTAATTGTTATTTTCCAACTTATACAAAATACACAGTCCAGGCTCCCTAGCAAGGGGTGTCCAACATCCGGCCCCCGGGCCAAATGCTGCCCATTTGACAGGAAGGTGTGTCCCAACCTTACTTAACTGCCCATATTCTCATTCCATGCCTCCCAACTGTCCCGCTTTTTCCGGGACAGTCCTGATTTTGGAAGGCACTCTTGCCGTCTCGTCGAGGTCTACCTCTTCAGATTTTCAGGATAAAAAGGGTAGAGCCCGGCTGGACAGAGGTGTGTTTGGGTGTCTGTGACTCCAGACTCTTCTGCGCATTGACGTTAGTGTTCAAACTCAACCTCCCTAGCTCCGCCCCTCGCGTTCCAATTTGCGGGAGGGGGGGGGGGGAGGAGGGCAAGAGTTGGGAGGTTTGTCATTGTGCTTATAAATATATACTTTTGTTTAAATAGAGTTAGTTTAACCTTGTTTTGTATTACTCCTAAATAAGCAGACATTTACCTAGTGCTAACGAGCTATTCTCCTCCACTACTGTAAATAAGAAAAATGAATGCAGCCGAACCCACGTGTACCAATGAAAATCAAAGTGTGGACGCCCTTGACATATAGCATACCCCGAAGGACTGCTGATTTTTCGACACTCGACTACTTTAGTCTTAAGTTTGCAATCACTGTCCTAATTCCATGTTTTTTAAATAAAGCCCTAAGGGACTGATTTTTACCCTTACATATATAGTATACACTAAGGGGGGGGGGGATATTTTGCAAAGGGCTATCATATTTATTGCACCTTTTTTGTACATCCCAACACTTTTTTTGGACCTTCTGTAAATCTTATGACATCTTATTACCCCCCCCCCCCCCCCCCCCCCCCCCATGCACATATATATTCCTTAGCACCTGACTTAGACAAAAAAAAAACCATTTTTTGCAGGTTTAGGCTGTAGGTGGAGGTCTGTTTTTAATGCATGCCTTCGTAAATCCAAGGAGCCAGGGCTCCTAATATCCCTGCTGCTGGCTCCTAACTTGTTTGATTGTCTTACCTAGAACTCTAGGGAAGTTCCATTTACCCTGGCTCCTAAAATTAACCTATTATTAAATCTACAGAAGTTTGTCACGCCCATCTTTAATGTTACTGGGTGACAAGTATTATGTGCCATTCCATACACCTGGGTGACCAGTATTATGTGTCATTCCATACACCTGTGTGACCAGTATTATATGCCATTCCATACACCTGGGTGACCAGTATTATATGCCACTCCATACACCTGGGTGACCAGTATTATGTGCCATTCCATACACCTGGGTGACCAGTATTATGTGCCATTCCATACACCTGGGTGACCAGTATTATGTGCCATTCCATACACCTGGGTGACCAGTATTATGTGCCATTCCATACACCTGGGTGACCAGTATTATGTGCCATTCCATACACCTGGGTGACCAGTATTATGTGCCATTCCATACACCTGGGTGACCAGTATTATGTGCCACTCCATACACCTGGGTGACCAGTATTATGTGCCATTCCATACACCTGGGTGACCAGTATTATGTGCCATTCCATACACCTGGGTGACCAGTATTATGTGCCATTCCATACACCTGGGTGACACATAGGTCTCGGTTTATCATCCCTCGTCTCAAGAAAACCTGACCCGTAAACAGGAGGTGTAATTACTGGCCCGGTTCATTGCATTCATTTTCTAGCTCCAGCAGGCATTTTCTGTCATCTCTCTCTGCTATGGCCGTGATGGATAACCTCTGGCACGCCAGCTGGTATGGACTCCCACAATGCACTGCCAGCCACAACTTTGTAACAATAGGGATTTCTACCTGTTTCTCTAAATTATATTACTTCCTATTTAAAAGGCTCTGTGTCACTTTTTTTTTTTTTTTTTAAAGCAAATATTTTGTATTTATGTATAATGACTTTTATTTTAATACATTGTGTATATACAAAATTCTTGCTTGGTGGGATGGGAGGGATTAACCCTGAATTTTGGGCCATCTAGAAACTGCATACTGCAGGGGTACATCCAATGCATTACAGAAATAATGATGCCTTTTATATTTGGATATAGAGGAGATATACTCCTTTTATTGTCTAGACTAATAAAAGCATGATCTATAATAGTCTACTGATTTTGATTCAAAAAAAAAAATAAACCCAGATCCATTACACTAGTATGCCTTCTCTAACAAAGTATAATACTATACCCCCAGAGACATAAAATGTAAAAATACAATGAAGAGCTGTTTGTTCTATTTCAAATCCCAGCACGATCTGCCAGCACATGGGTGGCTTAGAGTGCTGGGATTTTTCAGCCCAGATCTAAATCTGCAGCCATATAATCAAAAGGCTGGTATATAATTAAAGGCTGGTACACACCCACTCACATGGAAGGGAGACGTGTACCTGGAGCCAGCAGCTGTACCTGTCCCATAAGAGTAACCAATGCCCCCCTCCCCCCTTTATTCACCTGTAGTAGTGGGGATCACAGTATTACCTTGTGTCCTGCAGTGTTCTGGGGGTCAGTCTGTCCTCACTATTCGTGATGGGCGAATTCCACCTGTTTCCAGATTCTCTCCTATTCACTTAGAAGTCTTGACCCATATGTCAGTGGTTTCCCCCCAAGGTCTCTTTAGACTGCTCCCCTCTGCAGTCCCAGATAGGATTTGATATGGGTCTTTCCTGCCAGTCTCTTTCTGGATGTCTCTCCCTGTGGGTGTCGTGTTCTCCCCCCTTCCTCCCGGATCTGTCTATTTGCAGGTAGCTCTCACTGTCTAAACTGAGGTGTGTCTCTTTCCACCGCAATCTCCCTCCCTCTGCCAGCCCAGACACTCACCTCCTCCTCCCACATCTCTTTCCCATACAGGGCTGTCCCTTCCTGTCCTAGTGCAGCCCCTCTCTTCCTCCAGTGTGCTCCCCTCTATTGGATGTCTCTCTCCCTCTATTGGATGTCTCTCTCCCTCTATCAGACACCATGCACTTTATACAGAGCTGCAAAGTTCTAAAACTGCAGCAGTCGCCATGGCAACCAATGGAACGTTCCTGCTGATTACGTCACTTTTAGAACGTGGCCCCTGAATTAATATCCCCCATGGCGATGTGTTATTTCTGTGAAGGATTAGCCAATGGCATAATTGGGCAGGGTAAGGGATTATCCCAACTGCAGACATAAAGCACTATATATGGAGTTTATATAATGCATTCCATGCTTCAGAGCTGGGGTAATATGAAGAGTGCAGATTAGTTTGGATATTACAGATTACAGGCCTTGAGTCTGCTTTCTCTTCAGGAGAGTTTTATGGAACTACCTGACATCTTGCTGCAGTTTTTAAAATGCTGGAGCAATCTATCAAAGGCTGATCTGCCGGATCCAAACATTTTCACTTATAAATGTATGTTATTGTTGCATATTTATTATAGAGCTGGATCCTTCCAGATCTGTGCATATTTCACATTTACACAGCCGGATCCACGCATATTTAACATTTACACAGCCGGATCCACGCATATTTCACATTTACACACCGGATCCACGCATATTTCACATTTACACACCGGATCCACGCATATTTTACATTTACACAACCAGATCCATGCATATTTCACATTTACACAACCGGATCCACGCATATTTCACATTTACACAGCCGGATCCACGCATTTTTTACATTTACACAGCCGGATCCACGCATATTTAACATTTACACAGCCGGATCCACGCATATTTCACATTTACACTCCGGATCCACGCATATTTCACATTTACACACCGGATCCACGCATATTTTACATTTACACAACCAGATCCACGCATATTTCACATTTACACAACCGAATCCACGCATATTTCACATTTACACAGCTGGATCCACGCATATTTCACATTTACACAGCCGGATCCACGCATATTTCACATTTACACAGCCGGATCCAAGCATATTTCACATTTACACTGCCGGATCAACACATTTCACATTTCTACTGCCGGATTCACGCATATGTCACATTTACACACTTGGATCCACGAATATTTCACATTTGCACACCCGGATCAACGAATATTTCACACTTACACAGCCGGATCGATGCATATTTCACACTTACACACCTGGATCCATGCATATTTCACACTTACACACCAGGATCCACGCATATTTCACACTTACACACCCGGATCCACGCATATTTCACACTTACACACCCGGATCCACGCATATTTCACACTTACACACCTGGATCCATGCCTATTTCACACTTACACAGACGGATCCACACATATTTCACATTTACACAGCCGGATCCACAAATATTTCACAATTACACACCGGATCCACGCATATTTCACATTTAAACAGCCGGATCCACGCATTTTTTACATATACACAGCAGGATCCACGCATATTTCACATTTACACTGCCGGATTCACATATATTTCACATTTACACACCTGGATCCATGAATATTTCACATTTACACACCCAGATCAAAGAATATTTCACACTTACACACCAGGATCCACGCATATTTCACACTTACACACCCAGGTCCACGCATATTTCACACTTACACACCCGGATCCACGCATATTTCACACTTACACAGCCGGATCCACGCATATTTCACATCTACACAGACGGATCCTTGTATATTTCACATTAATACAGCCGGATCCACGCATATTTCACATTTACACAGCCGGATCCATGCCTTTTTCACATCTATACAGCCCGATCCATGCATTTGTCACATCTACACAGCTGGATCCTTGCATATGTCAAATCTACACAGCTGGATCCATGCATTTGTCACATCTACACAGCTGGATCCTTGCATATGTCACCCACCCCCCACCCCCCCCTTATGGCGCCCCAAGGCAGACGCCTGTGCTGCCTTAGGTAGCGCCGGCCCTATATGTATTTCTGGGGTTTGTGTGCTCTCTGCTCGGAGCACACAAAACCCCAGAAATTATTTCCAGTCAGCCTGCCCTGGTCCTGCAGGAGCAAAGGGAACGGCATTCCTGCCATGAAAAAAGTGCAGGAACGCCGTTCCCACGCGTTCCTGCAGGACTCGAGACGTGGTTCCGGCTGTGTAAATGTGAAATATTTGTGGATCTGGATGTGTAAATGTGAAATATGCGTGGATCCGGTTGTGTAAATGTGAAATATGCGTGGATCCGGTTGTGTAAATGTGAAATATGCGTGGATCCGGATGTGTAAATGTGAAATATGCGTGGATCCGGATGTGTAAATGTGAAATATGCGTGGATCCGGTTGTGTAAATGTGAAATATGCGTGGATCCGGCTGTGTAAATGTGAAATATGCGTGGATCCGGCTGTGTAAATGTGAAATATGCGTGGATCCGGCTGTGTAAATGTGAAATTCGCGTGGATCCGGATGTGTAAATGTGAAATATGCGTGGATTCGGCTGTGTAAATGTGAAATATGCGTGGATTCGGCTGTGTAAATGTGAAATATGCGTGGATTCGGCTGTGTAAATGTGAAATATGCGTGGATTCGGCTGTGTAAATGTGAAATTCGCGTGGATCCGGATGTGTAAATGTGAAATATGCGTGGATCCGGCTGTGTAAATGTGAAATATTCGTGGATCCGGCTGTGTAAATGTGAAATATGCGTGGATCCGACTGTGTAAATGTGAACTAGCGTGGATCCGGCTGTGTAAATGTGAAATATGCGTGGATCCGGCTATGTAAATGTGAAATATGCGTGGATCAGGCTGTGTAAATGTGAAATAGCGTGGATCCGGCTGTGTAAATGTGAAATATGCGTGGATCCGGCTATGTAAATGTGAAATATGCGTGGATCCGGCTGTGTACATGTGAAATATGCGTGGATCCGGCTATGTAAATGTGAAATATGCGTGGATCCGGCTGTGTACATGTGAAATATGCGTGGATCCGGATGTGTAAATGTGAAATATGCGTGGATTCGGCTGTGTAAATGTGAAATATGCGTGGATTCGGCTGTGTAAATGTGAAATATGAGTGGAATCGGCTGTGTAAATGTGAAATTCGCGTGGATCCGGATGTGTAAATGTGAAATATGCGTGGATCCGGCTGTGTAAATGTGAAATATTCGTGGATCCGGCTGTGTAAATGTGAAATATGCGTGGATCCGACTGTGTAAATGTGAACTAGCGTGGATCCGGCTGTGTAAATGTGAAATATGCGTGGATCCGGCTATGTAAATGTGAAATATGCGTGGATCCGGCTATGTAAATGTGAAATATTCGTGGATCCGGCTGTGTAAATGTGAAATATGCGTGGATCCGGATGTGTAAATGTGAAATATGCGTGGATCCGGCTGTGTAAATGTGAAATATGCGTGGATCCGGCTGTGTAAATGTGAAATATGCGTGGATCCGGCTGTGTAAATGTGAAATATGCACAGAGCTGGAAGGATCCAGCTCTATATACAATAAATATGCAACGATAACATACATTTATAAGTGAAAGTGTTTGGATCCGGCAGATCAGCCTTTTACCCAGTCCCTCTGTCCTGGATATACCGGTCAGCTGTAGGTTTGCTAGCCTTGTAGATATTGGTCTTACCTCATTATTTTCACATTGTAGTAGCCGGTCTTTGGCCTCTGCCCAGGGTATCTATATTGTGTGGTCTGAGTACTGATCCGTCTCCCTGTATCTCCAAGTAATTTGCTATTTAAAAATGCCCACCTACCTTCAGCAGTGTCATTGGATGGTTTCTCCACCTGAAGATCTCCGTGGTCTCTACCAGGTAAGGTTACTTCTCACCCTGGTTACTCCGGACTGACCTGCAGGGGCCAATAGTATAACTGGGATGTACAGGGAGTTCACTAGGGTTAGTCAGTCCTGTTTGTGTACTATCACTCTAATAATTCTCAGGCAGCCTCAGGCTGGGGGGGACTGTGTGTCTCACAGTGGGGGTTGGGCCCAGCCCCTTTATACTCAACAAGGGGCACAGTGTGGAAATAAACTGCGGTATAATATGTAAATAATATAGCAAATCTGCTCCCTGCATATAAAAGGTGTTTATTTTACACCTATACACATAATGTAAGGTCAGTCGTGGGTGTGTATGTTTCAAAATGAGGTTTTGATTCATGGCAGGGTATACACTTTCTAATATAAATGCCCAGTGTTCTCTGGCAAGTCACTATTATATGCCATGGGCACACTGACCTGTCTAATAGCATTACAGACCATTGGTTGGCATGGACACACTGACCTGTCTAATAGCATTACAGACCATTGGTTGGCATGGACACACTGACCTGTCTAATAGCATTACAGACCATTGGTTGGCATGGACACACTGACCTGTCTAATAGCATTACAGACCATTGGTTGGCATGGACACACTGACCTGTCTAATAGCATTACAGACCATTGGTTGGCATGGACACACTGACCTGTCTAATAGCATTACAGACCATTGGTTGGCATGGGTCATGTGCACACTTACCTGTCTAATAGCATTACCGACCATTGGTTGGCATGGGCCATGGGCACATTGACCTAATAGCATTACAGACCATTGGTTGGCATGGGCCATGGTCACACTGACCTAATAGCATTACAGACCATTGGTTGGCATGGGCCATGGGCACACTGACCTAATAGCATTACAGACCATTGGTTGGCATGGGCCATGGTCACACTGACCTAATAGCATTACAGACCATTGGTTGGCATGGGCCATGGGCACACTGACCTGTCTAATAGCATTACAGACCATTGGTTGGCATGGGCCATGGTCACACTGACCTAATAGCATTACAGACCATTGGTTGGCATGGGCCATGTGCACACTGACCTGTCTAATAGCATTACAGACCATTGGTTGGCATAGGCCATGGGCACACTGACCTAATAGCATTACAGACCATTGGTTGGCATGGGCCATGGGCACACTGACCTGTCTAATAGCATTACAGACCATTGGTTGGCATAGGCCATGTGCACACTGACCTGTCTAATAGCATTACAGACCATTGGTTGGCATAGGCCATGTGCACACTGACCTGTCTAATAGCATTACAGACCATTGGTTGGCATAGGCCATGTGCACACTGACCTGTCTAATAGCATTACAGACCATTGGTTGGCATAGGCCATGTGCACACTGACCTGTCTAATAGCATTACAGACCATTGGTTGGCATAGGCCATGGTCACACTGACCTAATAGCATTACAGACCATTGGTTGGCATAGGCCATGGGCACACTGACCTAATAGCATTACAGACCATTGGTTGGCATGGGCCATGGTCACACTGACCTAATAGCATTACAGACCATTGGTTGGCATAGGCCATGGGCACACTGACCTAATAGCATTACAGACCATTGGTTGGCATGGGCCATGGGCACACTGACCTAATAGCATTACAGACCATTGGTTGGCATAGGCCATGGGCACACTGACCTGTCTAATAGCATTACAGACCATTGGTTGGCATAGGCCATGGGCACACTGACCTAATAGCATTACAGACCATTGGTTGGCATAGGCCATGGGCACACTGACCTAATAGCATTACAGACCATTGGTTGGCATGGGCCATGGGCACATTGACCTGTCTAATAGCATTACAGACCATTGGTTGGCATGGGTCATGGTCACACTGACCTAATAGCATTACAGACCATTGGTTGGCATAGGCCATGGGCACACTGACCTAATAGCATTACAGACCATTGGTTGGCATGGGCCATGGTCACACTGACCTAATAGCATTACAGACCATTGGTTGGCATGGGTCATGGTCATACTGACCTAATAGCATTACAGACCATTGGTTGGCATGGGCCATGGGCACATTGACCTAATAGCATTACAGACCATTGGTTGGCATGGGCCATGGGCACACTGACCTGTCTAATAGCATTACAGACCATTGGTTGGCATGGGCCATGGGCACATTGACCTAATAGCATTACAGACCATTGGTTGGCATGGGCCATGGGCACACTGACCTAATAGCATTACAGACCATTGGTTGGCATGGGCCATGGGCACACTGACCTAATAGCATTACAGACCATTGGTTGGCATGGGCCATGGGCACACTGACCTAATAGCATTACAGACCATTGGTTGGCATCGGCCATGGGCACACTGACCTAATAGCATTACAGACCATTGGTTGGCATGGGCCATGGGCACACTGACCTAATAGCATTACAGACCATTGGTTGGCATGGGCCATGGGCACACTGACCTGTCTAATAGCATTACAGACCATTGGTTGGCATAGGCCATGTGCACACTGACCTGTCTAATAGCATTACAGACCATTGGTTGGCATAGGCCATGTGCACACTGACCTGTCTAATAGCATTACAGACCATTGGTTGGCATAGGCCATGTGCACACTGACCTGTCTAATAGCATTACAGACCATTGGTTGGCATAGGCCATGTGCACACTGACCTGTCTAATAGCATTACAGACCATTGGTTGGCATAGGCCATGGTCACACTGACCTAATAGCATTACAGACCATTGGTTGGCATAGGCCATGGGCACACTGACCTAATAGCATTACAGACCATTGGTTGGCATGGGCCATGGTCACACTGACCTAATAGCATTACAGACCATTGGTTGGCATAGGCCATGGGCACACTGACCTAATAGCATTACAGACCATTGGTTGGCATGGGCCATGGTCACACTGACCTAATAGCATTACAGACCATTGGTTGGCATAGGCCATGGGCACACTGACCTAATAGCATTACAGACCATTGGTTGGCATAGGCCATGGGCACACTGACCTGTCTAATAGCATTACAGACCATTGGTTGGCATAGGCCATGGGCACACTAACCTAATAGCATTACAGACCATTGGTTGGCATGGGCCATGGTCACACTGACCTAATAGCATTACAGACCATTGGTTGGCATGGGCCATGGGCACACTGACCTGTCTAATAGCATTACAGACCATTGGTTGGCATGGGCCATGGTCACACTGACCTAATAGCATTACAGACCATTGGTTGGCATGGGCCATGGTCACACTGACCTAATAGCATTACAGACCATTGGTTGGCATGGGCCATGGTCACACTGACCTAATAGCATTACAGACCATTGGTTGGCATGGGCCATGTGCACACTGACCTGTCTAATAGCATTACAGACCATTGGTTGGCATAGGCCATGGGCACACTGACCTAATAGCATTACAGACCATTGGTTGGCATGGGCCATGGGCACATTGACCTGTCTAATAGCATTACAGACCATTGGTTGGCATGGGTCATGGTCACACTGACCTAATAGCATTACAGACCATTGGTTGGCATAGGCCATGGGCACACTGACCTAATAGCATTACAGACCATTGGTTGGCATGGGCCATGGTCACACTGACCTAATAGCATTACAGACCATTGGTTGGCATGGGTCATGGTCACACTGACCTAATAGCATTACAGACCATTGGTTGGCATGGGCCATGGGCACATTGACCTAATAGCATTACAGACCATTGGTTGGCATGGGCCATGGGCACACTGATCTGTCTAATAGCATTACAGACCATTGGTTGGCATGGGCCATGGGCACATTGACCTAATAGCATTACAGACCATTGGTTGGCATGGGCCATGGGCACACTGACCTAATAGCATTACAGACCATTGGTTGGCATGGGCCATGGGCACACTGACCTAATAGCATTACAGACCATTGGTTGGCATGGGCCATGGGCACACTGACCTAATAGCATTACAGACCATTGGTTGGCATGGGCCATGGGCACACTGACCTGTCTAATAGCATTACAGACCATTGGTTGGCATAGGCCATGTGCACACTGACCTGTCTAATAGCATTACAGACCATTGGTTGGCATAGGCCATGTGCACACTGACCTGTCTAATAGCATTACAGACCATTGGTTGGCATAGGCCATGTGCACACTGACCTGTCTAATAGCATTACAGACCATTGGTTGGCATAGGCCATGTGCACACTGACCTGTCTAATAGCATTACAGACCATTGGTTGGCATAGGCCATGTGCACACTGACCTGTCTAATAGCATTACAGACCATTGGTTGGCATAGGCCATGTGCACACTGACCTGTCTAATAGCATTACAGACCATTGGTTGGCATAGGCCATGGTCACACTGACCTAATAGCATTACAGACCATTGGTTGGCATAGGCCATGGGCACACTGACCTAATAGCATTACAGACCATTGGTTGGCATGGGCCATGGTCACACTGACCTAATAGCATTACAGACCATTGGTTGGCATAGGCCATGGGCACACTGACCTAATAGCATTACAGACCATTGGTTGGCATAGGCCATGGGCACACTGACCTGTCTAATAGCATTACAGACCATTGGTTGGCATAGGCCATGGGCACACTGACCTAATAGCATTACAGACCATTGGTTGGCATGGGCCATGGTCACACTGACCTAATAGCATTACAGACCATTGGTTGGCATGGGCCATGGGCACACTGACCTGTCTAATAGCATTACAGACCATTGGTTGGCATGGGCCATGGTCACACTGACCTAATAGCATTACAGACCATTGGTTGGCATGGGCCATGGTCACACTGACCTAATAGCATTACAGACCATTGGTTGGCATGGGCCATGGTCACACTGACCTAATAGCATTACAGACCATTGGTTGGCATGGGCCATGTGCACACTGACCTGTCTAATAGCATTACAGACCATTGGTTGGCATGGGCCATGGGCACACTGACCTAATAGCATTACAGACCATTGGTTGGCATGGGCCATGGGCACACTGACCTGTCTAATAGCATTACAGACCATTGGTTGGCATAGGCCATGTGCACACTGACCTGTCTAATAGCATTACAGACCATTGGTTGGCATAGGCCATGGGCACACTGACCTAATAGCATTACAGACCATTGGTTGGCATGGGCCATGGGCACACTGACCTGTCTAATAGCATTACAGACCATTGGTTGGCATGGGCCATGGGCACACTGACCTGTCTAATAGCATTACAGACCATTGGTTGGCATGGGCCATGGGCACATTGACCTAATAGCATTACAGACCATTGGTTGGCATGGGCCATGGGCACACTGACCTGTCTAATAGCATTACAGACCATTGGTTGGCATGGGCCATGGGCACATTGACCTAATAGCATTACAGACCATTGGTTGGCATGGGCCATGGGCACACTGACCTAATAGCATTACAGACCATTGGTTGGCATGGGCCATGGGCACACTGACCTAATAGCATTACAGACCATTGGTTGGCATGGGCCATGGGCACACTGACCTAATAGCATTACAGACCATTGGTTGGCATCGGCCATGGGCACACTGACCTATTAGCATTACAGACCATTGGTTGGCATGGGCCATGGGCACACTGACCTAATAGCATTACAGACCATTGGTTGGCATGGGCCATGGGCACACTGACCTGTCTAATAGCATTACAGACCATTGGTTGGCATAGGCCATGTGCACACTGACCTGTCTAATAGCATTACAGACCATTGGTTGGCATAGGCCATGTGCACACTGACCTGTCTAATAGCATTACAGACCATTGGTTGGCATAGGCCATGTGCACACTGACCTGTCTAATAGCATTACAGACCATTGGTTGGCATAGGCCATGTGCACACTGACCTGTCTAATAGCATTACAGACCATTGGTTGGCATAGGCCATGGTCACACTGACCTAATAGCATTACAGACCATTGGTTGGCATAGGCCATGGGCACACTGACCTAATAGCATTACAGACCATTGGTTGGCATGGGCCATGGTCACACTGACCTAATAGCATTACAGACCATTGGTTGGCATAGGCCATGGGCACACTGACCTAATAGCATTACAGACCATTGGTTGGCATGGGCCATGGTCACACTGACCTAATAGCAGTACAGACCATTGGTTGGCATAGGCCATGGGCACACTGACCTAATAGCATTACAGACCATTGGTTGGCATAGGCCATGGGCACACTGACCTGTCTAATAGCATTACAGACCATTGGTTGGCATAGGCCATGGGCACACTAACCTAATAGCATTACAGACCATTGGTTGGCATGGGCCATGGTCACACTGACCTAATAGCATTACAGACCATTGGTTGGCATGGGCCATGGTCACACTGACCTAATAGCATTACAGACCATTGGTTGGCATGGGCCATGGTCACACTGACCTAATAGCATTACAGACCATTGGTTGGCATGGGCCATGGTCACACTGACCTAATAGCATTACAGACCATTGGTTGGCATGGGCCATGTGCACACTGACCTGTCTAATAGCATTACAGACCATTGGTTGGCATAGGCCATGGGCACACTGACCTAATAGCATTACAGACCATTGGTTGGCATGGGCCATGGGCACATTGACCTGTCTAATAGCATTACAGACCATTGGTTGGCATGGGTCATGGTCACACTGACCTAATAGCATTACAGACCATTGGTTGGCATAGGCCATGGGCACACTGACCTAATAGCATTACAGACCATTGGTTGGCATGGGCCATGGTCACACTGACCTAATAGCATTACAGACCATTGGTTGGCATGGGTCATGGTCACACTGACCTAATAGCATTACAGACCATTGGTTGGCATGGGCCATGGGCACATTGACCTAATAGCATTACAGACCATTGGTTGGCATGGGCCATGGGCACACTGATCTGTCTAATAGCATTACAGACCATTGGTTGGCATGGGCCATGGGCACATTGACCTAATAGCATTACAGACCATTGGTTGGCATGGGCCATGGGCACACTGACCTAATAGCATTACAGACCATTGGTTGGCATGGGCCATGGGCACACTGACCTAATAGCATTACAGACCATTGGTTGGCATGGGCCATGGGCACACTGACCTAATAGCATTACAGACCATTGGTTGGCATGGGCCATGGGCACACTGACCTAATAGCATTACAGACCATTGGTTGGCATGGGCCATGGGCACACTGACCTGTCTAATAGCATTACAGACCATTGGTTGGCATAGGCCATGTGCACACTGACCTGTCTAATAGCATTACAGACCATTGGTTGGCATAGGCCATGTGCACACTGACCTGTCTAATAGCATTACAGACCATTGGTTGGCATAGGCCATGTGCACACTGACCTGTCTAATAGCATTACAGACCATTGGTTGGCATAGGCCATGTGCACACTGACCTGTCTAATAGCATTACAGACCATTGGTTGGCATAGGCCATGGTCACACTGACCTAATAGCATTACAGACCATTGGTTGGCATAGGCCATGGGCACACTGACCTAATAGCATTACAGACCATTGGTTGGCATGGGCCATGGTCACACTGACCTAATAGCATTACAGACCATTGGTTGGCATAGGCCATGGGCACACTGACCTAATAGCATTACAGACCATTGGTTGGCATAGGCCATGGGCACACTGACCTGTCTAATAGCATTACAGACCATTGGTTGGCATAGGCCATGGGCACACTGACCTAATAGCATTACAGACCATTGGTTGGCATGGGCCATGGTCACACTGACCTAATAGCATTACAGACCATTGGTTGGCATGGGCCATGGGCACACTGACCTGTCTAATAGCATTACAGACCATTGGTTGGCATGGGCCATGGTCACACTGACCTAATAGCATTACAGACCATTGGTTGGCATGGGCCATGGTCACACTGACCTAATAGCATTACAGACCATTGGTTGGCATGGGCCATGGTCACACTGACCTAATAGCATTACAGACCATTGGTTGGCATGGGCCATGTGCACACTGACCTGTCTAATAGCATTACAGACCATTGGTTGGCATGGGCCATGGGCACACTGACCTAATAGCATTACAGACCATTGGTTGGCATGGGCCATGGGCACACTGACCTGTCTAATAGCATTACAGACCATTGGTTGGCATAGGCCATGTGCACACTGACCTGTCTAATAGCATTACAGACCATTGGTTGGCATAGGCCATGGGCACACTGACCTAATAGCATTACAGACCATTGGTTGGCATGGGCCATGGGCACACTGACCTGTCTAATAGCATTACAGACCATTGGTTGGCATGGGCCATGGGCACACTGACCTGTCTAATAGCATTACAGACCATTGGTTGGCATGGGCCATGGGCACACTGACCTAATAGCATTACAGACCATTGGTTGGCATGGGCCATGGTCACACTGACCTAATAGCATTACAGACCATTGGTTGGCATGGGCCATGTGCACACTGACCTGTCTAATAGCATTACAGACCATTGGTTGGCATAGGCCATGGGCACACTGACCTAATAGCATTACAGACCATTGGTTGGCATGGGCCATGTGCACACTGACCTAATAGCATTACAGACCATTGGTTGGCATGGGCCATGGGCACACTGACCTGTCTAATAGCATTACAGACCATTGGTTGGCATGGGCCATGGGCACACTGACCTGTCTAATAGCATTACAGACCATTGGTTGGCATGGGCCATGGGCACACTGACCTAATAGCATTACAGACCATTGGTTGGCATGGGCCATGGTCACACTGACCTAATAGCATTACAGACCATTGGTTGGCATGGGCCATGTGCACACTGACCTGTCTAATAGCATTACAGACCATTGGTTGGCATAGGCCATGGGCACACTGACCTAATAGCATTACAGACCATTGGTTGGCATGGGCCATGTGCACACTGACCTAATAGCATTACAGACCATTGGTTGGCATGGGCACCCTTAAAGGGACATTGCACTTTGTTTAACCCTTGCTTCATTCAAGGATTAAACAAAACATGTCCCAGGACTCGTAAGTAAACCCTTACTGCCCCGCTCTGACAGCCGAATGAAAAGGAGCTCTCGCTGCTCGTTACTGCATGGGATCAGCAGGGGGAACTAGCAGAGAGAGCCAGTCACCGACCAGACGGCTTCCTATGGAAACATGGCGGCTGTCGGTCAGAGGATAAACTGGCGGTATCAGAAGTACACGCCAGGTCATCCTCATACTAGGGACAACGGACATTTCACATGTGCTTCTATATTAGACACACTAGTGAAAAAACCAACCTTTAGTGCAGCATTCGTCCCCGGGAAGCTGAACTATCATGTACTATATGAATATTCCCCCCACGCAGAAGGGAGACACAGTATACAGACCACTGGTATACAGACCTGAGTATAACACCATCACACTGCTGTTTGCATTGTATACAAAGCATAGGAAATTTATTACATCATCAGCATGGGACGGACACTCTGGAATACAGACGCCAGCCCAGAGAGACATGACAATACTCAATTACATTTGGCGCTTGCTTTGCTGGAGATTTCCCAGCTGGCTGAGGATAATGAGAGACGTGTCCCTAATGGGAGGACAGAGCATGGCCCTCCTGCTGGCGCTGAACTACAATTCCCATCATGATAAGCCAGCCTCCACCATCTCCTCTAGAGGAACATAGGGGGTTTTTATACGGGCTTCATTCATGAAAGAGGGAATTGACAAGGGAACTGCAAACTTAAGGCCAAAATAGCCAAATTCTCCAATTCAACTATACTTCACGCTCTGCTATTTTGGCCTCGATTTTGCACTTCCCTTCTCAGTTTCCTCTTTTCATGCCTAAAGCTCTATGTTTGGGGACCAAGCAACGTAAGCTTTACAGATCTCCTTACATAAGCACAAGGTGGATCTGTGACCACCGATGGGACACTTTCACTTCGTTAAAGGGACAGTCCCACCTATAGTGTCCCTGTCCCCCCAGTTTAATACTGCGCCATGTAAAAGGAGATCGGTTACACAAATAATAGCGTTACTGCTGTTGCTATGGCAACAGTCCTGCCGATTTTCTCCAAACCCTTCTTATTGGCTGTAACTGAATGCAGAGTGCAAATTTAAGAAATGCATTGAAAATAAGCTAGGTGGGACTGCCCCTTTAATGGAATCCTGGAGCTCTGGTGAAGGTACAGCAGGATGATTACAGACGGGCTATAGCCTGGACCAGCGTCAGGGGTCCACCTCAGGAATGGATGTGTCTGGACCTCTACAGACTGGGCAGCTGCAGGGCTGTGTACACCAGGTTGGCTCCATTGCAGAGGACACACAGGAGATTACAGAGAGATGAGATCCCATGATATCTCATGAAACGTGTCCGCAGGGCTTGGTATTTGGGATCCTTTTCCCGAAGGAGCTTATAACCCTCCATGTTGGCGGTCATTCCCACGTCGCCCCCTAAGCCGTGCTCCTTCTCAATAACCTGCATCTTGAACATGGTCTTGGATGTGGCCGGGGAGAACCAGCGAGCGTTCAGTGCCGATAGAACCAGGCAGACGAAAAACAGCAAGATCTGTGGTGAGGGGAATAGGAAGGATTACTATAGGGTCTATTCAATAAGGAGAGAACTGCAGGGAATGGAGGCGGGAATTTCAAATATCATTTTTTGGCTATTTTAACCTAAAGTTTGAAATTCAAAATCCATTCCCAGCAATTCTCTGTTTATTGAATAGACCCTCATGTAAAGGAGAGCGGGAGACAGAATAGAGCAGGTCCAACATCATCCATATGTTCCACATCACGCAGACATCCCCTGCTGCTAGAGAGGGGGATCCAGGTCCCCTGCAGCTCTGCTGGGGACCTGGATCCATGTCTTATAATCTGACCTCAATTTGAGGTCAGATTATAAGAAGACCTCGATTATAAGACGAGGGGCAATTTTCAGAAAAAAAATTCTGAAAAAAACCTTGTCTTATATTCGAGCAAATACGGTATATACACACACACACACACAATCCAATTCATGTAAAGTGCAGCCTGGCAGTATGTAGGATGTATATACACACACACAATCCAATTCATGTAAAGTGCAGCCCAGCAGTATGTAGGATGTATATACACAGACACAATCCAATTCATGTAAAGTGCAGCCTGGCAGTATGTAGGATGTATATACACACACAATCCAATTCATGTAAAGTGCAGCCCGACAGTATGTAGGATGTATATACACACACACACACACACACACACACAATCCAATTCATGTAAAGTGCAGCCCGGCAGTATGTAGGATGTATATACACACACAGACACAATCCAATTCATGTAAAGTGCAGCCTGGCAGTATGTAGGATGTATATACACACACACACACACAATCCAATTCATGTAAAGTGCAGCCTGGCAGTATGTAGGATGTATATACACACAATCTAATTCATGTAAAGTGCAGCCTGGCAGTATGTAGGATGTATATACACACAATCCAATTCATGTAAAGTGCAGCCAAGCAGTATGTAGGATGTATATACACACACACAATCCAATTCATGTAAAGTGCAGCCCGGGAGTATGTAGGATGTATATACACACACACAGACAATCCAATTCATGTAAAGTGCAGCCCGGCAGTATGTAGGATGTATATACACACACACACAATCCAATTCATGTAACGTGCAGCCCGGCAGTATGTAGGATGTATATACACACAGACACAATCCAATTCATGTAACGTGCAGCCAGCAGTATGTAGGATGTATATACACACAGACACACAATCCAATTCATGCAAAGTATAGCCTGGCAGTATGTAGGATGTATATACACACACACAATCCAATTCATGTAATGTGCAGCCCGGCAGTATGTAGGATGTATATACACACACACACACAATCCAATTCATGTAAAGTGCAGCCCGGCAGTATGTAGAATGTAAATACACACAGACACACAATCCAATTCATGTAAAGTGCAGCCCGGCAGTATGTAGGATGTATACACACACACACACACACACAATCCAATTCATGTAAAGTGCAGCCTGGCAGTATGTAGGATGTATATACACACACACACACACACAATCCAATTCATGTAAAGTGCAGCCCGGCAGTATGTAGAATGTATATACACACACAGACAATCCAATTCATGTAAAGTGCAGCCCGGCAGTATGTAGGATGGATATACACACAGACACAATCCAATTCATGTAAAGTGCAGCCCGGCAGTATGTAGGATGTATATACACACACAGACACAATCCAATTCATGTAAAGTGCAGCCCGGCAGTATGTAGGATGGATATACACACACACACAATCCAATTCATGTAAAGTGCAGCCCGGCAGTATGTAGGATGTATATACACACACACACACAGACACAATCCAATTCATGTAAAGTGCAGCCCGGCAGTATGTAGGATGTATATACACACACACACACACAGACACAATCCAATTCATGTAAAGTGCAGCCCGGCAGTATGTAGGATGTATATACACACACACAATCCAATTCATGTAAAGTGCAGCCCGGCAGTATGTAGGATGTATATACACACACACACAATCCAATTCATGTAAAGTGCAGCCTGGCAGTATGGAGGATGTATATACACACACACAGACAATCCAATTCATGTAAAGTGTAGCCTGGCAGTATGTAGGATGTATATACACACACACACACACACAATCCAATTCATGTAAAGTGCAGCCCGGCAGTATGTAGAATGTATATACACACAGACACACAATCCAATTCATGTAAAGTGCAGCCCGGCAGTATGTAGGATGTATATACACACACACACAATCCAATTCATGTAAAGTGCAGCCCGGCAGTATGTAGGATGTATATACACACACACACACAATCCAATTCATGTAAAGTGCAGCCCGGCAGTATGTAGGATGTATATACACACACACACAATCCAATTCATGTAAAGTGCAGCCCGGCAGTATGTAGGATGTATATACACACACACACAATCCAATTCATGTAAAGTGCCGCCCGGCAGTATGTAGGATGTATATACACACACACACAATCCAATTCATGTAAAGTGCAGCCCGGCAGTATGTAGGATGTATATACACACACACACACACACACACACACACACACAATCCAATTCATGTAAAGTGCAGCCTGGCAGTATGTAGGATGTATATACACACACACACACACATACACACAATCCAATTCATGTAAAGTGCAGCCTGGCAGTATGTAGGATGCACTTTACATGAATTGGATTGTGTGTGTGTGCGTATATACATCCTACATGCTGCCGGGCTGCACTTTACATGAATTGGATTGTGTGCGTGTGTGTGTGTGTGTATATACATCCTACATACTGCCGGGCTGCACTTTACATGAATTGGATTGTCTGTGTGTGTGTATATACATTCTACATACTGCCGGGCTGCACGTTACATGAATTGGATTGTGTGTCTGTGTGTATATACATCCTACATACTGCCGGGCTGCACTTTACATGAATTGGATTGTCTGTGTGTATATACATCCTACATACTGCTGGGCTGCACTTTACATGAATTGGATTGTCTGTGTGTATATACATCCTCCATACTGCTGGGCTGCACTTTACATGAATTGGATTGTCTGTGTGTATATATACATCCTACATACTGCCGGGCTGCACTTTACATGAATTGGATTGTCTGTGTGTATATACATCCTACATACTGCCGGGCTGCACTTTACATGAATTGGATTGTGTCTGTGTGTGTATATACATCCTACATACTGCCGGGCTGCACTTTACATGAATTGGATTGTGTGTGTGTGTGTGTGTATATACATCCTACATACTGCCGGGCTGCACTTTACATGAATTGGATTGTGTCTGTGTGTATATACATCCTACATACTGCCTTGCTGCACTTTACATGAATTGGATTGTGTGTGTGTATATACATCCTACATACTGCCAGGCTGCACTTTGCATGAACTGGATTGTGTGTGTGTATATCCATCCTACATACTGCCGGGCTGCACTTTACAGGAATTGGATTGTGTGTGTGTGAGTATATACATCCTACATACTGCCGGGCTGCACTTTACATGAATTGGATTGTGTCTGTGTGTATATCCATCCTACATACTGCCGGGCTGCACTTTACATGAATTGGATTGTGTGTCTGTGTATATACATCCTACATACTGCCGGGCTGCACTTTACATGAATTGGATTGGATTGTGTGTCTGTGTGTATATCCATCCTACATACTGCCGGGCTGCACTTTACATGAATTGGATTGTGTGTCTGTGTGTATATCCATCCTACATACTGCCGGGCTGCACTTTACATGAATTGCATTGTGTGTGTGTGTATATACATCCTACATACTGCCAGGCTGCACATTACATGAAGTGGATTGTGTCTGTGTGTATATACATCCTACATACTGCCAGGCTGCACTTTACATGAATTGGATTGTGTGTGTGTGTGTGTATATACATCCTACATACTGCCGGGCTGCACTTTACATGAATTGGATTGTGTGTGTGTGTGTATATACATCCTACATACTGCGGGGCTGCACTTTACATGAATTGGATTGTGTGTGTGTGTGTGTGTGTATACATACATCCTACATACTGCCGGGCTACACTTTACATGAATTGGATTGTGTGTGTGTGTATATACATCCTACATACTGCCAGGCTGCACTTTACATGAATTGGATTGTGTGTGTGTGTATATACATCCTACATACTGCCGGGCGGCACTTTACATGAATTGGATTTTGTCTGTGTGTTTATCCATCCTACATACTGCTGGGATGCACTTTGCATGCTCTTTCTGCAGCATGTGGAACATATATTCCTGGAAAAATGGCAGATGTTGGTAACTAATAGAGAAGGAATGGTTAGAAAGTGAGACAGAAAGTGAGACAAAAAAGGGAGAAATAGGAGAGAAGAGGGCAGCACAAAGAATTTACAAAAAAATATAAAGAACAAAGAGAATGTAAGAGAATGAGGAGGAATTTATAAAGAATGAACGGTATGGAAGGCGTTTAAGAGATTGTCACCTGTACTGTCTCGCTGGGTGAAAGCAGGTCCTGGGGATGATATGCTGCGTATACTGCCAGACTCAGAAAGGAGAAGGACAGGACCAAATGATTGTAAAACGGAAACAATTTACTCTGCACCAAACCAAACGTGTGCCGAGGAACTCCTCTGATCAACACAAACCCTGCGGAGAGAGAGAGACGAGTGCAAGCTCTTCTACATACTGTAACCAAGCAATATGACACAATGCAAGAGAAAACAATACACACAGAGCAGGTTTTACAGATACAAAACATGGAGAGGCGCAGTCACCTTCCCAAAAATAATAATAAATAATAATGTTATAAGGAGCAGTAGTGTATTGCAGAGATCACTTACGAAAACTATGATCCCTGAACCAAAGCTGACATACATCACAACAATGATCACGTTTTTGCCTCTATATCTACTGTATACACGGACCCCTCCGCAGCAAATACCCGCTGTACAGGACAGCATTTAAACAAAGCCCAGGATGGGGTGCAGCTTGGTTACTGGCTTTCTGTTTGAGGCTTGGAGCGGTATAACACAGGTGATGGGAAAAAGAACCCTCCACTGAAAATTAAGCAGGTTGTCTGTTGTACGTAGATTAGTTTAATAATGCCTCCGCTACCCCGCTTATTTTAAGTGCACGGGTTTTTCCCACCTTGACCCCCAACCACAACATGCTGTGTATGAAAGCTCTCATGGAGCCTGGCTCGTGAAATCAATCGGTTGTAGGAGCACACCTACACATACACCTACACACACACACACTTCCATTGACTCTGCAGGCTCTGAAATAGGCCGACAAGTAAAATGGGCAAGGATCTAGCCAGTTAGTTTACAAAAAAAAAAGTCCCAATTAGTAGTTTCAACATTTTAATTAAGAAAAAATAATTCTGGGCATGACCGTTACTTTATAAGGCTCCTTGGGAGAAAATGAATTAGAATAGTTAAAATCTAAACGAATGTGGGCAGAGCTAGGACAGCTGCCCTTTAATGTGGGCGGAGCTAGGACAGCCGGCCTTTAATGTGGGCGGAGCTAGGACAGCTGCCCTTTAATGTGGGAGGAGCTAGGACAGCTGCCCTTTAATTGGGCGGAGCTAGAACATCTGCCCTTTAATATGGGCGGAGCTACTAGGCTACACCCATTTTACCTTCACTTAAATACAATAGAGAGAAAGTACCATCCATTACCTGCAATGAAGGTCACCCAGAACTGCATGCCAAACGACGCAGAGAGGATAAGGAGGTAGAATATCCTCACAAGGCTGCCCGGCTCTCCTTCTGACACCATCCTGAAATTACATTACAAGTGTCATTAGATATTACTGCTCCTTCCCCAGCGTAGGATCACATTAACTTTACGGAAGTGTTTTACTCAACACAATATATGCTCCTCCATCACCCCCACCCCCTCCAATATTTTGTTAGACATACCTTATTACAATATGTAAGTACTGCAGTACTGCTGCCATCTGCTGGCAAGTTATCTTATGTTGATTTTGTTATTTCTTTTAAATAAAGTTCATTCAAAACTCGGGACACAGTTTTACAAACATGATGTCACAAGTTGGGGCATTCAATGACATAACAACATAGAATGTGTCACCGAAAGATAAGACCCATTCGGTCATTCTAGTCTGCCCGATTTTCTAAATACCGTATTTGCTCGATTATGAGACAAGTTTTTTTTCCAGAAAAAAAGTTCTGAAAAAATGACCTTGTCTTATAATCAAGGTCGTCTTATAATCTGACCTCAAATCGAAGTCTGACTATAAGACTGGGATCCAGGTCCCCTGTAGAGCTGTTGAAGACCTGGATCCCCCTAGCAAGCAACGGTGGATGTCTGCGCAATGTGCGCAGACACCCTCCGCTGCTGCCCGGCACATCCATCGGGACTTCTAAGACAGAAGCCGAATTCATCATAGAAGTCTCGGCGGAAGTGTTGGGTAGCAGCGGAGGATATCTGCGCGTATCGTGCAGACACCCTCCGACTACCCCTACCCACAAGGGAGATTTGACACTTCCGTCTATTATGACGGAAGCTGGGAGGTCACATGACTTTCCGGCTGTCCGTCATAATAGACAAAAGTGTCGGGCAGCATGGAGGATGTCTGCATGTATTGTTCAGACATCACCCGGCTGCCCCCACTAGCAACCAGGGAGATAGAGACAACTTGGGAGGGAGGGAGGGGGAGAGGGTGCATTGGGCAAGTCTGGGGGGTAGAGGTAGCACTGGCACATAAAAGGAAAAAAAAACAAGAAATACATTTTTTTTTTATATCATAATTTTTATTAAATATGAAAAAGCAATTTACATGTGAATATATACAAGTTAAACTTTTTTTTCCTACAGAGTAGTGTTATATTCAGGCTTTTAGTTTTTTCCTAAAGGAATATCCAAAGTTTGGGGGGTCGTCTTATATTCAAGCAAATACGGTTCTTTTATTAGTCCCCAGTAACCTATCTTATAACTAGGATACTACAGAGGACCTCTATTGGTGAGGGCACAAAAAACTATTTCAGCTTTACTGTAAAAGCAATAATAATATTAATAATAAAGTATTTAACCAGGAAAGGTACATTCAGATTTTGTCTGGTTTCCAAGTACGTCTTTGGGATGTTGCACCAGATATATCTGAAAGTCATATTCACAGTGACCATCTAATTCAAGGAAAATGCAACTAGTTAATATACATATTGCGGTACTAAACCCGGCTCCTGAGCGCCTTATCACCCCCGTAACGTCTTATTACGGTAACCTGGCTCCTGAGCGCCTTATCACCCCTGTAACGTCTTATTACAGTAACCCGGCTTCTGAGCGCCTTATCACCCCTGTATTGTCTTATTACGGTAACCCGGCTCCCGAGCACCTTATCACCCCTGTAACGTCTTATTACAGTAACCCGGCTCCCGAGCACCTTATCACCCCTGTAACGTCTTATTACAGTAACCTGGCTCCTGAGCGCCTTATCACCCCTGTAACGTCTTATTACAGTAACCCGGCTCCCGAGCGCCTTATCACCCCTGTAACGTCTTATTACAGTGACCCGGCTCCTGAGCGCCTTATCACCCCTGTAACGTCTTATTACAGTAACCCGGCTCCCAAGCGCCTTATCACCCCTGTAACGTCTTATTACAGTAACCCGGCTCCCGAGCGCCTTAACACCCCTGTAACGTCTTATTACAGTAACCCGGCTCCCGAGCGCCTTAACACCCCTGTAACGTCTTATTACAGTGACCCGGCTCCTGAGCGCCTTATCACCCCTGTAACGTCTTATTACAGTGACCCGGCTCCTGAGCGCCTTATCACCCCTGTAACGTCTTATTACAGTAACCTGGCTCCTGAGCTCCTTATCACCCCTGTAACGTCTTATTACAGTGACCCGGCTCCTGAGCGCCTTATCACCCCTGTAACGTCTTATTACAGTGACCCGGCTCCTGAGCGCCTTATCACCCCTGTAACGTCTTATTACAGTGACCCTGCTCCTGAGCGCCTTATCACCCCTGTAACGTCTTATTACAGTAACCCGGCTCCCGAGCACCTTATCACCCCTGTAACGTCTTATTACAGTAACCCGGCTCCTGAGCGCCTTATCACCCCTGTAACGTCTTATTACAGTAACCCGGCTCCTGAGCGCCTTATCACCCCTGTAACGTCTTATTACAGTGACCCGGCTCCTGAGCACCTTATCACCCCTGTAACGTCATATTACATTAACCCGGCTCCTGAGCACCGTAACACCCCTGTAACGTCTTATTACAATGACCCGGCTCCTGAGCGCATTATCACCCCTGTAACGTCTTATTACAGTAACCCGGCTCCTGAGCGCCTTATCACCCCTGTAACGTCTTATTACAGTAACCCGGCTCCCGAGCGCCTTATCACCTCTGTAACGTCTTATTACAGTAACCCGGCTCCTGAGCGCCTTATCACCCCTGTAACGTCTTATTACAGTAACCCGGCTCCCGAGCGCCTTATCACCCCTGTAACGTCTTATTACAGTAACCCAGCTCCTGAGCGCCTTATCACCCCTGTAACGTCTTATTATAGTAACACGGCTCCTGAGCGCCTTATCACCCCTGTAACGTCTTATTACTGTAACCCAGCTCCTGAGCGCCTTATCACCCCTGTAACGTCTTATTATAGTAACCCGGCTCCTGAGCGCATTATCACCCCTGTAACGTATTATTACAGTGACCCGGCTCCCGAGCGCATTATCACCCTTGTAACATCTTATTACAGTAACCCGGCTCCCGAGCGCCTTATCACCCCTGTAACATCTTATTACAGTAACCCGGCTCCTGAGCGCCTTATCACCCCTGTAACGTCTTATTACAGTAACCCGGCTCCTGAGCGCCTTATCATCACTGTAACATCTTATTACAGTATCCCGGCTCCTGAGCGCCTTATCACCCCTGTAACGTCTTATTACAGTATCCCGGCTCCTGAGCGCCTTATCACCCCTGTAACGTCTTATTACAGTAACCCGGCTCCTGAGCGCCTTATCACCCCTGTAACGTCTCATTACAGTGACCTGGCTCCTGAGCGCCTTATCACCCCTGTAACGTCTCATTACAGTGACCCGGCTCCTGAGCGCCTCATCACCCCTGTAACGTCTTATTACAGTAACCCGGCTCCTGAGCACCTTATCACCCCTGTAACGTCTTATTACAGTAACCCGGCTCCTGAGCGCCTTATCACCCCTGTAACGTCTTATTACAGTAACCCGGCTCCCGAGCGCCTTATCACCCCTGTAACGTCTTATTACAGTAACCCGGCTCCCGAGCGCCTTATCACCCCTGTAACGTCTTATTACAGTAACCAGGCTCCTGAGCGCCATATCACCCCTGTCACGTCTTATTACAGTAACCCGGCTCCTGAGCGCCTTATCACCCCTGTAACGTCTTATTACAGTAACCCGGCTCCCGAGCGCCTTATCACCCCTGTAACGTCTTATTACAGTAACCCGGCTCCCGAGCGCCTTATCACCCCTGTAACGTCTTATTACAGTAACCAGGCTCCTGAGCGCCTTATCACCCCTGTCACGTCTTATTACAGTAACCCGGCTCCTGAGCGCCTTATCACCCCTGTAACGTCTTATTACAGTAACCAGGCTCCTGAGCGCCTTATCACCCCTGTAACGTCTTATTACAGTAACCCAGCTCCTGGGCGTCTGATTACAGTTGTTATCCTGCACATACTCTATAACACACAGTCTCTGCTGAGTCACTCTCCTGTTTGGGAGCTGAGCCAGTAGATAAAGGGAGAAGTAAACAAAATCCACCCAGCATAAGTGGGGAGGCTGAGCCCAGTGTGCAGATATACCATGTGTATATATACAGTAATACATGGAAACAGTGGATAAACCTGCTCTTTATTCTGTACAGAAAATCAGCACATGCAAAAAAATAGGTCGTGCTCAAATGGGTTTTAAAGGGACACTAACCTTTTTTCCACTAGTGGCTCTAACATAGAAGCACAAAAGAAATGTTCAGCGGCCCAGCTATGGGGATACAATGTCCCAATGGTACAGCAAAGCATGCAGGCCGCTCACCACTGATTAGTACACACAGACCTCTAGAGAGGCAGGACTGAGAGTAAATCCAGGTATCTCTGCACAGATACACTTATATTTTACTTTTGGCAAAAGTTTAGTGTCCCTTAAACTGAAGAGTGGGTCAGGTCACATCCCAGGTCTCAGAAAGAGGCTTACTCCTGACGTATGCAAACAGTGACACCCAATATCACGAATACCTGGGTATAGAACCGCTAGGTGAGACGCCTCCCCCAGAGATGACATCATCTTATGGAGACGCATTTGTCTAATTGGGGCTGGGCAAATTAAAATAAATAAATAAAAGGATAATTTAAAGCTGCAGTATAGATTTTTTTTTTAAGCCTCTCTGAATAAGACAGCAATGTGGTCACTGTAAGAGAGACAGTGACTATACCGCCCCTTTGAGAACATATAAGAACCTGCATCAGTCAGGGGCGGCTATGATGAGAACCCAGCCCTGCACTAAACATTCCAGAATGGGCACAATCGTTTAAAGGAACACTGCACCTTTTTTAAAAACCTTGAAAGAAGCAAGTGTTAAAAGAAAACCATGTCCTGGCAGTTACATGTCCCTCTTAATAGATCCACGCGGGTTTACTATCCGCTGTGTCTCACATCACGACTGCTGAATGCGAGGGTCTCTGGCTGCTAGCGCAGAGAGATACCCTGGTCTTTGCAAGGAATCAGCAGGGGGGGGGGGGGGGGGTGCCTAGTTATGAGCCGGTCGCCGACCAGACGGCTACCTGCTTCCTAGGGAAACATGGGTGCTGCCGGTTTAGAGGATAAACTGACGTGTATCAAACGCAGGGTTCGGAAATATCATGAGATTTCTATAAATAATATCAGTATATCGGATATTTATCACAATTTTTTTTACAAAACAAGAAAGACACTATGCTTAGCGCATCATGCAGACTATTATTGTTATCCATTAAAATAATTATAATTGGAGGGGGGGAGGGCAGGCTTCATCCATCATTTAGTGAACATAAAGGGGACTTGTCCCCATACATTTTGTAATTAGTTTGTACCTTAGTTGCCCATTTTACGTTTTTAACCTTTAATAAACCTTCAAATAAAATAATCCAATTTACTGATCTATAAATCCCATTTTCCTAAAGTTTAAAATCATTTCTTAAAGTTTAATACACACTGTGGGGAACAGAGACACTTTTTTGATCGATTATTTGAATTATTACGGCTTGTAACTTGTCACTGGCCCTCCATCTCGTAGATGGGGTCTAGGACACTTGTTCGCCGCATCTTCATCGCTGACAGTTCAGCGCGCAGTTAGAACTCTGAACTGTCAGCGATGAAGAATAACGCGGCCGTTTCACCGCGGCTGCAGCTATGTAAGAGCTGACAGTTCAGCGCTAAACTGTCAGCTCTTACAAATGTAAAAGTAAAACGAAAATAACCCCCGCTAATAAATGATTCCCAAACCCCAACACTAAAAATAACCCCTTTTCTAAAAATAACCCCAATACTAATATTAACCCCCGAACCCTAATACTAACCCCCTAAACCCTAATACTAACCCCCGACCCCTAATACTAAGCCCCTAAACCCTAATACTAACCCCCGACCCCTAATACTAACCCCCTAAACCCTAATA
The DNA here is from genome assembly GCA_036172795.1 of Pelodytes ibericus. Taxonomy (NCBI): domain Eukaryota; kingdom Metazoa; phylum Chordata; class Amphibia; order Anura; family Pelodytidae; genus Pelodytes; species Pelodytes ibericus. The sequence goes on along the minus strand of CM069858.1, from coordinate 213,116,097 downwards.
CTAACCCCCGACCCCTAATACTAAGCCCCTAAACCCTAATACTAACCCCCGACCCCTAATACTAAGCCCCTAAACCCTAATACTAACCCCCGACCCCTAATACTAACCCCCTAAACCCTAATACTAACCCCCGACCCCTAATACTAAGCCCCTAAACCCTAATACTAACCCCCGACCCCTAATACTAAGCCCCTAAACCCTAATACTAACCCCGACCCCTAATACTAACCCCCTAAACCCTAACACTAAAATTAACCCACTAAACCCTAATTCTAACCATCCTTAAATGAAAATAGGTAAACCTTTAGCGAAGAAGTGTCCCGCGATGAAATCTCCAGCGACGAGCTGTCTTGTGCTGCAGAGTCGGCGGTGAAGCGGCTGCGCGGAAGCAGCCGCGATGAAGAGTCCCATCCCCTCGTAGTTGTACCCAAGCGAGTCAGTCAGTAGAGCAAGATGAGGAATAGCGCTTAACAAACTGTTCACACCGGTGTAGCCAGTTCGCCTGTATTGTTTTCCAATCGCCCCACGGGTCTTCAAAGTTGACGGATTTCCACCAAGTCAGTGGAGGGGGCTGTCCGGAATTGCTTTCCAAATGGGTTAATCTTTCCCCAACTTTTAGTTTCAGTATCAATATGTAGGGCAGGGGTGTCCAAGTTTGTTTTGCAGTGGGCCACTTCACGGTAAATCTATTTGTGCGTGGGCCGCATTCATGTTTCCTTGAAAGTAAATGTATGTATGTATGTATACACATACATACATACATGTGGATATATATATCACCGTAACATGCAGTGTAAGTGTATCACAGATTCCCCAGTAAGACAGCAGAAATAAAAAAAAAACTCACATTCAATGCACACACATGTGAATACACAAATAGGCAGTCCCACTTCCACACATAGTCCCACTTCCACACACATTCACACACACAGTCCCACTTCCACACACATTCACAAACACAGTCCCACTTCCACACACATTCACACACACAGTCCCACTTCCACACACATTGACACATAGTCTCACTTCCACACACATAGTCCCACTTCCACACACATTCACACACACAGTCCCACTTCCACACACATTGACACATAGTCTCACTTCCACACACATAGTCCCACTTCCACACACATTCACACACACAGTCCCACTTCCACACACCTTCACACACACAGTCCCACTTCCACACACATTCACACATAGTCCCACTTCCACACACATTCACACACACAGTCCCACTTCCACACACAGTCCCACTTCCACACACATTCACACACACAGTCCCACTTCCACACACATTCACACACACAGTCCCACTTCCACACACATTCACACACACAGTCCCACTTCCACACACATTCACACACACAGTCCCACTTCCACACACATTCACACATAGTCCCACTTCCACACACACAGTCCCACTTCCACAGACATTCACACACAGTCCCACTTCCACACACACAGTCCCACTTCCACAGACATTCACACACAGTCCCACTTCCACACACATTCACACACACAGTCCCACTTCCACACACATTCACACACAGTCCCACTTCCACACACACAGTCCCACTTCCACACACACAGTCCCACTTCCACACACACAGTCCCACTTCCACACACACAGTCCCACTTCCACACACATTCACACACAGTCCCACTTCCACACACATTCACACACACAGTCCCACTTCCACACACATTCACACATAGTCCCACTTCCACACACACAGTCCCACTTCCACACACATTCACACACACAGTCCCACTTCCACACACACAGTCCCACTTCCACACACATTCCCACTTCCAGACACACATAGACATTGCTTTGTTTTTTTTTTTTTAAGAACCCCTTTCCCCCCCAGCATGTTGTCAGATGGTTTGTTCCCCCTCCCTGCTCGTTTACTTGTATCTGCAGGGAGGGGGATTGTCCCATCTGTGAGCTCCCATTCTTCATCTGAGCACCGGGATGTCACTGACACCCGGTGCTCCATCGGGGTCAGAGTGCGAGGGGCGGAGCTTTCTCCAATGCGCGAGGGGAGAAAGCTCAGTCCCCTCGTGCTCAGACTTTGTTAAAGCACCGGGTGTCAGTGACATCCCGGTGCGCATTTTGTTGGAACAGCTGAGAGGTGCGGCTACCGCTGCCACTCTCAAGCGGGCCGCACCTCTCTGGCCGGCGGGCTGCATTTGGCCGTGGGCCCGTGATGTAGGGAATTACCCGTTTCCACCTGGTTTTGCTAGTCTGATTTTTGCCTCATTTTGGAATTGCAGTACAAATAATATAATAAGATACATTATTTTAAGATTTTAATAAATATTAACTAATAACTAACTAGAAATACTAACATTTTAACAAGTCTCAATAGAAAAGGTAAATTAATTAATATGTAAAAGACTCAAAGTACAGCAAGGCACTAATTATTTAAATTAAAATCTGGGGACTCGCATGATAGAAATAGGTTGATATAAGTCATCCAACCATGATCAAAAGCACACGCCAGTTCATCCTCACAACAGGAACAACTAACATTTCCCTTCTATATTAGAAGCACAAGTTCAATATAATGTTCAGTGTCCCTTTAAGATGAACACGGTTTAATTCTCTAGGGCTGTATTGTGTAACATAAGACTGTATTTTACTGAATTGTAATACACAAATTCCAGGTATTAAGTACAGATCTCTGTACACGCAGTGACTAATACCCTGTTCTGGAAGCACAAGTGATATCGTTAAAAAAAAAAAAAAAAATGCTTTATTTTCATTATAGGGGCACCACCATTGTTAAAACAATTACCGTCACCAATTTGTTTATTTTGCGAACTAAAAAAAAAAATAAAAAAATTATGGATTGTGCTTCCAAAGTTGCAAGTTTTGTCCTGGTTATGACATCATTACATGTCATCATCACACGTAAATGACACTTTACACAGTGAAAGTAATTCATTTGCATATGAAGTCACGTGTGATGCCATAAACAGACTCATTTAACCCCTTTGCGACAGTAGGATGTGCATACATTCATCCTGAGTATCCACGCTACTAGTAGTTTTTGCCTTATAACTTACATTAAAAAAAACAAAACAGAAAAACATTAAAACCATTGGGTATTACTAAACTCAAGGCAAATATTAGAATCCATTTAGTAGTTTTATTTTGTTATGGTTTGTAGATGTTACATTTCTCATCATATTTTTTATTTTGCAGTAAATTATTTAATATGATGAAAATAATGGTATCTAAAGAAAGCCCTTCTTATGCCGATAATAAACAATATATATTAAGTGTGGGTACATTAAATGAGAAAGAGGACACTTACAGCTAAACACAAACAATGCAGTCATGAAGGGTACAAAACTTTGAAAACACATTTTTATCTTTGGAGCATTGCAAGCAAACTGCATAACATTAAAGGAACATTGAAGGAAGCAAGGGTTAAATAAAAAACATGTCCCGGGACGTGTGCAGTTTTACTAACTGCTGTTCCTGGTTGTCGCATGCTGACAATGGCTCGCCCCGCTCTGACTGCTGAATGTTAGGGTCTCCCCCTGCTAGCGCAGAGAGAGAGACCCCTGTTTTTGCATGGGATCAGCAGGGGGGAGCTAGTTAAGGTCCCCGCAGCTGAATGCAAAAACAAGGGTCTCCTATCTACTATCAGAAGTACACGCAAGTTCATCCTCATACTAGGGACAACGGACATTTCACTTGTGATTCTATATTATAAGCACAAGTGGAAAAAAAAACATTTAGTGTCCTTTTAACACACTACATAGATATATAGGATTTTATTTATACATTTTAGCAAATCTGACATCTAAGTTAAGTTTTACAATCATTTTAGACCGTTAAATAGAAGAATGAAAACATTTCATGGTAGTTTTCCTTGAATAGTCCTTTCCGCGTGGAAGGATCTGCTTTACTCCATGAATTAGTACACAGAGGCAGTGCCTTTGGAAGGACTGACTAGGTTTTTGTGTAGAGGCGGGTTTTACAATTAATTACTGAAAACAAACGTGTGATTTGTAAAATGCTGGCATTACACACACAGCTCGTTATGGCAGAGGCCCAACCCTGACACACTATCAGTCCTCATGTTCCTATCCTAACTTCATCCAATAGGGCAAAGATGGTTATTCACCAAAACCGAACCGACAAGGGTATGGAAGCTGGAAATGTATCCAGTGCGGCTATCAGTGCCTGTTTTTTGCGGTTTGCTTGCCAGTTCAGTTTTAATGAACAGCTTCTTGGGTATTTTCCCAGTACCTACCACGCCAGCCTAAAACCTAGTAGCGTGTTACATACATATATACACACATATATATATATCTTGGAATTAGCCAAGGGCAGCCAGCAGGTGGCGCTGCAGCGTTTGTGGAACTATACCATGTATATCAATGGCAGGCTGAGTATCATGGCAGATGTAGTTACATATCAGCTAAACCTTTGCCCGCCCTGAAAAATGTTCATGTCTAACCCTCGTTTTCCCGTGAAAACAATTGTAAGGGGCTTTGTCCCTGTTAAATGGTATTTACCAAGTAAATGCAGAGTATAAAAATGATCTGTACATTGTATTAATCTGTACGTTTGCAGTTTTTGCTAAGAGAAAAATATGCAATTCATCTGAACAGTCTTTGGACCGAAGCATGTACATTAATATTTGATATAATTGTATATTATCCGTGTTCCGTGTGCAGAGGAGGCTTGCCAGGTATTCTGGATCTGGACTGCACCTTATAGGAGGGACCAATTGATATGCTAATGAAGAGGTCGTCTCTGTAATGATGCAAGTGAGCCCTCCTGAGTAGCTTACATCCCACAGGGAAATTGATGTCCGTTCTTGGGGAGATGTGGCCCCCATTGTTTGTTACCGCTCTTTTAAATATTTACAAACACAACATTCGTAAATCTAACAAACGCCCCACAAAATGCTGAACAGTGTCAGTTACTAGCTGTTGTCTGGCTGTGCCAGCAAATTGGAGGCTGATAAGAGGTTTTTGCGGTGTGTTGAGATAAGAGTGCCAAACAGACTGACATAGGAAGGTTTTTCTCCATGAAAATTGCAGTGAAAGTGGCGAACATTGAGCGACTTTCTTCAAATGTAAAAACCTATACTCTTGCTTATCGGTGACAAATAAAGATCAAAGCGCTATAAATGTACAGAATAAGATGTGACCAGACTTCCAGACTCTCCTATGCTATAGCTGTAATTATGTGGATCACATGGGCTTTCCATGCAGGAAGTGCATCATTTGGAATGTTCTCCTGGTCACAGACCCAATCTCCTACTTCCTGTGACTTAGTGTGCAGGTTTAAAGGGGCTCTCGCATCAGAGATATTCTTTACAACAAGGGGTCTGCAAACGGTGGCCCTTGATTGTTAAGCAACTTTTTTTTTAAATGAAAAACAAAATTCTACATATTTGTTAACTAAAATAAGACATGTAATACCCCTGGGCACACTGCATCATTAAGTTCTAACACATCTTTCCCCTGCACAGTGGAGTGACTGATGTGCGTGTGTGGTACTTATATGCCGGACTGCACTGCCAAGTTGGAATTTATGGAGGGACCGCACTGCCTATCATGCTCAGCCAAGCTGGCATTTATGGAGGGACTGCACTGCCTATCATGCTCAGCCAGGCTGACATTTATGGGGGGGACTCTGCACTGCCTATCATGCTCAGCCAAGCTGGCATTTATTGGGGGACTGCACTGCCTATCATGCTCAGCCAAGTTGACATTTATGGGGGGACTGCACTGCCTATCATGCTCAGCCAAGCTGGCATTTATGGAGGGACTGCACTGCCTATCATGCTCAGCCAAGCTGGCATTTATGGGGGGACTGCACTGCCTATCATGCTCAGCCAGGCTGACATTTATGGGGGGACTCTGCACTGCCTATCATGCTCAGCCAAGTTGACATTTATGGGGGGGACTGCACTGCCGATCATGCTCAGCCAAGCTAGCATTTATGGGGGGGACCACACTGCCTATCATGCTCAGCCTAGCTGGCATTTATGGGGAACTGCACTGCCAAGCTGGCATTTATGGAGGAACTGCACTGCCTATCATGCTCACCCAAGCTGACATTTAAGGGGGGGACTGCACTGCCTATCATGCTCAGCCAAGCTGGCATTTATGGGGGGGGACTGCACTGCCTATCATGCTCAGCCTAGCTGGCATTTATGGGGAACTGCACTGCCAAGCTGGCATTTATGGAGGAACTGCACTGCCTATCATGCTCAGCCAAGCTGACATTTAAGGGGGGGACTGCACTGCCTATGATGCTCATCCAAGCTGACATTTATGGGGGGGACCACACTGCCTATCATGCTCAGCCTAGCTGGCATTTATGGGGAACTGCACTGCCAAGCTGGCATTTATGGAGGAACTGCACTGCCTATCATGCTCAGCCAAGCTGACATTTAAGGGGGGGACTGCACTGCCTATCATGCTCAGCCAAGCTGGCATTTATGGGGGGGACTGCACTTCCTATCATGCTCAGCCAAGCGGACATTTATGGGGGTGCACTGCCTATCATGCTCAGCCAAGCTGGCATTTATGGAGGGACTGCACTGATTATCATGCTCAGCCACGATGGCATTTATGGGGGACTGCACTGCCTATCATGCTCTGACAAGCTGACATTTATGGGGGGACTGCACTGCCTATCATGCTCAGCCAAGCTGGCATTTATGGAGGCAATGCACTGATTATCATGCTCAGCCACGATGGCATTTATGGGGGACTGCACTGCCTATCATGCTCTGACAAGCTGACATTTATGGGGGGACTGCACTGCCTATCATCCTTAGACAAGCTGGGTGTTATTGGGGGACTACAATACCTATCATGCTCAATCATGCTGGAATTTATATGAAGGGGATGCAATAGATACCTGTGGGTTTGCTCTGTGCTGTGCCTTGCTATTCAGAAACAGCAGGTATGAGGGCTGGCGCACGCTGACTCAGCCAATCAGAGCAGGGACTCACTGTCTGATCAGGGTCCGCAGAGTACCAGGTCCTTTCTGCAGATCCCATGCAAAAACAAGGGTCTCTCTCTGCACTAGCAGGAAGTGCCAGTTGCCCACCAGGCTGCGACAGCTGCCGGTCAGAGAAGAAACTGAACTGTGCGGTGAAAAAAAAGTCCATGTCGGTTTATCCTCATACTAGGGACAACTAACATTTCACTTGTTGTGCTTCTGTCTTAGAAGCACAAGTGAAAAATAAAGTGTAGTGTCCCTTAAACTTTTTTTTTTAAAACCCTGGCTTTCATGCAGGATTCAAAGGGTTAAAAAAAGTATAGCCTTGTTTAACTTGCAGAAAAGATGAGAGAGAGGGGGCACAAGAGAGTAAGATCTAAATATGTCTAGAGGATCAGTGGAGGAGAGAGTATTTAATAGGAGGAAAACTACCCGAGAGAACACTGATTTACATCAGGAGAATTAAAAGAACATTAGAAAGTATTACTGAGAAGGTAGTGGATGCATGGAATAGCCTTCTAAGCTGAAGTGGTAAAGATTAATGCAGTGATGCGTGGGATAGGCACAAGGCTATTCTGAACAGAAGAGCAGGCCAAGGAAATAAAGGGGTAAAGAAAGTCACACAGACTGTTCCTTTAAACTGGGGGTTATAACCCCACACACAGCCCTATCCAATACTCATATAGTCATATTAACTCCTTCTACACACAATCATACCATTAGCGGACCCGGTTTTAAACTGCTCAGCATTAACTTCCAAGTCTTTGGCTGTCTGAGGATAATTGGAGTTTTAAAGCCACTAGACGCCCATCACAGGGAAGATGGGGGGAAACAAATATATATAAAAAATCCCAATGCAAAGCTTTCTGCTGCGGCACTACAACTCCCATAATCCTCTGACCCCTTGCCACAGGCCATATGCTGGCTGAGGATTACTGAAGGCGTGGGTCACTAGAGGTCCGCCTCTAACACAGTACAAAGGTGTAATGCCGGCCCTGTCAGTCTCAATTCTCAAGGGATGTAAACATGACAACATGTAAGGATTTCCCTGAAGGGTCTACTCAACAAAGAGAGAACTGCAGGGAACTGAGAACGGAATTTTAAACTTTAGGCCAAAGTAGCAGAGTTGGAAAAATTCTCCAGTGCAGCTGCATGGGAGAACTTTTCCAACTCGGCTACTTTGGCCTTAAGTTTGTAATTCCCCTCCCAATGCCCTGCCGTTCTCTCTTTACTGAGTAGAGCCTTAATTAAAACGTAATCACGCCAGTAACCACATTCCCAAGTGGGAAAACTAATCGTCACCGTACCACTGAGGCCTGACACATATTTGTATAGTTTATTAGCTATTCAAAATAAGGGGGGGTGGAGATGCAGTACCATAGATTTGCTCCATAACCAACTCCGCAATCTTTAGGAGCCAACCTAGTCGGTATTATGCGTCTCGGAAATGGGACCGTCACAAAGTTATATGTAAAACAATCACACAAAAAAAGGTTAGGAGCCAGCAAATGGGATTTTAGTAGCCCTGTCCCTCGGCTTCCCGGTATTTGTCAGGCCCTCTGTTAATGAATCCCGATTTTTAGTTATTTATAATTATATTAGTTATATTATATTAGTTATATTATAATAAGGTTATGTATTTTGGCATTTCGCTCTCTGTGCCAGAGATTGTGCGACCCCAATGTTAGTGATCCAATGAGCGTGTGTGCAGCCAACTTTTGCTTTCTTTGCAAAATAATAATAATAATAATAATATATTCTGTCCTAGCTGGGCTCAGGGGTGTATCACACATGGAATACACTGAGCAGAAGAGGTCAGGAGGAATAGTTCATAGTCCACATACTGTGATATGGATCTGGATTGCTTAATACGGTATATATTCCGCAGTCATTTTGTATTTTAGCATAATGTGTGTGTTTTTTTCAATAGATGTAGCAACTCCACCTCACTTGGAGTATTGTACAGAGCACTGGTGAGACCTCACTTGGAGTATTGTACAGAGCACTGGTGAGACCTCACTTGGAGTATTGTACAGAGCACTGGTGAGACCTCACTTGGAGTATTGTACGCAGTACTGGAGACCGTATCTCCAGAAGGATATTGATACTTTGGAGAGAGTTCAGAGAAGGGCTACTAAACTGCTTCATGGGTTGAAGGATAAAACTTACCAGGAAAGGTTAAAGCATCTTAACATGTATAGCTTGGAGGAAAGATGTAGGGGGGATATGATAGAAACATTTATATACATAAAGGGAATCAACACAGTAAAGGAAGAGAGTATATTTAAAATAAGAAAAACTACCACAACTAGAGGACAGTGTCTTAAATTAGAGGGGCAACGATTTAAAAGTAATATCAGGAAGTATTACTTTACTGAGAAAGTAGTGGATTTATGGAATAGCCTTCCAGCAGAAGTGGTAGAGGTAAACACAGTCAAGGATTTTAAGCATGCATGGGATAGACACAAGGCTATCGTAGCTATAAGACTATGATACCCTATATGAACAATATTTATATACTAAATACAGCTGCTATACAATTAATGAGCTGAGTAGCCTCTTATAATTATATTATAGCACACAATTATATGTGATTAGGCTTTTTATAAGTACCAATACATTATTTGTTTAATAGCCTGTTGAGGGTATGGTAACAGTCCCCCAATACCTGTCTCCTGCCAGCTTCCCAGTCTGAGAGCAGATCAGCAACTGACAGATACTTCCGGCTTTCACTCCCACTGGGCTTCGCTCCGCCCACTGTCGTGACGTCATTCTGCAATCCACCTATCCGGTGAACGCGTGCTGGCCAAGCTAGCAGTCTTATTGCCAGGCCAAGGGAACCAATACCTTAGTGATTCCTTAGCGACCGTCGCTATGGTTACTGCCTCCATAGCAAGTATACAGATCTATACAGATCTATACATGCAGTACTCAGGTCATACAGAGGATACTGCTTTTAATATGGGTTTGAAAAGTGTTTTCCCACTGAATATAACTGATTTAGATGGCATGTTTACTGCTCATAGCTCATGCATCACACTGTACCATTATGCTGATGTCCACATATACCTTCCCAAGAGACCCTATTTAGGAGGGGGACTTTCCTCCTCTATTGTCCCTCATTCCTCTTCTAGTGTCCCTATATTTCTCCTCTATTGTCCCTCTTTTCTGGAAGCTGGAGAGTTTTTGGTTTGTGTGACTGTACAGACTCCACAGCAATAAAACAAAATAAAGCGACTTTAGACTGCATATTAATTTGGGTGAATAAAATACTTATTTTTGTCTTATTCCAAATTACTTATTGAATTACTGAAATAGTTACCACAAAGTCAATGAAAACATTCTGGTAATGCATACTTCCCAAGTGCCGCTCTTTCCTCTATTGTCTCTCTTTCCTCCTCTATTGTCCCTCTTTCCTTTACTATTGTCCCTCTATCCTCCTCTATTGTCCCTCTTTCCTTCACTATTGTCCTTCTCTCCTCCTCTATTGTCCCTCTTTCCTTCACTATTGTCCCTCTTTCCTTCACTATTGTCCCTCTTTCCTCCTCCATTGTCCCTCTTTTCTCCTCCATTGTCCCTCTTTCCTTCACCATTGTAACTATTTCCTCCTCTATTGTCCTTCTTTCCTCCTTTATTGTCCCTCTTTCCTCCTCTATTGTTACTCTTTCCTCCTCTGTTGTCTCTCTTTCCTCCTTTATTGTCCCCCTTTCTCCTCTGTTGTCTCTCTTTCCTCCTCTATTGTCACTATTTCCTTCACTATTGTCCTTCTCTCCTCCTCTATTGTCCCTATTTCCTTCACTATTGTCCTTCTCTCCTCCTCTATTGTCCCTCTTTCCTCCACTATTGTCCCTCTTTCCTTCACTATTGTCCCTCTTTCCTTCACTATTGTCCCTCTTTCCTCCTCCATTGTCCCTCTTTCCTTCACTATTGTTACTCTTTCCTCCTCTATTGTCCATCTTTCCTCCTTTATTGTCCCTCTTTCCTCCTCTATTGTTACTCTTTCCTCCTCTGTTGTCTCTCTTTCCTCCTTTATTGTCCCCCTTTCTCCTCTGTTGTCTCTCTTTCCTCCTCTATTGTCACTATTTCCTTCACTATTGTCCTTCTCTCCTCCTCTATTGTCCCTCTTTCCTCCTCTATTGTCCCTCTTTCCTTCACTATTGTTCTTCTCTCCTCCTCTATTGTCCCTCTTTCCTCCACTATTGTCCCTCTTTCCTTCACTATTGTTGCTCTTGCCTTCACTATTGTCCCTATTTCCTCCTCTATTGTCCCTCTTTCCTTCACTATTGTTACTCTTTCCTCCTCTATTGTCCCTCTTTCCTCCTCTATTGTCTCTCTTTCCTCCTTTATTGTCCCTCTTTCCTCCTCTATTGCCACTCTTTCCTCCTCTATTGTCCCTCTTTCCTCCTCTATTGTCTCTCTTTCCTCCTTTATTGTCCCTCTTTCCTCCTCTATTGCCCCTCTTTCCTCCTCTATTGTAACTCTTTCCTTCACTATTGTCCCTCTTTCCTTCACAATTGTCCCTCTTTCCTTCACAATTGTCCCCCTTTCCTCCTCTATTGCCCCTCTTTCCTCCTCTATTGTCTCTCTTTCCTTCACTATTGTCTCTCTTTCCTTCTCTACTGTCCTTCTTTCCTTCACTATTGTCCCTCTTTCCTCCTCCATTGTCCCTCTTTCCTTCACCATTGTGACTATTTCCTCCTCTATTGTCCTTCTTTACTCATCTATTGTCCCTATTTCCTTCACTATTGTCCTTCTCTCCTCCTCTATTGTCCCTCTTTCCTCCACTATTGTCCCTCTTTCCTTCACTATTGTCCCTCTTTCCTCCTCCATTGTCCCTCTTTCCTTCACTATTGTTACTCTTTCCTCCTCTATTGTCCCTCTTTCCTCCTCTATTGTTACTCTTTCTTCCTCTATTGTCCCTCTTTCCTCCTCTGTTGTCTCTCTTTCCTCCTTTATTGTCCCCCTTTCCTCCTCTGTTGTCTCTCTTTCCTCCTCTATTGTCATTATTTCCTTCACTATTGTCCTTCTCTCCTCCTCTATTGTCCTCTTTCCTTCACTATTGTCCTTCTCTCCTCCTCTATTGTCCCTCTTTCCTCCTCTATTGTCTCTCTTTCCTCCTTTATTGTCCCTCTTTCCTCCTCTATTGCCCCTCTTTCCTCCTCTATTGTAACTCTTTCCTTCACTATTGTCCCTCTTTCCTTCACAATTGTCCCTCTTTCCTTCACTATTGTCCCTCTTTCCTTCACAATTGTCCCCCTTTCCTCCTCTATTGCCCCTCTTTCCTCCTCTATTGTCTCTCTTTCCTTCACTATTGTCTCTCTTTCCTTCTCTACTGTCCTTCTTTCCTTCACTATTGTCCCTCTTTCCTCCTCCATTGTCCCTCTTTCCTTCACCATTGTGACTATTTCCTCCTCTATTGTCCTTCTTTACTCCTCTATTGTCCCTATTTCCTTCACTATTGTCCTTCTCTCCTCCTCTATTGTCCCTCTTTCCTCCACTATTGTCCCTCTTTCCTTCACTATTGTCCCTCTTTCCTCCTCCATTGTCCCTCTTTCCTTCACTATTGTTACTCTTTCCTCCTCTATTGTCCCTCTTTCCTCCTTTATTGTCCCTCTTTCCTCCTCTATTGTTACTCTTTCTTCCTCTATTGTCCCTCTTTCCTCCTCTGTTGTCTCTCTTTCCTCCTTTATTGTCCCCCTTTCCTCCTCTGTTGTCTCTCTTTCCTCCTCTATTGTCATTATTTCCTTCACTATTGTCCTTCTCTCCTCCTCTATTGTCCTCTTTCCTTCACTATTGTCCTTCTCTCCTCCTCTATTGTCCCTCTTTCCTCCACTATTGTCCCTCTTTCCTTCACTATTTTTCCTCTTGCCTTCACTATTGTCCCTATTTCCTCCTCTATTGTCCCTCTTTCCTTCACTATTGTTACTCTTTCCTCCTCTATTGTCCTTCTTTCCTCCTCTATTGTCTCTCTTTCCTCCTTTATTGTCCCTCTTTCCTCCTCTATTGTAACTCTTTCCTTCACTATTGTCCCTCTTTCCTTCACAATTGTCCCTCTTTCCTTCACTATTGTCCCTCTTTCCTTCACAACTGCCCCCCTTTCCTCCTCTATTGCCCCTCTTTCCTCCTCTCGACAAAGAGGGGGGTGGGTGCTACAATGCCCGAGAACAAACAGTACTACAATAGTCTGTCCTGTAGGATAATACCTACTCGGGAGAGCGACTCCATTTTTTGCCTGCTTACAACATTACAAAGGAACCACTCCATTAGCATATCAGACTGATCCCACCCATAAGGGCAGTCCAGATCCGAAATGCATGGCTAGGAACACAGCAATCCACAGACGTACGTTTCGGCCTACATTGGCCTCGTCAGTGTGGTATGGCTGATGATCCTCTAGGTGCAAGCAGGCCAGGGACCCACGGCCGTAGGCATACCCTGTTACTCATGGCGACAAAGAGGGGGGTGGGTGCTACAATGCCCGAGAACAAACAGTACTGCAATAGTCTGTCCTGTAGGATAATACCTACTCCTCTATTGTCTCTCTTTCCTTCACTATTGTCTCTCTTTCCTTCACAATTGTCCCCCTTTCCTCCTCTATTGTCTCTCTTTCCTTCACTATTGTCCCTCATCCCTCACCAGCCTGCACCAGGTAAGAAATCTACACTCTTTCTCTGACAGTGTGACATACTGTGTTTGTGTGTGTAATACACTGTGTGTTTTTGTGCCATACTGTGTGTCTGTGTGATACATACTGTGTGTGCTTGCGTGAGATAGTGGGGGGGGGGGGGGGGGGGGGGCTTAAATGCTCTGAAACTGCCTAGCTGGTAACCAGAAGGGGTTAAATGCTCTGAAAATGTTCCTGTCTGATAATGACTTTAAGTATATTTTAAATATATTATTTGACCTGAAATCTAAATGATTCCAAAGGCTTCCTAATAGTTTATATAATATATGTGTCATATAAAAATGTGTCTCTGAATGGCAGAGGTAAGATGTGATCACCCTACTTTGCACCATAGCAATTAATTACTTGCTTGAGAATTTACCACACCACTCTGCCCAACCCACTTAATTAGCATAACTCAGATCCACTTGGTTATTATGGTGCAGATTATATCACTATTGTAAAATAAATGCTCACTGCACATTAAATCATCATTATGCCAGATCCTTAGCACATCACCATATTATTTTTTGTTCAGACTACAAACTACAATGTTTTTAGATAGGACACATATAAAAGGACATAGAGCTTTATATTTGCTCTTTATGCATAACCTCCATTGAAACACACTTTGCCAGTCACAGACAATGAGTGGTAAGGTATAGTTATCAGATAATTAAAAGGATTTTGATCAAATGCATTCCTTGGTTTTGTTTCCTTCCTCTGCTCCCTTTAACTCTCTTTTCCCAGCCCTCCTTTCATTACTGCTTCTACATGCCTTGTCATTGAACCCAGCTTGCACCCACATAACTTGCCACAACACCACCTTTCACCCACAGGTCTAGACAGAGGACCAAGCCTGCACCCACATAACTTGCCACAGCACCACCTTTCACCCACAGGTCTAGACAGAGGACCAAGCCTGCACCCACATAACTTGCCACAACACCACCTTTCACCCACAGGTCTAGACAGAGGACCAAGCCTGCACCCACATAACTTGCCACAACACCACCTTTCACCCACAGGTCTAGACAGAGGACCAAGCCTGCACCCACATAACTTGCCACAACACCACCTTTCACCCACAGGTCTAGACAGAGGACCAAGCCTGCACCCACATAACTTGCCACAGCACCACCTTTCACCCACAGGTCTAGACAGAGGACCAAGCCTGCACCCACATAACTTGCCACAGCACCACCTTTCACCCACAGGTCTAGACAGAGGACCAAGCCTGCACCCACATAACTTGCCACAGCACCACCTTTCACCCACAGGTCTAGACAGAGGACCGTGCCTGCACCCACATAACTTGCCACAGCACCACCTTTCACCCACAGGTCTAGACAGAGGACCAAGCCTGCACCCACATTACTTGCCACAGCACCACCTTTCACCCACAGGTCTAGACAGAGGACCAAGCCTGCACCCACATAACTTGCCACAGCCCCACCTTTCACCCACAGGTCGAGACAGAGGACCAAGCCTGTACCCACATAACATATTGGGAAGTCAGACTAGTGATTTTTTACAAAAACACCCAGAGATATACATAAATACTAAACTGTGTGGCCTTAGTTAGGGCCGGCCTTCGTTGTGCAGGTGCCCTGTGCATGACATCCCTGTGACCCCCCCTATCCCCCCTCCAAAAGCACACGTCACCTAAACATCAACAACAAAAGAGGAAACAAATCTTTGTAACAAACAAATTATGAATAATAAATGCAAAACCAGGATAGCAGATGTAGATCAAGTGCAAAGCACATGGAAACATATCATTGCAGGTATAGAGCCACTGGTCAGTACACAAACCCAACCTCAGAGGTACAAAGCAACTGAAAGTCACATGCAAACTTAACATTTAAGGTATAGATCACACCCCAAGGCCACCCTCGGCACCCACTTTGCACTCAGCACTTTTTTTGCCCAGAACCTATTTTGCACTCTGCATTATTTTACCTAGAACCAACTTTGCACTATGGATTATTTTGCTTAGAACCCACTTTGGACTTTTTTTTTTGTCCAGAACCAACTCTGCTCTCTGTAATTATTTGCACTTTATTTGGACTTTGACTCCAGATCCATCTCTGCACTCAGGACTTACACCCAGACCCACGGTTGCACTCAGGAATTACACTTAGACCCATCTCTGCACTCGAGTCACACCCAGACCCATCTTTACACTCAGGACTTACACCCAGACCCACCTTTGCACTCTGGACTTACACCCAGACCCACCTTTGCACTCAGTACTTACACCCAGACCCATCTTTGCACTCAGGACTTACACCCAGACCCATCATTGCACTCAGGACTTACACCCAGACCCATCTTTGCACTCAGGACTTACACCCAGACCCATCTTTGCACTCAGGACTTACACCCAGACCCATCTTTGCACTCTGGACTTACACCCAGACCCATCTTTGCACTCAGTACTTACACCCAGACCCATCTTTGCACTCAGGACTTAAACCCAGACCCATCTTTGCCCTCAAGACTTACACCCAGACCCACCTTTGCACTCTGGACTTACACCCAGACCCACCTTTGCACTCAGTACTTACACCCAGACCCATCTTTGCACTCAGGACTTACACCCAGACCCATCATTGCACTCAGGACTTACACCCAGACCCATCTTTGCACTCAGGACTTACACCCAGACCCATCTTTGCACTCAGGACTTACACCCAGACCCATCTTTGCACTCTGGACTTACACCCAGACCCATCTTTGCACTCAGTACTTACACCCAGACCCATCTTTGCACTCAGGACTTAAACCCAGACCCATCTTTGCCCTCAAGACTTACACCCAGACCCATCTTTGCCCTCAAGACTTACACCCAGACCCATCTTTGCCCTCAAGACTTACTCCCAGACCCATCTTTGCCCTCAAGACTTACACCCAGACCCATCTTTGCCCTCAAGACTTACTCCCAGACCCATCTTTGCCCTCAAGACTTACACCCAGACCCATCTGTGCCCTCAAGACTTACACCCAGACCCATCTTTGCCCTCAAGACTTACACCCAGACCCAACTTTGCACTCACAGGACTTACCTGACTTGAGCTGCGCTTCACACATGCGTGGCTGCTGGCTAGGCGATACAGGCTGTAATGAGCAGCAGCTCACACAGCCTGCTTGGTCACTTGACCCCATTTTCACGAGAAATCGAAAGTAATTGAGTCATGTTGGTGCTGGAGTACGTCCTTGGGTGCACTGTAGGTGCACTGTAGGTGCTATAGCAAGTCCATGAGTGCAATGTGGCTGCCGGGGCAGCTCTCATAATATACAGCCAGGAAAATACAATAGACTTTGGTAATTGTCATTAATCTTTACCACCCCAGCTATTGTAAACTAAACTTGCGCATGCATGGGCTGGCAGGGCTGATCCTAGGCTCACTGACTCCTGGGTAGAAGAATTTGTTTGGAGCCCCAGGTGGGCATGATTATATTGCAAACTCCTCCCTTGGGCCCCCTGACTTCACCCGGTAACCTACTTCTCACAGCTTACCAGTGCCATGTCTCTAAACAGCTTCCCTGTGCCATCTGTGTAGCCAAACAGCTTTCCAGTTCCATCTTCATGCCCAAACATCTGATCAGTGCCATTTTTGTACCATCGGTACCTTCTTTTTGGCCACACAGCTTCCCAGTGCCATCTTTGTGGCCAAACATCTTCCCAGTGCCATCTTTATGCCCAAATAGCTTGCTAGTGATATCTTGTCCATAAACAGCTTGTCAGCACCCTAGTTATTCACAAACAGCATCCCAGTGCCATCTTTATTCCCAAACAGTTACCTAGTGCCATTTGTGTGGCCAAATAGCTTTCCAGTGCCATCTTCATGCCCATACAGATTATCAGTGCCATCTACGTGGTAAAAAGAGCTTCCCAGTGCCATCTCTGTGCCCAAACACAGCTTACCAGTGCCATCTTTGTGGCCAAGCAGCTTATTAGTACTATATTTTACCTAAATAGCTGGTCAGTGTCATCTTAATCCCCAGCTTCCCAGTGCCACCTTTGTGGCAAAACAGCTTCCCAGTGCCATAAACAGTTGCTGAGTGCCATCTTCATGCCCAAACAGCTTCCCAGTGCCATATTTGTAGCCAAACAACTTACTAGTGCTATCTTTGTGCCCAAACACAGCTTACCACTGCCATCTTGTCCCTAAACAGCTTACCAGTGCCATGTCTCTAAACAGCTTCCCTGTGCCATCTGTGTGGCCAAACAGCTTTCCAGTTCCATCTTCATGCCCAAACATCTTATCAGTGCCATTTTTGTGAGCAAACAGCTTCTCGGTACCATCTTTTTGGCCACACAGCTTCCCAGTGCCATCTTTGTGGCCAAACATCTTCCCAGTGCCATCTTTATGCCCAAATAGCTTACCAGTGCTATCTTGTCCCTAAACAGCTTGTCAGCACCCTAGTTATTCACAAACAGCATACCAGTGCCATCTTTGAGACAAAACAGCTTCCCCATACCATCTTTGTGGCCACACAGCTTCCCAGTGCCATCTTTGTGGCCAAACATCTTCCCAGTGCCATCTTTATGCCCAAATAGCTTACCAGTGCTATCTTGTCCCTAAACAGCGTGTCAGCACCCTAGTTATTCCCAAACAGCATCCCAGTGCCATCTTTGAGACAAAACAGCTTCCCCATACCATCTTTGTGGCCACACATCTTCCCAGTGCCATCTTTGTGGCCAAACATCTTCCCAGTGCCATCTTTGTGGTCAAACATCTTCCCAGTGCCATCTTTGTGGCCAAACATCTTCCCAGTGCCATCTTTGTGGCCAAACATCTCCCCAGTGCCATCTTTATGTCCAGATAGCTTACCGGTGCCATCTTGACCCCTAAACAGCTTATCAGCAACCTCGTTATTCCCAAACAGCATCCCAGTGCCATCTTTGAGACCAAACAGCTTATCAGTGCCATCTTGCCCCTACGGTGCAAAGTGCGAGCCTCAAGCTGTGCTCCCACCGATGCTTCCCTGTTAGACAGAAACCCGGGGCATGGTGCACCCTATGCAGCCACCCAGGATTGGCTCTGCATGCTGGTCTGTTAGCTATCCTGAGCCAACAAGGCAATGGGGGGAGGGAAAGGTGGGAAAGATATTTTGCCCCCAGGACAAAATCGTGTGTATGACCATGAACATAACATACTATTGTATAATGGAATCGTTTGTCACTTTGGTTGAGATAGTGACATGACATTATAATAGGGGAAGTGTTGGAATTTTGACTGTGGCAGGAGTGTCATTTTATAACAGGGCCAGGGTTGTAATTCCTATTGTGGCAGGGGTGTCATTTTATAACGGGAAGAGTTGTGGTATTGACTGTGACAGTAATGTCTTTTTATAACAGCTTGGGAACCACTACATAAACATATAGCAGCATGCACAGCGAGGGTACGCTTATACGAAATGGCTGTGGTCTTCTAACAGGACTGCGGCTGCGTCTATCCCCCCCTTATTCCACAGCTCAGGTGTAGGTGGGCGTTCTGATCAGACAGCATATGCCGTCAGCCTACTAATGAGATTCCCACGGCTGCCTCGCTCTCCTCTCGGCCACCCATCCCTCTGCTCGCTTTCATTGGGGCTTTCTTTGTTTATCCATTTTCCTTCCAGCTATTTTCTCAGCTCTTGGCTCCATCTTTCACTTTCTTCCATATATTTCCTTTGTCCATTGCTCTAATCTATCTTCTCCATTCCTACCCAATTTCCCATTGTACCAGCACATCCTCCCTTTATTCCCTCTTCTCCTGTTTTTTTTTTTCCTTTATCCCCTCTCCCTTGGCTGCATTCTCATGTCTCCTAATCCCCCCTTTTCCTCCAATCTTCTAATTATCTAATCTGTTCCTTTAGTACACAAGTTATCTTTTCATCTCTCTTATCCGTTCTATTTCTCTCATTATCACCCCCCCCCCCCCTTCTCTTGTTTCTCCCTCCCTTCCCTTGCAGGCTGTGTGCAGGGAGGGTACCGAAATGTCTACCAGCTGTCTCTCCTCCCTCTGAGCTGATCCCCTGGACCGTGATAGGGAGAGAGAATATCTGGACGATGCCCGCAGGTCTGTGAAAGCTGGGGGACTGGAAAGGGAAAGCCTAATTAATAGGGAGCTGACGCTGTCTTTTAATATATGTGGTCCTTACTGCCTAATTCTGTGTATTTGCCATCTTATTACAGTAACCCGGCTCCTGAGCTCATTATCACCCCTGTAACGTCTTATTACAGTAACCCGGCTCCTGAGCGCCTTATCACCCCTGTAACGTCTTATTACAGTAACCCGGCTCCTGAGCGCCTTATCACCCCTGTAACGTCTTATTACAGTGACCCGGCTCCTGAGCTCCTTATCACCCCTGTAACGTCTTATTACAGTAACCCGGCTCCTGAGCCCCTTATCACCCCTGTAACGTCTTATTACAGTGACCCGGCTCCTGAGCGCCTTATCACCCCTGTAACGTCTTATTACAGTAACCCGGCTCCTGAGCGCCTTATCACCCCTGTAACGTCTTATTACAGTAACCCGGCTCCTGAGCGCCTTATCACCCCTGTAACGTCTTATTACAGTAACCCGGCTCCCGAGCGCATTATCACCCCTGTAACGTCTTATTACAGTAACCTGGCTCCTGAGCGCCTTATCACCCCTGTAACGTCTTATTACAGTAACCCGGCTCCCGAGCGCATTATCACCCCTGTAACGTCTTATTACAGTGACCAGGCTCCTGAGCGCCTTATCACCCCTGTAACGTCTTATTACAGTAACCCGGCTCCTGAGCGCCTTATCACCCCTGTAACGTCTTATTACAGTGACCTGGCTCCTGAGCGCCTTATCACCCCTGTAACGTCTTATTACAGTAACCCGGCTCCTGAGCGCCTTATCACCCCTGTAACGTCTTATTACAGTGACCCGGCTCCTGAGCGCCTTATCACCCCTGTAACATCTTATTACAGTGACCCGGCTCCTGAGCCCCTTATCACCCCTGTAACGTCTTATTACAGTAACCCGGCTCCTGAGCGCCTTATCACCCCTGTAACGTCTTATTACAGTGACCCGGCTCCTGAGAGCCTTATCACCCCTGTAACGTCTTATTACAGTAACCCGGCTCCTGAGCGCCTTATCACCCCAGTAACGTCTTATTACAGTAACGGCTCCTGAGCGCCTTATCACCCCTGTAACGTCTTATTACAGTGACCCGGCTCCTGAGCGCATTATCACCCCTGTAACGTCTTATTACAGTAACCCGGCTCCTGAGCGCCTTATCACCCCTGTAACGTCTTATTACAGTAACCCGGCTCCCGAGCGCCTTATCACCCCTGTAACGTCTTATTACAGTAACCCAGCTCCTGAGCGCCTTATCACCCCTGTAACGTCTTATTACAGTAACCCGGCTCCTGAGCGCCTTATCACCCCTGTAACGTCTTATTACAGTAACCCGGCTCCTGAGCGCCTTATCACCCCTGTAACGTCTTATTACAGTAACCCGGCTCCTGAGCGCCTTATCACCCCTGTAACATCTTATTACAGTAACCCGGCTCCCGAGCGCCTTATCATCCCTGTAACGTCTTATTACAGTAACCCGGCTCCTGAGCGCCTTATCACCCCTCTAACGTCTTATTGCAGTAACCCCCTTATCACCCCTGTAACGTCTTATTATAGTAACCCCGCTCCCGAGCGCCTTATCACCCCTGTAACGTCTTATTACAGTAACCCGGCTCCTGAGCGCCTTATCACCCCTGTAACGTCTTATTACAGTAACCCGGCTCCTGAGCGCCTTATCAGCCCTGTAACGTCTTATTACAGTGACCCGGCTCCCGAGCGCCTTATCACCCCTGTAACGTCTTGTTATAGTGACCCGGCTCCTGAGCTCATTATCACCCCTGTAACGTCTTATTACAGTAACCCGGCTCCCGAGCGCCTTATCACCCCCATAACGTCTTATTACAGTAACCCGGCTCCTGAGCGCCTTATCACCCCAGTAACGTCTTATTACAGTAACCCGGCTCCCGAGCGCCTTTTCACCCCTGTAACGTCTTATTACAGTAACCCGGCTCCTGAGCGCCTTATCACCTCTGTAACGTCTTATTACAGTGACCCGGCTCCTGAGCGCCTTATCACCCCTGTAACGTCTTATTACAGTAACCCGGCTCCTGAGCGCCTTATCACCCCTGTAAAGTCTTATTACAGTAAACCAGCTCCCGAGCGCCTTATCACCCTGTAACATCTTATTACAGTAACCCGGTTCCTGAGTGCCTTATCACCCCTGTAACATCTTATTACAGTAACCCGGCTCCTGAGCGCCTTATCACCCCTGTAACGTCTTATTACAGTAACCCTGCTCCTGAGCCCCTTATCACCCCTGTAACATCTTATTATAGTAACCCGGCTCCCGAGCGCCTTATCACCCCTGTAACGTCTTATTACAGTAACCTGGCTCCTGAGCGCCTTATCACCCCTGTAACGTCTTATTACAGTAACCTGGCTCCTGAGCGCCTTATCACCCCTGTAACGTCTTATTACAGTAACCCGGCTCCCGAGCGCCTTATCACCCCTGTAACGTCTTATTACAGTAACCCGGCTCCTGAGCGCCTTATCACCCCTGTAACGTCTTATTACAGTGACCCGGCTCCCGAGCGCCTTATCACCCCTGTAACGTCTTATTACAGTGACCCGGCTCCCGAGCGCCTTATCACCCCTGTAACGTTTTATTACAGTAACCCGGCTCCCGAGCGCCTTATCACCCCTGTAACGTTTTATTACAGTAACCCGGCTCCTGAGCGCCTTATCACCCCTGTAACGTCTTATTACAGAAACCCGGCTCCTGATCGCCTTATCACCCCTGTAACGTCTTATTACAGTGACCCGGCTCCTGGGCGCCTTATCACCCCTGTAACGTCTTATTACAGTAACCCGGCTCCTGAGCGCCTTATCACCCCTGTAACGTCTTATTACAGTGACCCGGCTCCCGAGCGCCTTATCACCCCTGTAACGTTTTATTACAGTAACCCGGCTCCCGAGCGCCTTATCACCCCTGTAACGTTTTATTACAGTAACCCGGCTCCTGAGCGCCTTATCACCCCTGTAACGTCTTATTACAGAAACCCGGCTCCTGAGCGCCTTATCACCCCTGTAACGTCTTATTACAGTGACCCGGCTCCTGGGCGCCTTATCACCCCTGTAACGTCTTATTACAGTGACCCGGCTCCTGGGCGCCTTATCACCCCTGTAACGTCTTATTACAGTAACCCGGCTCCTGAGCGCCTTATCACCCCTGTAACGTCTTATTACAGTGACCCGGCTCCTGAGCGCCTTATCACCCCTGTAACGTCTTATTACAGTGACCCGGGTCCTGAACGCCTTATCACCCCTGTAACGTCTTATTACAGTAACCCGGCTCCTGAGCGCCTTATCACCCCTGTAACGTCTTATTACAGTAACCCGGCTCCTGAGCGCCTTATCACCCCTGTAACGTCTTATTACAGTAACCCGGCTCCTGAGCGCCTTATCACCCCCGTAACGTCTTATTACAGTAACCCGGCTCCTGAGCGCCTTATCACCACTGTAACGTCTTATTACAGTAACCCGGCTCCTGAGCGCCTTATCACCCCTGTAACGTCTTATTACAGTAACCTGGCTCCTGAGCGCCTTATCACCCCTGTAACGTCTTATTACAGTGACCCGGCTCCTGAGCGCCTTATCACCCCCGTAACGTCTTATTACAGTAACCCGGCTCCTGAGCGCCTTATCACCCCTGTAACGTCATATTACAGTAACCTGGCTCCTGAGCGCCTTATCACCCCTGTAACGTCTTATTACAGTAACCCGGCTCCTGAGCGCCTTATTACCCCAGTAACATCTTATTACCCCAGTAACATTTTATTACCCCAGTAACATCTTATTACCCCTGTAACATCTTATTACCCCAGTAACACCTTATTCCAGTGCAGATCCTGATATTTATGCTGTGCTATTGTTCCCATAGGTCCAGTTGGAGCAGGTTGCTCCTCACACATGGCTGAACATGATACTGAGATAAAGAGCAGTGCGTCTATCATCCCATGCTTCCTGTTTGTAGAGGTATAGTTTTCCCCTTCTTTTCCCCCTTTACAGTAATGCACCCCATCCTCAGTTATCCCCCGTGTTGGTTCCATCAGTCCCCGCATTGCCACCTCCTCTTTCTTCTCTCCAGCTCGTGCCGGGGTGAGGATTCTGCTGATATTGTGCATTGGAGTGTGAGAAGCAGCCAGGCAGGGGATGTAGGTTATGACTGAGGAGACGGCAGAGAAAGTGCAGTATTCTGGAATGTGAGACAGGCAGGGGGCGCAGGAACAAAAAGGGGATAATGTGGAAAACAAAGCAGGCCGGGTCAGGTACCCAGCAGGGTTCACGAGATTTGTGACCTACACTTTAATAATGTTCTATGGAACTTCACAGACCTTGAAATCAGGTGAGATGGCTCAGTGACACAAATGTAGAACACTCGGAGATAACATTCATCTTTCTGGGGTCAGTAAGTTGGGTAACAGTATCAACCCCTGGATGTTGGGAAGTAGCAGCATCCGGAGGGGGTACTTGGAAAAGAGAGACTATCTTGTCCCTGGTAAAGAGGGGTATTAACATGTGGCTGGGGTTTGGTCTGACCTCTAGCCAGTTAATGACTTTTATTCCATCAGTTGAAATACTCCCCAACTGTCCTGCTTAGCATGGGACGGTCCTGATTTGGGGGGAGGTAGACATATGATACTCACTATGATGACCTATCCAATGAGGAGAGCTGCCACCCAGCCAGTATTTTTTTTTTTTACCAGAAACTAGCTTCAAGCCAATGTTAAAGGGACTGTGACACATAAAGATTAGTTTTACTGTGAATATAGAGCATAAAAAATGACTGAAAATGATCTATACATTGTGTTAACAAAATTGCCTAAATTTGGAGATAAAACGTGTTTTCAAGGTGTCTGTCTAGTAGGAGACTAGACAGACACCTTGAAAACACGTTTTTCTCCAAATTTAGGCAATTTTGGAATAAGCAGGAGGCTTATGACATCACCTGTAGCCCGGTATGCAAATGAACGGCTTTTCAATGCGAAATGTGTCGCAGGTGATGTCATAAGCAGGCGACTCCACAGACACATTTAAAACACATTTCTCTCCAAATTCATACATTTGCTTGCAGTTTTGCTAACACAATGTATAGATCATTTTCAATCTTTTTTTTTTTATGCCTTATATTCACAGTAAGAACAATATTCAGGGGATACTGTCCCTTTAAGTCTATGCAGATAATAGCATGGCTGGTCATGGAGAGAAGGTGGCTACCAAAGTCCTGGGGTTATCAGAGGACAGGTTCATGTCTGCTCTCAATGTCCAGTGATAAGGGAAGTGCTGCCCTGAGTGTCAGTTAGGTTAGGCATGTCCCTGACTGATTATATACTTTGTTGTTATTACTATAGTGTATAATAAAAGGAGTGGGAAAGAGAGATAAGGTGAAAATAATGCAATAAAATGGAGCAGGGGGGTTGGATGTAAATAATGGAGCTGCGTACATGTGTCTGTGCTTGTATAGTACAAATAGAACGTTACGTGAATAGGTACAGAGGTGATGTAATTATCCACCTGCGTCAAATAATAATTACATCACTTGTTTTTTGGAGGAGCTGCTGAATTCTTTCTTTTTGTTCCGGTGGAGTCATTTTATACATGAAGCGCTAACGTAAGAAAGAGACTTCTCAGAAACATCTAACAACTTCGTGACATTAGGACGTACTATTCCGTGTCTAAAAGTCGTTAGGACGGCCATGGTACGTCCTGTGTTAAACAGCTCATCGCGGCTCCCTGTGATGAGCTGTGCTCGGATCCCGCCGCAGGGACTTGCAGTGTGATTCCACTTTGAGACAACTTTGAGTGACCCTGGTCTGACAGGGGAAATGTAGCCGGTGCTCAAAGCGAGCACCGGCTACATTTCTCTAAATCGCGCCATGGCCGAACCAGGCGTCAGTGACGTCACACGTGACGTCCGGAGGTCTCGCGATCTTTTGGCAGGGACCCACAGGGTCTATTAAGACCCTGATCGCGTCTCTGCCATAGTTTTCCTGGCTACCGGTCACCTTGGGATCGGTGGCCAGGAACAAATCGTGACGTTTTGGTGCTTGCGTCGTCTGGGACGCAAGCACCATGCGTCACGAAGGGGTTAAAACACACATTTGCTTGCAGTTTTGCTAACGCAATGCATAGATCATTTTCAGTATTTGTTTATGCTCCACACGCACAGTAAATACAATGTTTAAGTGATACCGTCCCTTTAAGTGAGAGTAAAACGCAATAGATGGAGAAAAATTGTGAATTAAAAAGGGAACCATTAAATCTTGTGGGGTGGGGGGGGGGAGGGGGACATTAAACAAATGTGTAACAAGGCAAAAAACTGTTAACCAATGAGTGGGACACGTGGAAAAAATAACTAAATGAAGAAATAACTAAATGAGATAAAACAACAAAAAAAAGCATTCAAATAATGAGCGGTCTGAGAGGCTTTAACATGAAGATGGAGGGATGAATCAAATAAAGGAGACTGGGGGATGGCGGCACGAAGGTACCCTAGAATAATAGGAGCGAAGGGAGAACGTGAACGGGGGAATGGAAGTGACAGGGGATTGACAGGGCGCAGGCAGTGTGTGGAAAGAAATGAGGGAGAAGGAACAGGAGGGAGAGAGAGGGGAGAGTGTGACATGATGAGGACTGACCTGTGATCGCTCAGGGGATCTCTCACTCCTTCTTGCACACATTAATCTCCAGCATTATTAGCTTCTCTCTCTTGTCTCCGACTCTCTTCTTTCACCCAGTTCTGTCTTTAATTTCCCTCTTGTTTTTGTCCTCCTTTCGTTCCATCTCTTTCTTCATCTGCTCTTCAATTTCGCCTCCTCTGTCCTCTTTACTCGTCTTGTCCATCAACCCTCTGGCTCTCCATCCTTTTGTGTTCCATCTCCCTCGTTACCCTGATCTCCTTGGCTTTATCTCTCCCTCTCTTCCACGACCAATACTACCTCCTTCCCAATACCCAACCCTCATTCCCCTTTCTCTGCCTCCATAATCTCTACCCTTCCAGTTCCCTTTCTCACACTCGCTCTACCTTTCACTCTTTTCTTGCTCAGACCCTCCACGTTACCCATCATATTCCTTTAAACCCTCTTCCGTCAAGTTACATCAGTGTCTCTCCTTCTCCATCCAACCGTCTTGCTCCTCCATCTTATTTTACTCCCCCTTCACACCCATCGATTACCCCCCATCTCACAAAATGCTCTATTTCCAGCTTGTTCTCATGGCCGGTACGGTCATCCTCTCCTACCACTTCGAATACACGGACACCTTCCCCGTCCACTCCCAGGGATTCTTTTGCTACGACACCTCTTTGTCGAAACCTTATCCGGGTCCTGAAAGTGCCAGCCGGGCACCACCACGTCTCTTGTACCCGCTGATTACGGTCCTGCCTATCCTCACGGTAACAGGGGTATTATCCTTAAAAAGTCTTAGGACATGGGAAGATACAGAACTTAGCATTTCCGGGGTTTGCTTCGGGGATATTAGCCATGGTCCATGTAAGGAGACCACTCTGTGGATCATATGTTTTCTAGAACTTGTGAGTTGTGCAAAACGAAAATTTTTGTTTCGTTTTCGTCCTTCTGGACAAATTTTTTTTTTTTTTTTTTGTTTCTTCCAAAACTGATTTCGTCCTCAGCTGCATTTGTTTTGGACGAAATTTGTTCGTTATTTTCATTTCGTTTATTTACTATATCTATAGGTTCTACTCACTAAAATGCAAATTTGGTGTTCGTCTTTCATTTGGACACTGTCAAATTCGGCACCCAACTCAATTTCGGCCTAATAGACTCGTTTTCGACTCATTACGACTTTAGTTGGGATATTCACTAAAACTCGAATGTGGAGGTCGACTTTGATTTTGAGACCAGTGAACAGACCCATAATAGTTCCATATATAATCTAATTGGAGCGCACAGGTCATTTACACTTTAAGCCAGATCAAGAAACACGGGGTACATTGAAAATATTCAATATTCAAAATATAAGAATCTTAAATCCCGTAAACTCCAGGAGTATTGCAAGTGGATAGACACAAGAGTCTCTCCCCGGGAGGCCTAAATGAAGAACAGTGTTAATTAACGATTTAAAAGTAATATCAGGAAGTATTACTTTACTGAGAGGGTAGTGGATGCATGGAATAGCCTTCCAGCCGAAGTGGTAGAGGTAAACACAGTGAAGGAGTTTAAGCATGCGTGGGATAGGTATAAGGCTATCCTAGATATAAGATAGGGAACTGGGGACTAATGAAAGTATTACATTACTGAGAGGGTAGTGGATGTATGGAATAGCCTTCCAGTAGAAGTGGTAGAGGGTAATACAGTGAGGGAGTTTAAGCATGCGTGGGATAGGTATAAGGCTATCCTAGATATAAGATAAGGCCAGGGACTAATGAAAGTATTACTTTACTGAGAGGGTAGTGGATGTATGGAATAGTCTTCCAGTAGAAGTGGTAGAGGTTAATACAGTGAGGGAGTTTAAGCATGCGTGGGATAGGTATAAGGCTATCCTAGATATAAGATAAGGCCAGGGACTAATGAAAGTATTACTTTACTGAGAGGGTAGAGGATGCATGGAATAGTCTTCCAGCGGAAGTGGTAGAGGTAAAAACAGTGAAGGAGTTTAAGCATGCGTGGGATAGACACAAGGCTATCCTAGATATAAGACCGGGAACGGGGGACTAATAAAAGTATTACATTACGGAGAGGGTAGTGGATGTATGGAATAGCCTTCCAGCTGAAGTGGTAGAGGTAAGCACAGTGAAGGAGTTTAAGCATGCGTGGGATAGGTATAAGTCTATCCTAGATATAAGATGGGGAACTGGGGACTAATGAAAGTATTACTTTACTGAGAGGGTAGTGGATGCATGGAATAGCCTTCCAGCGGAAGTGGTAGAGGTTAATACAGTGAAGGAGTTTAAGCATGCGTGGGATAGGCACAAGGCTATCCTAGATATAAGATAGGGAACTGGGGACTAATAAAAGTATTTAGAGGATTGGGCAGATTAGATGGACCGAATGGTTCTTATCTGCCAGTGACACATTATATGTTTCTATGTAATTTTGACACCAAAGTTTGATTTAGTTTCAGTCATAGTCTTTCCACTCAAATTCCATTTTAGTTTAGTCGGACTTTAGTCATCTGAATTGTTTTAGTTTTCGTTGACTAAATCTACAGCAGTGAGGGATGGAACAGGTCTGAGATTGGCACAGGGAGCAGGTCTGAGATTGGCACAGGGAGCCTGTGTCTCAGCCAATCCAACTGCAGAGGGCTTTGGCAGAGATCCATGGGAACCAGAACCAGAAGTCCAAATAGTTTTTATTTAGTTATTGTTTCGTTTTAGTCACTAAAAACATGCCGCTGACAAAAAATTTGCTTTAGTTGATGAAATGTGTTTCAATGTGCTCAGCAAAGACCCTCACTTAATCCCCCAATCAATAAAGAAACACACCAAGCATAGCACTCCTTGTGATGTGGGGTATATATAGCACTCCTTGTGATGGGGGGCATATATAGCACTCCTTGTGATGTGGGGCATATATAGCACTCCTTGTGAGGTGGGGCATATATAGCACTCCTTGTGATGTAGGGTATATATAGCACTCCTTGTGATGTGGGGCATATATAGCACTCCTTGTGATGTAGGGTATATATAGCACTCCTTGTCATGTGGGGTATATATAGCACTCCTTGTGATGTGGGGCATATATAGCACTCCTTGTGAGGTGGGGTATATATAGCACTCCTTGTGATTTGGGGCATATATAGCACTCCTTGTGTGGTGGGGTATATATCGCACTCCTTGTGATGTGGGGTATATATAGCACTCCTTGTGATGTGGGGCATATATAGCACTCCTTGTGAGGTGGGGTATATATAGCACTCCTTGTGATGTGGGGAATATATAGCACTCCTTGTGAGGTGGGGTATATATAGCACTCCTTGTGATGTGGGGCATATATAGCACTCCTTGTGATGTGGGACATATATAGCACTCCTTGTGTGGTGGGGCATATATAGCACTCCTTGTGAGGTGGGGCATATATAGCACCCCTTGTGATGTGGGGTATATAAATAACTCCTTGTGATGTAGGGTATATATATCACTCCTTGTGATGTAGGGTATATATAGCACCCCTTGTGATGTGGGGTATATATAGCACCCCTTGTGATGTGGGGTATATATAGCACTCGGGGAAGGTTTTTTCAAGTTTGCCAGAGTGTGATAAACAAGGAATGCTCTGCGTTGTGTGTTTCTATAGGGTCTATTCACTAAAGAGAGAATTGTAGGGGATTGAGATGGGAATTTAAAACTGTAAGGCCAAAGTAGCCGAGTTGGAAAAATTCTCCCCTTCAGCTGCCTTGGAGAATCTTTCCAACTCGGCTACTTATGTTTGAACTTCCCTTCTCAATTCCCTGCAATTCTCTCTTTATTGAGTTGATTCTTATATTTTTAAAACGGCTTGCACCAGTGTACGTACCCTAGGATTTCAGACACGTTAGATTAGACACATGTGTGGGGCATTGCATGTTAGCATGGTGTCATGGCTGCTGGTTTGCACTTGGGTGATGTGCTGTGTTTCCATTGGCTGCAGGTCCTGCTAGGTGAGATCTCCTCCGTCCTGATCCATCCCCGGTGGCGTATCAGAGAGAGGGTGATCACATGTGGGGACTGCTGCTTCTTCAATCCTCTCCTGCGCCGCGTGGTCAGGATTGTGGGTGAGCACATGGCTAAACGAGGACGCTGACGCAAGCTAACGCGTACGACTTGGTGACGTGCTTTCGTTCCCCCCCCCCCCCCCCTTTCCTCAGGTCTCTTTTCCTTTGGTCTCTTCTGCACGGTGATCTGTGCTGGAGCGGTGCAGACGGTCACCGGTAACCAGACCCCGCACTTTCTGTCTGTCTGCCGACCTAACTACACGGCCCTGGGCTGCATGTCGCATGTTCAGTACGTGTCATCACCGTACGCCTGCACGGGAGACCCCGAGCTCATCGCTGAGGCCCGCAAAGCATTCCCCTCGAAGCCCGCCGCTCTGGGAGCATACGCGGCTGTTTACACCACGGTGAGAATTACGGGACTCGACACAAGTGACTGCCGCGATGATGCCAGATCACCCCGCATGTAACGCTTTACAGAAAACTCACCTGGCCTTTGGAGTGTTATAGTTAAAATCCAAAGCAAAGGGGGCACTAGAGCTTCTACCCCAGTGACTGGCATTTTGCCCCCACGACATGCCCCATCACCCACATTGCACACACATTTAATGCCCTATCACCCCATTACATGCCCCCATCACCCACACTGCATACACACTAAATGCCCTATCACCCCATTACATGCCCCCATCACCCACACTGCATACACACTAAATGCCCTATCACCCCATTACATGCCCCATCACCCACACTGCATACACACTAAATGCCCCACCACCCCATTACATGCCACCATAACCCTCATTACACACCCCCACCACGTCCATTACATGCCCCCATCACCCCAATTAATTGGTAGGAGCTAAAGCTTGCTTAACAGTGGGGGAGGGAGTGAAAATGTTTGAAGCACCAGAAGTGTGCTTTAACACCCTCTGGCAAAGTGCCGCCCTAGGCGAGTGCCTTGTTTGCCTTGTGGAAGATACACTATTGCCAGGCTCCATGGGTTTAAAGGAGCCAGGGCAGGGCTGGCAAGGGGGCAGAAGAGCTGGGGCTGCACTATTTCACCTCTAAAAGCCCAAGTTCAAAGCACTTTCAATATTTCTATACAGTGATCTTGTATTGGCTCCTAACTTTATATGTTACATAGAACTCTATTCCCCTGGTAGTCTAGTCTGGCTCCTGAATCGGTCCATTGTCTTCTAAAATCAACAGAAGTGACTGGCGTGGGCCAGCATCCAGCCGAGCGCTGCCTCAGCTGAGAGGCAGAGCTCAGATCAAACCCACGTGTATCTGCCCCTTTAAATGACACAACTCCCACCTGCAATACTAAGCCACGTTTTGTTTTTTTTTAACACACACCATATGTATAATGTGAAAGGCACACAGTACCTGCTCTCTGACATGTGCTGCCGTTCCAGATGTACGTCACATTGGTTCTGAGGGTGAAGGGATCCCGGTTAGTGAAGCCCTCCCTCTGTCTCGCTCTTCTCTCTCCTTCCTGGCTCCTCTGCTTGCTACGTGTGGCTGAATATAGGAACCACTGGAGAGACGTGCTGGCCGGTACCATCACCGGAGCTGCCATTGCTGTTTTCTTGGTGAGGACATAATACATATTGGTTTGGTAATAGACTTAAAGGGACTCTGTAAAAAAAGCATTGTCCATAGTGGGAATGAAGAGAATAAATGATCTACACGTTGGCGGTCATGTATATAAGTGGTTCTTTGCAGTCCCGCTAACACAATACGAAGATCATGTTTAATTATTTTTATTCATAATCTAAGTAATATTTAAGTGAAGGACGCCCTTTCAATACGAACTGGGCGAGTAGAAGAAAATTAGTAATTTGTTAAAAAACGCTGTTTACATCTCTCATTTTCAATAAAAATGCCGATAATTCTGTAATTAAATATCCAGTTGAGTTAATTTAACAGGAACAGTCTCAGACTCAGTTCCCAGGCTGATATTCCGTTTAGGCCAGTGATGGCTAACCTTGGCACTGCAGATTATCGGAATTTACATATCCCACGGTGCTCTGTCAGTCAGTCTTATCTGTATTGCCAAAGTCAGCCCTTGCTACATTAGTGAATTGATTAGAGCCTTGCATACTCGCCAACCTTCTGTATTTGGCTCACGGCGCCAAAAGGTACAGAGTTTTTTTTTAAAAAATGGAGTGCAGTGACGTTACATTCTGTGACCCCCAGAGATTGGTGCAGACACTGGAGGTCTGGATCTTAATTCTCTTCTTTTCGACTGTGTATGTCTATTAGACACAACGCACATTGCATAGGCAGTATTAATGCTGGGATAAAGCAGAATTTGATGGGACATGACCAAAACAAATTGGACTGTCCTGACAAATTCAGGACTGTTGGCAGGTATGGAATTTGCAACAGAGGAAAAAATGCAGGAGAGGAAACAAATAGAACATTGCTCCAGCTGTGCTGGGATAGCTTGCTTCTGATTGGCTTTCTCCAATGTCAGGTGACCTGCGTATTGAATAACTTTGGGAGTTCAGATCCAAGGCCTGATGAGGAAGAACTGACCTACAAAGAGCAAGAGGAAAGCATTGCACCAATGCTGCCCCCAGTGCCAACACAAGAAAAGTAATCTAATGACAGTGACATGCATAATGGGTTAAAGGGTCAGTCCCACTGGGGAGCACAGTGATCTAATGACAGTGACATGTTTAATGGGTTAAAGGGTCAGTCCCACTGGGGAGCACAGTGACCTAATGACAGTGACATGTTTAATGGGTTAAAGGGTCAGTCCCACTGGGGAGCACAGTGACCTAATGACAGTGACATGTTTAATGGGTTAAAGGGTCAGTCCCACTGGGGAGCACAGTGATCTAATGACAGTGACATGTTTAATAGGTTAAAGGGTCAGTCCCACTGGGGAGCACAGTAACATGTTTAATGGGTTAAAGGGTCAGTCCCACTGGGGAGCACAGTGACCTAATGACAGTGACATGTTTAATGGGTTAAAGGATCAGTCCCACTGGGGGGCACAGTGACCTAATGACAGTGACATGTTTAATGGGTTAAAGGGTTAAAGGGTCAGTCCCACTGGGGAGCACAGTGACCTAATGACAGTGACATGTTTAATGGGTTAAAGGGTCAATCCCACTATGGAGCACAGTGACCTAATGACAGTGACATGTTTAATGGGTGAAAGGGTCAGTCCCACTGGGGAGCACAGTGACCTAATGACAGTGACATGTTTAATGGGTTAAAGGGTCAGTCCCACTGGGGAGCACAGTGATCTAATGACAGTGACATGTTTAATGGGTTAAAGGGTCAGTCCCACTGGGGAGCACAGTGATCTAATGACAGTGACATGTTTAATGGGTTAAAGGGCCAGTCCCACTGGGGAGCACAGTGACCTAATGACAGTGACATGTTTAATGGGTTAAAGGGTCAGTCCCACTGGGGAGCACAGTGACCTAATGACAGTGACATGTTTAATGGGTTAAAGGGTCAGTCCCACTGGGGATCACAGTGACCTAATGACAGTGACATGTTTAATGGGTTAAAGGGTCAGTCCCACTGGGGAGCGCAGTGACCTAATGACAGTGACATGTTTAATGGGTTAAAGGGTCAGTCCCACTGGGGGGCACAGTGACCTAATGACAGTGACATGTTTAATGGGTTAAAGGGTCAGTCCCACTGGGGAGCAAAGTGATCTAATGACAGTGACATGTTTAATGGGTTAAAGGATCAGTCCCACTGGGGAGCACAGTGACCTAATGACAGTGACATGTTTAATGGGTTAAAGGGTCAGTCCCACTGGGGAGCACAGTGACCTAATGACAGTGACATGTTTAATGGGTAAAAGGGTCAGTCCCACTGGGGAGCGCAGTGACCTAATGACAGTGACATGTGTAATGGGTTAAAGGGTCAGACCCACTGGGGAGCACAGTGACCTAATAACAGTGACATGTTTAATGGGTAAAAGGGTCAGTCCCACTGGGGAGCGCAGTGACCTAATGACAGTGACATGTGTAATGGGTTAAAGGGTCAGACCCACTGGGGAGCACAGTGACCTAATGACAGTGACAGGTTTAATGGGTTAAAGGGTCAGTCCCACTGGGGAGTGCAGTGATCTAATGACAGTGACATGTTTAATGGGTTAAAAGGTCAGTCCCACTGGGGAGCGCAGTGACCTAATGACAGTGACATGTTTAATGGGTTAAAGGGTCAGTCCCACTGGGGAGCACAGTGACCTAATGACAGTGACATGTTTAATGGGTCAGTCCCACTGGGGATCACAGTGACCTAATGACAGTGACATGTTTAATGGGTTAAAGGGTCAGTCCCACTGAGGAGCACAGTGACCTAATGACAGTGACATTTTTAATGGGTAAAAGGGTCAGTCCCACTGGGGAGCGCAGTGACCTAATGACAGTGACATGTGTAATGGGTTAAAGGGTCAGACCCACTGGGGAGCACAGTGACCCAATGACAGTGACAGGTTTAATGGGTTAAAGGGTCAGTCCCACTGGGGAGTACAGTGATCTAATGACAGTGACATGTTTAATGGGTTAAAGGGTCAGTCCCACTGAGGAGCACAGTGACCTAATGACAGTGACATTTTTAATGGGTAAAAGGGTCAGTCCCACTGGGGAGCGCAGTGACCTAATGACAGTGACATGTGTAATGGGTTAAAGGGTCAGTCCCACTGAGGAGCACAGTGACCTAATGACAGTGACATGTTTAATGGGTTAAAGGGTCAGTCCCACTGAGGAGCACCGTGACATGTTTAATGGGTTAAAGGGTCAGTCCCACTGAGGAGCACAGTGACCTAATGACAGTGACATGTTTAATGGGTTAAAGGGTCAGTCCCACTGGGGAGCACAGTGTTCTAATGACAGTGACATGTTTAATGGGTTAAAGGGTCAGTCCCACTGAGGACCACAGTGACCTAATGACCGTGACATGTTTAATGGGTTAAAGGGTCAGTCCCACTGGGGAGCACGTTATCTAATGACAGTGACATGTTTAATGGGTTAAAGGGTCAGTCCCACTGGGGAGCACAGTGACCTAATGACAGTGACATGTGTAATGGGTTAAAGGGTCAGACCCACTGGGGAGCACAGTGATCTAATGACAGTGACATGTTTAATGGGTTAAAGGGTCAGTCCCACTGGGGAGCACAGTGTTCTAATGACAGTGACATGTTTAATGGGTTAAAGGGTCAGTCCCACTGAGGACCACAGTGACCTAATGACCGTGACATGTTTAATGGGTTAAAGGGTCAGTCCCACTGGGGAGCACGTTATCTAATGACAGTGACATGTTTAATGGGTTAAAGGGTCAGTCCCACTGGGGAGCACAGTGACCTAATGACAGTGACATGTGTAATGGGTTAAAGGGTCAGACCCACTGGGGAGCACAGTGATCTAATGACAGTGACATGTTTAATGGGTTAAAGGGTCAGTCCCACTGAGGAGCACAGTGACCTAATGACAGTGACATGTGTAATGGGTTAAAGGGTCAGTCCCACTGGGGAGTGCAGTGATCTAATGACAGTGACATGTTTAATGGGTTAAAAGGTCAGTCCCACTGGGGAGCGCAGTGACCTAATGACAGTGACATGTTTAATGGGTTAAAGGGTCAGTCCCACTGGGGAGCACAGTGACCTAATGACAGTGACATGTTTAATGGGTCAGTCCCACTGGGGATCACAGTGACCTAATGACAGTGACATGTTTAATGGGTTAAAGGGTCAGTCCCACTGAGGAGCACAGTGACCTAATGACAGTGACATTTTTAATGGGTAAAAGGGTCAGTCCCACTGGGGAGCGCAGTGACCTAATGACAGTGACATGTGTAATGGGTTAAAGGGTCAGACCCACTGGGGAGCACAGTGACCCAATGACAGTGACAGGTTTAATGGGTTAAAGGGTCAGTCCCACTGGGGAGTACAGTGATCTAATGACAGTGACATGTTTAATGGGTTAAAGGGTCAGTCCCACTGGAGAGCACAGTGACCTAATGACAGTGACATGTGTAATGGGTTAAAGGGTCAGTCCCACTGAGGAGCACAGTGACCTAATGACAGTGACATGTTTAATGGGTTAAAGGGTCAGTCCCACTGAGGAGCACCGTGACATGTTTAATGGGTTAAAGGGTCAGTCCCACTGAGGAGCACAGTGACCTAATGACAGTGACATGTGTAATGGGTTAAAGGGTCAGACCCACTGGGGAGCACAGTGATCTAATGACAGTGACATGTTTAATGGGTTAAAGGGTCAGTCCCACTGGGGAGCACAGTGTTCTAATGACAGTGACATGTTTAATGGGTTAAAGGGTCAGTCCCACTGAGGACCACAGTGACCTAATGACCGTGACATGTTTAATGGGTTAAAGGGTCAGTCCCACTGGGGAGCACAGTTATCTAATGACAGTGACATGTTTAATGGGTTAAAGGGTCAGTCCCACTGGGGAGCACAGTGACCTAATGACAGTGACATGTGTAATGGGTTAAAGTGTCAGACCCACTGGGGAGCACAGTGATCTAATGACAGTGACATGTTTAATGGGTTAAAGGGTCAGTCCCACTGAGGACCACAGTGACCTAATGACGTGACATGTTTAATGGGTTAAAGTGTCAGTCCCACTGGGGAGCACAGTGATCTAATGACAGTGACATGTTTAATGGGTTAAAGGGTCAGTCCCACTGGGGAGCACAGTGATTTAATGACAGTGACATAATTAATGGGTTAAAGGGTCAGTCCCACTGGGGAGCACAGTGACCTAATGACAGTGACATGTTTAATGGGTCAGTCCCACTGGGGAGCACAGTGACCTAATGACAGTGACATGTTTAATGGGTTAAAGGGTCAGTCCCACTGGGGAGCACAGTGATCTAATGACAGTGACATGATTAATGGGTTAAAGGGTCAGTCCCACTGGGGAGCACAGTGATCTAATGACAGTGACATGATTAATGGGTTAAAGGGTCAGTCCCACTGGGGAGCACAGTGACATGTTTAATGGGTGAAAGGGTCAGTCCCACTGGGGAGCGCAGTGACCTAATGACAGTGACATGTTTAATGGGTTAAAGGGTCAGTCCCACTGGGGAGCACAGTGACATGTTTAATGGGTTAAAGGGTCAGTCCCACTGGGGAGCGCAGTGACCTAATGACAGTGACATGTTTAATGGGTTAAAGGGTCAGTCCCACTGGGGAGCGCAGTGACCTAACGACAGTGACATGTTTAATGGGTTAAAGGGTCAGTCCCACTGGGGAGCGCAGTGACCTAACGACAGTGACATGTTTAATGGGTTAAAGGGTCAGTCCCACTGGGGAGCACAGTGACCTAATGACAGTGACATGTTTAATGGGTTAAAGGGTCAGTCCCACTGGTGATCATGTTTGTATTTGACAATGTTTTCTATGCTCCAAGCTGCTTTAGACTGTATTACATCTCTTAAAGCTGAGCGATCTTTTCTCTCTAATATAGAATACTGGTTCCAGGTTGACTCACCTAACGGTATAATCATGTGGATCTCCATCGACCCGGAGCCAGTATTCTATTACTGGAGAGGTTGGATCACTGCAGACTATACATACAGCAGGAACTTGCACAGGATAAAATACCAGCTGACTCCATCTATGCTTTATATCCCTAACAGGGTCTGCAAGCTGTACCCACAGATGTCACTCGATCCTCCGCCTTGCCTGGTTCCTGTGACCCCAGATGTCCTAATACCCTCAAACTGTATGACGAGCCAAGTGTAAAGCCTTCAGACCGCCGTGGCAGGCTGGAGATCCGTCCGTGGCACAACACTGACTGCCACTCTTTTCACTTACACGGGGGTACATCCAGTGAAGCACTATTAACCGAATGGCAAGGAGAATTTAAAAAAAAAAAACACCTGTGTGTGTAATCTGCACCATGAGATTCCGAAATGATTTTCAATCACAGAAACCTAAAGACTCTGTTTTCGAAAAAAAAGGCTGACATTTACAAGATCCATAACAAGGGTCTGGTGTAAGCTTAGAAACTTCAGTCTTCTGTAGCTAAGTATCTACATCCCACACTCCGCAGTGCCAGAGGCTTTAAAACTGACCTGCATCCCCCCAAAACATGAAGCACTGGCGATATACCGTATTTGCTCGAATATAAGACAAGGTTTTTTTTCAGAGATTATATTTGAGGTTCGTCTTATAGTCTGACCTCAAATCGAGGTCTGACTATAAGACTGGGATCCAGGTCTCCCGCAGAGCTGCAGGGTACCTGGATCCCCATCGTAAGCAGCCGGTGGATGTCTGCGCAATGTGCTCAGACATCCTCCGCTGCTGCCCGGCACTTCCGCCGGGACTTCTATGACGGAAGCCGGAAGGTCACATGACCTCCCAGCTTCCGTCATTATAGACGGAAGTGTCAGGCAGCATGGAGGATGTCTCTCTGTATGTGTAAACATGCACCGGCTGCCCTCACTAGCCACCAGGGAGATTGGCTACGTTTGGGGGAGGGGGCAGAGCCAGCATTGGGGAAGGGAGCTGAGAGCCAGCATTGGGGAGGGGTGGCGGAGTCGGTGGGGGCGGGGGTGAGGGGAGTAGAGCCAGCATTGGGCAAGTCATGGGGGGGGGGGGGAGGCAGCATTGGGCAAGTCATGGGGGGGGGGGGAGAGGCAGCATTGAGCAAGTCTGGGGGAGGGAGGGGGGAGAGGCAGCATTGGGCAAGTCTTGGGGGTTGGGGTAGCATTGGCTAAGTCTGGTGGGCAAATAAAAGGAAATAAAAACAAGAAATGCATTTTTTATATTTTAATTTTTATTAAATATGAAAAAGCTATTTACATGTGAATATATACAAGTTAAACTTTTTTCCTATAGGGTAGTCTTATATTCAAGCTTTTAGTTTTTTTTTCCTAAAGGAATATCCATAGTTTGGAGGGGTCGTCCTATAATCAGGGTCGTCTTATATTAGAGCAAATACAGTATATTGTTTTATTCAATCAATGGGGTCTAAGATTATTTCTGATTTTTTTTATAACATGTTTGTACTTAAATTGAGATGTCTGGATGTAATATATACATAACCCTCCCATTCAATGCAAGTCTATGGTCAGAATTCTGACTTATAGACTGCATTCCGTGCCCCCAGCCCCAAAGTGAGATACTAGTGCTGTAAAGTCTCTGGGAGGAGTCATCCAAAAACACTATATTTCACAAAATGGCGGCGCCCAGTCACACTTGTTTAGTAAAATATTTAATAAAATAAACTCACATAACAAAAACAAAAGACATGTCTGGAATCAACAAAACAAAATAAAATAAAAAATTGAACCTTTTCATTTTTGTTGGTGGGAGTGTCCCTTTAAGTGGGGGAGAGATTATGAAGAATGCCTAATACAAGGCTTCACTCAGATCAGTACTAGTCTAGTTTTAACTAGCAACTCCCCAAACACTTCTATTCCCCTGAATTTACAATAACTCCCTTGTGCTTGGAACACGCCATATTGTTTCAACAAGCGCCTGGTCTCCTCTTCCTGATTGGCTGTTCGTTTTTTTTAAACTGTTGTACTCTGCTTGACATCTGTGGCAGAAATAGAGACGAGAAAGGGGTGGATGGAGGTCATCTTCCTAATAGTGAAAAATGTAAAGCAGTCAGTAATTTCCATTTAATTCAGGGAGCAGTTCTCATAAGACTACCAGAAGAAAAATTAGAGTAATAATTCCCATTGCATTTTAAAATTAATTATTAAAAATATACAGGGGGAAAAACTGCCAAACGCTTTAAAACACGTATTTTATTTATTTTATGCATTTACATGCAATTCTCAACCAAAGTGCTGGCAACTTTTAACCCGGAGGCCAAAAAGGGTCCTGTTTGCAAGCGTTAGAGTCTAGATGGAATGGTGAACACGAGAAACATAAGGTGAATGAAGAAGTAGAAGGAAAGGTAGCGGAGGAGAAAACAATACATTTTGGTATTAGGGGAACTGTTAGCAGCTGAGTCACACCAAAGGTTAATAAATGGGCGATCTTGGTGGGTGAATTGTAAATATTTAGACTCCAGCCACATAGACACATATAGACAGGCAAGGGTGTTACAGAGATTGTAGGTTTAGCAGTGGTTGAGTCTGCATGCTACCCCAGTTTCCACTGGCCTTGTATTCCTTTCTCTACCGCAGATCCAGAAATGCAGGGAGGGGGAAAGTCTGTGAAGGTGGAGACATCTAGGGAGTCCAATATCACACAAGTGCATGCCTATGGAGTCTACAGGGAAGGCCAAAATATGGAGGATACTTGACCTTGGGACTCTCTAACCCAGTGATTCTCAAACCTGTCTTCAGGACCCCCCAACGGTCCAGAATTTAGGGTTTACCCAGTTGTGTTTAAATAAGAATATGTAGAACACCTGGTGTGGTTCCCTAACCATTAAGCAGCCATACCAGGTGTTCTACATATTTTTATTTAAACACAACTGGGTAATCCCTAAATCCTGGACTGTTGGGAGGTCCTGAGGACAGGTTTGAGAATCATATTGATCACAGCAAGATGGTGAGGCCTACACACAGGGTTCAACCCATTGAATCCGCCCCGGCTTGCCAACCCCCCTCTGAATTAAATAGATCATTTTTTATTCTCTACAATCGCAGTATAAGCAATATTTTAGTTGACTAGAGTCCCTTTAAAGAGAGTGCAACTCCAAAATGTAAACATGTTTAATACATTTGCACTATCCTTCTAAAATTCTTTTAGAAGCTATAGTTAGTTAACTAGGGGAGTGACCAAGCAGTAAGGGATTTGCTTTGATGAATCTGTACCCAGGGAGTGGCCTGTCGCTGACAGGGACATCCCCAGGGCCGGCCTTAGGGGTGTGCGACCTGTGCGAGCGCACAGGGCGCAACACCCCAGGGGGCGCCTGCCCGGCTGGTCTAAAGAAAAAAAAAAAAAGTAAAAAAAAAAAAACAAAAGCCGGTAGAGGCACTGGCTGGGGGAGATCAAAAGATCCCCCCTCACCAGCCCTCTGCTCGGCATTCTTGTCTAGGTCCGGGGAGGGGGCGGAGGTAACCGGCACAGCGGTGTAGCTCCGCCCCCACCCCGGGAAGCAGAGCAGCATCTGCTTCACGGGGAGCCCCGGGCAGCATGAGATAGTGCTGCTCGGCTCCCCATGCCTGCATTAAGCATGGAGCCTGCATTAAGCATGGGGAGCCTGCATTAAGCATGGGGAGCCGAGCAGCACCTTCTCATGCTGCCCATGGCTCCCCGTAATGCAGACAGTGCTCTGCTTCCCGGGGTGGGGGCGGAGCTACACCGCTGTGCCAGTTAGCTCCGCCCCCTCCCTGGAGCCACCTTTTCAGGCAAAGGTAAGGGAGGGGGGGGGAGAGAGACAGAACAGGGGTTAGGGGGGAGAGACAGAACAGGGGTTAGGGGGGAGAGAGACAGACAGAACAGGGGGAGGGGAGAGACAGAACAGGGGGAGGGGAGAGAGAGACAGACAGAACAGGGGTTAGGGGGGAGAGAGACAGACAGAACAG
This sequence comes from Pelodytes ibericus, assembly GCA_036172795.1. Lineage (NCBI taxonomy): Eukaryota > Metazoa > Chordata > Amphibia > Anura > Pelodytidae > Pelodytes > Pelodytes ibericus. Next base: position 213,074,200 of record CM069858.1, on the reverse strand, counting down.
GGGGAGGGGAGAGAGAGACCGACCGAACAGGGGGAGGGGAGAGAGAGACAGACAGAACAGGGGGAGGGGAGAGAGAGACAGACAGAACAGGGGTTAGGGGGGAGAGACAGAACAGGGGTTAGGGGGGGAGAGAGAGACAGACAGAACAGGGGCAGGGGGGAGAGATAGAACAGGGGTTAGGGGGGAGAGAGAGAACAGGGCTAGAGAGAGAGAACAGGGGGAGGGGGAGAGACAGAACAGGGGAGGGGTGGGAGAGAGACAGACAGAAAAGGGGCAGGGGGTAGAGACAGAACAGGGGACGGGGGGGAGAGAGACAGAACAGGGGACGGGGGGGGGAGAGACATAACAGGGGACGGGGGGGAGAGAGACAGAACAGGGGACGGGGGGGAGAGAGACAGAACAGGGGACGGGGGGGAGAGAGACAGAACAGGGGACGGGGGGAGAGAGACAGAACAGGGGACGGGGGGAGAGAGACAGAACAGGGGACGGGGGGAAAGAGACAGAACAGAAGGAGAGGGAGAGAGAGAGAGACAGACATGGCAAGGAAGAGGAAAGGGACAAACATGGGAAGGGAGAGAGACACAAACATAGGGGGGTGAAAGAGACGGGGGGGGGTGCGCCACGGGGGAAGCCCGCACAGGGCGCCGGAACACTTAAGGCCGGCCCTGGACATCCCTCATTGGTTTGGAAGACCAGTAAAGAAGAAAGAGTACAGAGCAAGCCAACATGCCTATACTGGGAAAAGTAGTTGTCCTAGTGCTTAGCTTTTCCACTAATAAATCAGTAATATCTTCCTAACAATACATGATAGAAACAGATTTTAAAAAGTGAATACATGAGAAAAACATGGCTAATCTATTGATACCTTTAAAATGATGGTATTATTTATATAGGTAGCTAATTTATTTGATAGCATAATTGGGTATTTTCACACATAAAAGGAGCTGCAAAAATCAAACTATTAATTACTAATATATTTATGTTTTAAAGCTTTAGAATTATTGTATAAAAAAAAGTAAAGATGTTTCTAAAATAAATGAAATCAGCCATTGTAGACGGCAGTATATTTATATTAATCTGTGCGAGTGATGGTGATGTCTGTTCATTAAGTTGCTGAGACATCCCAGGCAAGCGCCAAGGGCGGCACTTGCTTGGGGGCCGGATAAGATCTCCCCTTATCAGCCCTCTGCACAGCGAGCAGGCAACATGGTGTCTGTGCAGCTGCCCAGATGCAAGGACATTATACCACACTGCCTCCCGCGCTCCCCGCTCTGAGGTCAGAGTTCCGGGGTTCATGCCGTCTGCCACTAGACACTAGGGGGCTGACTGGGGTAAGTCCTGGGTCTGTAATGTGGCGGATGGGGCATGTCCCAGGTTGCTGGTGTCAGTTCTGGGTGTGTAATGTGGGTGATGAGGCATGTCCTGGGGGGCAGACCGGGTTCTGCAATGTGGGTGATGGGGCATGTGCTGGGGGATGTCCTTGGTGTGCAATGTAAATGATGGGGCATTACCCTAGTAAGTCCTATGTGTGCAATGTGGGTGATGCGGCATGACCTGTGGTAGGTCTTGAGTCTGCAATGTGAGTGCTGGGGTAGGTCTTTGGTATGCAATGTGGGTGATGGGGTAAGTTCTGGGTCTGCAATGTGGGTGATGGGGGATATCCTGGGTGTGAAATGTAGGTGATTGGGTACGTCCTGGGTTTCCAATGTGGCTGACGGGCCATGCCCTGAGTTTGCAATGTGGGTGATGGGCCATGCCCTAAGTTTGCAATGTGGGTGATGGGCCATGCCCTGAGTTTGCAATGTGGGTGATGGGCCATGTTCTGGATGTACAATGGATGCACAAAATCAAAATACAGCACTGTTTCAAGGGCAATTAAATGAGACGGCGGTAAGAATGGTGAAATCACTGACCAATCGGGTGAAAGGCATTTGTTTGGGACATATGTCAAATAATTGTTTGAAACCAGCTGGAGAAAAATTATCTACCTGCTATCACCGGAAATAGAGAGGCAGAAAATAAATATCATTGTTTGGTTTTGTTTTTTTGTACCTGACTATTTCAAGACTTTAAAATTACTTAAAAAGGTGTCACTGCAGCTGCCAGCCGGGTGTCAGGATGCAAATGGAGGAGAACATTGCATGTTCCTTATCTGCGTATCACCTTCTATTACCTCTGGCAAGATGGTCCCCGGCGATAAAAAAATGGACGGGGTTTCAGACCTCTCACAATTAGGTGACCTCTCAGCACGGAGCTCTGTGTAAGCTTCAGCAGCCTGAGTCTGCATCAGTAAGAGAGACAGTGTGATGATAAATCGCTGCAACTGCTCATGTCCCATAGCCCCCTCCTGTCTGTGTCGCCCTGTGGTGGGAGGGACAGACTCCATGTCCCATAGCTCCCTCCTGTCTGTGTCGCCCTGTGGTGGGAGGGACAGACTCCATGTCCCATAGCTCCCTCCTGTCTGTGTCACCCTGTGGTGGGAGGGACAGACTCCATGTCCCATAGCTCCCTCCTGTCTGTGTCACCCTGTGGTGGGAGGGACAGACTCCATGTCCCATAGCTCCCTCCTGTCTGTGTCACCCTGTGGTGGGAGGGACAGACTCCATGTCCCATAGCTCCCTCCTGTCTGTGTCACCCTGTGGTGGGAGGGACAGACTCCATGTCCCATAGCTCCCTCCTGTCTGTGTCACCCTGTGGTGGGAGGGACAGACTCCATGTCCCAAAGCTCCCTCCTGTCTGTGTCACCCTGTGGTGGGAGGGACAGACTTCATGTCCCATAGCTCCCTCCTGTCTGTGTCGAGCTGTGGTGGGAGGGACAGACTCCATGTCCCATAGCCCCCTCCTTTCTGTGTCGCCCTGTGGTGGGAGGTACAGACTCCATGTCCCATAGCTCCCTCCTGTCTGTGTCGCTCTGTGGTGGGAGGGACAGACTCCATGTCCCATAGCTCCCCCCTGTCTGTGTCGCCCTGTGGTGGGAGGGACAGACTCCATAATTCACTGTGCCAGAGCCTTATATGTATATTTTCAATGACCTTTTGGTTTTACAGAGAGAAATGATCCCAACGCGTGGAGAACCGCGCAGTGTATTATGCTCCGCCCACTGCTAAAAATTCCCCAGTTGCATTTTAAATGAAAAATACAACTTCAGCTATAGGATAGTGATATAATGTACATTTTAAACATTAAAATCTAGCGACGCCACAATATAATAAAATATATAAATTTATTACAAAAAGATTTAAAAAAAAACATATTTTTTATGAAGAAGCACATTAACAAGTGATACAAAATTACAAGTTAATTGGACATAGGTTCCAGGGACATGAACCATTGTGAATGGTATAGAACAAAATGATATACATTGTGATTACAATACACCTAACACAGTGTACAGATCAGCTTTTATTCTCTACTGTCACAGTACAAACCACACAGATGTGAAGGACTCGCAGTACAGTTCTGTCAGCGTTACAAACAAACAAAAAATTAAACACCATTTCTATCATAAGCGGTGGTTAGAAAAGTGAGGAGAAAATTCATGAAAGGTTTCACCTTACAATGGATACTGACTAGTCCCATTGCTGCCTTTCAGCTGCTTCCAAACTACAACTACTATGGTTCTCTACTATCCTTAAAGGGATTGTCTAATGTCCAAAATGCATATTAATGTACTTTAAAATGCATTTTTTTTTTTTACATTTTGCATTTCTTAAAATATAAAATACTGACAGCTATATGCAACTGTGAAATGACAGCAGTTTGCAAGAAACCAGGACTGCCCACACTAGCTGAGAAAAAGTACATTTCTTCTTTTTATTTATGTTTTGCTGCAGGAACTAATGAGAATAATTTCATTAAAAATTAAATGGAATTTCCTGTCTCTCTAGTGATGTCATCAGACAATGTGTTGCACTGTTAGGAGATCCTACTGTGTACAAGAGCAAGGTCACTTAGAGGCCACACAATATATTCAATTAGTTGGGGACAGGAAGTGACTAAATGAAAATCAACTTTATATCCTCAGTGTCTACATAATCAGTGCTGCTGCACCTGAAGTAAACATGCAGCTTAATCACTGGGGGAGGGCTTGAGTCAAATCTTAAAAATGTGATTTATGCAGATTGCATCTTCTTCTTGCACCAAAGTGAGTTTGGGGACTAGACTGTCCCTTTAAATGTTGTTGGTGGATTATGGGATTTGTAGTTCATCAGGATCTGAAGACCGGAGTTGGACGCCCTGGGCTTTATATGGTCTTTGGTGACCACAAGGCATGGTTCACTCTTTTACCTCCTTTTTTATTTACAGACATACATACATGGCAGTATCAAGCTCTGATATACTATAGTACAGTGTTATTTTACATAGTAACCCCATTATTCCCAAATAAATCCCAGATATTTTCTTCCTCCGCCAACCCTCCTGCTCTACATTACACCGTGCGCCACGTGTCTCTATGTTCTCTGTGTTTCGTTTCTCAGCCCAGATCAGACATACAGATCATATTGTCACAATACCAGGGAGATGGAGGAGGCCGCTTTGTCTGGGATACCAGCTTTGGGAGGGTATATATATAAGTGTGACTTGTTAAGCACTCCCAAACAGTTCAGGTTCCCGTGATCTCCTCTCGTCAGGACAAGCTGCCCAATCAGTTACCCAGTTTTGAACAGATCTTTCTGTGATTGGTGACTCCGGCATCAGACTAGATCTGGCCAGTTAGAATGTCCACCAGGGCATCAAAGTCTCTCTCTCTGCCGAGGACACCAAAACCCCTTGAGAGAGCCTTGTCAAGCAGACCATTAGACATTGGGGTAGATTCAATGGCCTCCTTTATTTACCGCACTCGGGACTTGTAGACCACCTCACTCATTGCTATTCAACTGCACTGGGGACGGCAAAGATCCAGTGCTGTTATTCCCTATTTCCACGTTTATATTATGCTAGGGGACTGCGGGTGTGGGGGGGGGGAAGAAAGGGTGGGGGGGGGGCTAGTATATTTATTTTATATGGGCTGGGGGCATTGCACCCAGGGGGCCTATAATCGTATTTATCAAGGGACCATGGGCCAGCTAATATGTTTATTTATATTATTCATATTATAGTGTTTATGTTGGGGCCACAGGGTCATTAATTGTTTATTTAATTGATGGCTGCAGGGATGTGTCAGCCTGTGGCCCGGGCGGGGGTGGTGGTGGTGTTGAAAGGGTTAAAACGTTGAAATATCGGCTATGTTAAGTCGTGTTTTTTTGTGTGTAAAATTTGCAGGCAAAAAAAAAAAAAAAAAGATTTTTTTGGGCACATTGATTTTTAGCGGCTGTGGCGGAAATCATTGTGCGGTAATTAGTGTGGGGGGGGGGGGGGTATTACGGGTCAAGGTAATCTCCATAGAAAGCAACGGGGGGATTGTAACGGGTGCACTCATTTTTTTAATGGGTGCGTTAAGTACCCGTTACTGGCATCAGCGGCGGCCAGTGAACCATCAATGCCCATTAATTCACCGCTAACACCAGTTTTTGACATAATGGGGGCGGCCATTGAATCGGGGCCAATAATGGATCATAAGAAACAGCCCCTGTTACAACATACATTGACCATTTCGGTAGAAGGGATACTGGTGGGCTTCAGTGTAATGCCTTTTACTGGATGGAGGCAAAATGGAGGCAAAGTAGACTCAGAGTCTATGTTGCCGTATGGGGAATGCAGGCCTATAATTGCCGTATCTTCCATCCCTTGATGTCAGGGGTGTTTCCGCAGGATTTTTTGACGGGTGGAGCGGTTCTCACAGCTTCCACCGCTGTCCAATCATCAGCTCTGTGAGTACACAGAAGGTAGTAAGCAGTTATTCTGGTAAATATTGGGAGATAGGGGAGGGCTCTCTCCTCCAGAGTCAGACATGAGGAGATATGCATACTTTAAAGAGGGAGGAGAAGGATGTGTTGGATGTGGCTTGGCTGACAGAAGCCCCTCACAGTTCTCCACGATGGTGTACTCAAAGCTAGAGGATGGACTCTGCTTCCCCTCCTCAGAACATGCAAGGTTCACGCACGAAACCTTCATCCAGTCAGTCTCGGCCTTTGGAATGCCGATGAACCCCCTCTCAGGTCTAAACGTTTCTTCTAGGCTGTTTTGCCTAGACGAACCTTCCACGAAACCAGATTCTGGGTGGCTAATCTCGGAGCTTGGAGTCTCCGCCAAGTCATACCCTACTAATCTGGTCTGCTGCATCAAGGACTCCTCGCTTTGAGGATTCAGCTTGTTGGGCTCCCGCCACTGCAACTCCATCCAGCTGGGCAGAGGCCACCGACCTCCGATCCCTCCGGGGAGGAGAGGCACAATTTTCTCATTCAGTACTACATAGTTGTCCTTGGGAGGCAACCGGACAGCAGAGCCGGGGGATGTTGTTGAAGACGGCATCTCCGACAGAACCTCCACCGCAGAGCATGGGTTCTCATGGAAGACTTGTCTAGAGAGCCACATAAAGTAGTTGTCCGCTGGGCCAAGCCATTGCTGTGGTTTAAGAGAAACAAGGATATATGAGAGAGGACAAAATGGAGGACAAGACCAAGCTAGAACAAAAGCACCCATAAATATATACCGAGAAAGCTATTATTTTCCTTCAATTTTGAAGTCAAGAAAATTCATCAAAAACAGATGTTACATTCAGCTGTTGGTCCCAGTATATTTTAAAGCTCTTGGTATTAAAGATCTTGCTTGTTTCTCTATTCCAATATACAGAATGGTTCTTCTTACAAATACTTAAAGGGACTGTATCACCTAAACTTTGTTTTTACTGTGAATGTAGAGAATAAAATAATATAGAAAACGATCTATACATTGTGTTAGCAGAACTGCAAGCAAATGCCTAAATTAGGAGAAAAATGGATGTGACTGTGGAGTTTTTTCCGTTTATGACATCACCTGTGGCCTAATATGCAAATGACACATTCGCCCTTGAAAAAAGGTGTATTTGCATATCAAGCCGCAGATGATGTCATAAGCAGGAGACTGACCACAGACACATTTGAAACACATTTTTCTCCTAAGTTAGGCATTTCCTTGAGATTCTGTTAACACAATGTATAGATCATTTTCAATCATTTTTTTAATTCTCTACATTAACAGTAAAAACAATGTTTAGGTGATACTGTCCCTTTAATTTGCTCTATCTATGCTGTTAGAAATTGCCCTGACATACTTGTATAATACCGTGTGTCGATAATGATAAAACAAAGTTTCTTGTTTTTATTTAACCATACGGGACCTAGTTCTATTTTAACTTCATTTATTGTATGAGTTTCTTTTCGCAAATTCTGGTGTATAACTGCGTAAGCCAATGGGTACACTCTATACCCCTTAACAAAGGTGTTTACTTGTTCTTTAAAAAAAAAAAAATATATATATATATATATATATATATGTATAAATCAAGAGAAAAAGTAGATGTTAAAAGAAAGAAATATAATTAACAACAGTGAGACGTACCTTAAAATTCCCTTTGTGGGTTGTGAAGAAGTCTTTAAAGTGACTTTCTGGAGTCGGGACCTGCGGCCAGATCATGTGTTTAATAAAGCTGAAAGAAAAGACAAAAAAAAAGTGATGAAGGTCTACCATTAAGCCTTTTCCCAGTGCGAAACGCGTCAACCTTTCTTAAAGGGACAGTGTTTATACTGTGAGTGTAGAGAATAAAAAAATATGGGGGGAAAAATCTATATATTCTGTAAGCAAAGGCTTAACATCAAAGAAAAATTATTAGACATGTCTGTGGTGTCCCCTGTTGATGACATCACCAGTGGCTTGATATGCAAATCAGGTACTTATTCAAAGGGAAATGTGTCCTTTGTATATCAAGCCACAAGGTGATGTCATACGCAGAAGACACCACAGACACATTTAGAACATATATTTATCCTTTTTTTTTTTAGGCATTTGTTTGCAATTTTGTAACACAACGTATAGATCATTTTTTCATGTTTTCTTTTTATTCTCTATATTCACAGAATGAGCGATGTTTTGGTCAAAAGAGTCCCTTTAATTTGTGATGTGCCTGAAACGGTAATCATTGTGGTGTTGGAGAAAATGTGGTGTACAACCCGAGCCCTTATTGGCAATAATGCCCAATAAAGCCCAATGCCAGTCAGCAGCTGCAAGGGCCAATGAGATATTGGCATGTATAAAACGAGGTATAGATTCACGGGAGGAGGATATCATCTTGCCTCTTTACAAATCAATTGTAAGACCTCACCTTCAATATGCAGTACAATTCTGGGCACCAGCCCTTAAAAAGGATATTAAGGAACTAGAAAAAGTGCAAAGGGGGGCTACAAAATTAATAAGGGGATTGGAGGATCTTAGTTATGAAGAGAGACTTAAAAAATTGCATTTATTTACTTTAGAAAAAAGGCGTCTTAGAGGGGATATGATAACATTATATAAATATGTGCAGGGCCAATATAAGGAGCTCTCCAGGGACCTGTTCATTAATAGAAATGTACAAAGAACAAAGAGGTCACCCCCTCAGACTGGAAGAGCAAAGATTTCATAGACAGCAAAGGAAAGGATTCTTTACGGTAAGGACAATAAAGTTATGGAACTCCCTGCCAAGAGAGGTAGTGCTAGCAACCACAATAGATGCATTTAAACATGGTCTGGATGTTTTTTTTTTTAGAAAAGCAGAACATACAGGGCTATTAATAATAGAATAAGCATTAATAATAGAGTTTTTTGATCCAAGGAGAAATCTGATTGCCCTTTTGGAATCAAGAGGGAATTTTTCCCCCTAGGAGGCAACATTCGAAAAAGCTTCCTTAGGGTTTTTTTTTGCCTTCTTTTGGATCAAAACGCTGTAATGATAGGTAGAAGGGTTGAACTTGATGGACTTGTGTCTTTTTTCAACCTAAGTTACTATGTTACTATGTTATTCCTGAGTAGGGTTTGCCACCTGGCCCGGTTATTTTACAGGCTGGCCGGTAAAAAATTGGCTTCGGGTCAATGTTAAGTCTATGGAGACAGGACCAAGGCCGGTATTTTTTTCGGGGAAAAAAAAAAAAAAAGGTGTCAACCCTATTTCTGAGGCCCTGACAAGTTAATAGTCTACAAGACGGGATTCACTGTCGATGCTCCTTTCACCAAGTCCATAGATAGCACAATCGCTCACCTGTTGTACTTTAAAAGAACCATGAGAGGTATGATGACCACCATCACAGCGCCGATGACAAAAAGCACAATATGGAAAGGATCAAAGTCTGCAAAAGAAATACATTAGATATACATTTATCCACTGCTCTGTGCATCACCTAAAGGGGGGGGGGGGGGGGGCGTCTCTGAGATCTAACCACGAACGGGGAGATGAATATTTCGCTGATTTAACCGTACATTGAGCAGGGACATGGCTGCTTAGATTCCACGCTAGAAGGAGAGAATCAGCCCTGTATAAAGCGAGTGTTTCTTCTAGCAGGAGAAACTCACCAGGACGGCCAAAAAGATGGAGCCCACACCAAGAGTGCCGAATGCTGAGGCTAGGGGCGTGGGTGTCTATATATAAACCAGACTCCCCTACAGATGTAGGGAGGCTGCGCCAGAACTCAGCCCGCCAGTGCAGACCATGTATATAGAATCAGACGCTAAAAAGTGACTGATTAGTGTTGGAGAACCTCTGCCAAACACTGGTTACCAACACTGGCCATGTTTCCAGGGACACATATTTGTTCCACATGCTGCAGAAAGAGCATGCAAAGTGCAGCCCGGCAGTATGTAGGATGCATATACGCCCAGACACAATGTAATTAATCAATCATGGCAGGTCCTATGAGATCTCCACCCTGATTAATTACTTGGACTGTTTCTGTGCGTATATCCATCCTACATACTGCCGGGCTGCACTTTGCATGCTCTTTCTGCAGCATGTGGAACAAATATGTGTCCCTGGAAACATGGCCGATGTTGGCAACTCTGTTGTTGTAACCCCCAAAAGTATGGAGTTCATCTCAATTCAAGCGATACATGTGCTGTCTATATGGCTCTGCCACTGACTGGACACACAATTTAAAAATGTGGTTCCTGTATGATGCTATAGAGTCCTGGAAGTGTATTCAGTACCCAGGTACTCACACAACTATTGTTATGATGGGTTGCAGTGTATGATGGGTTTTGTAGGGCAGTTCATCATGATGAGGGTCTCACCTGTGTATATGGTCACAGGGGGCGTCCATTCACTCCAATATCCCTGGTAGGTGTAGCCATTTATTTTGGCTCTCACTCGAAACGTGTAATGAGTGTGAGCACTGAGCTCCGTGAGGATCACTTTATTCTGCCCTGTGAGGACCTCCATCTGTAACAGACACCTGGGGGGTCAATGCACCGCGATGTACAGTGATATCGAGTATCAATACACTGATAATGAACACGCCGCGCTGTATAATGATACCGAGTATCTATACACTGATAATGAACACGCCGCTCTGTATAAGGATACTGAGTATCTATACGCTGATAATGAGCACGCCGCGCTGTATAATGATACCGAGTATCTATACGCTGATAATGAACACGCTGCTCTGTATAATGATACCGAGTATCTATACGCTGATAATGAACACGCCGCGCTGTATAATGATACCGAGTATCTATACACTGATAATGAACACGCTGCGCTGTATAATGATACCGAGTATCTATACACTGATAATGAACACGCCGCTCTGTATAATGATACTGAGTATCTATACACTGATAATGAACACGCCGCTCTGTATAATGATACTGAGTATCTATACACTGATAATGAACACGCCGCGCTGTATAATGATACCGAGTATCTATACACTGATAATGAACACGCCGCTCTGTATAATGATACCGAGTATCTATACACTGATAATGAACACGCCGCTCTGTATAATGATACCGAGTATCTATACACTGATAATGAACACGCGGCGCTGTATAATGATACCGAGTATCTGAACACGCCGCGCTGTATAATGATACTGAGTATCTATACACTGATAATGAACACGCCACGCTGTATAATGATACTGAGTATCTATCCGCTGATAATGAACACGCCGCGCTGTTTAATGATACTGAGTATCTATACACTGATAATGAACACGCCGCGCTGTATAATGATACTGAGTATCTTTACACTGATAATGAACACGCTGCACTGTATAATGATACTGAGTATCTATACGCTGATAATGAACACGCCGCACTGTATAATGATACCGAGTATCTATACTCTGATAATGAACACGCCGCGCTGTATAATGATACCGAGTATCTATACACTGATAATGAACACGCCGCGCTGTATAATGATACCGAGTATCTTTACACTGATAATGAACACGCTGCACTGTATAATGATACTGAGTATCTATACGCTGATAATGAACACGCCGCACTGTATAATGATTACGAGTATCTATACACTGATAATGAACACGCCGCGCTGTATAATGATAATGAGTATCTATACACTGATAATGAACACGCCGCGCTGTATAATGATACTGAGTATCTATACACTTATAATGAACACGCAGCGCTGTATAATGATACCGAGTATCTTTACACTGATAATGAACACGCAGCGCTGTATAATGATTACGAGTATCTATACACTGATAATGAACACGCCGCGCTGTATAATGATAATGAGTATCTATACACTGATAATGAACACGCCGCGCTGTATAATGATACTGAGTATCTATACACTTATAATGAACACGCAGCGCTGTATAATGATACCGAGTATCTTTACACTGATAATGAACACGCAGCGCTGTATAATGATATTGAGTATCTATACACTGATAATGAACACGCTGCGCTGTATAATGATAATGAGTATCTATACACTGATAATGAACACGCTGCGCTGTATAATGATACTGAGTATCTATACACTGATAATGAACACACTGCACTGTATAATGATACCGAGTATCTATACACTGATAATGAACACGCCGCGCTGTATAATGATACCGAGTATCTATACACTGATAATGAACACGCCGCGCTGTATAATGATACTGAGTATCTATACACTGATAATGAACACGCCACGCTGTATAATGATACTGAGTATCTATACACTGATAATGAACACGCCACGCTGTATAATGATACTGAGTATCTATACACTGATAATGAACACGCCGCGCTGTATAATGATACAGAGTATCTATACACTGATAATGAACATGCTGCGCTGTATAATGATACCGAGTATCTTTACACTGATAATGAACACGCCGCACTGTATAATGATACCGAGTATCTATACACTGATAATGAACACGCCACGCTGTATAATGATACTGAGTATCTATACGGTGATAATGAACACGCTGCGCTGTATAATGATACCGAGTATCTATACACTGATAATGAACACGCCGCGCTGTATAATGATAATGAGTATCTATACACTGATAATGAACACGCCGCGCTGTATAATGATAATGAGTATCTATACACTGATAATGATATGATAATTTCCGTTTCAATTCTTACCGGATGCATTTCTTGGTCTGTGGAGAAGTAATTGACCTGATAGCTTATTCGGTCCTCAAACCATTTGGCGGGAGATCCCCAGGAAACTAGGTACATTCGGGGGGATGTCAGCTCTGTGACCGTTAGGTTTCCAGGCGGTTCCATCAAAACTTGTAAAAATACAAAAAAAAACATTTACTGACTCCTACTCATTTCATGTATTTGCTCTGTATCTTTATAAAACATTCACTATAAATAAAAACGCACAGTAATGCGCAGTGTATGAGTGTATCACAGACTCCGAAGCAATAAAACTCACAGTAATGTGTAGTGTGTGAGTATATCTCAGAGCTCCACAGCAATAAAACTTACAGTAATGTGCAGTGTGTGAGTGTATCACAGAGCTCCACAGCAATAAAACTCACAGTAATGTGCAGTGTGTGAGTGTATCACAGAGCTCCACAGCAATAAAACTCACAGTAATGTGCAGTGTGTGAGTGTATCACAGAGATCCACAGCAATAAAACTTGCAGTAATGTGCAGTGTGTGAGTGTATCACAGACTCCACAGCAATAAAACTCACAGTAATGTGCAGTGTGTGAGTGTATCACAGAGCTCCACAGCAATAAAACTCACAGTAATGTGCAGTGTGTCAGTGTATCACAGACTCCACAGCAATAAAACTCACAGTAATGTGCAGTGTGTGAGTGTACCACAGACTCCACAGCAATAAAACTCACAGTAATGTGCAGTGTGTGAGTGTATCACAGAGCTCATCAGCAATAAAACTCACAGTAATGTGCAGTGTGTGAGTGTATCACAGAGATCCACAGCAATAAAACTTGCAGTAATGTGCAGTGTGTGAGTGTATCACAGACTCCACAGCAATAAAACTCACAGTAATGTGCAGTGTGTGAGTGTATCACAGACTCCACAGCAATAAAACTCACAGTAATGTGCAGTGTGTCAGTGTATCACAGACTCCACAGCAATAAAACTCACAGTAATGTGCAGTGTGTGAGTGTATCACAGAGCTCCACAGCAATAAAACTCACAGTAATGTGCAGCATGTGTGAGTGTACCACAGACTCCACAGCAATAAAACTCACAGTAATGTGCAGTGTGTGAGTGTATCACAGACTCCACAGCAATAAACCACACAGTAATGTGCAGTGTGTGGGTGTATCACAGAGCTCCACAGCAATAACACTCACAATAATGTGCAGTATGTGTGAGTGTATCACAGACTCCACAGCAATAAAACACACAGTAATGTGCAGTGTGTGAGTGTATCACAGACTCCACAGCAATAACACTCACAGTAATGTGTGCCGTGTGAGTGTATCACAGACTCCACAGCAATAAAACACACAGTAATGTGTAGTGTGTGAGTGTATCACAGAGCTCCACAGCAATAAAACTCCCAGTAATGTGCAGTGTGTGAGTGTATCACAGAGCTCCACAGCAATTAAACCCACTGTAATGTGCAGTGCATGCATGTTTTACAGATCTCCCCAGCAATAAATACATAGTTATATTACTGCCAAGGCCAACTATGGCTAGGGTGGCAGACTGGAGGGGGTAGTAACTGCTTCCCCCTGGTCACACTTGCTTTCTACAGGGGAGCAAGTAAAAGTTATGTGTCTAGCAAAAAAGTTGACAGTTCGGATTTCCCTAGCTGTACATTTTATAATGTTTACTTGTGTTTTTTTTTCCCTCCCAGACTCTAGCCAAATACTGAACATATACCTCTCAATGTCTGCCTCTGGCGAATTGGGACGGCTGTGGGAGGAGCTTGGGAAGGCGGTGGCCCTGTCATTCTACCTGACAGCGCTACTGAACACGCGCACACTGCCGCAGTACGCCCTCTCCCGTGTCCTAGACACCGGAGATTCAGATCAGGACTGCGGGATTGCGGTCCTGAATCACCCTGTCCCTACAAACAGGACAGACCCGCAAAATCAGGACTGCCTTGTGCAAAAGCAGGGCAGTTGGGTATACCACCCAACTGCCCTGCTTTTGCACAAGGCAGTCCTGATTTTGAAAAGCTGAAAAGCTCAGTTGAAAGGTCAGTAATGTTTGCAAGCCAGATATTTGTGAGTAATTTAAACAATTAACAATACTAAAAAAAATAAAAAAAAAAAAAACCAATTATTAAACTTTAATATGCATGAAAAGGTAGGTCGCCAGTAATGACACAGAAAGGAATAGTTTTAAATAAATATTATGAGGAAATGTAGCTTCTTATTTGAATCTATAAAAAAAAAAATCATCTAAGCCCCTCCTTCCGCGGTCGTTTTATAACTTTGTGGTATATATTGTCGGAAAGAGTGCCTTATATATTATGGGTGTAAGTAGCACTCCAGACAGTAGGTGGCGATATAACAAACGAGTGACATCCACTGAGGCATGTCTGCTCTGCAGCACACAGATAGTGCTTCCAGTTGTCCCCTGTTTGATCAGCCAGTGTTACTGTGTTGCTGCTCACTATCTGCTCAAGTTCAGCTGCCGGTTCATTCTTACAGCGAGTCAGCTCATTTTTGTAAAATAACAACACTGCCAAAGGGGTCTACTCCACAAAAAAGGCAGAAGTACGGGGGGAATTGAGACGGGAATTTCAAACTTAAGGCCAGAGTAGCCGAGTTGGAAAAATTCTCCCCATTCGGCTGCGTCGGAGAATTTTTCCAACTCGGCTACTTTGGTCTATAGTTTGGAATTCCTATCTCAATTGCCTGCAATTCTCTCTCTCTCTTTTTTTTTTTGTAGTAGACATTGAAAGTCACCTTTTGAACCTGCCGTGGTGGGTTATGTACTAATTACCACCCTGGTTGCTAATAATTTGGCTTGATGGCAATGTTAAAGGGAATGTATCAAAAAAAAAAAAAAATACATAATTTTTTTAATGTGAATGTAGACAGTTTAAAAAAAACATGATTGAAAATGATCTATACATTGTGTTGGCAAAATTGCAAGTAAATGCCTAAATTGGGAGAAAAATGGGTTTTAAATGTGTCTGTGGTCAGTCTCCTGCTGATGACATCACCTGTGGCACGGTATGCAAATGAACTACTTTTTCGGTGGGAAATGTGGCTCTTACCCACGCGATCGGTGTAGATGGTCTTCTGGTATAGGTTGTCCATACTGTCCTGATATTTAATCTCTATATAGATGGGAGTGAAAGAGACAACATCGGTTGATGGGAAATTGCATATATGCCACCAGCTGTTTGCCGACGCCACTTCTGTTGTCAGTTCGCAAGATTTTCCGTCTTCATCCCTAGAGTGAAAAGACCATATATATATATATATATATAATTAGAACATATATAGGAACATTCTGATTAATACAGCACACAGATTACTCAGGCTTGGTCACAGGAGCTACAAGCTGTTCAGAAGGTTTGAAAATACTTTTTGGAAATTAAAAAAATATGCAACTCAGCACTGTTTATATATATATATTATAAGAAAAATTCAGATTTAATTGCATATTAGAAGAGACTTACGTTTAAACCCTACAATAGATGTCACAAACATGCACAGCATTCTATATAAGAGGGCCGCGCTGGATATTTGTTCATTTGCATTTGTTTTGTGGTGGTTTGGGGCTTTTCCACTAGTCTGGGACCATTTGTGCACTTTTTTTTCACGTAAGGAGGGCCAGCGTTCAAGCCATTATACTAAATTATTTTTTTTTGGGACCACCTGAAATGTCACCCATTACATTTGTTACACGGAGGCCTTAAATATTTCACGCCATTGCAATCTTTCAACCTAAAGAGGGTTTTATATATATATAGTATTTTTGTGATGTACCCATCAACAGATATCCAAAAGAAACGGTGGGGTGGACGGTGGACGGAACACCTAGTTTGGGAGGTGGTCCGAGTTGGGAAGAATGTCAGTGAACTTTCCTGGAGCAAGTGAAAAAGGTGGGAAGCCAGAGTCTCCGAGAAAATACAGATGTCAGCGCTGGAGTAGAAGGGGGAGCAGAGAACACGCTAAAGATTTAGAGGTACATTGTCCACTTTCATTAGACGAAATGTGAAGATTAGCTGAACCCTTTAACATATCAATTTTATTATTTTTTTAAGTCAAATCCTTCTTTAAACGCAGCTTCAAAAAAATATTGATTTTATTGTGCTAAGATGTTTATTCCCATCTGTGGATTTTGGAGACACCGACATTATAAGTACTTGTTGTGTTCTGGAACAGTAGTTAGACAATCAGAGAATAGTTTTTCAGAAGTGATCTCTTAATACATACCCTCACCTGCATTGTGTCCCAGGAAATAAAGTCATTGGTACTAAATCCAGATACTCACTCAAAACTGTACTCAAAGGTGTATGATGAGTTGTCCAATGTACTGCTCTCCCAGAAGCACACCAGATCTGAAGCATACATAGTGTAACAGAAAGGGATCGTCTCATTGACCCGGATTAGTTCATAGACTGGACATAGAAAAAAAAAGGAAATGGTTTCTTGTCAGCAGCCCAGCTACTGAGCATCTTATCACCCCTGTAACATATATACTACAGTAACCCAGCTACTGAGCATCTTATCACCCCTATAACATATATACTACAGTAACCCAGCTACTGAGCATCTTACCACCCCTGTAACATATATACTACAGTAACCCAGCTCCTGAGCATCTTATCACCCCTGTAACATATATACTACAGTAACCCAGCTACTGAGCATCTTATCACCCCTGTAACATATATACTACAGTAACCCAGCTACTGAGCATCTTATCACCCCTATAACATATATACTACAGTAACCCAGCTACTGAGCATCTTACCACCCCTGTAACATATATACTACAGTAACCCAGCTCCTGAGCATCTTATCACCCCTGTAACATATATACTACAGTAACCCAGCTACTGAGCATCTTATCACCCCTGTAACATATATATTACAGTAACCCAGCTACTGAGCATCTTATCACCCCTATAACATATATACTACAGTAACTCAGCTACTGAGCATCTTATCACCCCTATAACATATATACTACAGTAACCCTGCTACTGAGCATCTTATCACCCCTGTAACATATATACTACAGTAACCCAGCTCCTGAGCATCTTATCACCCCTGTAACATATATACTACAGTAACCCAGCTCCTGAGCATCTTATCACCCCTGTAACATATATACCACAGTAACCCAGCTCCTGAGCATCTTATCACCCTGTAACATATATACTACAGTAACCCAGCTACTGAGCATCTTATCACCCCTGTAACATATATACTACAGTAACCCAGCTCCTGAGCATCTTATCACCCCTGTAACATATATACTACAGTAACCCAGCTACTGAGCATCTTATCACCCCTATAACATATATACTACAGTAACCCAGCTCCTGAGCATCTTATCACCCCTATAACATATATACTACAGTAACCCAGCTCCTGAGCATCTTATCACCCCTGTAACATATATACTACAGTAACCCAGCTCCTGAGCATCTTATCACCCCTGTAACATATATACTACAGTAACCCAGCTACTGACCATCTTATCATCCCTATAACATATATACTACAGTAACCCAGCTCCTGAGCATCTTATCACCCCTATAACATATATACTACAGTAACCCAGCTCCTGAGCATCTTATCACCCCTGTAACATATATACTACAGTAACCCAGCTACTGACCATCTTATCACCCCTATAACATATATACTACAGTAACCCAGCTCCTGAGCATCTTATCACCCCTGTAACATATATATACTACAGTAACCCAGCTCCTGAGAATCTTATCACCCCTATAACATATATACTACAGTAACCGAGCTACTGAGCATCTTATCACCCCTGTAACATATATACTACAGTAACCCAGCTACTGAGCATCTTATCACCCCTTTAACATATATATACTACAGTAACCCAGCTCCTGAGCATCTTATCACCCCTATAACATATATACTACAGTAACCCAGCTCCTGAGCATCTTATCACCCCTGTAACATATATACTACAGTAACCCTGCTACTGAGCATCTTATCACCCCTATAACATATATACTACAGTAACCCAGCTCCTGAGCATCTTATCACCCCTGTAACATATATACTACAGTAACCCAGCTACTGAGCATCTTATCACCCCTATAACATATATATTACAGTAACCCAGCTACTGAGCATCTTATCACCCCCGTAACATATATAATACAGTAACCCAGCTCCTGAGCATCTTATCACCCCTATAACATATATACTACAGTAACCCAGCTCCTGAGCATCTTATCACCCCTATAACATATATACTACAGTAACCCAGCTCCTGAGCATCTTATCACCCCTGTAACATATATACTACAGTAACCCAGCTCCTGAGCATCTTATCACCCCTGTAACATATATACTACAGTAACCCAGCTACTGACCATCTTATCATCCCTATAACATATATACTACAGTAACCCAGCTCCTGAGCATCTTATCACCCCTATAACATATATACTACAGTAACCCAGCTCCTGAGCATCTTATCACCCCTGTAACATATATACTACAGTAACCCAGCTACTGACCATCTTATCACCCCTATAACATATATACTACAGTAACCCAGCTCCTGAGCATCTTATCACCCCTGTAACATATATATACTACAGTAACCCAGCTCCTGAGAATCTTATCACCCCTATAACATATATACTACAGTAACCGAGCTACTGAGCATCTTATCACCCCTGTAACATATATACTACAGTAACCCAGCTACTGAGCATCTTATCACCCCTTTAACATATATATACTACAGTAACCCAGCTCCTGAGCATCTTATCACCCCTATAACATATATACTACAGTAACCCAGCTCCTGAGCATCTTATCACCCCTGTAACATATATACTACAGTAACCCTGCTACTGAGCATCTTATCACCCCTATAACATATATACTACAGTAACCCAGCTCCTGAGCATCTTATCACCCCTGTAACATATATACTACAGTAACCCAGCTACTGAGCATCTTATCACCCCTATAACATATATATTACAGTAACCCAGCTACTGAGCATCTTATCACCCCCGTAACATATATAATACAGTAACCCAGCTCCTGAGCATCTTATCACCCCTATAACATATATACTACAGTAACCCAGCTCCTGAGCATCTTATCACCCCTAAAACATATATACTACAGTAACCCAGCTACTGAGCATCTTATCAACCCCTATAACATATATACTACAGTAACCCAGCTCCTGAGCATCTTATTACCCCCATAACATATATACTACAGTAACCCAGCTACTGAGCATCTTATCACCCCTATAACATATATATACTATAGTAACCCAGGTACTGAGCATCTTATCAACCCCTATAACATATATACTACAGTAACCCAGCTACTGAGCACCTTATCACCCCTGTAACATATATACTACAGTAACCCAGCTCCTGAGCATCTTATCACCCCTGTAACATATATACTACAGTAACCCAGCTCCTGAGCATCTTATCACCCCTGTAACATATATACTACAGTAACCCAACCACTGAGCATCTTATCACCCCTATATCATATATACTACAGTAACCCTGCTACTGAGCATCTTATCACCCCTGTAACATATATACTACAGTAACCCAGCTCCTGACCATCTTATCACCCCTGTAACATATATACTACAGTAACCCAGCTCCTGAGCATCTTATCACCCCTGTAACATATATACTACAGTAACCCAGCTACTGAGCATCTTATCACCCCTATAACATATATACTACAGTAACCCAGCTCCTGAGCATATTATCACCCCTGTAACATATATACTGCAGTAACCCAGCTACTCAGCATCTTATCACCCCTGTAACATATATACTACAGTAACCCAGTTACTGAGCATCTTATCACCCTAATAACATATATATTACAGTAACCCAGCTCCTGAGCATCTTATCACCCCTATAACATATATACTACAGTAACCCAGCTACTGAGCATCTTATCACCCCTGTAACATATATATTACAGTAACCCAGCTCCTGAGCATCTTATCACCCCTATAACATATATATACTACAGTAACCCAGCTCCTGAGCATCTTATCACCCATGTAACATATATACTACAGTAACCCAGCTCCTGAGCATCTTATCACCCCTGTAACATATATACTACAGTAACCCAGCTACTGAGCATCTTATCACCCCTGTAACATATATATACTACAGTAACCCAGCTCCTGAGCATCTTATCGCCCCTATAACATATATATACTACAGTAACCCAGCTCCTGAGCATCTTATCACGCCTGTAACATATATATACTACAGTAATCCAGCTCCTGAGCATCTTATCGCCCCTATAACATATATATACTACAGTAATCCAGCTCCTGAGCATCTTATCGCCCCTATAACATATATATACTACAGTAATTCAGCTCCTGAGCATCTTATCACGCCTGTAACATATATATACTACAGTAATCCAGCTCCTGAGCATCTTATCACCCCTGTAACATATATATACTACAGTAATTCAGCTACTGAGCATCTTATCACCCCTGTAACATATATATTACAGTAACCCAGCTCCTGAGCATCTTATCACCCCTATAACATATATACTACAGTAACCCAGCTCACGAGCACCTTATCACCCCTGTAACATATATACTCCAGTAATCCAGCTCCTGAGCATCTTATCACCCCTGTAACATATATACTACAGTAACCCAGCTACTGAGCATCTTATCACCCCTGTAACATATATACTACAGTAGCCCAGCTACTGAGCATCTTATCACCCCTATAACATATATACTACAGTAACCCAGCTCCTGAGCATCTTATCACCCCTGTAACATATATACTACAGTAACCCAGCTACTGAGCACCTTATCACCCCTGTAACATATATACTCCAGTAATCCAGCTCCTGAGCATCTTATCACCCCTGTAACATATATACTACAGTAACCCAGCTACTGAGCATCTTATCACCCCTGTAACATATATACTACAGTAGCCCAGCTACTGAGCATCTTATCACCCCTATAACATATATACTACAGTAACCCAGCTACTGAGCATCTTATCACCCCCATAACATATATACTACAGTAACCCAGCTGCTGAGCATATTATCACCCCTGTAACATATATACTGCAGTAACCCAGCTACTGAGCATCTTATCACCTCTGTAACATATATATATATACTACAGTAACCCAGCTCCTGAGCATCTTATCACCCCTGTAACATATATACTACAGTAACCCAGCTCCTGAGCATCTTATCACCCCTGTAACATATATACTACAGTAACCCAGCTCCTGAGCATCTTATCACCCCTGTAACATATAAACTACAGTAACCCAGCTACTGAGCATTTTATCACCCCTATAACATATATACTACAGTAACCCAGCTCCTGAGCATCTTATCACCCCTGTAACATATATACTACAGTAACCCAGCTACTGAGCATCTTATCACCCCTATAACATATATATTACAGTAACCCAGCTACTGAGCATCTTATCACCCCTGTAACATATATAATACAGTAACCCAGCTCCTGAGCATCTTATCACCCCTATAACATATATACTACAGTAACCCAGCTCCTGAGCATCTTATCACCCCTATAACATATATACTACAGTAACCCAGCTACTGAGCATCTTATCAACCCCTATAACATATATACTACAGTAACCCAGCTCCTGAGCATCTTATTACCCCCATAACATATATACTACAGTAACCCAGCTACTGAGCATCTTATCACCCCTATAACATATATATACTATAGTAACCCAGCTACTGAGCATCTTATCAACCCCTATAACATATATACTACAGCAACCCAGCTACTGAGCACCTTATCACCCCTGTAACATATATACTACAGTAACCCAGCTCCTGAGCATCTTATCACCCCTGTAACATATATACTACAGTAACCCAGCTCCTGAGCATCTTATCACCCCTGTAACATATATACTACAGTAACCCAGCTACTGAGCATCTTATCAACCCCTATAACATATATACTACAGTAACCCAGCTCCTGAGCATCTTATTACCCCCATAACATATATACTACAGTAACCCAGCTACTGAGCATCTTATCACCCCTATAACATTTATATACTATAGTAACCCAGCTACTGAGCATCTTATCAACCCCTATAACATATATACTACAGCAACCCAGCTACTGAGCACCTTATCACCCCTGTAACATATATACTACAGTAACCCAGCTCCTGAGCATCTTATCACCCCTGTAACATATATACTACAGTAACCCAGCTACTGAGCATCTTATCACCCCTATATCATATATACTACAGTAACCCTGCTACTGAGCATCTTATCACCCCTGTAACATATATACTACAGTAACCCAGCTCCTGAGCATATTATCACCCCTGTAACATATATACTGCAGTAACCCAGCTACTGAGCATCTTATCACCCCTGTAACATATATACTACAGTAACCCAGTTACTGAGCATCTTATCACCCTAATAACATATATATTACAGTAACCCAGCTCCTGAGCATCTTATCACCCCTATAACATATATACTACAGTAACCCAGCTACTGAGCATCTTATCACCCCTGTAACATATATATTACAGTAACCCAGCTCCTGAGCATCTTATCACCCCTATAACATATATATACTACAGTAACCCAGCTCCTGAGCATCTTATCATCCATGTAACATATATACTACAGTAACCCAGCTCCTGAGCATCTTATCACCCCTGTAACATATATACTACAGTAACCCAGCTACTGAGCATCTTATCACCCCTGTAACATATATATTACAGTAACCCAGCTCCTGATCATCTTATCGCCCCTATAACATATATACTACAGTAACCCAGCTACTGAGCATCTTATCACCCCTATAACATATATACTACAGTAACCCAGCTCCTGAGCATATTATCACCCCTGTAACATATATACTGCAGTAACCCAGCTACTGAGCATCTTATCACCCCTGTAACATATATATATATATATATACTACAGTAACCCAGCTCCTGAGCATCTTATCACCCCTGTAACATATATACTACAGTAACCCAGCTCCTGAGCATCTTATCACCCCTGTAACATATATACTACAGTAACCCAGCTCCTGAGCATCTTATCACCCCTGTAACATATATACTACAGTAACCCAGCTACTGAGCATCTTATCACCCCTATAACATATATACTACAGTAACCCAGCTACTGAGCATCTTATCACCCCTGTAACATATATAATACATTAACCCAGCTCCTGAGCATCTTATCACCCCTATAACATATATACTACAGTAACCCAGCTCCTGAGCATCTTATCACCCCTATAACATATATACTACAGTAACCCAGCTACTGAGCATCTTATCAACCCCTATAACATATATACTACAGTAACCCAGCTCCTGAGCATCTTATTACCCCCATAACATATATACTACAGTAACCCAGCTACTGAGCATCTTATCACCCCTATAACATATATATACTATAGTAACCCAGCTACTGAGCATCTTATCAACCCCTATAACATATATACTACAGCAACCCAGCTACTGAGCACCTTATCACCCCTGTAACATATATACTACAGTAACCCAGCTCCTGAGCATCTTATCACCCCTGTAACATATATACTACAGTAACCCAGCTACTGAGCATCTTATCACCCCTATATCATATATACTACAGTAAACCTGCTACTGAGCATCTTATCACCCCTGTAACATATATACTACAGTAACCCAGCTCCTGAGCATCTTATCGCCCCTATAACATATATATACTACAGTAACCCAGCTCCTGAGCATCTTATCACGCCTGTAACATATATATACTACAGTAATCCAGCTCCTGAGCATCTTATCGCCCCTATAACATATATATACTACAGTAATTCAGCTCCTGAGCATCTTATCACGCCTGTAACATATATATACTACAGTAATCCAGCTCCTGAGCATCTTATCACCCCTGTAACATATATATACTACAGTAATTCAGCTACTGAGCATCTTATCACCCCTGTAACATATATATTACAGTAACCCAGCTCCTGAGCATCTTATCACCCCTATAACATATATACTACAGTAACCCAGCTCACGAGCACCTTATCACCCCTGTAACATATATACTCCAGTAATCCAGCTCCTGAGCATCTTATCACCCCTGTAACATATATACTACAGTAACCCAGCTACTGAGCATCTTATCACCCCTGTAACATATATACTACAGTAACCCAGCTCCTGAGCATCTTATCACCCCTATAACATATATACTACAGTAACCCAGCTCCTGAGCATCTTATCACCACTATTACATATATACTACAGTAGCCCAGCTACTGAGCATCTTATCACCCCTATAACATATATGCTACAGTAACCCAGCTACTGAGCATCTTATCACCCCTATAACATATATACTACAGTAACCCAGCTACTGATCATCTTATCACCCCTGTAACATATATAATACAGTAACCCAGCTACTGAGCATCTTATCACCCCTGTAACATATATACTACAGTAACCCAGCTACTGAGCATCTTATCACCCCTATAACATATATACTACAGTAACCCAGCTACTGAGCATCTTATCACCCCTATAACATATATACTACAGTAACCCAGCTCCTGAGCATATTATCACCCCTGTAACACATATACTGCAGTAACCCAGCTACTGAGCATCTTATCACCCCTGTAACATATATATATACTACAGTAACCCAGCTCCTGAGCATCTTATCACCCCTGTAACATATATACTACAGTAACCCAGCTCCTGAGCATCTTATCACCCCTGTAACATATATACTACAGTAACCCAGCTCCTGAGCATCTTATCACCCCTGTAACATATATACTACAGTAACCCTGCTACTGAGCGCCTTATCACCCCTGTAACATATATACTACAGTAACCCAGCTACTGAGCATCTTATCACCCCTATAACATATATACTACAGTAACCCTGCTACTGAGCGCCTTATCACCCCTGTAACATATATAATACAGTAACCCAGCTACTGAGCATCTTATCACCCCTATAACATATATATTACAGTAACCCAGCTACTGAGCATCTTATCACCCCTGTAACATATATAATACAGTAACCCAGCTCCTGAGCATCTTATCACCCCTATAACATATATACTACAGTAACCCAGCTCCTGAGCATCTTATCACCCCTATAACATATATACTACAGTAACCCAGCTACTGAGCATCTTATCAACCCCTATAACATATATACTACAGTAACCCAGCTCCTGAGCATCTTATTACCCCCATAACATATATACTACAGTAACCCAGCTACTGAGCATCTTATCACCCCTATAACATATATATACTATAGTAACCCAGCTACTGAGCATCTTATCAACCCCTGTAACATATATACTACAGTAACCCAGCTCCTGAGCATCTTATCACCCCTGTAACATATATACTACAGTAACCCAGCTCCTGAGCATCTTATCACCCCTGTAACATATATACTACAGTAACCCTGCTACTGAGCGCCTTATCACCCCTGTAACATATATACTACAGTAACCCAGCTACTGAGCATCTTATCACCCCTATAACATATATACTACAGTAACCCTGCTACTGAGCGCCTTATCACCCCTGTAACATATATAATACAGTAACCCAGCTACTGAGCATCTTATCACCCCTATAACATATATATTACAGTAACCCAGCTACTGAGCATCTTATCACCCCTGTAACATATATAATACAGTAACCCAGCTCCTGAGCATCTTATCACCCCTATAACATATATACTACAGTAACCCAGCTCCTGAGCATCTTATCACCCCTATAACATATATACTACAGTAACCCAGCTACTGAGCATCTTATCAACCCCTATAACATATATACTACAGTAACCCAGCTCCTGAGCATCTTATTACCCCCATAACATATATACTACAGTAACCCAGCTACTGAGCATCTTATCACCCCTATAACATATATATACTATAGTAACCCAGCTACTGAGCATCTTATCAACCCCTATAACATATATACTACAGTAACCCAGCTACTGAGCACCTTATCACCCCTGTAACATATATACTACAGTAACCCAGCTCCTGAGCATCTTATCACCCCTGTAACATATATACTACAGTAACCCAGCTACTGAGCATCTTATCACCCCTATATCATATATACTACAGTAACCCTGCTACTGAGCATCTTATCACCCCTGTAACATATATACTACAGTAACCCAGCTACTGAGCATCTTATCACCCCTATAACATATATACTACAGTAACCCAGCTACTGAGCATCTTATCACCCCTGTAACATATATACTACAGTAACCCAGTTACTGAGCATCTTATCACCCCTATAACATATATACTACAGTAACCCAGCTCCTGAGCATCTTATCACACCTATAACATATATACTACAGTAACCCAGCTCCTGAGCATCTTATCACCCCTATAACATATATACTACAGTAACCCAGCTCCTGAGCATCTTATCACCCTGCAACATATTTACTACAGTAACCCAGCTACTGAGCATCTTATCACCCCTGTAACATATATACTACAGTAACCCAGCTACTGAGCATCTTATCACCCCTATAACATATATACTACAGTAACCCAGCTCCTGAGCATCTTATCACCCCTATAACATATATACTACAGTAACCCAGCTCCTGAGCATCTTATCACCCCGTAACATATATACTACAGTAACCCAGCTACTGACCATCTTATCACCCCTATAACATATATACTACAGTAACCCAGCTCCTGAGCATCTTATCACCCCTGTAACATATATACTACAGTAACCCAGCTCCTGAGCATCTTATCACCCCTGTAACATATATACTACAGTAACCCAGCTACTGACCATCTTATCACCCCTATAACATATATACTACAGTAACCCTGCTACTGAGCGCCTTATCACCCCTGTAACGTCTTATTACAGTAACCCGGCTCCTGAGCGCCTTATCACCCCTGTAACGTCTTATTACAGTAACCCGGCTCCTGAGCGCCTTATCACCCCTGTAACATCTTATTACAGTAACCCGGCTCCTGAGCGCCTTATCACCCCTGTAACGTCTTATTACTGTAACCCGGCTCCTGAGCGCCTTATCACCCCTGTAACATCTTATTACAGTAACCCTGCTCCTGAGCACCTTATCACCCCTGTAACATCTTATTACAGTAACCCGGCTCCTGAGCGCCTTATCACCCCTGTAACGTCTTATTACAGTAACCCCGCTCCTCAGCGCCTTATCACCCCTGTAACGTCTTATTACAGTAACCCGGCTCCTGAGCGCCTTATCACCCCTGTAACGTCTTATTACAATAACCCGGCTCCTGAGTGCCTTATCACCCCTGTAACGTCTTATTACAGTAACCCGGCTCCTGAGCGCCTTATCACCCCTGTAACGTCTTATTACTGTAACCCGGCTCCTGAGCGCCTTATCACCCCTGTAACATATATACTACAATAACCCGGCTCCTGATCACCTTATCACCCCTGTAACGTCTTATTACAGTGACCCGGCTCCTGAGCGCCTTATCACCCCTGTAACGTCTTATTACAGTAACCCAGCTCCTGAGCGCCTTATCACCCCTGTAACGTCTTATTACAGTGACCCGGCTCCTGAGCGCCTTATCACCCCTGTAACGTCTTATTACAGTAACCCGGCTCCTGAGCGCCTTATCACCCCTGTAACGTCTTATTACAGTAACCCGGCTCCTGAGCGCCTTATCACCCCTGTAACGTCTTATTACAGTAACCCGGCTCCCGAGTGCCTTATCACCCCTGTAACGTCTTATTACAGTAACCCGGCTCCCGAGCGCCTTATCACCCCTGTAACATCTTATTACAGTAACCCGGCTCCTGAGCGCCTTATCACCCCTGTAACGTTTTATTACAGTGACCCGGCTCCTGAGCGCCTTATCACCCCTGTAACGTCTTATTACAGTAACTCAGCTCCTGAGTGCCTTATCATCCCTGTAACGTCTTATTACAGTGACCCGGCTCCTGAGCGCCTTATCACCCCTGTAACATATATACTACAGTAACCCTGCTACTGAGCACCTTATCACCCCTGTAACGTCTTATTACAGTAACCCGGCTCCCGAGCACCTTATCACCCCTGTAACGTCTTATTACAGTGACCCGGCTCCTGAGCGCCTTATCACCCCTGTAATGTCTTATTACAGTAACCCGGCTCCTGAGCGCCTTATCATCCCTGTAACATCTTATTACAGTGACCCGGCTCCCTAGCGCCTTATCACCCCTGTAACGTCTTATTACAGTGACCCGGCTCCTGAGCGCCTTATCACCCCTGTAACGTCTTATTACAGTAACCCGGCTCCCGAGCGCCTTATCACCCCTGTAACGTCTTATTACAGTAACCCGGCTCCTGAGCGCCTTATCACCCATGTAACGTCTTATTACAGTAACCCGGCTCCCGAGTGCCTTATCACCCCTGTAACGTCTTATTACAGTAACCCGGCTCCCGAGCGCCTTATCACCCCTGTAACGTCTTATTACAGTAACCCGGCTCCTGAGCGCCTTATCACCACTGTAACGTCTTATTACAGTAACCCGGCTCCTGAGCGCCTTATCACCCCTGTAACGTCTTATTACAGTAACCCGGCTCCTGAGCGCCTTATCACCACTGTAACGTCTTATTACAGTAACCCGGCTCCTGAGCGCCTTATCACCCCTGTAACGTCTTATTACAGTGCCCTGGCTAATGCATATAAAATACGGAATGGCGCTCTCAAAGTGAAAAATATGTAGTAAATAAACAAAAACACAACACCCACTCAGCAAGAAAGATGCAGTAGGGAAATGCATCTATTGATATCTGGAAGTTGGAAGGACTTGTGATGATTTTATTATACACATGCTGCTATCTAATTGTATGCAGTGTCACATCTATGTAGGTGCTAACTGGATTCTTACTGCAACAGTGATTTCAAGGCACAGGCATTTCCCTACTGTTCTTGCTGAGTGGGTGTTGTGTTTTTGTGTATTTATCTGTATAGGTCATTTGTCGTAGACCTACTGTGTCTTTTCCTCTGTGTGTGCACTAGTTGTCACACTACTTTATAAGTTCAAAAATATGCAGTAGATTTATTTCAGCATAAGTAGAAATATTTATATAAATATTGCATCCTTAGATGGCAAATTAAAAGCTTTCTACGCCAGCTGCCTCACGCGTTTCGCGATGAGAGCCTCTTAATCACAGGCATATTCAAAAATAGAGTGCAAATATATATATATATATATATATCCGAAAATCCTTAATTCTATCCTACTCCACCCGAACACACTCATCCAATCCCCCAGTCCCAGACCATTGTGTGATCAGGTGTGGCATTCAGTTAGCTTAATAATGACAAACCCAGGTGTATTAGAAATATAGAGTTTAATGATAAAAAAATTAATTCTACACATGAAAAATCCCTAATTACCACATATATGTATACACAAAACACACACACGTTTCTTAAATATTAACAACAGCTATCTATACAGGATCCAAGATGTATATGTCAGTATACGTGTGATTAACGCACTTTTGTTGTGGTATAAATTCAAACCCTGATATGGTTATTTGTGAGTAGCAGAAACGATGAATGTGTCGCCTTTTGGCAGGCGTGAGCGGGAGGCAAACATCCCGTCTTATATTGTTACATTATTACGCATGCCTTATGTAATATGTTATGTCGATTATAAACATGTTATTCTAAACATGTTGTTTACAGTGACATGCCTCACATGCACTCCAGCCGCATGTACACAGAGTACAAGCCGTGTGTATATTCACATGCTCCTCCCTTATTAGTCCATCTGGTATTGGAGATAAGAGTGGCGGTGAGGCTTAGACGCGATTTCTGCATCACCAGCCTCGCTCTGACCGGCTCGCGCCTTACTGTCTCTCAGAGTGAAGTTAGCACATTACAGCTTAACTCTTTCACCACACATTTTATACTTCTCGTGTTTTATAGATATTACATGATAAACATGTCACTGCGCTCCCCAGTGGGACTGACCCTTTAACCCATTAAACATGTCACTGTCATTGGGTCACTGCTCCCCAGTGGGACTGACCCTTTAACCCATTAAACATGTCACTGTCATTAGGTCACTGTGCTCCCCAGTGGGACTGACCCTTTAACCCATTAAACATGTCACTGTCATTAGGTCACTGTGCTCCCCAGTGGGACTGACCCTTTAACCCATTAAACATGTCACTGTCATTAGGTCAATGCGCTCCCCAGTGGACTGAACCTTTAACCCATTAAACATGTCACTGTCATTAGGTCACTGTGCTCCCCAGTGGGACTGACCCTTTAACCCATTAAACATGTCACTGTCATTAGGTCACTGTGCTCCCCAGTGGGACTGACCCTTTAACCCATTAAACATGTCACTGTCATTAGGTCACTGCGCTCCCCAGTGGGACTGACCCTTTAACCCATTAAACATGTCACTGTCATTAGGTCACTGTGCTCCTCAGTGGGACTGACCCTTTAACCCATTAAACATGTCACTGTGCTCCCCAGTGGGACTGACCCTTTAACCCAATGGGATTAGTCCTTTAGCCCATTAAAGTGGCACTGCCCTATATAGTGATGTAATGAGGTGTAGATGTCACCAGTAATCCAGTCTATCCACAGTTAAAGAAAGACAGTAAAGTTGGGTTATTTATAAAGGTCTAAAGCAGGGGAAGATTCCTTTGGTCTCCATGGCGACTGCTCCACTATTAGAACTTTGCCCCAGCACTGACTTCCAGTAATTACAGTAGGTTTCTTACCTCTGCGTAAGATGACTGTTTCTTTGGATATGCCCACCGAGAGGGCCAGCATAATGCCAATGGACCACCAGGAGAGATCCCTGGACACACGGAGGTTGGCCACGTCCATGGTGTAGAGGGTCCTCCGTAAAGTGTTTCCAACTCTTCCATTCAGTCTCTCCTCTCTGTTCTACAGATCATTCTGCCCACGTTCACACGGTGTATTTCTCTGAGGATTCCTAGTGTCAGTCTAATTATCACTCCCCCCACCCCGCACCTCCCCTACATCCCCTATCTCACTCACACACAGTCCCTGTCCCAGTCGCTCTCACTCACAGTCTGTCTCTCTCGTTCCCACAGCTGCCTCGCTCATTCCGTACCTGTTTCGCGCCAGATAAGATATTTTAGTGGAGTAGAGAAAAAAAAAAAAAAAAAAGTTGGTATTTTCAACACAAGAGGCTTGACCCAGCATACAGGGAGTGCAGAATTATTAGGCAAGTTGTATTTTTGAGGATTAATTTTATTATTGAACAACAACCATGTTCTCAATGAACCCAAAAAACTCATTAACCCCTTAGTGACATGACTTTTTTGGCTTGTCCGACGGTTGGTGACATGGGCTGTTTTAACATTTCTGAGGTGTTTGTGTTTTGCTGTAATTTATTTCTGTCTCATTTAGTGTACCCGCACAAACTATATATCGTTTTTATCGTTATAAGAAGGGCTTTCTTTTGATACCATTATTTTGATAATAGCATATAATTTGATGTAAAAAAAATAATAAAATATGGCAAAAAAATTGAAAAAATACTTTTTTTATGACTTTTATTTGAAAAATTGTATACTCATGTACAAGAGCCAACAAAGAACCACTGCTAAAAAGTTTCTAATATATGTCCTGAGTTCAGAAATAGTCCATGTTTTATGTTTTTGTGCTTTTTTTATTCATGTTACAGGGCCAGAACTATAAGTGGTGCAAAGCTATTTTAAAATCCTTTCTTTCAAAATTAGCGATAGTGACATTGTAACACTGATTTCTGTACTAAATCCATGAATGACCCCCAACATGTACATATTTTTGAAAACTAGACAACTCAGGGCATTTAACTTGGGGTATTTTGACACATTTCATGTAGCCATTTTACCACCAATCTATGCCAAAGTTTGCAGCAAAAAATCTTTTTTTTTAATTTTTCACATATATTGCAATTTAGGTAAACATAACCTTAAAATGTGAAGGGATATTTCCAAATAACACCTCAATATGTGTTCAGCAACATCTCCTGAGTACAGGGATACCACCCATGCATAGGTTTGTTGGTTTGTTTTGGGGCTAAAAGGCCACATTTAGGGGGTGCGCATTTTGGTTTTCCAACTTGGAATTCTGACATGCAGAAAACTTGTGCCCATGTCCCATTTGGGACATTTTTGAAGCCAGAAAGTGTATTCTACCCCACAAAACCATATATATTTTTAAACTAGACACCCTAGGGCAGTCATGTCCAAAGTCCGGCCCGCGGGCCAGTTGCGGCCCGTCCTTTACTTCCATACGGCCCCAGAGACACGGCTGATCAATGTCTCTCTCTGAAAAAAAAAAAAAGCTTGCAGGCAGAGACGGAGGTGAGAAGGGATCGGAAGATCCCCCCCCCCACCATCGCTCTGCCTGCCAGGCTGAACGGGGAGCCGAACAGGCAGCACGGAGAAACCTCCGTGCTGCCTGTTCGGCTCCCCGTGCAGTGTGCCGACACGGAAGTGCCGACAGGTCATGTGACCGGCGCGCTGACGTCATACGCGCGCCGGGTCACGTGACCTATCGGCACAACCACCTGTGAGACGAACAGGCAGCATGGAGAAGACCATGCTGCCTGCCACTAGCCACCAGGGAAAGGTAAGTGCTGGGGACTGGGGAGATTGGGGGAAAGTACTGGGGAAAGAGGCAGGGGCTTATTAATGATAAGGTAACACTGACATATTATTGGGCAAATTAGCTGGGGAATATTAATGGCAACTAACACTGGTATATTATTGGGCAAATTGGCTGGGGCATATAAAATGGCAAATAACTGGCATATTACTGGGCAAATTGGCAGGGGCATATAAAATGGCAAATAACTGGCATATTACTGAGCAAATTAGCTGGGGCATATAAAATGGCAAATAACTGGCATACTACTGGGCAAATTGGCAGGGGATATTAAATGGCAAATAACTGGCATATTACTGGGCAAATTGGCAGGGGATATTAAATGGCAAATAACTGGTATATTACTGGGCAAATTGGCAGGGGATATTAAATGGCAAATAACTGGTATATTACTGTGCAAATTGGCAGGGGATATTAAATGGCAAATAACTGGTATATTACTGGGCAAATTGGCTGGGGCATATAAAATGGCAAATAACACTGGCATATTACTGGGCAAATTGGCAGAGGCATATTAAATAGCAAATAACACTGGCATATTACTGGGAAAATTGGCAGGGGCATATTAAATGGCAAATAACATTGGCATATTATTGGGAATATTGGCAGGGGCAAATTAAATGGCAAAAAACACTGGCATATTACTGGGAAAATTGGCAGGGGCATATTAAATGGCAAATAACATTGGCATATTATTGGGAAAATTGGCAGGGACATATTAAATGGCAAATAACACTGGCATATTACTGGGAAAATTGGCAGGGACATATTAAATGGCAAATAACACTGGCATATTACTGGGAAAATTGGCAGGGACATATTAAATGGCAAATAACATTGGCATATTATTGGGAATATTGGCAGGGGCAAATTAAATGGCAAAAAACACTGGCATATTACTGGGAAAATTGGCAGGGGCATATTAAATGGCAAATAACATTGGCATATTATTGGGAAAATTGGCAGGGACATATTAAATGGCAAATAACACTGGCATATTACTGGGAAAATTGGTAGGGGCATATTAAATGGCAAATAACACTGGCATATTACTGGGAAAATTGGTAGGGGCATATTAAATGGCAAATAACACTGGAATATTATTGGGCAAATTGGCTGGGGCATATTAAATGGCATATAACACTGGCATATTATTGGGCAAATTGGCCGAGAGAACCATGCATGGGAAGGGAGAAGAGAGAGACATAAATGGAATGGTAGAGGAGAGACAGACAGACATGGGTTCGCAGAGGAGAGACAGACAAATATGGGATGGCAGAGGAGAGACAGACAAACATGGGATGGCAGAGGAGAGACAGACAGATATGGGAAGGGTTAGTTGTGTTCCTGACATATATTTCAGCATCTTGTGTTGTTGTTTTTTTTCATCTGGCCTTCAGATATGAAAGGCAGAGTGATTTTACTACTGTTTAGAATTGTCATTCAAATCGTTTGCAATAAAGTTTGCATAAAATAGTTCATTTGTACTTAATTTTAACTGTCAGGCAAAATGGTCGGCCCTCACGCATGTTCACTTCATCAAGTCTGGCCCTCTTTGAAAAAAGTTTGGACACCACTGCCCTAGGGTATTTCAAAGGTAGTATTGTAACACTTTCCATGCACTAATTATACTACCAGCCTATGTCAATGTTTTGGGTAGTAATTTTTTTTCACATACATTGTACTTTGTGCATGAATTCACAGATCCTGTTATATGTCAGTGCCAAACAACACCTCAATATGTGTTCAGCAACATCTCCTGAGTACAGGGATACCCCCCATGTATAGGTTGGTTAGGTTATTTGGGGGTTAAAAGGCCACATTTGAGAGGTGCGCTTTTTGGTTTTCCAACTTGGAATTCCGACGTGCAGAAAACCTGCGCCGATGTCCCATTTGGGACATTTTTGAAGCCAAAAAGTATATTCTATCCCACAAAACCATATATTTTTGAAAACTAGACACCCTAGGGTATTTCAAATGGTAGTATTTTAACACTTTCCATGCACTAATGATACTACCAGCCTATGTCAATGTTATGGATAGTAATTTTTTTTCACATTCATTGTACATCGGGCATGAATTCATAGATCCTATTATGTGTCAGTGCCACAAAACACATTAATATGTGTTCAGCAACATCTCCTGAGTACAGGGATACCACCCATGTGTAGGTTAGTTAGATTATTTGGGGGCTAAAAGGCCATGTTTAGGGGGGGTGCATTTCCAACTTGGAATTTTGACATGTAGTCAGCCTGCGCCCATGTTCCATTTGGGACACTTTTGAAGCCTGTCAAAGTATTTTACCCCATAAAACCATATATTTTGGAAAACTAGACATCCTAGGGTTTTTTAAAATTGTGGTATTTTAACACTTTCCAAGTGCTAATTCTACCACCAACCTATGTCAAAGGGTTGGGATGTCATTTTTTCCCCACACACATTGTAGTTCAGGCAGGAATTTTCAGATTCTGGTATTTGCCACTGCCAACCAACACCTCAATATGTGTTCAGCAACATCTCCTGAGTACAGGGATACCCCCCATGCATAGGTTTGTTGGTTTGTATTGGGTCTAAAATTCCACATTTAGGGGGTGCGCAATTCCAACCTGGAATTTTGACATGTAGTCAGCCTGCGCCCATGTTCCATTTGGAACATTTTTGAAGCCGTCCAATGAATTTTACCCCATCAAACCATATATTTTTGGAAAATAGACATCCTAAGGTATTTCAAATGGTGGTATTTTAATACTGTATAGGTACTAATTCTACCACCAGCCTTTGTAAAAGTTTGTGGTAGTACTTTTTTGGGAGGTTTTTTTCCACATGCATTGTACTTCAGGCATGAATTCACAGATTCTGGTATATGTCACTGCCAAACAACAACCCAATATGTGTTCAGCAACATCTCCCGAGTACAGGGATAGCACCCATGCATAGGTTTGTTGGTTTGTTTTTGGCTAGAAGGCAACATTTGTGAGATGCGCATCTCAAAATTCCAACTTGGAATTTTGACATGTAGTCAACCTGCGTTCGTGTCCTTTATGGGATATATCTTTGAAGCCAGCCAATGTAATTTACCCCCACCAAACCATATATTTTTTTATCGGTAGACCCCCATCACTACTTGTGGCAAGGGCTCAGCAGCCACCGATACATCGCTAGATGATGTATCAGAAAGCTGAATAGGGTCAAAATCGAACCCTGAGTCCGCGGCCTCAGAATCAGTGCGTAAGCAGTGATCTCGAGCAAAGAAGGGGTTAATAGCTCTTAGAAGAGCCTATCTAGTACTGTAATACATTACAGTACAAAGAAATTAATCCATAAAACAGTGCAGACAGAAAAACATACTGTTGCTGTGCAAGATTACTGCTTACACAGTGATGAATGGCAGGGAAGGGGTTAATACACAGTGAAAGACTTTCATAAAACCTGACAATTTTATAAAATGTTATTTTATATCACTAATACTGATCTGTCTCTTTCCGTCACAAAAATGTAAGTGAGGAGAGGGAGGCAGATCAATATTTGTGAATATTGATCCGACCAATTTTGATCTGACCAGGGCGAATGGTGAGCTTAATTGAGAAATCACCAAACCGCCTTTGCCACTAATTCGCTGTTACTGATCGCTATGCGCTCAGGCAGCTTAAAAAAAAAAAACTCAAATATTTTTACTTTACATGTAATCCCCTAGCGGGTATGTGTAAAAAAAATAAAATAAAAATATGCAGACAGATAAAAATTGCTTTGGCGTCAATATCATTGCGTAAGCAGTGATCGACGGCAAAGAAGGGGTTAATAACTCTTAGAAGAGCCTTTTTAGTACTGTAATAAATTACAGTACAAAAAAAATTAACCCCTAAAAAATGCACAAACGGCAAAAATAAATGCGCTGATGTGCACGATCACTGCTTATGCAAGATCAGTGGCAGGGAAGGGGTTAAACGCAGGGAATTGCTTTAATATTTTTTTTTTAATTGTTTTAATATTTGTGTGTTGTGTGTTTATTGTTTTTTTTTACTTTTAGAACTTTGATCTGTCTCTCTCCCTCACTAAAAAAATGTGAGGAGAGGGAGGCAGATCATAACTGGTCAGATCAATATAGGGTTAATATTGATCTGACCAGTCAGTGGGGATGTTCAGCAGAACATCCCCACTGCCTGTCAGTGTGCCTGGCAGTCACTGGTTGCCTCTGTGAAGAGGCAATCGTGTGACAGCCAGAGAGCACAGGAAGCAGGTACTTCCTGCCTCCTGTGCTCTTGCCCTTAGAAGGGCAGCGCCATCTTGGTCACTCAGTGACCAAGATCGTGCATTTTTTTTTTTGTGTTTCTGATTGCCTCGACTTGCGAGGCAATCAGGAACACTTTCTGAGCATAGGAAGCGAAAAATTCGCTTCCTGTGCTCATTTTTTAATGCCCGTCGTTTTAAAGGCACTGTGCCTTTAAAACCGGCATTTCGATCGCTCTCCGGAGCGATCGAAATGCCGACGGGCATTTTTTTTAGTATTGTACGATGCTTCCGTACGGAAGCATCGTTACAATACCATCAGAGCACTGAAAGCGGAAAAACTCCGCTTTCAGTGCTCGTTTTGACACAGGACGGACTAGGTCCGTCCTGTGTCACTAACGCTTCGCCACACAGGACGGACCTAGTCCGTCCTGTGTCGCGAAGGGGTTAATATCAAAGCTGAATATTTTTGGAAGTAGTTTTTAGTTTGTTTTTAGTTTTAGCTATTTTAGGGGGATATCTGTGTGTGCAGGTGACTATTACTGTGCATAATTATTAGGCAACTTAACAAAAAACAAATATATACCCATTTCAATTATTTATTTTTACCAGTGAAACCAATATAACATCTCAACATTCACAAATATACATTTCTGACATTCAAAAACAAAACAAAAACAAATCAGTGACCAAAATAGCCACCTTTCTTTGCAAGGACACTCAAAAGCCTGCCATCCATGGATTCTGTCAGTGTTTTGATCTGTTCACCATCAACACTGCGTGCAGCAGCAACCACAGCCTCCCAGACACTGTTCAGAGAGGTGTACTGTTTTCCCTCCTTGTAAATCTCACATTTGATGATGGACCACAGGTTCTCAATGGTGTTCAGATCAGGTGAACAAGGAGGCCATGTCATTAGATTTTCTTCTTTTATACCCTTTCTTACCAGCCACGCTGTGGAGTACTTGGACGCGTGTGATGGAGCATTGTCCTGCATGAAAATCATGTTTTTCTTGAAGGATGCAGACTTCTTCCTGTACCACTGCTTGAAGAAGGTGTCTTCCAGGAACTGGCAGTAGGACTGGGAGTTG
The DNA here is from genome assembly GCA_036172795.1 of Pelodytes ibericus. NCBI lineage: Eukaryota > Metazoa > Chordata > Amphibia > Anura > Pelodytidae > Pelodytes > Pelodytes ibericus. The sequence goes on along the minus strand of CM069858.1, from coordinate 213,035,567 downwards.
AGCTTGACTCCATCCTCAACCCGAAAAGGCCCCACAAGCTCATCTTTGATGATACCAGCCCAAACCAGTACTCCACCTCCACCTTGCTGGCGTCTGAGTCGGACTGGAGCTCTCTGCCCTTTACCAATCCAGCCACGGGCCCATCCATCTGGCCCATCAAGACTCACTCTCATTTCATCAGTCCATAAAACCCTAGAAAAATCAGTCTTGAGATATTTCTTGGCCCAGTCTTGACGTTTCAGCTTGTGTGTCTTGTTCAGTGGTGGTCGTCTTTCAGCCTTTCTTACCTTGGCCATGTCTCTGAGTATTGCACACCTTGTGCTTTTGGGCACTCCAGTGATGTTGCAGCTCTGAAATATGGCCAAACTGGTGGCAAGTGGCATCGTGGCAGCTGCACGCTTGACTTTTCTCAGTTTATGGGCAGTTATTTTGCGCCTTGGTTTTTCCACACGCTTCTTGCGACCCTGTTGACTATGTTGAATGAAACGCTTGATTGTTCGATGATCACGCTTCAGAAGCTTTGCAATTTTAAGAGTGCTGCATCCCTCTGCAAGATATCTCACTATTTTTGACTTTTCTGAGCCTGTCAAGTCCTTCATTTGACCCATTTTGCCAAAGGAAAGGAAGTTGCCTAATAATTATGCACACCTGATATATGGTGTTGATGTCATTAGACCACACCCCTTCTCATTACAGAGATGCACATCACCTAATATGCTTAATTGGTAGTAGGCTTTCGAGCCTATACAGCTTGGAGTAAGACAACATGCATAAAGAGGATGATGTGGTCAAAATACTCATTTGCCTAATAATTCTGCACTCCCTGTACTCCAATCATCTGTCCCGAAATGGCGCCTCCAAATTGTGGACGGATTGGGGGCACATTGGTGACTTATCAGTATCCTGAACATCACAGCCATGCAAAAGACATCTATGGGGAAGACTTGAAGTCAACTCAACTCTGCCTCCTACTGCGCTCCCCCTGGCTTCTGCGTCACGCCTTACTTGCTTTTCGGCCAGCCTAGTCGGTTACGCGGGCAGCCCCCGTCCTGTTATTTTACCACACGGCAGGCTCCGGCCTTTGTGTCACGATTGGGCCCGCACCCGCGGGCATGGTATATCACCGCTAGTTCATATGCGCATAGCATTACCCACGCCCTTGCGGTTGCTCATTGTGACAGCCTTTGTTTTTTACAAAACCAGCTAATAATTGAATATTTCATGGCTGTCATATAAGGATGACCCCTCCTCTTCTCCTGTTGTCCCAAAAAAATCACAGGATGTCTGGGGGTGACCCCCCCATTAGTACATGGGTACTGGCTCGAAGGTGACCCTCTCATATCACATATGCAGTCAAATGCAAAGAGACAGAGGGTATCCTCCTTATTATTATACACAGCACCACTACTGTTAATTAGAGGGTGACCCACTCTCAGAAGGCGTCAGGTCGTCCGTGTGATGCTGGGTTGACACCCTTGTTTAATGTCCCTGCGTGTTCAGCGTGGGTGACCCCCAAATTACCTTTCATATTGGCTCTCAGTTATGCTTGGGTTGACCCCCCTCGTCACAAAAGACAAGCCTCTGCAGCCTCAGGTCCTAGCCTGTTGGGTAACCCCCCCTTCAGTGCTTTCGGATGACCCCCCGAGATATAACCTGCCATACCCGTCTCTTTGTGTCATTACAGACGGTGGGATTATGTCTGAGGATTCAAACCCCACACTGCCCGCTGGACTGCAGGCTTGGCTTCGTTCAGCCCTGGCAGAATCCCTGCCTGCCGCCCTGGCGTCCATTCAGAACACACAAACCGCGGGACAACTTTACAGAGAACATTCTCCTTCCAGGCATGATGACTCGGGGGTCCGAGGACCACCAACTTTCTCCCCCGAAAGAGACTCTTGACAGATACCCCAGCTGTATGAGTCCTGCAACCTGTGACATCTACGTCTGCGGACTGGTGACCCCCAGCTCATTTAGCCGAATTCTTACGGTACTAGCTCCATAGGCCTCTAGACATGGAGATCCGTCAGAAACTCCAGGCAAAATACCACTGACCAACACTAGCCGACAAGGTGTCTCACACTCCGGACATGGATCCGACCTTTGCCAATTTCAAAAAGAGATTGGAACAAGGTCTATGTTTGGATCAGGATAAGCTTCTGGACGTCTCTGGCCCGCTATCACAGCTCTTCTGGATGGCGAATGAAGCCCTCACGGCCAGAGACATCCAGAAGCTCCTAGACCAACAACTGACAAGGGAATGGGCACAATGCGCCCTATGTCTTCTAGGGAAAGCCAACTCTGCCTTACCCACAGAAAGGAGTAAAGCAGCATTGTTCAGGCTTGATGTTAAGTCGGTCAAATTAGCGCCCAAGGAGCTGGGCCCAGAGGCCAATGGACTGCTATTTAGAGATAGATTTCGGCAAAATCTCAGCCCACCGGTGAATATCTTCACCTCCTTGAGACGTGAGCAATAGGTTCATGGTAAGAAATATTTGTGTGCCATGCACAGGGATTAAGGTATAGTAACAGAGCATTGTGGGCCCTGGGCGGGTTATAAAGGTATGGTAACAGAGCATTGTGGGCCCTGCACAGGGATTAAGGTATAGTAAGAGAGCATTGTGGGCCCTGGGCGGGTTATTAAGGTATAGTAACAGAGCATTGTGGGCCCTGGGTGGGTTATTAAGGTATAGTAACAGAGCATTGTGGGCCCTGGGCTTGGGTTATTAAGGTATAGTAACAGAGCATTGTGGGCCCTGGGTGGGTTATTAAGGTATAGTAACAGAGCATTGTGGGCCCTGGGCTTGGGTTATTAAGGTATAGTAACAGAGCATTGTGGGCCCTGGGTGGGTTATTAAGGTATAGTAACAGAGCATTGTGGGCCCTGGGTGGGGATTAAGGTATAGTAACAGAGCATTGTGGGCCTTGGGCGGGGATTAAGGTATAGTAACAGAGCATTGTGGGCCCTGGGCGGGGATTAAGGTATAGTAAAAGAGCATTGTGGGCCCTTGGCTGGGATTAAGGTATAGTAACAGAGCATTGTGGGCCCTGGACTGGGATTGAGGTATAGTAACAGAGCATTGTGGGCCCTGGGTGGGTTATTAGGTATAGTAACAGAGCAGTGTGGGCCCTGGGTGGGTTATTAAGGTATAGTAACAGAGCATTGTGGGCCCTGGGTGGGTTATTAAGGTATAGTAACAGAGCATTGTGGGCCCTGGGTGGGTTATTAAGGTATAGTAACAGAGCATTGTGGGCCCTGGGAGGTTATTAAGGTATAGTAACAGAGCATTGTGGGCCCTGGGTGGGTTATTAAGGTATAGTAACAGAGCATTGTGGGCCCTGGGCGGGTTATTAAGGTATAGTAACAGAGCACTGTGGGCCCTGGGTGGGGATTAAGGTATAATAACAGAGCATTGTGGGCCCTGGGTGGGTTATTAAGGTATAGTAACAGAGCATTGTGGGCCCTGGGTGGGTTATTAAGGTATAGTAACAGAGCATTGTGGGCCCTGGGCGGGTTATTAAGGTATAGTAACAGAGCAGTGTGGGCCCTGGGTGGGTTATTAAGGTATAGTAACAGAGCATTGTGGGCCCTGGGCGGGTTATTAAGGTATAGTAACAGAGCATTGTGGGCCCTCGGTGGGTTATTAAGGTATAGTAACAGAGCATTGTGGGCCCTGGGCGGGTTATTAAGGTATAGTAACAGAGCATTGTGGGCCCTGGGTGGGTTATTAAGGTATAGTAACAGAGCATTGTGGGCCCTGGGTGGGTTATTAAGGTAAAGTAACAGAGCATTGTGGGCCCTGGGTGGGGATTAAGGTATAGTAACAGAGCATTGTGGGCCCTGGGCTTGGGTTATTAAGGTATAGTAACAGAGCATTGTGGGCCCTGGACTGGGATTGAGGTATAGTAACAGAGCATTGTGGGCCCTGGGTGGGGATTAAGGTATAGTAACAGAGCATTGTGGGCCCTGGGCGGGTTATTAAGGTATAGTAACAGAGCATTGTGGGCCCTGGGTGGGTTATTAAGGTATAGTAACAGAGCATTGTGGGCCCTGGGTGGGTTATTAAGGTATAGTAACAGAGCATTGTGGGCCCTGGGTGGGTTATTAAGGTATAGTAACAGAGCATTGTGGGCACTGGACTGGGATTGAGGTATAGTAACAGAGCATTGTGGGCCCTGGGTGGGTTATTAAGGTATAGTACCAGAGCATTGTGGGCCCTGGGTGGGTTATTAAGGTATAGTAACAGAGCATTGTGGGCCCTGGGTGGGGATTGAGGTATAGTAACAGAGCATTGTGGGCCCTGGGCGGGTTATTAAGGTATAGTAACAGAGCATTGTGGGCCCTGGGTGGGTTATTAAGGTATAGTAACAGAGCATTGTGTGCCCTGTGCGGGTTATTAAGGTATAGTAACAGAGCATTGTGGGCCTTGGGTGGGGATTAAGGTATAGTAACAGAGCATTGTGGGCCCTGGGCGGGTGATTAAGGTATAGTAACAGAGCATTGTGGGCCCTGGACTGGGATTGAGGTATAGTAACAGAGCATTGTGGGCCCTGGGTGGGTTATTAAGGTATAGTAACAGAGCATTGTGGGCCCTGGGTGGGGATTAAGGTATAGTAACAGAGCATTGTGGGCCCTGGACTGGGATTGAGGTATAGTAACAGAGCATTGTGGGCCCTGGGTGGGTTATTAAGGTATAGTAACAGAGCATTGTGGGCCCTGGGCGGGTTATTAAGGTATAGTAACAGAGCATTGTGGGCCCTGGGCGGGTTATTACGGTATAGTAACAGAGCATTGTGGGCCCTGGGCGGGTTATTAAGGTATAGTAACAGAGCATTGTGGGCCCTGGGTGGGTTATTAAGGTATAGTAACAGAGCATTGTGGGCCCTGGGTGGGTTATTAAGGTATAGTAACAGGGCATTGTGGGCCCTGGGTGGGTTATTAAGGTATAGTAACAGAGCATTGTGGGCCCTGGGTGGGTTATTAAGGTATAGTAACAGAGCATTGTGGGCCCTGGGTGGGGATTAAGGTATAGTAACAGAGCATTGTGGGCCCTGGGAGGGGATTAAGCTATAGTAACAGAGCATTGTGGGCCCTGGGTGGGTTATTAAGGTATAGTAACAGAGCATTGTGTGCCCTGTGCGGGTTATTAAGGTATAGTAACAGAGCATTGTGGGCCCTGGGTGGGTTATTAAGGTATAGTAACAGAGCATTGTGGGCCCTGGGCGGGTTATTAAGGTATAGTAACAGAGCATTGTGGGCCCTGGGTGGGTTATTAAGGTATAGTAACAGAGCATTGTGGGCCCTGGGTGGGGATTAAGGTATAGTAACAGAGCATTGTGGGCCCTGGGTGGGTTATTAAGGTATAGTAACAGAGCATTGTGGGCCCTGGGTGGGGATTAATGTATAGTAACAGAGCATTGTGGGCCCTGGGCGGGTTATTAAGGTATAGTAACAGAGCATTGTGGGCCCTGGGCGGGTTATTAAGGTATAGTAACAGAGCATTGTGGGCCCTGGGCGGGTTATTAAGGTATAGTAAGAGAGCATTGTGGGCCCTGGGTGGGTTATTAAGGTATAGTAACAGAGCATTGTGGGCCCTGGGCGGGTTATTAAGGTATAGTAACAGAGCATTGTGGGCCCTGGGCGGGTTATTAAGGTATAGTAACAGATTGTGGGCCTTGGGTGGGGATTAAGGTATAGTAACAGAGCATTGTGGGCCCTGGGCGGGTTATTAAGGTATAGTAACAGAGCATTGTGGGCCCTGGGCGGGTTATTAAGGTATAGTAACAGAGCATTGTGGGCCCTGGGTGGGTTATTAAGGTATAGTATCAGAGCAGTGTGAAGCCCTAGCCTGGGATTAAGGTATAGTAACAGAGCATTGTGGGCCCTGGGCGGATTATTAAGGTATAGTAACAGAGCATTGTGGGCCCTGGGTGGGTTATTAAGGTATAGTAACAGAGCATTGTGGGCCCTGGGTGGGTTATTAAGGTATAGTAACAGATTGTGGGCCTTGGGTGGGGATTAAGGTATAGTAACAGAGCACTGTGGGCCCTGGGTGGGTTATTAAGGTATAGTAACAGAGCATTGTGGGCCCTGGGTGGGTTATTAAGGTATAGTAACAGAGCATTGTGGGCCCTGGGTGGGGATTAAGGTATAGTAACAGAGCATTGTGGGCCCTGGGTGGGTTATTAAGGTATAGTAACAGAGCATTGTGGGCCCTGGGCGGGTTATTAAGGTATAGTAACAGAGCATTGTGGGCCCTGGGTGGGTTATTAAGGTATAGTAACAGAGCATTGTGGTCCCTGGGTGGGTTATTAAGGTATAGTAACAGAGCATTGTGGGCCCTTGGCGGGTTATTAAGGTATAGTAACAGAGCATTGTGGGCCCTGGGCTTGGGTTATTAAGGTATAGTAACAGAGCATTGTGGGCCCTGGGCTTGGGTTATTAAGGTATAGTAACAGAGCATTGTGGGCCCTGGGTGGGTTATTAAGGTATAGTAACAGATTGTGGGCCTTGGGTGGGGATTAAGGTATAGTAACAGAGCATTGTGGGCCCTGGGCGGGTTATTAAGGTATAGTAACAGAGCATTGTGGGCCCTGGACTGGGATTGAGGTATAGTAACAGAGCATTGTGGGCCCTGGGTGGGTTATTAAGGTATAGTAACAGAGCATTGTGGGCCCTGGGTGGGTTATTAAGGTATAGTAACAGAGCATTGTGGGCCCTGGGTGGGGATTAATGTATAGTAACAGAGCATTGTGGGCCCTGGGCGGGTTATTAAGGTATAGTAACAGAGCATTGTGGGCCCTGGGCGGGTTATTAAGGTATAGTAACAGAGCATTGTGGGCCCTGGGCGGGTTATTAAGGTATAGTAAGAGAGCATTGTGGGCCCTGGGTGGGTTATTAAGGTATAGTAACAGAGCATTGTGGGCCCTGGGCGGGTTATTAAGGTATAGTAACAGAGCATTGTGGGCCCTGGGCGGGTTATTAAGGTATAGTAACAGATTGTGGGCCTTGGGTGGGGATTAAGGTATAGTAACAGAGCATTGTGGGCCCTGGGCGGGTTATTAAGGTATAGTAACAGAGCATTGTGGGCCCTGGGCGGGTTATTAAGGTATAGTAACAGAGCATTGTGGGCCCTGGGTGGGTTATTAAGGTATAGTATCAGAGCAGTGTGAAGCCCTAGCCTGGGATTAAGGTATAGTAACAGAGCATTGTGGGCCCTGGGCGGATTATTAAGGTATAGTAACAGAGCATTGTGGGCCCTGGGTGGGTTATTAAGGTATAGTAACAGAGCATTGTGGGCCCTGGGTGGGTTATTAAGGTATAGTAACAGATTGTGGGCCTTGGGTGGGGATTAAGGTATAGTAACAGAGCACTGTGGGCCCTGGGTGGGTTATTAAGGTATAGTAACAGAGCATTGTGGGCCCTGGGTGGGTTATTAAGGTATAGTAACAGAGCATTGTGGGCCCTGGGTGGGGATTAAGGTATAGTAACAGAGCATTGTGGGCCCTGGGTGGGTTATTAAGGTATAGTAACAGAGCATTGTGGGCCCTGGGCGGGTTATTAAGGTATAGTAACAGAGCATTGTGGGCCCTGGGTGGGTTATTAAGGTATAGTAACAGAGCATTGTGGTCCCTGGGTGGGTTATTAAGGTATAGTAACAGAGCATTGTGGGCCCTTGGCGGGTTATTAAGGTATAGTAACAGAGCATTGTGGGCCCTGGGCTTGGGTTATTAAGGTATAGTAACAGAGCATTGTGGGCCCTGGGCTTGGGTTATTAAGGTATAGTAACAGAGCATTGTGGGCCCTGGGTGGGTTATTAAGGTATAGTAACAGATTGTGGGCCTTGGGTGGGGATTAAGGTATAGTAACAGAGCATTGTGGGCCCTGGGCGGGTTATTAAGGTATAGTAACAGAGCATTGTGGGCCCTGGACTGGGATTGAGGTATAGTAACAGAGCATTGTGGGCCCTGGGTGGGTTATTAAGGTATAGTAACAGAGCATTGTGGGCCCTGGATGGGGATTAAGGTATAGTAACAGAGCATTGTGGGCCCTGGGTGGGTTATTAAGGTATAGTAACAGATTGTGGGCCTTGGGTGGGGATTAAGGTATAGTAACAGAGCATTGTGGGCCCTGGGTGGGTTATTAAGGTATAGTAACAGAGCAGTGTGGGCCCTGGGTGGGGATTGAGGTATAGTAACAGAGCATTGTGGGCCCTGGGTGGGGATTGAGGTATAGTAACAGAGCATTGTGGGCCCTGGGCGGGTTATTAAGGTATAGTAACAGAGCATTGTGGGCCCTGGGTGGGTTATTAAGGTATAGTAACAGAGCATTGTGGGCCCTGGGTGGGTTATTAAGGTATAGTATCAGAGCAGTGTGAAGCCCTAGCCTGGGATTAAGGTATAGTAACAGAGCATTGTGGGCCCTGGGTGGGGATTAAGGTATAGTAACAGAGCATTGTGGGCCCTGGGCGGGTTATTAAGGTATAGTAACAGAGCATTGTGGGCCCTGGGTGGGTTATTAAGGTATAGTAACAGAGCATTGTGGGCCCTGGGTGGGTTATTAAGGTATAGTAACAGATTGTGGGCCTTGGGTGGGGATTAAGGTATAGTAACAGAGCACTGTGGGCCCTGGGTGGGTTATTAAGGTATAGTAACAGAGCATTGTGGGCCCTGGGTGGGTTATTAAGGTATAGTAACAGAGCATTGTGGGCCCTGGGTGGGGATTAAGGTATAGTAACAGAGCATTGTGGGCCCTGGGTGGGTTATTAAGGTATAGTAACAGAGCATTGTGGGCCCTGGGCGGGTTATTAAGGTATAGTAACAGAGCATTGTGGGCCCTGGGTGGGTTATTAAGGTATAGTAACAGAGCATTGTGGGCCCTGGGTGGGTTATTAAGGTATAGTAACAGAGCATTGTGGGCCCTTGGCGGGTTATTAAGGTATAGTAACAGAGCATTGTGGGCCCTGGGCTTGGGTTATTAAGGTATAGTAACAGAGCATTGTGGGCCCTGGGCTTGGGTTATTAAGGTATAGTAACAGAGCATTGTGGGCCCTGGGTGGGTTATTAAGGTATAGTAACAGATTGTGGGCCTTGGGTGGGGATTAAGGTATAGTAACAGAGCATTGTGGGCCCTGGGCGGGTTATTAAGGTATAGTAACAGAGCATTGTGGGCCCTGGACTGGGATTGAGGTATAGTAACAGAGCATTGTGGGCCCTGGGTGGGTTATTAAGGTATAGTAACAGAGCATTGTGGGCCCTGGATGGGGATTAAGGTATAGTAACAGAGCATTGTGGGCCCTGGGTGGGTTATTAAGGTATAGTAACAGATTGTGGGACTTGGGTGGGGATTAAGGTATAGTAACAGAGCATTGTGGGCCCTGGGTGGGGATTAAGGTATAGTAACAGAGCATTGTGGGCCCTGGGTGGGTTATTAAGGTATAGTAACAGAGCATTGTGGGCCCTGGGTGGGTTATTAAGGTATAGTAACAGAGCAGTGTGGGCCCTGGGTGGGGATTGAGGTATAGTAACAGAGCATTGTGGGCCCTGGACTGGGATTGAGGTATAGTAACAGAGCATTGTGGGCCCTGGACTGGGATTGAGGTATAGTAACAGAGCATTGTGGGCCCTGGACTGGGATTGAGGTATAGTAACAGAGCATTGTGGGCCCTGGACTGGGATTGAGGTATAGTAACAGAGCAGTGTGGGCCCTGGGTGGGGATTGAGGTATAGTAACAGAGCATTGTGGGCCCTGGACTGGGATTGAGGTATAGTAACAGAGCATTGTGGGCCCTGGACTGGGATTGAGGTATAGTAACAGAGCATTGTGGGCCCTGGACTGGGATTAAGGTATAGTAACAGAGCATTGTGGGCCCTGGGCGGGGATTAAGGTATAGTAACAGAGCACTGTGGGCCCTGGGTGGGTTATTAAGGTATAGTAACAGAGCATTGTGGGCCCTGGGTGGGTTATTAAGGTATAGTAACAGAGCATTGTGGGCCCTGGGTGGATTATTAAGGTATAGTAACAGAGCATTGTGGGCCCTGTGCGGGTTATTAAGGTATAGTAACAGAGCATTGTGGGCCCTGGGTGGGTTATTAAGGTATAGTAACAGAGCACTGTGGGCCCTGGGTGGGGATTAAGGTATAGTAACAGAGCATTGTGGGCCCTGGGTGGGGATTAAGGTATAGTAACAGAGCATTGTGGGCCCTGGGTGGGTTATTAAGGTATAGTAACAGAGCATTGTGTGCCCTGTGCGGGTTATTAAGGTATAGTAACAGAGCATTGTGGGCCCTGGGTGGGTTATTAAGGTATAGTAACAGAGCATTGTGGGCCCTGGGCGGGTTATTAAGGTATAGTAACAGAGCATTGTGGGCCCTGGGTGGGTTATTAAGGTAAAGTAACAGAGCATTGTGGGCCCTGGGTGGGGATTAAGGTATAGTAACAGAGCATTGTGGGCCCTGGGTGGGGATTAATGTATAGTAACAGAGCATTGTGGGCCCTGGGTGGGTTATTAAGGTATAGTAACAGAGCATTGTGGGCCCTGGGCGGGTTATTAAGGATTAGTAACAGAGCATTGTGGGCCCTGGGTGGGGATTAAGGTATAGTAACAGAGCATTGTGGGCCCTGGGCGGGTTATTAAGGTATAGTAACAGAGCATTGTGGGCCCTGGGCGGGTTATTAAGGTATAGTAACAGAGCATTGTGGGCCCTGGGCGGGTTATTAAGGTATAGTAACAGATTGTGGGCCTTGGGTGGGGATTAAGGTATAGTAACAGAGCATTGTGGGCCCTGGGCGGGTTATTAAGGTATAGTAACAGAGCATTGTGGGCCCTGGGCGGGTTATTAAGGTATAGTAACAGAGCATTGTGGGCCCTGGGTGGGTTATTAAGGTATAGTATCAGAGCAGTGTGAAGCCCTAGCCTGGGATTAAGGTATAGTAACAGAGCATTGTGGGCCCTGGGTGGGGATTAAGGTATAGTAACAGAGCATTGTGGGCCCTGGGCGGGTTATTAAGGTATAGTAACAGAGCATTGTGGGCCCTGGGTGGGTTATTAAGGTATAGTAACAGAGCATTGAGGGCCCTGGGTGGGTTATTAAGGTATAGTAACAGATTGTGGGCCTTGGGTGGGGATTAAGGTATAGTAACAGAGCACTGTGGGCCCTGGGTGGGTTATTAAGGTATAGTAACAGAGCATTGTGGGCCCTGGGTGGGTTATTAAGGTATAGTAACAGAGCATTGTGGGCCCTGGGTGGGGATTAAGGTATAGTAACAGAGCATTGTGGGCCCTGGGTGGGTTATTAAGGTATAGTAACAGAGCATTGTGGGCCCTGGGCGGGTTATTAAGGTATAGTAACAGAGCATTGTGGGCCCTGGGTGGGTTATTAAGGTATAGTAACAGAGCATTGTGGGCCCTGGGTGGGTTATTAAGGTATAGTAACAGAGCATTTGTGGCCCTGGGCTTGGGTTATTAAGGTATAGTAACAGAGCATTGTGGGCCCTGGGTGGGTTATTAAGGTATAGTAACAGATTGTGGGCCTTGGGTGGGGATTAAGGTATAGTAACAGAGCATTGTGGGCCCTGGGCGGGTTATTAAGGTATAGTAACAGAGCATTGTGGGCCCTGGACTGGGATTGAGGTATAGTAACAGAGCATTGTGGGCCCTGGGTGGGTTATTAAGGTATAGTAACAGAGCATTGTGGGCCCTGGGTGGGGATTAAGGTATAGTAACAGAGCATTGTGGGCCCTGGGTGGGTTATTAAGGTATAGTAACAGATTGTGGGCCTTGGGTGGGGATTAAGGTATAGTAACAGAGCATTGTGGGCCCTGGGTGGGTTATTAAGGTATAGTAACAGAGCAGTGTGGGCCCTGGGTGGGGATTGAGGTATAGTAACAGAGCATTGTGGGCCCTGGACTGGGATTGAGGTATAGTAACAGAGCATTGTGGGCCCTGGGTGGGTTATTAAGGTATAGTAACAGAGCATTGTGGGCCCTGGGTGGGGATTAAGGTATAGTAACAGAGCATTGTGGGCCCTGGGAGGTTATTAAGGTATAGTAACAGAGCATTGTGGGCCCTGGGCGGGTTATTAAGGTATAGTAACAGAGCATTGTGGGCCTTGGGTTGGTTATTAAGGTATAGTAACAGAGCATTGTGGGCCCTGGGTGGGTTATTAAGGTATAGTAACAGAGCATTGTGGGCCCTTGGCGGGTTATTAAGGTATAGTAACAGAGCATTTGTGGCCCTGGGCTTGGGTTATTAAGGTATAGTAACAGAGCATTGTGGGCCCTGGGCATGGGTTATTAAGGTATAGTAACAGAGCATTGTGGGCCCTGGGTGGGTTATTAAGGTATAGTAACAGATTGTGGGCCTTGGGTGGGGATTAAGGTATAGTAACAGAGCATTGTGGGCCCTGGGCGGGTTATTAAGGTATAGTAACAGAGCATTGTGGGCCCTGGACTGGGATTGAGGTATAGTAACAGAGCATTGTGGGCCCTGGGTGGGTTATTAAGGTATAGTAACAGAGCATTGTGGGCCCTGGGTGGGGATTAAGGTATAGTAACAGAACATTGTGGGCCCTGGGTGGGTTATTAAGGTATAGTAACAGATTGTGGGCCTTGGGTGGGGATTAAGGTATAGTAACAGAGCATTGTGGGCCCTGGGTGGGTTATTAAGGTATAGTAACAGAGCAGTGTGGGCCCTGGGTGGGGATTGAGGTATAGTAACAGAGCATTGTGGGCCCTGGACTGGGATTGAGGTATAGTAACAGAGCATTGTGGGCCCTGGACTGGGATTGAGGTATAGTAACAGAGCATTGTGGGCCCTGGACTGGGATTGAGGTATAGTAACAGAGCAGTGTGGGCCCTGGGTGGGGATTGAGGTATGGTAACAGAGCATTGTGGGCCCTGGACTGGGATTGAGGTATAGTAACAGCGCATTGTGGGCCCTGGACTGGGATTGAGGTATAGTAACAGAGCATTGTGGGCCCTGGACTGGGATTGAGGTATAGTAACAGAGCACTGTGGGCCCTGGGTGGGTTATTAAGGTATAGTAACAGAGCATTGTGGGCCCTGGGTGGGTTATTAAGGTATAGTAACAGAGCATTGTGGGCCCTGGGTGGATTATTAAGGTATAGTAACAGAGCATTGTGGGCCCTGTGCGGGTTATTAAGGTATAGTAACAGAGCATTGTGGGCCCTGGGTGGGTTATTAAGGTATAGTAACAGAGCACTGTGGGCCCTGGGTGGGTTATTAAGGTATAGTAACAGAGCATTGTGGGCCCTGGGCGGGTTATTAAGGTATAGTAACAGAGCACTGTGGGCCCTGGGTGGGGATTAAGGTATAATAACAGAGCATTGTGGGCCCTGGGTGGGTTATTAAGGTATAGTAACAGAGCATTGTGTGCCCTGTGCGGGTTATTAAGGTATAGTAACAGAGCACTGTGGGCCCTGGGTGGGGATTAAGGTATAGTAACAGAGCATTGTGGGCCCTGGGCGGGTTATTAAGGTATAGTAACAGAGCATTGTGGGCCCTGGGTGGGTTATTAAGGTATAGTAACAGAGCATTGTGGGCCCTGGGCGGGTTATTAAGGTATAGTAACAGAGCATTGTGGGCCCTGGGTGGGGATTAAGGTATAGTAACAGAGCATTGTGGGCCCTGGGTGGGTTATTAAGGTATAGTAACAGAGCATTGTGGGCCCTGGGTGGGGATTAAGGTATAGTAACAGAGCATTGTGGGCCCTGGGTGGGTTATTAAGGTATAGTAACAGAGCATTGTGGGCCCTGGACTGGGATTGAGGTATAGTAACAGAGCATTGTGGGCCCTGGGTGGGTTATTAAGGTATAGTAACAGAGCATTGTGTGCCCTGTGCGGGTTATTAAGGTATAGTAACAGAGCATTGTGGGCCCTGGGTGGGTTATTAAGGTATAGTAACAGAGCATTGTGGGCCCTGGGCGGGTTATTAAGGTATAGTAACAGAGCATTGTGGGCCCTGGGCTTGGGTTATTAAGGTATAGTAACAGAGCATTGTGGGCCCTGTACTGGGATTGAGGTATAGTAACAGAGCATTGTGGGCACTGGACTGGGATTGAGGTATAGTAACAGAGCATTGTGGGCCCTGGGTGGGTTATTAAGGTATAGTAACAGAGCATTGTGGGCCCTGGGTGGGTTATTAAGGTATAGTAACAGAGCATTGTGGGCCCTGTACTGGGATTGAGGTATAGTAACAGAGCATTGTGGGCACTGGACTGGGATTGAGGTATAGTAACAGAGCATTGTGGGCCCTGGGTGGGTTATTAAGGTATAGTAACAGAGCATTGTGGGCCCTGGGTGGGGATTAAGGTATAGTAACAGAACATTGTGGGCCCTGGGTGGGTTATTAAGGTATAGTAACAGAGCATTGTGGGCCCTGGGTGGGTTATTAAGGTATAGTAACAGAGCATTGTGGGCCCTGGACTGGGATTGAGGTATAGTAACAGAGCATTGTGGGCCCTGGGTGGGTTATTAAGGTATAGTAACAGAGCATTGTGGGCCCTGGGCGGGTTATTAAGGTATAGTAACAGAGCATTGTGGGCCCTGGGTGGGTTATTAAGGTATAGTAACAGAGCATTGTGGGCCCTGGGCGGGTTATTAAGGTATAGTAACAGAGCATTGTGGGCCCTGGGCGGGTTATTAAGGTATAGTAACAGAGCATTGTGGGCCCTGGGAGGGTTATTAAGGTATAGTAACAGAGCATTGTGGGCCCTGGGCGGGTTATTAAGGTATAGTAACAGAGCATTGTGGGCCCTGGGTGGGTTATTAAGGTATAGTAACAGAGCATTGTGGGCCCTGGGAGGGTTATTAAGGTATAGTAACAGAGCATTGTGGGCCCTGGGCGGGTTATTAAGGTATAGTAACAGAGCATTGTGGGCCCTGGGCGGGTTATTAAGGTATAGTAACAGAGCATTGTGGGCCCTGGGTGGGGATTAATGTATAATAACAGAGCATTGTGTAGACACCCCAGAGAGGAAGATGTTTGTCTCTCAGTCCAGGTATAAAGCTATGTATAAAACCCACTTGGCCAGTCTGGTTTGCGGCTGTCCATGACAAAAAACTGAAACTCCATTTTATAATTTTTTCTTCAGGAAAACCTTGTCCTCACCTCAGGCATTCTATAATTCCTCCAGTGTTCACATTTGCCACCTCCACTGAAAGGTTGTTCCAGATATCCACTACCCCTTCAGTAAATGCTATTTTCTCCCCCTCTCTAACATCTGTTCTACTCCTCTTTTCGTAGGAAACACCTCCTCCTCCTCTAGTGAGGCGAGATCCTGGAACTACAGAAACGGCCTTCCGATCATTTCTAGCCAGCTTCACCCTTATCTGCATCAGCAGACGCTGTACCTCCCAAGCATCTCACGCAATAACCTCCCAGGTTTGCCGCCAGTTTCTGCTAACCATTACCCTGCTGGGGGTGGGCAGAGTGAGGGCTGGGATTTCGTGTTCAGCACTGTATTAAATGCAAATGCATTGCCGATAACTAAACACATAGCTGCAAACGCTCCTGGATTTGATGGGACAGTCACAGATTTTAGGATCTTGCTGCATAAAATTTAGGGGTGTCCCGGCACTTCTGCTGCTTATTTACAGTGCTACGAAGCATACACACAGTCACACACACATACACAGACACACACAGAGACTTACACATACAAAGGCATAAATACACACAGTCACACATATACAAATAAACAGTCACAGTCACACACAGTCACACATGTACAAATAAACAGTCACACATATACAAATAAACAGTCACAGTCACACACAGTCGCGCACACACATACACAGACACACACAGAGACTTGCACATACAAAGGCATAAATACACACAGTCACACATATACAAATAAACAGTCACACATATACAAATAAACAGTCACACACACAGTCACACACATATACACAGACACACACAGAGACTTACACATACAAAAGCATAAATACACACAGTCACACATATACAAATAAACAGTCACACTTAAACACACAGTCACACACATACATACACAGACACACACAGAGACTTACACATACAAAGGCTTAAATATACACAGTCACACATATACAAATAAACAGTCAAAGTCACACACACACACAGTCACACACATACATACACAGCTGCGGACGACATTGGTAGGCACAGATGCATGCTGTGAGGGGCCATCTTTAAAGGGGCTGTGTCACCTAAATATTGTTTAACTTTGAATGCAGAGAAAAAAAAAATGATCTATACATTGTGTGAGCAGAATTGCAAGCAAATGCCTTAAATTTGGAGAAAACTGTGTTTTAAATGTGTCTGTGGAGTCTGCAGCTTATGACATCACCTGATTTGCTTGATATGCAGATTACACATTCCCCATTGAAAAGAAGTTCATTTGCATACTGAGACAGAGGTGATGTCAGAAACTGGAGACGCCACAGTTGCTTGCAATTCTGCTAACACAATGTATAGATCATTTATGGTAACAGAGTCTGAGCAGGCCTGTGCTCATCTGTCCCCTAGACTGGTCCAGAGGTCTTCTGCTTCAGTCCCCTGCTGGGTCAGGCCCAGGAAAAGACTTAACAGCCTAAACACTATGAATTCAGCTCTAGACTCCCAACATCTGTACTGGGTAGCCTAAGGTTCAAATTTGCAGGGTCATGCAGTGATGTGTAACTCCGCCCCATTAGGCTCCACCCTCTTCTTGTCCCAGTATCCCAGCATCTCAGCAAAGAATGTTGGGAAAAATGATCACTATATAGAAATTAAACTCCAAGTCTGCAGTAATCCAACAGTGTCCTCATGCAAAATCTAACATTGCAACCTATGAAGCTAGCACTTATACCACTAAATGAAAGAGGGTAGGTTTAATCTGTAATATGAACAGATAACAGAATGAAATTAGCACCATCCAGTCCAAGATGCAGAAATATTGCTCTATGCAGCATGCTTCACCATATCCATAAAAAACTGAGGTCAGTCTGGACCATCTGTGTAACTCATATATGCTAACAAACCCGGATTTGCCAGGTCAGTCCAAATTTGTGTCTCTCCCAATCGCACAAGCAGAATTGCATTTAAACTCTGTACAGAAGACCTGCATAGTTAATTTGGGGCCACTTTCTGTTCTTGCCTATGCAGTATGTCCAGATTTGTTATGTGCTGTCAAGATTTTTGGGACTGTTCCCCTCAACATATTAAATCATGTTGCAGCTTTTGTCACTAACGATCCTAGAATTTCGGTACCAAATATTTGACTTGTTTAAAATTAAGTATATAAAAAAAGTGCTGTGTATATTTTTGTTGTTTAATCACCATTTTGGGTTGTATACAACTTATATCACAGGTGGAGGTGTATTATTATTCACATGTAATATTTATATAATGTATTTCAGGAAAATATGTTGTATTACAAACATAGAATGTGTCACCGGCAGATAAGAACCATTCGGTCCATCTAGTCTGCCCAATATTATAAATACTTTCATTAGTCCCTGGTCCTATCTTATATCTAGGATAGCCTTGTGCCTATCCGATGCATTCTTAACCCCTTGGTGACAGAGTTCGATGCTG
Organism: Pelodytes ibericus; assembly: GCA_036172795.1. Classification (NCBI taxonomy): domain Eukaryota; kingdom Metazoa; phylum Chordata; class Amphibia; order Anura; family Pelodytidae; genus Pelodytes; species Pelodytes ibericus. The sequence continues at coordinate 213,017,985 of CM069858.1, read as the reverse complement.
CAGTTGATGTGCCTTAAAGACCAGAATTCCATTATTTTTGTCATACGTTTTTGATTAACTGTGATTTCTTTCTTCATGTTCAGTCCACCGACACAAATTATATATCATTTTTTAGAGGACAGAAGGGGCTTTCTTTGGATACTATTATTTTCATCATATGATATAATTTACTATTAAAAAAAATATATAAAATATGAAAAAAATATGCAGAAAAACTTTTTCTAACTTTGACCTGATTTCTTTTTTTTTTTTTTTACACAATTACAAATAGGCATTTACCTGTTGCCAACACAACCTAAATCTACGCATTCAGATCCTGCTGTATCCAGTGGTGGTATTCTGTGCGTGCACCGCGTTTATACAGACCCTTCATATTTCTCCTTCTTTAGCCATTGGCTGCAATTTTGCTAACAGGATCTATAGGTCTTTTTCTTATTCACGGTTTAAGTTATATTTAGGTGATACAGTCCCTTCAAATGATCAAGGGGGGACATTTAATAGCAAACCAACTAGACTGGGTGTTTAGCTTTAATACATTTGATAAGAGTATTAGTTTATAACAAAATAAAGTCTTCTGGCATGCCTCCATCGCTGTTTCTAACGTAATTATGTATTAATTATAAAAAAAATTAAAAAAAACTGACACTTCAGACAAACCAGCAGCAGGTCATTTTCTCCCTTTACCGCTCCAAGCCTCACTCTGACGTAGCTCCGCCCACTCAGGAAATCTAATGCCTTTCTCGTGTGAGTTTGCAGCCAGACCGAGGCTTGATACGCAGGCTATTCCTGATCGACCGTGCACTTCCTGCCAGCCAATAGGCGTGGCTGAATGGCCCCACGTGGTTCTCTATGGCTCAGGCACTGCTCAGAGTCCTGTGCGAGCTGAGTGAGTCGCGGGATAGTGATCACGTGAGATGTGGCCCCCCAGGGCCAGCCTGTGGACTGGGCATGAACCCAGACAAGAGGCACTTTACTTTTACTAGTCGCCAGGAACCCCAGTATGCTTCCTCTACAGACTGTGGCCCCCAGGGGCCCCCTGTGTTACTCCTTGGACCCCCTAAGTCTGGGAAGACAGGGCTCCTGTTTATGGCAGCGGTGCTGGCAGCAGAGGAAGGAAGGGGCCCTGTGATCTTTCTGTCCCCAGACCCTTTACAGAAACTGCCTGGGGGAGGCAGGGCAGCCAGAGACCCCATCACATTTAAGGTGACAGCTGAGTGAGCCCCCAGATTAATAGAGAGAGAGAGATGAAGTGCATGTGGGGTCAATGCAAAAATCAGGCCAAAATAGTTGGGTTGCTTGTTCACTGTATAGTGGATTTACTGTGTGTCAGTGAATATGTGTCAATCAGTATATATGTAATATATGTGTATATAGGTACCCAGAGAGCCAGGCGGCGAGGAGGAATACTCATGGGGTGAGAAGTATATTTGGGAATTGTGCATGTGGCTTAATGGTTTCGCATGTACAGATGTTGCACAAAGTGTCAGGAGAGGGGATACAAGGTGTAATTGCTGAGGCCTCTGTATAATATCAATTGCACCATTATTATTTTTATAGAAATCCGAATAGTTTTATTTCCCGTACTTGCGTTTCTTACCCATAAAGTGGGTAATTTCTGGTACACATCTGCAACTTTTTTTAAATATATATGTATGTATATGTGTGTGTGGATTGACCCTGCACAACCTGGAAGTTTGGTACATATAGTACAAACTTCCAAATGTTGCCGGTAGATGATGTTCTATATTGGCGCACATGGATTTAGTGCCACCGTATTTCTGCATGCGCCACTTTTATACATCCCCAGGATCTTTTGAACAGCTCACTATCCACTATCCTGCTTTAGTCAGGCAGAAGTGGCTTTCAGGGGTCTATTCACTAAAAGGGGAATTGCAGGGGAGATGAACATTTAATCTCACCAATGTAGTTCTATATTGTGGAGGGACAATCCTGTGAGTTTCTTAGCAGGGGAAACACTCTGTCTCATTAAAATCTACTGGGTTTAGTCCTTCTTTAAAAAAAAGCCCACAGTGCCCTCTCGAGGATATATTGGGTAATAAGAGAGCAATGTGCAAGAAGGAAGTCACGCACTTTCCCAGTTAGCCACTAGCATATGTTTTTCAAGTTCTAACCCCAGCATGCACTTGATCTCCTCCACCAATATGGCGGCCTATTTTTGGGTACTTCTAAAGCAGTCACTGGTGTTTTGGTATATTGAGTTCCATGGCGAGGCAGTTGAATTGGTTTTTGTTTTTTTTTGTGAATTTTTATTGTTGCCCATGTCTGGGGTAAATTGTGGCACTCTCGTCTCTTCTCGTTGCAGCAAATCCGATTTCTGTACCCCAGTACTCTGGAAGATCTCTTGCACCTCCTCTCTTCTCTTCACGTCTCATCGCCTTCTCCCTCCTTTATCCTGCTGGACGGGATAGAACGATACCTGCCTCACGGTTGTTGCCCCGCCGATGGTGCCCGTCTTTCTGCCCTCCTGCTGGATTCCGCCTTCCACCTTCACTGTGGGCTCCTGGTGTCTGCAGTGCCCCCGTCAGATGGAGGGGATGGGACATTTATGGCTGTGGAGAGATATTTCCCCAGATGCTGCCTAATATACCCTGATGGGGCAGTAGACACTGAGGATAGGGTATACAGGATTAACTTCCTGTCTAACATTCCAAAATGGATTCTGCGGATCCAGCAGGATGGGACTCTACGGATCTTCCCCATCGAGCCACAGGAGGGCGCATCCCCCAATGGACAGAATGTGGGTGCCAAGAAGACCCTAACTCCCACGTAGCAGAGAGTGCAACGATGTTATATAACATCTACCATTATAGTGTTTAAATGCGTTACCCAAATGGCATATTTCACTACTGAACCTATATTCCATTCAAGGAATCTTTTGTTTATTAAACTTTTCAAAAATCCCAAACACTTCCTTTCAAGTTGGGCTCTCACCAGGATTTACCAGGGCCCTGTCTCCATTTAACCAGTACAGGTTGAGTACCCGTTATCCGAAGATCCCAAATCCGCCACAGGGGTGAAGCTCCCGTTGGATTAGATAATGTAGATCACTTATAGGGATGGTCCTGCCGAAATGATCTGTTAACCGAGAATATCCTCTAGCCGAATTCCTGCTGGTCCCAAGCGTTTCGGATAAGGGATACTCAACCTGTACCTTGTGATCTATCACAACTTGTAGCCAGTAAATGTAAAACATAAAAGCTCTGCTGTAATTATAAGATATATATATATTGATCATGAGACTGAGCATTGGATCCAGTGGATCACTTCATGAGGATTAGTAACATGACAGATGGTGTTACGGTCTCTGGATATACAGCAGCCTGTAAGAGAGAGAGAGAGAGGCGTGAGATCAGTACATGAAACTCCCGATCCCCTCCTTTTATTTCTTCCCCGACCTTGGTGGGATCTATTCACTGAAATGTGAACTGCACCGATCAGGCGTTACTAGCTGATCGGCAAAAACAGGCAAACTGGTGCATTTTCCAACTCGGCTTTTAATGTCTGATTTTGTAGTTCTCTTGTCAGGTCACTTTTTTATGAATAGACCCTTCTCTTTTAGCATTTCCCACACCTTCCTGTTCCATGCCTCTTCTAGCGTTCCCCTCTCTGCTGCCTGTCCACACCATACTCTTTCCCTGTGTCATCCCCTTACCTGTTAACAATATATATCAAAATACCTAAAATCCCTGGATGATCTTATTTTTCCTACTCATTCCTTCCCTCTGTTTATCTCTTCTAGGCCCTAGGTGTCCAACTGTGGCCCCCCCAGCTGTTTCTGTACTACGTCTTCCATAATATCCCTGCCATTCTATAAAGCTGGTGGGGAATTATGGAGCTTGTAGTTCTGCAGCAGCTGGAGGCGTTGGACGCCTAGGTTCTAGGCCCTATGTTTCCCCCCAATGTACCACACTGGGCTCCCCCTACCCTCCCATTTCCTTTACCTCCTGGTTCAGGATTGTATCCATCCCTTATTTCCTTCTATCCATCTTCTTATTGTCCTTCTTTCCCTGCTTCCTTAAACCTCTTCTATCCAAACCCCACCAAGTCCCTCTTGTCCTCAGTCCCCTGTCTGTCCTCTTGGTCGCCCTCCTCTCCGTATGGCGCTTGTATTATATACCTAACCAGCAGAAGTTCCTCTTCTCTTGCATTACTGGCCACTTACCTTAACCACCACCCATGCCTCCAGAACTCCTAAAAATTAAACATAGAGAGTTATTTTTTGTAATAGCTCAGCATCATACAGAGAGGGTCAAGTCACGCCGAAAAACACCAAGACATGGGGGAAACGGGTGTACGAAATGTAAGTTTTGTATGTTAGCAGGGAGCTGATATAAATCTTACAGAGGGTCCGCTCCACCTGGCTTATGTTCTGCATGTTGTACACGTGTCTAATATTTCTGATTTTAAAAGAATCGACAGTTCTCCTGTAGTTTTGTTTTGAATAGAATTCAAATAAGGCCACCAGTGTCATGTGAGACAGTGCCACGTATTCAAAGTAAAGTCACGGGGGAAGGAACTAGTCTTAATAAACAAACAAATGTCAAATGGAAAGACAGACAAGCTTTACAGAGTGAGGACGAGAGAGAGCAGTCACTGATAGATTGGGAAATGTGCCACGTGTAGAGAGAGATCAGAGAGCGTATAGTCATCTTTAGCTGCTCCCAGGCCCACCTTCAGAGTGGGTACAGGTAGTACTCCAGTAAGCAAGCCCCCTCAATTCTTAGTGCATTTTTAACAGACCTTTCCACCCCTGTTCGGAGGCGCATGTCAGTGCAGAAAGAGAGCTGTGAGGAAGCGCACACCTCCACCATGTCCCCCACTGGACCACCAGGAAAGAGTTATGCACCCTTCCCAATATGTAAACCACTGGGCTGGGGACTATACTGTCACGTTCCAGACTGTTATTCCCATTATTCTCAGCCAGTCAAATGTTTGGAAATGTTAAGCATCATGTGAACTATATAACACAACAGCTTTATGGCCCCCCCCAAAAAAAATAAATCGCTGTTGTGGCAAGCGCAGACTTCAAAAGCCCACTCAGAGGGGATTGTTACAGAACTTCCCACTAGGGAAGTCTGGGTATTTACAGCAAGGTCAAGGAAGATGCGTCAGGATGGGACCTGCATAAATACAGCTATTGGGACATGTGGGTCTAACTTGTCCCCAGCTCATGAGAGATGAAATGGTAACTACCACTAGGGCAGCAAATATTGGGGGGGGGGGCGGCAGTGCCCTCAAGCACTAAACAAAATAACCTTCGAAAAAAACGCACGGGCAGAAGATTGCGACAATCGGGCTCTTGGGGGGGCGGAGTGATGACAGGTTACGTGGAGGTCTTGCTCTTGGTAGGAGACAATGATCTTTCTGGGAAGTTAGTGGGGACAGAAGTTGAACTATAAAGAGATGTGTGTCTCCTCATAAGAGTCATTGAACACGCACCATAAAACCCCAAATTCTCAGTAGAAGAGAGCAGGAGTTTAATCCAGATCTATCCATCTTCTGACATCTCTTAGCAGGCCCAAGAGACAAACAGAAACACAGATGACATCCTCTACATGAGTCAGATAAATCCACCGTTTTATAGTGCTTTGGTGTTATTTTATAATCTATTCTTCCTTCAGGCTTAGGCCTGAATTCACAAACATTAGTTTCTAAACAGTAATGAACTTCTGGAAGTTTAACGTCTACAAACATTACCAATTCTTGTCGGCAACCGTAGCAAAATTTGTGTGGGAAAGGGAGAAAGGAGAGTAAGACATTGATTTAATCTAGACATGTGCATTCATTTTCGTCCGAAAATAGCATTTTCGTCCATTCGTCCGAAAAACGAATAACGAAAATGCTAAGCTAACGAAAGCCGAATGAACGAATGGTTAATAAACGAAAATCATTCGTCCATTCGTAGTACTATTGCATTCTATAAGCCGAAATAGAGTCGGTTTATAGGCTGTCGGCATTTCACTACACGGAGACAAAGTCTCCATTCATAAATTTATGAATGGAGACTCTGTCTCCGTGTAGTGAAATGCCGACAGCCTATAAACCGAACGTTCGGTTTATAGGCTGTCGGCTTATGTAATACATGTAATCCTATTGCTATTCTATAAACCGAACGTTCGGTTTATAGAATAGCAATAGGATTACATGTATTCCATAAACCGAAAGTCTATAAACCGAACGTTCGGTTTATAGACTTTCGGCTTATAGAAAACATGTAATACTATTGCCTTTCTATGAACCGAATGAGAGCCCCATTCATAAGAATTTCTTATGAATGGGGCTCTCGTTCGGTTTATAGAAAGCCAATAGTATTACACGTATTCTATAAAACGAACGAATAAAATTAAACGAAACGAAAATAATGAACAAATTTCGTCTGAAACGAATGCAGTAATGAACGAAATTCGTTTTAGACGAAATAAATTACATTTTCGTCCGAATGGACGAAAACGAAACGAAAATTTTAGTTTTGCACATGTCTAATTTAATCTCAGGTGCCCTTATTATTTTGTAAAATACCATCCAGTTTCATAATGTGAGCACCCAGCATCAAAGAATCATAGATTATAAAATAACACCACTGCACTATAAAACAACACATTGGAACCACTCATTGATAATTAAAAAAAAAACAAATAACTGCATATCATAAATAAGTGCAAAAGGTAGACAAAGAGGGGAATCTGTAGACGAGCCAGGCTAATACAAAGACAGGTGCTATTCGCAGACAAGTGTTACTCGTACAGATACACAGGCATTACACGAGGAAGAACTTACATGAATTGCTTGAATATAGTTTTTGGGTTGAAACACTTGTAGATCAGGAAAATAATGATTGGCAGTGCGACCAGAGCAATAACTGCAAGAGAGACAGAGTAATATATGTGTGGTGATGGATGGTAAAGCATGGTGGGCAGTGGGGTTATATTCTGATTGGGAAGTCATACCGATCCAATACCAAGGAGTAATTTTGCTGGACTCTGTCTGGCTTCTAATATCAACTGATGAATTCGATGCTGCATGTCCTGCGGATAGAGCATAAGGGGAGTATTTGTGACAGTGATGGGGGGAGAGAGGGATACAGGGAATATCGGAACACACAGGAGTGACAGGGAATTCTGGGGGGGGGGGGGGAGACTAAGAATGCGAGAATCTGGGGAAGAGAGGGCATGTTCACGGTAGATGGATCGATTCAATAAAGAGAGGATTAAGATGGGAATTTTCTTTAATGCAGCTGAATGGGAGACATTTTCCAACTCTACTACTTTGGCCTTATGTGTGAAGATCCCATCTCAATTCCCTGGAATTGTCTCTTTATTGAGTAGACCATATAGAGTAGGTGATAGTGAGGAAGGCTATGTGCATATGGGGGGTACCTGGTGGATTTAGCACGGAGATCCCCTTCATTATGTCACCCCTCTTATGGGACTCCATGCTCCTGCAATATGCATGCTGCGCTGTATGATGATGCTGAGTATCTATACACTGATAATGAACACGCTGCACTGTATAATGATACTGAGTATCTATACACTGATAATGAACACGCCGCGCTGTATAATGATACTGAGTATCTATACACTGATAATGAACACGCTGCACTGTATAATGATACTGAGTATCTATACGCTGATAATGAACACGCCGCGATGTATAATGATACCGAGTATCTATACACTGATAATGAACACGCTGCGCTGTATAATGATACTGAGTATCTATACACTGATAATGAACACGATGCGCTGTATGATGATACTGAGTATCTATACACTGATAATGAACACGCTGCGCTGTATAATGATACTGAGTATCTATACACTGATAATGAGCACGCCGCACTGTATAATGATACTGAGTATCTATACGCTGATAATGAACACGCTGCACTGTATAATGATACTGAGTATCTATACGCTGATAATGAACACGCCGCGCTGTATAATGATACTGAGTATCTATACACTGATAATGAACACGCTGCGCTGTATAATGATACCGATTATCTATACACTGATATTGAACACTCCGCGCTGTATAATGATACTGAGTATCTATACGGTGATAATGAACACACCGCGCTGTATAATGATACTGAGTATCTATACACTGATAATGAACACGCAGTGCTGTATAATGATACTGAGTATCTATACACTGATAATGAACACGCTGCACTGTATAATGATACTGAGTATCTATACACTGATAATGAACATACCGCTCTGTATAATGATACTGAGTATCTATACACTGATAATGAACACGCTGCACTGTATAATGATACCGAGTATCTATACTCTGATAATGAACACGCCGCACTGTATAATGATACTGAGTATCTATACACTGATAATGAACACGCTGCGCTGTATAATGAAACTGAGTATCTATACACTGATAATGAACACACCGCGCTGTATAATGATACTGAGTATCTATACACTGATAATGAACACGCCGCGCTGTATAATGATACCAAGTATCTATACACTGATAATGAACACGCTGCGCTGTATAATGATACGGAGTATATATACACTGATAATGAACACGCTGCGCTGTATGATGATGCTGAGTATCTATACACTGATAATGAACACGCCGCACTGTATAATGATACTGAGTATCTATACACTGATAATGAACACGCCGCTCTGTATAATGATAATGAGTATCTATACGCTGATAATGAACACGCCGCTCTGTATAATGATACCGAGTATCTATACACTGATAATGAACACGCCGCTATGTATAATGATACCGAGTATCTATACACTGATAATGAACACGCCGCGCTGTATAATGATACTGAGTATCTATACGCTGATAATAAACATGCCGTGCTGTATAATGATACTGAGTATCTATACACTGATAAAGAACACGCCGCACTGTATAATGATACCGAGTATCTATACACTGATAATGAACACACGGCGCTGTATAATGAACCGAGTATCTATACACTGATAATGAACACGCTGCGCTGTATAATGATACCGAGTATCTATACACTGATAATGATCACGCCGCGCTGTATGATGATCCGAGTATCTATCTGCTGATAATGAACACGCCGCACTGTATAATGATACTGAGTATCTATACGCTGATAATGAACACGCCGCGCAGTATAATGATACTGAGTATCTATACACTGATAATGAACACGCCGCGCTGTATGATGATCCGAGTATCTATACACTGATAATGAACACGCCGCGCTGTATAATGATACCGAGTATCTATACGCTGATAATGAACACGCCGCGCTGTATAATGATACTGAGTATCTATACACTGATAATGAACACGCTGCGCTGTATAATGATACCGAGTATCTATACACTGATAATGAACACGCTGCGCTGTATAATGATAGCGAGTATCTATACACTGATAATGAACACGCCGCGCTGTATAATGATACCGAGTATCTATACGCTGATAATGAACACGCTGCGCTGTATAATGATACCGAGTATCTATACACTGATAATGAACACGCTGCGCTGTATAATGATAGCGAGTATCTATACACTGATAATGAACACACCGCGCTGTAAAATGATACTGAGTATCTATACGCTGATAATGAACACGCCGCGCTGGATAATGATACTGAGTATCTATACACTGATAATGAACACGCCGCACTGTATAATGATACCGAGTATCTATACACTGATAATGAACACGCCGCACTGTATAATGATACCGAGTATCTATACACTGATAATGAACACGCCGCTCTGTATAATGATACCGAGTATCTATACACTGATAATGAACACGCCGCGCTGTATAATGATACTGAGTATCTATACACTGATAATGAACACGCCGCGCTGTATAATGACACTGAGTATCTATACACTGATAATGAACACGCTGCACTGTGTAATGATACCGAGTATCTATACACTGATAATGAACACGCTGCACTGTATAATGATACTGAGTATCTATACACTGATAATGAACACGCTGCGCTGTATAATGATACTGAGTATCTATACACTGATAATGAACACGCTGCGCTGTATGATGATGCTGAGTATCTATACACTGATAATGAACACGCCGCACTGTATAATGATACTGAGTATCTATACACTGATAATGAACACGCCGCTCTGTATAATGATAATGAGTATCTATACGCTGATAATGAACACGCCGCACTGTATAATGATACTGAGTATCTATACACTGATAATGAACACACCGCGCTGTATAATGATACTGAGTATCTATACACTGATAATGAACACACAGCTCTGTATAATGATACTGAGTATCTATACACTGATAATGAACACACCGCACTGTATAATGATACTGAGTATCTATACACTGATAATGAACACACCGCACTGTATAATGATACTGAGTATCTATACACTGATAATGAACACGCCGCACTGTATAATGATACCGAGTATCTATACACTGATAATGAACACGCTGCGCTGTATAATGATACCGAGTATCTATACACTGATAATGAACACACCGCTCTGTATAATGATACTGAGTATCTATACACTGATAATGAACACGCCGCGCTGTATAATGGTACTGAGTATCTATACACTGATAATGAACACACTGCGCTGTATAATGATACCGAGTATCTATACACTGATAATGAACACGCCGCTCTGTATAATGATACCGAGTATCTATACACTGATAATGAACACGCCGCTCTGTATAATGATACCGAGTATCTATACACTGATAATGAACACGCCGCGCTCTATAATGATACTGAGTATCTATACGCTGATAATGAACATGCCGTGCTGTATAATGATACCGAGTATCTATACACTGATAATGAACACGCCGCACTGTATAATGATACCGAGTATCTATACACTGATAATGAACACGCTGCACTGTATAATGATACTGAGTATCTATACACTGATAATGAGCATGCCGCGCTGTATAATGATACCGAGTATCTATACGCTGATAATGAGCAAGCCGCGCTGTATAATGATACCGAGTATCTATACGCTGATAATGAACACGCCACGCTGTATAATGATACTGAGTATCTATACACTGATAATGAACATGCCGTGCTGTATAATGATACTGAGTATCTATACGCCGATAATGAACAAGCCGTGCTGTATAATGATACTGAGTATCTATACGCTGATAATGAACACGCCGCACTGTATAATGATACCGAGTATCTATACACTGATAATGAACACACCGCGCTGTATAATGATACCGAGTATCTATACACTGATAATGAACACACCGCGCTGTATAATGATACCGAGTATCTATACACTGATAATGAACACGCTGCTCTGTATAATGATACTGAGTATCTATACGCTGATAATGAACAAGCCGTGCTGTATAATGACACTGAGTATCTATACACTGATAATGAACACGCCGCGCTGTATAATGATACCGAGTATCTATACACTGATAATGAACACACCGCACTGTATAATGATACTGAGTATCTATACACTGATAATGAACACACCGCACTGTATAATGATACTGAGTATCTATACACTGATAATGTACACGCCGCGCTGTATAATGATACCGAGTATCTATACACTGATAATGAACACGCTGCGCTGTATAATGATACCGAGTATCTATACACTGATAATGAGCACGCCGCGCTGTATAATGATACCGAGTATCTATACGCTGATAATGAGTAAGCCTCGCTGTATAATGATACCGAGTATCTATACGCTGATAATGAATACGCCACGCTGTATAATGATACTGAGTATCTATACGCTGATAATGAACATGCCGTGCTGTATAATGATACTGAGTATCTATACGCCGATAATGAACAAGCCGTGCTGTATAATGATACTGAGTATCTGTACACTGATAATGAACACGCCGCACTGTATAATGATACCGAGTATCTATACACTGATAATGAACACACCGTGCTGTATAATGATACCGAGTATCTATACACTGATAATGAACACGCCGCGCTGTATAATGATACCGAGTATCTATACACTGATACTGAACATGCCGCGCTGTATAATGATACCTAGTATCTATACACTGATAATGAACACGCTGCGCTGTATAATGATACTGAGTATCTATACACTGATAATGAACACACCGCGCTGTATAATGATACTGAGTATCTATACACTGATAATTTACACGCTGCGCTGTATAATGATACTGAGTATCTATACGCTGATAATGAACACGCCGCACTGTATAATGATACTGAGTATCTATACACTGATAATGAACACACCGCGCTGTATAATGATACCGAGTATCTATACACTGATAATGAACACGACGCGCTGTATAATGATACCGAGTATCTATACACTGATAATGAACACACTGCGCTGTATAATGATACCGAGTATCAGAGGCGTCGCTAGGGGGGGGCTACTGGGGCTGAAGCCCTGGATCTCCCCTCCATAGCCCCGAATGGATACCCTGACCACGCCCCCCGCGCTCGGCTCCGCCCCCTCACGCTCGATCCCGCCTCCTGCATGCTGTATGCTGAACAGCAGCAGACTCCATCCCCTCACAATAGGCTCCGCCCCTCGTGTTTAGCTCCGCCCCTCAAGTTTTGCAGGTGAGTGTTTGGCAGAGTGTGAGTGGCAGAGTTATTAGTGTGCAGGTGTATGTATGTGAGGTAAGTGGCAGAGTGTAAGTGGGTGTGAGTGGCAGAGTTATGAGTCTGCATGTGTATGTAAGTAGCAGACTGTGAGTGGCAGAGTTATTAGTGTGCATGTGTATGTATGTGAGTGGCAGAATGTAAGTGGGTGTGAGTGGCAGAGTTATGAGTGTGCATGTGTATGTATGTGAGTGGCAGAATGTAATTTGCAGAGTGTAAGTGGGTGTGAGTGGCAGAGTTATGAGTGTGCATGTGTATGTATATGAGTGGCAGAGTGTGAGTGGCAGAGTGTAAGTAAGTGTATGTGTGTGAGTGTGGCAGAGTGTGAGTGGCAGAGTGTAAGTAAGTGTATGTGTGTGAGTGTGGCAGAGTGTGATTGGAAGAGAGTGTGTGTGAGTGTAAGCATGAGTGGAAGAGTTATGAGTGTGTATGTGTGTGAGTGGCAGAATGTAAGTGTGTGTAAGTGGCAGAGTGTGATTGTATGAGTGAGTGTGCAGAGTGTGAGTGTTTGGAAGAGTGTGAGTTATGAGTGTGCGTGTATGTGTGTGGCAGAGTGTAAGTGTGGGTGAGTGGCAGAGTTTTGGAGTGTATAAGTGTGAGCAGCAGAGATATGAGTGTGCGTGTGAGTGAGTGTAAGCATGAGTGGAAGAGTTATGAGTGTGTATGTGTGTGAGTGGCAGAATGTAAGTGTGGGTGAGTGGCAGAGTTTTGGAGTGTATAAGTGTGAGCAGCAGAGATATGAGTGTGTGTGTGTGAGTGTAAACGTGAGCAGCAGAGTTATGAGTGTGTGTGAGTGGCAGAGTGTAAGTGTTCGAGAGTGAAAGCATAAGTGGCAGAGTTAGGAGTGTGTGTCAGTGGCAGTGAGATTACTAGGAGAAAATGTGATTAATTACTATTAATCATATTGAATGTGATAATCAAGTGTGAAACAGTGCTCATACCATTTTTATTTTCACACCTGATTATCACATTCAATATGAATAATAGTGATTCATCTTTATATATAGTCTTTATGTTGATGGCAATGAGTCCATACACATGGCATTAAACATCACATGGACCTCGTTATACTATTAAACCCATACATTATGAGTGTATGAGCTGCTCATTATATTATAGGCTTTACTCATGAAAGAGAGAATTGCAGGGAAGTGAGATGGGAATTTCAAAATTAAGGCTAAAGTAGCAGAGCTGAAAAAATTCTCGCATTCAGTTGAATTCCCATCTCAATTCCCTGCACTTCTCTCTTTTATTAGGTTGGTAGAAGGAGCATACCTTCATACCTCAGCCTATTCTCCCCAAGTTTTTTACCCCTTTTTATTAAAAAATTAAAAATATTTGTGATGTGAGTGTGAGAGTTGCAGGTTTACACACGAGTCTGCGTGGCAGAATGTCTGTGTGGGAAAGGCCATCTGTGTGTATAAGGGTGTCTGTGTGTAAGGTTGTCTGGATGTGTGTGTGAGTGTAAGGTTGTCTATGTAAGGGTATCTATGTGGGGGGGGGGGTCAGGGTTGAGTCATTTTTATATGCTCAGTTATTTTTAAATCATGGGAATTTGCTCACATACAAGTGTGTGTGTGTGATGTAAGTTGGTGTGTGTAAGTGGGATTGTGTGTCTCTGTGTGTAAGGGTGTGTGTATGTATGTGTGACTGTGCATGTGTGACTGTGCAAGTGTGAATGTGTGTGTATGTGTGGCTGCATGTGTATGTGTGTGTATTTGTGGCTGTGTATTTTTGTGTATAAGTGTAACTTTGAGTAATGTGAGTTTTTTGTGTGCTGCGAGTCTTAATGTCAGTCACACACACGCATATAGTCAGTAACAGACAGACACAAACACACTCATACAGTCACAGACAGACACACACACAGTCAGTCACAGACACACACATATACATTCTGTCACAGTCAGACATACAGTCACACACACATACAGTGGGTCACATAAACACACAGTCACACACACACATGCAGTCAGTCATACACACAACACACACTCTGTCACATACACTTACGCACAAGTCAGCAATTTTGTTGTTGTTTATGATAAAAAAAAAAAAATGCATCTATCAATATGTCCCCCTCTTGGCTGCTATACCTCATTCTAGCCTGGTCTGTGCCCTGCTGTTGTTTCTAGCCCTGCTGAGCACACTCAGCGCTCGGACACTATAGTACGGTGCATGTGGGGATGGAGCAGGAAGACTGTGCAGCCGGTGCACACACTGCTCCCCCGCGCTCCGCTGGATAAATAAAATGATCCCAGCGGCGAGGGCACCATGCAGGGACAACAAAAACTGGGCGCCAGGTATAATTTCCTGGTGCCTGGGATTTGTTGAGCCCCGATATATACCCATATATACCTATTGTTCATTGGTGTCAATTATATCAGTCTGTATGCTGCCTAACCATGTGATTTTATTTACTCTACTTCTATAAAATCTATCATGGGCTCCAGCCCCGGATGTTTTGGAGACCTAGCAACGCCCCTGCCGAGTATCTATACACTGATAATGAACACGCCGCGCTGTATAATGATACTGAGTATCTATACACTGATAATGAACACGCCGCACTGTATAATGATACTGAGTATCTATACACTGATAATGAACACGCTGCGCTGTATAATGATACTGAGTATCTATACACTGATAATGAACACGCTGCACTGTATAATGATACTGAGTATCTATACACTGATAATGAACACGCCGCGCTGTATAATGATACTGAGTATCTATACACTGATAATGAACACGCCGCACTGTATAATGATACTGAGTATCTATACACTGATAATGAACACGCTGCGCTGTATAATGATACTGAGTATCAATACTGATAATGAACACGCCGCCCTGTATAATGATACTGAGTATCTATACGCTGATAATGAACATGCTGCACTGTATAATGATACTGAGTATCTATACACTGATAATGAACACGCCGCGCTGTATAATGATACCGAGTATCTATACACTGATAATGAACACGCCGCGCTGTATAATGATACCGAGTATCTATACACTGATAATGAACACGCCGCGCTGTATAATGATACCGAGTATCTATACACTGATAATGAACACGCCGCGCTGTATAATGATACCGAGTATCTATACACTGATAATGAACACGCCGCGCTGTATAATGATACCGAGTATCTATACACTGATAATGAACACGCCGCGCTGTATAATGATACCGAGTATCTATACACTGATAATGAACACGCCGCGCTGTATAATGATACCGAGTATCTATACACTGATAATGAACACGCCGCGCTGTATAATGATACCGAGTATCTATAAGCTGATAATGAACACGCTGCACTGTATAATGATACCGAGTATCTATACGCTGATAATGAACATGCCGTGCTGTATAATGATACTGAGTATCTATACACTGATAATGAACACGCTGCACTGTATAATGATACTGAGTATCTATACACTGATAATGAACACACTGCGCTGTATAATGATACCGATTATCTATACACTGATAATGAACACACTGCACTGTATAATGATACCGAGTATCTATACACTGATAATGAGCACGCCGCGCTGTATAATGATAACGAGTATCTATACACTGATAATGAACACACTGCACTGTATAATGATACCGAGTATCTATACACTGATAATGAACACGCCGCGCTGTATAATGATACCGAGTATCTATACACTGATAATGAACACGCCGCGCTGTATAATGATACCGAGTATCTATACACTGATAATGAACACGCCGCGCTGTATAATGATACTGAGTATCTATACACTGATAATGAACACGCTGCACTGTATAATGATACCGAGTATCTATACGCTGATAATGAACATGCCGTGCTGTATAATGATACTGAGTATCTATACACTGATAATGATCACGCCGCGCTGTATAATGATACTGAGTATCTATACACTGATAATGAACACGCCGCGCTGTATAATGATACTGAGTATCTATACACTGATAATGAACATTATGCTCGCAGTTTAGGGAATAAGATCCATGAACTTGTGACAATATTGGCAACTGAGAATGTAGATTTAGTGGCTGTTACTGAGACATGGTATAATGAAAAACATGACTGGGACATTTCAATACCAGGGTACTCTTTATAAAGAAAAGACAGAGAAGGTAAAAAAGTGGGAGGGGTGGCCCTGTATGTGAGGGATAGATTAAAATGTAACGTAATACAAGTTAGTGAGGCGAACATAGAGTCAGTTTGGGTTACATTAGAATTTGGTAATCATATGGTAACTCGGGTAGGTGTGATTTATAGGCCCCCTGGACAAATAGAGGAGTTAGATAATCTACTAGTTGAGGAAATAGCTAAAATGACAATGAAGGGAGAAGTGATCATCATGGGTGACTTTAATCTTCCTGATGTGAACTGGAAATACAAAATAGCTACTTGCGCCAGGAGTACGCATATCCTAAACTCCCTACTGGGATTATCTCTAAAACAAGTAGTGGAGGAGCCAACTCGAAAGCAGGCCATACTAGACTTAGTGTTCACAAACGGAGATTTGTTATCAGATATTACTGTAGGTGAAAGTTTAGGATCTAGTGATCACCAGACAGTGTGGTTTAATATAAGAACAGTGACGCAGTCACACCACACAAAAACAAAAGTTTTAGATTTTAGAAAAACAGACTTTTCTAAAATTAGATTAGGTGTAAAGGAGTCATTATCAGACTGGAGCAATTTAAATGGAGTCCAGGAGAAATGGGATTATCTAAAAGTTGCATTACTGAAGGCAACAGAAAATTGCATAAGGCTTGTCAGTAAGAGCAAAAAATTGAAGAAACCACTGTGGTACTCTGCAGAGGTGGCTAAAATAGTAAAAAATAAAAAGCTAGCATTTAGTAATTATAAAAATACTCAGAGTGAGGAAGATAGAAAGATCTATAAGAGTAGGCAGAAAGAGGCAAAGCAAGCTATAAGAGCTTCCAAAGCACACACAGAAGAGACTATAGCCCAGTCAGTGAAAAAGGGGGATAAAACATTTTTTAGATACATACATGAGAAAAGGAAAGTAAAACAAGGATTAGTTAGATTAAAAACAAAAGAAGGATGCTATGTAGAAGAGGATAAAGGCTTAGCAGACTGCTTTAATGAATATTTTTGTTCAGTTTTTACAAATGAAAATGAGGGTAAGGGACCTCATTTAGGGAAAAAGACTAATGAGTCTTTTGATGCATGTAAGTTTACAGAGGAAGAGGTTTTACTTCAGCTGTCTAAAGTAAAGACAAATAAGTCGATGGGACCTGATGGGATACATCCAAAGTTATTAAAAGAACTTAGTGGTGTACTAGCAAAACCGTTAACAGATTTATTTAACCAATCATTGTTAACGGGAGTAGTTCCAGAAGATTGGAAATTAGCTAATGTTGTGCCCATTCACAAGAAAGGTAGTAAGGAGGAGGCGGGCAACTATAGACCAGTAAGTCTTACTTCAGTAGTGGGGAAAATAATGGAAACCTTGTTAAAGAATAGGATTGTTGAACATCTAAAGTCGCTTGGATTTCAAGATCAGAGACAGCATGGGTTTACTTCAGGGAGATCATGCCAAACTAATCTTATTGATTTTTTTGATTGGGTAACTAAAATAATAGATCAGGGTGGTGCAGTAGACATTGCTTACCTAGATTTCAGTAAGGCTTTTGACACTGTCGCACATAGAAGGCTTATCAATAAACTGAAATCTTTGAGTTTGGATTTCAATATTGTTGAATGGATTAGACAATGGCTGAGTGACAGGCAACAGAGGGTTGTAGTCAATGGGGTATATTCGATGCAAGGTCTTGTTACTAGTGGGGTACCTCAGGGATCTGTTCTTGGACCCATTCTCTTTAATATTTTTATTAGCGATATTGCAGAAGGTCTTGTTGGTAAAGTATGTCTTTTTGCTGATGATACAAAGATTTGCAGCAGGGTTGATATTCATGGAGGGATCAGCCAAATGGCAAATGATTTAGCTAAACTAGAAAAATGGTCAGAGCAGTGGCAACTGGCATTTAATGTGGACAAGTGCAAGATTATGCACCTTGGGCGTAAAAACCCAAAAGCAGAATATAGACTATTTGGTACAGTCCTAACCTCAACATCTGAGGAAAGGGATTTAGGAGTAATAATTTCAGAGGACTTGAAGGTAGGTAGGCAATGCAATAGAGCAGCAGGAAATGCTAGCAGAATGCTTGGTTGCATAGGGAGAGGTATTAGCAGTAGGAAGAGGGAAGTGCTCATGCCATTGTACAGAGCACTGGTGAGACCTCACTTGGAGTATTGTACGCAGTACTGGAGACCTTATCTCCAGAAGGATATTGATACTTTGGAGAGAGTTCAGAGAAGGGCTACTAAACTGGTTCATGGGTTAAAGGATAAAACTTACCAGGAAAGGTTAAAGCATCTTAACATGTATAGCTTGGAGGAAAGACGTAACAGGGGGGGATATGATAGAAACATTTAAATACATAAAGGGAATCAACACAGTAAAGGAAGAGAGTATATTTAAAAGAAGAAAAACTACCACAACTAGAGGACATAGTCTTAAATTAGAGGGGCAACGATTTAAAAGTAATATCAGGAAGTATTACTTTACTGAGAGGGTAGTGGATGTATGGAATAGCCTGCCAGCAGAAGTGGTAGAGGTAAACACAGTCAAGGATTTTAAGCATGCGTGGGATAGACACAAGGCTATCCTAGCTATAAGACCGGGAACGGGGGACTAATAAAAGTACTCAAAAAAAAATAAAAAAATTGGGCAGACTAGATGGACCGAATGGTTCTTATCTGCCGACACATTCTATGTTTCCATGTTTCTATGTAACACGCCGCTCTGTATAATGATACAGAGTATCTATACACTGATAATGAACACGCCGCGCTGTATAATGATACTGAGTATCTATACACTGATAATGAACACGCCGTGCTGTATAATAATACTGAGTATCTATACACTGATAATGAACACGCCGCGCTGTATAATGATACTGAGTATCTATACACTGATAATGAACACGCCGCTCTGTATAATGATACAGAGTATCTATACACTGATAATGAACACGCCGCGCTGTATAATGATACTGAGTATCTATACACTGATAATGAACACGCCGCGCTGTATAATAATACAGAGTATCTATACACTGATAATGAACACGCTGCGCTGTATAATGATACCGAGTATCTATACACTGATAATGAACACGCCGCGCTGTATAATGATACCGAGTATCTATACACTGATAATGAACACGCCGCGCTGTATAATGATACTGAGTATCTATACACTGATAATGATCACGCCGCGCTGTATAATGATACCGAGTATCTATACACTGATAATGAACACGCCGCGCTGTATAATGATACCGAGTATCTATACACTGATAATGAACACGCCGCGCTGTATAATGATACCGAGTATCTATACACTGATAATGAACACGCCGCGCTGTATAATGATACCGAGTATCTATACACTGATAATGAACAAGCCGCGCTGTATAATGATACCGAGTATCTATACACTGATAATGAACACGCCGCGCTGTATAATGATACCGAGTATCTATACACTGATAATGAACACACCGCGCTGTATAATGATACCGAGTATCTATACACTGATAATGAACACGCGGCTCTGTATAATGATACCGAGTATCTATACACTGATAGTGAACACGCCGTGCTGTATAATGATACTGAGTATCTATACGCTGATAATTAACACGCCGCGCTGTATAATGATACTGAGTATCTATACACTGATAATGAACACGCCGCGCTGTATAATGATACTGAGTATCTATACGCTGATAATGAACACGCTGCGCTGTATAATGATACCGAGTATCTATACTGATAATGAACACGCTATTCTATATAATTACAGTATGGGCAGTTTGCTAATGTCCACCAAGCACCTCCCAACCTCCCAGATTTATTAAAAATAAAAGTTTTTTTTTTTTTAAAGTTAGCCTCAAGGCTAGGGTTAGAGCTAAAATTATATGTTTCTAATGCTTAATAAAAAAAAGTTAACAAAAATCAATGCACTACGTATTTTTCAAAAAAAGTTAAAAACATGGGACATTTCTAAACTTACGTATATTAGAATATACTGTATATTAGCAGTTTTTTTTTCCTTTTGAAGATGTGTAAAAGATATTACAGTAATAAAAGTATAAGTTAGAAAGAGTACATTTTTTTATTTTAATTTTCCATCATATTGTCTTATTTTAGTACAATAAAGGATATGATCAAAATAATGGTATCTAAAGAAAGCCCTCATTATCCAAAATCCCCCCCCCAAAAAAACAAAAAACTATATATACTTTGTGTGGCTACGTTAAATGAGGAAAAGGAAAATTAAAGCTAAACACAAAAACCGCAGTGTTAAAGTCCGGCTGCGCAGGGGTTAATGGGTGCTACAGTTCCCAGCAGGTAGGGATAGCCGGCTTGTCACAACTGGTTTCAAGACATTGCGTCACTCTCTCCTCCAGGCTAAAGCATAGCCAGGAGTCCTCCGCCTGCGCTATATAGTGATGCCAAGTTGTACTTTACCTACAGGGCTGCAGAATAGGATTAAGATTAATCCCAGGCGTAAAGGTCGATTCCTCATCCTCTGGCTTCCCGTAGACTGCCACTGACCACGTATCACAAGGCCACTTTGTGATGTCATAGAAATTCTAAGGAGCAATGGCGGAGTCCAGCGGCCACCATTACCTCTCTTTATTATTATGTCCCACAGTATGCTCAGTCCCAAGCTCCAGACCAGATGGTGGTGATAGGGTTGCCACCTGGCCGGTATTTTATCGGAAGGCCGGTAAAAAAAACGGCATCAGGCCAATGTTAAGTCTATAGAGCCAGTACCAAGGCCGGTATTTTTCTGAAGAAAAGATGGCAACCCTAGGTGGTGACTGCAGGAATCCATTTTTACCACCATAGATGCAGCATAGCGCACAACTAACCCCCTGGCCAATCAAGATGCGGGAGGGGGCGGAGCTTGCAAACTGGGGTGTCACTTAAAATGGCAGCGCTGCTGCGCAACTGTGCTCACGCGCAGCCGGTATGCATACTCCGATGTCCTAGACAGTTAAACCGGGACCGCGGCATTGTGACCTCACGCCGAACTCTACCCCTGTCCCAAAAAAGCAGCACACAGGTAGAGCTCGACGGGAACTGCGAGATAAAGCAGAAAAAAACAGGACTGTCCCACGCCAACGCTGGCATGGATATAGAGCTGCAGGCCCGATATTATCCTCTGTTGTCCCAATCCCCCCCCCCCCCCCCCCCCCCCGAGACACAGGAGGAGAAGAAGAGTAATGTGCCCGGGGACAGACTCATTTTGAAAACTTGAAATAAATAGTGCCTTTTCTTCTGACTGGATAACTTTTTAAATTATCTTTATATAATGTCTAGTTTGGAAGATATAACTGGTTATGGGGACAAACTACGGTAAGCGGTAGGAGTTCCTGTATTCTGCACGAAGTGGGTGTGGCCTGCACCTTAGTTAACACGCCCCCTTTTCGGTTTATCGGACACGGACGAGCAGAGAAAGCCAGTGTCCTAGTGCTCGGCTGCACCCCTGCTATATCAGTAATGTCTTCTTAAATACCAAAAAGACATCAGTAGGCCTAAAATTAATGAACGATTACACAAAAAGGGGTAGACATGTTAAACAGAGATTCCTTAATTAATGACTACGGATCAAGCAGCTTATTGAGCCCTCTGTTCTCCGTATCGTTCTATCCGGGAGGCGGACATGTTGTTTGGAATCCTGGGTCAGATCTTTCTCCATCTTGGATCAGATAAAATGAGATTCTAAGGGTCTACTCAATAAAGTTGGAAACATTCTCCCATTCAGCTACCTTTCCATTCATGCCCACATACCCCCGCCAAGTAGGGTTGCCACCCGGCCGGTATTATACCGGCAGGCCGGTAAAAAAATTTGGCACTAGGCCAATGTTAAGTCTATGGAGACAGTAGCAAGGCCGGTATTTTTCTGAAGAAAAGGTGGCAACCCTACCGCCAAGGGTGATACAATGACACGTGTGCAGACCTGACACGCCAACGGCAGGTTCCCCACGATGCCTCACATCACGGCTACATCCCAGTAACAGGGATTTATTTGCTCTGTACAGTATTTCCATTGATATGACTGGATTTCATGAGTGAAAATGACCCATTATCCAGAATACTTCTGGTCCCAAGATTTTGAGATTGGATACAGTATATAATGGTTATACTCTATAAAGTACAATGGTCCTCAGACACTGACAGACACACAATGCTTCTTAATAAAGTGCTTTTTATTGCATGGCTGGTTACACTGGACACATCATTTGGTCATTAAATCATATTGTCAGCCAGGTTAGTGGTCACAGTATTTGGTCCTTAAATCATATTAATTCAGTTAGTGGTTTCTATATTTGGTCCATCAATGAATACAAATATCCTCAGTGACATGACAGGACAGTAAGAAGTAAGTTATATGTGCGCTTCTTTCATTGTTCAAGGATCAGCACCAGACTGAGCGGAATGGGAGTTGTAATCTGCAGCAGCTGAAAAGGCCAGAGATCAGATATGGGTGAAGCCTAACAAGGCATTATGGGAAATGGACTGTATCACCTATATTTATACTGTATATGTAGACAATGCAAAAAATGATTGAAAATGATCTATACATTGTGTTTGCATTACGATGGTGAGGTGATACAGTTAAACTGTTATGTTTGCAATGATGCCATTTGTAAATCCCACTGTGGGGGGTCTATTCAACAAAGAGAGACTTGCAAGGAATTGAGACGGGAATTTCAAACTTAAGGCCAAAGTAGCCGCGTTGGAAAAATTCTCCATTTGCAGCTCGGCTACTTTGGCCTAAAGTTTGAAATTCCCGTCTCAAGTCTCTCTTTATTGAGTAGACCCTCTAATATACACCAATGACTAAAACACAGTGCCGCCCCCCTGGATGAGAAAAATGCTACGAGAGCTCAGTGACCACATCCCCCTGTTATGCTGGAACGCCTATGAAAAATGCAGGGTCCAGGGTTTAAATCAGTAGCATGTAGACTGGTCTGCAGTCTCATAACCCAATAAATCCCTGGAATACATCATTTTCTTCCTGGTTGTCCTTGGTTACCCCAACTGGGAAGGATTCAGTAAAGTTAGCTAACTATAGATCATCTTTGTCACCTCTTCCTATCTGTACCCCGGCCAATCAAAAACTGCCACACTCAGTATGTGGATCTGCCCCCCTGCACATCCCCTACTCAATCCTGGGAATTATCATAAGCAGTGAAAGCACTTAGCCTCACACCACCTCCAGCTCTCCTGACCTAAAAGAGCAGAGCATGGAACAGGGAGGAATTCTCTGCGCAGAGGCCCCTAGGATGTGTGGTCACCCTAACTCTCCATCTGTGCGTACAACAGGCAAACATAGTTTTTTTCAGCTTAAAGGGACCCCCTCACCTAACGATTGTTCATACTGTGAATGTACATTTCTAAAAAAAAAATATGGAACATGATCAATACATTGTGTTATCAGAATTGCAAAAAAAAACGCATACATAAAGAGAAAGGGAAGTGCTTTTAATGTGCTGGTGGTGTCTCCTGTTTATGACATCACCAGATGCATCAAGCCAGTAAGCCACACAGTGATGTCATAAACAGGCGCCTTCCCAGAAACACATTTTTTCTCTTTTCCTTATTAGAATGCATAAATCATTTGCGGATAACAAAAGGTGACAGAGTCCCTTTAATGGCTTTCCTCAAACGAGTCTATTATTACCTGATATGCCAGTTCATATCTGTATTTCATGCTCATGCATAGTTGTGAACACCAGCCATGTTTCCAGGGACACATATTTGATTTCAAATGCTGCAGAAAGAGCATGCAAAGTGCAGCCCGGCAGTATGTAGGATGGATATACGCACAGGCACCAGCCAATTAATTAATCATGGTAGGAGGTCCTATGAGATCTCCACCCTGATTAATTAATTGGATTGTGTGTGCGAGTATATCCATCCTACATACTGCCCGGCTGCACTTTGCATGATCTTTCTGCAGCATGTGGAACCAATATGTGTCCCTGGAAACATGGCCGATGTTGGCAACTATGTTCATGGAGTTATCTATGTTGATAAATTACAAATGGTTACAGGACCCCCCCTGTTTGAGTACAGGACCCCCCCTGTTTGAGTACAGGTGACAGTAGCTCACCTCAAAGTCCATTCTGCGAAGTTATGATATATTTGTACCTGGTTTTATCTGCAGGGATCTCCCATAGCCCTTGATAGTTAATCTATTAATATAATATTATAGCCGCACAATAAATACACTGGTATTACAGTACAACAAGGGTATTGCTGGCGCACACAGTCAGGTACAGAAACACTTTCTATAGTGTCTACTCAGGAAAGAGAGAATGGCAGGTAATTGAGATGGGAATTTCAAACTTTAGGCCAAAGTAGCCGAGTCGGAAAAATGATCCCAATGCAGCTGAATGGGAGAATTTCTCCAACTCGGCTACTTTGGCCTTACGTTTCAATTTACTGTAATTCCCTCTTTGGATAGCATAAAGACTTCAGGCCTCCCCCCCCTCCCCCCCCCCCCCCGACACACACCCACTGATTTCAGTCCTGGAGTTTGCATTTTGTTTTAGTAAGTACTCTGGGAAAAAAATGATAATAGAGCTGATTGTCTAGAGATAGAAAAACATTCATTAAAAAACAATTCCTTTATAGTTATAATGCATCCTAGGGATCTACTACACCGAAATACGTGATTAGTTTACCTACATTTTATATACAGTTTGCATACGTGAAGACATTGGGTTAGGAAAGGATCTGTCAGGGGTGATGATGGAGCAGGTTTGTAGGGTCTGATTGCCTGTGCGCTTGCTGACAACCAGGAAGTGCTGTGTCTCGCACGTGAGACACAGCAGATAGTAAACCTTCGTGGATCTATTAAAATACACGTCGGGTTTACTTCAATGTCCCGGGACATGTTTTGTTTAACCCTTTGCTTCCTTCAAAGGGCTTTATTTATGAAAGAGGCAATAGACAAAGAAAATTTCAAAATTTACGGACAAAGTTGCCAAGCTGAAATTTTCCTTATCAAGTCAGAGCATCATGGGTAATGTAGCGCACACACCTGAGTGGTAAAAATGTTAAAGTGGGGCCCAGCAAAGCAAATAGACAAGACCCATCACTTTTACACACATCACATCTACCAGTGTGCTTCATTTCTATTAATCCCATTTATGTCCAATCGCTAGCGGCCCTTTCGTAGTGTGCGTAGTATTTGTGGTTAATACTGTTAGTGGAAACAGGTAATGAGTCAGGCTCCCTGTAGAGGAATGGTACGGAGGCAGCGAGGCTATGGTTGCAAAAATGGTGCAAGAAAGAGCAGTAGGAGCAGAGGATACCGGCATCAGCTCTCTTTTACGCGGCGTCTGAGAACAAAGTCAAAGTTGGCTGACGTGTTCATGGCATAGTACACGTTAGCAGAGTCCGGGATGATCAGTTCTGTGGGATAGAAAGAAGTGTTACTGCAGCTCAAGTCGTATTGTATCAATAACATGTTTATCTATTTGTAAGAATGACAGTAAAGCAGGAAGGAGCCAGAGGAGTTACACAAGATGCCGGCGCTGGAGTAGATGATCAGAGAATATGCTGAAAACGCATAGGTGGGTTGTTTGTTTCACACATTGGACCAGGATGAAAAATATTAGATGAACCGCACGCATTGCAAATTATTTTTAATGTTTAATTCTCCTGTATCTATCGCATACATTGCACTTACCTCTGCTGTCAGATAATAGCTGTACTAGCTGGAAATCATCAGGCTGGCACGACTCTATATTGTGCTTGTGCAAAGCTCTCTGTATAACAACACGGGATTTGTCCTGGCTGGTGAGCTGTGTAAGAGATGACACGGTCAAGGGAAGTCAGCACGGTAGGGGACCATAATGCATTGCAACACATCAAAGGGTACCAGAAAACAGGACCCACAATGCTTTGGCAGATTTCATCACAGCACCTACCCACATTAGAAATGCCATGGTTGGCCATCACTGGCGCAAGCACTCCGGCTGTGTGTGCTATATTTCCCATGATGTTCAAGCAGATCTCTACAGCGGTACCTTATAGGTATTACAGTTGTGTGTTAAGGGTAATCATAAACCCCTTTTAATTAGGGACATTTATTAAAACCCATACCTAAGGGCAGTAAACCTGTAGACAAGATAAAGGTTTTATTTCGGTTCAACTTATACATTTTTTAAAAAGCGTTCCCTGAAGATGGCAGTCACCCTAGGAAGAGAGAAGGAGCAGAAGCAGATGAAGAGGGTCTCTGTCCCTGGGGGTCCAGTGATGGAGCCAGAGATCTGGGCTTGCTTAGACACAGGTCTCCATGATAATCTTCCTGCAGGGTGCCATTCACAGTGCATACAGTTCGTATTTTAATTTTCTTTGGGGTACCAACCCCCCAAATCTGTAATATTTAGTGACCAAAGGAATATTACTGTATCCGTGCTCCGATTCCCAGTACAGACGAGGAGCCCACACTCACCAATATGCTCTTATATAGGTTCCCGTGAGTGTTCTCCATACTGACACGGATAATACAGAGGTCAGCAATCTGCTGGTTATACACAGGCAGGGAACAGGACGGCGACACGGGAGAGTGAGGGGAGGCACACCGGGATAGCTCATCACGCAGAGGGGTGGCAGGCGGGGTGAGAGGCTCTACAAAATTCTGCAATAGAGTATATGGTAACATCCCTTAATACCCCATAACAACCTTAATACAACAGGGATATCTTACTACCCCATCCCTGTAAGATCATATTACCCCTATCGTATATTATAACCCCATAACATCGTATTGCCCCTGTAACATTTTTATTACCCATATAAGATATTATTACCCCATCCCTGTCGCATTAATAGCACTGTCAGATCTTATTATCCATATACAATATTATTGCCCCATCCCTGACTGCCTTAACACATCCCTCGCTGCCTTCGTACTCCATCCCTGACTGCCTTAGTTATTACCCTTGTAAGATCTTATTGCCCCATCCCTGACTGCCTTATTACCCTTGTAAGATCTTATTGCCCCATCCCTGGCTGCATTATTACCCTTGTAAGATCTTATTGCCCCATCCCTGGCTGCCTTATTACCCTTGTAACATCTTATTGCCCCATCCCTGGCTGCCTTATTACCCTTGTAACATCTTATTGCCCCATCCCTGGCTGCCTTATTACCCTTGTAACATCTTATTGCCCCATCCCTGACTGTCTTATTACCCCTATAACATCTTATTAGCCCTATGAGACCACAATACCCCATCCCTGACTGCCTTATTACCCTTGTAAGATCTTATTGTCCCATCCCTGACTGCCTTATTACCCTTGTAAGATCTTATTGTCCCATCCCTGATTGCCTTATTACCCTTGTAAGATCTTATTGTCCCATCCCTGACTGCCTTATTACCCTTCTAAGATCTTATTGCCCCATCCCTGACTGCCTTATTACCCCTATAACATCTTATTGCCCCATCCCTGACTGCCTTATTACCCTTGTAAGATCTTATTGCCCCATCCCTGACTGCCTTATTACCCCTATAACATCTTATTGCCCCATCCCTGACTGCCTTATTACCCTTGTAAGATCTTATTGCCCCATCCCTGACTGCCTTATTACCCCTATAACATCTTATTGCCCCATCCCTGACTGTCTTATTACCCCTATAACATCTTATTAGCCCTATGAGACCACAATACCCCATCCCTGGCTGCCTTATTACCCCTCTAAGAACATATGACCCGTGTAGCCTGCGATTACAGAACCCCAGCCCTTGATTTGTCCTGTGTAATAGGCTTGTGGATCCCGGCAGATCTCTTACTCTGCTTGAGGTGGATTCCGACGGGATGAGTGTGCCAAGTAGACCCTCATCAATCTCACAGCTGCTACAGGATCCTGAGGGGGACACCCGGTCACCATTTATCTTCGGACCAAATACCTCTGAACCAAGCAACAAACTGAGAACAGAAAGGGAGAGATGTAATGTAGCATTCTGTATAAATGACTTCTTAATGCTCCAAGGTGGAGCCAATGTCTCCCTCCCATCATCCTCCACCCACTGGCAGCTAACAGTGGGAATTATGGATTAAATGCAATTCTGGAGCTAGGTTCTAAAAGTGGAGCAGTCACCATGGGAACCGATGGAATGCTCATGCCTATTGCTTCAGTGTTTTGAGAGCTACATGTATGGTAACTTGGGGATTCATCTTGACCACCATGTGGGCTGCTCTTTTGCAAGAATGTACCAGAGAAGGCCTCATTAGTGTATTGCCACTGACACTGTCTGCTTGAGTTTGCGGCTCAGATGTTTGGGTACAAAGATGGCACTGGTAAGATGTTTGGGGACAGAGATGGCCCTGGCAAGCTGTTTGGGGACAGACTTGGCACTTTCAAGCTATGTGGAGACATAGATGGCACTAGCAAGCTGTTTGGTGTCCGAGATGGCACTGGCAAGCTGTTTGGGGACAGAGATGGCACTGGCAAGCTGTTTGGGGACAGAGATGGCACGGGCAAGCTGTTTGGGGACAAACGTGGCACTGGCAAGCTGTTTGGGGACAGAGATGGCACTGTTTTTACATTTTAAAAATGGGGGGTAACGTGCTAGACTTTGGTTCCACCCCAGATTACGAATACTCTAGGTATGCCTCTGGCCGTAGTACAGCTGGGAGATACGGTGATGTATGTTCACTCAACGGGGACCTGGAAATATAAAAAATCAGCCCAAAGTAGCTGAGTTAGAATAATCGGCAAGATGCCTGGTTTTGCAGTTACCTTGTCAGTTCACTGTTTCATAGATAGACCCCAGTGTGGAAGCAAAGCGGTCAGGTGTATAACACTCCCAAATAAATCCTTCCCTTTTATATCACAACACATACATCGCTTATCTACTCACGAGCTAAACCTCTTGGTCAGTTTTCTGCGTATTCGGGGGGAGTTTGGACAAGAGTCTGCAGGGGGCTCGATGGTACGAGAGATTCTGTAACTGTAGGTGGAAAAGAACAGTGATATGAGTTATTATAACTGTCAGTATTATTACTAAAGGCCAACTGAAGGCAAAATAAAAAACATTTTTTAATGGAAAGATCAAGTGTTGCCATTTTAAACAGAAATGCACTAATGAAAGAATACAATTAAGGGACCTTATTGAGGTCTCTTTGTTTGTATAGCTCTATCAGGGGGAGGACATGTTGTTTAGAATCTTTGCTCTGTATAGCTCTATCAGGGGGAGGACATGTTGTTTAGAATCGTTGCTTGTATAGCTCTATCAGGGGGCGGACATGTTGTTTAGAATCTTTGTTTGTATAGCTCTATCAGGGGGAGGACTTGTTGTTTAGAATCTTTACTCTGTATAGCTCTATCAGGGGGCGCACATGTTGTTTAGAATCTTTGCTCTGTATAGCTCTATCAGGGGGCAGACGTGTTGTTTAGAATCGTTGCTTGTATAGCTCTATCAGGGGGCGGACGGGTTGTTTAGAAACTTTGCTCTGTATAGCTTTATCAGGGGGCGGACGTGTTGTTTAGAATCTTTGCTCTGTATAGCTCTATCAGGGGGCGGACGTGTTGTTTAGAATCTTTGCTCTGTATAGCTCTATCAGGGGGCGGACGTGTTGTTTAGAATCGTTGCTTGTATAGCTCTATCAGGGGGTAGACATGTTGTTTAGAATCTTTGCTCTGTAAAGCTCTATCAGGGGGCGGACGTGTTGTTTGGAATCATTGCTTGTATAGCTCTATCGGGGGCGGACATCTTGGGTCAGATGAAGGGATGAATTTAAACCAAGATTAACAGCACGTCCGTCCCTGATACAACTATACAGGGCAAAGAAGTCTCAGTAAGGCTTTTTACTGTACACTTTCATTAAAGCATTTTTATTAAAAATGGCTGACAGTTATCCTTTTAACTTACCGTTCCACTGCCCATAATAATAACAACTGTATTCTAAAATCCCCCTAAGTGTGCTGACCCTATTATAATTACACCCCTAATGACAACACCGCATATTGTATAAACACATTAGAATACCCTCATGTTATAAATTCAATAGACCTTTCATGATCTACTTATAAAGTATCAGTATGAAGTATATCCAGGAAATTATAATAAGCCCCTCCCCCTTCCTCCCAATAAAACGAAATCCTAGTGTTACCCCAATGCATTACCCCAAAATATCAACGCTGATATAAAATACTCCTTAATATCAGTCACGCTGGCTTGGTATGGATTACAACCTCCCAAAAGGCTATGATCACTGCCCCTGGTCCTCTTTACCGAGTGCCTTTACCCAGCCTGCCGGCAGTGTTACGGTACCTCAATCTGACTGGAGGACAGCAATAATTCCTCCATAAAGTCATCGGTCACATCACTATTTGGGCAGGAGTTTCGGTACATCGGGACATATGAGCTGCTCAGTCTGGGGTATGAAAATCCGTCACATTGGTGGCAGTGGTGGGATTGCCTCCTTGTCTACGGGACAACCAAATCTTCCTTACTATTGGATATTTCGGAGCTTCAGCTGGAAGTTCATTGGCACTTGTACTTGTATGGACAAAAACCCCCAGCAGTAATGAACTACAGAGTACTGAGAGAGGCAACGTGGATTGGTGTGTTTGATCCTCATGGGCTCTGCATTCCCAGATGACCTGGGGAGGGAGGTACAGCAGGACGGACTGGCATGGAGTGATTATACTCGCCGGGTGCTCTGGTAAGAGGCTCTCCAATTGAATCAGGACTACAGTGGAAAGTTATGTGCTCCACATGGACTTGCAAATGCTGTACCTGGGAGAGCAGCCCTGCGAGCAATGGATGTCCGAGTTGGATGTGCTGGTCCAGACATAGATGGTGTTGGAAGGATACAGGGCTGTACATGCTATGAGTTCAGTGGTCCATGATTACTATTTGAAAGTCTCCAGGAAGAAGATTGTGACTTTGGTGATGGTCAGTGGTGTGGCGGAGGGAGGGCATCCAAAATTCGAGGGAGCTGGATATCCCAGACATACACAGGCGGAGGGCTGATCTTTTTAGTTTGAATTCTAGTGGCCCATTTCCACAAAGTTCCTCTGTCACTTAATTTATTATTCTTTTATTTTTGTTATGAATAGGAGCTGGAAAACTCCTACAAAAAAAACCCCACAATCAACATCAAGCCCCGGAGAATGTGGATCTGATGGATTATAGATGTTGACCTAGGAGGGGTGGATGGGACCAAGATGTCTACACCTTCCTGGGTCACATACCCCAATGTATTAGCCTATAATATCAACCCAGATTTAAAATACTCTATAATAACCCAATGTATTACCCCATTATGTCTTTCCCAGCTGCAGCCATATAATGTGGATGTCTCACCTCTGGTCCTCGGTGAGCTGCCGGTGGGTGTAAAAGGCCTGTATAATTTCGGGTTTGGCGGTCAGCACATAGTGCCTGCAGGTCAGCTGCAGCTTTTGGATTTTGGCCAGAACTTCGTACTCCTAGAGAAGGGAAAGTGGTCAGGGTGTGCAGAGTGGCATGCTGAGAAAGGGATATGTAGGTAGACAGACTGATGATGGATAGATAGATATACAGACAGGCAGATATGTAGATAGACAGACTGATGATGGATAGATAGATATACAGACAGGCAGATATGTAGATAGACAGACTGATGATGGATATATATCTATATATATATATATATATATATATACACACAGACAGGCAGATATGTAGATAGACAGACTGATGGATAGATAGATATACAGACAGGCAGATAGACAGACAGATGGATAGATAGATATACAGACAGGCAGATATGTAGATAGACAGACTGATGATGGATAGATAGATATACAGACAGGCAGATATGTAGATAGACAGACTGATGGATAGATAGATATACAGACAGGAAGATATGTAGATAGACAGACAGACTGATGGATAGATAGATATACAGACAGGCAGATATGTAGATAGACAGACTGATGATGAATAGATAGATATACAGACAGGCAGATATGTAGATAGACAGACTGATGGATAGATAGATATACAGACAAGCAGATATGTAGATAGACAGACAGATACTGTAGGTAAGTATACAGACAGGCAGATATGTAGATAGACAGACAGATACTGTAGGTAGATAGACAGATAGATAGCTATGTATGAATGCATTTTGCTATCTACACATCTATACACTGCTGACACATGTATTTCAAGCAGACACTATAACTTACCTTTCTTCTCTTCTCAAAGTTTATCAGCCGGCCCTGGGAAAGAATGGATATTATATATAAGATACTATTTATGGGCATATGATGCTCTATTACATGTATACGCATTACTCATTTTATAAATACATTACAATTTTGGAACAAATCAGCAGTTACACGTAATAAATTTATAATCCCCCCCCCCCCCCCAAATATTATATAATTGGAATGAAAGGTCATCAGAGGACAGTAACGGACAGACAGACAGATGGACTCACCTCTACAAAGTCTGGTAATGCTGTGTCCAGCATGATGAGGTCTGTAAGGAATGTTCCCAGGTAAGGCACGGTTCCCTGCGCCTGTCTCTTTAAAAGGAAAGAGTGATAGCTCTTGAGACAAGATACTCGGCGAAAACAATCTTCCCTCCTAGTTTAAGGAATTTCATCTTTAACATGCAAATTAAATTTGTCCACTGTCCATTTTAAACACTCTGGAACCTATGTAAATACAAGTATACTCAGCACTTTGCCAAATGTTGGGGGGGGCAATTCCACAGCACAGAGACAACCATTCAACTGCCACTGCAGCAATGTTACACATACTAGCTTAGAAATCAAAGGATAATTACAAACATCCAACTGTCACAGCAGCAAAGTTACACATACTAGTTTAGAAATCATCCAACTGTCCCTGTAGCAGAGCTTCACGGAGCAGCTTAGAAGTCATAGGACAATACATATGCATCCAGCAGTCACTGTAGCAGGTATTCATATGATCGTTTAAAAGCCACCTGACAAACTGACACAAATACAGGCATCCAATTGTCACTGCAGCACAGATTAATAAAACAGTTTGTAAACCACTGCCATCCAACTGTCACTACATATACGAACTCAGATACTAGACCTAAAGTGACAGTTTAGTCTGTAGTCCACTGCTTGTTGGGAAGGATGGTGGGTGGGTTTCTGGGGCATAATGGTGGTAAATGGGTGTGTCTAATTACATAATGGTGGTAAATGGGTGTGTCTAGTTACATAATGGTGGTAAATGGGTGTGTCTAATTACGTAATGGTGGTAAATGGGTGTGTCTAATTAAATAATGGTGGTAAATGGGTCTAATTACATATTTACACAAGTAGTATAATGGAAGAGACCTGGTGTCTCTGTCCACACAGTCTCCCGTGCCACGCAGTGAGGTGGGAGAGTCTTATTATTATTATCAGGAATTATTTACAAAACTTACCGTAGTGCGGACCTGAGACGCGGAGCGCTGGAGTGGGCGTGGCTCATTCCGTGCACTATTAGTCCTGCGCAGGGGAATCTCATCCTGTGAATAAGATGTCACCATGGTAACATATTATAACATAGTACTTTTAATGTATGTAATTACTATGTGTGCTAAAACTTTAATATTATACAATATTAATTTTATGCACATTCATTATTATCAGTGTATAGATACTCAGTATCATTATACAGCGCGGCGTGTTCATTATCAGCGTATAGATACTCAGTATCATTATACAGCGCGGCGTGTTCATTATCAGTGCTTAGATAGATACTCAGTATCATTATACAGCACGGCGTGTTCATTATCAGTGTATAGATACTCGGTATCATTATGCAGCACGGCGTGTTCATTATCAGTGTATTGATACTCAGTATCATTATACAGCGCGGCGTGTTTATTATCAGTGTATAGATACTCAGTATCATTATACAGCACGGCGTGTTCATTATCAGTGTTTAGATAGATACTCAGTATCATTATACAGCACGGCGTGTTCATTATCAGTGTTTAGATAGATACTCAGTATCATTATACAGCACGGCGTGTTCATTATCAGTGTTTAGATAGATACTCAGTATCATTATACAGCACGGCGTGTTCATTATCAGTGTATAGATACTCGGTATCATTATGCAGCACGGCGTGTTCATTATCAGTGTATTGATACTCAGTATCATTATACAGCGCGGCGTGTTTATTATCAGTGTATAGATACTCAGTATCATTATACAGCACGGCGTGTTCATTATCAGTGTATAGATACTCAGTATCATTATACAGCGTGGCGTGTTCATTATCAGCGTATAGATACTCGGTATCATTATACAGCGCAGCGTGTTTATTATCAGCGTATAGATACTCGGTATCATTATACAGCGCAGCGTGTTCATTATCAGCGTATAAATACTCGGTATCATTATACAGCGCGGCGTGTTCATTATCAGCGTATAGATACTCGATATCATTATACAGCGCGGTGTGTTCATTATCAGTGTATAGATACCCGTTATCATTATACAGCGCGGCGTGTTCATTATCAGTGTATAGATACTCAGTATCATTATACAGCGCAGCGTGTTCATTATCAGTGTATAGATACTCAGTATCATTATACAGCGCAGCGTGTTCATTATCAGTGTATAGATACTCAGTATCATTATACAGCGCAGCGTGTTCATTATCAGTGTATAGATACTCATTATCATTATACAGTGCAGCGTGTTCATTATCAGTGTATAGATACTCAGTATCATTATACAGCGCAGCGTGTTCATTATCAGTGTATAGATACTCAGTATCATTATACAGCGCGGCGTGTTCATTATCAGCGTATAGATACTCAGTATTATTATACAGCGCGGCATGTTCATTATCAGCTTATAGATACTCAGTATCATTATACAGCGCGGCGTGTTCATTATCAGTGTATAGATACTCAGTATCATTATACAGCGCGGTGTGTTCATTATCAGTGTATAGATACTCGGTATCATTATACAATGCAGCGTGTTCATTATCAGCGTATAGATACTCAGTATCATTATACAGCGCGGCGTGTTCATTATCAGTGTATAGATACTCGGTATCATTATACAGCGTGGCGTGTTCATTATCATCGTATATATACTCAGTATCATTATACAGCGCGGCGTGTTCATTATCAGTGTATAGATACTCAGTATCATTATACAGCGCGGCGTGTTCATTATCAGCGTATATATACTCAGTTTCATTATACAGCGCGGCGTGTTCATTATCAGTGTATAGATACTCAGTATCATTATACAGAGCAGCGTGTTCATTATCAGTGTATAGATACTCAGTATCACTATATAGCGTGGCATTGCTGGCGATTACCTTGGTCAGAATCTCCCGGCTTATCTCGTGGTTATTCTCGTCTGAGAAGATGGCAGACAGTTTGTGGAAGATGTTCAGATTATCCCTGGGGATAGAGATACAGAGTGTTAGTGAGGAGCAGACTCTACCTGGCCAGGTGAGGGTGAAGCAGCCTCTGTCTGCCCTGTACCTGCTCACTGACGACCACGACCGCTTCAGCCTGTATATGGAGTTTGACTGCAGAGCTGACAGAATAGCTCTGAGAGACGAGAAATTACGCAGGAACCGGCAGTGCTGAGAAAAGATAATGTCAGTGTTTAGTCCCATAGCTCCCTCCTGTCTGTGTCGCCCTGTGGTGGGAGGGACAGACTCCGTGTCCCATAGCTCCCTCCTGTCTGTGTCACCCTGTGGTGGGAGGGACAGACTCCACGTCCCATAGCTCCCTCCTGTCTGTGTCATTATGTGGTGGGAGGGACAGACTCCACGTCCCATAGCTCCCTCCTGTCTGTGTCACCCTGTGGTGGGAGGGACAGACTCCATGTCCTATAGCTCCCTCCTGTCTGTGTCACCCTGTGGTGGGAGGGGCAGACTCCCATAGCTCCCTCCTGTCTGTGTCACCCTGTGGTGGGAGGGACAGACTCCATGTCCTATAGCTCCCTCCTGTCTGTGTCACCCTGTGGTGGGAGGGGCAGACTCCCATAGCTCCCTCCTGTCTGTGTCACCCTGTGGTGGGAGGGGCAGTGTATAATATCTCACCTGTGCTATGCAGATCCATTTCTCCAGCACTTTGGCTCTCTGTTGCGGTCTAAGTGGAATATCACTCAGCACAGACGCTGTCACACATGCTGCCACTGCGTTGAATTGTGCCACCGTGGCCCTAACACTGGGGGCCACGTGTCTGTTTTCCTTTTTATCACGTTGTGACCAGATGCTGCCCAGGCAGTGACAGGACTGCAGCCGCTGAAACAGGTCCTGCAGAAAACACACACAGAGAAACGAAATAACACATGGGAACCAGTCCTTCACCTGCCTGGGAACGTTGGAAAGGAATTATGGGAGTTACAGTTCAACAGCATGATTTGGGGAGCTAAGTCACACTATCCTCATACTGTATATGGTAAAATCCCCAAATAGGTAATGGCCTCATGTATATACACTGATATAACGGCATCAGTGGTTCTCACGCAGTATATAGTTGTCACAAGTGCCCCATTTTGGTGAGAGATGGACATTGATCTAATCCGAATATATTGAATTGTGTAACCTTATTCATGGGTCATTTAATGCTCTTGCTCCCTAAATGTGGATGTCATGTCTTTCTGATTCTGTATTGATAATAAAATGTTTTAAATATAAACGCTTTAATGAAAGAATACAAAAAAAAGTATTTAATTGAGCCTTCCTGGCGCCATATATCTTCAAATACCACTATCAGGGGGCGGACATATTGTTTAGAATCTTGGGTCAGAAAAAGTGAGATCTGACCCAAGATTCTAAACAAACAGTTAAACAAACAGTTAAACACGTAACATTGCACAGTCCAGTAGCGAGAGTGCGACACAGCTTTCATGAAGTGTAATTATGTGGCC
This sequence comes from Pelodytes ibericus, assembly GCA_036172795.1. Classification (NCBI taxonomy): domain Eukaryota; kingdom Metazoa; phylum Chordata; class Amphibia; order Anura; family Pelodytidae; genus Pelodytes; species Pelodytes ibericus. Next base: position 212,980,259 of record CM069858.1, on the reverse strand, counting down.
CTATTTCGTGGGCCCCAGGTTTGCCAATACAATGTATAGTATCAGTTTGTATTCTCTACATTCAAAATGCAACTGTTTAAGTGACTTGTTCAGGTCTATTTACCTCAGCAGGCCTAGGTTAAAGGGACTGGATCACCTAAAAAAAATATGTTTACTGTGAATGTAGAGAATAAAAAAAAAAAGATTGAAAATGACCTATACATGGTGTTAGTAAAACCACAAGCAAATGCCTAAATTAGGAGTAAAATATGTTTTTAAATGTGTCCCCTGCTTATGACATATCCTGTGGTCTAATATGCAGATGAACTGTTTTTCAATGGCAAATGTGTAATTTGCATACCGTGCCACAGGTGATGTCATAAGCAGGAGACTCCACAGACACATTTTTTTTCTCCTAATTTAGACATTTGCTTGTGATTTTACTAACACAATGTATAGATCATTTCCAATCATTTTCTATTCTCTGTTGTTTAGGTGATACAGCCCCTTTAAGTGGCAAATCCGGCCTATTAATTCCCTGTCTGTACTGAACTCTGCTCCCTGCTCTGTAGGCCACGAAAACCAATCAGTCTCCACAAATGGGACAATCTTATTCAGTGAGGGGAAAAGTGTGCCCGTAATAAATTAAAGGGACTGTCTAGGGCCCAAAAAGCATCTTCCAAATAAAAATACTTACAGCTAGATGAAATTGTGAAATTACAGCAGTTTGCAAGAAACCAGGACTGCCCACACTAGATGAGTAAAAGTCAGTTCCTTTTTCTTTTTTTTTGCTGCAGGAACCAATGAGAATAATGCCATTCAAATGAATGGAATATCCTGTCTCTCTAGTGATGTCATCAGACAATGTGTTGCACTGTTAAGAGATCCTACTGTGTACAAGAGCAAGGTCACTCAGAGTCCACAGAATGTATTGAATTGGAATAGCATAGGAAGTGACTGAATGAAACAAAACTTTATCTGCTCAGTGTCTATAGAATCAGTGCTGCTGCACCTGCAGTAAACATGCAGAGTAATCACTGGGGGAGGGCTTGAGTCAAATATTAAAAATGTGATTTATGCAGAATGCCTGCATCAAATCCCACAGGGATAAAAGACTGTGCACTTTACAAGCAGTGATCTTCATCTTGCATAAAAGTGAGTTTGGGGACTAGACTGTTAAGAGCAGGTGAGCGGTCTGAGTTTGCAAATACGGCAGCAAAGTCTCTGCAGTCGGGTTGAGGAAAGGCCTTAGCATACAGTCTGGGCCGTGATTACTTTAGTTATGGCCTGGCCTTATTGCACTGTTACTTATTAAACAGCTGCTGTGATCAAATTGTTTCCAAGGAACGGGTCAAACCTGAATTTGTACCTGTATGTGATATCTAATCTCTAGATGAGATTTGGATTGCATGTCCATTCATGTCAGGGTACAATCTGGTATTGCTGAGACTATACCAGATACAGTCTATCGCCTCCCCTTCCCATGACACAAGCACCGAGCCTGTTTAACAGGCTTCTGTGCTGCCTGATCCAACAGGTTGAGTGCTGTACCCTGCCCCACAAAGAATGGACTGGGGGCACACTCGTGTCCTCTCCCGATATCTGTTTACATCCTGGTCTCTTCCTCACTCACTGAGCTCATTCACTGAGCCTGTGAGCTAAGAGGAAGCAGGCAAGTAAGTGAGCTGGCAGTGAAAACTTGGGCAATGGGTGCAATCATGATTTGCTTCATTGGCCCCAGCAAACATATTGAATTTGGTTAATATTAAATGCAGTCTATCCATGCCAATAGCAGGGAATCCTTTCAGACAGGCTCTGATGTCACAGGAAGAGAGGAACCATTGGGTCCATCCAGTCTGCCCAATAAGTGGGATATAGAGGTTATCTCACGAAACGGCATGTAAGTAGCCTGGAAATGATAGCGGGATTTAAATCTAATTTCAAAAGGCCGTGTCACTTCCCCTTGTACTTCTACAGAAATAAAAATTCCATTTAATCTATACAAACGCTTGCAATTCTGTTAACACAATGTTTAGATCGATTTTTCTTTTCTGCACTCTCGGGACAGGTATTTTTAAAGAAACTGAGTCCCTTTTAAATCAATAATCCATTAAAAGAATGAGATCACATAATTTAAAGGAACAGCTGCTTCCTGACCTATCTTAGTAGGCTGGGGTTGGGCAACTTTTCACTGCCAAATGCAGAGTGCCCAGCACTTTCTATCCAGATATCCTGTCTGTCTATCAATCTCTGTACTTTACCTGTGGGTTTATCTGCCCTGCCTGCCTATCTACGTCTGTCTCTGATAACAATGGGTGGGCTGATGGAGTAAAACCATGGGCCATAAATGAGTTTTTACCCCCTCCTGACAAAAAGTTGCCAGGTCCTCCCTTGTTGCTAAACGATCTCCTCCTCGTCAAGTTTATCTCCCCTGGAAGTGACATTTGCATCATGCCCACCTCCCCACTCACCAGTCTTTGCGTAATCCCCCCTACCTCTGGGATGCTCAATTTCAGAACCAGCCATGGCCATTTTAATATGGGCCACATCAAATCCTACACGTGCTATGTATGTAAGGTTATATGGTTGTATCATAGGGTGAAACTTTCATGGTGAAAGCTGAGGGCCACACTCTAAGTGACAAAAACCTAGAACCAACCATGGTAGAGCCCAACATTGCTCCATGTTCTAACGGAACACTTAATGATGTTCTATGGAACGTTCATAGACCTTGTCGAGGACACTGGTGACACTTTGCCTGTACGTGGCTGTGATCCCTTCTCAATGCTGGCGTGGCTTCCGTGTCTTTCCCGGAACGTTCCATAATCCATCATTAAATTGCACTCCTAGCATCTTATTCAACAAGTATGTGAAAGTTACAACAGAGAGAACTAATTAACGATTACGTGGGTGAAGAACTAATTAATAACAGTAATCTAGCTTGGCATCCGTACAGGTGTTTTTATTTTTAAATGATGGGAGGAGGCGGTATTTGAAATCAAATTAGTCTGTTAAGTAGATCTAATAAATTGCACAGAGATATACAGTTAAATGCTTACCACGTCTATGAGGGTGAGCTGTTCTGCCACTTCCTGGGAGGGGTATGACAGTAAGGCATTGGCGCTTCCCGTTGTGTCTGTGCCATCAGTGTCGCCCTCTGCTGCCCGGGTGTTGAGCCTCCAGTCTGGTTTCAAGGGAACACAAATTAGACGGGCTAGGGCAGGTTTTAGCTCTGGAATTGAGGAGGTATACCTTACCTTGACCTGCTGGGTCCTGCGCTCCCTCTTCTTTTAAACCGTGCACCAGACGAAGGAGAGGGGTCTCACGGCTATCCCGGCTTAGGTAAGAGGAGATGAGATGTAAGCAGTGGGGGGCATCTCGAAAATCCTGGGGGTATCTCTCCAACCAGGTTTGGAGGATTCCTCGGACCACTCTGAAACAAAGAGAGACAATTTACTTTGTGTGTGTGTGTGTAGCAGTTACCCCGTCATTGTAGAATTAGACCCAAAAATGAAAGGTTTAAAAAGCCCCATTGCAAAAGAGATTGGACCCGATCAAAGTCTGAGAGGCTGGCTCAGTCATTTAAGGAAGGCTTGAAAATAACCACCAAATCAATTCAATAACAGACTAGGCTATCCATTATCAGTGGTGGCCAATCATACCGACCATGTCTAGCTGACTAGCTATCCTGACCCTATTTTTCATGCAACATGGGAGCCATGCATGTGCAAATTGCAGAGGTTCTGGGCATTTGTGGGTGTGGCAAGCCATGGTAATCACAGCTTCATCGTGCAGAATGGGCGTGGTTTACGCTATACCATCACGGGACCTGACCCCCTTTGGTAGGTCACCTTAATATCATTAAATCTTCCCAAGTATGCATTGGGCAGACATAAAGACTACTAATATATAACTTAGTAACTATAACAATATCCATCGCATTTAATGTGACCTCTAAACATTCACACTGACCTCTGAACCGACTGGGTATCTGGTACTGGGCTTCCCGGGGCAAGCTTTTCCTCCTCACCCAATACTTCTAGGCGTCTGTGGAAGAAAAACATTTTTAATTTGACTTCATTCATTCACTTTGTTACTAATGTATTTTCAGAGAACACAATAATAATTGAGACAGGAAGCCAAAGAAGGGGGGGGGGGGGGGGAGAGACTAACCTAGAGGGACAGATGTAGACAAACCCAGTGGATTGACTTTTGAAGACATGCCCTTAATATTTTTTTCCAAGTCGTGCCGTTAAAAAAAATAAAAAACTTTTTTTTTTGTGGACAATAAACAAAGAAAAGGTGGGACATAAAAAAAAGGGCCTAATTGAGTGACATCATAGGCTAAGGTTCAGTGGCGATATAGGTGTCTTATAACTGTATGCAAAAAAATAGCTTATGTCGAATTGAAAGATTGCATCCATTAAAGACGTTTAAATAGAAATGTTGTAATGAAAGAATACAAATAAAGTAAATTATTGAGTCATCTTTGCGCCATATATATATATATATATATATACATAGTTGCCAACATCGGCCATGTTTCCAGGGACATTTGTTCCACATGCTGCAGAAAGGTGTGGAAAGGTGTTAGTCAGGGTGCAGATCTCATAGGATTTACCATGATTAATTAATTGGATTGTGTCTGTGCGTATATCCATCCTACATACTGCTGGGCTGCACTTTGCATGCTCTTTCTGCAGCATGTGGAACAAATATGTGTCCCTGGAAACATGGCCGACGTTAGCAACTATGATATATATATCAGGGGGCGGACATGTTGTTTAGAATCTTTGGTTGAATGTTCCACCAACATTTACATTGTAAGGAGCCCCACCACTGGAAGGAAAGTATACTGTAGAAAGCATTGGGTATGAGAGTAACTAGACATTAAAGGGCAGTGCCAATGAGCTTATTTAATATGATGCCCCGTAGGATATTTCATGCAGTGCCATATTTATCAGGTTAATCATGCAGGACAAACTGGCATGACTAAAGCTTACCAGTATCCACACCCGCTTATTGCCCTATTTCCCCCATCATTGGGTGCTTTATTAATGGAAGAGGGAATTGGCAAAAAAGCATGAATTTATGTTTAATTGAAAGATTGGATCCAGTGTAGATGATTTATAAAGAAATTCTTTAATGGAAGAATACAGAATATCTTACTGAGCCTTCTTTACTCCATATAGTTCTCTCAGGGGGCGGACATGTTGGTTAGAATCTTTACTCCATATCGTTCTCTCAGGGGGCGGACATGTTGGTTAGAATCTTTACTCCATATAGTTCTCTCAGGAGGCAGACATGTTGGTTAGAATCTTTACTCCATATCGTTCTCCCAGGGGGCGGACATGTTGTTTAGAATCTTTACTCCATATAGTTCTCTCAGGAGGCAGACATGTTGTTTAGAATCTTGGGTCAGATCTTCACTCACCTTGGTTCAGATGAAGAAAGATCTGACCCAAGATTCTAAACAAGATGGCTGCCTCCTGGTAGAGCTATATGGAGTAAAGATGGCTCAATAAGGTACTTTATTTGTATTATTTTATTAAAGCATTTCTATGTAAAATACCTACCCTTGATACAATCCTTTAATTAAGCACAGCTTTTTTTTTGCTACAATTGTCCCTTGACAATTTTCTTCAATTACTACTTTCTATTCATTTTAAACGGGACAGTCTAGTCCCCAAACTCACTTTAGTGCAAGATGAAGATCACTGCTTGTATAATGCACAGTTTTTTTCCCCCAGTGTGATTTGATACAGGCATTCTGCATAAATCAAATTTTTAATATTTGACTCAAGCCCTCCCCCATTGATTACTCTGCATGTTTACTGCAGGTGCAGCAGCACTGATTATACAGACATTGAAGATATAAAGTTTTGTTTCATTTAGTCACTTCCTGTGCTGATGTAATAGAATACATTGTGTGGACTGTGATAAACTTGCTCTTGTACACAGTAGGATCTCTGAACAGTGCAACACATTGTCTGATGACATCACTAGAGAGACAGGAAATTCCATTCATTTGAATGAAATTATTCTCATTGGTTCCCGCAGCAAAAAGAAAAAGGAAATTGACTTTCACTCATCTAATGTGGGAAGTCCTGGTTTCTTGCAAATAATTTGATAATTGACAATTTCTTCTAGCTGTAAGTATTTTATATTTTAAGCAGTGCAAAATTTAAAACTTTGAAAGCACATTAATATTTGGAAGATGCATTTTGCGAACCATACAGTCCCTTTAAGGGTTGGGGAGCACGTTTGATAAGGTTTTGACAGGTGTATTTTTCCTCACCTGTCCAACAGCAGTTCCAGGACCTTCTCAGGAGACGTGAAGGAACGATAGGTGCTCAGGAAGGTGGGTACATACCCAAGGTCACTTCCTTGATACTCCACCAGGAGATTCTCCACCAGCTTCTGCAGAGTCCCTGCTCGCAGGCTACGAACCTTGCAGGTCTTATAATGAACATAACCAGGAGAAGGAGGGATGGCCTAGGGGTAACCGGTAGCAGGTTATATGGAGCTGGGTGTTTGGAGGTCAGAATAATAGAGAAAATAAAATGGAAGGAGATGAAGGAGGAGGAAGCAGCGCATAACAGAAGAAGGGGATAGGAGAGGGGAAGGACCATCTTGGTCCAAAAGGAAGATGCTGCTTTTCAAGATGTGAATGGAAGATGATAGAGCCAACTGGGAGAAGCTTCAGAATGAAAGGTCTGAGACAGGAGGTGAGCACATAAGAAGGAGTAACTTTAATGATAAAAGGCTGGTCCAGAGGCTGCTAGGAGTGGAAGAGGTGAGAAGGTTTGCCGGCTAATGGATGGAATGTTTGCAGGATAATGGAATGGACTGATAGGAGCAAGGCGATAAAGGAGACATAGGTTATCCCAGCTTCTGACCCTGGCAAAGGAGGATGCCGGGGGGAGGGCTATTGTGCATGTGTGGCACCAGTTTGAAGCAGCATGTGTGTCCTGCACGGGAATGAAAATCTAGAGTGCCGGATTAGCAGTCCCGAATCATGACTTTCCTTCCTAATTGGGTGGGGGGGGGGGGGGGGGACATAAGCACATTAAGCAGCAACATAGGGTCCACAGCACCCAACTGAAACAAGACCATAATAGAGAGGGGGCAAATAGCTGGCTCGGGGGGCCCCAATGTATTTTTTTAGCTTAGGTCCCACAAAAACCTAGAAGCAAACCTGCTAGGAACCAAGATGGTACCTGGTGAACATCTAATGGACACCATGGCCCCTCGCAGACCTTGGTGTCCTCATAACGGTACGTTTCTTACCCCCAGGGAAATGTTTATAGAGGAAAGTGAGATACTGGCATGTGTTTTTTTACTGATATCAGTACAGGGAGAGCAATTTTTTTGGACAAGAGGATCATAAAGGGAGAAAGACATGGGAAGACATGATGAGATGAGACAGGGTGCTGGTAGGTTAGATGCGGAGATGGATTAACACGACAGGTTAGATGAGGGTTTTCAAGCAAGGCCAGGTTATGATGGAAGAGATAAAAAGAGAGGAAACCTGTAAGATGAGCAGAGTGGCAGAGAAGGTACACAGATCTCCCCCCCTCCTCCATCCCTCCCTCCCTTACCAGGCTGTCTCCAGTGGGCGTTTCCGTTCTCACCCTTCTTAGGGTCACACTGAAAATGGCACCATCTTCCAGCTCCTCGCCCCACTCCTGCAATGGGTTCTGGGATGAGAATGCCAAGTGCGTCATGTTACAAGGGAGCATTCCACATATTCTCCGCGTCTGGCAAATTGTATATATTTATCAGTTTATAGGCCGGGCGCTCCTCCATAGGATTAATAGGAAATCTGCAACAGTTTAACACTTTAAGGTGCTTAGCAGAGTGGGTGCATGGCACAGCCTTCCAGCCGAAGCAGTAGAGGTCAATAAAGCATGTATGGGATTGGAATAAAGCATAATAAAAACACCAAGTACCAGATTTTTAGAGCAGATAGAGCACTGTCATCGAATCCTATGGAGGAAGATCATAAGGAGCATACTGGGGCAAAGTTCTAAAAAAAACAGTCACCATGGAAACCAAAGGAATGTTTGGGCTGATTGTTCCACGTTTAGAACTTTGACCCATGTCTGGAACTCCCAAGAGGCCAATCCTTTAGTCAGATTACCCATTAAGGAGACTACATCCCAGCTATGGCACCATGTGAACAGGGGCACCCAAGCACGCTGGGCAAATGATCAACTTCATTTAAAAAAAAAAAAATAAAAAAAAATTGAAACAATCACTAAAAACAAATGATTTTTGTTATAATTCACTTTTTCCCCCTTATAATTTCTTTTGTCTGACTTATTTCTTTTCCCAACAGTGTAGTGATCTTATATACACAGAGATGGGCTAAGGACAGGGCTGGAAGGGGTGGCTGTGATTGATCTCCAGCCTCCCTAGTACAGGTTCTAGGCCAGGTATATAGTCCTCACTCATTGCACAGTCAGACTATGTATATCTTCAGACATATAGTACAAAGCTGAAAAAATACTTTCTGTTAATAACATGTTTATATTGAGTTTCAGACCTGACCTGGCACGGAGGGTTAAATGACATGTTAAATCATGTTCCAACCAGGATGCCAGATACACCCTGACTGCCAGTCCCTGCCCCACTCTATATTCCTACCAGGCTTGCATTATTTCCTCAGATCTGCGCTACAGCCTAGGCTGGCGCTTTATAACTTAAAGTGTAGAAAACGAAACACATGGATATCATGAGCGGGAGTGTAGAGTACTGCTCCCTGGATCAACAGCTCACACCACCCTCAGCCAACCTTGCAAGGTGTAGACCCTCCCAAAAAATGCGGGACACACCACCCTCAGCCAACCTTGCAAGTTGTAGACCCCCAAAAAATGTGGAAAAAGAGAAAAAACTGGGTATGCAAGTCCTTTTCTGGAATAACTAGTGGGACTTTGGCTGAAGCTTTAGGGTGTAAAAACCCTATACTGAGAGACAGCAGCTAGGGGGGAGACGCTTTTTAATATATAGAATGCAGGCCTTGCTACGACTGCCTCCATACAATTAATATTGACCTCAAGCCAATTTCTTTTTTTTACCAGCCTCCCGGTAACTGGGTGGCAAGCCTAACAGGAGCCCAAATTAATCATCATAATAACAACGTTTTAAGCCAGAAAGGCAAGTTCAGATATTCTCTAGTCTTCAAGTACGTCCTGTGGATGTTAATATAAACCCACGTTAATGGTGCTCATTTTGTCAACCTCACAAGGATGAAGGATTGAACTCAACCTGCCAGGAATTAAACAGAGTCTCCACAGGTTCTACAGACAGTGCATTAACCAATGGATGTTAATTCTATGTTTCTATATGTAACAGGGGGGATATGATAGAAACATTTATATACATAAAGAGAATCAACACAGTAAAGGAAGAGAGTATATTTAAATGAAGAAAAACTACCACAACTAGAGGACATAGTATTAAATTAGAGGGGTAACGATTTAAAAGTAATATCAGGAAGTATTAGTGGATGCATGGAATAGCCTTCCAGCGGAAGTGGTAGAGGTAAACACAGTCAAGGAGTTTAACCCCTTCGTGACGTTGGGACGTTCTATGCCATCCTGACTTTAAGTGCCTTAAAGTCGTTAGGACGGCATAGTTCGTCCTGTACTAAACAGCTCATTGCGGCTCCCCGCGATGAGCTGTTTTCGGATCCCGCTGCAGGCACTTACAGCGGGATCCCACCTGTCAGATGAGGCCACTTTCAGTGGCCTCAGTCTGACAGGGAAAATATAGCCGGTGCTCAAAGCGAGCACCGACTACATTTTGCTAAATCGCGCTGTGCCCGAACTTTCGGGTTCGGGCACGCCTTCGTGACGTCACACGTGACGTCCGGAGGTCTCGCAATCTTTTGGCAGGGACCCACAGGGTCTATTAAGACCCTGATCGGGTCTCTGCCAGAGTGTTCCTGGCTACCGATCACGGCGGTGGCCAAGAACAAATCGTGACGTTTTGGTGCTTGCGTCGTTTGGGACGCAAGCACCATGCGTCACGAAGGGGTTAAGCATGCGTGGGATAGGCACAACTCTATCCTAGATATAAGATAGGGAACTGGGGACTAATAAAAGTATTTAGAACACTGGGCAGACTAGATGGGCCGAATGGTTCTTATCTGCCGGTGACACATTCTATGCTTCTATGATATAAGACAAAAGAGCAGCTTTGCAGACTCTAGTTCTTCACAGAAGGCATGGGTGGGAGAACAGACACATGGATCTGTGATATTTATTATAACATCCCCAGTTAAAGGGAAATCTGGTCCCCCAATAAGAGCCTCTGAATATACAGGGGGGCTCCACCACCTGTACTGTGAATATAGAGAATAGAAAGTGTCCCTTTGGTGTCATCACATTATGACATCACCTACTGACTTGATATGGAAAATGAGAAGTCCCGCCACGAGGTGATGTCATCAACAAAAGACACAGTCCATAGTTGCCAACGGTGCAGAGTTTGCCACTCAAGCCCGGTTTTTGGGTTCCTGTTCCGTCAAATTTATTCGGGGCACAATCTTGCAATGTCACGTAACCCTGCCTCTTTTAGCTACGATCCCACTGCGTCCTCGGACCCCCGTCACCACATATAAAATGTTTTCTTGATCTATGCTTTTGCTTGCTGTACCGCAAACACAGAGCATAGATCACTTTTCCTGCTGGTGTCAGAGTTAACAGGCCGGACCAGGAATCTCTACTGAGGGGAGGAAGGGGGGGGGGGGGGGGGGGAAGGGATCTGGTTAAACCGGACCAGTGACTCTAGAGGGTAGATCTAGCTGCCAAATTAACCTTTTCCTGCCATGTAATGATGTCCTTGGAAAGACGGAAAGGAATACCTCAGTATGTTATTTATTCTGTGGAAGGGGGTGTCAGCAAAACAAAAGTTCTGTTTAACTGAAAGATTGCATCACATGTTGTCATTTTCAATAGAAATGCTTTAATGAAAGAATGCAAATAAAGTTCCTTATTGAGCCATCTTTGCTCCATATTGTCCTATCTGGGGGCGGACATGTTGTTTAGAATCTTGGGTCAGGTGAAGGAAAAAATCTGACCCAAGATGTCCGCCCCCCTGATAGAGCTATACAGGCAGAGAGGGCTCAGTCAGGTACTTGGATAAGAACCACCACTTGGTCAGGCATAAGGAAAGGCAAAATCCCTAATTATCCGTCTACAATACACAGCTTAGAAAGAAAGGTTGTTGAGAGGATTTTCCCCAAAAGTAATTTAATAAGTTCTACGGTGACCCTAAATGATAAGTTCTTTGATTAACCCACATTCCGGGTAGATTTATCATTACCATCCCTGAATAAAAGGGGAATGCATAGTTGCCAACAGTCATGTATTTGCCAGGACAGTCCCGTATTTTTTTTTTTAGGGTCCTGTCGGGTAAAATTCATGTCTGTCCCAGCATTAATAATACCCAGCATTGCCTTTAAGTTAACTAATTAATGTGGTTCTGTGGATACCGATACTTTATTAGTTAATGAATTGCCTTCTGGTCACATGTGACTTCTACATACTGCAGAGCACCCCGCAAAAGTTAGATGTGGCCGGTAATAATTGGCCGAGGTGGCATGGCGTGGCGTAACTCTGCCCTTCTGCGGCGTCCAGGGACATCGCAACAAGTTGGCAATTATGGGGATGTGGTCAGCCTAGAAATCCCTGACAAAGCACCAGCCTGTGGGAGCGAAACGCGTAGGTTTTCTCCACCGGGTGGGTCTTTAGCAATTCATAATAAATGCATTTCGGAGTTGCGCTCATGTTTTGTATCCTGGCCACGGTGGACCTCCTTCCTGTCTTTGTATTGTAGCCTACATAATCCACCATAAAATATTATACCCACCAAAAGGTTCCTCTTAATTTAGGTATTTGCTTATAATTCTGCTAGCACACTGTATAGATCATCCCTGGTCAGTTTTTATTCCCTACATTTGAAAATAAAATCAACGTTTAGTCGATGGAGTTTGCTCTAAGTAATCTCTTGCTGGCCTAAAGCTTTCAAAATGGCCCACCTACTTGCGGCAAGGCATTGTGGCATGCTGCCCCCCCCCCCCCCCCCCCCTCCACAGTAAGGAGAATTCCTTCAGTCAGGTGTTTTTCTTTAAGACTGCGCTAGTTTGTTACCCCACCCGAGCACCGTCACCATTTACCTGTCCTCTTACCCACCCATGATAGTTCAAAAGCTGAGGACACCTCAAGAGTTCCGAGGTCCATAGCCCCTCAGGCCACTCTTGGATCTAAAGGTGTAAAACCCAGGGGAGGTGCTACCATATGAGCGAATTAATTGGCTGCTTATGGCCCCCCCAAGACACACACTTGGGGAAAAGGGCAAATGCCTTCACACATGAACCCCCCTCTTGTAGGGGGGGGGGGGGGGTGTAGGTATATGGGACAAGACTAAATTAGCTTCCACTAACTCCAATGGCCTGTTCCCAAAGCCCTAAAGGGAGAGGAGATAGAACTGGGGAGAAATTGAAGTGAGAACCTACATACTTCTAGACCTCTTCTCCATTTACAAGTCCAAAACGTCCCCCCCCATTCCCAAGTCCACCCAAGATATCTTCCCCCAAAACCCTTACCACGTACATTCAGTCTGTGCAAAACCTCATACCCCTTTCATCAGTCACTAAATCCAGACCCCTAACATTCCTAAAGCCCAACCTGGACGTAATCACTTTTTATACACTATCACTTGTGTAAAAAAGCACTGTAAGGGTTAACAGCGTACACTTGAGTCATCTAAGGTCACTGGCAGGTAATGTCAAAAAAAAAAAAACTAACTTGTGTGTAATTTTTATCCCAGTCAGTTATATACTAACCAAGCCTGACTATCTAACTAGCAAGGTGTCCATTATCTACATTGTAGAGCACAATTATCTGCTCTTGTGTAGAATTTGTGTCCAGGCTGTGTATTAGAATGTACGCTCTGCAGGTCAGAGTTGTATTTTAGCCTGTGTCCAGGCTGTGTATTAGAATGTAAGCTCTGCAGGTCAGAGTTGTATTTTAGCCTGTGTCCAGGCTGTGTATTAGAATGTAAGCTCTGCAGGTCAGACTTGTATATTAGCCTGTGTCCAGGCTGTGTATTAGAATGTAAGCTCTGCAGGGCAGAGTTGTATTTTAGCCTGTGTCCAGGCTGTGTATTAGAATGTAAGCTCTGCAGGTCAGAGTTGTATTTTAGCCTGTGTCCAGGTTGTGTATTAGAATGTAAGCTCTGCAGGTCAGAGTTGTATATTAGCCTGTGTCCAGGCTGTGTATTAGAATGTAAGCTCTGCAGGTCAGAGTTGTATATTAGCCTGTGTCTATGCTGTGTATTAGAATGTAAGCTCTGCAGGTCAGAGTTCCACTCACTCAGTGTGTGACCTACCCCCCACATCACCTAACCTGCAAGATAGGACTGCTGTGTTGGCTGCTCTCTGTATTAAATCTGTTCCTCTCTGTATAACAGTGGGTAGTGATCCTGCTCCAGGGTTCCCTATATTTTACATGTCTCTGGGGGCTATTCACTAAAAGGTGAGTTCCAAGTGAGATGCACATTGCTTCTCCCCAATTTAGCTATACCGTGTGCAGGGACAGACCTGGTGAGTTTGCTTAGCAGGAGGGTATGTCTACATACATAAGTGAGATAAAATATTCATCTCACCTGCAACTCCCCTTTAGACCCCTCTGTGCATATTTGGAACAGGTTTTTGCCCTATGTGTCCAACTGTGGCCCTCCAGCCATTTCCGAACTACAACTACCAAAATTCTCTGTCATGGCCAGGCATTTATGGGATGTGTAGTTCAGCTCCCTCCAGTCCTCCAGCTGGTAATGGACTACATCTCCCATACTCCCCTCTCAGCGTGTCAGCCGACAAGGGTACCATGGGAGATGTAGTCTTCCTTTTCGAGGTATCTATTTGTATGGCAGAGCTTTCACAATAGTCTCCACTCTGTACCAGACAACAGTTTGACCTCTGTGTCTATTAGAGCGTAAGCTCTGCAGGTTAGGAGTTTCTTATTTCTGCATTTGTACATCAAAGGATATTTCCCATTTCTTTTAATGCATGGTATATGTTCCTCTCTGTGCATAAGAGTGTAAGCTTTGCAGCCCAGTAATAATGCAAAGCTCTATATCATACATGAATTCACAACAGAGAGAGATAGAGATAGAAAGAGCGCCAGGTATTACCATGGTGATTTCTTTGCCCATGGCACGAGTGGGCTTGGCTCCTGGGGCTTGCTCCTCGTCAGACATCTGTCTGTGTATGGCAGCGTCCCACCGGACCATTGATCACAGGGGAACATGTAATGCCACCTGCTCTGATGACATGTTCCCAACGTGAGAGATAGCTAAGAGCAGGATGATGGAGAGTACAGTGGGTAGCAAGGATAAAATCACAAAGAAAGGTGTGAGAGCAAAGGGGGACAGACGGGTGAAGAAAGATGGAGGGGAGGCTACTGGAAGAGAAAAGACGGAGGTTGTGAAGCACAGTGCCACTAGGCCCTGGAAAGGAAGGAGATCATTTGTATCCAAAACATAATCTCAGGTAGGACCGGTGTAAAAAATCCAGTTTGGAAATCCTGGGTAAGTTCGAGTAATGATCTTTTGATCGGCTGTCTGCAAATTCTAGGAAACCATTGGTGCTGGTCATGTAGATCTGCCAGTGTGATCCTGAGATGGATTAATCCACAGATAATTGGGGAATCGATGGGTTACAGATCCAGGGGATTCAAGTCTGCTGATCGTCGGAGAGCTTATGAAATACTGGAGAAGTCTTGGAAGCTCGGGTATCAACCACAAGGTTCGTTCCGGGGATCCGGCAGAAATCCCTGGATTATCCGGTGTTACAGCCTATCAAACTCCAGATAATCCTCAGTCACCATGGCGACATCAGTCTTACTTTCACGGTGTCCGTCACTTGGAAACACGCACTCTCCATGGTGGTCCAAACGACAGAACAACTTCAGAGGTCCCTCTCCGAAAAACTTTCATCTGCTTTCAAATTCGCCCTCTAACCCAACTCAACTTTCTGACCGCCTATCTAATCCTATAAAATTTACTCCGATTTCGCCTCTCTCTTGCACTCTATTCCCCGTTTTACTTCCCCGCAGAATCCGTCTAACTGTCTGCGCTATATTTGCTTTTTTCTCTCTCCTGATCTATGCAAGCTACACACACATCTGCACCTTTCTTCAATCCTTCCATCCTCTGTTTTCGTATCACATTCTCTCTATTACTCCACGTGCAGGGATCACCCTCCTTTTTTTTTTTTGCCTAGTCCAGTCTCCCCCCTCCTTGTATATTGATCTCCTTCTCTCTCGCCCTTGACTGTCCCCTTCCCTCTGTGGTCAGACCGTTGTGGAAAGTTTTCTTTCTTTTGAAATCCTTAGCCTGATATCATCAAGGGATTAAATCCCAGCCCTCCAGAGAAAAGAGAGGAGGGGTGGAGGAGGGGACAGGGAGGGTTGTCGGAGCCCTGGGAAGTAGGGAGGAGGGAGAGAAAAAAGAGCAGGGGGGGGGGAGAGAAGGAGACTTTAATTTAGAATGATGAGAAGATAGAAAAAGGGAAGGAAAATAAAAGAAAGACAGGAGAGGAATCAATGAGAGGAATAGGAAAAGACTGGGTAGTGGATATTCATATGAAGGGGATCAAAAGACAGAGGATTGGAGGAAAGCAAAAAAATACAAAATATATATATATATAAAGATTGGACGATAGTAAAGGAAGGAGGAGGCTAATTTGCTGTTCGTTTCGAAAGGTCACTTCAAGGTTATTGGGTTCTTGTGGGAAAGAGCCAGCAGAGTAGAGGAGGAGAGGGCAG
Source organism: Pelodytes ibericus (assembly GCA_036172795.1). Classification (NCBI taxonomy): domain Eukaryota; kingdom Metazoa; phylum Chordata; class Amphibia; order Anura; family Pelodytidae; genus Pelodytes; species Pelodytes ibericus. The sequence goes on along the minus strand of CM069858.1, from coordinate 212,964,444 downwards.
AAGGAGGTCGAAGGAGGGGATTCAGAGAACGACACAGCTAGATTGGAGTCTAGACAAACATCAAGTGGATTCCAGACCACGGTAATGGAATTATTACCCAGCATGCCGAGCGATCGTGCACAATAATCAGACACTCTGTTCTAGGCACAATCGCCATGAAGGAATGACACAGTGTGTATTATCTGTGCTGAGTCTGTATTATTTTCAGTGTACACAGAAAAGAGTGGGGGTGGTGGAGAAGGGGGCTGTTTCCAAAACAAAGAGAAATTTGAAGCAAAACCTAAGTCACGCTATGCATGCATCTAACCCTCTCCAAAGGCAAAATACAACGTATAGGGGTAATACAGCAGTCAGGAGCCGGGTTACTGTAATAAGACGTTACAGGGCTGATGGGGTGATAAGGCACTCGGGTGCCGGGTTACTGTAATAAGACATTACGGGCGTTATAAGGCACTCAGGAGCAGGGCCACCTCAATAAGACGTTACAGTGATGATAAGGCGCTCAGGAGCCGGGTTACTGTAATAAGACGTTACAGGGGTGATAAGGCGCTCATAAGACCGGGTTACTGTAATAAGATGTTACAGGGGTGATAAGGCGCTCAGGAGCCGGGATACTGTAATAAGACGTTACAGGGGTGATAAGGCGCTCAGGAGCCGGGTTACTGTAATAAGACGTTACAGGGGTGATAAGGCGCTCAGGAGCCGGGTCACTGTAATAAGACGTTACAGGGGGGATAAGGCGCTCGGAAGCCGTGTTACTGTAATAAGACGTTACAGGGGTGATAAGGCGCTCAGGAGCCGGGTTACTGTAATAAGACGTTACAGGGGTGATAAGGCGCTCAGGAGCCGGGTTACTGTAATAAGACGTTACAGGGGTGATAAGGCGCTCAGGAGCCGGGTTACTGTAATAAGACGTTACAGGGGTGATAAGGCGCTCAGGAGCCGGGTCACTGTAATAAGACGTTACAGGGGTGATAAGACGCTCCGGAGCCGGGTTACTGTAATAAGACGTTACAGGGGTGATAAGGCGCTCAGGAGCCGGGTTACTGTAATAAGACGTTACAGGGGTGATAAGGTGCTCAGGAGCCGGGTTACTGTAATAAGACAATACAGGGGTGATAAGGCGCTCAGGAGTCGGGTTACTGTAATAAGACGTTAAAGGGGTGATAATGCGCTCGGGAGCCGGGTTACTGTAATAAGACGTTACAGGGGTGATAAGGCGCTCAGGAGCCGGGTCACTGTAATAGGACGTTACAGGGGTGATAAGGCGCTCAGGAGCCGGGTTACTGTTATAAGACGTTACAGGGGTGATAAGGCGCTCAGGGGCCGGGTCACTGTTATAAGACGTTACAGGGGTGATAAGGCGCTCAGGAGCCGGGTCACTGTAATAAGACGTTACAGGGGTGATAAGGCGCTCAGGAGCCGGGTTACTGTAATAAGACGTTACAGGGGTGATAAGGCGCTCAGGAGCCGGGTCACTGTAATAGGATGTTACAGGGGTGATAAGGCGCTCGGGAGCCGGGTTACTGTAATAAGACGTTACAGGGGTGATAAGGCGCTCAGGAGCCGGGTTACTGTAATAAGACATTACAGGGGTGATAAGGCGCTCAGGAGCCGGGTTACTGTAATAAGACGTTACAGGGGTGATAAGGCGCTCAGGAGCCGGGTCACTGTAATAAGACGTTACAGGGGTGATAAGGCACTCAGGAGCCAGGTTACTGTAATAAGACGTTACAGGGGTGATAAGGCGCTCAGGAGCCGGGTCACTGTAATAAGACGTTACAGGGGTGATAAGGCGCTCAGGAGCCGGGTTACTATAATAAGACGTTACAGGGGTGATAAGGCGCTCAGGAGCCGGGTTACTGTAATAAGACGTTACAGGGGTGATAAGGCGCTCGGGAGCCGGGTTACTGTAATAAGACGTTACAGGGGTGATAAGGCGCTCAGGAGCCGGGTCACTGTAATAAGACGTTACAGGGGTAATAAGGCGCTCAGGAGCCGGGTCACTGTAATAAGACGTTACAGGGGTGATAAGGCGCTCAGGAGCCGGGTCACTGTAATAAGACGTTACAGGGGTGATAAGGCGCTCAGGAGCCGGTTTACTGTAATAAGACGTTAAAGGGGTGATAATGCGCTCGGGAGCCGGGTTACTGTAATAAGACGTTACAGGGGTGATAAGGCGCTCAGGAGCCGGGTTACTGTAATAAGACGTTACAGGGGTGATAAGGCGCTCAGGGGCCGGGTCACTGTAATAAGACGTTACAGGGGTGATAAGGCGCTCAGGAGCCGGGTTACTGTAATAAGACGTTACAGGGGTGATAAGGCGCTCAGGGGCCGGGTCACTGTAATAAGACGTTACAGGGGTGATAAGGCGCTCGGGAGCCGGGTTACTGTAATAAGAACGTGACAGGGGTGATAAGGCGCTTAGGAGCCGGGTTACTGTAATAAGACGTTACAGGGGTGATAATGCGTTCAGGAGCCGGGTTACTGTAATAAGACGTTACAGGGGTGATAAGGCGTTCAGGAGCCGGGTCACTGTAATAAGACATTACAGGGGTGATAAGGCGCTCAGGAGCCGGGTTACTGTAATAAGATGTTACAGGGGTGATAAGGCGCTCAGGAGCCTTATCACGCCTGTATTGTCTTATTACAGTAACCCGGCTCCTGAGCACCTTATCACCCCTGTAACGTCTTATTACAGTGACCCGGCCCCTGAGCGCCTTATCACCCCTGTAACGTCTTATTACAGTGACCCGGCTCCTGAGCGCCTTATCACCCCTGTAACGTCTTATTACAGTAACCCGGCTCCTGAGCGCCTTATCACCCCTGTAACGTCTTATTACAGTAACCCGGCTCCTGAGCGCCTTATCACCCCTGTAACGTCTTATTACAGTAACCCGGCTCCGGAGCGTCTTATCACCCCTGTAACGTCTTATTACAGTAACCCGGCTCCTGAGCGCCTTATCACCCCTGTAACGTCTTATTACAGTAACCCGGCTCCTGAGCGCCTTATCACCCCTGTAACGTCTTATTACAGTAACCCGGCTCCTGAGCGCCTTATCACCCCTGTAACGTCCTATTACAGTGACCCGGCTCCTGAGCGCCTTATCACCCCTGTAACGTCTTATTACAGTAACCCGGCTCCTGAGCGCCTTATCACCCCTGTAACGTCCTATTACAGTGACCCGGCTCCTGAGCGCCTTATCACCCCTGTAACGTCTTATTACAGTGACCCGGCTCCTGAGCGCCTTATCACCCCTGTAACGTCTTATTACAGTAACCCGGCTCCTGAGCGCCTTATCACCCCTGTAACGTCTTATTACAGTGACCCGGCCCCTGAGCGCCTTATCACCCCTGTAACGTCTTATTACAGTAACCCGGCCCCTGAGCGCCTTATCACCCCTGTAACGTCTTATTACAGTAACCCGGCTCCTGAGCGCCTTATCACCCCTGTGGGTGATCTTACAGGGGTGATAAGGCGCTCAGGAGCCGGGTCACTGTAATAGGACGTTACAGGGGTGATAAGGCGCTCGGGAGCCGGGTTACTGTAATAAGACGTTACAGGGGTGATAAGGCGCTCAGGAGCCGGGTTACTGTGATAAGATGTTACGGGGGTGATGGGGCGCTCAGGAGCCGGGTTACTGTAATAGGACGTTACAGGGGTGATAAGGCGCTCAGGAGCCGGGTTACTGTAATAAGACGTTACAGGGGTGATAAGGCGCTCAGGAGCCGGGTTACTGTAATAAGACGTTACAGGTGTGATAAGGCGCTCAGGAGCCGGGTCACTGTAATAGGACGTTACAGGGGTGATAAGGCGCTCAGGAGCCGGGTTACTGTAATAAGACGTTACAGGGGTGATAAGGCGCTCAGGAGCCGGGTTACTGTAATAAGACGTTACAGGGGTGATAAGGCGCTCAGGAGCCGGGTTACTGTAATAAGACGTTACAGGGGTGATAAGGCGCTCAGGAGCCGGTTCACTGTAATAGGACGTTACAGGGGTGATAAGGCGCTCAGGAGCCGGGTTACTGTAATAAGACGTTACAGGGGTGATAAGGCGCTCAGGAGCCGGGTTACTGTAATAAGATGTTACAGGGGTGATAAGGCGCTCAGGAGCCGGGTTACTGTAATAAGACGTTACAGGGGTGATAAGGCGCTCAGGGGCCGGGTTACTGTAATAAGATGTTACAGGGGTGATAAGGCGCTCAGGAGCCGGGTTACTGTAATAAGACGTTACAGGGGTGATAAGGCGCTCAGGAGCCGGGTCACTGTAATAGGACGTTACAGGGGTGATAAGGCACTCAGGAGCCGGGTTACTGTAATAAGACGTTACAGGGGTGATAAGGCGCTCAGGAGCCGGGTTACTGTAATAAGATGTTACAGGGGTGATAAGGCGCTCAGGAGCCGGGTTACTGTAATAAGACGTTACAGGGGTGATAAGGCGCTCAGGGGCCGGGTCACTGTAATAAGACGTTACAGGGGTGATAAGGCGCTCGGGAGCCGGGTTACTGTAATAAGAACGTTACAGGGGTGATAAGGTGCTCAGGAGCCGGGTCACTGTAATAAGACGTTATAGGGGTGATAATGCGCTCGGGAGCCGGGTTACTGTAATAAGACGTTACAGGGGTGATAAGGCGCTTAGGAGCCGGGTTACTGTAATAAGACGTTACAGGGGTGATAATGCGTTCAGGAGCCGGGTTACTGTAATAAGACGTTACAGGGGTGATAAGGCGCTCAGGAGCCGGGTTACTGTAATAAGACGTTACAGGGGTGATAAGGCGCTCAGGAGCCGGGTTACTGTAATAAGAGGTTACAGGGGTGATAAGGCGCTCAGGAGCCTGGTCACTGTAATAAGACGTTACAGGGGTGATAAGGCACTCAGGAGCCGGGTTACTGTAATAAGATGTTACAGGGGTGATAAGGCGCTCGGGAGCCGGGTTACTGTAATAAGACGTTACAGGGGTGATAAGGCGCTCAGGAGCCGGGTTACTGTAATAAGATGTTACAGGGGTGATAAGGCGCTCAGGAGCCGGGTTACTGTAATAAGATGTTACAGGGGTGATAATGCGCTCAGGAGCCGGGTTACTGTAATAAGACGTTACAGGGGTGATAAGGTGCTCAGGAGCCGGGTTACTGTAATAAGACGTTACAGGGGTGATAAGGCGCTCTGGAGCCGGGTTACTGTAATAAGACGTTACAGGGGTGATAAGGCGCTCAGGAGCCGGGTTACTGTAATAACACGTTACAGGGGTGATAAGGCGCTCAGGAGCCGGGTTACTGTAATAAGACGTTACAGGGGTGATAAGGCGCTCGGGAGCCGGGTTACTGTAATAAGACGTTACAGGGGTGATAAGGCGCTCAGGGGCCGGGTCACTGTAATAAGACGTTACAGGGGTGATAAGGCGCTCAGGAGCCGGGTCACTGTAATAAGACGTTACAGGGGTGATAAGGTGCTCAGGAGCCGGGTTACTGTAATAAGACGTTACAGGGGTGATAAGGCGCTCAGGAGCCGGGTTACTGTAATAAGACGTTACAGGGGTGATAAGGTGCTCAGGAGCCTGGTTACTGTAATAAGACGTTACAGGGGTGATAAGGCGCTCGGGAGCCGGGTCACTAATAAGACGTTACAGGGGTGATAAGGCGCTCTCGGAGCTGGGTTACTGTAATAAGACGTTACAGGGGTGATAAGGCGCTCGGGAGCCGGGTCACTGTAATAAGACTTACAGGGGTGATAAGGCGCTCAGGAGCCAGGTCACTGTAATAAGACGTTACTGGGGTGATAAGGCGCTCAGGAGCCGGGTTACTGTAATAAGACGTTACAGGGGTGATAAGACGCTCAGGAGCCGGGTTACTGTAATAAGACGTTACAGGGGTGATAAGGTGCTCAGGAGCCGGGTTACTGTAATAAGACGTTACAGGGGTGATAAGGCGCTCAGGAGCCGGGTTACTGTAATAAGACGTTACAGGGGTGATAAGGCGCTCAGGAGCCGGGTTACTGTAATAAGATGTTACAGGGGTGATAAGGCGCTCAGGAGCCTGGTCACTGTAATAAGACGTTACAGGGGTGATAAGGCGCTCGGGAGCCGGGTTACTGTAATAAGACGTTACAGGGGTGATAAGGCGCTCAGGAGCCGGGTCACTGTAATAAGACGTTACAGGGGTGATAAGGCGCTCAGGAGCCGGGTCACTGTAATAAGACGTTACAGGGGTGATAAGGCGCTCAGGAGCCGGGTCACTGTAATAAGACGTTACAGGGGTGATAAGGCGCTCAGGAGCCGGGTCACTGTAATAAGACGTTACAGGGGTGATAAGGCGCTCAGGAGCCGGGTTACTGTAATAAGACGTTACAGGGGTGATAAGGCGCTCAGGAGCCGGGTCTCTGTAATAAGACGTTACAGGGGTGATAAGGCGCTCAGGAGCCGGGTTACTGTAATAATACGTTACAGGGGTCATAAGGCGCTCAGGAGCCGGCTTACTGTAATAAGACGTTACAGGGGTGATAAGGCGCTCAGGAGCCGGGTCACTGTAATAAGACGTTACAGGGGTGATAAGGCGCTCAGGAGCCGGGTTACTGTAATAAGACGTTACAGGGGTGATAAGGCGCTCAGGAGCCGGGTTACTGTAATAAGATGTTACAGGGGTGATAAGGCGCTCAGGAGCCGGGTTACTGTAATAAGACGTTACAGGGGTGATAAGGCGCTCAGGAGCCGGGTTACTGTAATAAGACGTTACAGGGGTGATAAGGTGCTCAGGAGCCTGGTTACTGTAATAAGACGTTACAGGGGTGATAAGGCGCTCGGGAGCCGGGTCACTGTAATAAGACATTACAGGGGTGATAAGGCGCTCAGGAGCCAGGTCACTGTAATAAGACGTTACAGGGGTGATAAGGCGCTCAGGAGCTGGGTTACTGTAATAAGACGTTACAGGGGTGATAAGGCGCTCGGGAGCCGGGTTACTGTAATAAGACGTTACAGGGGTGATAAGGCGCTCGGGAGCCGGGTTACTGTAATGTTACCAGGATAATAAGGTACAATGAGGTAACTCACCTTGTGCCCAGATTCTGCCTCCCCTTCAGTCGTAATGCAGCGATATGCTCTCAGTACTATGCCCCAACTCATGTCCAGATCGAGGGAGAGATTTCCCCGTGATCCTGGATCGCCAAACATTGCGACTTCCTACTGAAGAGATTTGTGTCCATTTACACATATACACTGTTTATAGAGAGCAGTGAAACACACACACTGTCCACAAATACACTGTAACCTCACTGCACCCAGCTGATCACATCAACATACGTCATACACAACCATACCCAATGTACACTCACTCCCTGAGCCACCGATGGCTAACCTTGGCACTGCAGATATTTTTGGGAAATACGCCTCCGTATGATTCTCTGTCAGTCTTAAGGCAGAGTGAGAATCACTGGGAGACACAGCTCCAAAACAACTGCAGTGCCAAGGTTAGCCATCATCCCCCCAGGCATCCATCTAAGGCGCTCCAGCTGTTTTTTGAACTTCAACATCTCTCATAACTCTCTGCTTGCCTGAGATGCTGGCTGGGGAAATGGGAGTTTTACTCCATCAGGTGTGGGGGGGGGGGGGGGTCACAGTTGAACACATAGGACTGATGGTCATGAGGTCTTTAAGCAGCATAGTCTGTACAGTACAAGAAGGTCGCCCCGTACTTGCACTTTGGGTTACAGTTATCACACAGCCCCCTGGGGTCCGGGTTCCCTTAATAATTCAATAGGTGGGGTTGATAATAATATAATATAACGGTCTCATACCTTCCAATATGTTCAGCTCCGGGTCTCCCCTGCCTGTCTAATCCTTTGGATATCCCAATCTACCAGGAACCTCTGGATTACATCCTGACCCCCCCCCCCCCCCCCCCCTGCAGACTCAGGAGCGGCTGGCGGTAGTGGGAAGACAGTCACTTCCTCTGACCCTTTCAAAGCTTTCCCAGAAACACAAAAAACAAGGACAGTTTTCTGCAGTTCTCAGTGTCAGACGAAATGCAGGGTCAACCGCACAAGGAGGCGCTGGCTTACTGTGATATGTTATATCCTTTATTTATAATCACACAGCCATATTCCATAGCGCAGTACAATCATGTCAATATGATAGACGTCGTGCAAGGTGAGGACGGATCCGAAAGGGTTAAAAACCTAGTGCTACCAGCCAAGCGCAAACCCATAGTGGATTTTCTCAGATACACGCGGTTTACTCTGAGATCTGACTCTCAGCTGAGGCCGAGCTGGACGCTTACTGGAGAACAATGACAGTGTCAGCGTGCGGGCAGCCAAAGTGTGGGGGTGCCCCACCCTAAGCGTGCAATTGATGTCTGTTGGGTACAGACGTCTGGAAGCCCCGCTGTTGGTAGCATCTGAAAACAAAGGTCTCTCCCTTCACTAGAAGCAGGTCAACAACAGCCTCAGATATGAGGCGCTCGGGAGCCGGGTTACTGTAATAAGACGTTACAGGGGTGATAAGGCGCCCAGGAGCCAGGTCACTGTAATAAGACGTTACTGGGGTGATAAGGCGCTCAGGAGCCGGGTTACTGTAATACGACGTTACAGGGGTGATAAGGCGCTCAGGAGCCGGGTTACTGTAATACGACGTTACAGGGGTGATAAGGCGCTCAGGAGCCGGGTTACTGTAATAAGACGTTACAGGGGTGATAAGGCGCCCAGGAGCCGGGTTACTGTAATAAGACGTTACAGGGGTGATAAGGCGCTCAGGAGCCAGGTCACTGTAATAAGACGTTACAGGGGTGATAAGACGCTCAGGAGCCAGGTCACTGTAATAAGACGTTACAGGGGTGATAAGGCGCTCAGGAGCCGGGTCACTGTAATAAGACGTTACAGGGGTGATAAGGCGCTCAGGAGCCGGGTTACTGTAATAAGACGTTACAGGGGTGATAAGGCGCTCAGGAGCCGGGTTACTGTAATAAGACGTTACAGGGGTGATAAGGCGCTCAGGAGCTGGGTTACTGTAAGAAGATGTTACGGGGGTGATAAGGCGCTCAGGAGCCGGGTTACTGTAATAAGATGTTACAGGGGTGATAAGGCGCTCAGGAGCCGGGTCACTGTAATAAGATGTTACAGGGGTGATAAGGCGCTCAGGAGCCGGGTTACTGTAATAAGACGTTACAGGGTGATAAGGCGCTCAGGAGCCGGGTCACTGTAATAAGACGTTACGGGGGTGATAAGGCGCTCAGGAGCCGGGTCACTGTAATAAGACGTTACAGGGGTGATAAGGCGCTCAGGAGCCAGGTTACTGTAATAAGACGTTACAGGGGTGATAAGGCGCTCAGGAGCCGGGTTACTGTAATAAGACGTTACAGGGGTGATAAGTCGCTCAGGAGCCGGGTCACTGTAATAATATGTTACAGGGGTGATAAGGCGCTCAGGAGCCGGGTTACTGTAATAAGACGTTACAGGGGTGATAAGGCGCTCAGGAGCCGGGTTACTGTAATAAGACGTTACAGGGGTGATAATGCGCTCGGGAGCCGGGTCACTGTAATAAGACGTTACAGGGGTGATAAGGCGCTCAGGAGCCAGGTTACTGTAATAAGACGTTACAGGGGTGATAAGGCGCTCAGGAGCCGGGTCACTGTAATAATATGTTACGGGGGTGATAAGGCGCTCAGGAGCCGGGATACTGTAATAAGACGTTACAGGGGTGATAAGGCGCTCAGGAGCCGGGTTACTGTAATAAGACGTTACAGGGGTGATAAGGCGCTCAGGAGCCGGGTCACTGTAATAATATGTTACGGGGGTGATGAGATGTTACATGTAAGACATAGTTACATAGTAAAACACATGACAAGTTTGCTCATTCATTTGTTTATTTGCAGTGCACACAGGAGACAGGTCAGACATATTATCAGTATAATCCCTGCGTTGGGAACGTCTGCACGAACTATTCCCACAATATTTCTGATCCCACCAACGTCATGAAGTGTCAGATGCTTATCCAGTGCCCCCTACTATACCCTTCCCAGTCCTGGGACATGGATTTGAGTGGAGATGGAGAGAGAGGAAAGGAAAGCAATGGGTACTGCAAGAGTTGTCGTATTTTGTTCTACAAAATGTTGTTGGGTTTTTTTTACCACCGTTTTGAAGTTTGGGGATAATGGAGGTGCCTTAAAGGGGCAGAGATCCCCCTCTTCTTTTTAAATGATGATTTCTTTAAATGAGCAGTCTTTCTGTATTTCTGTGTGGTGTTTCCCCTGGAAGACGTGCCGGGGGGCAATCCAGTACCCCCTTATAACATTAAACATTGCATAAATGATCACCGTTTGTCAGAAGGCACAGGCTGGGGCTATACAGCTTGTGTTTCACCTATAGAATGCTGTATTTATTTGGACTGTATATCATTTCTGGCAGAAATGGCCAACAGTACCTTGAGTGTGCCTTGGTGGGCTTTGCGGTTCCTTTAAAGAGATGCCACCATGAAAATATTTGATCATCTCTTTCAGTCTAAATTACTGTAATTATTGGATATATAGATACACATATATTGTAATATACACCGATATAGGTGCCAGATATCATACATTTGTATGTACACAGCATAATAGATTGCTACTGTAAGAGGCATCCCTTAGTGGCACTTTGGGGTACAAGGTATTGGCTTTATGGTGATCGCAGACACATGAGATGGTAAATGGAAGGAGAGTACTTTTACCATGCAACAGAGAGCAGATCTGGGAAGCTAGCTAGCGGTTTGTTATATCTCTAGCACACAGGAGAGAGCAGATCTGGGAAGCAAGCTAGCGGTTTGTTATATCTCTAGCACACAGGAGAGAGCAGATCTGGGAAGCTAGCTAGCGGTTTGTTTTATCTCTAGCACACAGGAGAGAGCAGATCTGGGAAGCAAGCTAGCGGTTTGTTATATCTCTAGCACACAGGAGAGAGCAGATCTGGGAAGCTAGCTAGCGGTTTGTTATATCTCTAGCACACAGGAGAGAGCAGGTCTGGGAAGCTAGCTAGCGGTTTGTTTTATCTCTAGCACACAGGAGAGAGCAGATCTGGGAAGCTAGCTAGCGGTTTGTTATATCTCTAGCACACAGGAGAGAGCAGATCTAGTAAGAGGGATAGCGGTTTGTTAGATCTAGTAAGAGGGCTAGTGGTTTGGTGATGACGGGCAGAGCTAGGTGGTGGACCAGGGTCAGTAGTGTGGGTAAGTGACATGGTGTTAGAAGGATCCGGTTGCCCGTTACTGCTTCCCCTTCTTTTTCTTAGGTCGGGTTCTCCTCTTGGTTTTAGATTCTACTATTTGCTGCGACTGTCTTTTCAGTGCTGCTCGTGTCACCACATCTCCTTCATCGTCACCGCTGTCCTCGTCATCTGTGAACAGGCACATAAGTGAGGAATATAGGCTACATGACAGCAGCTTGAAAATTCTAAAATGTATCATGCTTTGCACCAACTCTCTGTATCTCATGTACTAGCCCTGTACCCGCCCTAGAGGAAGAGTCAGGCCCTGTACCCGCAATAGAGGAGGCGTCAGGCCCTGTACCCGCAGTAGAGGAGGCGTCAGGCCCTGTACCCACAGTAGAGGAGGCGTCAGGCCCTGTAGCTGCCCTAGAGGAGGCGCCAGGCCCTGTAGCCACCCTAGAGGAGGCGCCAGGCCCGGTAGCCGCCCTAGAGGAGGTGCCAAGCCCTGTAGCCGCCCTTGAGGAGCCGCCAGGCCATGTAACCGCCCTAGAGGAGGAGCCAGGCCCTGTAGCCACCCTAGAGGAGGCGCCAGGCCCTGTAGCCGCCCTAGAGGAGGCGCCAGGCCCTGTACCCACCCTAGAGGAGGCGTCAGGCCCTTTACCCGCCCTAGAGGAGGCGTCAGTCCCTGTATCTACACAACACTAGACTAAATATACATATATAATGTTCTTTTACCTCCATATAGATCCTGCTTGGCTGGAGCTGGCAGTGAGATGCGCACATTGAATGCTGGAAGCTTGCCCTCAATACTGGCCTGGAACTAGAGGAAAAGAAAAAAAAAAGAAATCACTCAGTTGTGATGAAAAAGGCTCCTGTAAATAAAGTACTTAAATGTGTCAATGTGACCTTCAGGTGACCTCAATATCAATAATATCAGTATACATACAATTAACATAAATCAGTAGACACTAGGAGACAGGTAGCCAACAGTAGGGAATTTAGGAGCCGTGACTCCCGGGATTTATCATCAAGTCCTGATATAAATAACAGCAATACAAATAATAGATTAGTGTCCTGACAATGTTCTGGACTATTGGGTAATTTATGCTTTTGTCATTACAGTAAAGCATCGTTGGCTAAAGTGGTCCATAGATTAGTTTGGGGTCTAAAGTTATGTGGATGATGGCTCCAGTGACTGGTAGTCAGGGATTGGCCCGCAGTAGGGAGGGCTAGGCATCCTCACTGCAGCTGTTGTGGACTATAACATTTTCCCAGGATGCTCAGCCACCCGCTGACAGGCTGTGTGTCATGGGAAATGTAGTCCACAACAGCTGTAGAATCATAGCTGAGCCATACTTGACACATGGTATGAGGATGAAGCGAATGTAATCACTAGAAGATCCTGATCCATGGAAGGGTGGAAACCCTCCACGTGTCTGTTTACTGGATTAGTAGGATCTCTTCTTACTAACCTCCTCTTCCTCCATTTGTTTGATTATTTCTGCTAGATCCTGACCCTCCAGATCCTCCAGCAACTTCTGTAGCTTCTCCTCCGTGATGGACAAAACATCTAAAACATACTCATCAGACAATGGAGAGATCTCTGGAGCATAATGATGACTTCTGGGCTGTGAAGGAGAAGAAGGATCAGTAACCCAACTCCTGAGTATCACCCCTGTAACGTCTTATTACAGTAACCCGGCTCCCGAGCGCCTTATCACCCCTGTAACGTCTTATTATAGTAACCCGGCTCCCGAGCGCCTTATCACCCCTGTAACGTCTTATTACAGTGACCCGGCTCCTGAGCGCCTTATCACCCCTGTAACGTCTTATTACAGTAACCCGGCTCCTGAGCGCCTTATCACCCCTGTAACGTCTTATTACAGTAACCCGGCTCCTGAGCGCCTTATCACCCCTGTAACGTCTTATTACAGTAACCCGGCTCCTGAGCGCCTTATCACCCCTGTAACGTCTTATTACAGTAACCCGGCTCCTGAGCGCCTTATCACCCCAGTAACGTCTTATTACAGTAACCCGGCTCCTGAGCGCCTTATCACCCCATGTAACGTCTTATTACAGTAACCCGGCTCCCGAGTGCCTTATCACCCCTGTAACGTCTTATTACAGTGACCCGGCTCCTGAGCGCCTTATCACCCCTGTAACGTCTTATTACAGTAACCCGGCTCCTGAGCGCCTTATCACCCCTGTAACGTCTTATTACAGTAACCCGGCTCCTGAGCGCCTTATCACCCCATGTAACGTCTTATTACAGTAACCCGGCTCCTGAGCGCCTTATCACCCCTGTAACGTCTTATTACAGTAACCCGGCTCCTGAGCGCCTTATCACCCCATGTAACGTCTTATTACAGTAACCCGGCTCCCGAGCGCCTTATCACCCCTGTAACGTCTTATTACAGTAACCCGGCTCCCGAGTGCCTTATCACCCCTGTAACGTCTTATTACAGTAACCCGGCTCCTGAGCGCCTTATCACCCCTGTAACGTCTTATTACAGTAACCCGGCTCCCGAGCGCCTTATCACCCCTGTAACGTCTTATTACAGTAACCCGGCTCCTGAGCGCCTTATCACCCCTGTAACGTCTTATTACAGTAACCCGGCTCCTGAGCGCCTTATCACCCCTGTAACCTCTTATTACAGTGACCTGGCTCCTGAGCGCCTTATCACCCCTGTAACGTCTTATTACAGTAAACCGGCTCCTGAGCGCCTTATCACCCCTGTAACATCTTATTACAGTGACCCGGCCCCTGAGCACCTTATCACCCCTGTAACGTCTTATTACAGTAACCCAGCTCCTGAGCGCCTTATCACCCCTGTAACGTCTTATTACAGTGACCCGGCTCCTGAGCGCCTTATCACCCCTGTAACGTCTTATTACAGTAACCCGGCTCCTGAGCGCCTCATCACCCCTGTAACATCTTATTACAGTAACCCGGCTCCTGAGTATCACCCCTGTAACGTCTTATAACAGTAACCCGGCTCCCGAGCGCCTTATCACCCCTGTAACGTCTTATTACAGTAACCCGGCCCCTGAGCGCCTTATCACCCCTGTAACGTCTTATTACAGTAACCCGGCTCCTGAGCGCCTTATCACCCCTGTAACGTCTTATTACAGTGACCCGGCTCCTGAGCGCCTTATCACCCCTGTAACATCTTATTACAGTAACCCGGCTCCTGAGCGCCTTATCACCCCTGTAACGTCTTATTACAGTAACCCGGCTCCTGAGCGCCTTATCACCCCTGTAACGTCTTATTACAGTAACCCGGCTCCTGAGCGTCTTATCACCCCTGTAACATCTTATTACAGTGACCCGGCTCCTGAGCGCCTTATCACCCCTGTAACGTCTTATTACAGTGACCCGGCTCCTGAGCGCCTTATCACCCCTGTAACGTCTTATTACAGTAACCCGGCTCCTGAGCGCCTTATCACCCCAGTAACGTCTTATTACAGTAACCCGGCTCCTGAGCGCCTTATCACCCCATGTAACGTCTTATTACAGTAACCCGGCTCCCGAGTGCCTTATCACCCCTGTAACGTCTTATTACAGTGACCCGGCTCCTGAGCGCCTTATCACCCCTGTAACGTCTTATTACAGTAACCCGGCTCCTGAGCGCCTTATCACCCCATGTAACGTCTTATTACAGTAACCCGGCTCCCGAGCGCCTTATCACCCCTGTAACGTCTTATTACAGTAACCCGGCTCCCGAGTGCCTTATCACCCCTGTAACGTCTTATTACAGTAACCCGGCTCCTGAGCGCCTTATCACCCCTGTAACGTCTTATTACAGTAACCCGGCTCCCGAGCGCCTTATCACCCCTGTAACGTCTTATTACAGTAACCCGGCTCCTGAGCGCCTTATCACCCCTGTAACGTCTTATTACAGTAACCCGGCTCCTGAGCGCCTTATCACCCCTGTAACCTCTTATTACAGTGACCTGGCTCCTGAGCGCCTTATCACCCCTGTAACGTCTTATTACAGTAAACCGGCTCCTGAGCGCCTTATCACCCCTGTAACATCTTATTACAGTGACCCGGCCCCTGAGCACCTTATCACCCCTGTAACGTCTTATTACAGTAACCCAGCTCCTGAGCGCCTTATCACCCCTGTAACGTCTTATTACAGTGACCCGGCTCCTGAGCGCCTTATCACCCCTGTAACGTATTATTACAGTAACCCGGCTCCTGAGCGCCTTATCACCCCTGTAACGTCTTATTACAGTAACCCGGCTCCTGAGCGCCTCATCACCCCTGTAACATCTTATTACAGTAACCCGGCTCCTGAGTATCACCCCTGTAACGTCTTATAACAGTAACCCGGCTCCCGAGCGCCTTATCACCCCTGTAACGTCTTATTACAGTAACCCGGCCCCTGAGCGCCTTATCACCCCTGTAACGTCTTATTACAGTAACCCGGCTCCTGAGCGCCTTATCACCCCTGTAACGTCTTATTACAGTGACCCGGCTCCTGAGCGCCTTATCACCCCTGTAACATCTTATTACAGTAACCCGGCTCCTGAGCGCCTTATCACCCCTGTAACGTCTTATTACAGTAACCCGGCTCCTGAGCGCCTTATCACCCCTGTAACGTCTTATTACAGTAACCCGGCTCCTGAGCGTCTTATCACCCCTGTAACATCTTATTACAGTGACCCGGCTCCTGAGCGCCTTATCACCCCTGTAACGTCTTATTACAGTGACCCGGCTCCTGAGCGCCTTATCACCCCTGTAACGTCTTATTACAGTAACCCGGCTCCCGAGCGCCTTATCACCCCTGCAACGTCTTATTACAGTAACCCGGCTCCCGAGCGCCTTATCACCCCTGTAACGTCTTATTACAGTAACCCGGCTCCTGAGCGCCTTATCACCCCTGTAATGTCTTATTACAGTAACCCGGCTCCCGAGCGCCTTATCACCCCTGTAACGTCTTATTACAGTGACCCAGCTCCTGAGCGCCTTATCACCCCTGTAACGTCTTATTACAGTAACCCGGCTCCTGAGCGCCTTATCACCCCTGTAACGTCTTATTACAGTAACCCGGCTCCCGAGCGCCTTATCACCCCTGTAACGTCTTATTACAGTAACCCGGTTCCTGAGCGCCTTATCACCCCCGTAACGTCTTATTACAGTGACCCGGCTCCTGAGCGCCTTATCACCCCTGTAACGTCTTATTACAGTGACCCGGCTCCTGAGTGCCTTATCACCCCTGTAACGTCTTATTACAGTGACCCGGCTCCTGAGCGCCTTATCACCCCTGTAACGTCTTATTACAGTAACGGCTCCTGAGAGCCTTATCGCCCCTGTAACGTCTTATTACAGTAACCCGGCTCCTGAGCGCCTTATCACCCCTGTAACGTCTTATTACAGTAACCAGGCTCCTGAGCGCCTTATCACCCCTGTAACGTCTTATTACAGTAACCCGGCTCCTGAGTGCCTTATCACCCCTGTAATGTCTCATTACAGTAACCCGGCTCCTGAGTGCCTTATCACCCCTGTAACGTCTTATTACAGTAACGGCTCCTGAGCGCCTTATCGCCCCTGTAATGTCTCATTACAGTAACCCGGCTCCTGAGTGCCTTATCACCCCTGTAATGTCTCATTACAGTAACCCGGCTCCTGAGTGCCTTATCACCCCTGTAACGTCTTATTACAGTAACCCGGCTCCTGAGCACCTTATCACCCCTGATAGGTGATAAGTAAGGTGACAGTAACCCGGCTCTTATTACTCCTTCACTTACCACTTTGATGTGCTGTACTTTGCTGGTGAGATGTTCGACTCCCGCTTTGGATGAGTTGAGGATTTTAGACATTCTCTCCAGCTCTTCCTTGGATTTGTCTCTTCTCTTCTCCTCTTCCTGCAGATGTATCTGAAGTTCTTCCAAAACTTGCTGGCCGCTATTTCGCAAGTTAAGATAGGAAGTCAGATCAGGATTAAAAGACTTAATATACATACTCAACACATTTGCTGCACTTATTCACCAGACATTCCACTAACTAGATACATGAAGCGCGTTGGGTGTTCCTTCTACTCTGGATGTGGTGCAGACACACAAATCTCGCAATAAATACTCTGGCATTTTTTTTATTAAGCGGGTTGGTCAATGTACCTGGATAGTTTGGCCTCTCCCGAGTATTTCAGGTCCTGGAAGGCGTCTTGAAGCCTCTCTTTCTCCTCTTTCAACCTCACCAGAGTCCTGTCATTTTCACTCTTGAGCTCCTCCAGGTGCCTGTGGGTCTCTCCTTGTGCTATGAAGCGGCTCACCACCTCCTAAAAGGGTGGAGGAGATGCCCGGGTCATCAAAGGAAGAGACCGTTTAGGTTTGTGAACTGTCACACCCATCTGTCCCCATCTACCAGTACGATCCCGCTTGCCACCACCTCACCCTTCACCATAAAATCTACCTCACCATCACTGACCCATGACCTTTACCATCAATGGTAACCACCTCCTGACCTTTCACTGGATAGCCTGACCCTTTACATTACTCTAGGTCGTACCACTGTTCGCCAGGCCGTAATCTCTCACCTGAGTGTCAGTGACACCTGTGGCGTCCTTGATTCTCTGGAAGGCCTCCTGGTAGGTGTAGATGACTTTCTCTTCCTCCTGTCCACTTGGGACCGTCTGAGTCTCCACTGCAGCATCTTCTCCTGGCAGCACCACCCGTTGGGCCTGTGGTGGGCGAAGTTGAGGAGTAAGTGGTCAAACTCTCACCACCAGATGCAAGCATCTTTGCTGAGCTGTGTCCCTCCAGCTGCTGATGGCCTACATCTTCCATAATACGTTTGCCAGCTGAGAGGCTGGTAGGGGAGTAGAATGGGAGATGTAGTTCTCCAGCAGC
Source organism: Pelodytes ibericus (assembly GCA_036172795.1). Taxonomy (NCBI): domain Eukaryota; kingdom Metazoa; phylum Chordata; class Amphibia; order Anura; family Pelodytidae; genus Pelodytes; species Pelodytes ibericus. The sequence goes on along the minus strand of CM069858.1, from coordinate 212,946,425 downwards.
AGAAGGACCGCAGTTTGGCACCCCCTCCTCGAAATAATCTAAATGTTGTAAATAGTGGAAAGTGAAAGCAATGAATGGTCAATATCAGGATGAAAGATGAAAATGTCGTAATTATCGTCAACAGTGGACGCTTGCGCCGCTTTCCTGGAAAAAAGCTGCTATGGTTCAGCTGTTGGTTTGTTACTGGTTTACAATGCTGACTGGTAGGGGAAACACGTGAGTGCTCTGATGCTTCAAGGACCACATGGGGACAGAGGAAGGAGCATCTGGTTTGGTCCTCTGACATCTGGAATTCTGCTCCTAAGCCAAGCAAGGAGAGGTGGAGGCTAACCTTGCATTTATTTTGGGTTGAGGATCTGGAGAATAGAAAGCATGCACGAAGGGTGAGGAGGGATATAATGTGCGGAACTGGCGAGGTCTGGCTTTATGGGCAGCTGTCTGGCACGATTGGAGAGACGATCTGATTTGTAATCGTTAAACCTATCCAGGTGATTTATGTACTATAAACAAGAGCAAAATCTGACCCTCCTCTCTGCCCGCTCCGCATGCATACGTCGCTCCTCCGCCTGACGCTTGTATTCCTGCAGGATGCGGTCTCTCTCCCGCCGCTCTCGATGGAGCTCTTCCTCTTGGCGCAGGAGTTCGGCCTGTAGAGACACAGACACAGCATTATAGAAACAAAGAATGTGTCACCGGCAGGTAAGAACCATTCGGCCCATCTAGTCTGCCCAATTTTCCAAATACTTTTATTAGTCCCCCGTTCCCTATCTTATATCTAGGATAGCCTTGTGCCTATCCCACTCATGCTTAAACTCCTTCACTGTGTTTACCTCTACCACTTCCGCTGGAAGGCTATTCCATGCATCCACTACCCTCTCAGTAAAGTAATACTGCCTGATATTCTTTACCCCTCTAATTTAAGACTATGTCCTCTAGTTGTGGTAGTTTTTCTTTATTTAAATATACTCTCCTCCGTTACTGTGTTGATTCCCTTTATGTATATAAATGTTTCTATCATATCCCCCACTGTTACGTCTTTCCTCCAAGCTATACATGTTAAGATGCTTTAACCTTTCCTGGTAAGTTTTATCCTTCAACCCATGAACCAGTTTAGTAGACATTAATGCATAACATTCCATCTCGCAGTACAATTATACAGGTGCCGTTAGAATTCCACCCAAGCCGATCACAGAAAGGATTTACAGACTGGGCATCCCATACCCGTGCCATGTCCCTTGACATCACGGCGCCCTTGTTCATGGTCTGCAGCTCTTTCAGCTCTTGTCTCTGCTTTAGGATCTCGGCCTCCAGGAGATCCAGTTGAGACTGAAAGGTCAAACTCTCATCCTGCCGAGAGAGCGAATAATTTTGTTATAGAGCGTGACCTTACAAACAACACCAGCCAGGAAAAGGCTACAACACCCTCGTACGTACACATGATTGGAACCTTTACATATATCAAAGGGTTAAATAATTAGGGTGAGGGTAACATTTTCAATAAATAGAGGAGGAGTAGATCAAGTGGGCATGCTTTGATCTTCAGAGGTTTGAAGAGGAGGGAGTTATCAAACTTAGAATTCCCATCTAGAAATATTGGGCTGTGTACAACTCCATCCTGAAGAACAACGAAATAAAATCTGTGAGGCTACATCGTGGGCCACATAGTTCTCGTCTAGAGTCTCAGACTATGGCCCTGCTGCTGCTCATCTTCATTTCCCATAATACGTTGACACCTCTGTTTGGAGATTGCATTGCTGTTCTGCAGAGCTCACTATCTAATATAGATAGAGGTGCACCCATGCAACACATGGAGAACAAGAAGAGGAGCAGCTGTAGGTGTGGATTTACATCCCATACAGAATACAAAGAAATAATTAGAATTTAAAAAAAAATGTGCCCCGGGTCTTAGGGAAAAGTGGGCAGGGCATGTCCCAAATATAGACATGGGTGGAGCTTCAGGAATCCCCGCCCCATCACAGTGCCCACCAGGAAAATGTCCAGGTAAGTATTTGTGTTGATAGGTGATATGGCGTCTCACCTGCATATGGTCTTTGAGCTTCAGGTAGACATTGAAAATGTGCTCCGATTCCTGCCATTTCAGCTGCGCTTTTTCCAGACGGTTTTCCAAGAGGCGAAGGGACTGTGGGTTAGTGCGCAAGAGTTAGGAACGAGGGATAACTGGGCGCCAGATCACGGGAGAGTGCGAAAGTAAAGCAACGTGAAGCATCTGAACAGGAAGTGGGTGACCCGTGGCTATCAAGCAGCTGATAAACTACATATCCCATGATGCTTTGCGCGTAAGGGTTACAGCTGGGTAGCCCAGGGTTGCCTGCTTCTGCATGTAAAGATGAGAAGGGATGCAGCATATTACTGAGATGCAAGAGAAGCGAGGCAGAGACGGCACATAGTATACTGCAGAGGAGAGTTTATTTGATTTATTTTTTTTTTAGGAGGAATCAGTTATAAAATGTTTAACCTGGTGAGGAATTTCCTCCTGTTCTGTGACTTCATTCTGTGGATGAAACAGGTAGATAATAAGGACAGAGAAAGGGGCTTTAGGACATGTACACTGGCCCTCCCACCACAGGAGGGAGCTATGGGACATGGAGTCTGCCCCTCCCACCAAAGGGTGACACAGACAGGAGGGAGCTATGGGACATGGAGTCTGTCCCTCCCACCACAGGGTGACACAGACAGGAGGGAGCTATGGGACATGGAGTCTGTCCCTCCCACCACAGGGTGACACAGACAAGAGGGAGCTATGGGACATGGAGTCTGTCCCTCCCACCACAGGGCGACTCAGACAGGAGGGAGCTATGGGACATGGAGTCTGCCCCTCCCACCCCAGGGTGACACAGACAGGAGGGAGCTATGGGACATGGAGTCTGTCACTCCCACCACAGGGCGACACAGACAGGAGGGAGCTATGGGACATGGCGTCTGTCCCTCCCACCACAGGGTGACACAGACAGGAGGGAGCTATGGGACATGGAGTCTGTCCCTCCCACCACAGGGTGACACAGACAGGAGGGAGCTATGGGACACGGAGTCTGTCCCTCCCACCGCAGGGTGACACAGACAGGAGGGAGCTATGGGACATGGAGTCTATCCCTCCCACCACAGGGTGACACAGACAGGATGGAGCTATGGGACACAGAGTCTGTCCCTCCCACCACAGGCTGACACAGACAGGAGGGAGCTATGGGATATGGAGTCTGTCCCTCCCACCACAGGGTGGCACAGACAGGAGGGAGCTATGGGACACGGAGTCTGTCCCTCCCACCACAGGCTGACACAGACAGGAGGGAGCTATGGGACATGGAGTCTGTCCCTCCCACCACAGGGTGACACAGACAGGAGGGAGCTATGGGACATGGAGTCTGTCCCTCCCACCACAGGGTGACACAGACAGGAGGGAGCTATGGGACGTGGAGTCTGTCCCTCCCACCACAGGGTGACACAGACAGGAGGGAGCTATGGGACATGGAGTCTGTCCCTCCCACCACAGGGTGACACAGACAGGAGGGAGCTATGGGACATGGAGTCTGTCCCTCCAACCACAAGATGACACAGACAGGAGGGAGCTATGGGACACGGAGTCTGTCCCTCCCACCGCAGGGTGACACAGACAGGAGGGAGCTATGGGACGTGGAGTCTGTCCCTCCCACCACAGGGTGACACAGACAGGAGGGAGCTATGGGACATGGAGTCTGTCCCTCCCACCACAGGGTGACACAGACAGGAGGGAGCTATGGGACGTGGAGTCTGTCCCTCCCACCACAGGGTGACACAGACAGGAGGGAGCTATGGGACATGGAGTCTGTCCCTCCCACCACAGGGTGACATAGACAGGAGGGAGCTATGGGACATGGAGTCTGTCCCTCCAACCACAAGATGACACAGACAGGAGGGAGCTATGGGACATGGAGTCTGTCCCTCCCACCACAGGGTGACACAGACAGGAGGGAGCTATGGGACATGGGGTCTGCCCCTCCCACCACAGGGTGACACAGACAGGAGAGTCATGAATTCTATCCCTGGTACCACAGGGTGAATCAGACTGGGAAGAGCCATGGAGTCTGGCCCTGAAGCCAAATCACTTATTTGACTCCCTCAGCGTTGGGTGTGGTGTGATGACAGGATGCCTGTTGAGAGATGAGTTTGGGTTTTGTTCCCGGCTCTGCTCACCTGTGCCTCCTCTATGGACCCCTCCTCTTTCCCTTGCTTGCCCTGTTCCACAGACTCTTTTTGCCTGTACTCCATCTGCAGCTCTTCCAGACGCTTCCTTCTCACCTCCACCTGATGACGCAGAGCATTGAGGCGCTTCACCTTATCACACAGCTTCTGGTCCATCACCTGGATGGCAGCCTGGGAAATAAACATATACACAACTAACAAGGAAGACACAGAGCACATCTCTCCACTGAGGGATAGGACTAAATAAATAACCATTTGCAATACTAAACATGACCTCTGCCATGTTACCTTTGCCTGTGCTTGAAGGTATCTCAAGGAGAACACAACTTGGAGGACCTTTCATAAAGGCTTCCTGAGTTATAGTGGAATGTAGGGCTTAGTAAATAGAGCTTGGTGCTAGAGGTAAACAAAAGCCCTTATCAGGGTAAAGCTGGAAAGGCAGGCAGGATGGCAACTGCCCCCCCAACCCCTGGTCTCTCTATAACATCCCTAAATTTTCCAGGGTGTCACAAAATTTTACGTGTAAATGCACCCACCCAGAGGTTTGTAGACTAGGCAGCCGTCCCCCTCAGATGAGGCTATGATCACTAGGATAGCCTAGAAAGCCCGGAGGTCAGATCTGGCCTTCCACTCACAGCCATGCACAAGTGTGAGAGGAGACTCCCTTGTACCTTGTCTATCCACCTATCTGCCTTGCCCTGATTATCTGTATCTACCTCACATGAGAACATGTGGGCTAGTGAAACTGCATCATGGGCAACTAACTAGTTTAAAAAAAAAAAAAAAACGTTTCCCAGCACTCCCATGGTAGGGTTGCCACCTGGCCGGTATTTTACCGGCAGGCCGGTAAAAAATTGGCATCGGACCAATGTTAAGTCTATGGAGACAGTACCAAGGCCGGTATTTTTTTGAAGAAAAGGTGGCAACCCTACCCCATGGTCTTGTGATCATACTTTAAGTAGAATATGGGGAATATAGGACTTACATGCCCACTCTTACTCCTCATGGCTGCTCTCTCCACCGCTCGGCTCTGGAAAGCTTCCTTTATCACCTTCTCATCACCCTGGGGTAAGAACACAAGGACAGTCAAGTACTAAAAGGCTGCAGGGTTATTTCAACCGTTAAACCCCGGCGCTCATAGGAATACAAGTTTCTATTGGAAAATGGAGGTCATTTCAGACAAATCATGCTAATAATCAGCCAGGAAAGCAGACCTGTTTCACCACCGCAAGGGATTCTGGGTAGGCATATGGCAATAAGACCAACAATGGTCCAGGACCGAGGTGCAAAGCCAGATAACCATTCACGCATGGCTGCCTTGTCCTTAATGGGATGGTTTCTGGCTGCAGATATGTGTTTAATAATGCCTCTGCAACTTACTGATATTGATAAACGGAGGTGTGGTTCACCATGAGCAATCAGCTGGTAAGTGATCCTATACCCCGGGGGTGGAGTACTCTTAGCATTATGGGAGACGGAGTTCTGTTGGAGAGCCGCAGTTTGGACACCCCTGCTACGCCCTAAAAGGCGTGGAATTATTCTGCCCTGCTATGTCACCCGTGTTTTCAGTCTATCCCTAATTCTCCATATTCGCCATTTTGTGTCTCTTTGCGGACTATTTTTCCTGCCGATAGATATCAGATAGCAGGCAGCACGCAGCGCTCCTAGTGATAACCTACTGCAAGCACGTCCGCTAGTTTCCGATGTAACTTTTTATTCTCCTGACGCAGCCACTGAATCTTCTCTCCATTCTTCTGTATGGTCCATCCTGAACTCTCCCGGTAGGCCTTCTGATCTCCATCTGTAGTGGGCAATGAAATATATATATATATATATTAAAAAAAAAAAAAAAAAAGTTATACGCAGAACACACGGTATGTTGCCCAGTTCATGAACTCTACATCGCACATCGGAATGTGGAGGGACCCACGCGTTTCATGAATTGCACAAAATAATACATATTATATGAACAGTACAAGGGTATTGAACAGTTCACAGAATGCACATCCAGGGGCAACTTTAAAGAGCTCCAAATGGGCAGGCCCAGTTCCTCCCGGGGAGGCCCAAAAACAGCCCAATTGCCCCTGCTGGACACCCAAATGCTTCGCCCCCTGAACTATGCATTATCCACAGCTAGCTGAGCTCTTCTAGCAGGGGAAGACCACCAAGCTTGTTCTGCTTTTCCTACAGTACGTTATGGGGTCAGCGGTGCAGAGCAGGCGCTGTTAGTTTTCCAGTGGAAGGGAAGATTGCTCCTCACCTAGAAGCTGTATTTTCTTCTGTAGTTCTGTAATCTGCTCATGGATCGGAGGTTTCACCGAATCAAGGGTCACTGTCCCCGGCATGGCAGCCTGCGAAAGAAACAAAAGGAATGGTGGCGGATTATTTATTAATAGCCTTCCTTTCTACTCATATTTAGAAGCCAAATTAACTTGCTGGGAGCCAGGGGCAGAGAATACATCCATTAAGGGGACTCTGTCACCTAAGCACGGTTTCTAACTAAAAAAGAAAAAGGGCATTAGCATTGCAAGCGGCCATATCAACAGCAGGGCGTTTGACAATTGGCTAAGCAGGCAATGACTGGTATCCATCTAAGGTGCAAACCCTCCCTATCTTTAACACCTTTGGCACTCCATCTGTTATGGACTACATTTCCCATGATTCTTAAGGGCCAGATAGATGATACCTACGTTTACTTTATCATATATAGAGCTATACTAGCCATACTCTATTTTTTCTTTCTCTCTATATGTACCAACTTTTGTTACTAGGTGCCCACTGCCCTGTTTTATTCACACTTATGATAAATGCATGCACCAGGGATAGATCAGAATGCAGCACTCATGTTAGCCTATGCATCCCTGCATCACCCTAGTGACTGCCCACCCTGGCATTACTGGTGATATATGCTACCATCTTATTTAACCCCTCAGTGTCCAGGATGCCCCTGTAATTCAGTAGAATTACCTGTCCACAGGGGTCCTATACTTACCTCCTATGCTGTACTTTTCTTGTCCTGCTATTTTCTTATCCTTATCAAATGAAGACCTTCCAGCTTTCCCCCTCAGCCTCCTCCTACCCCAAGTTTTGAGTACAGTCAGCTCCAAGCAACAGTCTCCTAGGACACGGCATACAAGCCCTTTAATTGGTTTAGACTCCCGCTAGGAGCCATTAGGGGGCAGCCATGTGTCAAAGGTTCTAGCGCATTGGCCGCCTAGAGTCGGACATCTTGCTACTCCAATCCTATGTTGTAGTAGAGAGGTCAGCCATTTTACTACTCCAGCTCATAAGGATGAAAAGGACGGCCATATTAGTACTCCCAAAATGTAAAAAAAAAAAAAAATGACGTCATTCGCGTCAGCCATGTTACTCCAACTACAGGAGCTAGTCTGAGTTCAGCCATGTTTGTACTCCAAATAGACAGGTGTACCTATTCCACAGGGAGGACAGCCACTTTGCAACAACCCACTTTTAGATTAAAGCTCTCATTTGCTTATATAGTATTTTTAAAGTTGAGAGCCAAATGACATAGTTTTTGTTAGGATAATTATATCCCAATACAAATATTCAGAGAGATAGTTTTTTAAATGGGTCTGACTCTGTATCCGACTGTGCAGACCACAATATCCAGGGAACTAATCGTGAATATCTGTTTATTAGCCCTCGACGTGTATTCATCAATCCCATTTTTTATCAATTTCTGAACAATTCCCTTTTTTCCTCCTGCCAACCATAAGATGGCGTCGCCGGCGTCTGAATGTTACCGAACCTCACTGATTCCGCGCTCGTCATTTAATGACAGCTCGTCTTATCGTGTACACCAGTCAGTATTGGACTCTGAGCCGCTGTCTGCCTTTTGCAAACAAAAAAAAAAAATAAGCCGTGACTGTGGACAGAACTTGCCATTCGCAAAATGGCGCCCTGCTGAGCCCGCACGGAAGTGACGCGTGCCGGAAGTGAGCCCGCTCCAGCCTTTGCCTGCTGGCGTTATCAGATAGGCTGCTATCAGTCCTGTTCGCCGTGTAACCCACCCAGCCTGAGACATGAAGCTGCTCCTGGTGCTTGCCCTGGGGGTCCTCGCCTGTTCTGCTGTGGAAGTGAAAAGACCAAGGGGGGTTTCCTTGTCCAGTAAGTCCTGCCCTCCATACCTCCCCATTCATCTGCTCCAGTGATGGCTGACTGTACTATGTGGGGGGGCACCCTATTTCCTGGAACCCCCAGCCAGCTCGTGTGTGGTGGCTGGCTGAGCGTTGTGGGAACATGAAGTTGCTAGATTTTCAGCCACTGCTTGTCCAGCAGTCTTAGTAACCACAAGCTCATGGTTCATGGCTTTTATTCATTAACCACAGTATATGTCATTTATATCCATATATCCCACTGCTGATCAATCATGCACCTCTGACCCTGGCCTCTGCTTCATTGCATTGCAATGTCTGCTATTCAGAGGACATGTAAAAAGGAATTGACAGGGGAAGGGCAAAGGTGAAACCTCAACATTGCTTATACTGTGACTGTAGAGAATAAAGAGACATGAAAAGTGATCTATACATTGTGTTGGCAAAGTAGAATGCAAATGCAAAAAAAAATCTGGGAAATTTGGTTTTAACTGTGTATATGACACCTCCTGTGACCTGATATGCAAATGAACTCATTATTCATGGGAAATGTGTCATTTGAATAGCAAGCCACAAGGTGATGTCATAACCAAGAGACGCCACAGATGCATTGAAAACCATATTTTCTCTTATTTTATGCATTTCTTTGCTATTATGCTTACGCAGTCCTATAGGTCCTTTTTATTTTCTACTTTTCCGTTACAAGCAGTGTTTGTGGCTGACCCAGTCCCTTTAAGGCCGAAGTAGTAGAGTTGGGGAAATCCCTCCTATTCTTTCCTAAAGTCTGCTTTTTTTTGGGTCTTCATTTTATAATTCCCTCTTTCATTTATGAAGACCTACGTTTTCTTTCATTTTTATATATTCCTTGGGGAACATAGAATTACAGCAGCGCAGAAAAAAAATATATATATATATATTTATTTATTGGTAAATTTGTATTATAATTTAGATTTTTAGGTATAAGAGAATATTAGAGTGGCACAATGTGTGCAGGATAAGGTGGCTTGATGTCCTGTGAACTTTGTAATGTGTCGTTTGGTTCAGTATTAGATCTGTCATTGATTGACAGGTGACTGGCATATAAATTGGCAAGTGCTTGGTTTTATCCTGACGTCAAGGCACACCGGTGGGTCACTGTGTGTGTGTTTGTTCTGAATACCATTCTTCTTCTAAATATGAAATGCTAGAGACAGACTCACTGATTTACCTGTGCAGGGACGAACCTGGAAGAAGTATTGTCCCTGCACATTGGATAGTTTGGTTGGTGAGATGACAGATTCACATACCTTGCACCTCCATTTTGGTGAGGTTTGAAGAGTAAGACCTAATGGTAAACTCCCTGTGGGTCATCTGAACTGGATAACCCTAATGGAGCATCTAGAATAAAACCCAATGGGCGATAATAAAATCTCAGATGTCTGTTTATTATTCACGATAGCCATATGCACATCCCCCACTGCCATCACTGGAAAGCCATTCAGGTTAAGTGGACTAGGTTGCTTTGATATCCTTGCACAAAATGCAGGAGTTTTCTGTATTTGCCCAGCTGTTCATTGCCATATAATCAGCCCACTTGTCCAACTGCAGTAATCCAGCTTTTGGAAGAAGACTACATTTCCCTTACTCCCCTGCCAGCCTCTTGGCTCACAGATTATTGTGGGACCATCAGCCGCAGTTTGAAGCCAGTAGGATAGAATGCCCTGTTAAAGGACAAGTGTAGCAAAAAAATAAGTTCTGTTTAATTGAAAGATGGCATTTTATATAGAAATGCTTTAATGAAAGAATACAAATAAAGTACTTTATTGAACCATCTTTACTCCATATAGCTCTACAAGGAGGCAGACATGTTGTTTAGAATCTTTGGTCAGATCTTTCTTCATCTGAACCAAGATTCTAAACAACATGTCTGCCTCCTGAGAGAACTATATGGAGTAAAGAAAGCTTAAAGGGACTGTCTAGTGCCCAAAATGCATCTTCCAAATATTAATGCATATGAATATGCTTTCAAAGTACTTTAAAATGCATGTTTTACATTTTGCATTGCTTAAAATATAAAATACTTACAGCTAGAAGAAATTGTGAAATTACAGCAGTTGCAAGAAACAAGGACTGCCCACACTAGCTGAGTAAAAGTAATTTCCATTTTTTTGCTGCAGGAACCAATGAGAATAATGCCATTCAAATGAATGGAATATCCTGTCTCTCTAGTGATGTCATCAGACAATGTGTTGCACTGTTAAGAGATCCTACTGTTTACAAGAGCAAGTTTATCACAGTCCACACAATGTATTCTTTTGCAGCAGCACAGGAAGTGACTAAATGAAACAAAACTTTATATGCTCAGTGTCTATATAATCAATGCTGGCGCACCTGCAGTAAACATGTAGGGGGGGGGGCTTGAGTCAAATATTAAAAATGTGATTTATACAGAATGCCTGCATCAAATCACACTGGGGGAAGAAATCCTGTGCATGAAACAAGCAGTGATCTTCATCTTGCACCAAAGTGAGTTTGGGGACTAAACTGCCCCTTTAATAAGGCACTTAATTTGTATTCTTTCATTAAATCGACACTTGATGCAATCTTTCAATTAAACATAAAGGTTGTTTTTTTTTTTTGCTACTGTTGTTCTTTAAGTCAGATATACAGATCTTCTGCTTATTTACGCCAGACACCATACAATAGCTCCCATTTGCAGAGTAAAATTAGGATGGTCGCCATGATCTCTAGAATAGGTCATACCGTACAGTCATGTCATGTTTTTTTTCCTTCGAAGAAGAGTTAATGAGAATCTGTCACACAATCATTGTTTATTCTGTAAATATAGAGAATAAATACATTCAAAAGTAGTCTATACACTGTCTGTGTAACTGCATGCAAATGAACTCATTTCAATGGAAAATTTGCAAATCAAGCCTCCAGGTGATGTCACAAACACTCCTAAAACATTCTATTTTTCACCTATGCATTTGCCTACAGTTTTGCTCACACAATGTATAGATTGAATGTCGAAAATTTTTGAAAAAAATGATCAAAAGCAAAATCTACAAAAATATTTGTATGATGCAGACCCTTTAGGATGAAATGCCCACTTCATTCATGTGCCTTCCTTGTCTTGCAGATCGCAGTTTCTACGATGAATCCAAGCCATTCACATGTCTGGATGGATCCCGCACCATCCCTTTCGACCGTGTGAATGACGATTACTGTGACTGTGCAGACGGCACTGATGAACCTGGTAAGGTGACTGGTTAATGTAGACGGGGAATAATTCTCTTCTTTCTCATTCGCAAGTCCCTTATACCTTCGCCAGTGTATTGATTTACCTGTTCTTTTTGATGTGCCAGATATAATACCGTATTTGCTCGAATATAAGACGAGGTTGTTTTCAGAGCAAATGCTCTAAAAAAAAGTCCCCTCGTCTTATATTCAAGGTCGTATTATAATCTGACCTCAAATCGAGGGAGGGAGGGGGAAGAGAAAGACAAGGGGAGAGAGGGGGAAGAGAAAGACAAGGGGAGGGAGAGGGAAGAGAAAGACAAGGGGAGGGAGAGGGAAGAGAAAGACAAGGGGAGGGAGAGGGAAGAGAAAGACAAGGGGCGGGAGGGGGAAGAGAATGACAAGGGGCGGGAGGGGGAAGAGAATGACAAGGGGCGGGAGGGGGAAGAGAATGACAAGGGGCGGGAGGGGGAAGAGAAAGACAAGGGGAGGGAGGGGGAAGAGAAAGACAAGGGGAGGGAGGGGGAAGAGAGATAACACTGGGAGTGAGAGAGGCAGCATTGGCACATAAAAGGAAATAAAAATAAGAAATGCATTTGTTTAATATCATAATTTTTATTGAATATTAAAAAGCAATTTACATGTGAATATATATACAAGTCAAACTTTTTTTTCCTATAGGGTAGTCTTATATTCAGGCTTTTAGTTTTTTTCCTAAAGGAATATACAAAGTTTGGGGGGGTCGTCTTATAATCAGGGTCGTCTTATATTCAAGCAAATACGGTATACACATATACACAAGATTTTTCTTTCCCATCGGTTGTCACTTTTTACTATATTCAAAGATTTTAGTATTTTTGTGTCTTTCACTTTAAATCAATGTAAATGGTTTTTATTGTCACCTGAGTGAATCATTATATATTGCGGAGGGGGGGTACATATTTTATCTTATAATTAATGGGGTTGCATCACCTGAACAGTGTTTTTGCTGTGCATGTAGAGCGTAAAAAATGATTGGAAATGATTTATACCTTGTGTTAGAAAAACTGCAAGCAAATGCCTAAATTAGGATAAAATGTGTCTGTGGTCAGTCTCCTGGTTATGACATCACCTGTGACTTTCTGTGAGAAATATGTAATTTGCATATTAGACGACAGGTGATGTCATAAGCAGGAGACTCCACAGACACATTTTTCTCCTAATTTAGGCATGTGCTTGCAGTTTTGCTAACAAAATGTATAGATCATTTTCAATCTTTTTTTTTTTATACTCTATATGCACAGCAAAAGCAATGTGTAGGTGATAGTCCCTTTAACCCATTCACGACAATGGAAGTGCCTGACGCGTCCTGTGGTGGAACAAACGTTTTTTTGGTTTTTTTTCTGCCCTAGAGGCAGTCAGCAACATTGCAATGGGGGAAAAAAAAAGACTTAATTAGTTAAAATCTAGGGTTAGAATAGTTGTTTGGGTTACAGTTAAATTAGGGTTAGCATAAGGGATAGGGTTAAAATTAAATTAAAATTAGAATATATTAAAGGTTAGGGTTACATTTGGGGTTGGGGTCAGAAGGTCACTGTAGGAAATAAACACTTTTTGGGGGGTTTTTGCTCTATAACTCTCAGGGAAATAATGGAAACAAGCATATTTCTGAACTCGGGACAACCTTTAGAAACTATTTAGAAGGGGTCTTTTTTTAATGTATTTGTGTAAATAATTTTTTTTTTTTTTTTTTTTAAACATTTTCATAATTTTTTTTTGTAGTAAATTATAAGATATGATGAACATAATGGTATTTAATGAAAGCCCTTCTTATGATGATAAAAACAACAATTTGTGTGATGCCGTATGTGAGGAAGAAAATAACAGCTAAACACAAACACCCCAGAAATGTAACCTAAAAGCCCTGGTCCTATACCTGTTATCTACATGTGGGGCCAGGACTGCTAATTAAACAAATACCCGTCCGGGGTCCAGAGGCTTGCTAAGTGCAAAAGGCTGGCCCCCTCATCTGAAAACCAGCCAGTGGTAGAACTGGAATGAGAAGTCTTTCGATTGGCCGACAGCCAATAAGGCGCCTTCATTTAAAACGAGCGTTATGTGGATTATCATGAATGGCGTGGGACACTTTTTAAAAAATGTTTTTTAGTGATTTGAATTTCAATCCTTCAGTTTCTAACTGAAATGCCTGACATTTGTCTTAGCTTATTTCAGCCCATGGGGAGTAGCGCCAATACAAAGGATTCCCAAGGCTGAAATTGGTGGTAATTGCCAATTTTGAGCTGAAGGGGAGCGTAAAACCCTAAGCGTTACAATAATCTACCCTGTGCTTCATGTGTGGAGAATAAGCAATGATGGGGCTGTTACCCTCCCTCTCCCCAGGCACGGCTGCATGCGCCAATGGAAGATTTCATTGCACCAACGCTGGGTACAAACCCCAGTACATCCCGTCATCCAGAGTCAACGACGGGATCTGCGGTGAGTTGGCAGTGCATCTGTCTGGCTCAGCTTGCACTCTAAAATGGGACTAGACACAGCCAGGAAGAGGTGTGCCAGATGGGAGATATTCCACCTTAAATGCCAGACCCAACTATAACTTCAGGAGAAGGATTTCCACCATGGTATACAATGCAAAGGTTCAGTAAACGGTGACCTGACAAACTATTTAGGAAACATGGGCCGAATTGGGAAAACAAGTTGAATCTGTGGCAACAGAGAGTCTTAGTCCTCTAGCGCCCCCTCTAGCACCCAGCTTTCCAACTGAGGCAATCGGGCTGCTGCAGAACTACTTATCCAATGACCCCTCTAACGCATTATGGTGGTTGTAGTTTAGAAACGGCTGGACACCTTGGCGGTAGAGCTTATCTGTTTTTATGCAGTAATTTAGGGGGCAGGGGTTTGTTGTCTGAAGAGCTCACAATCATGTCTGCCTACAGATTGCTGTGACACCACAGATGAATATAACAGTGGAGAGCTGTGTCAGAACACATGCAAGTAAGATACCATCATCGTTGTGTCTGTGTCTTTATAGAAGGACCTGGGTATTGTCTTTTTCCTCCCCCCTTTGTCACTGTTCTTTTCTCTATGACGCCATCTTATTGTCTGTCCCCCTTCCCTTTCGTCTGTCTGTTTTTAGGGAGATGGGGAAGAAGGAGCGGGAGGAGCTCCAGCAGCAGGCAGATGTGGCCAGAGAGGGCTTCCGTCTGAAACAACAGTTCATCGAAGAGGCCAAGAAGGGCAGGGAGGAGAATCAGGTAGCGACTGATCTGTCCGTGGCTCAGGCGCTGCAGTGCATTATGGGAGGAGGGGTAATGTCACGCCACCTTCTAGGCCTGTACTTGACTCTGTTCCGTTTTCTTTCTGCCACAGGCAAAATTGCAGGAGATGATGCAGAAGCGCCAAGGTCTTGAGGTGGAGGTGGAGTCTCTGCGCGCAGAGAAGGAGGAGGCAGAGAAGCCCGAGCAGGAAGCTAAGGATGCACATAAGAAGGCTTGGGAAGGTAATGCAGAAGCACAAGTTATTATGAAGCCTTTATGCATGCCACGGGGCTGGACAGTGGATAATTGGGATGTTGTGAGTAGCCCTGCTTGCTAACCGTGGGAGCTGCGTGTCTGTGCACTTTGCAGAGCGGAGGGCGGCAGAGAGAGCTGAGCTGGAGAGGCTGCAATCCATGGAGGCCTTCACTGAGCTAGACCAGGACTCTGACGGCATGTGAGTGACCAAGTATAACGCGTGCTAATCACTATCTATATTACGGCTAGATCCCATGATGTAACTCCATGCATTATAACGCACTGACACGATATAACGCGTGCTAATCACTATCTATATTACTGCTAGATCCCATGATGTAACTCCATGCATTATAACGCACTGACACGATATAACGCGTGCTAATTGCTATCTGTATTACTGCTAGATCCCATGATATAACTCCATGCATTATAATGCGTGCTAATCTATATTACTGCTAGATCCCATGATATAACTCCATGCATTATAATGCGTGCTAATCTATATTACTGCTAGATCCCATGATATAACTCCATGCATTATAATGCGTGCTAATCTATATTACTGCTAGATCCCATGATATAACTCCATGCATTATAATGCGTGCTAATCTATATTACTGCTAGATCCCATGATATAACTCCATGCATTATAATGCGTGCTAATCTATATTACTGCTAGATCCCATGATATAACTCCATGCATTATAACGCGTGCTAATCTATATTACTGCTAGATCCCATGATATAACTCCATGCATTATAATGCGTGCTAATCGCTATCTGTATTACTGCTAGATCCCATGATATAACTCCATGCATTGTAACGCGGGCTAATCTATATTACTGCTAGATCCCATGATATAACTCCATGCATTATAATGCGTGCTAATCGCTATCTGTATTACTGCTAGATCCCATGATATAACTCCATGCATTATAATGCGTGCTAATCTATATTACTGCTAGATCCCATGATATAACTCCATGCATTATAATGCGTGCTAATCGCTATCTGTATTACTGCTAGATCCCATGATATAACTCCATGCATTGTAACGCGGGCTAATCTATATTACTGCTAGATCCCATGATATAACTCCATGCATTATAACTCATGCTAATCGCTATCTGTATTACTTCTAGATCCCATGATATACCTCCCAGCATTATAACGCATGCTAATCGCTATCTGTATTACTTCTAGATCCCATGATATAACTCCATGCATTATAACGCGTGCTAATCTATATTACTGCTAGATCCCATGATATAACTCCATGCATTATAATGCAGTGACTCGATATAATGCGTGCTAATCGCTATCTGTATTACTTCTAGATCCCATGATATACCTCCCAGCATTATAACACGTGCTAATCGCTATCTTTATTATTGCTAGATCCCATGATATAACTCCATGTATTATAACGCGTGCTAATCGCTATCTATATTACTGCTAGATCCCATGATATAACTCCCTGCATTATAACGGGTGCTAATCGCTATCTATATTACTGCTAGATCCCATGATATAGCTCCATGCATTATAACGCGTGCTAATCTATATTACTGCTAGATCCCATGATATAACTCCATGCATTATAATGCAGTGACTCGATATAATGCGTGCTAATCGCTATCTGTATTACTTCTAGATCCCATGATATACCTCCCAGCATTATAACACGTGCTAATCGCTATCTTTATTATTGCTAGATCCCATGATATAACTCCATGTATTATAACGCGTGCTAATCGCTATCTATATTACTGCTAGATCCCATGATATAACTCCCTGCATTATAACGGGTGCTAATCGCTATCTATATTACTGCTAGATCCCATGAGATAACTCCATGCATTATAACGCGTGCTAATCTATATTACTGCTAGATCCCATGAGATAACTCCATGCATTATAACGCGTGCTAATCTATATTACTGCTAGATCCCATGAGATAACTCCATGCATTATAACGCGTGCTAATCGCTATCTATATTACTGCTAGGGGATAGGGAGGCCAGGCATGTTATTTAGAATCTTGGGTCAGAAGAAGGAAGATCTCAGCCAAGATGTCTGCCCCCTGATATAGCTATAACAGCAAGGGACTTTATTTATATTTTTTCAGTAAAGAATTTGTTTTATAATACCGACACTAGATCTTTCAGGCTTACTAAATCTGATCCCACCATCTTGCTCAGTTAAATCGGGGATTTAATTGGTTTATGCGCGATTAAAGGCTGAGACTGATGGGAGTTACAACTCTGCCCTGGTCTCGATGAACAAAAAGCGTTGTGAGAGCAGGACTGATCGGATGGCGTTTGTGTGCATGTAACATTATTTAACATATATACCCTGTTTATATAGTAAAGAGCATGTGCGTCTTTCTCTCCCTCACACACAGGCTGTCAGCCGAAGAGTTACTCTCGCACCCAGAGCTGGATACAGATGGGGACGGCGCTCTATCTGATGAAGAGGCACAGGTGAGATTCTGGTCTGTCTGTCAAGCAGACGGGCCTAACACAGCTAATGTTGCCAGTATAGCAAGACTCGGAGATCTAAACACAAGCCGCTAGTAATTCCTGTGTTCTACTATTTTCTAGAATCTTGCCTCTTCATTGTTAAAAATGAACTATTTTACAATAATCTAGCCTGTGCTTCTTGTTAAATATAGAAAAGAAAACAAAACATTTTAATAGTAGTGTTTGGATCACAGCAGGTAAAGTGAAGTCATAGCTGTTTAGAACCATTCGTGAGAGCAGGAGTCTTATCTGTGACATCATCATCATGCGCCACCCATGTGACCGATGAGCTCCGATCCCCACGTTATCTAAAAATAACACGGCGATAATAATATCTAACTTTTTTTTTTTTTTTTTTTATATAATGCATTTCTTTCTCCCTCCCCTGACAGTCTCTCCTGGGCGGGTCGCACTCTCTGGATGTCGGTAGTTTTCAGGACTCTGTTTGGCCTCAGATTCGTGAGAAATACAAGTCTGAGGTAAGAGACGGTGACTGCGGCATTGGCCGGTGTAGGAGTGAAAGCAGAGATGGATGATGATATTATTCTGTGTTTGCTACCCCTTTCAGAGTGCACCACCACCTCCTGCCCTCATAGAAGAGGCATCTGAACCCCACCCAGAACCTCCGCCAGAGGAGGAGGATGAGGAGGAAGGCGATTTAGAAGAGGGGGAGGAAGATGAAGAGGAGGAGCCTTCGGAGCAAGACCACAGGGTGAGGAGGATACTCTACTGGTTTATTTATGGTGTGAATACCAAGAGCTTCCCACAAGCCATATCATCTCACAAAGAGGAGCCAAGCACCCTTCACTGCCTGCCCTGCCTAGCTCTCCATGGCTCTAGCTTTGTAGCAGAAATGTGCCTGCCCGTGTAAAGGGGTTCCGTCACTTTAAACACTTCCTATGCCATCCAGGTAGAGAATGTAAAACCGATCAATGATCCCTAAACTTGGTTGGCAAACTTGCCAGTAAATGCACAGATTAATATCTGGATACCCTGGACATTCAGGCTAATGTAGGCTCTTGGTCTGGTTGTCTGAACCCTGCCATCTTGAAATGACCTGATCCTCACATGCATTGCTGCTACTCACAGACTTGTGCTTTAATTCCCCATCCCAGCCTCCGCCCACTAAGACGCTGGTAGAGGAGACTGAGCTGCCACCATATGATGATGCCACCCAGACCTTGATAGACGGTGAGTAAGAGATCCCTGCCCTCTGCTCTCCTCTCCTGATAGACTGTCTGCCGAGCCACTCATCCTCCTCTATCATCACCTTCCCAGCTGCTGACCAAGCTCGTTCTCGATATGAAGAAGCTGAAAAGTCCATGAGAGAGATAGAAGATACAATACGGTATGTAGCACTCTCATTAATGTATCACCCCTGTAATGTCTTATTACAGTAACCCGGCTCCCAAGCGCCTTATCACCCCTGTAACGTCTTATTACAGTAACCCGGCTCCCAAGCGCCTTATCACCCCTGTAACGTCTTATTACAGTAACCCGGCTCCCAAGCGCCTTATCTCCCCTGTAACGTCTTATTAGTGACCTGGCTCCTGAGCGCCTTATCACCCCTGTAACGTCTTATTACAGTGACCCGGCTCCCGAGCGCCTTATCACCCCTGTAACGTCTTATTAGTGACCTGGCTCCTGAGCGCCTTATCACCCCTGTAACGTCTTATTACAGTGACCCGGCTCCCGAGCGCCTTATCACCCCTGTAACGTCTTATTAGTGACCCAGCTCCTGAGCGCCTTATCACCCCTGTAACGTCTTATTACAGTAACCCGGCTCCTGAGCGCCTTATCACCCCTGTAACGTCTTATTACAGTAACCCGGCTCCCGAGCGCCTTATCACCCCTGTAACGTCTTATTAGTGACCTGGCTCCTGAGCGCCTTATCACCCCTGTAACGTCTTATTAGTAACCCGGCTCCTGAGCGCCTTATCACCCCTGTAACGTCTTATTACAGTGACCCGGCTCCCGAGCGCCTTATCACCCCTGTAACGTCTTATTACAGTAACCCGGCTCCTGAGCGCCTTATCACCCCTGTAACGTCTTATTACAGTGACCCGGCTCCCGAGCGCCTTATCACCCCTGTAACGTCTTATTAGTGACCCGGCTCCTGAGCGCCTTATCACCCCTGTAACGTCTTATTACAGTGACCCGGCTCCCGAGCGCCTTATCACCCCTGTAACGTCTTATTACAGTAACCCGGCTCCTGAGCGCCTTATCACCCCTGTAACGTCTTATTACAGTAACCCGGCTCCTGAGCGCCTTATCACCCCTGTAACGTCTTATTACACTGACCCGGCTCCTGAGCGCCTTATCACCCCTGTAACGTCTTATTACAGTGACCCAGCTCCTGAGCGCCTTATCACCTCTGTAACGTCTTATTACAGTAACCCGGCTCCTGAGCGCCTTATCACCCCTGTAACGTCCTATTACAGTAACCCGGCTCCTGAGCGCCTTATCACCCCTGTAACGTCTTATTACAGTAACCTGGCTCCTGAGCGCCTTATCACCCCCGTAACGTCTTATTACAGTAACCTGGCTCCTGAGCACCTTATCACCCCCGTAACGTCTTATTACAGTAACCCGGCTCCTGAGCGCCTTATCACCCCTGTAACGTCTTATTACTGTGACCCGGCTCCCGAGCGCCTCATCACCCCTGTAACGTCTTATTACAGTAACCCGGCTCCTGAGCGCCTTATCACCCCTGTAACGTCTTATTACAGTAACCCGGCTCCTGAGCGCCTTATCACCCCTGTAACGTCTTATTACAGTAACCCAGCTCCTGAGCGCCTTATCACCCCTGTAACGTCTTATTACAGTAACCTGGCTCCTGAGCGCCTTATCACCCCTGTAACGTCTTATTACAGTAACCCGGCTCCTGAGCGCCTTATCACCCCTGTAACATCTTATTACAGTAACCCGGCTCCTGAGCGCCTTATCACCCCTGTAACGTCTTATTACAGTAACCTGGCTCCTGAGCGCCTTATCACCCCTGTAACGTCTTATTACAGTAACCTGGCTCCCGAACGCCTTATCACCCCTGTAACATCTTATTACAGTGACCCAGCTCCTGAGTGCCTTATCACCCCTGTAACATCTTATCACCCCTGTAACGTCTTATTACAGTGACCCGGCTCCTGACGCCTTATCACCCCTGTAACGCCTTATTACAGTAACCCGGCTCCTGAGCGCCTTATCGCCCCAGTAACGTCTTATTACAGTAACCCGGCTCCTGAGCGCCTTATCACCCCTGTAACGTCTTATTACAGTAACCTGGCTCCTGAGCGCCTTATCACCCCTGTAACGTCTTATTACAGTAACCCGGCTCCTGAGCGCCTTATCACCCCTGTAATATCTTATTACAGTAACCCGGCTCCTGAGCGCCTTATCACCCCTGTAACGTCTTATTACAGTAACCTGGCTCCTGAGCGCCTTATCACCCCTGTAACGTCTTATTACAGTAACCTGGCTCCCGAACGCCTTATCACCCCTGTAACATCTTATTACAGTGACCCAGCTCCTGAGTGCCTTATCACCCCTGTAACATCTTATCACCCCTGTAACGTCTTATTACAGTGACCCGGCTCCTGAGCGCCTTATCACCCCTGTAACATCTTATTACAGTAACCTGGCTCCTGAGCGCCTTATCACCCCTGTAACATCTTATTACAGTAACCCGGCTCCTGAGCGCCTTATCACCCCTGTAACGTCTTATTACAGTAACCCAGCTTCTGAGCGCCTTATCACCCCTGTAAGGTCTTATTACAGTAACCCGGCTACTGAGCTCCTTATTACAGTGACCCGGCTCCTGAGCGCCTTATCACCCCAGTAACATCTTATTACAGTAACCAGGCTCCTGAGCGCATTATCACCCCTGTAAGGTCTTATTACAGTAACCCGGCTCCTGAGCGCCTTATCACCCCTGTAACGTCTTATTACAGTAACCCGGCTACTGAGCTCCTTATTACAGTGACCCGGCTCCTGAGCGCCTTATCACCCCAGTAACATCTTATTACAGTAACCAGGCTCCTGAGCGCCTTATCACCCCTGTAACGTCTTATTACAGTAACCCGGCTCCTGAGCGCCTTATCACCCCTGTAACGTCTTATTACAGTAACCCGGCTCCTGAGAGCCTTATCACCCCTGTAACGTCTTATTACAGTAACCCGGCTCCTGAGCGCCTTATCACCCCTGTAACATCTTATTACAGTAACCCGGCTCCTGAGCGCCTTATCACCCCTGTAACGTCTTATTACAGTAAGCCGGCTCCTGAGCGCCTTATCACCCCTGTAACGTCTTATTACAGTAACCCGGCTCCCGAGCGCCTTATCACCCCTGTAACGTCTTATTACAGTGACCCGGCTCCCGAGCGCCTTATCACCCCTGTAACATCTTATTACAGTAACCCGGCTCCTGAGCGCCTTATCACCCCTGTAACATCTTATTACAGTAACCCGGCTCCTGAGCGCCTTATTACCCCTGTAACGTCTTATTACAGTAACCCGGCTCCTGAGCGCCTTATCACCCCTGTAACGTCTTATTACAGTGACCCGGGTCCTGAGCGCCTTATCACCCCTGTAACGTCTTATTACAGTAACCCGGCTCCCGAGCGCCTTATCACCCCTGTAACGTCTTATTACAGTAACCCGGCTCCTGAGCGCCTTATCACCCCTGTAACGTCTTATTACAGTAACCCGGCTCCTGAGCTCCTTATCACCCCTGTAACGTCTTATTACTGTAACCCGGCTCCTGAGCGCCTTATCACCCCTGTAACGTCTTATTACTGTAACCCGGCTCCTGAGCGCCTTATCACCCCTGTAACGTCTTATTACAGTAACCCGGGTCCTGAGCGCCTTATCACCCCTGTAACGTCTTATTACAGTAACCCGGCTCCCGAGCGCCTTATCACCCCTGTAACGTCTTATTACAGTGACCCTGCTCCTGAGTGCCTTATCATCCCTGTAACATCTTATTACAGTAACCCGGCTCCCGAGCGCCTTATCACCCTGTAACGTCTTATTACAGTGACCCGGCTCCCGAGCGCCTTATCACCCCTGTAACGTCTTATTACAGTAACCCGGCTCCTGAGCTCCTTATCACCCCTGTAACGTCTTATTACTGTAACCCGGCTCCTGAGCGCCTTATCACCCCTGTAACGTCTTATTACAGTGACCCGGCTCCTGAGCGCCTTATCACCCCCGTAACGTCTTATTACTGTAACCCGGCTCCCGAGCGCCTTATCACCCCTGTAACGTCTTATTACAGTAACCTGGCTCCTGAGCGCCTTATCACCCCTGTAACATCTTATTACAGTGACCCGGCTCCTGAGCGCCTTATCACCCCTGTAACATCTTATTACAGTGACCCGGCTCCTGAGCGCCTTATCACCCCTGTAACGTCTTATTACAGTAACCCGGCTCCTGAGCCCCTTATCACCCCTGTAACGTCTTATTACAGTAACCAGGCTCCCGAGCGCCTTATCACCCCTGTAACGTCTTATTACAGTAACCAGGCTCCTGAGCGCCTTATCACCCCTGTAACGTCTTATTACAGTAACGGCTCCTGAGCGCCTTATCACCCCTGTAACGTCTTATTACAGTAACGGCTCCTGAGCGCCTTATCACCCCTGTAACGTCTTATTACAGTAACCCGGCTCCTGAGCGCCTTATCACCCCTGTAACATCTTATTACAGTGACCCGGCTCCCGAGCGCCTTATCACCCCTGTAACGTCTTATTACAGTATCCCGGCTCCTGAGCGCCTTATCACCCCTGTAACTTCTTATAACAGTAACCCGGCTCCTGAGCGCCTTATCACCCCTGTAACGTCTTATTACAGTTTCCCGGCTCCTGAGCGCCTTATCACCCTGTAACGTCTTATTACAGTATCCCGGCTCCTGAGCGCCTTATCACCCCTGTAACGTCTTATTACAGTAACCCGGCTCCTGAGCGCCTTATCACCCCTGTAACTTCTTATAACAGTAACCCGGCTCCCGAGCGCCTTATCACCCCTGTAACGTCTTATTACAGTATCCCGGCTCCTGAGCGCCTTATCACCCTGTAACGTCTTATTACAGTATCCCGGCTCCTGAGCGCCTTATCACCCTGTAACGTCTTATTACAGTAACCCGGCTCCTGAGCGCCTTATCACCCCTGTAACGTCTTATTACAGTGACCCGGCTCCTGAGCGCCTTATCACCCCTGTAACGTCTTATTACAGTAACCCGGCTCCTGAGCGCCTTATCACCCCTGTAACGTCTTATTACAGTAACCCGGCTCCCGAGCGCCTTATCACCCCTGTAACGTCTTATTACAGTAACCAGGCTCCTGAGCGCCTTATCACCCCTGTAACGTCTTATTACAGTAACCCGGCTCCTGAGTGCCTTATCACCCCTGTAACGTCTTATTACAGTGACCCGGCTCCTGAGCGCCTTATCACCCCTGTAACGTCTTATTACAGTAACCCGGCTCCTGAGCGCCTTATCACCCCTGTAACGTCTTATTACAGTGACCCGGCTCCTGAGCGCCTTATCACCCCTCTAACGTCTTATTACAGTAACCCGGCTCCTGAGAGCCTTATCACCCCATGTAACGTCTTATTACAGTGACCCGGCTCCTGAGCACCTTATCACCCCTGTAACATCTTATTACAGTAACCCGGCTCCTGAGCGCCTTATCACCCCTGTAACGTCTTATTACAGTAACCCGGCTCCTGAGCGCCTTATCACCCCTGTAACGTCTTATTACAGTAACCCGGCTCCTGAGCGCCTTATCACCCCTGTAACGTCTTATTACAGTGACCCGGCTCCTGAGCGCCTTATCACCCCTCTAACGTCTTATTACAGTAACCCGGCTCCTGAGAGCCTTATCACCCCATGTAACGTCTTATTACAGTGACCCGGCTCCTGAGCGCCTTATCACCCCATGTAACGTCTTATTACAGTGACCCGGCTCCTGAGCGCCTTATCACCCCTGTAACGTCTTATTACAGTAACCCGGCTCCTGAGCGCCTTATCACCCCTGTAACGTCTTATTACAGTAACCCGGCTCCTGAGCTCCTTATCACCCCTGTAACGTCTTATTACAGTAACCCGGCTCCTGAGCGCCTTATCACCCCTGTAACGTCTTATTACAGTAACCAGGCTCCCGAGCGCCTTATCACCCCTGTAACGTCTTATTACAGTAACCCGGCTCCTGAGCGCCTTATCACCCCTGTAACGTCTTATTACAGTGACCCGGCTCCCGAGCGCCTTATCACCCCTGTAACATCTTATTACAGTAACCCGGCTCCTGAGCGCCTTATCACCCCTGTAACGTCTTATTACAGTAACCCGGCTCCTGAGCGCCTTATCACCCCTGTAACGTCTTATTACAGTGACCCGGCTCCTGAGCGCCTTATCACCCCTGTAACGTCTTATTACAGTAACCCGGCTCCCGAGCGCCTTATCACCCCTGTAACGTCTTATTACAGTAACCCGGCTCCCGAGCGCCTTATCACCCCTGTAACGTCTTATTACAGTAACCCGGCTCCTGAGCGCCTTATCACCCCTGTAACGTCTTATTACAGTAACCCGGCTCCTGAGCTCCTTATCACCCCTGTAACGTCTTATTACTGTAACCCGGCTCCTGAGCGCCTTATCACCCCTGTAACGTCTTATTACAGTAACCCGGCTCCCGAGCGCCTTATCACCCCTGTAACGTCTTATTACAGTATCCCGGCTCCTGAGCGCCTTATCACCCCTGTAACGTCTTATTACAGTAACCCGGCTCCTGAGCGCCTTATCACCCCTGTAACGTCTTATTACGGTAACCCGGCTCCTGAGCGCCTTATCACCCCTGTAACGTCTTATTACGGTAACCCGGCTCCTGAGCGCCTTATCACCCCTGTAACGTCTTATTACAGTAACCCGGCTCCTGAGCGCCTTATCACCCCCGTAACATCTTATTACAGTAACCCGGCTCCCGAGCGCCTTATCACCCCTGTAACGTCTTATTACAGTAACCCGGCTCCTGAGCGCCTTATCACCCCTGTAACGTCTTATTACAGTGACCCGGCTCCTGAGCGCCTTATCACCCTGTAACGTCTTATTACAGTGACCCGGCTCCTGAGCGCTTGTCCTCCGTTGGTGGTCTGTTTAATTCATCTTTGTCTCGTTACAGGGGTCTGGAGAAAGAGATTACTTTGGATTTTGGGTCAGAGGGGGAGTTTTCTTACCTCTATGGACAGTGTTATGAACTCTCTACCAGCGAGTGAGTAGTTATTGTTGCCTGTTGGTGGGGTTTATAAAGATGGGTTGATTGAGTGCATGTTTGATCTATTTATTTTGTTTTATTAGGTATGTGTACCGCCTCTGTCCGTTTAACCGCGTGACACAGAAACCAAAAAATGGAGGATCCGAAACTAACCTTGGGTAAGCACTCGGGTCTATCGCACTGCAATGCTAACTTTACCATTATGTAGTGTAGGTGTAAATTATATTATACTTTTTTTTTTTTTTTTTTTTTAATCTGCTTTTTTTTCACCCGCAGGTCCTGGGGATCATGGGCTGGACCAGAAGACAACAAATTTAGTGCAATGAAATATGAACAGGGGACGTCATGCTGGCAGGGGCCCAACCGCTCCACACTGGTGAGTAACATCACACTGCACTCTGGAGTCTGTCCCTCCCACCACAGGGTGACACAGACAGGAGAGAGACATGGGACATGGAGTCTGTCCCTCCCACCACAGGGTGACACAGACAGGAGGGAGCTATGGGACATGGAGTCTGTCCCTCCCACCACAGGGTGACACAGACAGGAGGGAGCTATGGGACATGGAGTCTGTCCCTCCCACCACAGGGTGACACAGACAGGAGGGAGCTATGGGACATGTCTATTTACATGAGGGAGTTGCAGTAAGTCCTGTGTGACGTGTTTGACACACGCTGTGTTGTCCTCTCAGGTGAAGATTTCGTGTGGTAAAGAGACTCTCGTCACCTCCACGTCTGAGCCGAGCCGCTGCGAGTACCTTATGGAATTCTTCAGCCCGGCCGCCTGTCACCCGCCGCAGGCCCCGGCCGGAGACCACGACGAGCTGTAATCTAGGTATCAGAGCTTCAATACAATGAGCATCGGCTTGGCCAGATTCACACATGTAACACGTGGGCAGACTGGTGTGTACCTGCCCTGTGTACCTTCCACCTCCTCATCTGTGGACTGACTTATTGACTATCTCCCAGCGTCACAGGCCGCGAGGGAGTGGATGGTGCGGCTGCTGAGCATGCTGGGTAATCAGAGTACAACATGGAGGGGCTGTTAACATGACACGGTGGATGCATTATCCACTTCCTTGTAGCCTGTGCCGCCGCAGGACCAGATCTGGAAGTAGGTACTTATATTACAATAACATTTAACACGTTATACATAGCGACGTCCATTTCAATCGCAGTAATCTATCACTGTATGGTTTCGATTGTCATGTCTCTGTTCCCATAGAGAGTGATTTTGTCTCTCATATTCATGCTTCATATGTCTGGCAGATCTTGGGACCCAGCGTGGCTCTCAGGAGGGACCCCTCAATCATGTGACCAATGGACTGGAGCCCACACCTCACCCCTGGACCTGTGTCCTGATGGCTCTAGCTCCGACCTCATCCTTGCCGCCCAGCTCCCCGCAGCCCCAAGACAGAGCAACCGAAAGACACATTCCATCCGTCTGCCCCCACACCCCCCGCCCTTCCCCAATACGCTGCTGACTCACTGTACATATTTTTGTTGGGGGCATGGTGTATGATTTTTGCATTTTATTAAAGAAGACACTTCTTGGATCTGCTGATTTTTCTTCTTTTTATTTTTATTTCTCGTATTTCGGTGTGATCTGTAACCCCTGTAGCGCAGACACGGGTTAAACCACTGGGGACTCTGTTAGCTGATCACAAAAGCATAGATGCCAACAGTCCTGGCTTTTGCTGGGGCAGGCCTGTTATTTGGGTGGTCCTGTTCGTGCGCAGGCAGCATTGTGTTTATCCTAAACTTGGAGGAATGATCTCTAATGAGCAGCAGCTCACACAGCCTGCTTGGGGGTCACATGACGTTGCGCAATGATGTCACATGACCCCCATGAGTGCGTTACTCTGCCCATTTTGGGCTCTGGCACTGAAAGTTGTAATATGCGATAGTAGCAGAAACCTCCAGTCTGCACAAAATGTGTTGAGATTTTTTCCATCTCTGCTATTAATGCCTGGGGGGGATTTCACTTCCCTTGTCAGTTTGCGAGTACCTCTGCCGCCCACCCTCGCTTTTATCTACTAGAAAGAACCTTGTTGTAAATTGGTGTCGGCCAAGTCCACATTAACAGTTTAAACGGCCTTAACCTTTCCAAGCAGCTGAAAAATGAACGGTGGCCTTCTGAGGGAATCGCTGGTGTTCTGTTCACCTCCTGTTTTAGAAATAAATGGGTTAAATTAATTAATTTATATAAACAGTCGTCCTGGGCTATTGTTCGAAAAGTGAAACATCCCAATGGTTGCCATGGCGACTGCTATAACTTTGCCCCCCAAATAACTGTGTGCCAAATTTTCATTGGTATTATGCAGCCGTGTGGATTATAAAAAGGATATGCAACGAAAAGGGTCTGGGTGCAGTTGGGTGATTAGACGTCCCGGGATGAATAGGACGGCCAGTCCCTCAATGAGACTATGCTCTGTGTCTCGGGCAGCCTCAATGCAAAGTCCGGGCTTGGCTGAGAGTTCAGAAGCCTCTCCTGATTGGTTCAGTCCCTCCTTCATACGAACTCAAAGCTGCAGCAGCCTACTAAACACAAACTGCCTATATCTAGCAATACAGGGGTTAGCTTCTCAGAAACTGCCTATATCTGGCAATACAGGGGTTATGTTCTTGGAAACTGCCTATATCTAACAATACAGTGATTAGCTTTTTGGAAACTGACTATTTCTGGCAATACAGAGGTTAGCTTCTCTGAAACTGCCTATTTCTGGCAATACAGGGGTTATGTTCTTGGGAACTGCCTATATCTGGCAATACAGGGGTTAACTTCTCTGAAACTGCCTATATCTAGCAATACAGGGGTTATGTTCTTGGAAACTGCCTATATCTGGCAATACAGAGGTTAGCTTCTCTGAAACAGCCTATATCTGGCAATACAGGGCTTAGGTTCTCTGGAACAGTCTACAAACTAACAGAGGTGTCTGATAATGACTATATGTATATTAAAAATATATTATTCTATCTGAAATCTACATTGGTTTCCTAATAATTGATATAATATAAAATGTGTCCGTGAATGACAGATATAATATATGCTCACCTTATTCCCCAGTAACCTTAGTGGTAGGTGCCTCCTCTCCACCTGGAACAAGTGCCAGGGAATGATTAATGATCCTACTGCCTCGACTCACCAGTGAAGTAACCAGCAGGATTCCTCCAGGGAAGTATCCTAACTTCTGAAACTGGGAGTGAAGAACCTGGCCGCCTCTTAGAGGGACGTAGTGCACCCAATCCAACCGCAGAAATGAACCTTCATCCCTTGAGAAGAGCTAAAGCCGCAGAGGACAGGATGTGTAAGTTGTAGGGCCTGGAAATTAGCTGAATAGGCACCTGTGGGGATGCGTTGCCAGTCTATTGGATGGGCTTTTAGAAACTCAGAGGTGCTGCACACCGAGGGCTTTATTCTGCAGGGAATTGAGAAGGGAAGATCAAGCTTGAGTCCAAATTAGTTGCGTTGGAAAATTCCCCAATTCAGCTGGATGGGAGGATTGATCCAACACGGCTAGTGTGGCCTTCCCTTTGCAATTCTCTCTTTCATGAGAGAGTATAGTTTGCCTGGCGATGGTGGGTTTTAAAGACCTTTGTGAATAGCACTGAAACTGCGTGTGCAGTGCCGCTAGACTAACTAGACTGGGCGTGTGCACTGTGGTTGAGTTAATCGGGGGGCTACAGGGGAAACCCCTCGGTGCTGAATGCCACCTTGTTATGAGTCTCAGGAGACTTTACTAAGCGTGTCTGGCCTCACAGGGCTATTGCACTGTATCTTCTTCCAGTGGAAATATAGTGGTCGCCGACCAGCATATTCAGACTTCCTGTGTACTCTTAAAGCGATACCACCCTCCAACCAGGGTACATTCTCTTTGCGTGTCACCTCCATGTGACCTGAATGCGTACTCACCCAGCATGACATCATAGGCTGGGAGGATGGTCTTGTTTGCTTGAATTAGTCTTTTTTCAGCACATGTGACTGGGCGCCACCATTTTGTGAAATATATAGTGTTTTTGGGTGCCACCCCCTAGTGACTTTACAGCACTAGTATCTCACTTTGGGGCTGGGGACACAGAATGCAGTCTATAAGTCAGAATTCTGACCATAGACTTACATTGAATGCGAGGGTAATGGAACTATTACATCACAAGGGGGCGGAGTTATGATCCTGTTTAGTTCACAGTTGTAAAGTGAGACTTGCTGGAAGATTCTGGAGACTGTTGCATCATGGGTAAAATTCTGTCTCATATATGTGTTTGTTTTAAATGCGCAGGTTATCTAGTGACATCTTATCTAAGTGGTAGTGTTCCTTTAAAGGCCAACTGTAGCAAAAACTTAAGTACTGTTTAGTCGAAAGAAAGTGTAGACATTTTCAATAGAAATGTTTAAATAAAAGAATATAAATAATGTACCTTATTGGGCCCTCTTTGCTCTGTTTAGCTCTAATAGGAGGCAGACATGTTGTTTAGAATCTTAGGACAGTTCTTCATTCTACTTGGTTCAGATGAAGGAAGATCTGACCCAAGGTTCTAAACAACATGTCCGCCCCCTGTAAGAGCTAAACAGAGCAAAGAGGGCCCAATAAGGTGCATTATTTATATTTTTTCATTTAAACATTGTCTACGCTTGATGCAATCTTTCAAATAAACATTAGTTAATTTCTTGCCTCAGTTGTCCTTTAAGGCCAGTGTTAAAGGTACTCTATCGCCTAAATCCTGTACAGGCAGAGAATACAGAATGATCAATACATTGTGTTAGCTGAATTGCAAGCAATTGTTTAAATTAAGAGTCCGCTGCTTATGACCTCGCCTGTGGCTTGATATTTCCCACTGAAATTGTACTTTATAGCCATATCAAGCCACAGGGTGATGTCATAAGCAGGAGACGGCACAGACACATTTAAAACTTATATATTTCTCTTATTTCATACATTTTTGCATGCAATACTACGAACTAAATGTATAGATTATTTTTTCCTCTTATAACATTTAATAACTGTGATACCTTTTCTAACCACCAGATGTCACTTGATGACAAAGTTAATCCCTTTCTGGTCACATAAATATTTAAAAACAATCCTCCACCAGGGCGGGGATCTGGCAAAATGGTTCCCGGCACCCATAATATAAATGGTAGCCCTGGCGCCCCCCGGTTATAACTGGGTCTGGGAGCCCCTTTCTAATAAACTAACCCCCCCCCCCCCCCCTCCCCGGTGGCTAGCAAAATGCCTCTGGACCATCCAATAAAAATAAATAGCCCCCCGTGGTCCAGAGACTGGCAAAAATACTCCCCTTCAGGAATTCCTCCTGAATTGAGTCTAATCCCCCACGTAGAAGACTAATGGGGATGGTAGAGGTACCATTTAGGCCCAGGCATAATATATCAGGTCCTTTCGGTTTCGGCAGGTCTCCGCGTGGTGGAATGTGTTATGATGTCCAAATTGCGGACCTCTTCAGCGGCTCATCGGTACCTTGACATTCGGTTCCCAATACGTCCCCCATGTGCCCCGAATCAGTCCGGACTTCGGAAGGGCCAAATGTTGGCGCGCATTGAGTAGACCCTTGACTTTATTCAAGCAAAAGTATCCATTTCTAAGGGTCATGAGAATATGGGCAGGTGGGGCGCACCTTGCTGTCAAACGGGCTTTACCTTGGACAGATCATCTTATACTGTGATTCAGGCTTTTTTTAAGCTTCTGACATTTCTATCATTTCTAGATTTATTGGAGGACTATTATTATTCTTTTACTATTTGTGATATCACGCTCTTCGTATTTATATATATTTTGTCACAGTGGCTGGGCTGTATTGGGTCTGGGACCCGCAAAAGGGGAATTATTAGGGTTTGATAACTCTTTAATAGCAAAGGCACAGTGACAAGCTGCTCTACTCTTCCTTCAACTGGAGTAGACATAATCTGGTTTATCTTGAAAATGGATTACTCTTTAAATATGTTCTATGTTTTTCTTTTTTTTTTTTTTTTGCATACTCTATTATACTTAGGTTTGGCATAATTGGATAGATACAAACACCAACTCTGCACCGCCCGTTTTTCTCTTACGCTATACCTTTGCTCCCAATTCTGCTAGAGAAACCTATAGATTGTCATTTCTCGCTCTTATGTCTGTTTGTCTTTTCCATCTGATGTTCTGTCTATTCAAAGGCTTGGGGAAATAGCTTTTTACTCTCCGTAAATAATAATACATACTATTTTTGGTCATACACAAATTCGGAGACCAAAAAAATAAAAAATGAACAAAAATGAAAAATTGGATATAACAACAATCCACTTTCATTTTTGGTCACACATTTTATTATAATCTTTGAAAAATGTAGTGTAATTAATATGCGATCTGGGCTTATTTTACTTATATACTTTTATTTAACATTTGATTTATCTGCTTCTGTTTGTACAATCCAATGTTAAAGCTTAAAAAAATGAGACTATCTATCCAGTTAAAGGGGGACATAGAAGAAAATACACAAATCTTTCCCACAAAAGATATGGCATTGTTGGGCCCCCTCTTCTTAACCCCCATCCCTTCCCTCCCCCTCTTTCTCGCAAATATAAAGGTTTTAAAGGAAACATAATATCACTTTTCTTATAGAGGGTCCACTGATACAAATAGTCACACACACAGGATAATATCCATTACTGATCTCACTATGTATCTTTTATCTTGATGATCACTTACATGTTTTTTGTACAAATATATTTACATTTCTAGATTTATATAGAATATATATATAGAAGTATTAGCCTGTTTTGCTAGTACAATCAGCACACCAGTCACTCACAGTCTTTGTGAAATAAACACCAATTGATTGGATGTTTTTGACCTTTCCACTTATTTGTCGGTGCACATTTAAATAGCTTGTTGATTATTTTTTTTTGTCAGTTACACTTATGATTAAGCGTGGTAACATGCGAAACGCGTCAAGTGCGTTCTTCTCACCTCTTATTGCTTATTTTTTTTTTGTCACTGTGCATAATTTTATGATTTGATTTCCTGTCGTTCAATTTTCTTACTTTATAACCTAATCTTGGCGTGCCAGCCCTACTTTATCCATTCACTATTCAAAGGCTTGGGATAGAGCATCCTCGGTGGAAGCAAAATGCGTTGTCTGTCGTCGTCGTCGTCCCCCCTCCCCCCAGTTACTTATACCATTATGAAATACTTGTGTATGCAGTGTTGTTGACTTTGTATTCTTCCTTTCTTAATACTAGGACTTTTCTAAAAACATGTTTATTGCTATTATTTCAACAAACTTTTTCCAGGGTTTTTGACGAAGGTTTCATTTCGACTATGTATCCTGGTTCTCTCCATTGGATTATCTTTGAACAGGAGGGTGTAATCCCTGGTGGTCCAGTGGGCAGTAGTAGGTCTGTGCTGTCCTGAGTGACATCTTCTCTTCCATCCATGTATCCCTGTGGGTATCTATTAGCCACAGTTCACTGACCTGACTGCTAGAGGAATACGAGGGACCTGTAATTACTAAGTAGTGCAGAGAGGCCCTGCTGCCTTGCGCAGTAGATCGAAAAAGGGGAAAACTTGCCTAACCAGACTCTTCGGAATACTTACTGCACAGGAATGGTGATGGCTGGCTTTGGTGCTCTCTGCAAACCTCTCTAGAGCCTGCTCTGGTTGCCAATCACCTGTGTTGGGCCCTTACTGCAAGTGCAACTTCTACAACCACAATTGTTATGCCACTGGCTTTAAATTGTTGGGTATTTGTTGAGCTCCTTACTGAAAGGAAAGGGATGATATGGGCTCATCTGATTCCCGGGAATGAGTGCTATATCTCGGTGGGATGAGAATCCAACAGGCACCTGTGAGAAGCAGTTTGAGTCGGACAAAGAGCAAACACACAAGTGTCCTTCACAAAGCCTCTCAGTTTACTGTGTTTACCAAATAGAAATATATATATTTGAGCCTGCACGACTCAGGTTGTGAGAAACTGAAAAGTAAGACATATTTAATGCTGTATTCAATAAGTTTCATTAACACACCAGATGCACAACCAACAACTATGACCTCAGCCTTCTGTACAGTTTTGTTATCTAGTGTATGGGTGGAGATCTGCAAGGTCATGGGTCAAAAGCCTATCACTTACCACCAAGCACATCCACTTTCACTCATCCAAAGAAATATTGCATCCACAACAGACGAACCAATTTTGCAGTCTAGCCTGAATAAACAGTCAACAATAGATTATTAATAATTATCTTTTTTATTTCTTTTTTTTTTTTTTTTTTTTTATAATTTTTATTATTCAGTGCTCTCAGCTCCTTGGATTTTAAACCAGCTTATAAAAAAATGCACATTATTTGTTTTTGTATTTTATTTTTTTTAAAACAATGTTTCAATTCCCCTGTTGGTTTTTTTTTTGATCATTAAATAAATTATCACCTTATCCTCAAGACCAATTAAACCCTTTGTCCTCAGCAGAGGAGGGCTTAAATAAAATTAGAAACCTTGTTTGTTTAGGCTCAGAACAAACATAAATATGCACATATTTATACCCACACAAATAAAGAATAAATACTTCGAAATAAGTTAAAAACAACAATTCAAAAGATCTCGCCAGGTTTTTCATAGTATTTTTTTCTTAATTTTTTTTTGTTTTTGTTTTTTTATTTCTTTTTAAACCTCTGTCGATTTCCTTTTTGATTTTTTTATTTATTTTTTTGTTCAATAATTTGCAAGAGATCCTACAACTTTCTACCAAAAAACATCCAGAATAACCACACAGAAACTAGAACACAAAGCTCTAACTAAAATTGTAAGGTAAGAGAAAGATTTAGCTCTCTCCTCCCCCCACCTACTTTAGATTTGTTAAAAACACAAAAAAATCCTATAAATAATAATTAAAGGGAAAAAAAATAAAAATAAACACATGTCCAAAAAGAGTTTTAGTCGGGGAGGAATTAACCGAAAATAAACGAGAAAACGATTTATAGAACAGACGCAAACTTAATTAATAAACAACCTATTTTTTTTTTCTACCTATGTTCTGCTATACGATAAATGAATGCAAAGCTAATCGTTTGGAGAATTATAAATATTTGCTTTTGAATTAAGGCTGCAGTCCCACTTTCCGTGTTACAGTAAAGTGTTTTTGATCCGTTCGTGCCGGATTCTATATTTTAGGGGAGGTGACAAAGCTTTTTTCTAAAAAAATTTAAAAAAAAAACAAAAGTCAAAGCACAGTTTTAGACCACCTAAATGTTTACATAAACACGAACACATAGGTGTCCAGAGAAAAAAAAACAGACCATACTCCCAGAATCCTTTAAGTGAAATGTCATGACATCATCCACTGAACAACCAATAAGTGCACAGATTCTGTGACTGCAATAGAAAAGTCCATGAAATCATTCAGGAGTCAGCCAATCAGAGTACATAATCCATATCCATAAAATCCTTAGAGCAATTACCAAATTACTGTAGCCTCAGGGGTAAATTTCCTTTTGCCTAGAGCCAGTCTGAATCGTGTTGTAATATTATAAATTTTATATCTGATATGTACAATGTCTATTATTTTGCTTAGGGATTTTTACATGTCAGGGTTTCAAAATTACAATTTATTTATTTTTTTTTTGGAATTTTTAGAGTTAAAAAAAAAAAAAAAATTCCCTCAAAAATATATATTTATATACATCAACTGGAAGAATTGATTGTGAATTTATACGAAGGAAAGCGTAAAATTTTATTCCAAAATTTTTTTTTCCCGGATAAGTGGGGCTGAAGCTATAATTGCCGACTTTGACCCATTGTAGATTTTTTTTAAATATTTTTTTTTTTTTTTTGGTTACCCAAAACCTGGCATAATATTAAGTAATAATATTAATTAAAAAAAAAAAAAAGACACTTTTTTTAAATTTTTTGGGATTACCCTCCGGTTTAAAACGAATAAAGTTTTTCATTGGTTTTAATTCCCTAAAATCAGGATTAAGTTTATGAAAAACAGATGACGACTCTGTATGAATGAAAAAAAAAAGGTGTTTCAATGAATCCCCCCTCAAATTGGGCGATTCCTGAAAGTATATGGACAGATAAGAAGATGTAAAACAGTCCTTTCTAAGAAACCACTCTCAGGGAAGAAGGTTACACATATTTGTCTATTAAAAATAAAACTTTTAATTTGGGAACCCATATTAGGGAATTAAAAGTATTTTTTTTGTCCAAAATGAAGGACTGAATCTGTACATATATCTATATATACATATATACATTTATATATAGATATATATTAGTACAGTTAATGGGCCATTTTTGGGGGGATTTAGGACAAGTGTGAAAGGTTTAAAATGCTCACAGGAATTTTTTTTTTCCTTTTTTATAAAAATAGATTTTTTTTTTCTCTCTCTCACTTTAATTTCTGCGCCCGTCTCATTTTAGCGTTTATTATCTTCCTTCTAGGAGAAGCGATGGGGTAGGATGGCGGAGAGGGAGGGAGGGACTTGGGAGTCGATGGCCGGAGCAGGGAAAAGGTTAACGGTTGCCCCTCTCGCGAACATTAACCAGTTCTCTGCTTGCGAGAGAGAGAGAGACTTTAACAGAGTTACTTTTTGCCATACCTTGAAGCCCCAGAGACATACCAAGCTCTGTACCCCTTGTGCCAGCCATAGAGGTGTCAGGCTATCTACACTCGAATGCCATCCCTAAACCTATAACCAATTTCGCTTTAGCTGTACCCAGGAACATTATTATTATTATTATTATTTTTAAAGGTTCTGTACACCGGCAGTGGAAGAATTAAAGGGAATATTGGCCATAGGCAGACATATTGCCAGATCACGCATTAAATACATGGATCTCTCGACCCACTGTGCAAGCAATACAGGGGTCAAGCTGTTTATTCAAGTAAAGCCTTGTAGATTACGGGCTTTCGTACCCCGGAACCAGCTTTAGCAGACCCTGTATTGCCCTTCAAGTGCCAAACTTCATATTCTTTCTACTATTCAGTAGGTTCCATAATGCCCAACTGCAAGGCCTACCGGTGTCTTGGATGGCCCCTTCCAGCCCTAGTGGTGGCAGTCGGTATATAGAATGTAAGCCCTAGATTAGGCAATAGCATTGTTTCTTATTGACTCTCCCAATAAGCCCCTTTCTGTGGTCTCTCCCTCTTACCCCCCTTAGATAAGTCAACCTCCTTCCAACCTTACCCATCTCCCCTTTGGTCTCTCTCCTTCCTCCCCATCTCTCCACCTGTCCCACCCTAATGCTCACTCTCCTGACTTCATGCTTTGTGCTGTTTACTGGTTTTAAATGACACTTGGAGGACCCTGTCACCCAGCCGGTAGCCGTTCAGGCTTGCGATGGCCATGGCGGCCTCGTCGTAGTTTGTCATGGTGACGAATCCAAATCCTTTGCACTTGTTGGTGGTGAAGTCCCGGATCACTTTCACGTTTGTCACGGCACCAAAGGGACCAAACAGCTGCCACAGCACGCTTTCGTCGGCCTCCGGAGACAGGTTGTAGACAAAGATGCACCAACCGGCAGAGGTTGGACCCGTCAGGCTGACCCCGGCAAGGTTGGTAACACTGTCAATGGTGATAGGAGAGAACCTGGGAAGGAAGGAGAGCGGACTACATTGGGTGTAAGGAAGAGGTCTGTGTAAGAGGAAAGTAGGAGAGGAAGATGGGGAGAAGGAAAAGAGGCAAAGAACTACACTGTTGGGTTGGAGGACCTTTTAGGACCGGAGAGTTATGGCGGTAGAATGTAGAAGAATAGGTTTTATAAGGCAGAGATAGGAGTTTTGTGCAAGGATGTTTTACTGAGAGAGGGAGGAGAGAAATGCGGAGGATGGAACAAATCAAGTGGACTTTAGAGGTGTAAGGATAGGATACTATGTGTCATGGGAGAATATTGAAAGAATAAAAAGGAGGAGGATGGATGAAGGCCGTGTCAATAATGCGCAGAATGAGGACACAATGTACCAGGTCATTTTGTGGGACCGGTGGTGGGTGAATGGAGAGCACTGGCTGGAAAAACATAAACTCTCTCTCTCTCTTTTATATGTTTAATTCTAGCCAAGTTATGTATTGGGGGAAGTGCCAGAGATCCAGATTTATTATGATGACTTTATTTCTCCCTCAATTTTAACAAAACAAAAAAGATGGTAGGTTACGAGTGGCTATTTCTCTAAAGTTAAATGTAGGTAGGGTTGTCACCTGGCCGGTATATTACCAGCAGGCCAGTAAAAAGAAGAATTGGCTTGAGGCCAATGTTATGTTTATGGAGGCAACAGCATATATATATATATATTTTTTTTAAATAAAAGCTGTCCACCCTAAATGTAAGGTTGCCGATTTGTGGGAAAAGCTACAACACACGAAGACCTATATAAAAGAGCATTTGGTAACATAAAAAAAATGTGTACCAGAGATATTTATAATTGTTTTGCTGTTCTTTATTAATATAGGGGGAAACAATTTACACCTGCACTTGCTCTCAAGGGCAACTTCCTGCTAGAACGGTAAACAGGAAGCTGTCATTTGGCAGGAAATAGAAAATGTAAAGCATTCTTGTTCTGTCCACCATCATAAATAATTGCGTTCAAGGTGTACAATTCCTTTAACTGTCCCTGTCATTAGAAATCTATTAGGCCCCATACCATAATCATTTATAAATGGCTTATAATTAAAACTTTATTTAGCGTTTTTTTTTTTAAGTAAAACTGGTGTAGAAACTTGTATTTTTCCTGGGGCACAGTGCACATATTGCATCACTGATTCCTTTATTTATTTACACGGTATACCTATATATATACCTATATATATATATATATATATATATATATATATATATAAAGATATATATAGGACGCTATATAGTGACACACTACAGTCGAGTGACGTGAAAGATAAAGCTACAAGTACCACGTATAGTGGTAGGTGACGCCAATAATATACCAAATTTTAAGACCCTCCCACCCAAGTCATTTTGATTGGCTCACGTGTAGCTATCACAACGATCAACTCATCGATATCCATCAACAATTAATGATACACGTCGGCACAATTTTTGATTTTCTTCTTTCAGGACCACGGCAAGCTGCATCACATCGAACTGTAAACAGTCTGATATTGTGTAGGTGATCTTGTTTAGACTATCCAAAGCCCCCCCCCCCCCCCCCCCGTGTATATGTACTTATATGTGTCTATCTGTGACGAAAGATTGCATCAAGTGCTAACATTTCAAATGGAAATGGTTTAATGAAAGAACTTGAG
This sequence comes from Pelodytes ibericus, assembly GCA_036172795.1. NCBI lineage: Eukaryota > Metazoa > Chordata > Amphibia > Anura > Pelodytidae > Pelodytes > Pelodytes ibericus. The sequence goes on along the minus strand of CM069858.1, from coordinate 212,907,363 downwards.
CTCTGTCTGCTCACTGTATGGCATTATAGCATTATCTCTATGGGGCGGACATGTTATTTAGAAGCTTGCCTCGGATGAAGCAATATCTCCTCCGAGTTTCCAAGCAACATGTCTGCCTCCTGCTAGAGATTGATTTGCATTTTGTTTCAGTCAAGCACTTCTATTTAAAATGTCTACACTTGACGCCATCTTTCAATTAAAAGTACTTCCTTTTTCTCAGAAGAGAAATGCAGTGACTGCAAAATGGAGAAGACTTCAGGAGAAAGGAAAAAAAAAAAAAAGGTTTTTGTTTATAATTTATTTATTTTAATTCTTTCACCTAGCAGAGGGAAATTACACTCGAACAATAAATAAAACTCTTCTACTCACAGCAAATAGATGGGACCATGTATGAAAGGGATATGGAGGCAAAAAAATAAATAAAAAAGAGATCATTGTTAACCGTTTCTACATAGGGCTACCCAGAATCCCTTGCGGCTGTAGCAGCACTGCAAGTTTGGAGTTTCTGTGAGATAAGCAGGTCTTCTGGCTTGTCTGGCGTGTGCGTGTGTAGATTTGTGTTTAATAATGCCTCTGCTAACCCCTTTATTTTTATCTATCAGCTTTACCCCTCCATACTTCTGACATGTTGGGGGTTATGTATGAAGATGGTGCATGTTCTAGCAATGCCCACTAGACCCCAGAGATTGAACTTTTTCTTTTAACACCGACTCTCCATTTTGTTGTGCAACCCATTTATACAAAACTCTTATTGTTTTTATGTTTTTTTTTTTTTTCTAGATTAGTGGTAGGCAATAGCTAGTTTTCAATGTAATCCCTACTTAAAGTGGCCCTGTCACCCAGATTGCTAGCATATGCCTTCCATAAGGTTTGTGGATGACATGTTCCCTTTAAGGCACAACTGGGACAAAACTTTAAAGGACTACTAAGAGGGACGGGGGAAGAATAAACCTGGTGGCAACTGGGATCGAATCCGACAACACCACCTATTTCCTTTAGGGGGAGTTTAAAAGTACAGAGCACAATGAGTGGTTCCATGTTCTTCTAGGGGTCTAAGATGAAGAATAGAGGGGCTCGGGAACCCTGAGTGTAAGGGAATGACGCCTGTGAAATGTGGAATGGAGAACTAAGGAGAGAAGGTCGGAGAGGAGCAGGAGAGAGGCCATTTTGTTTTGGTTTTATGTAAGACGGGAGAGACGGAAGGGAAGAAGGGTCGGAGGGATGGGGAAAGAGATAGAGAGGAGGGAGAAAGCAGAGTAGATGTGGACATTAGAAAGTATTGGAGGAAGGGGGAGGCTGGTGCAGAGGTCAGGTATGCGAAGGGGTAGAGGAGAAGGGCATACGCCAATACTGCTGTCACCCTTCACATTACAGTATCAATAATAATGGCTTGGGTAATGCGTAATCCTTCAAGCCCAGCCGCTATAATATAAAGTAATATTACCCTGGGGGTACCATTTCATGAAACGTCGTATTGCTAAAATGACATATTCATCGGGATAGTGACCCAGGGAGGACAGCATCCCCACGCATTTCACCTGAAGAGGCAATCGCCATAGACAATAATGTGCAAGTCGCATAGGGTATAATGTTGTAAACCAACCCTGAGGGGGAACTATGTCAACCTAGCAGGTTAGGTGAAAAAAAAAAAGTGAGATGCTCTAATGCGGTGAAAGCTAACCTTGGCACTGCACATACCATGTGCCACCTTAGTCACTCTGGAACGGGACTGAGAATGATGGGACATGTAGTCCAAACATCTGCAGGGCCAAGGATAATCTTCCAGGGCGCCCTCTATTGGATGCTGGTGGCTCTGCCCGCGAAGGTTCATATATACATACTGATTACAGATTATTCACTCAGAGGAATGGAAATCTATGAGCTCGGCAGTGTGTAAATCTTATCCTTCGCCAGGATGAATGGGATGAATGCGTTACTTATGAATAAGCACTGTATGGATTATACATGCTGCCTGGTAGCTGTACTATTTTGGAAAAACTTGCTCTGTTTGGGTGGGCGTGACCTTCTAAATCAGAGAAAATTTTCCCTTGGCCTCAAGCTTGCTAATTGGTCAGATCTAAAGTTTTTGTACCATGTCCTCTCCTGCGGGAATAGTTTTCCGTCAGTCCTTTGGCAGAGAGTGTAAGACTTGCTGCTGGTGGCTTAAGTTACTTGCGAGGCATGAATCTCTCGCAGGTCTACCTTTAGTTTATTAGAGGCCTAGACAAACACCCTGGCCACAAAAACTGCTCCAAACAGACAGTCTCATGCTGTAAGCCGACAAAATGCAACTATCCCCAAATCAGCAAAGTTAGGCCTAATTACTATGTAGATTATTAGCAAACTGAGGTTGTCGGGACCAGCCATCTTGTTTTTGTTGCAGACTGCAAAATACAGTGCCGCGCCACCCTCTCTGCATTTTGCGGAGCGTGCAGCTCAAAAATACATCGTTTTTGAATATTTGAGCATGGCAGAAAATAGCCATTTTTTTCCCCAACTCGACTGCTTTGGCCTTAACATTGCAATTACCTTATCAATTCCCTGCAATTTTCTCTTTCATGAATTAAGCCTTAAGTGTTTATTGAAAAGATAGTTTTTTTTCAAAGCAGTAATAGTCTGGTGGTCATTAGCCAAGGCATTGGTCCCACCAGTCCGTAGTTAAGCCTAACTTTTTTGTTTGGAGATGTCACTATAAAACAGGTCACAGTCATGATGTCACCGTCCCCTCGCTGGCCTTTCTTGGGGCATATGCAGATATCTTATTTTGCAAACATACCACACCGCACAGTCTATAACCAGCAAACTACACTGCACAGTCTATAACCACATCACACCGCACAGTCTATAACCACCAAACTACGCCACACAGTCTATAACCACCACATCACACCGCACAGTCTATAACCACCAAACTACACCGCACAGTCTATAACCACATCACACCGCACAGTCTATAACCACCAAACTACACCGCACAGTCTATAACCACATCACACCGCACAGTCTATAACCACCACATCACACCACACAGTCTATAACCACCAAACTACACCGCACAGTCTATAACCAGCAAACTACACTGCACAGTCTATAACAAAATCACACCGCACAGTCTATAACCACCAAACTACACCACACAGTCTATAACCACCACATCACACCGCACAGTCTATAACCACCAAACTACACCGCACAGTCTATAACCACATCACACCGCACAGTCTATAACCACCAAACTACACCGCACAGTCTATAACCACATCACACCGCACAGTCTATAACCACATCACACCGCACAGTCTATAAGCACCACATCACACCGCACAGTCTATAACCACCAAACTACACCGCACAGTCTATAACCACCAAACTACACCACACAGTCTATAACCACCACATCACACCGCACAGTCTATAAACCACCAAACTACACCTCACAGTCTATAACCACATCACACAACACAGTCTATAACCACCAAACTACACCGCACAGTCTATAACCACCAAACTACACCGCACAGTCTATAACCACCACATCACACCGCACAGTCTATAACCACCATATCACACCACACAGTCTATAACCACCACACTACACCGCACAGTCTATAACCACCAAACTACACCACACAGGCTATAACCACATCAAACCGCACAGTCTATAACCACATCACACAACACAGTCTATAACCACCAAACTACACCGCACAGTCTATAACCACGACATCACACCGCACAGTCTATAACCACCAAACTACACCGCACAGTCTATAACCACGACATCACACCGCACAGTCTATAACCACTACACCGCACGGTCTATAACCACCACACTACACCGCACAGTCTATAACCACCAAATCACACCGCACAGTCTATAACCACCTCAAAAGAAAAGGTAGATATGTCCAGATGGACAAACATAATTAAATATTAAAAAATATTTTTAAACAAGGAAAGCACCCACCCGTAAGAAAAAAGAGGGATGTTCAAAATAAATCCACGGCAGACCGAAAAAAAATATATATAAATAGAAACAAAAAATATCTATATAAGAGCTAGGAATCTAGAAATAAAAGTCAGGAGCGATAGAGACGGATTAATGTCCAGAGAGGGATTTCCGGAATACTGTATTAATAATTCTATACCAAGCATGAATCATCCAATAGAGCTGCAGACTACCTACAGCTGGCAGAAGGAATGATACACCTAATATAACGCAGTGCAGGGGTGGGCAGCCAACCTTCAGCACTCCAGATTCCCTTGATGCTTTGCCAGCATTACGGCTGTAAGAGCATTATGGGAGATGTAGTCCCATATATCTCCTGATCATAAAGACCAATCCGAAGCTAGCTAGCGCTTGGCAAACTACAACTCCCATGATCCCCTGCCGTGACACAAGTCTGTATTTTTTTTTCTCCTGGCGTGCTTGTGATTATAAAGGCAGGGTGAAAAATGATCTGTACATTGTGTTAGCAGAACTGCAAGTAAACGCCGAAAAATAAGAGAAAAATGTGTTTTAAATGTGTCCGTGGTGACATCACCGGAGGCTTGACATGCAAAAGAACTGTTTTTCAGTGGCTAGAGTGTCATTTGCATATCAAGCCATAAGGTGATGTCATAAAAATGAGACATTTAAAAACACCCGTTTTTTTTTTCTTCATTTATACAATTTGCTTGCAATTTTGCTAACACATGTATAGCAAATAACATGGAACACACTGCTCTGCAAAGGAGTTCTGGCTCTTTATTGTAATGCTAAAGCAAAAATTAATTTATGTTTAATGGAAAGATTGCATCAAGTGCAATGTTGTATAGAAATATTTTGATGAAAGAATACAACTGAAGTAGCTTATTGAGACCCTTTTTTTCTCTGTGTAGCTCTCTCAGGGGGCGGACATATTGTTTAGAATCTTAGGTCGGATCTGATCCAAGATGAAGGCAGGTCTGACCCAAGATTCTAAATAATATGACTGCCTCCTGATAGAGCTTTACGGAAGATAAATGGCTCGATCAGGTAATTTAGTTGTATTATATTATTAAAATATTAATATTTAAAATGCCTACACATGATGAAACCTTATGATTAATCAGAACTCCATGTTTTTGTGCTTCCCATCTCTGAACATTAGACCGAATCCATTAGAAACTAAAGAATTGCGCTGGGTGGAGTAAAAAGGGGGAGTCTAGGACAGAAGGGGGGTGGGCTCTTATTTACCTCTTGACGCCATACGCCATGTTTATTAAAGAGTCCAGCCTGCGAGAGAAGGGACAGGAGAGGGAGCGGAGTGTTAGTAAATAGCGCAGGAATAGTTAGGCTGGGGGCACAATTCTGCTCTCTAGTGGACGTGGTGGGTATAGGCAGCTGGTACGAGGAAACTTCTATATATAGGATGTGAACAGGTTATATATAGAGATAAATGATACCGGTCTGTAGCTCCGTCATGCTCGTCTACTGTCTCTATATTGGTCCATTACCAAAAAAAAACCCAAAAACTTCACAAGGTTCAGTCAAATAAAAAGCTACAAAAATACACAAGAACACACAAAGCAAACAGAGTACAAGAGTACACACAAGACAAACAGAAACTAAACGGTATCCTAAAGGTGTAGTTTATATGGAATATTGTTTAAAAAAACTCCCTGTCCGGGGTTAATAATATGTACCTATGTATGTATCTATATCAGAGTTTGACAAATTCCAGCAGCCTTGGCTCCTAAAATCCCTAGTAAAAAAAAATCTAGGCTGGCTCCTAAATGGATTGATTTTGCTCCTACAAATATTTGTCAAGCCCTGAGCTACAGAGAAGTATCCTGACTGACATCAAGGGAGACTGAAACGAACAAGACAGACCATTGATTAACGCGGGAAATTGGTCCAGCTACATCTTTCCGTAGCTCTCACTTAATATGTTACCTGCCATTTGTGTAATCTGTTTGCCTGGTATATCTATAGCCTGGCCATTAAATTGGCTGACGTTCCGGAAATATATACAAATCTGTTTTAAATCATGCAAGAACGGAGCGAGGGAGCAAAGTAAGACGCTCTGTGTTGTTGAAGCCACAGACCTCAACCCCCCCCCCCCCCCCCCCCCACTCCCACATTACACACCAGGATTTGGCTCTAGCTTTAATCCATTGAGGGTGCAGGGTCCCGGAGTATATTCAGTGTGCAGGGCCAACGACACTATATTTTTTAGGGGCATCATGCAAATCTATTTGGGTGGTAGCCACGCCCATTTGACCTAATCCCACCCATTTTTTTTTTACATCCCCTTTCACATTGCCATGCATACTGAATACGTAACACACAGATACACACGGTTAATACTCATATGTACAATAAATACACATGTATCATAACAGGTAACAGACAGAAGAATGGAAACATGGGTGATCTACATGACAATGGCGATAGCATGACACATGCACATGATACCCCAGAATGCTTAGCGTCATGGGGCCCAATTGTTCCATTATCAGTACCATGGTTTGAAATGGAGGCTGGATGTGAAGAGCACCTGCCTTTCAGACACTGGGAGACACTGAGGGGGTTATGTATAAAGGGCAGCTATGGGGCAAGGTTCTAAAAGTGGTGCAGTTGCCATGGAGACCAATGGAATTTTCCTGCTGATTACATCACTTTTAGGACATTCCCCCCAGAAATAAACCACATTATGTCACAACAAATACAGACTTACTGCACTTGTGTTGAAGAGTAATGACCTTTACATTACCGTTTCCATTTTCTATGTTACATATATATATATATATATATATATATATAAATATGGTCCTTAGTGCTATGTATACAAACAAGTACATCATTACATACCCATTCCAACTACAGACACACAGGGCTGGATTTAGCGTAGGGGAGAGCGTATATCTATATACTGCACCCAATTTCAAACAATCCAGTTCAAAATGTACTTTAAAGCTTATTTTGTTTGACTCCCATATGTAGAATTGTAAATCTGGCCCTATATGTAGATATATACAAGCAGACATTATATATATATATATATATATAAATATATATATATATATATTACCACACACATACACACACACATATATATTTATATATATATATATATATATATATATATATATATATATATATAAATACAAATACATATGTGTAAATACTGACATATACACTCATACGTCTTTTTTTCCCTTCTGTTCTATACCAGTATATAGTCAACAGTCAGTGATTTGGGCTCATTCACCAGTCTCCCCTTTTTGTATAAATCCACCTCGGAGGCGGTTGTCTACCTATTCCCTATTTATAGGATGGCGAAGTTATTACGGCAACTATTTCTCAGCATTTTAGCTCTACTCTATAATATTAGTATCTAAGCAGAGAAAGTAATAATGAGCAGGCATGGGATGGATCGACTGAGGTTTGGATTATGCTTAGGTGGTACTCAAGCATTTAGTGTGATAGGTGGTGGCAAGAGGTGCCCTTACCTTGTATACGAGGCCGAAGGGGCGCTGGACGCAGCAGGAGGAGTGGGCAGAGAAGGGAGAGGAGGAACAGGGTAAGCAGTAGATAGGAGGTCACGTGAAGGGCATTTAACTAAACAGCATTGGTACAGTGAGAGAGGCAGTGTTAAGGGCTCTGTCCTCATCCGAATATTCTATATTTAGGGATGAGGATAGGGACTAGGGACGGTGGCAGATAAGTATGCAATAGACAGGTTGCAGGGCGGCATGGGGGGGAGCACATGAAGGTTCACAGTCTAGCCAAATTAAGGTTGAGATTACCTCCCCATAGCAAATCCTGCATTCAATTACCAAACATTGAAAATCATATTAAAATGCATCTCCGGGTATAGAATCGAAATCCTTATACCCACACGGGATGGGAAGCACGCCCCCTGCTAGATCAAAGGGGGGTGGGGGCTGCTTGGCAGTGACTGAGACAAGTTTGGGGTAGAAAGAGAGCAATAAGGATTGAAGGAAGAGGGAGCAATATAGGATGAAGGGGTATTAGCAACCACAAAGGGCAGGTGGGTAGTAACATAGTAAGATGGGTGAGTTACAGAGGGTGGCTATACAGGGGGGTGACATATAGCAGGAGTTACGGGGGGGGGGGGGTAGTTTAGCTATATCACGGGGTGTATGGTAGATAGCCCGCTGGGGTAAATAGGAAGGAATAATCAATGTGTGGGTTAATAAAGGCAGTAAAAGATGATGTGGGAAGCTATGCCAGGGGGAAGGAGTACTGTGATGATGAGGAATGCCACTTACCTGAATCTCTGTGTCTGATGATGCAGTGGGCCCGTGTACCTCCTAGCTGTGGTCTGGTAGAGGTGTGTGAGCAGCGCCTGGCCTGTTTTCTGACTGGGATTGTTGGCGAATTTCACGGTGATTGGTTCACTGGCACCTAATGGCTTCTGTCCATTCAGACCCTTGATAGCCTCCTCCGCTTCTATCCTTTTATCAAACCGAATAAAGCCTACACCACGTGAGACACCTGAAATCAGCCCAAAAATAAACTCCCCATCACAACCAGAACAATCACTATCCCAAATACTACAGGGGTAATAAGGCGTTACAGGGGTGATAAGGAGCTCAGGAGCCGGGTTACTGCAATGAGACGTTACAGGGGTGATAAGGCGCTCGGGAGCCGGGTCACTGTAATAAGACGTTACAGGGGTGATAAGGCGCTCAGGAGCCAGGTTACTGTAATAAGACGTTACAGGGGTGATAAGGCGCTCAGGAGCCGGGTCGCTGTAATAAGACGTTACAGGGGTGATAAGGCGCTCAGGAGCCTGGTTACTGTAATAAGACGTTACAGGGGTGATAAGGCGCTCAGGAGCCGGGTTACTGTAATAAGACGTTACAGGGGTGATAAGGCGCTCAGGAGCCGGGTCACTGTAATAAGACGTTACTGGGGTGATAAGGCGCTCAGGAGCCGGGTCACTGTAATAAGACGTTACAGGGGTGATAAGGCGCTCAGGAGCCGGGTTACTGTAATAAGACGTTACAGGGGTGATAAGGCGCTCGGGAGCCGGGTCACTGTAATAAGACGTTACAGGGGTGATAAGGCGCTCAGGAGCCGTTACTGTAATAAGACGTTACAGGGGTGATAAGGCGCTCCGGAGCCGTTACTGTAATAAGACGTTACAGGGGTGATAAGGCGCTCGGGAGCCGGGTTACTGTAATAAGACGTTACAGGGGTGATAAGGCGCTCAGGAGCCGGGTTACTGTAATAAGACGTTACAGGGGTGATAAGGCGCTCAGGAGCCGGGTTACTGTAATAAGACGTTACATGGGTGATAAGGCGCTCAGGAGCCGGGTTACTGTAATAAGATGTTACAGGGGTGATAAGGAGCTCAGGAGCCGGGTTACTGTAATAAGACGTTACAGGGGTGATAAGACGCTCAGGAGCCGGGTTACTGTAATAAGACGTTACAGGGGTGATAAGGCGCTCAGGAGCCGGGTCACTGTAATAAGACGTTACAGGGGTGATAAGGAGCTCAGGAGCCGGGTTACTGTAATAAGACGTTACAGGGGTGATAAGGCGCTCAGGAGCCGGGTTACTGTAATAAGATGTTACAGGGGTGATAAGATGTTACGTTACAGGGGTGATAAGGCGCTCAGGAGCTGGGTCTCTGTAATAAGACGTTACAGGGGTGATAAGGCGCTCGGGAGCCGGGTTACTGTAATGAGACGTTACAGGGGTGATAAGGCGCTCGGGAGCCGGGTTACTGTAATAAGACGTTACAGGGGTGATAAGGAGCTCAGGAGCCGGGTTACTGTAATAAGACGTTACAGGGGTGATAAGACGCTCAGGAGCCGGGTTACTGTAATAAGACGTTACAGGGGTGATAAGGCGCTCAGGAGCCGGGTCACTGTAATAAGACGTTACAGGGGTGATAAGGAGCTCAGGAGCCGGGTTACTGTAATAAGACGTTACAGGGGTGATAAGGCGCTCAGGAGCCGGGTTACTGTAATAAGACGTTACAGGGGTGATAAGGCGCTCAGGAGCCGGGTTACTGTAATAAGACGTTACAGGGGTGATAAGGCGCTCAGGAGCCGGGTCACTGTAATAAGACGTTACAGGGGTGATAAGGCGCTCAGGAGCCGGGTTACTGTAATCAGACGTTACAGGGGTGATAAGGCGCTCAGGAGCCGGGTTACTGTAATAAGACGTTACAGGGGTAATAAGGCGCTCAGGAGCCGGGTTACTGTAATAAGACGTTACAGGGGTGATAAGGCGCTCAGGAGCTGGGTTACTGTAATAAGACGTTACAGGGTGATAAGGCGCTCAGGAGCCGGGTTACTGTAATAAGACGTTACAGGGGTGATAAGGCGCTCGGGAGCCGGGTCACTGTAATAAGACGTTACAGGGGTGATAAGGCGCTCGGGAGCCGGGTTACTGTAATAAGACGTTACAGGGGTGATAAGGCGCTCGGGAGCCGGGTTACTGCAATAATACGTTACAGGGGTGATAAGGCGCTCAGGAGCCGGGTTACTGTAATAAGACGTTACAGGGGTGATAAGGCGCTCAGGAGCCGGGTTACTGTAATAAGACGTTACAGGGGTGATAAGGCGCTCAGGAGCCGGGTTACTGTAATAAGACGTTACAGGGGTCATAAGGCGCTCAGGAGCCGGGTTACTGTAATAAGACGTTACAGGGGTGATAAGGCGCTCGGGAGCCGGGTTACTGTAATAAGACGTTACAGGGGTGATAAGGCGCTCAGGAGCCGGGTTACTGTAATAAGATGTTACAGGGGTGATAATGCGCTCAGGAGCCGGGTCACTGTAATAAGACGTTACAGGGGTGATAAGGCGCTCGGGAGCCTGGTTACTGTAATAAGACGTTACAGGGGTGATAAGGCGCTCAGGAGCCGGGTTACTGTAATAAGACGTTACAGGGGTGATAAGGCGCTCAGGAGCCGGGTCACTGTAATAAGACGTTACAGGGGTGATAAGGCGCTCAGGAGCCGGGTTACTGTAATCAGACGTTACAGGGGTGATAAGGCGCTCAGGAGCCGGGTTACTGTAATAAGACGTTACAGGGGTAATAAGGCGCTCAGGAGCCGGGTTACTGTAATAAGACGTTACAGGGGTGATAAGGCGCTCAGGAGCTGGGTTACTGTAATAAGACGTTACAGGGTGATAAGGCGCTCAGGAGCCGGGTTACTGTAATAAGACGTTACAGGGGTGATAAGGCGCTCGGGAGCCGGGTCACTGTAATAAGACGTTACAGGGGTGATAAGGCGCTCGGGAGCCGGGTTACTGTAATAAGACGTTACAGGGGTGATAAGGCGCTCGGGAGCCGGGTTACTGCAATAATACGTTACAGGGGTGATAAGGCGCTCAGGAGCCGGGTTACTGTAATAAGACGTTACAGGGGTGATAAGGCGCTCAGGAGCCGGGTTACTGTAATAAGACGTTACAGGGGTGATAAGGCGCTCAGGAGCCGGGTTACTGTAATAAGACGTTACAGGGGTCATAAGGCGCTCAGGAGCCGGGTTACTGTAATAAGACGTTACAGGGGTGATAAGGCGCTCGGGAGCCGGGTTACTGTAATAAGACGTTACAGGGGTGATAAGGCGCTCAGGAGCCGGGTTACTGTAATAAGATGTTACAGGGGTGATAATGCGCTCAGGAGCCGGGTCACTGTAATAAGACGTTACAGGGGTGATAAGGCGCTCGGGAGCCTGGTTACTGTAATAAGACGTTACAGGGGTGATAAGGCGCTCAGGAGCCTGGTTACTGTAATAAGACGTTACAGGGGTGATAAGGCGCTCAGGAGCCGGCTTACTGTAATAAGACATTACAGGGGTGATAAGGCGCTCAGGAGCCGGGTTACTGTTATAAGAAGTTACAGGGGTGATAAGGCGCTCAGGAGCCGGGTTACTGTAATAAGATGTTACAGGGGTGATAAGGCGCTCAGGAGCCGGGTTACTGTAATAAGATGTTACAGGGGTGATAAGGCGCTCAGGAGCCGGGTTACTGTAATAAGACGTTACAGGGGTGATAAGGCGCTCAGGAGTCGGGTCACTGTAATAAGACGTTACAGGGGTGATAAGGCGCTCAGGAGCCGGGTCACTGTAATAAGACGTTACAGGGGTGATAAGGCGCTCAGGAGCCGGGTTACTGTAATAAGACGTTACAGGGGTGATAAGGCGCTCAGGAGCCGGGTTACTGTAATAAGATGTTACAGGGGTGATAAGGCGCTCAGGAGCCGGGTTACTGTAATAAGACGTTACAGGGGTGATAAGGCGCTCAGGAGCCGGGTTACTGTAATAAGACGTTACAGGGGTGATAAGGCGCTCAGGAGCCGGGTTACTGTAATAAGACGTTACAGGGGTGATAAGGCGCTCAGGAGCCGGGTTACTGTAATAAGACGTTACAGGGGTGATAAGGCGCTCAGGAGCCGGGTTACTGTAATAAGACGTTACAGGGGTGATAAGGCGCTCAGGAGCCGGGTCACTGTAATAAGACGTTACAGGGGTGATAAGGCGCTCAGGAGCCGGGTTACTGTAATAAGACGTTACAGGGGTGATAAGGCGCTCAGGAGCCGGGTTACTGTAATAAGACGTTACAGGGGTGATAAGGCGCTCAGGAGCCAGGTCACTGTAATGAGACGTTACAGGGGTGATAAGGCGCTCGGGAGCCGGGTTACTGTAATAAGACGTTACAGGGGTGATAAGGCGCTCAGGAGCCGGGTTACTGTAATAAGACGTTACAGGGGTGATAAGACGCTCAGGAGCCGGGTTACTGTAATAAGACGTTACAGGGGTGATAAGGCGCTCAGGAGCCGGGTTACTGTAATAAGACGTTACAGGGGTGATAAGGCGCTCAGGAGCCGGGTTACTGTAATAAGACGTTACAGGGGTGATAAGGCCCTCAGGAGCCGGGTTACTGTAATAAGACGTTACAGGGGTGATAAGGCGCCCAGGAGCCGGGTTACTGTAATAAGACGTTACAGGGGTGATAAGGCGCTCAGGAGCCGGGTTACTGTAATAAGACGTTACAGGGGTGATAAGGCGCTCAGGAGCCGGGTTACTGTGATAAGATGTTACGGGGGTGATGGGGCGCTCAGGAGCAGGGTTACTGTAATAAGATGTTACAGGGGTGATAAGGCGCTCAGGAGCCGGGTTACAGTAATAAGACGTTACAGGGGTGATAAGGCGCTCAGGAGCCGGGTTACTGTAATAAGATGTTACAGGCGCAATAAGATGTTAATGGGATAATGAGGGGTAATTACAGTCATTTAATAATGAAGCAGCAATGCTATATACCTGTGACCTGATCCACCAATATACGAGATGTGATAATTCTTCCATACTGAGAGAAGAGTTGTTCCATCTCCTTCTGGTTCATGGTTTTTGGGAGGCTGCTGACATATAGGTTGGCGTCTCTTATGGAGGCTGAGCTGGGCCGGGCATATGATACCTGTACAAACAGCAGACATGACACCAGCATGTTAATGTAACATATAGTATAACACACATACATACAGGTAAAAAACACACAAGAGAGATACAACAATAAACATAACACTAGAATATCTATTCTCTATATTCACAGAATATACCAGACATTTAAGGGTCTACTTAATATGCACCGATCAGCGGACCTTTGATGGCCCCATAAATAAATAAAAAAACCTGCCCACCCCCCAAAAAAAATTGTGGGCCAGGGTTAGTAGCCCCTTTTGGGGGTATTTAATCAGTTTTCATGGGAGTCTTGGGCCATCAGCAGTCCTGTGGGGGGCTATTATTTCTTTTCATGGGAGCACGGAAGCAGTATGCCAGCCTCCGGACCCCACAGAGGAATTATTTCTGTGTGTAAACATTCCATTGGTTTGCGTGGAGGCTGCTCCACTTTCACAACTTTTTACAAACGACCTTTATAATTTGCTCCTAATGTACACATTGTTTATGTAACAGAATCCCTTAAACATTGAATTATAACCGTTTAAGAGAGAAATAGGAATTAATATCCGAGTTAAAAAATATAAGGGTCGACTCCAAATACCCCGATCTGGCCCAGAATAAGGCCAGAATGGGGCATTAAGCCAAATCGTGTAGAAATCCAATATTCAGCTGCCCAATATGGCCGACTTCGGGTCAGCTTTCAACCACATTCGGTTCTGGGGGGGGGGGGGGGGGGGCGACATCCTATGGACCAAACGCCCCCAAAGTCGGCCCCAACGCGACTGAAACTGCAGTTCAGTTCTCCAGCTTTCAGTTGGAGAATTGAACAGAAAAGTGTAGAAGAATTAAAGTCGACCTATTTTAAACATCAAAATATTTATATACGATTGTAGTATTTTAATGTTAGATATGATAAGAGTATATTTACATTCATATAAGCATTTTAAAATGTTATATTATTTTTTGCTTATTTTTTTGTATTTAATGAATGTGTTTTTTTATTTTTTGTTTTTACAACATATTTTTGTTCTCACAGTTTGGGCCATTTCGGGACAACGTTGGCTTTTTAGGCTATACAGTTGAAGGGCTCACAATGACTTTTTAGGGGACTATGGGTAATTCCTACCATTTCGGTAGCCAAACTCCGGGATATGTTGGGCACAAAAATCAGCCACATCGCGCCGATTCGAAATCACTTTGGTGGTCTCCGGGTGGCCCGTACATGAGGGCTACTAGGATCACTTTGGGTCCGAAAACCCAACGATCCGATGTTCTCAAGGAAAATTGGGGCCTATATCCCGCCTGCCACCTATTTTGAGTGTCCCTATTGGATGGTCAGTATGGCCACGCAGCGTGAAACGTCATAGAAGCACACCGTGAAACAGTGGAAGGGTTAAGCTGGCCTTTTTGCCCCCGGGGAGGAAGGATTGTTTGTCAAGCACAGGGCCTGTGTTGCCAGAGAAATGTTCGTCCCCCAAGGGACTTTGCCATGATCCTTTGCACTGTCAACATACATCACTAAGGACAGAGCAGATGGAGCCTGATGCAATGAACTCCTATACGCCTTCAAAACCCGCCATCACCGAATAATACAAATCCCCGCTGGTATTAGATTCCACCTCCTTTAAAACAGACCGTTTATTCTGGTTACAAATATGGATTTTTTTAAATTAAATTCTATCACATTGAATTAATACTCCTTGTTTTACTTGGGCGGGAGGGGGCGCTATGGAGTTTATAAATATTTTTAACCCTTTAAAAGCCGGGAAGCTCTGTTAACATCGTATGGTTTGGCTGCGCGGGCTTCCTGGCGTTAACCCTTTAAGTGCCAGCATCATATATATTGTTCGCGCCCCTATGGTATCAGTTCATTGGAGCGCGTGGTAGCTTTGGTTTTAATCAGCGGTTGGACTTTGTTGAGGGGGCAAAAGTTAGCCCTGCTGGCTAAGCAGTATGGGGGTCTTGGTGTTTAGCCCCAGGTATAGATTACGTCTATGCTACAGGCATTTAGGTATAGTCGCCTAGTGCAGAGCTTCTCAAAGCAACATAACAAAGTATTACTGGAGTGAATGGGTGGTGGATACATGGAATGACCTTCCAGCAGAAGTGGTAGAGGTTAATACAGTGAAGGAGTTTAAGCATGCATGGGATAGGTATAAGGCTATTCTAGATATAAGATAGGGACTAATGAAAGTATTACTTTACTGAGAGGGTAGTGGATACATGGAATGACCTTCCAGCAGAAGTGGCAGAGGTTAATACAGTGAAGGAGTTTAAGCATGCATGGGATAGGTATAAGGCTATCCTTGATAGGGCCAGGGACTAATGAAAGTATTACTTTACTGAGAGGGTAGTGGGTGCATGGAATAGCCTTCCAGCAGAAGAGGTAAACACAGTGAAGATGTTTAAGCATGCATGGGATAGGCACAAGGCTATCCTGAACTTAGGGGGAAGGCCAAGGACCAAATAAGATACAGTAGGTAAAATAATGGGTAGTAATAAAAGAAAAGTGGGGGAAATATATGCTATGCGAATTTACCCCTTGCTCCACTGCTGAGTCCCTGGCCTAACTGTTAATCGGTAATCAGCAATATATGAACGATTGGAAGCCAAAAGTGTTATGAAAGGCCTTCCGCAGACCTAGA
Organism: Pelodytes ibericus; assembly: GCA_036172795.1. Classification (NCBI taxonomy): domain Eukaryota; kingdom Metazoa; phylum Chordata; class Amphibia; order Anura; family Pelodytidae; genus Pelodytes; species Pelodytes ibericus. The sequence goes on along the minus strand of CM069858.1, from coordinate 212,891,312 downwards.
GTCGACTCTATGGGGAGAGTTATCATGTTCCAAACATGGCTGTAGAACTATGGTCAGGCTTTGCGGATAGTATCTGTACTCAGCACCGTGCAGTATATACACAGATATTGGAAATATACTGGGAGGAGCTGCAAAAAACACAATAAATGATTTAACTAAACGCTGGGTACATTTTTACAATCATCGCCCACTGGTGAGCAGGATGAGAGTCAATATCAGGGGGGGGGGGGGGGGGGGAGCTGAGGATATCCGATTCTCCATCCTCCCTTACAAGGAGAATAGCTGGGTGACGGAGGCGGTCCAGTCCTGGCGCAGCCTGCACTGCAAGACTAGAAGTACACTGACTGCAGTGCCAAGCCCATGGCATTAGGCTTAAATAGTATACCACTTTATCACAGGTATGAGCTGTGTGCTAAGTGTGTACCTTCTCGAATCAGTAAGGAGTCTACCTGTTCAGTAGCGCTGCACAATAAAGGATAGACAGTAATAGGGAACAAATTAGACAAAATCTCCAGTCTGCCCATATTTGCAATCGGCCTTGAGACTGAGAATCATTAGATATGTGGTTTCTAAGCATCTGCAGTGCCAAGGTTAGCCATCGCTGGTTTAAAGCGAGTATGAGGCCTGGTTATAAAGGATATAAAGATGCTCAGCCATTCTTTAATATTGAAGGGGGGGGGGGGGGGGGGGAGATGGCTGGTAGAGAACAAAGGGAGTGATGTAATATTAGATATGTGTTTGGCCTTTAAGTTCCCAACGCATTTGTGCGTCGCGAAGCTGTCCTCCACTGATAGTCGAAAAAAAAGGAATATGGGCGCACTCAGCCCTGGATCTGAAATGCTGGGAAGCCGTGGCAAGCAGACAGACCTATTGCTTTCCAGTGCACTTAGCCTAGGACTAACATCTTAACAAAGTTACTGTTCTTAGGTCACTGGCCCTTTAACCCATTAAACAGGTGATTCTCTGTGTTTACAAGTCTCTCGTACCGTGGATTACACTGACCCCCGTCTTACAAACTATAGTGGGAGGCCTAGACAGGCCCTTTAGCCCAATAATAGAGATTAGGTCCCATTTGTCTTATAGCAGACTTACCCCTTTAACTTTTCTTTGTGCAACCCTGGTTTGGGATTTAATAAGAGCAGCTGCCTTCCTATCCATCACCCCCCCTTCTTCCTCTCCTGGGGAAATACCCCATAATTAGCTGGAGAGAGGACAGATGGCTGAGTGCTTTTGTTTCTTCCTTTTCCACCCCCTTCCTATTCACTGTTTCCTTCTTCCCAAAGGGCAATACATTTAAATAACAAAGGCAGTAAGGCGAAATACACACACAGCCCTGGTTTGGCTGCTGACCTTAAGAAAGGGTATATAGGATGGTCCGGGGCATCTGTCGGCTATACCTTCTGGCAGTGGGGGTGGTATAAGATTCTGTTCCAATCATTGTAGCACAGCCAATTTACATTCCTTGAATGACTAGGCAGTCCAGATCAGTGCACAGCCAATATGGGGGGGGGGGGGGGGGGGGGGGGGTGATGATGTAGGGGTCCCACATCAAACTAGTGATTATCTCACCTACTAATGAGGATATCCCCAAATCTGGCACATCAGCCATATGTTCTTTAATCAGTCGGATTGCAAGACTTATTATAAATCCATTATTATTTATCTATAAAGCGTAATGATGGAGTTGTACAACGTAATTAATGAAGGGGGGGGGGGGTGATAAACAGTCATTTCAAAATTATGGAAGGTTAATATGATAATTGAATGTTTTTATATACAATGCAGCAGGTCATTATCTGTGTATAAATATTTATTTTCTGGTTATAGTGCATCCGGCTTATTATCAGTGCATACTTAGTATTACTGTACGGTGCGTAGCAAAAACAGTATTCATGTATTGATACATCGAGGGGCGTGTACCAAAAAAACGCAAATATGTTTTATGTGCAAATCTATTTTTTGGCGCTTTGCTCCTATCGCAATGTACTATACATTTAACACTCCAATTGTAAATACGAGCAAATTGCGAATAAAAATGGTCATAATTGCGAATAAAAACAGCCAAGTTTGCAAATATTTTTTGTACCTCTTTTGATAGCGCTCGCTAAAAGTCGGTGTAATTTTCACACGCAAATAAGAATTATTTTTCACAAAATATTCGCAAAGCTCTTTAGCGCACGCAAATATCATCGCAATTTATTAGCGCAACCGGAAACATGCACGCTAAATGAAAATAAACGGAAGAGGCGCAAATCAGGGAAAAACAAGCGCAAAATGTTACAAATAGTCGCAAATTGCTCCTTACTCATGTTTTACCTACTTTTTCCCCCACTGCACTTGTTAAGTACATGACCCCCTTAGTTACATGCGAAGTCCCATGTTGGGAAACCAGTATAGAGATAAAATGATACCCTTTTATTTGGGCTGAGAGTTTGATTGCAATCTTTAAAGACAAAGTTGGAAGACCCTTCTTCAGGCATAAATGAGGCTAATACAAACTATCCTATCTACAAAGCATAGTTCACAGCTTTTTTTTTTTTTTTTAAAGTAAAAGAAACACAGGGGTATTTAAAATACCTTTTCTCAGCAGCAAAATAGCCAGGCTTAAAGAGTGCATTCAGAGCATCTGATTATGAAGGGGTTGAATAAATTGAAGTAAATTATTTGTCCAGTGTTTGTAAAAAGATTATTAATTAGTGAGGTTATATCGGAAGATCATTTCACTGGCTCTATTAAGGTCAGTGATTAATGTTTTAATCTGGCAGATTAATTAGACCTCCCATATTTTTCTCTCGCTCTTGGTGCAGTTAAATCCCATCATTACCTAAAGCTTCACCTCCTGGATACTGTGTCCAGATGGACAAGTTTGTATAATGCCAGGCATGTTTCTCCCATATACATCGCTGTTGGGCACGTCACACACATTATTAGGTATACAGCGTTTCTCTGGGCAGTGGACTCCTCACCATCAGTTGTCTGACCATGCGTGGTTAAGATTTGTCTGTAGGCCCTTTGAGATTTTTTTGCGCAGGACTTCTTGTTTGTGGACTGTAGTCTACCAACTAACGGTAAGAAATCTCCTTTATTGTGGCTGTTGGTGTCTGAGGAGACTTTCTGTATCTGAGAGTCTGTCACCTAACAATTTGGGCTTGAAAGCTTGCAATCAAACTCTAAATGGCATCATTTTAACACTACTTGTTAAGTACATAATATCATTATCAGAGTATAGATACTCGGTATTATTATACAGCGCGGCGTGTTCATTATCAGTGTATAGATACTCAGTATCATTATACAGCGCGGCGTGTTCATTATCAGTGTATAGATACTTGGTATCATTATACAGTGCGGCGTGTTCATTATCAGTGTATAGATACTCTGTATCATTATACAGCGCGGCGTGTTCATTATCAGTGTATAGATACTCAGTATCATTATACAGCGCGGCGTGATCATTATCAGTGTATAGATACTCAGTATCATTATACAGCACGGTGTGTTCATTATCAGTGTATAGATACTCAGTATCATCATACAGCGCAGCGTGTTCATTATCAGTGTATAGATACTCGGTATCATTATACAGCGCGGCGTGTTCATTATCAGTGTATAGATACTCGGTATCATTATACAGCACGGCGTGTTCATTATCAGCGTATAGATACTCTGTATCATTATACAGCGCGTCGTGTTCATTATCAGCGTATAGATACTCAGTATCATTATACAGAGCGGCGTGTTCATTATCAGTGTATAGATACTCAGTATCATTATACAGAGCGGCGTGTTCATTATCAGTGTATAGATACTCGGTATCATTATACAGAGCGGCGTGTTGATTATCAGTGTATAGATACTCGGTATCATTATACAGCGCAGCGTGTTCATTATCAGTGTATAGATACTCAGTATCATTATACAGCGCAGTGTTCATTATCAGTGTATAGATACTCGGTATCATTATACAGTGTGGCGTGTTCATTATCAGTGTATAGATACTCAGTATCATTATATAGTGCGGCGTGTTCATTATCAGCGTATAGATACTCGGTATCATTATACAGTGCAGGATGTTTATTAGAAGTATATGCTTGGTATCATTGTGAAGTGCTGCCTGATAAGGATAATGGGTGGGCTTCTCACCTTGATGGTCTTTGTCTGAAGTTTCAGTCCATTCAGGGTGTTTATGGCTTTATCTGCATCATTGGGATCCACGTAATTTACAAATCCGTAACCCAAACTCTGACCTGAGGAAAACATAGAGCAAGGAGCATGAGAGAGCGTATTATATGTACGATACCTCCCCCGCGCACTGGGTGCTGCTTCATCTAAGCAAATGTACAGATCAAGAGAAACATGTGTTTTAAAGCCATCTGTGGTTTCTCATGACTATGACATCACTATGATGCGCAATTGAACTAATTTCTATAGGAAATGCGTATAGTTTGCCAACATCGGCCATGTTTCCAGGGACACATATTTGTTCCACGTGCTACAGAAAGAGCATGCAAAGTGCAGCCCGGCAGTATGTAGGATGGATATACACACAGACACATAGGACCTTCCATGATTAATTAATTGGATTGTGTCTGTGTGTATATCCATCCTACATACTGCCGGGCTGCACTTTGCATGCTCTTTCTGCAGCATGTGGAACAAATATGTGTCCCTGGAAACATGGCCGACGTTGGCCACTATGAATGTGTAATTTACATATCTAGCCACAAATGATGTCATAAACAGGAGACTCCACAGTCACATGGATATCTCCTGTTTATTACATCACCTTCTAATCCTTTTTCTTTTAATCCATGCATTTTCTTGCCATTATGCTAACACAACCTATAGATCCTTTTTTTTCCAGATATTTTGTATTCTCCTCATTCACAGTACAGTGTTTAGGTTTATAGAGTCTCTGTAGGGTTTTCTATTATTCAGATAGACCCACAAATCAATCAGTGACACCCCTAAACTCTTAGAAGTCATTTGGGCCACAAGCACCCCGTCAGTCCTGGCCCATTGGCTTGTTTGTCTTACAGGAACCGAGAGACCAAAAGCCTTCGAGTTTTTTTTCCAATTGAAAAATATCAACTAGACCCATGAAACTTCCTATTTTATTCCAAGAATGCAGAATATTTTTACTAGCTGCCTCCTCTGTGGTGTAGAAAGTCACTGCTCTGTAAATAACAGGCCACTAATTCAGAATAAAAACATGTGGAGAATAGACCGGGTACAATAATGTCATCAGCCAATTCGATGGTTCACAAATGGCGACCTCTCGCATGATGTTCTATCATGGAACCCTCAACGACCTTCCCCTGGACACTGATGTCCTTCAACAGCTTGGCTTTGCTTGGTTGGCCACTGGCCAGGCCTTGCTCAGCTCAGCAAAGTCAGTGGGAGCCACGGACGTGGCCCCTCCCAGGTCCCAATGAACTCTGTCCTGAAGCTTCCATGGAACCCAGCAGGGCGTTTAATAGTAGACTTAACGGGTATATTTATTATTTTACTTTTAACTTATGGAATAGAGACTATAGAAATCCCCACCCTCTCCTTCTCATTTATTTAATAAATATATATCGCCCTTGGTACAGAGCATAAAGGGGAGTTACAGACTATGTTAGATGAACAAAGACATGAGGTAGAGAGAGCCCTGCTCGCAAGCTTACAATCTAGAGCAGTGTGTCTTAGACCTGTGCTCAAGGACCCCTCAACGGCCCAGGATGTAGGGATTATCCAGTTGTGTTTAAATAAGAATATGTATAACACCTGGTGTGGTTCCCTAACCATTAGGGAACCACACCAGGTGTTATACCCTCAACGGCCCAGGATGTAGGGATTATCCAGTTGTGTTTAAATAAGAATATGTATAACACCTGGTGTGGTTCCCTAACCATTAGGGAACCACACCAGGTGTTATACCCTCAACGGCCCAGGATGTAGTGATTACCCAGTTGTGTTTAAATATTTTTTAAAACACCTGGTGTGGTTCCCTAATGGCTAGGCAACCACACCAGGTGTTAAACATTTTTACTTTTTAAGCACAGCTGGGTAATCGCTAAATCTGGGGCCATTGAGGGTGTTTGAGAACAGGTTTAAGACAGACTGCTGCAGAGGGCAGGGGACACAGAAGGCAAGAAGAGAGGGGCTTGTTATCGCAAATTACCTGTGATTTTGTCCCTGACCAGCTTGCAGGATTCGATTTCTCCAATGCTGCCAAACAGACTCTTGAATTCCTCTTGGGTCATGTTCTGGGGTAGGTAGTTCACAATCAGGTTGGTTTTACTGTCGTCGGCTGCGCCATTGGTGCCGTTCAAGATGCCAGCGCTGCCTGGCCCATTACTGGCCTGGGTCTCCATGGTGCTAATTATCTGCTGGAGAGAAATGGTGAAGAGGGGAGAGAGGAATGTCAGGTTCCTTCCACGGGGTTTGGACCACATCCCCCGCATCCTCCTCAGTATAACTACAAACTCCACAACCTTTATAGGGTATCATCAGTATTCCTGCAACCCCTCCCCGAGGTTTAATCACTCCTCTGTGATGGTTTTATTGCTTTTATATCCGTTAGTCATGGTGTTGTCACTAATATCTTCAAGCCAGTCCTTGGGTCTTCCGGGATATTGCTGAAAAGATCTACAATGTCCGTAAATGTCAGATACTCTGGGGGAGGTCTATTTAATCAGGATGATGTCATGGTGATGTCAATTACCAACATTATGTCATTCGGGATAGTCATAGCACTGGAAGGTCGTCGATATATTGTAAAAGGACCTTGCTAACAACTATTTTTAGTTGTTTAGGGCACAAGACTATTTTCTATTATCTAGACCAGTGCTTTCCAAACCTGCCCTTGAAAACCCCCAATGCTTCCAAGTCTTAGGGATTATCCAGTTTTGCCTAACTGGGTAATAATTGGAAAATAAGAATCTGCATTACATCTGGTATGGTTTCCTAATGCTTAGGCATTCACACCGGGTGTTATACATACTCTTATATCAACACAACTTGGTACTCCCTAAATCCTGGACTGTTGGATTGCCCTAGACTCCTCCATTGTAATTAACCGGGAATAAAATAAAACCACAATTATGTGATATATTGGGCATCCAATCACAGATTGGCATAGGTAAGTACATCTCTAGTTCCAAGGGTTAAACAAAACATGTCCCGGGACTGTTAAGTAAACCAGACATGTATCTTTATAGATCCACGGGAGTTTACTATCTGCTGTGTCTCACATGCGAGACACAGCAGTTCCTGGTTGTCAGCACACGCGCAGCCAATCAGAGCGGGGGCTCGCCCCTCTCTGACATCCGAATGCGAGGGTCTCTCGCTGCTAGCGCGGAGAGAGACCCTCGTTTTTGCATGGGATTAGCAGGGGGGACCTAGTTAAGGTCACCCATGCTGATCCCATGCAAACATTAGGGTCTCTCTCTGGCTGTTACTACCAGCCAGAGAACCTCCCCAGCGGTGATACAGTCAGCATTAATGGTCATTTTTACGGTTATTTTTTTTTGTAACATATTGAAAAAAGTAACAAACGAGACCTCATGAATTGACCAGGGAGTTTCAAACTTAAGGCCAAGATTGAAGGCGAGAATTTTTCAGACTCGGCTACTTTGGCCTTGAGTTCGAGATTCCCTTGTCAATTCCCTGCAGTTCTCTTGTTCGTGACTAAAGCCCACATGGGTCTATTTTATAGAAGTGCAATCAGATATTATTATCCGAACTGGAAAGATTGGGAATGTTTTCCAGCTCCGCTACTAATGTCTGTTTTGATAAAGGTTCAGTGAACAGATACTGTAGATTTGTATCAACCAAGTGAAAGCTGAATAAAAAGTAACAAGTGCATAAAATACATAAAACATGCGCTTTGAGTAACAAACACAAAACATATTACACATGGTCTGTTATTTTTTATTTTTTTTGCACTATTTGTAGCTTTTCGGAGTTTAAAGGGACTGTCTGGTGCCCAAGATGTATTTTCCAAATATTATGTTTTACATTTTGCTTTGCTTAAAATATATATAAAAAATGTACAGCTAGATGAAATTGTGACATTACAGCAGTTTGCAAGAAACCAGGACTGCCCACACTAGCCGAGTAAAAAAAAAAAATCCTTTTTTTTCTGCAGAACCGGAATTTCCTGTTTCTCTAGTGATGTCATCAGATTATGCATCAGAGTTGCACTGTTAAGAGATCCTACTGTGTACAAGAGCAAGGTCACTTAGATTCCATACAATGTATTCTATCAGCACAGGAAGTGACTAAATGAAACAAAACTTGTTTCTATATAATCAGTGCTGCTGCACCTGTTGTATACATGCAGAGTAATCACTGGGGGAGGGCTTGAGTCAAATATAAAAAAAATGTGATTTAATTATACACAGTTGAAATACTTTACTTTTCATTTACACCCTAATGGAAGTCTATTTATTTTGTTCAGTATGGGAATATTGGGATAGCTGCAATTATTCCCTTACATCTAAGTCATGTTTTCCTGGACTCATTTAAAGGCACAGTTCCATGAATACCAGTGGATTTCGAAGCCCCTGCTAAAAGGTTTTCAATGTAAAACTATACACTGTACATTGTTTTAAAGTGAAAAATAATCTCACTTTACATATACTAAACTAGGGGGAAATAAACTCATTATTAAACACGCCAGTTAAACAAGACTTGGGGTTACATTGGAATCATGTAAATATTCTAGTTATCCTTGAACCCCAGACACTAAAATTAAACAAAAGTGTTCCACAGATTGCATTTTTCATGAGAGCGGGAATTGGCAAGCAAATTGCAAACTTAAGGCCAGAGTAACAGATTTCGGAAAACTCTCCAATTAAGCGAAATCTTTCCGACTCGGCTACTTTGGCCTTACTCTTCGACCTCCCTTCTTAGTGCCTTCTCACGATTCAAGCCCTGTTGATCTGAATAGTTATAAAGATCTCTGGAGCGAGGAACTGTGGGAGAAAGTTTAATAAATGGAGGGGGAATAGGAGGGGGGTGGGGGGTAGCATCTGTCAGATTCCAGCCGCGTCCTGTAATTAGCAAGGCAGCCGGGGATAAGCAGGACATCTTTAACGAGATTTCTGCTGCATTATGGTTTAAAGACCCGTCTCATCTTCCGGGGTGGGATTATGGGAGTAAGTAGGACAGATCAAGTGCTAAACTCGTTATCAGCTTAGCGTCTGTTAGCAGTGAAGGGTTAATATGGCCATTGTGGGGTTTTTGTAAGTCAGCCTGCCCACCCTGAGAGTTTTGCAACTCCATTAAGGATCTCTGCATTGATAGGGAGCAACACAGACAAGCTTTTGTGTGTGTTTGTTTATATCTACCCAGATATCTCGCTGTCTGGAGCGTTGGCACGCAGGCATGGGCCCTGCTGTTATACTTTCCCAGAACACCTTGCAAGTAGGGATACCACCTTTTCAGCTGCTGCAGATCCTCTTGGTCACAGAGCAATGAAAAAAAAAAGTTTTCATTTTCAAAGAGGTTCCAAAGCAGCTGACTGACGCCAGTCTCTGGTACGGTCCCCAATCTTGTGCCAAGCACAAGGCTTGACCGTTGTCTGCGGCCATTAGGAGCTGAACAGATAAATTGAGGAGCCAGCTTAGTTGTTTCTAGGAGCCAGATAAATGGTACTTCTAACGAACACAAAACAATCAACAATCATCATGGAGAGAGAGCTGGCCACATATCCTTGCTCTCTCTCTTTCTCTCTCGGCTCCCATGGAGCAGAGTTCTGTGAAATGGCAGCCATTTTGCTTCTGACTCAACATCAGTGTTGTTTTTCTTCCGGACTAATTAAAGTAAAAAGGTTTTTCATATGTAGTTTTGTCTTAGAGTTATCTCCGAACTTACCTCAAGAGACCACAGAGAAAGGCTTACAAGAAAGGGAATTATCATTATTAAAAAAAAAAAACTCTCATGTTTTAAAACGGTGTAAATGTATAATTTGTATTTATTCCAAACTCTCCTTCATTTGCCATTTTCACCTTTCTGTCTTCTTGTTTTCCATAATAAATATCTCTCTGTGCTTTTACCTGCCTCAAAACTGTGAATTGCCATCACCGAGGGCCTGTGGCGAGGGCTAAGACCTGATGAAGACACAAGGGGAAGCCTGGTTGCGTGGAGACAGTATTATTATTGTTTTGCAGTCATGGTTGTACACCTTAATGTTGAGTGTTAATTAGGAAGGAGAAAGCTTATCTGTCTCAAAGACAAAAGGGCAGATGTACTAGTCTGGAGAGGTAAACTATCGGGAATTACCCCTGTGGCCCCAATGCCAGATGTACAAAAATACTGCATGGAAGGAGAGAGGCTGGGAGATATGAAAGCTTTTGTGCACCAGTAGTGGTATTATCTTTTGGCTTTGGAAAACTCAGAAGGGTAAAAAAAAAAATACAATCGACATGTTTTTACACAGAATAGTCAATTGCTGATCTCTAGCTATACTGCAACTCCCAGCATTTTTCCAGCCCCGCCCCTCCCGACCGCCCTGATTCCCCTGGATTTCGTTGTGAATGGTTGGAATGTAAGATAGAGTTCTATTCTCCATCTTTGGAGTGCAGTTCTAGCCACGCCCACTCCCCATCCATCTTTGCCCAATCATGGCCGCCTTCTACGTTCCACTTAAGGATTCCCAAGATGGAGCCACCAGCCTATACATTTTTTATGCGGTATTACTAGATCAGGAATATCGGACCCGATGTAAGGAGGGGTGTTAATCATCCTCAAAAAAGACAAAGTTCTTTTATTGCACGTTTTTCACTAGTGAGCTAGGTCCCATTCAATTAAAAAAAAACACTTTCAATTTACTACTATTTTGTTTCTGTGTGATTTTGGGATTTACACTAGTGATAAAAATATACTCTTTTTATTTGTTTTTCCCTATTCTTTAGCGCCTATCACTTATATATATATATATATGCAATTAAAACAATACCAAAGCGTGACATAGATGGTGGTACAATTAATACTAACAAAAAACAGAGAAAGAGCTAGGTCATCGCAATAATATCAACCCTCCCACTCCTTCCTCCCCCCAAAAGCCCTGCTGTGATCGGGGGCTTCCGAAAAAAGCCCCCGCCACCTCTTATATGCCCAAATGCCTCCGCTCCCCCTTTAGATACTGGGGTTGGAGCTGGCCAAATGCCTCTGCTATCCCCTTAAGATGTTAGGGCTATAGGCTGCTCAAATGCCCTGGGCTCTCCCCTTAATTTTCCGGGGGCCGGGGCTTGTAGCTGGTGTCCGGGGTGTTTTTTTTGTTAGGTTGTTTTAGGTTGATTATTTTTTGGATGGCCCCTTTTCATTGGCTGAAAATGAGGATTCCAGGGGTCTTGGACTGTCAAGGATCACAAAGGGGGTGGGGGGGGGGCATTTGGCCAGCCCCTGGTATTGAATGGATTGGGGGCCTTTACCGGAGGTCATTGCCCTTTAAAGCAGCGATTTTTGCATCACTGATATATATGTATCAATTTATATATTATATTTATATATAATATATATATAAATGCTAAAGATATTTATAGTAACCAATATGTACCCACATGTACTTACAGTACCTGTCTCTGATGCTGATAAAATATAATTACCCAGCATGCACTTGACCCCCCCCCCGCCCCATTTGCCTCACAGTCTGCTAATTCTATAGCATGCGTTTTATTTTTGCCCACATCGTTAGCGAGATGTGTGCAGACCCGATAGCTTTTTTTTATTTATGCCCTTGCCCAGTGAGGTCCACAGAGATAAGCTAAAAAGCATACTATAAAATGATAGAAAAACAGCAGCGGTTGTGTCAGAGCAATGCACACAGCTCTTTGTGTGCAGGGTAATAATGCTGACTGTGTTCTGTGCATACGTTGACAAGGTGATCTAAAAATAAATATTTGACGTCTTTTTTTTTTAAAAAAAGGGGGGAAGAGTGTCGCGGATAAAAAAAAAAAACAACAACAACATATTGAGCGGCTCTGTATTTGTCATGCGCAACAAAACATCTTTAAAGATATTACATCTTGCAATCAAAAATGTGAGAAAATGAAGATGCCTTGTGAGCTGTCACAGGCTCCCTCTGGAAGCCAAGGGCTTCCATTATTTCTCTTGTCATTTGCAGACATCTGCCTCAGTAGGCCTAGAAACCCCCCCAACACAGAACTATAGGCCTGCGGCCTACTGGCCCTGTTGCCATAGAAACTGAGCCTCAAGTCTGCAAGACCTCCCATACCCTCCCACACCCACTACTTTCTCTTTAATAGCACATACACAGAACACATTGCATATATATATATATATATATATATATATATATATATATATATATAAGGAAAAAAATGGCTTGAGGCCAATGTTTAAATGGCACTCCTAATTGCATTTTCAATGTATTTATATTTATTATCTTATAGTACATTATAAAATTGTGTAGAGAATGGACGTTATCATATCACACAGACGCGTATCCGGGCTTGATAACAGTGCCATCCTAAGCGCATCATGTGGGGGAAAAAAAGTTATTTTTATCTTTTAATTAGCATTAAGCTGCGACATCATGTACAAGATTCACTTTTTGATTTAAAAAATAAAAATAGATCGAGGAGTCAGGAACAGGTCTCTTGTAGCATGTCAGGGAGCCATCTGTACCTCATATAGCTCTACCGGGAGGCAGCCATCTTGTTTAGAATCTTGGGTCAGATCTTTGTTCATCTGAACCAAGGTGAGTGAAGATCTGACCCAAGATTCTAAACAACATGTCTGCCCCCTGAGAGAACGATATGGAGTAAAGAAAAAAGGGAAGTGAACAACATTCATCCTTTTTCCTTTTTTTTGGTCTACATTATATGAGTTATTTGCTTGCTTATTTTTTCACTTTCTTTAGAAATGTATTGTTATATATTATCTCTTTCACCTACAATATTATTTTGTTTTCTGTATCATTTTTCTTTGGCACGTATTAGTTTTGCATATTTATTTATTTATTGTTCCAATATATATTTATTTTTATTCATTCATTCACTTATCACTATTTATTTACTGCTCTTTATTAACTTTTGTTAGCTTGGGAGTGTATTTGTGTGTCCATTGGGCTAGTCCCTGTTGTTCACTTTCCTTTTTTCGTTTGTATTGGGTATTAATTGGTATACCTATATACACTTGCTCAAGTTTAGATCAGTTGTCCATTATCCCATATTTATTGACTTTTCCTTCCAGGTTTAGTCTTTTCCTATGGAGTAAAGAAGGCTTAACAAGGCACTTTCACTGAAGAATTTCTTTACAAATCATCTACGCTTGATACAATATTTTAATTAAATTTTTGGCTACTGTTGTCCTTTAAGAGAAGCAAGGGAGACAACGCATAGGAGAGTGAGTGACAGGGAATTTGGTACAGGAGAGGAGGGGACATAGACATGAACCATCTAGAGATAAGGAAAGCAAGGGATGGGGAGACAGAGAAGAGACTGACAACAGACAGAGGACCACAATGGGTCTTTGAGGTCAACGACCAATCTCTGCCTGACACTGTATATCCACTTATATGAGCAAGGTACAGGCTGGCACCACCACAGGCCTACATAATGTGTGAGAATAAAGCTGTCCCCTGCTTGTGAGACCAGGGCATGGGGGTTTACCTGTACTGTACCTGCACTTTCTCTAAATGTTATAGCACAGCAGAGTAGGTGTTGGCCTGAAAATTAAGTTAGGCTTAATTAAAAGATTAAATCAAGTGTAGGCATTTTCAATAGAAACGCTTTAATGCAAGAATACAGATAAAGTAGCTGATTGGACCCTGTTTGCTCCATATAGCTCTATCAGGGGGCAGACATGCTGTTTAGAACCTTGGGTCACATCTTCCTTCACCTGATCCAAGATTCTAAACAACATGCCTGCCCCCTGATAGAGCATTACAGAACAAATGGGGCTTGTAAAGTACCTTTTTTTTTTTTTTTGTATTCTTTCATTAAAGCATTCCTGTTTAAAACGTCTAGACTTGATGCAATCTCTCGATTAAACGTGACAAAAAAAAAAAAACACTATTAGTAATGGATCCATTTTGGAGCTGGCATGGAGATGAACATGTGTGTGGTGGCAGACTAGAACTGCCTTGACTGGGTATAGATGCCTACCTGGGTGTGTGAGGGTAGGCTAGCACTGCTATCTGCACTGTACATTATAAATATATTATGGATTGTTTTGTTTTGGTTTGTTTTAGACGGTAGGTTGGCACTGGATTCTGAACTGTACCCTTGTTATGTAAACAAACGACACGGTATGGGAAACAGTCACAGCCAGCGGTGTCTCCATTTTCCAGGTGAATTCGGGAAACAGAGGAGAGTAAAAATAACTCCAGTGAGTAAATTTGTTCCACTAAAATAGCTGCTGCTTCCTAATACATCAACAGAGCAAGCGAGGCGGAGGAGGGGGAGGGAAGGCGTCAGACAGAAAATGAGAGACGGAGTGTGATAGTAAGGATAAAGGGATAAGAAAGTATAAAAAAAAAACATTTTTTTGAAGACGCAGTGAGAGGTGGTGGGTTGGATGTAAATATCTATATGACGAGGGTGTGAAGGGGAACAGTCTGGGAACACAGATTACCCCAGTAGGCCAAATAACGCAGTGCTAGACCAGGCTATCCACATCCAGGCTGTGGAGGGCCATAAGAAGTCCTTGTTTTTAGGGTATTGGCTGGGATTGTCGAAAATTCGGAAACGGTCACTAGTTTGGGCATCCCATGCAACTGTATTATGCTGATGGGAATCTCTGGCCTGCTGAGCTTACAATCTAAAAAAAAAAAAAAACCATTGCTAGATGTCAACTTGCTTATAGTCCCCCATAGAAGTGTCACCTTCGGTCAAAAACCAACACATATTGTGACTTTTCAATGTTTGTTTCACGGTGATAATGATATGTACAGAGTACATATAAATAATTGCAGCCCCGGCGTATGAATTTTTCATAAGGATCCCGGAATAAAGCAACATTGTGGTCGCCCAGGTTTGTGTAAGGCAACAAAAAAAGTATGTTTTGCATGCTAGAACAAGATAAAGTGCAGAATAAATAAACAGCTATTGTACAGCCGCACACAGGCTTATACACAGACCCACAGAGGTCACCTCCTTCAGTATAATTAGGAGGCAGTGTGCCTGCAAAACCCATTCTGTCTGCTGCATGTTACAAAGAGGATCATAGTAATTAGTCTAATCAAAACAGTACAGCCTAATTAGCTCATTTGGCCCTTCTATAAGTGTTAACTCTTTGCAATGCAGTGCAATGAGATGTGTAAATACCTGCATTATGCATGCTGATTAATGGGCTCCAAACAATAAGTAGGGTTTATATGATGATGAGTTTACCCACTGCACTGATATGGGGACATGGAGTCTGTCCCTCCCACCACAGGGTGACACAGACAGGAGGGAGCTATGGGACACGGAGTGTGTCCCTCCCACCACAGGGTGACACAGACAGGAGGGAGCTATGGGACATGGAGTCTGCCCCTCCCACCACAGGGTGACACAGACAGGAGGGAGCTATGGGGACATGGAGTCTGCCCCTCCCACCACAGGGTGACACAGACAGGAGGGAGCTATGGGACATGGAGTCTGTCCCTCCCACCACAGGGTGACACAGACAGGAGGGAGCTATGGGACATGGAGTCTGTCCCTCCCACCGCAGGGTGACACAGACAGGAGGGAGCTATGGGACATGGAGTCTGTCCCTCCCACCACAGGGTGACACAGACAGGAGGGAGCTATGGGGACATGGAGTCTGTCCCTCCCACCACAGGGTCACACAGACAGGAGGGAGCTATGGGACATGGAGTCTGTCCCTCCCACCACAGGGTGACACAGACAGGAGGGAGCTATGGGGACATGGAGTCTGTCCCTCCCACCACAGGGTGACACAGACAGGAGGGAGCTATGGGACACAGAGTCTGTCCCTCCCACCACAGGGTGACACAGACAGGAGGGAGCTATGGGACATGGAGTCTGTCCCTCCCACCACAGGGTGACACAGACAGGAGGGAGCTATGGGACATGGAGTCTGTCCCTCCCACCGCAGGGTGACACACACAGGAGGGAGCTATGGGACATGGAGTCTGTCCCTCCTACCACAGGGTGACACAGACAGGAGGGAGCTATGGGACATGGGGTCTGCCCCTCCCACCACAGGGTGACACAGACAGGAGGGAGCTATGGGGACATGGAGTCTGTCCCTCCCACCACAGGGTGACACAGACAGGAGGGAGCTATGGGACTTGGAGTCTGCCCCTCCCACCACAGGGTGACACAGACAGGAGGGAGCTATGGGACATGGAGTCTGTCCCTCCCACCACAGGGTGATACAGACAGAAGGAGTCTGTCCCTCCCACCACAGGGCGACACAGACAGGAGGGAGCTATGGGACACGGAGTGTGTCCCTCCCACCACAGGGTGACACAGACAGGAGGGAGCTATGGGACATGGAGTCTGTCCCTCCCACCACAGGGTGATACAGACAGAAGGAGTCTGTCCCTCCCACCACAGGGCGACACAGACAGGAGGGAGCTATGGGACACGGAGTGTGTCCCTCCCACCACAGGGTGACACAGACAGGAGGGAGCTATGGGACACGGAGTGTGTCCCTCCCACCACAGGGTGACACAGACAGGAGGGAGCTATGGGTCAAAAAAACTGCTTGTGGGCTTAATATTCCAGATGCATGATGTGTATATATATATTATGTGAGGTTGTAGTGATAATCAGAATTGTGTGTTTTACAGGATCTTCCTGCGTGCCAGTATAATGTCTATTTCTGTTCCTTTCCACTTGGTCTCACCATCCGGATATTATGAAGTGGTTCAGTGCTTCTCTCCATCTCGCTCCTTCGGCCTTCATGCCCCCTCCATTTCTCATCATTTCAGCATCTATTTCTCCACCTTCTGTCTATCACTCTCTTGCCTCCTTCCATCTCTCTGTCTAACACAGTTGCTTTTGTTCTGTGTTTTACAACCATCCTGTTTTTTTGCATCCAATCCAAGGTTCCATCCTATATTTCCCATCCCTGCATTTAACCCTCCTTCCTTCCTTCTATGTGTACCCTAAATCCCACCATCAATCTATCTGACGGTTTACTAAACCCCAACCATCCATCACTCTGCCTGTATCCTAACCCCCACCATCCATTTCTCTGCCGGTATCCTAACCCCTACCATCAATCTCTCTGCCTGTATCCTAACCCCAACCATCCATCTCTCTGCCTGTATCCTAACCCCCACCATCCATCTCTCTGCCGGTATCCTAACCCCTACCATCAATCTCTCTGCCTGTATCCTAACCCCCACCATCCATCTCTCTGCCTGTATCCAAACCCCTACCATACATCTCTCTGCCTGTATCCTAACCCCTACCATACATCTCTCTGCCTGTATCCTAACCCCTACCATCCATCTCTCTGCCTGTATCCTAACCCCTACCATACATCTCTCTGCCTGTATCCTAACCCCTACCATCCATCTCTCTGCCTGTATCCTAACCCCTACCATACATCTCTCTGCCTGTATCCTAACCCCTACCATCCATCTCTCTGCCTGTATCCTAACCCCCACCATCCATCTCTCTGCCTGTATCCTAACCCCCACCATCCATCACTCTGCCTGTATCCTAATCCCGACCATCCATCTCTCTGCCTGTATCCTAACCCCCACCATCCATCTCTCTGCCTGTATCCTAACCCTTATAATCAATTTCTCTACCTGTATCCTAACCCCTACCATACATCTCTCTGCCTGTATCCTAACCCCCACCATACATCTCTCTGCCTGTATCCAAACCCCCACCATCCATCTCTCTGCCGGTATCCTAACCCCCACCATCCATCACTCTGCCTGTATCCTAACCCCCACCATACATCTCTCTGCCTGTATCCTAACCCCGACCATCCATCTCTCTGCCTGTATCCTAACCCCCACCATCAATCTCTCTGCCTGTATCCTAAACCCCACCATCCATATCTCTGCCTGTATCCTAACCCCCACCATCCATCACTCTGCCTGTATCCTAACCCCCACCATACATCTCTCTGCCTGTATCCTAACCCCCACCATCCATCACTCTGCCTGTATCCTAACCCCCACCATCCATCTCTCTGCCTGTATCCAAACCCCCACCATCCATCTCTCTGCCTGTATCCAAACCCCCACCATCCATCTCTCTGCCTGTATCCTAACCCCTACCATACATCTCTCTGCCTGTATCCTAACCCCTACCATACATCTCTCTGCCTGTATCCTAACCCCTACCATACATCTCTCTGCCTGTATCCTAACCCCTACCATACATCTCTCTGCCTGTATCCTAACCCCGACCATCCATCTCTCTGCCTGTATCCTAACCCCCACCATCCATCACTCTGCCTGTATCCTAACCCCTACCATACATCTCTCTGCCTGTATCCTAACCCTTATAATCAATCTCTCTACCTGTATCCTAACCCCCACCATCCATCACTCTGCCTGTATCCTAATCCCGACCATCCATCTCTCTGCCTGTATCCTAACCCCCACCATCAATCTCTCTGCCTGTATCCTAACCCTTATAATCAATCTCTCTACCTGTATCATAACCCTTATAATCAATTTCTCTACCTGTATCCTAACCCCTACCATCAATCTCTCTGCCTGTATCCTAATCCCGACCATCCATCTCTCTGCCTGTATCCTAACCCCACCATCCATATCTCTGCCTGTATCCTAACCCCCACCATCCATCACTCTGCCTGTATCCTAACCCCCACCATACATCTCTCTGCCTGTATCCAAACCCCCACCATCCATCTCTCTGCCTGTATCCAAACCCCCACCATCCATCTCTCTGCCTGTATCCTAACCCCTACCATACATCACTCTGCCTGTATCCTAACCCCCACCATCCATCTCTCTGCCTGTATCCAAACCCCTACCATACATCTCTCTGCCTGTATCCAAACCCCCACCATCCATCTCTATGCCTGTATCCTAACCCCTACCATACATCTCTCTGCCTGTATCCTAACCCCCACCATCCATCTCTCTGCCTGTATCCTAACCCCAACCATCCATCTCTCTGCCTGTATCCTAACCCCCACCATCCATCTCTCTGCCGGTATCCTAACCCCTACCATACATCTCTCTGCCTGTATCCTAACCCCTACCATACATCTCTCTGCCTGTATCCTAACCCCTACCATACATCTCTCTGCCTGTATCCTAACCCCTACCATACATCTCTCTGCCTGTATCCTAACCCCAAACATCCATCTCTCTGCCTGTATCCTAACCCCCACCATCCATCTCTCTGCCTGTATCCTAACCCCTACCATACATCTCTCTGCCTGTATCCTAACCCCCACCATACATCTCTCTGCCTGTATCCTAACCCCCACCATACATCTCTCTGCCTGTATCCTAACCCCCACCATACATCTCTCTGCCTGTATCCTAACCCCCACCATCCATCTCTCTGCCTGTATCCTAACCCCTACCATACATCTCTCTGCCTGTATCCTAACCCCCACCATACATCTCTCTGCCTGTATCCTAACCCCCACCATCCATCTCTCTGCCTGTATCCTAACCCCTACCATACATCTCTTTGACTGTATCCTAACCCCCACCATCCATCTCTCTGCCTGTATCCTAACCCCAACCATCCATCTCTCTGCCTGTATCCTAACCTCCACCATCCATCTCTCTGCCTGTATCCTAACCCCCACCATCCATCACTCTGCCTGTATCCTAACCCCTACCATACATCTCTCTGCCTGTATCCTAACCCCTACCATACATCTCTCTGCCTGTATCCTAACCCCTACCATACATCTCTCTGCCTGTATCCTAACCCCTACCATACATCTCTCTGCCTGTATCCTAACCCCAACCATCCATCACTCTGCCTGTATCCTAACCCCTACCATCAATCTCTCTGCCTGTATCCTAACCCCTACCATACATCTCTCTGCCTGTATCCTAACCCCGACCATCCATCTCTCTGCCTGTATCCTAACCCTTATAATCAATCTCTCTGCCTGTATCCTAACCCCTACCATACATCTCTCTGCCTGTATCCTAACCCCTACCATCCATCACTCTGCCTGTATCCTAACCCCTACCATCAATCTCTCTGCCTGTATCCTAACCCCTACCATACATCTCTCTGCCTGTATGCTGTATGCTTGAAATTCCCATCTCAATTTCCTGCAATTCTTTCTCTATTGAGTAGACCCTTCAGTATCAACCTCCATCGCTTGCATGTGTCTCCTCTAATGAAATCTAATTAGAAATTATATAAAGGAATAAGAGAGGCAGAGACAGAGGGAGACATGTACCCGGGGCAAATTGATGGGTACTGGAAACAGATAATAAGGCCTTTCACAAAATGCAGACTCATACAGTCACTACTTGACAATGGTCAGTCAATGTGTAACAGGAAGTGTGTGACGGTCACTGTGTTGAGTAATGTGTAACAGGAAGTGTGTGACGGTCACTGTGTTGAGTAATGTGTAACAGGAAGTGTGTGACGGTCACTGTGTAGAGTAATGTGTAACAGGAAGTGTGTGACGGTCACTGTGTTGATTAGTGTGTAACAGGAAGTGTGTGACGGTCACTGTGTTGATTAGTGTGTAACAGGAAGTGTGTGACGGTCACTGTGTTGATTCGTGTGTAACAGGAAGAGTGTGACGGTCACTGTGTTGAGTAATGTGTACCAGGAAGTGTGTGACGGTCGCTGTGTTGATTAGTGTGTAACATGAAGTGTGTGACGGTCACTGTGTTGAGTAATGTGTAACAGGAAGTGTGTGATGGTCACTGTGTTGAGTAATGTGTAACAGGAAGTGTGTGACGGTCACTGTGTAGAGTAATGTGTAACAGGAAGTGTGTGACAGTCACTGTGTTGAGTAATGTGTAACAGGAAGTGTGTGACGGTCACTGTGTTGAGTAATGTGTAACAGGAAGTGTGTGACGGTCACTGTGTTGATTAGTGTGTAACAGGAAGTGTGTGACGGTCACTGTGTTGATTAGTGTGTAACAGGAAGTGTGTGACAGTCACTGTGTTGAGTAATGTGTAACAGGAAGTGTGTGACGGTCACTGTGTTGAGTAATGTGTAACATGAAGTGTGTGACGGTCACTGTGTTGATTAGTGTGTAACAGGAAGTGTGTGACGGTCACTGTGTTGATTAGTGTGTAACAGGAAGTGTGTGACGGTCACTCTGTTGATTAGTGTGTAACAGGAAGTGTGTGACGGTCACTGTGTTGAGTAATGTGTAACAGGAAGTGTGTGACGGTCACTGTGTTGAGTAGTGTGTATCAGAAAGTGTGTGACGGTCACTGTGTTGATAAGTGTGTAACAGAAAGTGTGTGACGGTCACTCTGTTGAGTAATGTGTAACAGGAAGTGTGACAGTCACTGTGTTGAGCAATGTGTAACAGGAAGTGTGTGACGGTAACTGTGTTGAGTAATGTGTAACAGGAAGTGTGTGACCGTCACTGTGTTGATTAGTGTGTAACAGGAAGTGTGTGACGGTCACTCTGTTGATTAGTGTGTAACAGGAAGTGTGTGACGGTCACTGTGTTGAGTAATGTGTAACAGGAAGTGTGTGACCGTCACTGTGTTGATTAGTGTGTAACAGGAAGTGTGTGACCGTCACTGTGTTGAGTAATGTGTAACAGGAGGTGTGTGACCGTCACTGTGTTGATTAGTGTGTAACAGGAAGTGTGTGACCGTCACTGTGTTGATTAGTGTGTAACAGGAAGTGTGTGACGGTCACTGTGTTGATTAGTGTCTAACAGGAAGTGTGTGACTGTTCAAGGAAATATATAATATGTGGGAGTGACACATAGAGTGTGTGGCAGTTTTAGACAGTGTGGTACATCCCACCTTGTGCCTGGCAGGTAGTTTCACACCGCAGCTTGTGGTGGGTGGCACAAGGCACTTTGTGACAGACAGAGGCCTTGGGTTGGGTGGCACAGGCACCTTGTTGGCATAGAGCACAGGGCATTTTGTGTTAGCCAACATGTGCCACATGTTAACTTGTGCCAGGAAGCACGTGGTGCAGGACACCTTGTATCAGGTGGCACAGAGTATCATGTGACCGGAAGCAAGTGGTACATGGCACTTTTGTGTGGAGTCGCACTTGGCGCAGGGCTCCTTGTGTTGGGCGGCACAGGTTTTTTTGTGTCAGTAAGCACATGGCCCAGGGCTAGGCATGGTGGAGCGTGGCACATAATTCATTTATTGGGACACAGACAATAAACTGCAGTCTGCCTCCCATGCACTGCACATAATTCCTGGGACCCCAGGATTCAGTGAGGGGGATGGAGGATCCTGATCGCTGTCCTTCAGCACTTGGTATAAAATGCAGAGGGCTGTGAAATGTACCTGTCATGGGGGGAGGGGGGAGGGGCAACCTGGATTTTAGAGAATAGAATAATAAATGAATTTATCTTTGGAGCGGTGATTAAATCCCAGCATCAAGAATAGAAAAATCAAATTCCAAGAATGAATTACCTCGTAGATAAATAAAATCCTCCCCATTGCACCAACACTATCCACACACATATACAAATGTCCCTGTCTGGTACTACAGCTCCATTGTAAGGGTAGGACACACACCCTACCCAGATCCCCCCCAAACAGGCGTGCTCACACACACACGCCCAAATCTGCCATATCTCCTCTATTGTTCTCAAGAACCTTCTCTCCTCCTCCTCGCCTTCCCTCCCCCCCCCCACGCGCTTGTGGGTACCAGCTGCAGCGGGGCTGGGTACTGTAAGATCAGCCCTTGTCATGAGAGCCTTTCATGCATGCAGGCAATGGGCACACACAGAAACATAGACTTCAATAGACACACGGCCATAGAACATACTATCTGCAAGCATGCATACAAAGCCAAAGCATCTATTTGTGTGTGTGTATGCATGTATAGCTATGCATGCACACACACAGACAGGTGTACACAGATATGTCATCTCTGCAAGATCTGACGATTCAAATATATAAAGATATTCTTTTTATCAGTTAATCATAGCTACGTGTTGGTACCCCAGTGCACCAAAGACAGATTGTCTATCCTTTGGGTTGTTGGTCCCCTGTCTCTCTTTCTCCGTGCCCCCCCTTGACATCTCCCCCACCCCCCTTCTGTCCTCTGCGATGCTGCATTGTAAGACGCATTCAGCTCCCAATTGGGACACCCCTGGGATTTCTTCCTGCGTCCCTTCTATCTACTTGTGTTCCTCCTCCTCTACCGCCGCACAGAAAACAACCCCCCTCCTTAACCCCCTTCGACACAAGCATCGCAGGGATATCAAGAATCAGTCACTATTTAAAAAAAAAAAGAAAAAAATATTTAAAACAAAAAAAGATGGCGGCACTTACAGTCACCATGCTTAGAGAGCGCAGGTTGGATCCTGTTGATTTTCGGTTGCGTCTCTCTTGTCGCCGTGTCCCTTTCTTCAGCGTCCTGGCGTCCGAGGTGCGCCTGCCCACCCCGCCGCTCCCCTGCCCCCTCCCGGCGGCCGTCACGGGATTGAATCAAGAAACCGTAATGTGAAGAAAATTTTGTTGTTGGTTTTTTTTTTTTTTTAAATTCTCTACTGAAATATTCCCTCAGGTTTCAGACAAAAAAAAAAAAAAAGGAATATATAGGGAGAAAGATTCCCCGACGGCTCAGAAATGTCAAAAGGAATTATAAAAAAAAAAAATTTTTTTAAAAATTCCCAAAAATATAAATTTGCTCGTTGTATCTTTTATCTAAAAAAAAGGAGTGATGGAGAGAGCAGCAGAGATTTGAGGATGCGAAGGTAGTGGTGTTACGGATTGAAGGGGAGGGGGGGTTCTTTGTCTGGAAAGAAGAGGAGGGGAGGGGGGTTCTAGATTTTTGGAAGCAGGGAGTGAGAGAGAGGGAGAAGGGAGGGGTCCGAATTGGATTCCCGGTGTCTTTATCCCAAAGTAGCGTCACCTCACACTCTCTCTGCATCTGAACAGTTCAGTCCCCCCTCTCTAGTCTTATATATGGTACCCTGCATGGTGCAGCTCACCCTCCTATTGGCTAAGAATATAAAGCAGGGGGGGTTGGTTGGAATGAGCAGAGAGGGGGGGGGGGTGAATCTCCCCTCCTCTTTTCTTGTGATATTTTTTTTCCTTTCTTTGCTTCAGGCCCCCTGAGAAGAGGGACAGAGAGAGGAGGGGGGGGGGGGGGGGGGGAGTGTCACACCTGCCTAATAACACTTTATTCCTGTGTACATCTTGCTCTATCTCCATCCTTCTCTTTATAATCCACTCTTCCAATTATTCCTTATCGCCCGGTATCATTAGCTTGGACGAACTAGATCCAATATTCCCCATTCCATCATCCTAATTCTCTTATCTATCAATCTTTTGCTATTTGTTTTGTGTGTGTGTGTGTGTGTGTGCATGTTACTGAATCTTGCTGACCATCTGTTATGTACCATCCTCTCACTCGGGTTCCATCATCCGCACCTTTTCCTCCTCCATCTCTCCTGCACTTGTCATTGTTTTCTCTCTCTCTCTACCATTCAATCCATCACTGACCCCTTTCGCCTACTATCTCCCCCCCGGCCCCCTCGCACCAATCCTCATAGCTGCTGCTATCTCCCTGATGATCGAGAGAGAGAGAGAGAGAAAGTGTGATTGAGCGAGAAGGCTGGTTAAATGTACACTAATGGGGCTTTGTGTGCACAGAGCCAGCAGCGGTCCTGTCTGTGCATTACCGACCGCTTCATGCCAAGTGGGTACAGAGACAGACGGAGTGCTCTGTGATCTTTTTAACCAATGCGTCTGCTCATCTCGCTGGCTGTTTAAGGGGTTAAATGGAAAAAAGCTGAGATTTTCAACTTAATGCCCCCGCCCCCCCCCTAAACACACACGCTCCCTGCAGAGGGTTCAGCATTGTACTAAAGACAATAAGGGGGGGGGACACTGTAGAGGTGGGGGTTTCTAGACCCATTCAAATCACAGCTGTATCAGTCTGATATGAGCGACCCTGTCCGGCAGCACCTGCCCTCACTCCCTTATTTACATATACCTCTTTCCTATTCATGCCTTTAAATGCCCAGACGTGCCCCCCCCCCTCCCTCCTTAAAAAAAAAAACCCACAACCCTTTACGTGGGAGCCTTAGTCTTTCTTCACCAGGGTCTGGAGCAGGAGAATCATAGGGTACCATCAGGATATGTGTCATTGGACAGGCTGTGTGGAAAATCATGGCAGGTTTAGATGGCAGAATAAGGAGGTTGACCACCATCCACTCTGCTTCTCCAAGGAGGGATGCCAATGACTCAAACACCCTGTGTAACTGAGCTGTACTGTGGCGCTTGTGTCTATTAGTAGAGTGACAACTGTCTCGACTTGGTCAGGAAAGTCCTGTCAAGTGGGTGGGGCCAAGGTCATACTGGTTGGTAGCCCTGACTTTGCAAAGCCCAGCCACGACTGCACAGTACCTGTGGAGTGCCAGATGAATTGGACGAGCTAGGGCGGAGATGGCTAACCTTGGCACCGCAGATGTTTGGGAACTACCGGTCCCATGATGCTCAGTGAGCCGTATAACTGACTGAGCATTGTGGGAAACTTAGTCATCCCACAATAGATGGCATCCTTATGGCCAGTAGATGATATCCGTATGGCCAGTAGATGACATCCGTATGGCCAATAGATGACATCCGCATGGCCAAAAGATGACATCAGTATGGCCAGTAGATGACATCCGTATGGCCAGTAGATGACATCCATATGGCCAATAGATGACATCCGTATGGCCAGTAGATGACATCCGTATGGCCAGTAGATGACATCAGTATGGCCAGTAGATGACATCAGTATGGCCAGTAGATGACATCCGTATGGCCAATAGATGACATCCGTATGGCCAATAGATGACATCAGTATGGCCAATAGATTTTTTGGATGGCGTCCCTAGTTTTAATTAAAGCATCTTGCTCATGTTAAGCCAAGCAGAGAGAAGAGTCCAGGTGCATGCTGGGAAGACTGTTCTTCGGACAGGTGACATTAAAGGGACTGTCTGGTGCCCAAAATGCATCTTCCAAATGTTAATGTATATTAATGTGCTTTCAAAGTACAAGAAAATGCATTTTGCGTTGTTTAAATTTAAAAAAACTTACATGAATTTTTGAAATTACAGCAGTTTGCAAGAAACCAGGACTGCCCACACTAGCTGACTAAAAGTAATTTCATTTATTTATTTCTACTGCAACAATGAGAATAATTTCATTCAAATGAATTGAATTTCCTGTCTCTCTAGTGATGTGGTCAGACAATGTGTTGCACAGTTAAGAGATCCTACTGTGTGCAAGAGCAAGATTATCACATTCCACACAATGCATTCTATTCCAGCAGCACAAGAAGTGACTACCTGAAACAAAAGATTATATTCTCAGTGTCTATATAAATCAGTGCTGCCGCACCTGCAGTAAACATGCAGAGTAATCACCGGGGATGGGCTTGAGTCGAATATTAAAAATGTGATTTATACAGAATGCCTGCATCAAATCACAGTGGGAAAAAAAGCCTGTGCACTATAGAACACCCTCACATAAGCAGAGCTGAGCCACTCTACAAGTTGGCATCCCAAGTTGACCCAAATGAAACTCAACCACTCTCTCCCCTCCTGCTCATAGTCCATCTCGAACGACCTTCAGGAAAAGAAATAAAAACTGCTACTGACGAAAAACGAAAAGGAGCCCCTTGTGCGACTCATCTAAGGCTCTGGCCTCCCCACTTTTTCGCTGGGGTCAACTCACTAATAGTCGAGAACAGTGCGAGAAATTTGTCTTGGTAGGTGGACTTCCACTTCCACACGCTAATCACTATATGAAACTCCACCGCCTTCTCACCCCCACCTTGCCATCGTCCATCTCCGTCGCTCATCTCAAACGCACTTCAGTAAAAAGAAATAAAAACTGCTACTCATACAAAAAATGAGTTCGAATTGGGACGTTGACATACAACTGGCCTCCTTTACAGGTGCCAATTGCATTTAAAATAATTTTAAAAAAATATTCCCCTTCCCTCAAAACCTGATCCTGGGTTTTATTTTTGGATGGCCCATTTCCCTGTGCTAAAGATGTGGAACAAGATTGTGGGTGATCATTGGGGGACATATTTAATGAAGGTAATATTCTATTTACACAACACCCATTTTCAATGCCCACCCCCATAGCACTCAAAGGCTGGGGGGGGGTTCATTATTCAGGACCATTCCCCCACCCCTACCTGACCAACCCTAGAGGTTCGTTTCATATGTATAGTATTTATATTGTATGTCTTCTGGTGGCCTTAGGCAAACACCCAGACTGGGGTTTGGGAGGATATTTAATTATTTATTGGGGTGGGAAAGACAATTGTTGATTTAGATACCAGGGGCCTTGGGTAAACTCTGCAATAATAGAGTAGATGGGGGGGGGGGGCTTAATTATAAACCCCCATCACTGTTCGGGATGGGTATATCTATTAAGACCTTGAGCAAGTTCCTGGCCCATTAATTTTCAGGGGGCTGGGGGTCATTTGGCAGGTTCCTAGCCCCATTCATTGCAGTGGGGTGGGCAGAGCCTCAAGTCCTGCCCACCCATATTTATTATCGGTGCCAGAACATAGGCAGCTTATGGCACCATTCTTTTTATAGCAGGGCACTCATATATTAGAGGTGCCGGAGGGGGTCATTTGGGGGAGCCCCCGGAATGTGGTTTACGCTAGTAGATGGTTTATCTATTTATTTTCTGGGGAAGAACTATTTATGTTAAGTCCAACTCAGTAGTTAATCTTAGCCTAAAAAGCATGTTTCCCCCCTTCCTCCCCTGAAACGAATGGGAGTGAGCATTTGGGGGGGGGGGGGGGGGGCAGGAGTCTGTTCGAGTTAAGACTTAGTTACCAACTCGACCTCCAATCTCTGCCTGCCCCATCCTTCCCCACTCTCAATCTTCCTGTTCACATTAGCATTCACTGTCATCCTTCCTAACTGTTCACATTCCCATTCGTATTAATCTCATTGCCATTCATACAGACTTTCCTTCCTTCCATCTCATACCTCTCAATTTAATCAGGATGTCGGGGGGGTGGGGGGTGGGGGTGGAGCTTGGGGGGGAGTTGAGTGTCTGCGCTAGCTCGCACGTGCAGTATGCGTTCTCCACTGTCCCTTTTTTAAACAAAGACCACGGGTCATCAATTGAATGATACATCACAGAAGTCATGTCAAATGTCCAGAGAGGGACACTTTTATTTTTGTGGGAGTGGCTGAAGGTGCCGCTGTGGGCGGGGTTTTATTGGAACATTTTCAGCAACTTTATGGCCAACTGGTAGCTATTTATGTAAACTGATAAGTCATTTAGAATAAGAATAAAGTATTTTACGTACTGAAACTAATATAGCCACACATTTACTGCAGTTATATTGCTGTGGAGCTCTGTGATACAGTTATACAAAACAAAAAATTCTGAGCTCCCAGAAAAAAGAGAAGACGATAGAGGAGGAAAGAACTTAGCTCCGCCCAGATCTGACAATGTGTGCCAGCGCAAGCAACACAACACATGGTGGGCATGCTACGTGCCACAATATGCATAGCTCCCAACTTTGCCCCCCCCCCCCGGACAAAATAATCTATACACTGTGTTAGCAGAAATCCAAGAAAAGTCATAGAAAAAGAGAAATATAAGTTTTAAAGGTGTCTGTGATTCGACCGCTCACGACATCACCTGTGGCTTGAACTCATTTTCAGCGAGAAATGTGTAATTTGCATATCAAGCCACAAGGTGATGTCATAAGCAGCCGACACCACAGAAACTTTTAAAAACATATGACATTTTTTTCCTACCTTTTAATAATAATAATAATAATAATAATAATAATTGGGAGGGATGCAAGTACTTTAAAGGACAACTGTCTGCAAAAAATGAAGCTATGTTTAATTGAAGTATTGAGCCCTCTGTGCTCCATACAGCTCTATCAGGGGCCGGACATGTTCGCAATCTTGGGTCAGGTGAAGGAACAGCTATATGGAGCAAAGAGGGCTTAATAAAGTACTTTATTTGTATTCTTCAAGCATTGTCTAAAAGTCAATCTTCGCAGCAATATAACAATGGAATTAAAATTCGTTTTTTGGGGTTTTTTTTTTTACGACAGTTGTCCTTTAAGATGGAGAAACTGGACTTTTTAATTATAAATACTTTATGGTTTATTAAGAGCAGTGCAGTGTGACAGATCCAGGGAAGACCCCATAAGAATGGTACTGTCTCAGGATTGGTCCCTCCGCTCTCTCACTTTTCCTGTTTAGGATCAGATGGCAAGGCCTAGTCGTCAAGCCCCCCCCCCTCCCCTACCCTCTTAAGGTTGTGGCTAGAACCATATGCCACTAATTACCTCTAGGACTACACATCTGTCACCCTGTCTTCTCCCCCTGCCTCTACATCAGTTGCAATCTGCCCACCCAGTGCATCTCAATTAGATAGGAGGGATGCAGAACTCCCTGACTCATCCTAGTTACCCCCCTGTTCCCACTGTACCAGAGACTCGGGAAAGTAAATGTAACACTGTAAGCTTGAATCATAATGTATATATAGTACATGAGTGTACATACATCTATATGTACGTCTACTTTGATATTCAGAGCGATACAAATATATAGTATTAAAAGAAATCAAGAATTAAGAGATAATAGCCTAAAAAACAAACAAACATATATTACATATTAACTTTTACAAACTCAGTGTTATAATCCTGTAATATCAAGTCTATGGGAAGAACAATAAAACCATATTGATATATACAAGTGTGTTTAAACCACATAAATATTTCATGAATTATTACGCTGAGCAGTAATTATATAGTTCTGCCTCGTATTACATTAGACATCTGTTCTCATTATCGTATCACATGCTCTGATTTTTTTTTTGATTTTTTTTTGAGGTATTAGAGTATATAATTATGGTGCATGGCACAGTATTATTTAATAAAGCACTGCACCTAATTTTTATATTATAGGTTTACATGTTGTTTATTTTATTGTTGGTTATTTTCATTGTTATAATTATATATGTGTGCCGTTCGGTGGATTCACCCCATCTGTGTGTTAGTATAAGACTATTATTATTTTATTTAAAATAAGTTTTATTTTCTTATTTTATCTAGTTTGTTTGAAATTCCGAAATTTTAAAAGTAAAAACTACCATGGAATGTTTGTTATTCAAGAACAGTCTAAGCGATTGGAATATTGTTTCTAGTGCCATAGAGAGGGCAGATTTTATACAGTTCAATATTACGATTATTTTTTTGAAGAATAAAGCATTAAGTAAAGGAGATGGGAAAACCCCTTCCACCGGAACTTCAGCAGAACTTCAAACAAAATTTGCACACACCAAACAAGGCGTAAGGCCTGCTTTTTCCTACAGAAGTCACGCGTGCACAGAGCTACCACCACCACTGCAAAGGATTCTGGGTAGGCATATGCAAGTCTGGTCAGCTATGATCACCTTTGTTTTGTAAAAATAACATCCCAAGGATATACTTGGAAAGCCAAGATTAAACAGTTGGTCATTATTGTTATTAATTTAATTAAAAAAAAAGAAGTGCAGGATCATAGTTTATGGTTGTCTTTCTGCCAAGATTGTAACACAGACAAAAACACCCAGAGAAAAGGAAAAATACTTCCCTGTAGGAAGTTTTACCCGCTGCCCAAAGATTCTCCTTCTATTCCCCATAGCTCAGATATCGACAGTGGAGACAGTGGAATATGGATAAAAGGATATATTGGGCTCTGTGAATTAAAAAAAAGATAATCGGAAGCAATAGTATAATATTGTTAACGCATATAATTACATAGAATTCACACGTGTGATGCATTTTTTTTTTAAAAATTGTCAAATATATTGCATGGTGGAGAATGCAGGTTGCTAGCGTCTAGATCAGGGGTAGAAAACCTTGTTTTGGTCTGTATTTCCCTTGATGCTTTAGACTTTAGAGCATTTTGGGAGATGCAGTCCACAACATCTGGAGTGCCGAAGTTTGCCTACCCCTGGTCTAGATGTGTCGGCTGTTACAATCCTGTGGATACGCGGTCTGAGGATCCAAGTCAAGCTAGAAATTACTACAAATGTAGGACATTTTCATTGTGCCGATTATCGATTGATCAAGAGCTCAGCTGGGCAGGGTAATATACCAAGGGGGCTGCCCACTGAATACACTGTATTGGCTTGCGCTGTGTGGCGAATCTGCAACTTGTGGCAAAATCCACATTTTGGGGAATAACTGATCATTTTGCATAAGTGATTTCTGAATAAGGGACACTCAAACGATATATATATAGATGAAGTATATGAATAAAAAAAAACATATATTTTTCTAACAAACAGAAAGAAGAAAAAATACTTTTTTTTGTCTAGTGTGAGGGAACTTGGCTGCCCTGAAAATACAGGGAATTTAAAACTTTCCAAACCTAAAAACCAATACTTTGATTTATTTTACAGAACCAAATATTGTTGAGTGTATTTTTTTTTTTTTTTTACTATTAATGTACTATAAATAATAATGTATATTAAAACTTTATGCCTTAAGCCACTATAAAATGGACCCCGCAATTGTATTAACCAGTCTGTAACGCCTGACGCAAAAAAGAATGGATAATATTCGACCTATCTCGCTAGCAGGGTTTGAGTTTCGTGTTTTTCCATTCCTCTTTTCCTTCCTCTGTGTCCTCTGGCGCAGTTGTTATCTATATATTTGGTGGGCATTAGAGTTAGGAATTGGGTTGACGAATTAGGGATTAGGTTTGTAGATCAGGGACTGACAGAGATTACTAATTAGGGACCATTACATCCAGATAATGGGCTAAAGTGGGCCATAGGTTTAGGAATTAGGGTAGAAATTGGGGATTAGGGACTGACGTTTGAGATTTAGGATTGGGGTTCATTAGATCTAGGTATTGCGCTAAGGTGGGCATTAGGGTTAGGGATTGGGATTAGGCGGGTTTTGGTGTTGGTTTTAGGGCTAGAGATTAGGAATTTACAATAGTAATAAGGTAGTAAGGATCATTAGATCTAGGTATTGGGTTAAGGTGGGCAACTGTATGTTCTCTGCTGACTTTATTTTTCTAATATTTAAAAGAGTAGTACTGTGTTAGCCATGCAAATAAAGGTGGAGTTATACCATTTATTGGATAACTTTTTTCCAAACATCAAATAAACCTCAGAGTAAGGAGAATATTAGGGCAATTCCCTGCCCCGAGTTCCATCAAACATATCTTGTTTTGTAACGTTTAACACTTTGGCTCCATAATCTTTTGAAGGAGGTGTTTACAGAGGCGACAAATCGGATCCTGGTATCAGGAGTAGGCCGTAGAGGAGTGTTGTCCGACTTTTTAACGTCGCGGGGCCTCATACCAGCCATTATTCATTTCCTGGAAGTCATGCAAAGGAATCTATCAAAGCCCTTGAGGCCCGCATGCTACAGACTGCAGCCAAAACGAGGAGAGCAGGAGTGGGAGGATCGGTACATGCTGCAAACCTCATATTTGTGTTCATTTAACACCCAGAAGGTAGAATTTCACATTAAAATGAATTCATCTATTTTTAACTTGCACTAGTCCCGTAAAAAAGTATTAGAACGTAGAACCGGCGCCAAATCTAGAACGTTATACCAGGAAGGAAAATTTGAGTTATATAACATGACATCCATATGTAGCAGAATTTGGGATTATACCCCTCACAGTGATGTTCCAATGGAGATCTTATCATGCCGTATTATCATGGAACTCTGTGCATCATGTCACCCCCCTACATCATTTAGAGGACAAGTCTCATT
This sequence comes from Pelodytes ibericus, assembly GCA_036172795.1. Taxonomy (NCBI): domain Eukaryota; kingdom Metazoa; phylum Chordata; class Amphibia; order Anura; family Pelodytidae; genus Pelodytes; species Pelodytes ibericus. The sequence goes on along the minus strand of CM069858.1, from coordinate 212,858,486 downwards.
GTGAGAGCACAATCCCCGTCTGTTTAGCCTTTCTTTCTAATCCAATTTCCACTTTCTAATTTTATTTCCATTTACTTAATTTGTTCCTGTCCCAATTGTCTTGTGGGAAAAGCAACAAAAATATAAAAATAAAAAAATTAAACAAATAATAACTCTGCTCAGGGTAATTATCCCAATGTGGAGTCCTGTCCCGCGTACAGAGAAACTTATATTTTGCGTTAACCCTTTGAATTTTCGCGAACACGCAAGTTCTGTGGAACAGCGCGATTAAAGGGACTCTTCCACCATTATATAATCATTTTTAAAAACGTCTCCGTCTTAAATCGATTGTTTTTAAAATCTGTTTGGCGTTTAAAAAAAAAAAAAAAAAAAGAAATTGGATACAAAAACAAAATCTTCTAACAAACGTATTTTTTTTTTGCCCATGACCTGCATTTCAATGGGAACTGTGTAATTTGCATACCGTGCCACAGGTGATGTCATAAGCAGGAGACTGACCACAGACACATTTGAAGCACACTTTTCTCCTAATTCAGCCATTTTCTTGCAGTTTTGCTAACACAATGTATAGATCATTTTCAATCATTGCTTATGCCCTACATGCACAGCAAAAACAATATTCAGGTGATACAGTCCCTTTAAGTTATTTGTAACAATGTGTTTGCCATACACAGTAACAAATGCATAAAAAAAATGCATGTGTAACGCACTAAGATAAAGATAGGGTTAGAGTACTGTAATCCAGGCCATTTCAAGTTACGCCAAGTCATTAAAGTACAAGAGACAGTAATGCTAAACCCTCTGTGCAAATAAGCAATTATTCAAGATAGATCTCCATACTGTACTCCATGTCTCTGAGCAGTAATGTATACCTATTAAAGGGACAGTACGCCCCTTTTCTGTATCAAACAGGCGACAGGAAAAGGGCTAACGTTTGCAATCTAGCATGTCGCAGTGTGCCGTGCATATGGGTAGTATAATACTGTCTGTACTTTATTATAACTCTCCCTGGCTTCCTCTTTGCTCCAGATTGTGTTATCTGTCACCATGCTGGCTTCTCCTGGCAGATGCTGAGGGGTCAGAGGTCATTGTCTTTCCCTGCATACATCTGTCTACATTTGTGGGCTCTCCAGAAGCCCCCCACCCCCGGTGTCTGCTTCCGTCCTTTCTCAGTCCCTTGACTTGTATATGTTTGTTTCAGTGGGTGTGAAGGACCCTGCCACAGAAGGCTGTTATCCTAATTGGACCCCAACTATCTAACCTACCTGAGCAGCATGCCAGCTTTCCTACAAACTCAATTCCGGCTCTTGACAGAAAGGAATTGGATCGAGGGGCTCTTTCTTATTAGATTTACTTCCCTTAGTCTTAAATACAGGGGTCGGCACCCGTAGTGTTCATGGGGGGGGCATTTACTGGGGTCTAAGGTAGAAAATTTAGACGAATGTCAAAAAAAAAAAAAAAAATCACTTGCCCGTCACAAACATCACAATTAGCCACTGGACCTACTAGGAGGATAAACTGGCATGGTACATCTCTGACTGGTCGCCTTGTGTTCACGTGGCCTTTTTTGTGGCAGTTTTCCATTCAGTTTTGTTTACTTCTGGTGCCCATACTCCCAATTCTATCACCTCCCTGTGCCGGTCATTCCATCCCTGCCTGTCCCCATCTCCGCCACTTTCCCTTCTAGTTCCCACCTGTGTCGCCCCATATTTTCTTGTTCCCCTTTCGGTTTGTGCCCACTTATCCCAGTCCCACGTCTGCAAGTTCTCTTTCCCTTCTTGTTCACTTCCCCCTTTCAGGGCAGCTCTTGGGACTGGGATTGTGGGGTTAGGGGCAGACATGAGACTATATAGTAACACTGAGCCTGCAGTGGTGTGATATGGGGAGACCCGAACGTGGGGTGTCTTCACTCTGTCTGTAGAATACATTTTAATGGTTGCCTGGGCACCAAGGGAAGTGTAGCCCATTATATCTGGAGTCCCACAGTGGGCATATCAGTGGGAAAAGCAATGTGTAAATATGTTCATCCTAGCATTCCTCACCTAATCTCTCGCTCTCCAGCTGATCTGGACATTATTTCCCATCATGCTCATGCAACTCACTGAATCAGGCCATGGGTCATACAAAACACATGCATGGTGTGGGAAATAAATAATGCGGTGGGGGTGCTTTTACAGAGGTGGGTCCTTCACTTTTTCAATTTAGAACACAATGCTGGGTCTGTTACTACTCATCCTTTTTGTTAGAATTTTAAATATATATATATATATATTACACATACACACTGTTGACAAAGAATTACTGTGGGTTTTATTGCTGTGGGGCTCTGTAATACACTCACGCACTGCAAATTACTGTGAGTTTAATGCTGTGGAGCTCTATGATACACTCACACACTGCACATTACTGTGAGTTTTATTGCTGTGGAGTCTGTAATACACTCACGCACTGCAAATTACTGTGAGTTTAATGCTGTGGAGCTCTATGATACACTCACACACTGCACATTACTGTGAGTTTTATTGCTGTGGAGCTCTGTGATACACTCACACACTGCACATTACTGTGAGTTTTATTGCTGTGGAGCTCTGTGACACACTCACACACTGCACATTACTGTGAGTTTTATTGCTAGGGAGCTCTGTGATACACTCACACTGCACATTACTGTGAGTTTTATTGCTGTGGAGCTCTGTGATACACTAACACACTGCACATTACTGTGAGTTTTATTGCTGTGGAGCTCTGTAATACACTCACACACTGCACATTACTGTGAGTTTTATTGCTGTGGAGCTCTGTGATACACTAACACACTGCACATTACTATGAGTTTTATTGCTGTGGAGCTCTGTAATACACTCACACACTGCACATTACTGTGAGTTTCATTGCTGTGGAGCTCTGTGATACACTCACACACTGCACATTACTGTGAGTTTTATTGCTGTGGAGCTCTGTTATACACTCACACACTGCACATTACTGTGAGTTTTATTGCTGTGGAGTTCTGTGATACACTCATACACTGCACATTACTGTGAGTTTTATTGCTGTGGAGTCTGTGATACACTCACATACTGCACATTATTGTGAGTTTTATTGCTGTGGAGTCTGTGATACACTCACACATTGCACATTATTGTGAGTTTTATTGCTGTGGAGCTCTGTGATACACTCATACACTGCACATTACTGGGGATTTTATTGCTGTGGAGTCTGTGATACACTGAAACACTGCACATTATTGTGAGTTTTATTGCTGTGGAGTCTGTGATACACTGACACACTGCACATTACTGGGGTTTTTATTGCTGTGGAGTGTGTGATACACTCACAGACTGCTACGAGCTTTATCGCTGTGGAGCTCTGTGATACACTCACACACTGCACATTACTGTGAGTTTTATTTCTGTGGAGTTCTGTGATACACTCACACACTGCACATTACTGTGAGTTTTATTGCTGTGGAGTTCTCTGTGATACACTCACACATTGCACATTACTGTGAGTTTTATTGCAGTGGAGCTCTGTGATACACTCACATACTGCACATTACTGTGAGTTTTATTGCTGTGGAGCTCTGTTATACACACACACGGCACATTACTGTGAGTTTTATTGCTGTGGAGCTCTGTAATACACTCACACACTGCACATTACTGTGAGTTTTATGGCTGTGGAGTCTGTGATACACTCACACACTGCACATTACTGTGAGTTTTATTGCTGTGGAGCTCTGTGATACACTCACACACTGCACATTACTGTGAGTTTTATTGCTGTGGAGCTCTGTGATACACTCACACACTGCACATTACTGTGAGTTTTATTGCTGTGGAGTCTGTGATACACTCACACACTGCACATTACTGTGAGTTTTATTGCTGTGGAGTCTGTGATACACTCACACACCGCACATTACTGTGAGTTTTATTGCTGTGGAGCTCTGTGATACACTCACACACTGCCCATTACTGTGAGTTTTATTGCTGTGGAGCTCTGTGATACACTCACACACACTGCACATTACTGTAAGTTTTATTGCTGTGGAGCTCTGTGATACACTCACACACTGCACATTACTGTGAGTTTTATTGCTGTGGAGCTCTGTGATACACTCACACACACTGCACATTACTGTAAGTTTTATTGCTGTGTAGCTCTGTGATACACTCACACACTGCACATTACTGTGAGTTTTATTGCTGTGGAGCTCTGTGATACACTCACACACTGCACATTACTGTGAGTTTTATTGCTGTGGAGCTCTGTGATACACTCACACACTGCACATTACTGTGAGTTTTATTGCTGTGGAGTCTGTGATACACTCACACACTGCACATTACTGTGAGTTTTATTGCTGTGGAGTCTGTGATACACTCACACACCGCACATTACTGTGAGTTTTATTGCTGTGGAGCTCTGTGATACACTCACACACCGCACATTACTGTGAGTTTTATTGCTGTGGAGTCTGTGATACACTCACACACTGCCTATTACTGTGAGTTTTATTGCTGTGGAGCTCTGTGATACACTCACACACACTGCACATTACTGTAAGTTTTATTGCTGTGGAGCTCTGTGATACACTCACACACTGCACATTACTGTGAGTTTTATTGCTGTGGAGCTCTGTGATACACTCACACACACTGCACATTACTGTAAGTTTTATTGCTGTGGAGCTCTGTGATACACTCACACACTGCACATTACTGTGAGTTTTATTGCTGTGGAGCTCTGTGATACACTCACACACTGCACATTACTGTGAGTTTTATTGCTTTGGAGCTCTGTGATACACTCACACACCGCACATTACTGTGAGTTTTATTGCTGTGGAGTCTGTGATACATTCACACTGCACATTACTGTGAGTTTTATTGCTGTGGAGTCTGTGATACACTCACACACTGCCCATTACTGTGAGTTTTATTGCTGTGGAGCTCTGTGATCCACTCACACACACGGCACATTACTGTAAGTTTTATTGCTGTGGAGCTCTGTGATACACTCACACACTGCACATTACTGTGAGTTTTATTGCTGTGGAGCTCTGTGATACACTCACACACACTGCACATTACTGTAAGTTTTATTGCTGTGGAGCTCTGTGATACACTCACACACTGCACATTACTGTGAGTTTTATTGCTGTGGAGCTCTGTGATACACTCACACACTGCACATTACTGTGAGTTTTATTGCTGTGGAGCTCTGTGATACACTCACACACTGCACATTACTGTGAGTTTTATTGCTGTGGAGTGTGTGATAAAATTGTGATATGTTCTATAGGTCAGTGCAACACTGTGATATGTTAAGATGGCCAATGTAAAGGGGGTGTGGCTATATAGTGTCATGTTTATGAGGTGGGTGTGTTAGCTATAGAGCCACATCCACCTGGACCATCAAAAAAATTCCTGTATCCAGGTGTCAGTGACACTATGCTCGGCCCTGTATATCAGCTAATGTGTATGTAGTATATTTTATATACGTTTACATCCATGTCCTAGACTTACTTGCATCCATATGTATTTTATTGTATTGGACTTGCTGCCCTAGACTTACTTAAAATGAGAGAAATATCAATGTATTCTTCCTGGTAAAACACTTTATAAATAAATAAATCTACTCTTAATTATTTCTTGGACTATAGATAATAATGGAGAGAAGGATGGGATTTCTATAATGGAGTGAGAGGGTGGGGGTTACATAAAGGAGAAAGCTGTGATTTCTATAATGGAGTGAGGGGGTGGGGTTTATGTAACAATGAGGGTACTGCTTTCTATAAAGGACTGGGGGGATTTATATAATGATTTCTATACTGGAATGAGGGGGTGGGGTTTATTTGATGGGGAAAGTAGTGATTTATATACTGGAATGAGGGGGTGGGGTTTATATAATGGGGAAAGTAGTGATTTATATACTGGAATGAGGGGGTGGGGTTTATATAATGGGGAAAGTAGTGATTTATATACTGGAATGAGGGGGTGGGGTTTATATAATGGGGAAAGTAGTGATTTATATACTGGAATGAGGGGGTGGGGTTTATATAATGGGGAAAGTAGGGTTTTATATACTGGAATGAGGGGGTGGGGTTTATATAATGGGGAAAGTAGTGATTTATATACTGGAATGAGGGGGTGGGGTTTATTTGATGGGGAAAGTGGTGATTTATTTACTGGAGTAAGGGGTGGGCTTTATTTAATGGGGAAAGTGGTCATTGACAATTGAATATGATATAGGATTGTGTAAAGCGGTAAAGGTCTTTTCCTGAATTACCCTTGGTTGGGCCCTTGGTTGGGTCCGTGGCTGGGCCTGTGGTTGTTGGGTGAAGTGGTGGGAGATTTATATTATTTGGTTGAGATTTATATTGAGGTTGGGTCTGTAGTTGGGCCCGTGGCTGGGTCTGTGGTTGGGCCCGTGGCTGGGTCTGTTGTTGGGCCCGTGGTTGGGCCCTTGGTTCGGTCTGCAGTTGGGTCCGTGGTTGGGCCCTTGGTTGGGCCCGTGGTTGGGTCTGAGGTTGGGCCCGTGGTTGGGTCTGAGGTTGGGCCCTTGGTTGGGTCTGTGGTTGGGTCCGTGGTTGGGCCCTTGGTTGGGTCTGTGGTTGGGCCCTATGTTAGGCCCGTGGTTTGGCCCTTGGTTGGGTCTGTGGTTGGGTCTGAGGTTGGGCCCTTGGTTGGGTCTGTGGTTGGGTCTGTGGTTGGGTCCGTGGTTGGGCCCTTGGTTGGGTCTGTGGTTGGGTCCGTGGTTTGGCCCTTGGTTGGGTCTGTGGTTGGGCCCTTGGTTGGGTCTGTGGTTGGGCCCATGGTTGTTGGGTAAGTGGGGGGAGATTTATATTATTACAGAAAGTAATTGCTTTTCCCAATGAGGGATGGAGATGATTTATGATGGAGGGTCTCCAAGTGGAACCGGGGGAAACTCATTGGAAATCTGCTATGGGTTAAAGAGTCTCGACTTCTTAATCAATCAATGCATTGATCAGTGTGAGTGCTGCAGATAACCCATCCACTTCCAGACCAGCAGGATCATTAATTATTGATCAGAGCTAATGGCTGGTAATTGAGAGTGGAGAAGAGGATGGTGGGACGATTAATTATTCAGCAGAGACAAAAGAGAACTGATTCTTTTACAGACCTTAAAAATACACAGTGTACCAACTGGAAAATAAAGAAATGGAAGCACTTAGACATAAACATAAGATGTGTAATAAGATGATTTCTCTCCAGTGTGATAATGGGGAACTCTAGAGGGCCGCTGACTGGCTAAGATGATAAATAAGCCTTTATATTATGACTTATCAATGCACTGATCAGAGAACGCCCTGACAGTAGAGAATAAGTAGTCTTTAAATAAATCTGGAACCTTGGCCAGGGCTGACCTGGGATCCGCCATCTCGCCCCCCCCTCCCCCCCCCCCCCCCCCCGCCAGGGAAACAATACTGCGTGCTGTGAAGCAAGATATCCATCATGGAAAGAGTGTTAACCCCTTCATGACCAGACTGGACATTTTGGAATGTTGTGCGTTAGTGACCGAGGCTGTTTTAACACTTCTGAGGTGTTTGTGTTTAGCTTTAATTTTCTTCTTTGTCAGTTGCTGCACCCACACATATTATATATTGGTTTTTTTCAGGACAAGAAGGGCTTTCTTTTCATGACATTATTTTGTTCATATCATTTATTGTATTGTGTAAAAAATAGTAAAATATGGTTAAAATTAAAAAAAAATAAACACTTTTCCTGACTGTTCTTTGTAAATTCTTTTACTAAGCTTCAAAAGCTAATGAAAAAACGTGCTAAATAGATTCGACTATAGGTCCTGAGTTCAGAAATACCCAATGTTTATATGTTTTTTTGCTTTTTTTTGCATGTTTTAGGTTAATAAATACAAGTAGCATTTAGCTGTTTCCAAAACCATTTTTTTTAAAAATTAGCCTTAGTGACACTGTAACACCGATATCGGACATGAATCACTGAATAACCCCCCACATGTACACATTTTTTATAAAGTAGACATCCCAGGGCATTCAACTTGGGGTAATTTGACACTTTTCACTCTGTCATTTTACCACCAATCTTTGACAAGTTTTGGCGTAGTAATTTTGTGTGTGTTTTATTTCCACACACTTTGAAACTTAGGTATGAATTTAAAGGGACTGTTCTATTTTATTGCCAAACAAAACCCCAATATATGTTCAGCAACTTCCCCTGAGTATAGCGGTACCCCACATGTATAGGTCTGCTAGGTTTATGTGGCAGGTACAGGCAGGGCCGTCTTTAATAGTGATTGGACCCTGAGCAAGCATTTGCTTGGGCCCCCTGGACCCTGCCCCCTCCCCTGCATGCAATCCCGCCATCCATCGCAATGTTACCCCCCCCCCACACACATATGCCATAATTGTTGTGCCATTCAGATGCCAGTAATATTGTGCCATTCAGAGTGCAGTATTATTGTGCCAGTCAGAGCCCAGTAATATTGTGCCATTCAGAGCCCAGTAATATTGTGCCAGTCAGAGCCCAGGAATATTGTGCCAGTCAGAGCCCAGGAATATTGTGAAATTCAGACCCCAGTAATATTGTGCCAGTCAGATGCCCAGTAATATTGTGCCAGTCAGATGCCTGTAATATTGTGCCAGTCAGATGCCCAGTATTATTGTGCCAGTCAGATGCCCAGTATTTTTGTGCCAGTCAGAGCCCAGTAATATTGTGCCAGTCAGATGCCCAGTATTATTGTGCCAGTCAGATGCCCAGTAATATTGTGCCAGTCAGAGCCCAGTAATAATGTGCCAGTCAGATGCCCAGTATTATTGTGCCAGTCAGAGCCCAGTAATATTGTGCCATTCAGATGCCCAATATTATTCTGCCATTCAGATGCCCAGTTATATTGTGCCAGTCAGAGCCCAGTAATATTGTGCCAGTCAGATGCCCAGTATTATTGTGCCAGTCAGAGCCCAGTAATATTGTGCCATTCAGATGCCCAATATTATTCTGCCATTCAGATGCCCAGTAATATTGTGCCAGCCAGAGCCCAGTAATATTCTGCCATTCAGATGCCCAGTAATATTCTGCCATTCAGATGCCCAGTAATATTCTGCCATTCAGATGCCCAATATTATTCTGCCATTCAGATGCCCAGTAATATTCTGCCATTCAGATGCCCAGTAATATTGTGCCATTCAGATGCCCAGTAATATTGTGCCAGCCAGAGCCCAGTAATATTCTGCCAGCCAGATGCCCAGTATTATTCTGCCAGCCAGATGCCCAGTATTATTCTGCCATTCAGATGCCCAGTAATATTCTGCCAGCCAGCCCCCCGCCACCCCCCCCCCCCCCGTTCCCAAGTACTTACATGAACCTGCTCCGTGTCCCCTGCCGGATGTCTCCGCTGTGCAGTCTTCCCTCTTGCACGGACGAGGGAAACAGTCATCGGATGTCAGTTTTTTTTTTTTTTTCCCGGCCGTCGCATCCGTCGGATGCGGTTTGCCGGAAAAAAGCGTTCACAAGCGCAATGCGCTGTGAACGCGGCAAGCAGGGCTGGGGGCCCACGGGACAGCTGCCTTGGGGCCCCCCAGGAGTAAATGGGCCCAGGGCAGCTGCCCCGTTTGCCCCGCGTTAAAGACGGCCCTGGGTACAGGGCAAAATTTAGGATATGGTTATTGCAGCTTTAAAACGTGTATTTATTATGTAATACTTGTGACTACATTTCCTATCATGCTCAGCCAGCCAAAAGCTACCGTAGCAGAATAGGAAATGTAGTCTATAGTAGGAAGCACCGATTTTTGCTATCCTTGCTATCCTGCGGCTGCATGGATCAAATATCCAGCTGCTGCGGGCCCCTATCTACTGCTGGGGGCCAATGCAAAGCACTGGCCCCACTAGCAGTCTTTTTTTTTTTTTTTAAATAAAATATCCCTAGAGGACCACAGACAGACATAACATGTCATTGGTCCACTACGGAATAACTTCTTATTTGTATACAATTTATTATTATTATTTACATTTTTTTTATTTATTTAATTTTTTTACATTTTTTTATTTTTATTTAACTCTAACCTTAACCCTATGGTTAGGGTTAGTACAAACCCTAATTCTAACTCTAGGATTAGGGTTTTGATGAACTCTAACCCTAAACCAAGAGTTAGGATTAGCACAATAGGAAAAAAAAAATTAAAAAAAAAAAAATCATTTGTGGGGGCTGGTTGTTAGTGGGGGGGACCAGGGGGAGACTTGACACACTATATTTAGTCTCTCCCTGCCCCACGATCACCGTGGAGCAGGGAGAGACTATAGCTGTCAAAGCAGGCACCTGCTTTGACAGCTATTAACATCCGGGCGCTGTGATTGGCTGTCACAGTGCCCGGATGTTTTGGGGGGTCCTCAACCGACATGGCTGAAGTGTCTTGGTAGCGTGCATACCGCGATCAGACCTGCATGACGGTCCTGGACCATCATCGGTCACAAATGGAGATTTCCCTATGACGGTCCAGGACCGTCATCGGTCGCGAAGGGGTTAAAGGGACTCTGCCGGGGCGTGGCTGACCGCCGAGTGGAATGGCCGCATAGTTTGATCGCTCCGTGATCCCTCCGGCCAACACGCAGCACAACAGCACAAAAAACAACAATGGGGCAGAAATAAAAAGCAGCCAAATGAACCCGAAACACCGGGGACCAAAGCCAAACACCCGTCATCCTCCCTCAGGGAATACTTTAGAACCCCGGCGGACCTGACTTCACAGACGGACTCTGATGCCTACTCTCCCGCCAACTCCTTGGACTCAGAGGATCCGACCACGCATGCCCACGAGGCACCAGACCCTCCGGCTTCGGCAGAGGCGATTAACATCTTCTCCTCAGCCCCATGGAAGACGGATTTTAGCACGCTCCTGACTGAGATCAAACAGACAGTCGTGGATGCAATGGGTACGCTCCGAGCCGACTTAGATGCAGTGGACCAAAGGCTTAAAAACAGGGAGTTAGAGGCGGCAAAGCAAGAGATCCAGCTCACTAAGATCTCACGCCTCTCAGCCCATCACACTCAATGCCTAGCCAACTATCATCGCCGGATTGAAGACTTAGACAACCGAGGATGACGCAATAATATCAGGGTCCGGGGCCTCCCAGAAGCCATGGGACAAGAGGTCGAAGACTCTGCAAAACTGGTCACGCGAGTCTTTAACGACCTTTTAGGCCGACCTAGAGAAACTCCGATCCATATGGACCGCGCACATAGAGCCCTCCGGCCGAAGGGCCCTCCACCCGCTCCACCCAGAGACGTAATCTGCCGGATCTCCGACTTCCAGCTTAAGGAAGAGATCCTCAAAGCTGCAAGAGGTACCAGGCCCTACACTTTTGAAGGCTCAGAGATCTCATTTTTCCAAGACTTATCGGACCTCACCTTGCAGACACGAAGGGTGTTGAGACCGCTCACCGCAGAACTCCAACGACGTGGATTCCAATACCACTGGGGCTTCCCCTTTAGCCTCAACATACGCACCCCCAACGGCCCAAAGGTTCTTCGTTTCCACCACGAATTGGCAGCCATCCTAGACGACCTAGATCTAACGCACCTGGTGATTCCTGATTGGACCACAACCGATACATCACACCGCAGGCGCCCGTCTGCTACCCAGCAACCTCGCAGGCAAAGACCGAGGGCCATGAGACGCCCACCTGAGTCCTTCACCACTACCCTGTCTCCTGCTCGTCGAAGAGGCCCTGATCCAATCACGGCGGAACATGCCCACGAAGAATGAGCAAAAATTACCCCCTGGAATCTGAGTGAGTACACTTTTTAGACATACAACATGTGTCCAGGGGTGACTTTCTCACGACACTCTGGTCGTCACCCACACATGAAGCCCGGACAGATCTCCTCTCCCTCCCATGCTTACCACTGCGGAACCCTGTCCCCCCCCCGCCATGAAGCATTTGGCTCCCCCATAGTGAGACACATCTGGAACCCGCCACCACACCATCCTCACGACCCCATGGATTCCCCCCGAACTAAACCATCAGTAGCACTACGATCACCGGAGTATCGCCGTCAATTTGGGAGGGAGTCTTTTGGGAACATCGGGAGGGGGGCCTATAAATTGTTGTTATCAGATGGGGAATGTGATGAGAATCAATGATGTGCCAGGTAGCAGGTCATTCCACCTCTGGACTCCCCCCACACCTCCCCATACCATAATGCTTCACCGCAGCCCATCCATACGCAGGTGAGAAATGGAAGGAGACGGAACCACCTTCACTGGACATCTCCACCCCTGTTTACAGCCCCATACTCGGCAACAACTAGCGTAAATTGTTGCCCACGCTCACTCAATTCCCCCCACAACCCGTGTGGTAATCTCCATGCCGTGATTTTCAAAAATGTTTTAATGTTGTGTTCACTGTTGCTGGAGGGATCGCGATCCCCAAGTTGTATTACAGTTCTATTTTTATTATTATTGCCAGGGAGATACGGGCAGGTAACCCGGGATTTTCACCGGTAGTGTGCCTGCTTGTCTCACCCTCCCCCCCCCCCCCCCCTTTTTCCTACAAGAAAAACTATGCGGAACGTCCTTGGCGGCTAGCACGCTTTCCCGTAACCTTGTGCGTCCAGGATTGATTGGCAGGAGCAGAGACTCTCAACTGGTTTTTGAGGTCGCCTCTTCTCACTGCCAATAGACGCCTCCGGTTCCTCCTGTTAACTGACCCCCTTACTTCCCCTCCCCATTATTCACGTCACTGAACCCCCCCCCCCCCATACCGACACCTACTCCTTATCCCTGCCCCCCCCTTTTTTTTTTTTTTTTTTTTTATAAGGAAGGGAGTAAAACTATCCCCCCCCCACTGGGATTGTTTCCCCCTTTTCCGATCCCCCCCCATCTAGGGACACCGTGAGCTTAGACTCCCCTAAACACCATGTCACATACAGACACAACCCGACATCCACCTGTATTTTCCGATCTAGTTATCACCACCATGAACACTAAGGGACTCAACATTCCAGAAAAACGGTCACATCTCCACAGGGAACTCAAGTTCCTCAAAACCTCAGTCGCCTTTATTCAAGAGACCCATTTCCGAGGCAATACGCATCCAATTTTAACCAACCCCTGGTTTCCTACTGCCTACTACAGCTGTGACCCTTCTTCTAAAAGTAAGGGCACAGCAATACTATTCTCTAAAAATGTCCCTTTCCAAGACAAAGCACAATATGCAGACCCACATGGCAGGTATGTCTTCGTCAAAGGTACCATTACTGGTCAAACATACACCTTTGCGAACATATACCTCCCCAACAAGTCGCAACACATACATCTTTCCAGAATACTCAAGGAACTCACCCAGTTCCAAGAGGGATTTCTAATTGTAGGCGGGGACCTAAACGTCACACTAGACCCCCAGATCGACACATCCAATGGTCGTTCACATATTCCTAGCCATGTTTCCAAGAGAATTAAGGCCCTATTACAAGACATGTGCCTGGTGGACTGCTGGAGAGCTTTACACCCGACAGGACGTGACTACAGTTTCTACTCCACTCCACACGACTCGTATTCAAGAATAGATTCCATCTTCATCCAACACTACCATCTGCCCTCACTGACCAGTGCCAAATATGGCCCCATCACCTGGTCAGATCATGCCCCCTTGTCCCTTAATCTTCAGGCTTCACTGCTTAGGCGCCCACCCAACACATGGAGACTGAACGAGTCAATCTTAACGGACCCCGAAGTGGTAACCCCAGTGACAACTCTTTTGAAGGACTATTTCCAGGAGAACATAACCCCAGACACCCCCATTTTGACGGTCTGGGAAGCACACAAGTGCGTGCTCAGAGGCCACCTCATTAAGGTCTGCTCGGAGAGGAAGAGGAGACGAGCAGCCGACCTGGTCTCCCTCTACGAACAAATACATTCCCTAGAATACACACATAAGAAGTCCCCTAAAACCCAAGACTTACAGACACTAATCCTACTCAGGAAAAAGCTTTCTGACATCCTCAACCAACAAGCACAGAGATCATTTGTAAAACTTAAAGCGCTTTATTACGAGCACGGGGACAAACCAGGGAAATATCTAGCACGAGCCTTGCGGAAAAAACGAAAGCAATACTATATACATAAGATCCGCGGCCCAGCGATGACACATCGACTCATGCCCCGAGAAATTTCAGAGGAGTTTGTTTCCTATTACTCTTCACTCTATAATCTTACCCCACCGTTGTCAGCGGCCCAAGCCGACACAAAACTTACACGTATCTCAGACTACCTGACTGCACACCTATCCCGGGTCTTATCTCCAGAGGACTCTGAGTCCCTAGAAGGCCCCATCACTCTCACAGAGCTAGCGTACGCCATCAGACTCACCAAACCGGGCAAATGCCCAGGCCCTGATGGCCTCCCACTGTCATATTACAAGAAGTTTTTAGAGGTTCTCGGACCTCAATTCGTTAGTTCTTTTAATGCCATATTAGAGGGAACAGAAATTCACCAACATACCCTGTCTGCTACCATTTCACTAATCCCCAAACCCGACAAGGACCCAGAAATATGTAGTAGCTACCGCCCAATCTCCCTGCTTAATGCAGATGTCAAGCTATTCTCCAAAATTCTGGCCCTACGTATTAACCGCTTGCTACCAGCCTTGATCCACCCGGACCAGGCTGGCTTTGTCCCGGGGCGGGAGTCCAGGGACTGCACCCAAAGGGCCCTCAACTTGATTTTCAGGTCACAGTTGACTGGCACGAAGGCTCTTTGTCTGTCGACTGACGCCGAGAAGGCTTTTGACAGACTAGACTGGACATTCCTATTACAGGTTATCCAACAAATGGGATTTGGTCCCAACATATGCAGGTGGGTGGCGTCCCTGTACTCCCGCCCCTCGGCAAGGGTCAGGGTAAACGGTGCCCTCTCAACCCCCTTCAACATTACCAACGGCACACGTCAGGGATGCCCACTCTCACCCCTCCTTTTCGTGATGGCACTAGAACCATTTCTAGAATCTATCCGGCAAAACCATGACATCACAGGTTTGGTTGTAGGTCAGACACACCATAAAGTCTTGGGTTATGCTGATGACCTGTTATTTACTCTTACGAACCCCACTATTTCCATGCCGATATTATTAAGAGAATTCCAAACATACGGTGCCTTATCTAATTTTAAAATTAATTTCACTAAATCTGAAATCCTCAATATTAATATAGGCACAGAGACCACTCGTGCTCTTAAGGCCTCCCTCCCCTTTCGCTGGTGCAAGGACAAATTGAGATATTTGGGAGTCTGGCTCACAAAAGACATAGATCAACTCTACCAACAAAATTTCCCCCCACTCTTGACCACTTTACGGAAAGATCTCCATAACTGGTCATCCCAACACATATCCTGGATTGGACGGATCAATTCTCTAAAAATGAACGTTCTTCCAAGACTTCTTTATCTTTTCCAAACCCTACCCATAAGGATACCTAAAGCATTTTTCGCATCACTTCGCAGCATGTTCATACAATTTACATGGGCAAACAAAAACCCCCGATCCAAAACTTCACTTTTAATCCAGAGACGGACCAACGGAGGCCTGGGTCTCCCTTGCCCGCAGACATACTATAGGGCCAGCCACCTACTCCGCATTATGGAATGGACCTACCGTCCACCACAGAAGCTGTGGATAGGCTTGGAGGAGGCTGCCATAACCATTCCCCTGAGGACTCTGGCGTGGATCCCTCCAGGTTTAGCCAAGCAAACGATCAAAAACCACCCCTTCCTCTCACCCACACTACTGGTCCTACACTCTCTACACCGCAAATATTCACTCACCACGTACCCATCCCCACTGACACCGCTTAGAGGCAACCCAGAATTCGCCCCCGGATTAGACCGTGGGAAGTTTCTGAACAGGACCCTTGTCGAGGGCACTGCCCTGTCCGAACTGGTGGATCAGGGCAAGCTTAAATCCCTTACCGACCTCGTGGCAGACAAACCCCCTACCCTCCTGGACGGATTCCAACACTTCCAACTCCAAACATACATAACATCCCTTGCTGGGAAACATAATCTCTCCAGAGACCCCACAGATTTTGAGAATTATTGCACGATGGAATCCCTGCCGAGACATGGAGTATCCCTGTTGTACAACGTACTCCTGGAGGCTCAGGAAGATGCACTCCCGGGATACGTTGGGCGATGGGAGAATGCCCTGAACATCAATTTGTCCCGGCAGCAATGGCAAAAAATATTCACCCTCACACACAAAACATCAATATGCACCCGGACACAGGAGATGTCGTACAAATTACTTTCCCACTGGTACAGGACACCGGCAATGTTGCACCGTATTTTCCCCGAATGCCCTGAGACCTGCTGGAGATGTGGCCGGGCCCCCGGCACCCTCCTCCATATTTGGTGGGAGTGCCCCCGTATTACACCCTACTGGGAACAAATACACGCCACCTTAGATAAATTCACAGAGAAACCGCCCCCTTTCAGACCTGCACAGATGCTTTTGCACCACACAACGCAACCAATTGCAGCATATCAAAAGTCCATTCTTCGACATTTATTCAATGCTGCTAAATCCCTAATCCCGCTCCACTGGAACAGTGTGAACCCCCCAACAATTAAAGAATGGATACAGAAAGTTGAAGGCATCCGCAGGATGGAAAACCTGCGTGCACGATCCAGAGACCAAATGGAGAAGCACACCCTGATGTGGTTTTACTGGGCGGAATTTGTTGCAGATCCCCTCACGGTGTCCCTGATGGAGGCCCCACAAACCTCCCCTAGCCATGTTCCCCCCACCACCACCTAAAGTCCCTGTATCTGACCCCCCCCCTTTTCTGTTTTGTCTATTTTCCCCCTTAACCTTAATATTTTCTGATGTTTCAACAACATCAGGAACACATTTACCCCTAGGTAGACTGCTCAGACCCAAAATTTGGGCAATGGCCCTCGCTAATATCACTTGATCGTCCAAATATGTTCCAGGTCCCTGTCTACAGTCACCCCATGCTATGATACTACGTCTTACCACATCATCCCCCCCCCTTTTTATATATTTTTTTTTTTCATTTATGTTGATATTATATGTATTCTGTATATCATTGTTAGATATTATTACCATATGTTCATCCTACCAATCTCATCCTGTCCTCCCTGTTCCCCCCCCCCCCCTCTCCCTTGGTAACCCATGTTTTTTATTATTTTCTCACATGTTGTATTATTTGTCTTGAAAACTCAATAAAAATATATTTACAAAAAAAAAAAAGGGACTCTGCCAATCGAAACATTGCTTCTAACCTGACTGTAGAGAATAAAAAAAATAAGGAAAAATGATCTATACATTGTTTGGGCAGAAGTACATCAAACGCATAAAATGAGCGATAAATGTGTCTGTGGAGTCTACTGCTTATGACATCATCTGTGGCTTGATATGCAAATTACACATTCCCCATTGAAAAGTTAATTTGTTTATCTAGCCACAGGTGATGTCATAAGCAGGAGACTGACCACAGACACATTTTGTCACTGATCTTATGCATCTATTTGCAATTTTGCAAAAGTTTTCCCTTAACCCTTTAAGGACCAGGGATTTTCCTGGGCCAAGGACCAGAGCGTTTTTCAATTTTTAATACGCGGTTTTTGAAACATAAATTTCCTCTCTCTCATTTAACGTACCCATACAAGTTATATGTTGTTTTTTTAGAGGACAGTTAGAGCTTTCTTTTGATACCCTGTACATAAAAATGATTTACATTTTAGTATTAAAAAATACATATAAAAGAGGAAATTTTTGAGGAAAAAAAAGTTTTTCCCCATTATTTTCCCAATAATAAGCTACATAACTAGTGCAACACTAACCCACTTATCCCCCCTAATTAACTAACTAATAAAAAAGAAAAATATTGGTTCCCAAACCCCCCATAACAAAAAAGACAGAAAAAAACTCTGAAGAGTGCGATGTCAGATCAGTAAAAATCATGCAACAGGCATGCAGGGGTTACATTTTATTAAATAAATATATTAAAATTACCTTTATTTATTCAAAAAAACTTTATAAATTGTAAAAATAAATAAATCTGTTAAAAAAAAAACTAAATGAGGGCCATAAAGTGGAAGGAAACTGATCACAGTTAAAAACTGTGATCAGCAATGAAAGGGTTAATTATTTTTTTTAACCTATGTGTATGTAATTAATTTCTTTTTACTTACAGGTCACTCTCTGTGCTTCACTATAAGAATGTGAAGCACAGGGAGTGAATTAGAGGCAAAGTCAGTGTGTGAACACACTGACTTTGCCATCTAATTTGCATGTCATCGCGGTGATTGAGCAATCACCGCGATCACATGCCCGGAAACTGACCGATCGGGTCCAGGAGCTTTGCCTCGGGTGCGAGGCTTAGTCCTGGACCCGCTGCAGACTAGCTGGCGGTGCCCACGGAGCGCACCGCCGGCTAGACTGGATGACGAGTTAACTCGTCATAAGGTCGCTAACGCTGCGGCTCTTATGACGAGTTAACTCGTCATAAGGTCGGGAAGGGGTTAAAGGATGGGTTTGTTATGGAGAATGCATTTTTCAGGGTTGCATTGAGTCTCTGCTGTTCCTAGGCAGACTCTAACATGGCCATTAATGGTCACCTTGGTGGGGACACTAATTACACCTAGGCAAGGTTATATAAGAATCGACATAATACAAAGACTGGGATAAGATGACTGATAATAACAGGGAACATGCAAGGCTTGCAGATCTGCACACTGCGATAAGAGAGGTTTACATTTTCCATTTTGCTACTTTATGCTAAACCCCCCCGGTGGGACAATTGTATATTATAGTGTAAGAATTTTATAGAATTATGATAGGAGAATAAAAGACTAATGGGTCATATTTATAGAGAGTAGTGTTGAGCGAACCCACACCGCACTATTCGGGTTCGTACCGGACATTACAGTGTCCGTGCCACGAACCCGGACATTTCACTGTATGTCCGTGATCGAGTTCGAGGTTCGCCCATAAACTGAAAGTCTTTAAACCGAAAGTCATTCTGTTTATAGACTTTCGGTTTATAGAATAGCCAATAGCATTACATGTATTCCATAAACCGAAAGTCTATAAACTTAATGTCTTTCGGTTTATAGAATACATGTAATGCTATTGGCTTTCTATAAACCGAAATAGAGTCCCCATTCATAAGAATAGGTCAATTGACCTATTCTTATGAATGGGGACTCTATTTCGGTTTATAGAATAGCAATAGCATTACATGTATTACATCTGAGAGTCAAATAGAACCTAATTCTAATTGTTTTGGGTGGTAAATAGTACATTATTTTTAATTTGTATGTATTTTATTTTTTTTTTAAGTTATTTCCCTATCCATATTTGTTTGTAAGGCACTTGTCCTACTCTTACCCACATTTTAATTCCTTTTGCAGCCCTCTAGCCCTTTCCATGACTATTTTAGAGGCATTTTAGTGGCCAAAAGTCCGTGTCCCCATTGACTTCAATGGGGTTCGGGTTCGGGGTCAAGTCCGGGGTCAAGTTCGAGCACGGACCCGGACTTTTTCCAAAGTTCGCTCGAACTTCTCGAACCCGAACATCCAGGTGTCCACTCAACTCTAATAGAGAGCAATTCAGGGACAAAGTTCTAAAACTGGAGCAATCACCGTGGAAGCCAAGGGAAGCTTCCTGCTGACTGTTCCACTTCGAGAAAATGAGGGGGGGGGGGGGTTTGCACAAGTGAGCAATTTTTCACGCTCACTTGTGTGTCAAGGGTGATCAAGCACGCAAAAGACATCAAGGCAAGGTCAGCTTAACAGTCAACGACGAACAAGCCCAAAGGGGTTATCACACTGCCACGAGGTTTGACAATTCCTACTGCAAAGACCCCTGTTGGGTCGTAACGTTGCCACTTTTGCGGTAGGAATAGTCACGTCACAGGAGTGCTGAGCAAGTCTTTAATTTGGGGGCATTGGGGGTATTTTGAAGCCCCAGCTCGTGCGCTGGCGAAGAGAATACGAGTACATTCACCCATAATGCCTTGTAATAGCATTGTTATCTGGGCTTTCATGGCACACGTTGTTCATAAAAGTAGGATAACATTTGAAGGTCACGGGCTAATTCAACAACCTTGCCAACCATGCTCCTCCACTGATTTTTCTATCTGATAACTTTTCAGCAGGGTAATACTCCACGAGGCTAGAATTATCCAAAAATGGTCCCATCCCAGTGACTTCGCCTTCCCTCAGTGGCTGCCAATTCACCAGACCTGTGTGTACAGGATAGAAAACTGCTTGTAGCCATCCTGGCACGACTGTGATGTCAGCATTGGTTTGCATCCCTGTCTTATAGACTCTCCACCCCGAGAAACTCAAAGCCTTCATGGTCTGCAAGCAGATACATCTTCAAACTAGGACGTTTTTTTGCAGAGTACAGTACATGCAGTGTATATTTATATATATATATACACACACATACATACATTGTGGAGGTTTCATTGCAATGAGAGTAATGCAAACACGTATATAGCTCTATCAGGGAGCAGACATGTTTAGAATCTTGGGTTGGACAAAGGAAGATCTGACCCAACATTCCAAACAAAATGTCTGCTCCCTAACACAGCTATGCAGAGTAAAAACAGCTCAATAGGGTCTATGTTTGACTCAATCTTAGGTTTAAATACATTTTTTAAATATTATATTATTTATTTATTTATTTTGCCGGGTGTTCAGCATTGGAACCCAGGGCTTACGTCCTAAGGAGTGTTATCTTCATCAGTGGCCGTATTTATACAGATTTTATTCATTCCCAACTCTGGCCCGCCTCGGTAGAGAGATGGACACACAGTTGTCAAGGAGAGATGGTTGCCAGAAGGCCTCCCAACCCAAGGATTTTGGCCTGACAGAAGGTGCACCGTGCATGGCATATGTGCCGTCTGGAAGTTTATGGTTTTCTACTGATGGGAGCACTTAATTCTTTCCGAGAATTTCTGAGAATACTGCCTCGCCCATCGTTATTTGAAATAAAAGAAGCAAAGATAGAAAGAAGAAGTAAACAGGGAGAGGGAGGGGAGAAAAAAAAAAAAAAGATAAATATCAAGAGATACTGAGAAGGGAGTGGGGGAGGCAGAGATCGACTTCTGTAAAAATGTCCTTGGCTGCAAAGAATTCTGGGAGCATTTCACCCACCACCGCCTCCCAGCCCCCCCGCCCATTTCCGTGTTCCTTGCATTATTAATAAGGCTAAATTATTGATGATCATTATTCAATCTCTGCTATTTAAAGAGCGCGGAGGCTGGTGGAGTGATGAAGTGGTTAACTCTAGGGCAAGAAATGGTAACATAAAGATCCTTTAACATATAACAGTGGGGGCTCTGTGCTGAGCCAAGAGGGGACGGGGGGACTGTACGATAAGGTATAGGTGTATGGACACCATGCCCAGGGACAGGCAGACAGCTTGCAGCATGTGTAAACTGGCTGATGATACTGCCTCGGGGTGAAGCAGATGGACATCGTCTGACACTATGGGGGTTATTTATAAAAAGAATTCACTTGTGGGGCAAAGTTCTAAAAGTGGTCTAAACTGCAGGGACATTCCACTGGTCTCCATGGTGACTGCTCCACTATCACTAGGCTCCAGAATTGACTTTTATAAATAACCTTAACCCTAATACCCTATGAAGTGTTTAGGGTTTCCTGACAGGTGCTCAACCACTGTCTCCCTACTCACACACTACGCTACTGCCACTGTCTCCCTACTCACACACTACGCTACTGCCACTGTCTCCCTACTCACACACTACGCTACTGCCACTGTCTCCCTACTCACACACTACGCTACTGCCACTGTCTCCCTACTCACACACTACGCTACTGCCACTGTCTCCCTACTCACACACTACGCTACTGCCACTGTCTCCCTACTCACACACTACGCTACTGCCACTGTCTCCCTACTCACACACTACGCTACTGCCACTGTCTCCCTACTCACACACTACGCTACTGCCACTGTCTCCCTACTCACACACTACGCTACTGCCACTGTCTCCCTACTCACACACTACGCTACTGCCACTGTCCCCCTACTCACACACTACGCTACTGCCACTGTCCCCCTACTCACACACTACGCTACTGCCACTGTCCCCCTACTCACACACTACGCTACTGCCACTGTCCCCCTACTCACACACTACGCTACTGCCACTGTCTCCCTACTCACACACTACGCTACTGCCACTGTCTCCCTACTCACACACTACGCTACTGCCACTGTCTCCATACTCACACACTACGCTACTGCCACTGTCTCCCTACTCACACTACTGCCACTGTCTCCCTACTCACACTACTGCCACTGTCTCCCTACTCACACTACTGCCACTTTCTCCCTACTCACACTCTATACTACCGCCACTGTCTCCCTACTCACACGCTACACTACCGCCACTGTCTCCCTACTCACACGCTACACTACCGCCACTGTCTCCCTACTCACACGCTACACTACCGCCACTGTCTCCCTACTCACACGCTACACTACCGCCACTGTCTCCCTACTCACACGCTACACTACCGCCACTGTCTCCCTATTCACTCTATACTACTGCCACTGTCTCCCTTCTCACACTCTATACTACTGCCACTGTCTCCCTACTCACACTCTATACTAATGCCACCCTACTCACACACTACTGCCACTGTCTCCCTACTCACATGCTACACTACTGCCACTGTCTCCCTACTCACACACTACACTACTGCCACTGTCTCCCTACTCACACACTACACTACTGCCACTGTCTCCCTACTCACACACTACACTACTGCCACTGTCTCCCTACTCACACTACTGCCACTGTCTCCCTACTCACACTCTATACTACCGCCACTGTCTCCCTACTCACACTCTATACTACCGCCACTGTCTCCCTACTCACACTCTATACTACCGCCACTGTCTCCCTACTCACACTCTATACTACCGCCACTGTCTCCCTACTCACACTCTATACTACCGCCACTGTCTCCCTACTCACACTCTATACTACCGCCACTGTCTCCCTACTCACACTCTATACTACCGCCACTGTCTCCCTACTCACACTCTATACTACCGCCACTGTCTCCCTACTCACACTCTATACTACCGCCACTGTCTCCCTACTCACACTCTATACTACCGCCACTGTCTCCCTACTCACACTCTATACTACCGCCACTGTCTCCCTACTCACACTCTATACTACTGCCACTGTCTCCCTATTCACACTCTATAATACTGCCACTGTCTCCCTACTAGAGGTTAAGTACCTTTATCCAGACATCCGTTATCCAAATATTTTTCAGATTTTGCCACAAGTTGCAGATTCGCACCCAGCTGTCAGAATGCAAGCACACAACAGTGTATTCCGTGTGCAGCCCCCTTAAGCTGTGATATAGCCTTTCCATGCATGATAAGATTCCCCCCCACACACACCAAGGGTAATACAATGTCACGTGTGCAGACCTGACACGCCAACGGCAGGTGCCCAACGATGCCTCACATCACGGCTACATCCCAGTAACAGTGATTTATTTGCTCTATACAGTATTTACATTGCTATTACTGGATTTAATGAGAGCTGAGAGGCTTTAATATATCTTATTGGTGAAAATGATCCGTTATCTGAAATACTTATTCTCCCACGCATTATTCCAAGCGGGATGAAAGCTCCTTTATATTGTTTTTCTGGACACTATGCACCTTTGACTGTATTATAATTAAATAAAAGACACAGGGATTAGAGATCATGGACTCTCCCTCCCAGACACACACAGCTGTATACAAAAGACACCAATAAAGTGGACAACAACTGTACAAACAGAGAAATGAGAGGTTTTAAGCCATCGCTTCGAGGCAGTTTCTCTATAAGATGAGATGTTAACCTTAGCTATTATCTAGTGAGCACATACAGCAGGCTATCTATATGGCTACCAAAACATATCTAATGTGTAAGTCTAAATAAAATATATAGGAACATCTTCCAACCAGAAGCCTCTGACAAGCCAGCACACCAGCGCTTCTCTTTTGCTGTGTATGGTAATGTGTCATCTTTGTGGCTAACTATATACAGGATGGTGTAGGCATAAAGGTAGAAGATGCTGTGTGCTAAATTATACACAGCCTCAAATACTATACTGCTACCAAATCCTTGATGTATTGGAGGAGATCCAAATAATCCTCCTTCCAGTGTAACCCCTGGACAGCTCTCTGCAACCAAAGAGAAGCCCATCACCTCACCTGTGTGTAAGCAGGGAAAAGAGATACATTTTATTGCACTGGCTGAAACTTTGCCTACCAAGCAGAAAGATGAACAGGTTAGAGCTCCCCCTGCTGGACAGAATCGCTATAGAACAAATGCAGAATCCTGTCTACTGTATTCAATATTCAAACCAAGTAAGATATTTATAAAGCTCCTCTCTATTACATTACACACAGTGCAGCCCCCTCTGGGGTGAGATCCCAGTAATATCTGTATTTATACAGCTCCTCTCTATTACATTATACACAGTGCGGCCCCTTCTGGGGTGAGATCCCAGTAATATCTGTATTTATACAGCTCCTCTCTATTACATTATACACAGTGCGGCCCCCTCTGGGGTGAGATCCCAGTAATATCTGTATTTATACAGCTCCGCTCTATTACATTATACACAGTGCAGCCCCCTCTGGGGTGAGATCCCAGTAATATCTGTATATATACAGCTCCTCTCTATTACATTATACACAGTGCGGCCCCCTCTGGGGTGAGATCCCAGTAATATCTGTATTTATACAGCTCCTCTCTATTACATTATACACAGTGCGGCCCCCTCTGGGGTGAGATCCCAGTAATATCTGTATTTATACAGCTCCTCTCTATTACATTATACACAGTCCGGCCCTCTCTGGGGTGAGATCCTGAAGTGTGGTTAAAATGGTTGCTCCCTGCAGGTGATGGAAAAAAGCAGGATTTGCAGTTATATTTTAACTTTTTAAAAAAAAAAATAATTTATGATTTTATTGTCAAATTGTTGACAATTGTTTATTGTCAAATTGTTTTTTTGGGATTGTAGGCAGTAAATGGCTTTTATATTTTAAAATATCAACTTTAATAAATCTTATGTGTCCAGGTTTTTATCCACGCTGGAGTGATCACACATGGGTGTGAGTTGTATTTGTTACTTTGTCTATCTCTGGTCTATTACAATTTACTTTGGGATTAAAACTGAACAGGATGTCAAAGGTAGTGACAAACAAGGCCTGAATTAAATATATATAAATAACTGTACATACAGTGGCCACTTCTCTACGCCCCACTAGCATGCCAAAAATTAAAAGCAAAACCTCTCCCTATTAAAGTCCAAAAGACCACAACTGAAAATGGTGCCACATTAACAAAAATTATAATTTAAACACATTTTTCGGAGCTTAAAAGGGAATCAGTCAAGCTAAACACTGCTTACACGCTGACTGTCTCAGCTAAACACTGCTTACACGCTGACTGTCTCAGCTAAACACTGCTTACACGCTGACTGTCTCAGCTAAACACTGCTTACACGCTGACTGTCTCAGCTAAACACTGCTTACACGCTGACTGTCTCAGCTAAACACTGCTTACACGCTGACTGTCTCAGCTAAACACTGCTTACACGCTGACTGTCTCAGCTAAACACTGCTTACACGCTGACTGTCTCAGCTAAACACTGCTTACACCCTGACTGTACCAGCTAAACACTGCTTACACCCTGACTGTACCAGCTAAACACGGCTTATACTGTGAATGTAGAGAATCAAAAATGATTTTACCTGCGGTTTGATTTGCAAATTAAGCATTTCCACCTGAAAATGTGTTCATTTGCATATCAAGCCACAGGTGATGTCATAAGCTGGAGACGCCACAGACATTTAACAGATATATTTCTCTTATTTTATGCATTTGCAGCATTTCTGCTAACACAATGTGTATATCATTGTGAGTCATTTTTTTTACCCTTTAACATTGCATTAAAAATAAAAAAAAAGAAACAAGCGCGTGGATCTCTTTCAGGGTTTAAAATACCCGCAGGACAAGCAACCCGAACTATGTCTGTTTCCTTTAAAAAGAAGCCTTTTTCTCCCACATAAGGCGAGACGTAGGTCTTTGGCATTCCCAGAAAGATGGGAGTTGGACAAACCGGAAGCAGTAGCAGCAGTCTGGGCAGAGGATGCCAGTGAATGAGACTTGGTAGAGTTTGTTCTGGTACCCGGCCTGTCATCCTCAGATGCTTTTCAGTTCAGGTTCCCAAGTCCTTGGGCTGGAGCAGAAGATTTCACCCCCCGTCTGACGCGTTCCGCCACAGAGGTCACCTCCCCGTCTGATGCGTTCCGCCACAGAGGTCACCTCCCCGTCTGACGCGTTCCGCCACAGAGGTCACCTCCCCGTCTGACGCGTTCCGCCACAGATTTCACGCAGTCTGGAATCACTCCTTCACGTCACCCTTTCGTCTGGATGGCTCTTTAGCTTGTGGAACTTGACGCTGTCCCGCTTCTCAAAGAGCTTGCCGCAGTGTTCGCAGGAGAAGCTGTACTGGATGTCAGACTGGTGCTTCTTCATGTGCCAGTTCAGAGACGCTCGCTGCCTGCACTGGAAGCCGCACACTTCACACCTGCCAGAGAAAAAAAAAAAATGGCCCATGTAGTTCTGCCTGTGATAAACCCGGCTGACATCGGAAACACAGCTAGACGTGGCCTGTGATGGCCCACTATAGCCAGACACGGTGTCTGCTACATCTACACTGTGTACAATAGGTGTTCACGATTAAAAACGTTGTTTAACACTTGCTTCCTGGAACAATACATTTCCCGGTAGAATTAAGTCAACTTGACGTGCATCTTAATGGATACACGCGGGGTTACTATCTGCTGTGTCTCACATGCGAGACACAGCACTTCCTGGTTGTCAACACGTGCACAGCCAATCAGCTGAATGCGAGGGTCTCTCACTGCTAGCGCAGAGAGAGAGGCTCGTTTTTGCACAGGAGTAGCAGGGGGGACCTAGTTAAGGCGCTAGCAGAGAGAGCCAGTCGCCGACCAGACGGCTGCCTGCTTCCTATGGAAACATGGCATTGGTCGGTCACAGGATAAACTGGCGTGTACTATCAAACGTACTTCTATATTAGAAGCACAAGTGAAAAAAAACGATTAGTGTCTCTTTAAGGAAAGAGTAGGACCACATACCAGAAGAACAATGACATTTAATAACACGTTTAAAATGAATACATGAAATCAGTGTTCAAATTACAAAACACTTGGTTAACAAGCTCATTCGGCCTTAGAAACAGCCAGTCTAACACGTTGCACCAGAGGCTTCCTCAGAGGTATAAGCAAAGAACTAGCAACGGGCCTATCATAGAAATACAGTGGAAAAAGAACAAAGAAAAGAGACGGACCGGATAAAACCAGAATGGTAAAAGACATGCGCCACTGGAAAGGTTCTCTCATATTCAGTGTATGTATCACATGTATGAGACATTTCTCCGTTGTTTTCGGTCATTGTGTCAGTCTGTTTTACTCTGCCGTTTCTCAGCAATGTCTTTTAGCCTTGTCTTTTTATTCGGTGCATCTGCATCTTCTCTTTTTTCCCACTGTATTTCTTTTATGATAGGACCGTTGCACATTCCCCACATATATCTCTGAGGAAGCCTATGGCGAAACGCGTTCGGTTGTCTTCAATGCAAAAGCTGTTTATATGTATTGAATGAGCTTGTTTGCCGATTTTATTATCACCACCGATTCTTTGTATTCCTTTTATACGTGTTATTAAATTGCATTTGATACTCACTCTGGTATGGGGTTCTACTCATGCTACACTTTGTATAACTATTCCTCCAGGTGCTCAGCGGCTCTTTTCTGCTCTATTTCTACCACCCTATCCCACGGACACGGGTCTAAACCAGATTACTTGGTGTTCTCCATGCATCAGAGCATTAGGCATCCCCAACCTTGGCGTCAGACACCCCGTGTATGTGTGAGCTTCACAGAGGAAATCGCTGGGTGTCTATAGGATGCTATGCTACCTCTGCATATTGGAACATGCAACAAAGTGCACAAGCTTTACACAGCATGGTCCTCGAATCTGTCTGTAGTGGGCCCTTAACCCCTTCACGACATTAGGACGTACTATGCCATCCTGATTTTACAGTGCCTAAAAGACTCTAGGACGGCATTGTATGTCCAGCGTTAAACAGCTCGTCGTGGCTCCCCGTGATGAGCTGTGCTCGGATCCCGCTGCGGGGACTTGCAGCCGGATCCCATCTGTCCCACCTTGAGTGACCTCAGTCTGACAGGGATAATGTAGCCGGTGCTCAAAGCAAACGCCAGCTACATTTCGCTAAAATCGCGCCTCCGTGACGTCCGGAGGTCTTGTGATCTTTTGGCAGGAAGATCCTGATCGGGTCTCTGTCATAGTGTTCCTGGCTGCCGATCACCTTGTGCTAGGAACAGATTGTGACGTTTTGGTGCTTGCGTTGTCTGGGACACAAGCACCAATGCGTCACGAAGGGTTTAAGGAGTTTGATTTGGTCCCTCAAAAGCAAAATAACAATACGCCTCTTTGTATTGACGCTCGGTATATTGTGGCTTTCGCTCACGAGTATCCGGCCATTACTAACACTGGCTGGTTTGGACTCTAGTTAAAAGACATTAGGCTTTCAAAACTAGCACAAACATCTCCCCTTCGAACTAGCGCATTATATCTGCTTTCCACATACACAGAGCTGAAACACTACACATGCACGCTGGGCAATAGTATCAGCCCCCCACACACACTTACTGTAACGGGGTCTCTCCGGTGTGAGTCCTTCTGTGCACCTCCAGATGACTCTTCCTTTTGAACGACTTTCCGCATGTTTCACAGATAAACTCACGGACGCCTGGGGGTGGATTGATCAAAGGATGGATTTTTAAACAGAGCATCAATTACTTTCTGTACAGTGAGAATCGCTACCGTGGAGAATATAGAATTAGTTAACTTGCATGGGGTATTCAAAAGGGTACTTGAATTGGAGTATATTCGATAAATGTACTTCAAAAAGGGGGGTAAAAAGAGAAAAAGTCATATACCAACTTTAAAAAAAAAAAATTATATATATATATATATATATATATATATATATATATATATATATATATATATATATATATATATATATATATATATATATATATATATATATATATAGGGATCTACATGTTAATATAACCTTTGGTGAGGACTAGCATCACTGAATATTTGAAAAAAAAATGCCTGGATCTTCAGTTTAGTCAAGTCAAGAAAGAAGTGCTGTTTAATACAAAATAAATAGAGAAAATAGATTAACTCGAGCAATAAATAGGTCAAAACAAAGTAAGAACTGATCTGGTTCAAACCAAAATGAGTGAGCTTAAAATCACTATATTACAGACCAAAAGTAAGGTACTGGAGCTCAACTGCACAATTGCCAATATAGGGAGGATAAACCTCATGATTAGAGGAATAATAGAAGATATTAACCCAAATATGCTTGAAGAATATTTTCTGGAACTATGCTCTAGTGCCGAGACCAAGAGGGATAGCGGAGGACCTACCCAGGGATGTAATTAGAAAGTGTCATGCCTACAAACAGAAGGGAAACAGTCTGAAAATAAATGAATGGTTTCTCTACCTAGACAAGCAAGTTTCAGAACCAAGAAAAAAAAAAAACAGGACTTTTCGAAGATCTTTTTTCCCAGCTACATCTGTTCTTCGTAAAGAAAATCTAACATATATCAGGAGGTCACCAGCATGCTGGGCAGTACTTTACCAGGGATCAACAATCTTATTTGACTCCCCAGAAAAAGCCATGAACTGGTTAAATTTATTTTATCATAAACATGCTTAAAAAATGTGGAATAATAATAAGAGCTTTTCATGCTTCATATAATATATGAGGTTTGAAGGGGTGGTTTACTGAAGCCCAGAGAGGCCATGTATGTTTAATATTTTTCTGACTTATCTCAAGAAAACAAGTTAAATCAATATAAAAAAAATACATGGCCCCTCTGGGCAGGTTATTAGACAGGTAGGAGGGTAAGGTGACAATACCTGTGTGTATGATCATGTGCCGGCGCAGGTTATTAGACAGGTAGGAGGGTAAGGTGACAATACCTGTGTGTATGATCATGTGCCGGCGCAGGTTATTAGACAGGTAGGAGGGTAAGGTGACAATACCTGTGTGTGTGATCATGTGCCGACGCAGGTTATTAGACAGGTAGGAGGGAAAGGTGACAATACCTGTGTGTATGATCATGTGCTGGCGCAGGGGATTAGACAGGTAGGAGGGTAAGGTGACAATACCTGTGTGTATGATCATGTGCTGACTCAGGTTATTATACAGGTAGGAGGGTAAGGTGACAATACCTGTGTGTATGATCATGTGACGGCGCAGGTTATTATACAGGTAGGAGGGTAAGGTGACAATACCTGTGTGTATGATCATGTGCCAGCGCAGGTTATTATACAGGTAGGAGGGTAAGGTGACAATACCTGTGTGTATGATCATGTGCCACCGCAGGTTATTATACAGGTAGGAGGGTAAGGTGACAATACCTGTGTGTATGATCATGTGCCACCGCAGGTTATTATACAGGTAGGAGGGTAAGGTGACAATACCTGTGTGTATGATCATGTGCTGGCGCAGGGGATTAGACAGGTAGGAGGGTAAGGTGACAATACCTGTGTGTATGATCATGTGCTGGCGCAGGGGATTAGACAGGTAGGAGGGTAAGGTGACAATACCTGTGTGTATGATCATGTGCTGACTCAGGATATTAGACAGGTAGGAGGGTAAGGTGACAATACCTGTGTGTATGATCATGTGCCGGCGCAGGTTATTAGACAGGTAGGAGGGTAAGGTGACAATACCTGTGTGTATGATCATGTGCTGACTCAGGTTATTATACAGGTAGTAGGGTAAGGTGACAATACCTGTGTGTATGATCATGTGACGGCGCAGGTTATTATACAGGTAGGAGGGTAAGGTGACAATACCTGTGTGTATGATCATGTGCCACCGCAGGTTATTATACAGGTAGGAGGGTAAGGTGACAATACCTGTGTGTATGATCATGTGCTGGCGCAGGTTATTAGACAGGTAGGAGGGTAAGGTGACAATACCTGTGTGTATGATCATGTGCTGGCGCAGGGGATTAGACAGGTAGGAGGGTAAGGTGACAATACCTGTGTGTATGATCATGTGCTGGCGCAGGGGATTAGACAGGTAGGAGGGTAAGGTGACAATACCTGTGTGTATGATCATGTGCTGACTCAGGATATTAGACAGGTAGGAGGGTAAGGTGACAATACCTGTGTGTATGATCATGTGCCGGCGCAGGTTATTAGACAGGTAGGAGGGTAAGGTGACAATACCTGTGTGTATGATCATGTGCCGGCGCAGGTTATTAGACAGGTAGGAGGGTAAGGTGACAATACCTGTGTGTATGATCATGTGCTGACTCAGGTTATTATACAGGTAGGAGGGTAAGGTGACAATACCTGTGTGTATGATCATGTGACGGCGCAGGTTATTATACAGGTAGGAGGGTAAGGTGACAATACCTGTGTGTATGATCATGTGCCAGCGCAGGTTATTATACAGGTAGGAGGGTAAGGTGACAATACCTGTGTGTATGATCATGTGCCACCGCAGGTTATTATACAGGTAGGAGGGTAAGGTGACAATACCTGTGTGTATGATCATGTGCTGGCGCAGGTTATTAGACAGGTAGGAGGGTAAGGTGACAATACCTGTGTGTATGATCATGTGCTGGCGCAGGGGATTAGACAGGTAGGAGGGTAAGGTGACAATACCTGTGTGTATGATCATGTGCTGGCGCAGGGGATTAGACAGGTAGGAGGGTAAGGTGACAATACCTGTGTGTATGATCATGTGCTGACTCAGGATATTAGACAGGTAGGAGGGTAAGGTGACAATACCTGTGTGTATGATCATGTGCTGGCGCAGGTTATTAGACAGGTAGGAGGGTAAGGTGACAATACCTGTGTGTATAATCATGTGCCAGCGCAGGTTATTAGACAGGTAGGAGGGTAAGGTGACAATACCTGTGTGTGTGATCATGTGCCAGCGCAGGTTATTATACAGGTAGGAGGGTAAGGTGACAATACCTGTGTGTATGATCATGTGCCAGCGCAGGTTATTATACAGGTAGGAGGGTAAGGTGACAATACCTGTGTGTATGATCATGTGCCGGCGCAGGGGATTAGACTGGTAGGAGGGTAAGGTGACAATACCTGTGTGTATGATCATGTGCCGGCGCAGGTTATTATACAGGTAGGCGGGTAAGGTGACAATACCTGTGTGTATAATCATGTGCCAGTGCAGGTTATTACACAGGTAGGAGGGTAAGGTGACAATACCTGTGTGTATGATCATGTGCCGGCGCAGGTGATTAGACAGGTAGAATCTCTTTCCACAGCCAGGTTCTGGACACACTTTGGTTTTTCCTTTTCTGTGAACCAGATTAATGTGATTCTAGGAAGTGAGAAGACACAGAGACTGCAGGATACAGCAGGTGTAACAAATTAGGAAAAAAGGCTCTTTAAAAGTGTTTTAAAAAGACTGTGCTCAGTACAGCTGTATTCCAGAAGTACTTCCCTGCTCAGTACTGGAGGAGGATGAGAGAGAAGGGGAAAGACCAGAGAGGTACAGGGTGTCATCTCAGTAGCACAGAGTAAGAGGGAAAAGAACAGAACTATGGCTCAATAATCGCAGAGGCAAATAGTTTCACTTAGACATGTGTGCGCACGCACAGAGAGGCAGACACGTGCACAGTGCGCATGGACACTTACCTGGAAGCTACTTAATGCCGTGTATATCTGAGAGCAGCCTTCATATGGGCAGTGGAACGTCTGTAACACTTCATCTCCACCCAGCGCCCTGCAGCGCCTGCTCCGCCTCCTGCTGCTGCTGGGACACAGACAGACAGAGGCCACAGTAAGGGAGGCTGCACTGAGCAGACATTACTGGAACGCAGCATGTAATGTCAGAATTCCCCCGGGGCCGACACATTACCAGCTATCACAGTGGGGGCGAGATTCTGTGGCCAGGCCAGACCAGGGATCAGCAAACTACAACAGACACTTGTCACTTTAGAACAAAAGTTGATATGGGGAGTATGTACCTTTCATGGTCAAACAGTGATACGTTAACGGGACACCACCACAGACATAAGATGTAACTAGATTACCTGTACATTTAACACAAACACATATATAAATCATATATCACTGGGATTTTTCTCTAGGTTTGAATTAATTGCATCTAAAAGTAGAAATAAAAATAGGTGTCTATCTCCAGCAACCATTTTGTGAATTTTACCCATGACCCATTTACAACATTCTCTCCAAAATCTTCCAGCCTATCTCACTTTACAACTGTGGTCAAAGCCTGCATGATGATGGTCATAAGATACTCCCCTGCTCTCTTACTGGTTCCTGTGTATCATAGTGGGAAGGTCTAGGTGGCTGCGTACAACCTTTTCGTACCTGCCTTCCAACACAAAGAGAGGAGATTGACCTGATCAAACAGGATCATAACTCCGCCCCCTTGTGATGTAATAGTTACATTACCCTCCCATTCAATGCAAGTCTATGGTCAGAATTCTGACTTATAGACTGCATTCTGTGTCCCCAGCCCCAAAGTGAGATACTAATGCTGTAATGTGTCTGAGGGGTGGCACCCAAAAACACTATATTTACCAAAATGGCGGCGCCCAGTCACACTTGTTTAGTAAAATATTTCATAAAATAAACTCACATAACAAAAACAAAAGACATATCTGGAATCAACAATGCAAAATAAAAAATATAACCCTTTTCATTTTTTGGTGGGAGTGTGTCTTTAATAGTCTTACATAGACTGATTTAAATGAAGTGCATTGAACCTATGTGTCTCCCTTTCTCAATAAAACTATTTCAAACAAGCTGGATATAATACAGACACGGATTTGAATGGCTGACATCGCACTGGTTGGTTTCCTATAGAACTCACTTCTTGCCATCTTTAGAGGCATTCAGAGCACTGCATGTCGTGTAGTTCTGGATCCGTGTAGGAACTGGCTGGGCTTTTTCTAGAACTAGGTCACTGTCAGTCACGTGGAGATCAGCTTCTTGCTCCACCCTCTGGAGACTATACAGAATGTCTTCCTCTGGTGATCAGAAAGAGAGAGAGCAGCATGGTCAGCCTGTCACTGTGAGAGAGAGAGCGGCATGGTAAGTCTGTCACTGTAAGAGAGAGAGAGCGGCATGGTCAGTCTGTCACTGTAAGAGAGAGAGAGAGCGGCATGGTCAGTCTGTCACTGTAAGAGAGAGAGAGCGGCATGGTCAGTCTGTCACTGTAAGAGAGAGAGAGAGAGAGCGGCATGGTCAGTCTGTCACTGTAAGAGAGAGAGAGAGAGAGCGGCATGGTCAGTCTGTCACTGTAAGAGAGAGAGAGAGAGCGGCATGGTCAGTCTGTCACTGTAAGAGAGAGAGAGAGAGAGAGAGCGGCATGGTCAGTCTGTCACTGTAAGAGAGAGAGAGAGAGCGGCATGGTCAGTCTGTCACTGTAAGAGAGAGAGAGAGAGAGAGAGAGCGGCATGGTCAGTCTGTCACTGTAAGAGAGAGAGAGAGAGCGGCATGGTCAGTCTGTCACTGTAAGAGAGAGAGAGAGAGCGGCATGGTCAGTCTGTCACTGTAAGAGAGAGAGAGAGAGAGGCATGGTCAGTCTGTCACTGTAAGAGAGAGAGAGAGAGCGGCATGGTCAGTCTGTCACTGTAAGAGAGAGAGAGAGAGAGAGAGAGAGCGGCATGGTCAGTCTGTCACTGTAAGAGAGAGAGAGAGAGCGGCATGGTCAGTCTGTCACTGTAAGAGAGAGAGAGAGAGAGAGAGCGGCATGGTCAGTCTGTCACTGTAAGAGAGAGAGAGAGAGAGAGCGGAATGGTCAGTCTGTCACTGTAAGAGAGAGAGAGAGCGGCATGGTCAGTCTGTCACTGTAAGAGAGAGAGAGAGCAGCATGGTCAGTCTGTCACTGTAAGAGAGAGAGAGCGGCATGGTCAGTCTGTCACTGTAAGAGAGAGAGAGAGAGCGGCATGGTCAGTCTGTCACTAAGAGAGAGAGAGAGAGTGGCATGGTCAGTCTGTCACTGTAAGAGAGAGAGAGAGAGCGGCATGGTCAGTCTGTCACTGTAAGAGAGAGAGAGAGAGCGGCATGGTCAGTCTGTCACTGTAAGAGAGAGAGAGCGGCATGGTCAGTCTGTCACTGTAAGAGAGAGAGAGAGAGCGGCATGGTCAGTCTGTCACTGTAAGAGAGAGAGAGCGGCATGGTCAGTCTGTCACTGTAAGAGAGAGAGAGAGAGAGAGAGAGAGCGGCATGGTCAGTCTGTCACTGTAAGAGAGAGAGAGAGAGAGAGAGAGAGAGAGAGAGAGAGCGGCATGGTCAGTCTGTCACTGTAAGAGAGAGAGAGAGAGAGAGAGAGCGGCATGGTCAGTCTGTCACTGTAAGAGAGAGAGAGAGAGAGAGAGAGAGAGAGCGGCATGGTCAGTCTGTCACTGTAAGAGAGAGAGAGAGAGAGAGAGAGCGGCATGGTCAGTCTGTCACTGTAAGAGAGAGAGAGAGAGCGGCATGGTCAGTCTGTCACTGTAAGAGAGAGAGAGAGCGGCATGGTCAGCCTGTCACTGTAAGAGAGAGAGAGCGGCATGGTCAGCCTGTCACTGTAAGAGAGAGAGAGAGCGGCATGGTCAGTCTGTCACTGTAAGAGAGAGAGAGAGCGGCATGGTCAGTCTGTCACTGTAAGAGAGAGAGAGAGCGCAGCATGGTCAGTCTGTCACTGTAAGAGAGAGCGGCATGGTCAGCCTGTCACTGTAAGAGAGAGAGAGCAGCATGGTCAGCCTGTCACTGTAAGAGAGAGAGAGAGCAGCATGGTCAGCCTGTCACTGTAAGAGAGAGAGAGAGCAGCATGGTCAGTCTGTCACTGTAAGAGAGAGAGAGCGGCATGGTCAGTCTGTCACTGTAAGAGAGAGAGAGCGGCATGGTCAGTCTGTCACTGTAAGAGAGAGAGAGAGAGCGGCATGGTCAGTCCAGTCTGTCACTGTAAGAGAGAGAGAGAGAGCGGCATGGTCAGTCTGTCACTGTAAGAGAGAGAGAGAGCGCGGCATGGTCAGTCTGTCACTGTAAGAGAGAGAGAGAGAGAGCGGCATGGTCAGTCTGTCACTGTAAGAGAGAGAGAGAGAGCGGCATGGTCAGTCTGTCACTGTAAGAGAGAGAGAGAGAGAGCGGCATGGTCAGTCTGTCACTGTAAGAGAGAGAGAGAGAGCGGCATGGTCAGTCTGTCACTGTAAGAGAGAGAGAGAGAGCGGCATGGTCAGTCTGTCACTGTAAGAGAGAGAGAGAGAGCGGCATGGTCAGTCTGTCACTGTAAGAGAGAGAGAGAAAGCGGCATGGTCAGTCTGTCACTGTAAGAGAGAGAGAGAGCAGCATGGTCAGTCTGTCACTGTAAGAGAGAGAGAGAGAGCGGCATCGTCAGTCTGTCACTGTAAGAGAGAGAGAGAGAGCGGCATGGTCAGTCTGTCACTGTAAGAGAGAGAGAGAGAGAGAGCGGCATGGTCAGTCTGTCACTGTAAGAGAGAGAGAGAGAGAGCGGCATGGTCAGTCTGTCACTGTAAGAGAGAGAGAGAGCAGCATGGTCAGTCTGTCACTGTAAGAGAGAGAGAGAGCGGCATGGTCAGTCTGTCACTGTAAGAGAGAGAGAGCGGCATGGTCAGCCTGTCACTGTAAGAGAGAGAGAGAGAGCGGCATGGTCAGCCTGTCACTGTAAGAGAGAGAGAGAGAGCGGCATGGTCAGTCTGTCACTGTAAGAGAGAGAGAGCGGCATGGTCAGCCTGTCACTGTAAGAGAGAGAGCGCGGCATGGTCAGTCTGTCACTGTAAGAGAGAGAGAGCGGCATGGTCAGTCTGTCACTGTAAGAGAGAGAGAGCGAGCAGCATGGTCAGTCTGTCACTGTAAGAGAGAGAGAGCAGCATGGTCAGTCTGTCACTGTAAGAGAGAGAGAGAGCAGCATGGTCAGTCTGTCACTGTAAGAGAGAGCAGCATGGTCAGCCTGTCACTGTAAGAGAGAGAGAGAGCAGCATGGTCAGTCTGTCACTGTAAGAGAGAGAGAGAGCAGCATGGTCAGTCTGTCACTGTAAGAGAGAGAGAGAGAGCAGCATGGTCAGTCTGTCACTGTAAGAGAGAGAGAGCGGCATGGTCAGTCTGTCACTGTAAGAGAGAGAGAGAGCGGCATGGTCAGTCTGTCACTGTAAGAGAGAGAGAGAGAGAGCGGCATGGTCAGTCTGTCACTGTAAGAGAGAGAGAGAGCGGCATGGTCAGTCTGTCACTGTAAGTGAGAGAGAGAGCGGCATGGTCAGTCTGTCACTGTAAGAGAGAGAGAGAGCGGCATGGTCAGTCTGTCACTGTAAGAGAGAGAGAGCGGCATGGTCAGCCTGTCACTGTAAGAGAGAGAGAGAGCGGCATGCTCAGCCTGTCACTGTGAGAGAGAGAGCGGCATGGTCAGTCTGTCACTGTAAGAGAGAGAGAGCGGCATGGTCAGTCTGTCACTGTAAGAGAGAGAGAGAGAGCGGCATGGTCAGTCTGTCACTGTAAGAGAGAGAGAGAGAGCGGCATGGTCAGTCTGTCACTGTAAGAGAGAGAGAGAGCGGCATGGTCAGTCTGTCACTGTAAGAGAGAGAGAGAGCGGCATGGTCAGTCTGTCACTGTAAGAGAGAGAGAGCGGCATGGTCAGTCTGTCACTGTAAGAGAGAGAGAGCGAGCAGCATGGTCAGTCTGTCACTGTAAGAGAGAGAGAGCAGCATGGTCAGTCTGTCACTGTAAGAGAGAGAGAGCAGCATGGTCAGTCTGTCACTGTAAGAGAGAGAGAGCAGCATGGTCAGTCTGTCACTGTAAGAGAGAGAGAGCAGCATGGTCAGCCTGTCACTGTAAGAGAGAGAGAGAGCAGCATGGTCAGTCTGTCACTGTAAGAGAGAGAGAGAGCAGCATGGTCAGTCTGTCACTGTAAGAGAGAGAGAGAGAGCAGCATGGTCAGTCTGTCACTGTAAGAGAGAGAGAGCGGCATGGTCAGTCTGTCACTGTAAGAGAGAGAGAGAGAGCGGCATGGTCAGTCTGTCACTGTAAGAGAGAGAGAGAGAGAGAGCGGCATGGTCAGTCTGTCACTGTAAGAGAGAGAGAGAGAGCGGCATGGTCAGTCTGTCACTATAAGAGAGAGAGAGAGCGGCATGGTCAGTCTGTCACTGTAAGTGAGAGAGAGAGCGGCATGGTCAGTCTGTCACTGTAAGAGAGAGAGAGAGCGGCATGGTCAGTCTGTCACTGTAAGAGAGAGAGAGCGGCATGGTCAGTCTGTCACTGTAAGAGAGAGAGAGCGGCATGGTCAGCCTGTCACTGTGAGAGAGAGAGCGGCATGGTCAGTCTGTCACTGTAAGAGAGAGAGAGCGGCATGGTCAGTCTGTCACTGTAAGAGAGAGAGAGAGAGCGGCATGGTCAGTCTGTCACTGTAAGAGAGAGAGAGAGAGCGGCATGGTCAGTCTGTCACTGTAAGAGAGAGAGAGAGCGGCATGGTCAGTCTGTCACTGTAAGAGAGAGAGAGAGAGCGGCATGGTCAGTCTGTCACTGTAAGAGAGAGAGAGCGGCATGGTCAGTCTGTCACTGTAAGAGAGAGAGAGCGGCATGGTCAGCCTGTCACTGTGAGAGAGAGAGAGCGGCATGGTCAGTCTGTCACTGTGAGAGAGAGAGAGAGAGAGAGAGCGGCATGGTCAGTCTGTCACTGTAAGAGAGAGAGAGAGCGGCATGGTCAGTCTGTCACTGTAAGTGAGAGAGAGAGCGGCATGGTCAGTCTGTCACTGTAAGAGAGAGAGAGAGCGGCATGGTCAGTCTGTCACTGTAAGAGAGAGAGAGCGGCATGGTCAGTCTGTCACTGTAAGAGAGAGAGAGCGGCATGGTCAGCCTGTCACTGTGAGAGAGAGAGCGGCATGGTCAGTCTGTCACTGTAAGAGAGAGAGAGCGGCATGGTCAGTCTGTCACTGTAAGAGAGAGAGAGAGAGAGAGCGGCATGGTCAGTCTGTCACTGTAAGAGAGAGAGAGAGCGGCATGGTCAGTCTGTCACTGTAAGAGAGAGAGAGAGCGGCATGGTCAGTCTGTCACTGTAAGAGAGAGAGAGCGGCATGGTCAGTCTGTCACTGTAAGAGAGAGAGAGCGGCATGGTCAGCCTGTCACTGTGAGAGAGAGAGAGCGGCATGGTCAGTCTGTCACTGTGAGAGAGAGAGAGAGAGAGAGCGGCATGGTCAGTCTGTCACTGTGAGAGAGAGAGAGAGAAAGCGAGCAGCATGGTCAGTCTGTCACTGTAAGAGAGAGAGAGCAGCATGGTCAGCCTGTCACTGTAAGAGAGAGAGAGCAGCATGGTCAGCCTGTCACTGTAAGAGAGAGAGAGCAGCATGGTCAGTCTGTCACTGTAAGAGAGAGAGAGAGCAGCATGGTCAGTCTGTCACTGTAAGAGAGAGAGAGAGCAGCATGGTCAGCCTGTCACTGTAAGAGAGAGAGAGCAGCATGGTCAGCCTGTCACTGTAAGAGAGAGAGAGCGGCATGGTCAGCCTGTCACTGTAAGAGAGAGAGAGCGGCATGGTCAGCCTGTCACTGTAAGAGAGAGAGAGAGAGCGGCATGGTCAGTCTGTCACTGTAAGAGAGAGAGAGCGGCATGGTCAGCCTGTCACTGTAAGAGAGAGAGAGCGGCATGGTCAGTCTGTCACTGTAAGAGAGAGAGAGCAAGCAGCATGGTCAGTCTGTCACTGTAAGAGAGAGAGAGCAAGCAGCATGGTCAGTCTGTCACTGTAAGAGAGAGAGAGCAGCATGGTCAGTCTGTCACTGTAAGAGAGAGAGAGCAGCATGGTCAGTCTGTCACTGTAAGAGAGAGCAGCATGGTCAGCCTGTCACTGTAAGAGAGAGAGAGAGCAGCATGGTCAGTCTGTCACTGTAAGAGAGAGAGAGAGCAGCATGGTCAGTCTGTCACTGTAAGAGAGAGAGAGCGGCATGGTCAGTCTGTCACTGTAAGAGAGAGAGAGAGAGCGGCATGGTCAGTCTGTCACTGTAAGAGAGAGAGAGAGAGAGCGGCATGGTCAGTCTGTCACTGTGAGAGAGAGAGAGAGAGAGCGGCATGGTCAGTCTGTCACTGTAAGAGAGAGAGAGAGCGGCATGGTCAGTCTGTCACTGTAAGTGAGAGAGAGAGCGGCATGGTCAGTCTGTCACTGTAAGAGAGAGAGAGCGGCATGGTCAGCCTGTCACTGTGAGAGAGAGAGCGGCATGGTCAGTCTGTCACTGTAAGAGAGAGAGAGCGGCATGGTCAGTCTGTCACTGTAAGAGAGAGAGAGCGGCATGGTCAGTCTGTCACTGTAAGAGAGAGAGAGAGCGGCATGGTCAGCCTGTCACTGTGAGAGAGAGAGCGGCATGGTCAGTCTGTCACTGTAAGAGAGAGAGAGCGGCATGGTCAGTCTGTCACTGTAAGAGAGAGAGAGAGAGAGCGGCATGGTCAGTCTGTCACTGTAAGAGAGAGAGAGAGCGGCATGGTCAGTCTGTCACTGTAAGAGAGAGAGAGAGAGCGGCATGGTCAGTCTGTCACTGTAAGAGAGAGAGAGAGCGGCATGGTCAGTCTGTCACTGTAAGAGAGAGAGAGAGCGGCATGGTCAGTCTGTCACTGTAAGAGAGAGAGAGCGGCATGGTCAGTCTGTCACTGTAAGAGAGAGAGAGCGGCATGGTCAGTCTGTCACTGTAAGAGAGAGAGAGCGAGCAGCATGGTCAGTCTGTCACTGTAAGAGAGAGAGAGCAGCATGGTCAGTCTGTCACTGTAAGAGAGAGAGAGCAGCATGGTCAGTCTGTCACTGTAAGAGAGAGAGAGCAGCATGGTCAGTCTGTCACTGTAAGAGAGAGAGAGCAGCATGGTCAGCCTGTCACTGTAAGAGAGAGAGAGAGCAGCATGGTCAGTCTGTCACTGTAAGAGAGAGAGAGAGCAGCATGGTCAGTCTGTCACTGTAAGAGAGAGAGAGAGAGCAGCATGGTCAGTCTGTCACTGTAAGAGAGAGAGAGCGGCATGGTCAGTCTGTCACTGTAAGAGAGAGAGAGAGAGCGGCATGGTCAGTCTGTCACTGTAAGAGAGAGAGAGAGAGAGCGGCATGGTCAGTCTGTCACTGTAAGAGAGAGAGAGAGAGCGGCATGGTCAGTCTGTCACTGTAAGAGAGAGAGAGAGCGGCATGGTCAGTCTGTCACTGTAAGTGAGAGAGAGAGCGGCATGGTCAGTCTGTCACTGTAAGTGAGAGAGAGAGCGGCATGGTCAGTCTGTCACTGTAAGAGAGAGAGAGAGCGGCATGGTCAGTCTGTCACTGTAAGAGAGAGAGAGCGGCATGGTCAGCCTGTCACTGTGAGAGAGAGAGCGGCATGGTCAGTCTGTCACTGTAAGAGAGAGAGAGCGGCATGGTCAGTCTGTCACTGTAAGAGAGAGAGAGAGAGCGGCATGGTCAGTCTGTCACTGTAAGAGAGAGAGAGAGCGGCATGGTCAGTCTGTCACTGTAAGAGAGAGAGAGCGGCATGGTCAGTCTGTCACTGTAAGAGAGAGAGAGCGGCATGGTCAGCCTGTCACTGTGAGAGAGAGAGAGCGGCATGGTCAGTCTGTCACTGTGAGAGAGAGAGAGAGAGAGAGAGCGGCATGGTCAGTCTGTCACTGTAAGAGAGAGAGAGAGCGGCATGGTCAGTCTGTCACTGTAAGTGAGAGAGAGAGCGGCATGGTCAGTCTGTCACTGTAAGAGAGAGAGAGAGCGGCATGGTCAGTCTGTCACTGTAAGAGAGAGAGAGCGGCATGGTCAGTCTGTCACTGTAAGAGAGAGAGAGCGGCATGGTCAGCCTGTCACTGTGAGAGAGAGAGCGGCATGGTCAGTCTGTCACTGTAAGAGAGAGAGAGCGGCATGGTCAGTCTGTCACTGTAAGAGAGAGAGAGAGAGAGCGGCATGGTCAGTCTGTCACTGTAAGAGAGAGAGAGAGCGGCATGGTCAGTCTGTCACTGTAAGAGAGAGAGAGCAGCATGGTCAGTCTGTCACTGTAAGAGAGAGAGAGCGGCATGGTCAGCCTGTCACTGTGAGAGAGAGAGAGCGGCATGGTCAGTCTGTCACTGTGAGAGAGAGAGAGAGAGAGAGCGGCATGGTCAGTCTGTCACTGTGAGAGAGAGAGAGAGAAAGCGAGCAGCATGGTCAGTCTGTCACTGTAAGAGAGAGAGAGCAGCATGGTCAGCCTGTCACTGTAAGAGAGAGAGAGCAGCATGGTCAGCCTGTCACTGTAAGAGAGAG
Organism: Pelodytes ibericus; assembly: GCA_036172795.1. Classification (NCBI taxonomy): domain Eukaryota; kingdom Metazoa; phylum Chordata; class Amphibia; order Anura; family Pelodytidae; genus Pelodytes; species Pelodytes ibericus. The sequence goes on along the minus strand of CM069858.1, from coordinate 212,816,043 downwards.
AGAGCAGCATGGTCAGTCTGTCACTGTAAGAGAGAGAGAGAGCAGCATGGTCAGTCTGTCACTGTAAGAGAGAGAGAGAGCAGCATGGTCAGTCTGTCACTGTAAGAGAGAGAGAGCGGCATGGTCAGTCTGTCACTGTAAGAGAGAGAGAGAGAGCGGCATGGTCAGTCTGTCACTGTAAGAGAGAGAGAGAGAGCGGCATGGTCAGTCTGTCACTGTAAGAGAGAGAGAGAGAGAGAGAGAGAGAGCGGCATGGTCAGTCTGTCACTGTAAGAGAGAGAGAGAGAGAGAGAGAGAGCGGCATGGTCAGTCTGTCACTGTAAGAGAGAGAGAGAGAGCGGCATGGTCAGTCTGTCACTGTAAGAGAGAGAGAGAGAGCGGCATGGTCAGTCTGTCACTGTAAGAGAGAGAGAGAGAGCGGCATGGTCAGCCTGTCACTGTAAGAGAGAGAGAGAGAGCGGCATGGTCAGTCTGTCACTGTAAGAGAGAGAGAGAGAGAGAGAGAGAGAGCGGCATGGTCAGTCTGTCACTGTAAGAGAGAGAGAGAGAGAGAGAGCGGCATGGTCAGTCTGTCACTGTAAGAGAGAGAGAGAGAGAGCGGCATGGTCAGTCTGTCACTGTAAGAGAGAGAGAGAGCAGCATGGTCAGTCTGTCACTGTAAGAGAGAGAGAGCGGCATGGTCAGCCTGTCACTGTAAGAGAGAGAGAGCGGCATGGTCAGTCTGTCACTGTAAGAGAGAGAGAGAGAGCGGCATGGTCAGTCTGTCACTGTAAGAGAGAGAGAGAGCGGCATGGTCAGTCTGTCACTGTAAGTGAGAGAGAGAGCGGCATGGTCAGTCTGTCACTGTAAGTGAGAGAGAGAGCGGCATGGTCAGTCTGTCACTGTAAGAGAGAGAGAGCGGCATGGTCAGTCTGTCACTGTGAGAGAGAGAGCGGCATGGTCAGTCTGTCACTGTGAGAGAGAGAGCGGCATGGTCAGTCTGTCACTGTAAGAGAGAGAGAGCGGCATGGTCAGTCTGTCACTGTAAGAGAGAGAGAGCGGCATGGTCAGTCTGTCACTGTAAGAGAGAGAGAGAGAGCGGCATGGTCAGTCTGTCACTGTAAGAGAGAGAGAGAGAGCGGCATGGTCAGTCTGTCACTGTAAGAGAGAGAGAGAGAGCGGCATGGTCAGTCTGTCACTGTAAGAGAGAGAGAGAGCGGCATGGTCAGTCTGTCACTGTAAGAGAGAGAGAGCGGCATGGTCAGTCTGTCACTGTAAGAGAGAGAGAGCGGCATGGTCAGCCTGTCACTGTGAGAGAGAGAGAGCGGCATGGTCAGTCTGTCACTGTGAGAGAGAGAGAGAGAGAGAGCGGCATGGTCAGTCTGTCACTGTGAGAGAGAGAGAGAGAGAGAGAGAAAGCGAGCAGCATGGTCAGTCTGTCACTGTAAGAGAGAGAGAGCAGCATGGTCAGCCTGTCACTGTAAGAGAGAGAGAGCAGCATGGTCAGCCTGTCACTGTAAGAGAGAGAGAGAGCAGCATGGTCAGTCTGTCACTGTAAGAGAGAGAGAGCGGCATGGTCAGTCTGTCACTGTAAGAGAGAGAGAGAGAGCGGCATGGTCAGTCTGTCACTGTAAGAGAGAGAGAGAGAGAGCGGCATGGTCAGTCTGTCACTGTAAGAGAGAGAGAGAGAGCGGCATGGTCAGCCTGTCACTGTAAGAGAGAGAGAGAGCGGCATGGTCAGTCTGTCACTGTAAGAGAGAGAGAGCAGCATGGTCAGTCTGTCACTGTAAGAGAGAGAGAGAGAGCGGCATGGTCAGTCTGTCACTGTAAGAGAGAGAGAGAGAGAGCGGCATGGTCAGCCTGTCACTGTAAGAGAGAGAGAGAGCGGCATGGTCAGTCTGTCACTGTAAGAGAGAGAGAGAGAGAGCGGCATGGTCAGTCTGTCACTGTAAGAGAGAGAGAGAGAGAGCGGCATGGTCAGTCTGTCACTGTAAGAGAGAGAGAGAGCGGCATGGTCAGTCTGTCACTGTAAGAGAGAGAGAGCGGCATGGTCAGTCTGTCACTGTAAGAGAGAGAGAGAGAGAGCGGCATGGTCAGTCTGTCACTGTAAGAGAGAGAGAGAGAGCGGCATGGTCAGTCTGTCACTGTAAGAGAGAGAGAGAGAGAGCAGCATGGTCAGTCTGTCACTGTAAGAGAGAGAGAGAGAGCGGCATGGTCAGTCTGTCACTGTAAGAGAGAGAGAGAGAGAGCAGCATGGTCAGTCTGTCACTGTAAGAGAGAGAGAGAGAGCGGCATGGTCAGTCTGTCACTGTAAGAGAGAGAGAGAGAGCGGCATGGTCAGCCTGTCACTGTAAGAGAGAGAGAGAGAGCGGCATGGTCAGCCTGTCACTGTAAGAGAGAGAGAGAGCGGCATGGTCAGTCTGTCACTGTAAGAGAGAGAGAGAGAGAGCGGCATGGTCAGTCTGTCACTGTAAGAGAGAGAGAGAGCGGCATGGTCAGTCTGTCACTGTAAGAGAGAGAGCGGCATGGTCAGTCTGTCACTGTAAGAGAGAGAGAGAGAGCGGCATGGTCAGTCTGTCACTGTAAGAGAGAGAGAGAGAGCGGCATGGTCAGTCTGTCACTGTAAGAGAGAGAGAGAGAGCGGCATGGTCAGTCTGTCACTGTAAGAGAGAGAGAGAGCAGCATGGTCAGTCTGTCACTGTAAGAGAGAGAGAGCGGCATGGTCAGCCTGTCACTGTAAGAGAGAGAGAGCGGCATGGTCAGTCTGTCACTGTAAGAGAGAGAGAGAGCAGCATGGTCAGTCTGTCACTGTAAGAGGGGTTCTAGGAGTTAAAAAAAAAAAAAAAAATTTACAAATTAAAAAAAATCAAGCACAGCACTGGTCCACGGCCTTTGTTCACCCGGGCTGTGTGCTGTGAGGGAAGTGCTCCCCTCTAGCTGGTTACTTTAAGAAGCGTGGCCGAGCCAAGCACCTCCCTCTCAGCGCAGCCCAGTACCCTCCTACATCATATCCCTGCTTCCTGTGTACCACGCAGCACGGCTGGCGCCCTGTGATGAGGCTCGGCTGTAAGACAGGACTCCAAAGAGCCGGACAGCATGCACCCCAGGCACCTGTAGGTACGTAATTGGGACCGTCTGTGTATGTATGCATGTCTGGTTGCCCACCGTGACAATTTTTCCTTCAATGAAAACTGTCCCCAGTGCCAAAAAGGTTGGGGTCCACTGCTTTAGAGGACTCTCTCAACTTAAACATGTGTTACAGCATCAGTGTAGAGAATAAAACATGTATCTGTAAAATTATATCAGCAGAATTTCAGGCAAATGGATAAAATAAGAGAGCAGTATGTTTCTGCCGAGTCTCTTGCTCATCACCTTGTTGCTGGATATCCTGACCACACCAAAGGTGATCATTTCCATATCGAGCCACAGGTGATGTCATCAGCAGGAGACCCACAGACACATTGAAAACGTATGTATCTTATTTCATGCATTTGTTTACAATGTTGCTAGCAATTATAGATCATTTTTGTTACTCTCTACGTTCACAGTATGACCAATGTTTTGGTTGAGTCTATTTAAGTTCCAAGCCCGAGAGGAGGCCAGAGAATGTCCTGCAGAATCCCCAGAGAGGCTTACTCTAAAGTGACAGCCCTGCCCGGTGTGTCTCTGCTATCTCATGGGGTATATTACCTTTCACTGCCTCAGCCATCTGCTGCTCTTCATCCTCCTCTGCGTCAGTCTGAGTATACGCAGACACTGCCTCAAGTACCGTGTCCGTCTCCTCCTCCGCACTGCTGCCTCCCAGCTGGATTCCCTCTGCTGTCAGCGCCTCATACCCAGGTCCGGCAATGATGATTACCTGAGAGGGGCAGCTGGCAGCTACTACCTGTCCTAGTGTCTCTTGTGTCACCCCTTCAAAAAGCTCCTCTGTTCCTGGTCCCATGGGGACACACACCACAGTCTGAGCACCATCTGTGCACTGATCTTCGCCCTCCGCCAGGATCTCAGGTGGGTGAGGGTAGAGCGCGTGGACTGTTTGGTTCAATGGGGAGCGGATGTCAGCGGACTGTTCCACAGGGCGAGAACTGGAGGAAGAATCATCGGAACTGGTTCCATCATAACATCCTATAGGGGTGAAATTCCAGCAATACACATCGTTAAATGGCACAAGCCATTCACTGAATATCTGAATAGTCCGGTTGATATAGTCTAGACACAACATTTTATCAAGGAAGACATCGGAAAACCAACATGGGGGTTGCATAGTTTTAGCATATTTGAACATACAGATAAATAGCAATGCCCTGCACCTGGACTATATTCCGAAAATACTGAGCATACAGCTGTACACTCTAAACTGAGCGTACCCAGCTCGTGGTGTACATGTGTACTGCAGCCACATGCCTTTCTATATGACGACATTGAGTAGGCTTGCATACATGCACACAGAGTCACCATTTACCTCTAAGGGAGCTATTTGGTTCCAAAAAAATGTTGGGGATTTAGAACAATGGGGGAATCTATCTTCTTGAGATTAATTAATTAATTTTATTTTTACCTGTAGTGGTCCTTTAAAGAAGCCAGAAGACATTGCTAGTTAGTAACAGAATGGTAGCATGTATGATGGTAGCATTAACGTAAATTACCTTGATGATTGAGTGACTTGAGAGGACATCGTAAATCCTGGAAAAAATGATGGCCAGCCTGGCACTGCCACACCACACTGCCATACAGGGTATGACTTGTGTCAAGCTCAGACAGGCCAGGCTCATGGGGGCAGTGGCTCCTGTGGTCATGATACCAGGTCACCAGACTCAGCAGGCTATTCACACAGCTTCTTTTCCCTGAAGAGAAAAGATAACAGACTGTCTGAGGACCAGGTTTGGCAAAGGATTAACTGGCACAAAACACAGAATTAAAGTCTCACACATCCATGACCAGATCTAACTATGCTGTAAATATTTATTCAGCTTTGTCTTTTTTTGTTTACATTTTTTTTTATTAGCTTTATTGAGGTAAGTACAATTATATGAAATAGAGTATCACAGCAATCAGTAACCAGTGAGATGTCCCATTGTGTCTATATACACAGCGATGCCAGTCTGCATATCTCCTGAGAGGTCCCATTGTGTCTATATATACACACAGTGATGCCAGTCTGCATATCTCATGAGATGCCCCATTGTGTCTATATATACACACAGTGATGCCAGTCTGCATATCTCTTTATATGTCCCATTGTATCTATATATACACACAGTGATGCCAGTCTGCATATCTCATGAGAGGTCCCATTGTGTCTATATATACACACAGCGATGCCAGTCTGCATATCTCATGAGATGCCCCATTGTGTCTATATATACACACAGTGATGCCAGTCTGCATATCTCTTTATATGTCCCATTGTATCTATATATACACACAGTGATGCCAGTCTGCATATCTCCTGAGAGGTCCCATTGTGTCTATATATACACAGACACAGTGATGCCAGTCTGCATTTCTCATGAGATGTCCCATTGTGTCTATATATACACACACACAGTGATGCCAGTCTGCATATCTCATGAGAGGTCCCATTGTATCTATATACACCCAGTGATGCCAGTCTGCATATCTCCTGAGAGGTCCCATTGTGTCTATATATACACAGACACAGTGATGCCAGTCTGCATTTCTCATGAGATGTCCCATTGTGTCTATATATACACACACACACAGTGATGCCAGTCTGCATATCTCATGAGAGGTCCCATTGTATCTATATACACCCAGTGATGCCAGTCTGCATATCTCCTGAGAGGTCCCATTGTGTCTATATATACACAGACACAGTGATGCCAGTCTGCATATCTCATGAGATGTCCCATTGTGTCTATATATAAACACACACAGTGATGCCAGTCTGCATATCTCATGAGAGGTCCCATTGTATCTATATACACACAGTGATGCCAGTCTGCATATCTCCTGAGAGGTCCCATTGTATCTATATACACACAGTGATGCCAGTCTGCATATCTCCTGAGAGGTCCCATTGTGTCTATATACACACAGTGATGCCAGTCTGCATATCTCCTGAGAGGTCCCATTGTGTCTATATATACACACAGTGATGCCAGTCTGCATATCTCATGAGATGCCCCATTGTGTCTATATATACACACAGTGATGCCAGTCTGCATATCTCTTTATATGTCCCATTGTATCTATATATACACACAGTGATGCCAGTCTGCATATCTCATGAGAGGTCCCATTGTGTCTATATATACACACAGCGATGCCAGTCTGCATATCTCATGAGATGCCCCATTGTGTCTATATATACACACAGTGATGCCAGTCTGCATATCTCATGAGATGTCCCATTGTGTCTATATATAAACACACACAGTGATGCCAGTCTGCATATCTCATGAGAGGTCCCATTGTATCTATATACACACAGTGATGCCAGTCTGCATATCTCCTGAGAGGTCCCATTGTATCTATATACACACAGTGATGCCAGTCTGCATATCTCCTGAGAGGTCCCATTGTGTCTATATACACACAGTGATGCCAGTCTGCATATCTCCTGAGAGGTCCCATTGTGTCTATATACACACAGTGATGCCAGTCTGCATATCTCCTGAGAGGTCCCATTGTGTCTATATATACACACAGTGATGCCAGTCTGCATATCTCATGAGATGCCCCATTGTGTCTATATATACACACAGTGATGCCAGTCTGCATATCTCTTTATATGTCCCATTGTATCTATATATACACACAGTGATGCCAGTCTGCATATCTCATGAGAGGTCCCATTGTGTCTATATATACACACAGCGATGCCAGTCTGCATATCTCCTGAGAGGTCCCATTGTGTCTATATATACACAGTGATGCCAGTCTGCATATCTCCTGAGAGGTCCCATTGTGTCTATATATACACAGTGATGCCAGTCTGCATATCTCCTGAGAGGTCCCATTGTGTCTATATATACACACAGTGATGCCAGTCTGCATATCTCCTGAGAGGTCCCATTGTGTCTATATATACACAGTGATGCCAGTCTGCATATCTCCTGAGAGGTCCCATTGTGTCTATATATACACACAGTGATGCCAGTCTGCATATCTCCTGAGAGGTCCCATTGTGTCTATATATACACAGTGATGCCAGTCTGCATATCTCCTGAGAGGTCCCATTGTGTCTATATATACACATAGTGATGCCAGTCTGCATATCTCCTGAGAGGTCCCATTGTGTCTATATATACACACAGTGATGCCAGTCTGCATATCTCCTGAGAGGTCCCATTGAGTCTATATACACACAGTGATGCCAGTCTGCATATCTCCTGAGAGGTCCCATTGTGTCTATATATACACAGTGATGCCTCATTGTGGGTACCTGCATGGAATGAGATGGCAATGGGTCAGCCCCAGACTTACTCTTCTTGCGCCTCTCGCTCCCCGGACGGTCCTGGCCCGGTTTCCTGTAACACAGAGCACAGTGTGAGCTGAGCCCCCTCCATGCCGGGTGACTAGACCCTCACACCCGCCGCTCTCACCCGTGTTTCTCCAGTTCCAGCAGATAGGCAGCCAGCCTGGCATCGCTCCATGGACCCCCATCCCCGCCGCGCTCTCTGCGCAGCAGCCAGGCACCATGCGCCTCGCCCAGGTACACCCGGCGACAGTCATACTTCTTCCGCGACTCCAGGCGGCGCCGGGCCCGGTCTGTGTCTGTCAACCTCGGCCGGCCCCGAGCCTTCCTACCGCTCTCCTCCTCCTCTTCTTCCTCCTCCTCCGGGACAGCTCCAGAGCAAACCAGGGCGGCCATGACACTACGTCACTGTCCCTTTCAACAAACTTTATCCAGAAGAACACGACCTGGCCCCAGTGTCAACAAACTTTATTATTCCTCTTCACATGTTCCTGTCTCCCTACTGCTGCATCCCTGCCAAGTGTTCCTATTTTGAGCCCAAATCCCTATTTCCTCTTATGTTGACCCTATTTCCGAGGAAGTTTTGGGGTGTATCATACCTCTAAGGAAGCCCAGAAACAAAAAAACAAGTTTTAACCCCTTAGTGACATGACCTTTTGACATTGTCTTTCCCTTGGCGACATGGGCTGTTTTTTTTGACATTTCTGGGGTGTTTGTGTTTAGCTGTAATTTTCTTCTCTCTCACATACTGTACCCACACAAAATGAAACACCTTTTCTAACTTTGACCCCAAAAAATTATTTACACAAATACAATCAGTAAAAAAGACCCTCTTTAAATAGTTTCTAAATTTTGTCCCGAGTTTAGAAATTTGCAAGGTTCCATGTTTTGGTTTTTTTTGCAAGTTATAGGGCAAAAAAACAAAAATAGTGTTTTTTCACTTACAGTGACCTTTTGACTCCAACCCGAACCCTAAAGTTAACCCTAACTCTAACCCTTAATTTATTCTGGTTTTAATTTAATTTTAACCCTAACCTTTATGCTAACCCTAATTTATTTGTAACCCTAACCCTAGATTTTTAGCTAATTAAAGGAACATTGAACCTTATAACAAAACATGCCCCTGGGTTTGCCCCGCTCTGACTGCCGAATGCGAGGTTCACCCTCGTTTTTGCATAATTACGGTCCTCCCTGCTTATCGCATGCAAAAATGAGGTCTCTCTCTACGCTAGCAGAGAGAGCCAGTCACCGTCCAGACGGCTGCTTCCTATGGTCAGAAGATAACTGGCGTGTCCTATCAAAAGTACATGCCAGTTTATCCCCACTCTAGGAACTAAAATTTCACTTGTGCTTCTATATTTGAGTGGTGTTTGCAATCTTAGATCTCGCTCGTTTTAACCGCAGGACTAGGTCCGTCCTATGTCGGCGAGGGGTTTAAAAACCCAATAATACAGGGCCTGTCTGGGCTTCTGTACTCCATAACCAAGGCAGTCCTGTAACTGACGGTAGTAGCCTCTCTGTGCCTTCCAGGAAAATACAGAGTCCAGGACTACACGTTAAATGCCTGCCCAGGAATCACCCTTTGTGATGTTAGCGCAGGAACCGGGCTTCGGTTTGAGTCCCAGGGTGCACACTTTGTCTCCTTCTGGTTTAATTAATCAAATTGAAGAATCTAGAAACATAGAATGTGTCGGCAGATAAGAACCATTCGGTCCATCTAGTCTGCCCAATTTTTTTTGAGTACTTTTATTAGTTCCCCGTTCCCGGTCTTATAGCTAGGATAGCCTTGTGTCTATCCCACGCATGCTTAAACTCCTTCACTGTGTTTACCTATACCAATTCCGCTGGAAGGCTATTCCATATATCCACTACCCTCTCAGTAAAGTAATACTTCCTGATATTACTTTTAAATCGTTGCCCCTCTAATTTAAGACTATGTCCTCTAGTTGTGGTAGTTTATATTTGCACATTTCACTGGTCCTATAAAGGGAGAACCATTTTCTGCTATTGTAAACAAATGTATTTATTACCATTAGCAAACCTGGCTTGCATTCATTTTACTCAAAGTTACATCTGGCACATGAATTAATCCAGATGTCCTGTAATTTATACATATTCAAACATCCTATTTGGTTTCTTTATGATTCTGCCAGAAAAATCAGATCTAAGTGCATTGAATGAAACACTTTGTAATTGTGATCTGCATCCAACCTAGTAACATGCCTGAATCCCTAGTATAGTCCAAAATAAGCCATTATTATGGATAAATACAGAAATGGGGTAAATACAGAACCTGGCAAAAATTCTCAACATGCCACACGTGTTCGCACTGTCGGTGCATACTCATTGGCCTATGTCAGTGTGAAATGCGTGAGGCTTGTTGGGAATTTTGGACTACAGTAATAATTAGGATATTTATCATCCCACCAAGGACTGAGCAAAGATTAACTGCAGCCCCCCGCAGTTTGTAACTGGAATACTTTTGGTAAGCGGACACTTGAACGCCCTTTTTTTAAACTTACGCCCAAATGGCTTTCATCCTGCAGAGGCTCTTTGGCCTTACATTTGGGCCTTAGTGGTAAGACTACAGTTAGTAGCAGGTAATCAGGAAAGATATGAAATACAAGAGGGAAATGTAATTTGTAAGAAAACTATACATTGTATTAATGGTGTGATGGCATGTAACAGGTGCAGACTGGGGAGTCAGTGACACTGCAGAATCAATAATACACGCCAATCAATACTTTCTGACCTACGTCAAGGTCATACCACTGGTCTGAGCGATAGGTTAATAAATAACCAACATACCAGTCTGTTTTGTTTATTTAGTGTACATTTCAGGTGCTGGAAATTGTGAAATGCGTTAACTTGTGATAGCACGGCCTGACAGGTTTATGCAATATATATGAGGCACACTATTACTCATATTACCTGTGCAATCTTCAGAATGCCAGTAACCCAGGCAATCACTAAGCAGTGACCGGAGAACCACATTTTAAAAAACACAGACCAATAAATTAACTCAATTTACCAACATAGTAATTTTACAGGCAAAAACTGAACTTGTGTTTAATTAAAAGATTGCATCAAGTGTAGATGTTTTAAATATCAATTCATGGAAGGGACAGACATCTTGGATCATGTTATTTCCTCTGACCCTAGATTCTAAACATGTCTGCCCCCGATAGAGCTATATGAAGCAAAGGGGTCATTAAGGTGCTGTCTGACTCCTAAAGCCTTCCGAAATTTGCTTTAATGGAAAAGTACAAATAAATATCTAATGGAGTCCTCTTATTTTTCCTGTATAGCTCTATCAGGTGGGCAGACATGTTGTTCGGAATCTGGGGTCAAATGAAGGAAAAGCTCACCCAAGATTCTAAAAAACATGTCCGTCCCCGGCGGAGCAAAGATGGATCAAGAAAGTACTTTAATTGTATTCTTTCATTAAAGAATTTCTATTTAAAACATAGTATTTCCATTAAAAAAAACCTCAATGTTTTGCCAATAGTGGTTCTTTATGAATGACCATGACATTACTGATGAAGACGTGAGCTGTGTTGAATTAACAAGGGAAGAGCAAAAATTAGGTATTAACAAAAAAAATCTCCAACTCGCTTTTTATTCTAGCTCAACTATTACTGCCTGATTTGTGCCATTATTCTTACAACTTATGGCTTTGTGGAAAGATCTGCTTTTTCAACTGGTAAAATCTGGGTTCATTAAATCCACTGTTGTATTTTTAACAACATTTAATAAAACATGACCAACAATTTTTATAATTGACGTTAAAACAACTTTTCCAAACCCGTCAATGTGACGACATGAACCGGAATTGATAAATCATATGTACAAATAAATATTTACCTGCTGCTAACGGAAAGAAACTGGTAAAGATGCTTCTTAAATTATTTGTGAGCAAAGTTTGTAAACTTCCTTGATGTTAAACGACAACATTAAACCTTGAACAACTACATAAACGTTTTAAACTGTAATGCTTGAATGAAAGAATACAAATAGAGTGCCTTATTGAACCCCTTTTGCTCTATATAGCTCTCTCACGGGGGCGGACATGTTTAGAATCTTGGGTCAAGATGAAGGAAGATCCGAAGATTCTAAACAACATGTCTGCCCCCTGATGGAACTACATAAAGCAATCGCTAGATGCAATTAATGTGTTATATGTTATTGACGCAATGTGTTATTTTACTGACCAACATAGTTCTCTTGCAGCAGAGGGTGCAAGGAAGTGGGTGGTATGCCTGGACACTCACATGGATTGCTTGGTGCAGGTGCCGATTGCCTAGCATGTTGCTGGGTGAGTTCGTAGGCATTCCAAACACTTCTTTGTTGCCCGTGTTGACCAAGGTAACAAGGTTTTATATTAACCCCTTCACGCTACATGGTACTTGAATCCTTAATGGCGAAAGCACCAAAATGGCGGGTTTTTTTTGTGTGTGTTCCTGCTCCTGTTCACAAAGTGATCGAGTCCCAGGAACACAGATCCTGTGGGTCCCTCAGTTCAATTTAGAGCAATGTAACTGGCGCTGACTTTGAGTGGCGGTTACATTCAGCCAGAATGAGGCTGCTCAAAGTGGCTTCCTTTACCCTGTGGCGTGACTTTCACCAGTCGGTGGGGGGCGTGATGAGCTGTGGAATACCGGACGTATCAGGAAGGTCCTTCAACGTCCCGGGGGGGAGGTTAATATAACTCCTAAACTATTTATTTGCTAGAGTATAGCACGTGTACAGATGATGTCAGCCGTACATAACTTTGTAATTGTTATATTGCCCCCCTTTCTGCTGATTTAGCCACCTATTAAATCATCGGTCACGTTAAATCATCGGTCACGTTTCTTTAGAAGATAATAGAGTTTATTTAGAAGAGTCGGTTCTCAGGCAAAGATCTAAAAGTGGAGCAGTTGCTATAGAAACCGATGGAATGTTCCTGCTTCTAGAACGTTGCCCCAGAATGGATTCCTATAAATAACCCCTGGTGTATTTTTTTTAGGATCATGTTAAGGATGCTGCTGATTATTCCCGGTGGTTCTCAGGTCAGGTACTGTAGTTGAAACTCGCTGCATGTCAGTCCTACAGGTCATCCCATGACAGTCTCATGCGTGTCCTCCTGGTGTTTGCTACTGCTCCATTCTGTGGTGCACAGACCTGATTTCCTCCTCCTCTTCCTCTTCTTGTACCTTCTCCTTCACGGCCGGAGGTGCCAGCTCCTGGGGACCAGAGTTCAGACGAAAGAGAACAGGAACTTGAGCCAGGATTGGATTGGTGACTTGCAGGCCCCGGATCCACTTGCCTAATGTCCTCTCATCTCCGGAATTTGTCATGCACATAGCATAGACCGGGCCTTCCTCCACTAAACCAAGAGGGAGAACAGATAATTAGTAACCTCGCCCAGATTAATCATCCAAAGGTCAACTGGAACGTTATCCAGAACACCCCTCCCCCCCAATCTTTAACTCTGATAACATCAAGAATGTAACATGTGCATGGCCAATTTGTTTTAAAATGTCACCTTACATTCTGATATCGATGCATAAGGCATCAAAAGAAAGTCATATGGTTCTTTATGCACCTTTATCACTCATTTAACCTCTCCACTGCCAGAGAGCTGCTGCTTCATCACTCATTTAACCTCTCCACTGCCAGAGAGATGCTGCTTTATCACTCATTTAACCTCTCCACTGCCAGAGAGCTGCCGCTTCATCACTCATTTAACCTATCCATTACCAGAGAACTGCACCTTCATCACTCATTTAACCTCTCCACTGCCAGAGAGCTGCACCGTCATCATTCATTTAACCTCTCCACTGCCAGAGAGCTGCACCTTCATCACTCATTTAACCTATCCATTACCAGAGAACTGCACCTTCATCACTCATTTAACCTCTCCACTGCCAGAGTGCTGCACCTTCATCACTCATTTAACCTCTCCACTGCCAGAGAGCTGCTGCTTCATCACTCATTTAACCTCTCCACTGCCAGAGAGCCGTACCTTCATCACTCATTTAACCTCTCCACTGCCAGAGAGCTGCTGCTTCATCACTCATTTAACCTATCCATTACCAGAGAACTGCACCTTCATCACTCATTTAACCTCTCCACTGCCAGAGAGCTGCACCGTCATCATTCATTTAACCTCTCCACTGCCAGAGAGCTGCACCTTCATCACTCATTTAACCTATCCATTACCAGAGAACTGCACCTTCATCACTCATTTAACCTCTCCACTGCCAGAGTGCTGCACCTTCATCACTCATTTAACCTCTCCACTGCCAGAGAGCTGCTGCTTCATCACTCATTTAACCTCTCCACTGCCAGAGAGCCGTACCTTCATCACTCATTTAACCTCTCCACTGCCAGAGAGCTGCTGCTTCATCACTCATTTAACCTATCCATTACCAGAGAACTGCACCTTCATCACTCATTTAACCTCTCCACTGCCAGAGAGCTGCACCGTCATCATTCATTTAACCTCTCCACTGCCAGAGAGCTGCACCTTCATCACTCATTTAACCTATCCATTACCAGAGAACTGCACCTTCATCACTCATTTAACCTCTCCACTGCCAGAGAGCTGCTGCTTCATCACTCATTTAACCTCTCCACTGCCAGAGAGCTGCTGCGTCATCACTCATTTAACCTCTCCACTGCCAGAGAGCCGTACCTTCATCACTCATTTAACCTCTCCACTGCCAGAGATGCCCCAGAATTACTCCTTTCATGTCTAGAGACCTGACCCTCCATAATTAATTTAACTTCTCCACTGCCAGATACAATACCATCACTTATTTACCCACTGCCATAGACCTGTCCTTCCCACGTTCACTTAACGCTTTCACTGCTGTGGCCTCGCCATCCACTTGTAAGCTGCCTGCAGGAGCAGAGCATCACGTAATCAACGTAACCCAGTTTCAAAAAGCTGCAGGTCATTGGCCGTTACAGTCTCTTACCATCGTCCACGTCAAAACTGTGGTCGTCACCGAGATCTCTGTCCAGCTCTAGATTCAAACTCAAGGGGTAATAGAGACTCCTTTCAGGATCCACTACCACCTGAAATGGAAATGTCAGGTTATATTCTCTGTACGAAGTCCGCCCCGGCTGACCCTGCATGTTATGTTCACCCCAGCCCTCACTTCTTTAATCGTTTCTGAAGGATCAGCACGGAGAACATAGTAATAAACACAGGTCTTCCTCAGCCACAGGGGGTGTGGTCCCTCAACCAGGACTGGCATACTGGGGTCATGTGCAGCAAGAAGAGACGTCTGCTCAGGAGACTGGATACCTGTACCGGGAGACAGACAACAGAGAGGTTCATTTGGAGAGGTAGACCCAGAAAGATGCCAGGAATTAGCAATAGTGAATCTAAAACAAAGACCCAATCTGTTTTCTGCCCCCATTGGCCTCTTGGGTTTATTCCCATTAATTTAGTAACACAAAGCCACGTGCGGACACTGCGCTGCAATATATATCCATTTATTAGATGCCTATTCACACATAAATACTTTAATGAAAGAACCATCTTTGCTCTGCAGGGGGCGGACATGTTGGTTAGAATCTTGGGTGAGATTTTCCTTCATCTGACCCAACAGGTCCGCCCCCGGATAGAGCTATACAGAGAAAAGAGGACTCAATAAGGTACTTTTTTTTGCATTCTTTCTTTAAAGCAAATTTATGTAGACATCAGGAGCCAGACAGACCTGCATTAGGAGTCAGCCTGGTTCATTTTAGGAGCCAGGGATATTTCATAGAGTTCTATGTAAAACAATCTAAGTTCAGTGCCAGAAGTAGGGATATAAGGAGCCCTGGCTCCCAGGATCTGTCAAGCCCTGCATTAAAAATGTCTATCTTTAAGTTAAACATAGCTTAATTCTTTGCTGACAGTTGTCTTTTAAAAATACTGAGCTGGTATTAATACACGTTCAGCATTTAGAGCCATTTATAGAAAGTTACAACTCTGCTACTGTAGTTCCTACATTTTCTAACCATTTTTTTTCCAGAAATAATAATGCTTTACTATGGAGCTGCCTTACTGGTGTCAGCGGTGGGATACAAGTTCTCATCACCATGTTTGGTCAAAAGGTAAAAAAAAAAAAAAAGAGACATACCCACAATATGCATGTTCTCCTGTGTTGCGCTGTCCTCACATTCTTCTTTTTGGGGCATCTGAGTGAATACCATACAAAATAGTTAGATGTTACACCAGGCCCAGTTAGATATATAACAAAATGGTGCAAGCCATCACTCACCTGATATACAGTGACGCGTGCATCTCTATCTGCTGCTATCCGCTGTAGGCAGACCTTTGATAGCTCCACTGGGTCAGCGAACATTTGAGGAAGTACGGGGAAGGGGTTGGTGTGTTTGAAACGAGGGAACCAGTACATTAACCTCTGGTATTTTCTAATGGGGTGACTGCGATCTCCAAATATCTGCAGCAGGAGGAAGCGTGTCTGGCTGTTGGGGGTGATACCTACAGGAAAAGGAAAGAGTCATTATTTTGTGTGATGTATCCAGTAACATGACGCATATTTGATTTTTCTATACAGTTGAACATAACATTTTTTTTTTATAGCCTGTTATAAGCACCCAAAGGATTCTCTGGTGCATTACGAGGGGCTCCTGATCTGGTTAACATGTCCATTAAAGAGGTGCAAAACCTTAAAACAAACTACATTACACTTCTTTTAACAAGAATGATTCTTCTGAAAGTGACCTCCTTTTTCCTGCACAGTCACAAGACTGCAAGTTCCCCTTAAAGTAACCCACACATGCACATAAACAGAGGTGGGTTGGATTGTTCAGCCTGATTTAACTGAAAGGAGTCTGTGCTCTCAGAGCAAAACGCATACGGGTAACTGGGAAATAAAAATAAATGGTTTATCTAGTGATTTTTACCCATAAACCCAATCCAAATAACTATGTCACCAAGAGCATAATTGAAATAAGAGGCAACTCTGGTGTCAGTAGAAGGGTCATTAGTATGTGCACTTGTATTGAGAAGGAGGTCTCTGATGGTGTGTCCATCCTGTAAGCTGGATGCAAATGAGATAGCTAGAAAATGCAAATGTGAACAGATATTTATTTATTATAAAGTATTTTACTAAGAAGGATACACTGAGATTTCAGTATGTGCTGTATCCACAAACATTGGATATAGTACAAATATACAGATTTGGCACAAAACACTAACAAGACATATAATTAACCCTGATTAGAGGGGCATTCTGTGTTGATTTATACTGACAGATCCCTTAAGGGATTTTAGACTGGAGAAACATTTGATGGTGTCAGGAAGGTTATGCTACAGTTGCGGATCCAGCCACTTCCATTTTGTATCGCGGTATAGTAAGTAAAGTGCAGGTGCTGGATCGGAAGTTATAGGAGGTAGAAACAGCTGGAGAGATCATTCTACTGATGTAGGGTGGGAGCCTCTCAGAAAAGCTCTTAAACACAAGATGGTAAAGGTGAAGTTTAGCGCTTTTCACCTAGTGGATCATGTAATTACATTGTACCGCAAAGTGGCAAAATGAGTTAAACAATGTAGTAAGTTTATGAAGGTGGGTGACTGCCATTTGCATTGGTTATACTGTTTCCTTACTGTGGGTAGGGTTGCCACCCGGCCGGTAATTTACCGGCACAGCCGGTATTTGAGAGGCAGGAGCCGGTGCCGGTAAAACTGAAATACCGGTCATGTTAAGACCGGTATTTGTTTTACAGGCACCAGGGAGAGGTGATCAGCAAGTAGGGCACGATAAATCCCGGGCACCAGGTCGCCATGGCACCAGGAAATTAGACCTGGAGCCGGTATTCATCCACATGGTCCTCTTGCTGCTTTTGTAGGGCACCTACTTTGGGATAAAGTTTTGTTTTTTTCAATGTGGAGGCCAAAAGATAGCTTGGGGTCTAGCCACATAACTAGATATTTGTGAGAACTGACTGCATTTGATTGAGTCTTGATGCATAGTGGAGTTCTGTACCAAAAAGCATTGCAATAGTTTTGACAAGTGTTTAGGAAACGTTTGCTATTTGTTATTTGCTTATGTGAATTATTAGGAGGCATGACAGCAAAGTCCTAGTAAGATATGGAATTCACTGCCTGAAGAGGTGGTTCTACCAAATACCTTAGTTGCCTTAAAAGCGCCCTGGATACTTATTTAATGAGCGGGAGCATAGAGGGCTCTGCATGTTAGTATAGGCAGTAATATTTATTTACTGCTTGTTGATCCAAGGAGAAATCTGATTGCCATTTGGAGTCAAGAAGGAATTTTTATTCCCAGCTGAAAGCACAATTCGAAATTGCTGAAGGGGTTTTTATTTGCCTTCTTTGGTATCAACAGCGGTAAACATGGGATAGGAAAAGGGTTGAACTGGATGGGCAGTAGCAAGTCTATTTGCAACCTAAACTACTATGTAAAGCAGGGAGGAGCCAGAGCCTCAGAGGAGTTTCACCAGACATTGGCACTGAAGTACAAAGTGGGCACAGAATATGCTCAAGATGCATACGTTGTTTGATTCCGCACATTAGACCAGGACGAAGAGGTCAGTATCAGGGGAACCCTTTAAAATGACTTGTGTTTAATTTTAAAGTTGAATGGCTCTGAATCCCGGACAGCCTGTAAACGCCGGACATTACCATAGTTCTCCATCTGCTCCAGCACTCTGATCGCGCACTCCTGCTGCCGTGGGTAGTGATTGAACATTCTCTGGATGAAATTCTGTGCCACAAAAACCTCCTTGGGGAAGACTTCAAGGAGTTTGTTGTACACCTCCAGATCTTTCTCAACCCCAAATTCCGGCATCCACCTCAGAGCTGCCTCAATCATCTCTATGTGGCCTCTCCGTCTCACGTTCCGGTTACAGAATAGATCCAGCACCTGGACAAATGAGTCTTTGTTACGCTGTTCCCGGACGAACTCATCCTCGTAGGAAGTCACAGAACTCTGGGATTGTGTCTGCGGGGGGCCTGGCGGAGGAGCAGCATGGACAGCACGACATACCTGAGACAAGGAGGAAAAGAACAGACTTTAAATAAAGTTATAGAAAAAAAAAATATTAATCGCACAGCGGTGAAGAAGGAACACCCACTTATGTATGTATATAAAAAAAAATACATATTTAAATATCTATATAATTCAGGATATCAGTAAGTTACGGGACTATTCCAGCCTATTTGTTTATTCTTTTTAAATACTTAAAATGAGAGTAAAGTTTAAAAAATGACCTTGTTTCCTAAATAAATGTATTAAAGAGGAATAAATCGCTTCCTCAAAGTTCTTTTTTTTTTTTTTTTACCACTTACGCTTCATGAGATATTAGATTTTTATTTAACCCCTTTGCAACATATGACAAGCCAGGCATGTCATGGATTGTCCACACGTTGCCAACATTGAACGTGCCTGGCACATCATGCAGAGTGCACACTGGCATGCCGTGGTCACTGTGGAACGGACATGGGCATGGAGGCACTCTAGCTATGGCGGCTGAGGACTCCCAGACACAAGTGCAAATTGATTAAAAAATAACCTTTATTGATGTGTGTTAGGGAATCCAATTAAGTGGATTTTTGTATATTTGAGCATGCCAATTTAAAAAAAAAAAAAAATAAGAAAGCTCCACCCCCTTGATAGACTTTGAAATTCCAAGTGTACAGATGTACTCTCAAAATAGCACATGCCAAAATAACAGGGAAATATTGAGCATGCGTGATGGTGAAATTACACAATTCCCAGTGCGTCTATATAGCACGCATCAGAGTATGATATATTCATGGTATTTTTGTTTAAAGCTGCGTTTTCTCACCTGGGCCTTGTGCACTTCGGTTGTTGGAAGCCATTTTCCCTTTACACACAGCTGACGAGCTAAGAAAAGACAGCGAAGACTTCTCATCTTTACAAATCTTATTCCCTGTAAGGTAAATGTATATATTGTAAGATTCACACACACCAATAAGGAATTATATGATGGAAGATACAGCATGGAGTGTAAGGATAAGCATTACATTATCCAGAGTATCAATCTTTGTTAATGTAATTTAGAACTCTAAGAGGTGCGATATTGTCCAGGGACCACCAACTCCGAGGTGACTCAAGTTGTCCTTTTAAAGGGACTGTATCAGCTAAATACTGCTTTTACTGTAAATGTGTAAATAAAAAAAAGATTGAAAATAATATATACATTATGTTATCAGAATTGTAAGCAAATGTGTTTTAAATGTGTTTATAAATCTGGCATTCCCAAAAAAAATAAATCACTTTTTTTTAATATACATGTGAAACCTTGTGGGAGCTGCGACTGCACCTTCACCAAAATAAATGTAGTAAAATATCTTTTTAAAACATATATCCACGCTGATGTATTTTTAATACATTTGCTGCACTATAACTCTTAAAGGACAAAAAGACTTTTTTTTTAACCCTTTTCCCACTTTGTGACGTAATCCTGACGTGTGCGTTTGCAGATCGACGTGTGCGTTTGCAGATACACGCGTGTTTCCTATGTGCTCAGCCTCAATATATCCTAATGAAGCATCATACCTGCCAATCAGAGGATAAAATGGCAGGTATCTTTAAAAGAGCATGCCTGTCTATCCTCATACTAGGGCCAATCATAGACTTCAATATTATAAGTACAGGTGGGAAAAAAAAATGTTTTACTGACACTTATATAAACACATCCAATGATCCAATATACCTACAGCACATTAAAAAATAATGCAATACTAACTTATGCACATCCCAACATGTGTATGTCTCCAAACCACATGAGATATGCTACCTATTACTATAGCTATATATGTAAAAATTGTGTGGACATTTCTAAAATACAAGTGTACAAAGCGTTTCTGGAAACTAAAGGATATGTACCTAGCAGTCCAGTGTCATTCTGCCACTCTGGGCACCGCCATCTTGGGGCTGGTACGATGACGCCATATCCGGGTTGTAGGCGAAGGGATGGCTCACCACTTGAACTACATCTCCCATGATTCTCCGTAGCCTAACGCCTGTCAAAGGATTATGGGTGTTGTAGTCCAGCACAGGGCTTCTACTGAGCTCTTGGTTGGCGTGTTACACAGTGTCTGGACCTGTGTATGGTTTGGGTTTGTTACAATACATGTGTACGGCCTCTCTTCATCGTCTAAACATGTCTCCTGTGGTCTGTTGTCTGGATTTATTAGTGTCACGTTTGTGTTGCAGAGTGAAGACTAGTTACCAGTGACTCTCCAGCTGTTCGAGACTACATATCCCATGATGCTCCCTACCCAAGGACATTCATCGCTGCTCTAGACAACTATTACTGTGGACTACAAATCCCAGTATGTCCAGCCAGCCAAATACTTTCCGTGCTTTCCAGCCAGCCAAATACTTTCCGTGCTTTCCAGCCAACTTATTCTGAATGAGTGCAAGCTCTGCGGACCAGGGATCTGATCAGCAACCCTTGCAATAGTGCCAGTCAAATACCCTTTGTGCTTTCCAGCCAACTTATTCTATATGAGAGTGCAAGCTCTGGGGACCAGTGATCTGATCAGCAACCCTTGCAATAGTGCCAGTCAAATACCCTTTGTGCTTTCCAGCCAACTTATTCTATATGAGAGTGCAAGCTCTGGGGACCAGTGATCTGATCAGCAACCCTTGCAATAGTGTCAGCTAAATTCCTTCTGTGCTTTCCAAGCAACTTATTCTATATGAGAGTGCAAGCTCTGCGGACCAGTGATCTGATCAGCAACCCTTGCAATAGTGCCAGCCAAATTCCTTATGTGCTCTCCAGCCAACTTATTCTATATGAGAGTGCAAGCTCTGGGGACCAGTGATCTGATCAGCAACCCTTGCAATAGTGCCAGTCAAATACCTTCTGTGCTTTCCAGCCAACTTATTCTATATGAGAGTGCAAGCTCTGCAGACCAGTGATCTGATCCGCAACCCTTGCAATAGTGCTATTACTTTCCACACACTTCTTTTTTAAATTACGTTTTATTTAATTTTTTTTGTTATAATATAGCATATTAGGAAATATAGGATTCCATTCTTCACAACACAGATCTTTTTTTATACTAGTGCTTGTCAGATGCCGTCTGTGCATCATGGGAGTTGGAATGTAACCCCGCTCATGATTCATCCCTACCGTTCTCTCCTCTACCTATACTGCCTTCTCTCCAAACCTTGTATTCCTTATTCTCCACCCCCTCGCCTGGCACAGTGCACATGTATTTGGTGCATTATAAATTTGGCACCCCACACTGAGTTATTATAAAAATTATCAGGCAAGTTCCACTCAGCCCAGAAAGACCTGCTCAGCCACTTTCTGTGGGAGTTATTCACCTCCACCCTATCTCAGGTTTAATCGCACACTTCTCTACCGCCATCTTACTTCTTATTATATAATCTTGTAAAGTGTTGAATTATACTATGGAAGTATGGCATTAACCACAGTGTTTGCACAAATATGGTAAACTAAGGGCCATATTCATCAAGACAAAACTGGTGCTATTGCAGGAAAAAGTGCTAAAACAGTAGTAATAACCATGTAAACCAATGGAATTCTGTAGCAGTTTGCTCCAAATGTAGCACTTTTTTTCTTTTTAATAGCACCTTTTTTTTACATTTATAAATCCGTCCTTAAGTTTATAAAAACAAATAAGCCTAACCTTGCATATCATGAATACATAGTTCCAGCAACATATATCTGTTGCAGATGCTGCAGAAAGAGCATGCGAAGTGCAGCCCGGAAGTATGTATGATGCATATGCACAATCCAATTCA
The DNA here is from genome assembly GCA_036172795.1 of Pelodytes ibericus. NCBI lineage: Eukaryota > Metazoa > Chordata > Amphibia > Anura > Pelodytidae > Pelodytes > Pelodytes ibericus. The sequence continues at coordinate 212,793,852 of CM069858.1, read as the reverse complement.
TTCATCAAGATAGATGAGCTCACCTCTCTGATTAATAAATTGGACTGTGTGTGTGTATGTATATACATCCTACATACTGCCGGGCTGCGCTTTACATGAATTGGATTGTGTCTGTGTGTATATACATCCTACATACTGCCGGGCTGCACTTTACATGAATTGGATTGTGTGTGTGTGTATATACATCCTACATACTGCCGGGCTGCACATTACATGAATTGGATTGTGTGTCTGTGTGTATATACATCCTACATACTGCCGGGCTGCACTTTACATGAATTGGATTGTGTCTGTGTGTATATCCATCCTACATACTGCCGGGCTGCACTTTACATGAATTGGATTGTGTCTGTGTGTATATACATCCTACATACTGCCAGGCTACACTTTACATGAATTGGATTGTGTGTGTGTATATACATCCTACATACTGCCGGGCTGCACTTTACATGAATTGGATTGTGTGTGTGTGTATATACATCCTACATACTGCCAGGCTGCACTTTACATGAATTGGATTGTGTGTGTGTGTATATACATCCTACATACTGCCGGGCTGCGCTTTACATGAATTGGATTGTGTGTGTCTGTGTATATACATCCTACATACTGCCGGGCTACACTTTACATGAATTGGATTGTGTGTGTGTGTACATACATCCTACATACTGCCAGGCTGCACTTTACATGAATTGGATTGTGTGTGTGTGTATATACATCCTACATACTGCCAGGCTGCACTTTACATGAATTGGATTGTGTGTGTGTGTATATCCATCCTTCATACTGCCGGGCTGCACTTTACATGAATTGGATTGTGTGTGTGTGTGTGTGTATATCCATCCTACATACTGCCGGGCTACACTTTACATGAATTGGATTGTGTGTGTGTGTACATACATCCTACATACTGCCAGGCTGCACTTTACATGAATTGGATTGTGTGTGTGTGTATATACATCCTACATACTGCCAGGCTGCACTTTACATGAATTGGATTGTGTGTGTGTGTATATCCATCCTTCATACTGCCGGGCTGCACTTTACATGAATTGGATTGTGTGTGTGTGTGTATATACATCCTACATACTGCCTTGCTGCACTTTACATGAATTGGATTGTGTGTGTCTGTGTATATACATCCTACATACTGCCGGGCTGCGCTTTACATGAATTGGATTGTGTGTGTCTGTGTATATACATCCTACATACTGCCGGGCTGCACTTTACATGAAGTTGATTGTGTGTCTGTGTGTATATACATCCTACACACTGCCAGGCTGCACTTTACATGAATTGGATTGTGTGTCTGTGTGTATATATCCATCCTACTCACTGCCGGGCTGCACTTTACATGAATTGGACTGTGTGTGTGTGTGTATATATCCATCCTACATACTGCATAGTTGCCAACATCGGCCATGTTTGCAGAGACACATATTTGTTCCACAGAGATCCCATAGGACCTACCATGATTAATTAATTGGATCTGTAAGTGCGTATATGCATCCTACATACTGCTGGGCTGCACTTTACATGAATTGGATTGTGTGTGTGTGTATATACATCATACATACTGCCGGGCTGCACTTTACATGAATTGGATTGTGTGTGTGTGTATATACATCCTACATACTGCCGGGCTGCACATTACATGAATTGGATTGTGTCTGTGTGTGTATATACATCCTACATACTGCCGGGCTGTACTTTACATGAATTGGATTGTGTCTGTCTGTATATATGCATCCTACATACTGCCAGGCTGCCCTTTACATGAATTGGATTGTGTCTGTGTGTGTATATACATCCTCCATACTGCAAGGCTGCACTTTACATGAATTGGATTGTGTGTGTGTGTATATACATCCTACATACTGCCGGGCTGCACTTTACATGAATTGGATTGTGTGTGTGTGTGTGTATATATCCATCCTACATACTGCATAGTTGCCAACATCGGCCATGTTTCCAGAGACACATATTTGTTCCACAGAGATCCCATAGGACCTACCATGATTAATTAATTGGATCTGTAAGTGCGTATATGCATCCTACATACTGCTGGGCTGCACTTTACATGAATTGGATTGTGTGTGTGTGTATATACATCATACATACTGCCAGGCTGCACTTTACATGAATTGGATTGTGTGTGTGTGTATATACATCCTACATACTGCCGGGCTGCACATTACATGAATTGGATTGTGTGTGTGTATATACATCCTACATACTGCCGGACTGCACTTTACATGAATTGGATTGTGTCTGTGTGTGTATATACATCCTACATACTGCCGGGCTGTACTTTACATGAATTGGATTGTGTCTGTGTGTATATATGCATCCTACATACTGCCAGGCTGCCCTTTACATGAATTGGATTGTGTCTGTGTGTGTATATACATCCTCCATACTGCAAGGCTGCACTTTACATGAATTGGATTGTGTGTGTGTGTATATACATCCTACATACTGCCGGGCTGCACTTTACATGAATTGGATTGTGTGTGTGTGTATATACATCATACATACTGTCGGGCTGCACTTTACATGAATTGGATTGTGTCTGTGTGTATATACATCCTACATACTGCGGGCTGCACCTTACATGAATTGGATTGTCTGTGTGTGTATATACATCCTACATACTGCCGGGCTGCACTTTATATGAATTGGATTGTGTGCGTGTGTATATACATCCTACATACTGCCGGGCTGCACTTTACATGAATTGGATTGTGTCTGTGTGTGTATATACATCCTACATACTGCCAGGCTGCACTTTACATGAATTGGATTGTGTGTGTGTGTATATACATCCTACATACTGCCAGGCTGCACATTACATGAATTGGATTGTGTGTGTGTGTATATACATCCTACATACTGCCGGGCTGCACTTTACATGAATTGGATTGTGTGTGTGTACATACATCCTACATACTGCCGGGCTGCACTTTACATGCATTGGATTGTGTGTGTGTGTGTGTGTATATACATCCTACATACTGCCAGGCTGCACTTTACATGAATTGGATTGTGTGTGTGTGTATATACATCCTACATACTGCCAGCCTGCAATTTACATGAATTGGATTGTGTCTGTGTGTATATACATCCTACATACTGCCGGGCTGCACTTTACATGAATTGGATTGTGTGTGTGTACATACATCCTACATACTGCCGGGCTGCACTTTACATGCATTGGATTGTGTGTGTGTGTGTGTGTGTATATCCATCCTACATACTGCCAGGCTGCACTTTACATGAATTGGATTGTGTGTGTGTGTATATACATCCTACATACTGCCAGCCTGCAATTTACATGAATTGGATTGTGTCTGTGTGTATATCCATCCTACATATTGCCAGCCTGCAATTTACATGAATTGGATTGTGTCTGTGTGTATATCCATCCTACATACTGCCAGGCTGCACTTTACATGAATTGGATTGTGTGTGTGTGTGTGTGTATATATACATCCTACATACTGCTGGGCTGCACTTTACATGAATTGGATTGTGTCTGTGTGTATATACATCCTACATACTGCCTGGCTACACTTTACATGAATTGGATTGTGTCTGTGTGTATATCCATCCTACATACTGCCAGGCTGCACATTACATGAATTGGATTGTGTGTGTGTGTATATACATCCTACATACTGCCAGGCTGCACATTACATGAATTGGATTGTGTGTGTGTGTATATACATCCTACATACTGCCAGTCTGCACTTTACATGAATTGGATTGTGTGTGTATGTGTGTGTGTGTGTATATATACATCCTACATACTGCCGGGCTGCACTTTACATGAATTGGATTGTGTGTGTGTGTATATACATCCTACATACTGTTGGGCTGCACTTTACATGAATTGGATTGTCTGTGTGTGTATATACATCCTACATACTGCCTGGCTACACTTTACATGAATTGGATTGTGTCTGTGTGTGTATATACATCCTACATACTGCCGGGCTGCACTTTACATGAATTGGATTGTGTGTGTGTATATACATCCTACATACTGCTGGGCTGCACTTTACATGAATTGGATTGTGTGTGTGTATATACATCCTACACATACTGCCGGGCTGTACTTTACATGAATTGGATTGTGTGTGTGTGTATATACATCCTACGTACTGCCGGGCTGCACTTTACATGAATTGGATTGTGTGTGTGTGTATATACATCCTACGTACTGCCGGGCTGCACTTTACATGAATTGGATTGTGTCTGTGTGTATATACATCCTACATACTGCCAGGCTGCACTTTACATGAATTGGATTGTGTGTGTGTGTGTATATACATCCTACATACTGCCGGGCTGCACTTTACATGAATTGGATTGTGTGTGTGTGTATATACATCCTACATACTGCCAGGCTGCACTTTACATGAATTGGATTGTGTGTGTGTATATATACATCGTACATACTGCCAGGCTGCACTTTACATGAATTGGATTGTGTGTGTGTGTATATCCATCCTACATACTGCCAGGCTGCACTTTACATGAATTGGATTGTGTGTGTGTGTATATATACATCCTACATACTGCCGGGCTGCACTTTACATGAAGTGGATTGTGTGTGTGTATATATACATCCTACATACTGCCTGGGCTTTACATGCTCTTTCTGCAGCATGTGTGACACATGGCTGATGTTGGCAGACTATGGTAATATTATTGTCAGCTCTCAGGTACAAAGTTCCATCTTCACACTGAGCTCACAGGGAAATCTAAGAATGAATCACAACTTTCCAGGATATCTGTAAGGTCCATATTCTCATTTCTTTGTTCACATTTCTTATTTAATCTGTACTTCTCTCTGTGAGATCAGATATACACTCACACACTGCACTTTACTGTGAGTTTTATTGCTGTGGAGCTCTGTGATACACTCACATACTGCACATTACTGTGAGTTTTATTGCTGTGGAGCTCTGTGATACACTCACATACTGCACATTACTGTGAGTTTTATTGCTGTGGAGCTCTGTGATACACTCACACACACTGCACATTACTGTGAGTTTTATTGCTGTGGAGCTCTGTGATACACTCACACACTGCACATTACTGTGAGTTGTATTGCTGTGGAGCTCTGTGATACACTCACACACTGCACATTACTGTGAGTTGTATGGCTGTGGAGTCTGTGATACACTCACACACTGCACATTACTGGGAGTTTTATTGCTGTGGAGTCTGTGATACACTCACACACTACACATTACTGGGAGTTTTATTGCTGTGGAGTCTGTGTTACACTCACACACTGCACATTACTGTGAGTTTTATTGCTGTGGAGTCTGTGATACATTCACACACTGCACATTACTGTGAGTTTTATTGCTGTGGAGTCTGTGATACACTCACACACTGCACATTACTGTGAGTTTTATTGCTGTGGAGCTCTGTGATACACTCACACACTGCACATTACTGTGAGTTTTATTGCTGTGGAGTCTGTATAACACTCACACACTCTGCACATTACTGTGAGTTTTATTGCTGTGGAGTCTGTGATACACTCAGGATATCCTCCTTGATGAGTTAATTAGTCCCCCCCGGGGTTTACATTCTGCAGTGAATCATATACAATCAGGGCCGGCGCTACCGTAAGGCAGCACAGGCGGCTGCCTTAGTGCGCCCCAATGGGGGGGCGGGAAAATCGCCCGCTCCCCCAGACCCCAGTACTTACCTCCATGCTGCTGTTCAGGTCCGTGGCTGAGAGGGAAGCGCTGTGCGCTCCCCTCAGGCCGTGCGCATTCAATAAAGTGTGTTGAAACTTTTTTTTTTCAACACACTTTATTGAATGCGCACGGCCTGAGGGGAGCTCACAACGCTTCCCTCTCAGCCACGGACATGAATAGCAGCATGGAGGTAAGTACTGGGGTCTGGGGAAGGGGGGAGGAGGGAGGTATAACGAGCATCTGACTGGCATAATATTCCTGGGCATCTGACTGGCATAATATTACTGGGCATCTGACTGGCATAATATTCCTGGGCATCTGACTGGCATAATATTCCTGGGCTCTGACTGGCATAATATTCCTGGGCATCTAACTGGCATAATATTCCTGGGCTCTGACTGGCATAATATTCCTGGGCATCTGACTGGCATAATATTCCTGGGCATCTGAATGGCATAATATTCCTGGGCATCTGACTGGCATAATATACCTGGGCATCTGACTGGCATAATATTACTGGGCTATGACTGGCATAATATTCCTGGGCTCTGACTGGCATAATATTCCTGGGCTGTGACTGGCATAATATTCCTGGGCTCTGACTGGCATAATATTCCTGGGCATCTGACTGGCATAATATTCCTGGGCTCTGACTGGCATAATATTCCTGGGCTCTGACTGGCATAATATTCCTGGCCATCTGAATGGCATAATATTACTGGGCTCTGACTGGCATAATATTCCTGGGCTCTGACTGGCATAATATTCCTGGGCATCTGACTGGCATAATATTACTGGGCTCTGACTGGCATAATGTTCCTGGGCATCTGACTGGCATAATATTCCTAGGCATCTGAATGGCATAATTTTCCTGGACATCTGACTGGAACACTATTCCTGGGCTTTGACTGGCATAATATTACTGGGCTCTGACTGGCATAATATTCCTGGGCATCTGAATGGCATAATATTCCTGGGCTCTGACTGGCATAATATTCCTGGGCTCTGACTGGCATAATATTCCTGGGCATCTGACTGGCATAATATTCCTGGGCTCTGACTGGCATAATATTCCTGGGCATCTGAATGGCATAATATTACTGGGCTCTGACTGGCATAATATTCCTGGGCTCTGACTGGCATAATATTCCTGGGCATCTGACTGGCATAATATTACTGGGCTCTGACTGGCATAATGTTCCTGGGCATCTGACTGGCACAATATTACTGGGCATCTGACTGGCATAATATTCCTAGGCATCTGAATGGCATAATTTTCCTGGGCATCTGACTGGAACACTATTCCTGGGCTTTGACTGGCATAATAATACTGGGCTCTGACTGGCATAATATTCCTGGGCATCTGAATGGCATAATATTCCTGGGCATCTGAATGGCATAATATTCCTGGGCATCTGACTGGCATAATATTCCTGGGCATCTGAATGGCATAATATTCCTGGGCATCTGACTGGCATAATATTACTGGGCTCTGACTGGCATAATATTACTGGGCTCTGACTGGCATAATGTTCCTGGGCATCTGACTAGCATAATATTACTGGGCTCTGACTGGCATAATATTACTGGGCTCTGACTGGCATAATGTTCCTGGGCATCTGACTAGCATAATATCCCTGGGCATCTGACTGGCACACTATTCCCATTGAAATACTGGTAAGTTTGTTGATTTAACTTTACTTCATTTTAAATATTGTATTTGTTCCCGTTTTGTTTCTTCACTTCAAAATAAGATATATGCAGTGTGCATAGGAATTTGTTCATAGTTTTTGTTTTTACTATAGTCCGGCCCTCCAACGGTCTGAGGGACAGTGAACTGGCCCCCTGTTTAAAAAGTTTGAGGACCCCTGGGCTAAATACTGGCATATTGAGTGGCAAAATAGTGGGTCTCAGGTTATGTGTGAATTGGTGTAACTGTGTGTGTGTAAGTGGTAAGGGTGTCTGTGTGTGTGACTGCAAGGGTGTCTTTGTGTTTAAGGGTTTCAATGTGTGACACATTTAGAGCATGCGAGTTGAATATTTAGATGTATTTATTTTCTACACTATACATTATTCATATATATATATATATATATATATATATATATATATATATAATGTAAGGAGGCTTAATGGTGTGGGAGGCGTGGCGGATCAGAGCAGGGGGGCACCAAAATGCACCTTCGCCTGTGTAGACGAAAATCCTTGCACCGGCCCTGTATACAATGGCTGATCTGGCAGCCTGTAAACCTACACACTGCTAATACAGTTATCATTTATAATGCCTTCATTGATGCATGTTTGATGCTGCTAACCTGATATCTGTGAATAAATTAAACCTGTTTCGATAACTCACATTTTTATAATTATTCCACTGTAATATGCACGAATTAAAGGTAAGCGCAGTATTCATTTGTTGCAATTCTTATTATTTTTTTTTTTTTTACCATATCCCACAGTGCTTTAAAAATAGGCAAACATTTCCCCATGTGTGAGACCTATTCTGACAGCTTTTAATAAGGCCCGAAGCAAAAATTAAATCAGAGAGCTCATACCTTCAGTTAGAAATAGCACTACTATTTATACACTGCTCCTATAACACACACTCTGCAGATTCTCTTTACTCAACTGTATTAAAGGGACCCTGTCAGCTAAACTTTGATTATACTGTAAATGTGGAGAACTGAACCCCAAAAAAATGATCCACACATTGTGTTATCAGAATTGCAAGCAAATGCATGAATCAATGGGACTGTGAATGTAGAGCATAACAAACGATCGAAAATGATCTATACATGATGTTAGCAAAACTGCAAGTAAATGCCTGAATTAGGAGAAAAAGGTGTTTTGAATGTGTCTGTGGTCAGTCCCCTGCTTATGACATCACCCGTGGCTAGGGTTGTCCGGTATTTTTCCGGCAGGCCGGTAAAAAAATTGGCTTGACCCCAATGTTAAGTCTATGGAGTTAGGTGCATGGCCGGTATTTTTTTTTTTTTAAGAAAAGGTGGCAACCCTACCCGTGGGACGGTATGCAAATTACACATTTCCCATTGAAAAGCAGTTCATTTGCATACCGTGCCACAGGTGATGTCATAAGCAGGAGACTGACCACAGACACATTTACAATGTTTCTCCTAATTTAGGCATTGGCTTGCCATTCTGCTAACACAATCTATATTTTATGTTTTGTATACAGTGAATATAGGGAATTAAAAGTGTTTTAATAACAGGGTCCCTTTAAGAAGGGCTTGTTTGGAGGACAGATTATCCCACAATCTGGGAACATTTGAACGTATTGTTGATAAGATGCTTTTGAAAAACCCACAAACATTCCCACACGTTCCTCTGCTTAGCCGTTTAATCTCCAAACAAACCCCCTTTTTTTTCTTCCTTCACTGGGAATTTGGTGTAAAACCAGTTGCATAATAATCAAAACAAAGAGATTGAACACTACAGAAAAGAAAAAAAAAAAAGTAGATTAATTAATGAAGAGGTTAAAGTCCTTAAAGGGGGCATATCTCTGAATATTCCATTAGAGTAAGATTATGGCAGACTGTATCATTCTTAAAATGTAACATGTATAGAGTATCCTGCCACTCTACACAAGATAGAGTATCCTGCCACACTACACAAGATAGAGTATCCTGCCACTCTACACAAGATAGAGTATCCTGCCACTCTACACAAGATAGAGTATCCTGCCACTCTACACAAGATAGAGTATCCTGCCACTCTACACAAGATAGAGTATCCTGCCACTCTACACAAGATAGAGTATCCTGCCACTCTACACAAGGTAGAGTATCCTGCCACTCTACACAAGGTAGAGTATCCTGCCACTCTACACAAGATAGAGTATCCTGCCACTCTACACAAGATAGAGTTTCCTGCCACTCTACACAAGATATAGAGTATCCTGCCACTCTACACAAGATATAGAGTATCCTGCCACTCTACACAAGATAGAGTATCCTGCCACTCTACACAAGATAGAGTATCCTGCCACTCTACACAAGATAGAGTATCCTGCCACTCTACACAAGATAGAGTATCCTGCTATTTCAGGCACCCCCCACCACGTTGCACACCTACGACATGCCCCATCACCCATGTTGCACACCTACAACATGCCCAATCACCCACTTTGCACACCCACAACATGCCCCATCACCCACATTGCACACACATTAAATGCCCAATCACCCCATTAAATGCCACCATCACCCTCATTACATACCCCCACCACGTCCATAACATGCCCCCATCACCCTGATTAATTAGAAGGAACTAAAGCTTGCTGAACGGTGGTGGAGGGAATGAAAATGTTTGAAGCACCAGAAGTGTGCTTTAACACCCTCTGGCAATGTGCCGCCCTAGGCGAGTGCCGCCCTAGGCGAGTGCCGCCCTAGGCGAGTGCCTTGTTTGCCTTGTGGAAGATACACTACTGGTGCTCAGTTTGGTGGTGCAGTGTCGCGATTTGCTATTAAATGGTGCTTTTTTATTCCGACAGAAGTGGGCTTCTGTTTAGGCTGTGTCCATAATTATTAATGCTGATACAGGCAGTCCTTAGCAACGCTTCCTTCTAGTCCAGGGACGTCCAAGTATATTCTGAAGTTGGCCACAGAATCAGAAATGCACCTGTGAATTGGGCCAGATGAGATTTTTATATCTACAGTAATGTTGGAGAATAGCTGGTTAGCCACAGAAAATGTTTGGATTTTTAGCAGTTATACAAAAAAAAAATGAACCTTATTCGAACAAATCTGCACATTTATAGGAAGATTCAGACACAATCCAATTAATCATGGCAGGTCCTATGAGATCTCCACCCCGATGAATTAATTGGATTGTGCCTGTGCGTATATCCATCCTACATACTGCCGGGCTGCACTTTGCATGATCTTTCTGCAGCATGTGGAACAAATATGTGTCCCTGGAAACATGGCCGACGTTGGCAACTACGTGATACTTTCCCTTTAAATCTTCACTATTATACTTTGCAAAGAACCTACGTTTCCCATATGTTCCAGTCAAGCTCTATCCTGTCTCTTAGTGTTGATCAGATATCACTACCGTATAGCCCCGTATGGCAATATGAGTGCTGCATGTGATATCTATCATCAGTGTGGTTTCCTGGGTTCTGTGTGTGATCTAAACCCATTAAACCGTCAGATAAAACTGCCTTCATTTAAAACTATAGAGTCCACTCAATATAGAGAGAATTGCAGGAATTTTGAGAGGAGAATTTGATACTTAAAGGGACTGTGTCACCTAAATATTTTTTTTTTTTTTTTTTTTTTTTTTTTTAATGAGCGTGTAGAGAATAAAAAATGATTGAAAATGATCTATACATTGTGTTAGCAAGCTGCAAACAAATGGCTAAATTAGGAGAAAAATGTGTTTAAAATGTGTCTGTGGTCAGTCTCCTGGTTATGACATCACCTGTGGCTTGATATGCAAATGAACCACATCACAGGTGATGTCATAAAACAGAGACTCCACAGCTCCACAGACACATTTAACACACATTTTCACCCAATTTAGGCTTTAGCACAATATTTAGATACTTTTCAATATATTTTTTTTATTCCCTACATTCACATTACGACCAATGTTTAATGATCCAGTCCCTTTAATGGCAAAGCATCGGAGTTGGAAAAATGTCCCCCATTCAGCTGCCTTGGAGAATTTTTCCAGCTCGGCTACTTTGGCCTAAAGTTTGAAGTTCTCATTTCAATTCCCTGCTATTCTCTCTTTATTGAGCAGACCATTTAATTATAATAATTAGATTTTATATAGCACTCTTATTTATTTATGAAGTATTTTACCAGGTGAGATTTCCCTAGTTTTCCAGTACTTTCTCATACACTGCACATTACTTTGAGTTTCATTGCTGTGGAGTCTGTGATACACTCACACACTGCACATTACTGTGAGTTTTATTGCTTTGGAGTCTGTGATACACTCACACACTGCACATTACTGTGAGTTTTATTGCTGTGGAGCTCTGTAATACACTCACACACTGCACATTACTGTGAGTTTTATTGCTGTGGAATCTGTGATACACTCACACACTGCACATTACTGTAAGTTTTATTGCTGTGGAGCTCTGTGATACACTCACACACTGCACATTACTGTGAGTTTTATTGCTGTGGAGCTCTGACATACACTCACACACTGCACATTACTGGGAGTTTTATTGCTGTGAAGTCTGTGATACACTCACACATTACTGTGTGTTTTATTGATGTAGAGTCTGTGATACACTCACACACTGCACATTACTGGGAGTTTTATTGCTGTGGAGTCTGTGATACACCCACACACACTGCACATTACTGTGAGTTTTATTGTTGTGGAGTGTGTGATACACTCACACATTGCACATTACTGTGAGTTTTATTGGTGTGGAGCTCTGTGATACACTCACACACTGCACATTACTGTGAGTTTTATTGCTGTGGAGCTCTGTGATACATTACTGTGAGTTTTATTGCTGTGGAGCTCTGTGATACACACACACACACACACTGCACATTACTGTGAGTTTTATTGCGGTGGAGTCTGTGATACACTCACACATTGTACAGTAATGTGAGATTTATTGCTGTGGAGCTCTGTGATACACTCACACATTGCACATTACTGTGAGTTTTATTGCTGTGGAGTCTGTGATACACTCACACACTGCACATTGCTGTGAGTTATATTGCTGTGGAGCTCTGTGATACACTCACACATTGCACATTACTGTGAGTTTTATTGCTGTGGAGCTCTGTGATACACTCACACACTGCACATTACTGTGAGTTTTATTGCTGTGGAGACTAATTGCATTCAACTCATCATTCTCGCTTTGCGTGGGACAGTCCCAATTGGGGGGGGGGGGGGGGGGGGATAGAGCTCAGTGATTAGGAGAATGCCTAACAGCAGTGACAGTGCGCTAACACACTGACCTCCAAGTTCTGCCCCCCAATGCTGTGCGGCATGTAATTGCACTGTGCTCTAAAGAGTGATACAGAGGGGCTTTATTTCTGGTCAGCTGATACAAATTGCAACATTCCACTGGTTGCCATGGTGACTGCTCAACTTTAGACCTTTGCCACACAATTGACTATGATATATTTAGCACCAAACTCTTGTGCAGTTGAAATATTGATTGTTTAGTGTATTCCTCTCCAATAAGGATGTCTTCACTCCACTAACAGGTGCAGCGAGCCTCTGGTTAGCACATCCCCTATCCGCGCACTTTGCTCTCTCTATATATATATATATTTTTTTTACATACTTTCATTTCCCCTTTTAATTCTGGTTCTGTCTTAAAGTTTATCTTTCTTGGAGAAGCCCTATTTACATCCAATTTTTTTTTTTCACTTGTGCCCCAGCCGAGCTCAGACCCGTGTTTATCTGTAAAGATACGCGTCAGGTTTATTTGGGGGAAGGCGACTCAGGTCTATTTTTTTTTGAAGTTTCAGTAGTTACTTAAAGGCGTTCAGATATATAACTACCATTATCTGACTCCTACCCATCGTCTTGTGCAACTGAAGGTGAACTGTAGTAAAAAAAAAAGTTGTGTTTAATTGAAAGATGGCATCAGGCGCAGGCAATGGAAGGCATGGAAGAATACAAATAAAGTACGTTATTGACGCTCTCTGCTTGTATAGCTCTATCAGGGGGCGGACATGTTTGTTTAGAATCTTAGCTCACATGAATGTCCGCCCCCTGATAGTGCTATATTTCATTAAAATCATTTCTAAGATACCTACACTTGATGCATTCACAATTAAATATAACTTTGTTTTTTTGACAATTGTCCTTTAAGAGCATATGGCTGTATGCTTTATAAACCCTCAGACATAAAATACAGTGTTGCTCAGCAATAAAACTCACAATAATGTGCAGTGTGTGAGTGTATCACAGAGCTCCACAGCAATAAAACTCACAGTAATGTGCAGTGTGTGAGTGTATCACAGAGCTCCACAGCAATAAAACTCACAGTAATGTGCAGTGTGTGAGTGTATCATAAAGCTCCACAGCAATAAAACTCACAGTAATGTGCAGTATGTGAGTGTATCACAGAGCTCCACAGCAATAAAACTCACAGTAATGTGCAGTGTGTGAGTGTATCATAAAGCTCCACAGCAATAAAACTCACAGTAATGTGCAGTGTGTTAGTGTATCACAGAGCTCCACAGCCATAAAACTCACAGTAATGTGCAGTGTGTGAGTGTATCACAGAGCTCCACAGCAATACAACTCACAGTAATGTGCAGTGTGTGAGTGTATCACAGAGCTCCACAGCAATAAACCTCACAGTAATGTGCAGTGTGTGAGTGTATCACAGACTCCACAGCAATATAACTCACAGTAATGTGCAGTGTGTGAGTGTATCACAGACTCCACAGCAATATAACTCACAGTAATGTGCAGTGTGTTAGTGTATCACAGAGCTCCACAGCAATAAACCCCACAGTAATGTGCAGTGTGTGAGTGTATCACGGAGCTCCACAGCAATAAAACCCACAGTAATGTGCAGTGTGTGAGTGTATCACAGAGCTCCACAGCAATAAAACTCACAGTAATGTGCAGTGTGTGAGTGTATCACAGAGCTCCACAGAAATAAAACTCACAGTAATGTGCAGTGTGTGAGTGTATCACAGAGCTCCACAGCAATAAAACTCACAGTAATGTGCAGTGTGTGAGTGTATCACAGAGCTCCACAGCAATAAAACTCACAGTAATGTGCAGTGTGTGAGTGTATCACAGAGCTCCACAGCAATAAAACTCTCAGTAATGTGCAGTGTGTGAGTGTATCACAGAACTCCACAGCAATAAAACTCACAGTAATGTGCAGTGTGTGAGTGTATCACAGAGCTCCACAGCAATAAAACTCACAATAATGTGCAGTGTGTGAGTGTATCACAGACTCCACAGCAATAAAATGCACAGTAATGTGCAGTGTGTGAGTGTATCACAGACTCCACAGCAATAAAACTCACAGTAATGTGCAATGTGTAAGTGTATCACGGAGCTCCACAGCAATAAAACCCACAGTAATGTGCAGTGTGTGAGTGTATCACGGAGCTCCACAGAAATAAAACTCACGGTAATGTGCAGTGTGTGAGTGTATCACAAAGCTCCACAGCAATAAAACTCACAGTAAGTAATGTGCAGTGTGTGAGTGTATCACAGAGCTCCACAGGAATAAAACTCACAGTAAGTAATGTGCAGTGTGTGAGTGTATCACAGAGCTCCACAACAATAAAACTCACAATAACGTGCAGTGTGTGAGTGTATCACAGACTCCACAGCAATAAAACTCACAGTAATGTGCAGTGTGTGAGTGTATCACAGACTCCACAGCAATATAACTCACAGTAATGTGCTGTATGTGAGTGGATCACAGACTCCACAGCAATAAAACTCACAGTAATGTGCAGTGTGTGAGTGTATCACAGAGCTCCACAGCAATAAAACTCACAGTAATGTGCAGTGTATGAGTGTATCATAGACTCCACAGCAATATAACTCACAGTAATGTGCTGTATGTCAGTGTATCACAGACTCCACAGCAATATAACTCACAGTAATGTGTAGTGTGTGAGTGTATCACAGAGCTCTACAGCAATAAAGCTCCCAGTAATGTGCTGTATGTGAGTGTATCACAGTTAGGGTTGCCACCTGGCCGGTATTTTACCGGCAGGCCGGTAAAAATTTGGCATCAGGCCAATGTTAAGTCTATGGAGACAGTACCAAGGCCGGTATTTTTTTGAAGAAAAGGTGGCAACCCTAATCACAGTGCTGCACAACCATGAAACTCACACAGTTTGTATTTAAACATGTACATAAATGATTATGAAGAGCTCATCTAATTATACAATTTGCTATAATTAGTTAATTAATTCTTGTAGAAATGGCAATTGACCCTGCACCCAACCCCGCTCCACCTTATAGAGTTAGGGTTGCCACATCAGCCATTTTGTACCGTCCACATATAACTTTTACATGTGACCGGAAGGATATCAGTTAGCTAATAGACATGGTTCTGTGGGGTCCACTACTTAGTTATATGTGGCCAGTAAAAAAATGACCGAGGTGGTCATCCTCTATACAAGCAAGTGCCCATCTCTCGTTATATCAAATGTTGTGATCATATTAGTGGATAAAAGAGGTATAAACGCTGAGAAAGAATACTGCATGGACCGGAAAAAAGTATAATCAATGGATAAACATAAATAATAAAAACACATTAACATATAGGATCTGTGATTATTAGTTTATTTGTATGGCGCTGACATATTCCGCAGTGCTGTACACAGACTGACATAGGATCTGTTATTATTAGTTTATTTGTATGGTGCTGACATATTCCCCAGCGCTGTACACAGACTGACATAGGATCTGTTATTATTAGTTTATTCGTATGGCGCTGACATATTCCCCAGCGCTGTACACAGACTGACATAGGATCTATTATTAGTTTATTTGTATGGCGCTGACATATTCCCCAGCGCTGTACACAGACTGACATAGGATCTGTTATTATTAGTTTATTCGTATGGCGCTGACATATTCCCCAGCGCTGTACACAGACTGACATAGGATCTGTTATTATTAGTTTATTCGTATGGCGCTGACATATTCCCCAGCGCTGTACACAGACTGACGTAGGATCTGTTATTATTAGTTTATTCGTATGGCGCTGACATATTCCGCAGCGCTGTACACAGACTGACATAGGATCTGTTATTATTAGTTCATTCGTATGGCGCTGACATATTCCGCAGCGCTGTACACAGACTGACATAGGATCTCTTATTATTAGTTTATTTGTATGGCGCTGACATATTCCGCAGCGCTGTACACAGACTGACATAGGATCTGTTATTATTAGTTTATTTGTATGTCGCTGACATATTTCCCAGCGCTGTACACAGACTGACATAGGATCTGTTATTATTGGTTTATTTGTATGGCGCTGACATATTCCCCAGCGCTGTACACAGACTGACATAGGATCTGTTATTATTAGTTTATTTGTATGGCGCTGACATATTCCGCAGCACTGTACACAGACTGACATAGGATCTGTTATTATTAGTTTATTTGTATGGCGCTGACATATTCCGCAGCGCTGTACACAGACTGACATAGGATCTGTTATTATTAGTTTATTCGTATGGCGCTGACATATTCCTCAGCGCTGTACACAGACTGACATGGGATCTGTTATTATTAGTTTATTCGAATGGCGCTGACATATTCCGCAGCGCTGTACACAGACTGACATAGGATCTGTTATTATTAGTTTATTTGTATGGCGCTGACATATTCCCCAGCGCTGTACACAGACTGACATAGGCTCTGTTATTATTAGTTTATTTGTATGGCGCTGACATATTCCCCAGCGCTGTACACAGACTGACATAGGATCTGTTATTATTAGTTTATTCGGATGGCGCTGACATATTCCCCAGCGCTGTACACAGACTGACATAGGATCTGTGATTATTAGTCTATTCGTATGGCGCTGACATATTCCCCAGCGCTGTACACAGACTGACATAGGATCTGTGATTATTAGTTTATTTGTATGGCGCTGACATATTCCCCCTCGCTGTACACAGACTGACATAGGATCTGTTATTATCAGTTTATTTGTATGGCGCTGACATATTCCGCAGCGCTGTACACAGACTGACATAGGATCTGTTATTATTAGTTTATTTGTATGGCGCTGACATATTCCCCAGCGCTGTACACAGACTGACATAGGATCTGTTATTATTAGTTTATTCGTATGGCGCTGACATATTCCCCAGCGCTGTACACAGACTGACATAGGATCTGTTATTATTAGTTTATTTGTATGGCGCTGACATATTCCCCAGCGCTGTACACAGACTGACATAGGATCTATTATTATTAGTTTATTCGTATGGCGCTGACATATTCCGCAGCGCTGTACACAGACTGACGTAGGATCTGTTATTATTAGTTTATTTGTATGGCGCTGACATATTCCGCAGCGCTGTACACAGACTGACATAGGATCTGTTATTATTAGTTTATTCGTATGGCGCTGACATATTCCCCAGCGCTGTACACAGACTGACATAGGATCTGTTATTATTAGTTTATTCGTATGGCGCTGACATATTCCCCAGCGCTGTACACAGACTGACATAGGATCTATTATTATTAGTTTATTCGTATGGCGCTGACATATTCCGCAGCGCTGTACACAGACTGACGTAGGATCTGTTATTATTAGTTTATTTGTATGGCGCTGACATATTCCGCAGCGCTGTACACAGACTGACATAGGATCTGTTATTATTAGTTTATTCGTATGGCGCTGACATATTCCCCAGCGCTGTACACAGACTGACATAGGATCTGTTATTATTAGTTTATTCGGATGGCGCTGACATATTCCCCAGCGCTGTACACAGACTGACGTAGGATCTGTTATTATTAGTTTATTCGGATGGCGCTGACATATTCCCCAGCGCTGTACACAGACTGACATAGGATCTGTTATTATTAGTTTATTTGTATGGCGCTGACATATTCCCCAGCGCTGTACACAGACTGACATAGGATCTGTTATTATTAGTTTATTCGTATGGCGCTGACATATTCCCCAGCGCTGTACACAGACTGACGTAGGATCTGTTATTATTAGTTTATTTGTATGGCGCTGACATATTCCGCAGCGCTGTACACAGACTGACATAGGATCTGTTATTATTAGTTTATTTGTATGGCGCTGACATATTCCCCAGCGCTGTACACAGACTGACATAGGATCTGTTATTATTAGTTTATTTGTATGGCGCTGACATATTCCCCAGCGCTGTACACAGACTGACATAGGATCTGTTATTATTAGTTTATTTGTATGGCGCTGACATATTCCCCAGCGCTGTACACAGACTGACATAGGATCTATTATTAGTTTATTTGTATGGCGCTGACATATTCCCCAGCGCTGTACACAGACTGACATAGGATCTGTTATTATTAGTTTATTTGTATGGCGCTGACATATTCCCCAGCGCTGTACACAGACTGACATAGGATCTGTTATTATTAGTTTATTCGTATGGCGCTGACATATTCCGCAGCGCTGTACACAGACTGACATAGGCTCTGTTATTATTAGTTTATTTGTATGGCGCTGACATATTCCCCAGCGCTGTACACAGACTGACATAGGATCTATTATTAGTTTATTCGTATGGCGCTGACATATTCCGCAGCGCTGTACACAGCGACCCTCCCCAATCCCAACAGCCTTTACCACACATTACATAACCACCGATACTGTGGGCGTGGCCAGCGCGAAAGAGGGCGTGTCTGCCATGCCAAGTGGGCGTGGTCGCACCCCTCCTCCCCCGTCACTCCAAGAAATGATTTTCCCTGAAGGGGCGGGGCGGATCCCAGGTGGGGGCGGGGCCTGAGCTGTTGACGTGTTTCTTGAATGCAGAGTGAAAGGGACTGGCCAGCAGGATTTGCCCCCTGTGCTGTGGGGTCAGAGGGAGTCAGCAGGGGATGGGGCAGTGCCCAGCCTGCCAGCTCTGGACTTTCATCACTGATTGGGGTAAGAGCACAGCTTCCTCCTCCCACACTGCATATACACCACACAGCGACCTACTGATTGTGTGCAACATTGTATGCAAAGGCTGAGTGTCAATGTGTATAGGTCTACATACAATATATATATATATCTGTAACTTACCAGTGAAGTCTCACCTTGGGTACTCCAGCAGTTGTGGACTACTACTCCCATCATTGCCAGCCACTGCTAACTGGTAAGCCGACAGAGTATGGTATGTAAAATCCTTAAATAATGTGTTTTCTCTCCCATCCAGCTGTGTACAGAGATAAACAGTGTTTAGCATACAGCTACACAGTCAGTGGGTAATGCTGTGCATACACTAATTACAGTGAGGCTTGTTTGGATAATACTTTATCACTGTTAACATATGTAGAGTGGATGTATGGTCTGTTGGTTGCCACTGTTTTTTATACATATATATTGCTTGAGAAGCCTGCTGTTATACAGTAGCTACAGTTAGTATGTACATGCTGAACCCAGGCTGATTACATCTGGCACAGAAAGCAGCTTGAGCGAAAAATAAGTTACAGGCTGGTTAGGCGCTCAGGAGCCTGGTTACTGTAATAAGACGTTACAGGGGTGATAAGGCGCTCGGGAGCCTGGTTATTGTAATAAGACGTTAGAGGGGTGATAAGGCGCTCGGGAGCCGGGTTACTGTAATAAGACGTTACGGGGGTGATAAGGTGCTCAGGAGCCGGGTTACTGTAATAAGACGTTACAGGGGTGATAAGGCGCTCAGGAGCCGGGTTACTGTAATAAGACGTTACAGGGGTGATAAGGCACTCAGGAGCCGGGTTACTGTAATAAGACGTTACAGGGGTGATAAGGCGCTCAGGAGCCGGGTCACTGTAATAAGACGTTACAGGGGTGATAAGGCGCTCAGGAGCCGGGTTACTGTAATAAGACGTTACAGGGGTGATAAGGCGCTCAGGAGCCGGGTTACTGTAATAAGACGTTACAGGGGTGATAAGGCGCTCAGGAGCCGGGTTACTGTAATAAGACGTTACAGGGGTGATAAGGCGCTCAGGAGCCTGGTTACTGTAATAAGACGTTACAGGGGTGATAAGGCGCTCAGGAGCCGGGTTACTGTAATAAGACGTTACAGGGGTGATAAGGCGCTCAGGAGCCGGGTTACTGTAATAAGACGTTACAGGGGTGATAAGGCGCTCAGGAGCCGGGTTACTGTAATAAGACGTTACAGGGGTGATAAGGCTCTCAGGAGCCGGGTTACTGTAATAAGACGTTACAGGGGTGATAAGGCGCTCAGGAGCCGGGTTACTGTAATAAGACGTTACAGGGGTGATAAGGCGCTCAGGAGCCTGGTTACTGTAATAAGACGTTACAGGGGTGATAAGGCGCTCAGGAGCCGGGTTACTGTAATAAGACGTTACAGGGGTGATAAGGCGCTCAGGAGCCGGGTTACTGTAATAAGACGTTACAGGGGTGATAAGGCGCTCAGGAGCCGGGTTACTGTAATAAGACGTTACAGGGGTGATAAGGCTCTCAGGAGCCGGGATACTGTAATAAGACGTTACAGGGGTGATAAGGCGCTCAGGAGCCGGGTTACTGTAATAAGACGTTACAGGGGTGATAAGGCGCTCAGGAGCCGGGATACTGTAATAAGACGTTACAGGGGTGATAAGACGCTCGGGAGCCGGGTCACTGTAATAAGACGTTACAGGGGTGATAAGGCGCTCGGGAGCCGGGTCACTGTAATAAGACGTTACAGGGGTCATAAGGCGCTCAGGAGCCGGGTCACTGTAATAAGACATTACAGGGGTGATAAGGCGCTCAGGAGTCGGGTTACTGTAATAAGACGTTACAGGGGTGATAAGGCGCTCAGGAGCCGGGTTACTGTAATAAGACGTTACAGGGGTGATAAGGCGCTCAGGAGCCGGGTTACTGTAATAAGACGTTACAGGGGTAATAAGGCGCTCAGGAGCCGGGTTACTGTAATAAGACGTTACAGGGGTGATAAGGCGCTCAGGAGCCGGGTCACTGTAATAAGACGTTACAGGGGTGATAAGGCGCTCGGGAGCCGGGTCACTGTAATAAGACGTTACAGGGGTGATAAGGCACTCAGGAGCCGGGTTACTGTAATAAGACGTTACAGGGGTGATAAGGCGTTCGGGAGCCGGGTTACTGTAATAAGACGTTACAGGGGTGATAAGGCGCTCAGGAGCCGGGTTACTGTAATAAGACGTTACAGGGGTGATAAGGCGCTCAGGAGCCGGGTTACTGTAATAAGACGTTACAGGGGTGATAAGGCGCTCAGGAGCCGGGTCACTGTAATAAGACGTTACAAAGGTAATCATTTAATCTCTGTTATTTTGGCCCAGAATATTTATTTGCGTACAGAGGTCATGAGATATAGGTGGCTGAAATATTAATGATCTCAAAGTGCAGCTGTGGAATAAGGTTACTGTACATAGAGATGTGTTATACTATGGTCTACGTGGTGTGTGTGTGTAAATGTATTAATATAAATGTCGGGTATCATGTAACTGTACTGCAAACATTCCTGACATTTATCACATCATTCAGGGAATGAGGTTCATCCTGAGGAAGTCTGTTCTTTCACCTGAACCCAGTCGTAGCTTCTGAGGCCTTAGATATGTGAACCATTCTGAGGCCTCTCCAAAATCGCTGAATAATGAATGAAATACAGTGAAAACAGGAATAGGAAGTCTAATAAGTCGGGGTATCAGGCCCTATTTTAACATGCACTAAAACTTCAAATCCAGGCACTCAGGATTTTCACTTGGTCGGGCAGCTCAATGTCTGTGTGCTGCCAACGAGCACAGATATCTGTTCAGGCTGCCTGGTGCGTCGCGCAAACTTCAGCAGACAAGCAGGGAGCGCGAGGCAGCCTGAAAGGATGTCTGTGTGCCTGGGCAATGCACAGATTTCAAGCTGCCACCCATTAGTCACAAGAGACATTCTATGGGAGCTAAGGTGTGTGCTGGGGCAAGTTATGTGGGTGCTGGAGCAAGTCATGTGGATACAGTTTGGTGCAATGAGGGAGCTGTGGCAAGTCTTGTGGGTGCAATGTGGGTGTGAAAGGAGGACAGAAGAGCATATTATTTTTATAAAAACTGGACTAGAGAAATATCGTACCTGGCAGGCAGGTTTCATAGATGAAAATGGCGCAGTGTCTTAAGGGGCGGAGCCAAGGGACGCCATGTGACATCACTGTTGGAAAGTATGGAATACGTGTCCATCATGATTCCTGGGCAAAGGAGATCTCGAGCTTCAGATAATGTGTCCTGAGAGAGTAAACTGGATGCGAGGGCAGGAGCCGACCCTATAATTAGCAGGCTATAGGAGGAGGTCAGAGTTCCTAATAGGAATGTAGGTGTGTAAGGTAAAGGACTGAGGAAGGTGCTCTAGAGTTGAGGAGACAGAAGGACAGTAGGTCACTTAGTAGTGGCTATAGAAGACTAATGCGCCGGCTGTTCAATCCTCAGGGCTGCAGATTCATTTTCTATTGTGGTTGATAGCACCACCTCTCTTGGCAGGGAGTTCCATAACTTTATTGTCCTTACCGTAAAGAATCCTTTCCTTTGCTGTCTATGAAATCTTTGCTCTTCCAGTCTCAGGGGGTGACCTCTTGTTCTTTGTACAGTTCTGTTAATGAACAGGTCACTGGAGAGCTCTCTATATTGGCCCTTGATCTATGTATATATAACATTATCATATCATGTATAGGAGAGAGAGGCTTGGGACTGTCCTCTCACACGTATGCATGCATATGGGGTCTGCTTGGCCAAATATGGGGTCTGCTTGGCCAAATATGGGGTCTGCTTGGCCAAAATACAAAGTCTGCCTGACCCATAGTTATCTATTAATCCCTGCCAGAACCTGATCTGAGCAAGATGGCTGCCTAGCCGACGCACTGGGGCACTTAGTAGGGAAAATTGCCCCTCTTGCCAGCCCTTCTCTGGCTAGAGGCAAACAGAGCATATGATGGGAAGAGAGAGAGAAGGAAGGGGGGAAATGCTGATCAGACATTAAAATGCTGTGCAGAATGGGAAGTGAAATGCAGGTTGGATTACAGGAGGTAAAACGCGTTGGCGATTGGGAGGTAAAACGCGTTGGGAATGGGAATATCGTTTTATAGTTTTCGAATGACTGGAAGAATTCAAGTCCTATCACGTGACACAAAGGGAGGTGTCCGTATATTTGAGTGTAAGACACTCTCACAGTCAGTTAACCCATGCTGTTTTTTTTTTTTTTGCAGAAGGCTATCCCTGGATGTCTACAAAGCTTGCCACGTTCACACCGCGAGATACCGGCTCTGCGCTACGTGTTCCCACTTAGACACGCGACTCCTGCAAATTGGTCTTCGTTAAACGGTGACTCCGCCCCCTCGAGGGTGAGAGTTCCTGCTAATAACAGCAGAGGATTAGCACATACTGTACCCCTCACTGACTTCTGAAATCCCCAGTATAGATTGCATCAGCCATCTTTAAGGAAGAGCATCGCATCTCCCCTGCAGAGCATTGCACCTAATTATCATCAATACCCCTGCAGAGCATCACACCTCATCATCACCCATACCCCTGCAGAGCATTGCTCCTTCATTTCATTCTCAGATAGACTGATCTTCATCTCTGCATCATCCATCGAGCTGAAGGGCATCACATCCTCTCCTCACTGTCGGCCAGAGAGCAGCAGAGCCTCACACCTTTACCTCAGGATCAATTAGAGACCTACAGAGCATCACACCTTCACCTCGTTATCACTTGTAGAGCTGCGGAGCATTGCGTTTTCCTCATGGTCAGCTAGGACCCTGCGGAGCACCATCACTGCCCGGAGAGCATTGACTCTACCATTGTGAAACGCGGAGTAACTTGTAAACTAGACTGAAGATGGAGGACAGCATGTTATTCAGTTACTCTGTGGTTGGCTTGAGTTTTGCTGGATTCCAGCTCATCTTCTCTCTCCTCAGCCCCCAAATCTCTGCCATGTTCTCAACCTACCGGCAGCTCAGCACGGGGAAGCAGTGTGAGTGGGACTCCAGGTAACCCACCACCCGAGTGCCTTATTACCCCTGTAACGTCTTATTACAGTGACCCGGCTCCTGAGCGCCTTATCACCCCTGTAACGTCTTATTACAGTAACCCGGCTCCTGAGCGCCTTATCACCCCTGTAACGTCTTATTACAGTAACCCGGCTCCTGAGCGCCTTATCACCCCTGTAAGGTCTTATTACAGTAACCCGGCTCCTGAGCGCCTTATCACCCCTGTAACGTCTTATTACAGTAACCAGGCTCCTGAGCGCCTTATCACCCCTGTAACGTCTTATTACGGTAACCCGGCTCCTGAGCGCCTTATCACCCCTGTAATGTCTTATTACAGTGACCCGGCTCCTGAGCGCCTTATCACCCCTGTAACGTCTTATTACAGTAACCCGGCTCCCGAGCGCCTTATCACCCCTGTAACGTCTTATTACAGTAACCCGGCTCCCGAGCGCCTTATCACCCCTGTAACGTCTTATTACAGTAACCCGGCTCCTGAGCGCCTTATCACCCATGTAACGTCTTATTACAGTAACCCGGCTCCTGAGCGCCTTATCACCCCTGTAACATCTTAATACAGTAACCCGGCTCCTGAGCGCCTTATCACCCCTGTAACGTCTTATTACAGTAACCCGGCTCCTGAGCCCCTTATCACCCCTGTAACGTCTTATTACAGTAACCCGGCTCCCGAGCGCCTTATCACCCCTGTAACGTCTTATTACAGTAACCCGGCTCTTGAGCGCCTTATCACCCCTGTAACGTCTTATTACAGTAACCCGGCTCCTGAGCGCCTTATCACCCCCGTAACGTCTTATTACAGTAACCCGGCTCCTGAGCGTCTTATCACCCCTGTAACGTCTTATTACAGTAACCCGGCTCCTGAGCGCCTTATCACCCCTGTAACGTCTTATTACAGTGACCCGCCTCCCGAGCGCCTTATCACCCCAGTAACATCTTATTACAGTAACCCGGCTCCTGAGCGCCTTATCACCCCTGTAACGTCTTATTACAGTGACCCGGCTCCTGAGCGCCTTATCACCCCTGTAACGTCTTATTACAGTAACCCGGCTCCTGAGCACCTTATCACCCCTGTAACGTCTTATTACAGTAACCCGGCTCCTGACCGCCTTATCACCCCTGTAACGTCTCATTACAGTAACCCGGCTCCTGAGCGCCTTATCACCCCTGTAACGTCTTATTACAGTAACCCGGCTCCTGAGCGCCTTATCACCTCTGTAACGTCTTATTACAGTAACCCGGCTCCTGAGCTCCTTATCACCCCTGTCACGTCTTATTACAGTAACCCGGCTCCTGAGCGCCTTATCACCCCTGTAACGTCTTATTACAGTAACCCTGCTCCTGAGCGCCTTATCACCCCTGTAACGTCTTATTACAGTAACCCGGCTCCTGAGCGCCTTATCACCCCTGTAACGTCTTATTACAGTAACCCGGCTCCTGAGCGCCTTATCACCCCTGTAACGTCTTATTACAGTAACCCGGCTCCTGATTGAATGTCCATTTGACCTTGTACCTGCTTTGTTTCAGGTTTGTCTCTACAATCCATGCATTCATTGTTGGGTCTTTCTGCCTCTACATCTTGGCATTTGATGATGCTGTGAACTCTGACCCTATATGGTGAGTCTGTAACATTTCACCCTGGTTCATCTCCCTATCCTGTGTTTCCGTTGATAACTTTACACTTCTAATAATGTGTTAAAGCCTCGGCCTTTCCTCCCTTCTACACCGAGCCACTGCTCTGTTATGTGGGAGAACTGTGCTCTGTTTGTACTAACCTTGTGCACTGGATGTGTACGAGCATTGCATATACACACAGCCGCGGGGTATGGATACAGATCTCACATGTTAAAGAGTCAGGAAGTTTTCGATTCTGTTTGTTAGATCCTGTTTCATGGCACAGAAAGTTTTGGCCAAGGATGTCCGTTACTTTTCAGGTATCTGTCTCTTTAAACCAAGGACGCATAACGGGCTATGGAAAAACGCGGCGCACATGCCAAATAATGGCATTATCGGCGTGAGCTCCTGTGTATAAGCAGACTATCAGATTTCTGGAGTGTGCGCTGTTTCTTCTGGTTAAGTACTTAGTAGGTTGTGCTGGTGCTCATTGAGATTGTATAAAAAAAATATCAGGCGCTGAAAGGAGGGACATTAGTTGGGGGGGGGGGGGGGTTTGGACACATATAAACATTATACCAGCCCCATAGCATTGCGTCATTATACCAGCCCCATAGCATTACGTCATTATACCAGCCCCATAGCATTACGTCATTATACCAGCCCCATAGCATTACGTCATTATACCAGCCTCATAGCATTTCGTCATTATACTAGCTCCACAGCACTGCATCATTATACCTGCCCCATAGCATTATGTCATTATACCAGCCTCATAGCATTTCGTCATTATACTAGCTCCACAGCACTGCATCATTATACCTGCCCCATAGCATTATGTCATTATACCTGCCCCATAGCATTATGTCATTATACCAGCCCCATAGCATTGCGTCATTATACCAGACCCACAACATCGTACAATTATACCAGCCCCATAGCATAATACAATTATACCAGCCCCATAGCATAATACAATTATACCAGCCCCATTGCATAATACAATTATACCAGCCCCATTGCATAACATCATTATACCAGCCCCACAGCATCATTGTGTCATTATACCAGCTCCATAGCATTGCATCATTATACCTGCCCCATAGCATTATGTCATTAAACCAGCCCCATAGCATTACGTCATAATACCAGCCCCATAGCATTGCGTCATTATACCAGCCCCATAGCATTGCTTCATTATACCAGCCCCATAGCATTGCTTCATTATACCAGCCCCATAGCATTGCTTCATTATACCAGCCCCATAGCATTGCGTCATTATACCAGCCCCATAGCATTGCTTCATTATACCAGCGCCATAGCATTGCGTCATTATACCAGCCCCATAGCATTGCATCATTATACCAGCCCCATAGCATTGCGTCATTATACCAGCCCCATGGCATCACATAATTATACCAGCCCCATAGCATCACATCATTATACCAGCCCCATAGCATCACATCATTATACCAGCCCCATAGCATCACATTATTATACCAGCCCCATAGCATCACATTATTATACCATGTCTGTCTGTATCTCCCTCTGCTATTCCTGCACTGATCCCATACACATGGCTCTGTCACTACATCGTCTGTCTGTCTCTCCCTCTGCTATTCCTGCACTGATCCCATACACATGGCTCTGTCACTACATCGTCTGTCTGTCTCTCCCTCTGCTATTCCTGCACTGATCCCATACACATGGCTCTGTCACTACATCGTCTGTCTGTCTCTCCCTCTGCTATTCCTGCACTGATCCCATACACACGGCTCTGTCACTACATCGTCTGTCTGTCTCTCCCTCTGCTATTCCTGCACTGATCCCATACACACGGCTCTGTCACTACATTGTCTGTCTGTCTCTCCCTCTGCTATTCCTGCACTGATCCCATACACACGGCTCTGTCACTACATCGTCTGTCTGTCTCTCCCTCTGCTATTCCTGCACTGATCCCATACACATGGCTCTGTCACTACATCGTCTGTCTGTCTCTCCCTCTGCTATTCCTGCACTGATCCCATACACACGGCTCTGTCACTACATCGTCTGTCTGTATCTCCCTCTGCTATTCCTGCACTGATCCCATACACATGGCTCTGTCACTACATCGTTTGTCTGTCTCTCCCTCTGCTATTCCTGCACTGATCCCATACACATGGCTCTGTCACTACATCGTCTGTCTGTCTCTCCCTCTGCTATTCCTGCACTGATCCCATACACACGGCTCTGTCACTACATCGTCTGTCTGTATCTCCCTCTGCTATTCCTGCACTGATCCCATACACATGGCTCTGTCACTACATTGTCTGTCTGTCTCTCCCTCTGCTATTCCTGCACTGAACCCATACACATGGCTCTGTCACTACATCGTCTGTCTGTCTCTCCCTCTGCTATTCCTGCACTGATCCCATACACATTGCTCTGTCACTACACCTTCACCCAGCAACTCTCTGCTACTCCCGTGTCGACCCCATAAATAGGCCTGTGTCCTATGCTATACAAAGCCGCCCTTTATGTGGTACATAATAAAGCCCTTTGTCAGGAGAAGTGTGTTAATCTGCCCACTCCTCCTCTATCACAGCTCCCTGTGCTGACACTTAACCATTAATATGCCGGGCTCTGACTTGCTCTCCAAGATGGTTTTTATTATAGTGGTCAAACGTGGTCATCCACGTGTCACTGACATCTCTCTCACTTGTCTATTATCGCACCACCTGTGTGCACAGGAGAGGAGAGGTTTTTTTTACAGGCAGTATACATAATCTGTGCACCACCAGCGAGTTGGCAGAAATATCCCCACTACAGGGCAGGAAGATGGCGGACATACAAATTAGAAATTAAGGAGACCCGAAGAAGGGGAGTCTGGGTCCCCTCTTCACCTATTTTTTTTTTCCTGCACATTCCCAGCAGCCTCTAATCCAATGATTGCATCACCAATAGTTCCGCCCCCGAGGAGCAATCAGGTGTGCTACTACCATATAAGTGTATTAGGTGTCTGCCTCGGGCCCCCACTTGCTTAGAGATCCCCGGAGCACTTACAGGACCACTGTGAATCCCCCCCAAAAAGTTTTGTTTAATTGAAAGATTGCATCAAGTGTATACATTGTACATAGAAATGCGTTGATGAAAAATACAGATAAAGTGCCTTATTGTGTCCCCATTTGCTTGGATAGCTCTACCAGGACCGACTTCTTGGGTCAGATGAAGAAAAATCGGACCCAAGATTAACATAGAAACATAGAATGTGTCAGCAGATAAGAACCATTCGGTCCATCTAGTCTGCCCAATGTTCTAAATACTTTTATTAGTCCCCAGTTCCCGGTCTTATATCTAGGATAGCCTTGTGCCTATCCCATGCATGCTTAAACTCCTTCACTGTGTTTACCTCTACCACTTCCACTAGAAGGCTATTCCATGCATCCACTACCCTCTCAGTAAAGTAATACTTCCTGATTTTACTTTTAAATCATTGCCCCTCTATATATATACATATATAAGATTGTAAGATATTACAGATTGTAAGCTCTGGGAGCAAGGCTCACCAAGCGCTACACAAATTGTTGGAGCCAAATAAATAAATAAATCATTAAAGCATTCCTATTGAAAATGCTACCTTCCAATTAAATCAAACCTTCATTTTTTTGCTGCCAGTTTTCCTTCTTACTGAGGCGAGATGATTATGGCAAAAAAGTATAAAAATAGTTCATACCAGGCTCCCCCGCCCGCCCACCCCCCCATCAGATTGTTCCACTTGGGACCTTCCATAAAGCTACAACCAGCCCTGGGATCCATGCAAGTCCTGAATCTTTACACACCGGTTACACTGATGCTCAGAGTGGGAAACCGGACTGGTGCACACAGCAGAAATGTCTGACGTTTGTTCACCTGACAGACAGCATCACAAGAGTACCGTATTTACTCGAATCTAGTGCGCACCTTTTTTCACCAAATCGTGTCTTCAAAATTTGAGTGGGCATTAGCTCCGCGTATGTTTTGTGTTAAACCCCCCCCCAAAAAAATGTTGCTATTAACAAAAAGGAAAGCGCAACGCAATACAGTCAGACCGCGCTTGCGTCCGACCCTCTCTTACTTATAGAAATTCCCAGATATTGTTGTATAGTCAGAGGGTCAGTTTTACCAGCCGTCCATTTACTGCCGCGGTCATTATCTAGCAGGCGGATCAGAAGCATGCACTTCCCAAAAATGGGCCTTATGTGAAATGCTAAGAGGCATTCGATGTGATTAAAGTACCTTATTGCAAATATTTGTCAGCTTTTATCAAGACGCTGATCTCTTTCTGGGGAAATAGTTGAGCCCAGATAGAAATTCCTTTAGCGCGAGTGGTTTAAGGGCTTACAAATAAACTTTACTGGTGCTTTAAGTGGAGTGAGATTATCTGGTAAGGAAATAAATAAAATTGCTGTGGATTGAGTGGTCGTTTGGACTGAACACGTTTCCCTGAGATCTCTCTCTTTCCGAATATATATATTATATATTCCTGATTCTTTACTCCCCCCATCCCCCCCCCCTCCCCCCGGGCAGTTTTTTTTATCATGCTAGCTTCTTGCTTATACTTCCCTTTCACTTAATACTTTCCCTTACTCTATTTCAGTTAACCAATAATTTGTGGCCTTCACTCCTCTCACAGATTTTCCTCGCCCCTCCCCTTCCCCTAATGTTCCATATCGTCTTTCCTTATTGCCCCCTGGGCCGGACCACTTTTAAAAGTTAGTTTATTTACAAAGCAGAAAGAGCAATCGTGGGGCAAAGTTCCAAAAGCTGGCGCAATCGCCCAGAACATTTCATTGGTTCCCACGGTGACTGGAACGTTGACCCACGGTGACTGGAACGTTGACCCACGGTGGCTGGAACGTTGACCCACGGTGACTGGAACGTTGACCCACGGTGACTGGAACGTTGACCCACGGTGGCTGGAACGTTGACCCACGGTGACTGGAACGTTGACCCGTGACTGGAACGTTGACCCACGGTGACTGGAACGTTGACCCACGGTGGCTGGAACTTTGTCCCACGGGGACTGGAACGTTGACCCACGGGGACTGGAACGTTGACCCACGGGGACTGGAACGTTGACCCACGTTTTTGCTCTTGATACCAAATCCCCAAAGTTCTAACAGTGGAGCTCTCAACAAGAATATTCCACTGATTTCTGTGGTGACTGCTCCACATTTAGAATTTTGTTGCACAGATACCATTCATGCATAGCCCTGCAGCATGTATTTAACATAAGCACTCCCGCTTAGCGAGATGATTTTGAAGCCTGTTTGTCTCCTATTTGCTATTTTCCCTCTGTACAGAACTGATATGCTTGTAATACCTCTCTAATAACCCTGTTCTCATTGTAGGGGGAATCCCTTCCAGGTGAAATTGAATGTAGCCATCACTTGTGGTTATCTGGTTTATGGTAATATATACAGTTATTCAATCATGTATATCTCTTCTATGGTGTGCACCCACAGACAGATACTCAGGCCTAGGTTTCCAGGGACACATATTTGTTCCACATGCTGCAGAAAGAGCATGCAAAGTGCAGCCTGGCAGTATGTAGGATGGATATACGCACAGACACAATCCAATTAATTAATCATGGTAGGTTCTATAAGATCTGCACCCTGATTAAATAATTGGATTGTGCCTGTGCGTATATCTATCCTACATACTGCCGGGCTGCACTTTGCATGCTCTTTCTGCAGCATGTGGAACAAATATGTGTCCCTGGAAAAATGGACAAATGTTGGCAACTATGGTACAGCATATTAAGCCAGCGACAGGCTGGCTGAGGAACATAGGAAGTGTAGTCCACAACACTTGGTACTGTAGGTCTTATGTATTAAAGCAATTGCACTTTTAACTTTTTTAATTAATTGTGCTATTCCCTGTGTCTACCCATACTACGCGTGCACATTCTCACTATCACTCTAACATTGATATATTGGCAGTATCACGCTATATATAGGCGCTACTCAATATAAGAGAGGACTGCGGGGAACGGAGACGGAGTTCAGCTGAATGGGAGAATTTTTCCAGCTCGGCTACTTTGGCCTTAAGTTTGAAATTCCCGTCTCCGTTCCCCGCAGTCCTCTCTTATACTCTCTTCCTTTACTGTGTTGATTCCCTTTATTATAATAATAATAATAATAATAATAAGCAAAGCAACACACATGAGAACAGTGAAAGTCACTTGTCCAACGCGTTTCGCGATCATACTACACAGATTCCTCAGGAGCAACCGGAGCATGCTGTGATAGTGCCACAGATAATTTTTTTTTTTTTTTTTTTTTAATAACAAAGGGTTAACTGCCCAAACACACATCTCACCATGTAAAAAATTAGTGAATAGAAGAAGAAAAAAGACAATTTGATTAAGTCTAACCTTTTTCAAACTATCATATTCCTCTGTATTAATACTGTAGAAGGCAAACACAGAAACTATTGAAACTGTTGCCTGTCAAATTAATACCTTTCTCTTTGTTTTTTTTTTTTTTCCCTTCTACGTCTGCTAGAACAAGCTTCTCAGAGATGTTTTCCCCTAACTAATCAGATTTCTGGGAGCCTTTGGGGCACTTCCAGGGCACATGACCAGTGTAATAATGAATCACGGCCACCGTATGCCACAGTTAGCATGACGCCAAGTAAGGACACGCATGAAAAATGCCCAGTCCCGGGCTGTATTGGGGAGAAGAAAGATTGCAGAACAGTGTATATTTCACTGAATACAGCCCTGGAGTGTGCATTTGTCATAAGTGGCCCTGAATAAAACAGCAGTGTGGTCAATCTGACACCAAGGGGTGTAACTTTCTGGGCTGGGGTTATCATTTTTTTCATTTACTTTTTGTAAGAACAAGATATCATTTTTTCATGTATCATTCATATGAGTTCATAGGAAAATCTGTTAATTAAGGTGGGTGCTATGGGTTCTGCTCCTTGATTAATTAACTAATTCCCTCTGGACTCGCTTACATTCTGCAGGGGAGCTGGCAAGAGCTATGTGTCCAACAGAATATTGGACACTGTACATAAGGTATAGATGACACTGTACATAAGGTATAGATGACACTGTACATAAGGTATAGATGACACTGTGCATAAGGTATAGATGACACAGTACATAAGGTATAGATGACACTGTACATAAGGTATAGATGACACTGTGCATAAGGTATAGATGACACTGTACAAACGGTATAGATGACACTGTGAATAAGGTATAGATGACACTGTACATAAGGTATAGATGACACAGTACATAAGGTATAGATGACATAGTACATAAGGTATAGATGACACTGTACATAAGGTATAGATGACACTGTACATAAGGTATAGATGACACAGTACATAAGGTATAGATGACATAGTACATAAGGTATAGTTGAAACTGTACATAAGGTATAGATGACACAGTACATAAGGTATAGATGACATAGTACATAAGGTATAGTTGACACTGTACATAAGGTATAGATGACACTGTACAAACGGTATAGAAACGGTATAGTTGACACTGTACAAACGGTATAGTTGACACTGTACATAAGGTATAGATGACACTGTACATAAGCTATAGATGACACCATACATAATGTATAAATGATACTAGCAGAAGGGTGGCTGAATAGGATAATTTTTTCCAGCTATGCTACTTTGGACTATATTTTGCATTTTCCTTTCCCAATTCCCTGCAATTGCCTCTTCCATGAATAACATAGAAACATAGAATGTGTCACCGGCAGATAAGAACCATTCAGTCCATCTAGTCTGCCCAATATTCTAAATACTTTTATTAGTCCCCAGTTCCTTATCTTATATCTAGGATAGCCTTGTGCCTATCCCACGCATGCTTAAACTCCTTCACTGTATTAACCTCTACCACTTCTACTGGAAGACTATTCCATACATCCACTACCCTCTCAGTAAAGTAATACTTTTATTAGTCCCCAGTTCCCTATCTTATATCTAGGATAGCCTTGTGTCTATCCCACGCATGCTTAAACTCCTTCACTGTATTAACCTCTACCACTTCCGCTGGAAGGCTATTCCATACATCCACTACCCTCCCAGTAAAGTAATACTTCCTGATATTACTTTTAATCATTGCCCCTTTAATTTTAGAGGGGCACTCTAATAAAGCCCTATAGATTTATATTTACAGCCCTGGAGTGTGCATTTATTATAAACACTGACGGGGGGAAAAGCAACGTCATGTCTGAATTGAAGGGAAGCAAACATTTGAAATAATTATAGCAATTTTTTTTTTACAGAAAGAGTAGTAGATACCTGGAATACATCACCAGTGGAATTGGTAGAGGATAAGAATCTAAAGTAAAATCTAGATGAACACTAGCCTGGCCAGTTAGCTTTTATCCACAATCGCAATCTGTGTTTAAATGTCTGTTTCACTGTCTAACACCCACTCCATGGTCTAAACCTCTGCCTGTTTCAGACTTACTGCTGCTCGCTCGCTTCTGGAAGGTGATGAGAGATCCGTATATTGTCTGTCACCACTTGGCGGTGCTGTATGCCTACGGATACGTGCTGGTACGTCTTTCCAAAGCTTCCGATGTCCTCTTTGAGCTTTTCTTGCAAAGTATTATGGGTCTGGTAGTTCTAACCTCCCTTCTCTGTTTTTTTTTTTGGGGGGGGGATGTACCAAGAACCCCCGAGTCTTAAAGGACAACAAAACTTTATTTTAAACTTTCGTGGTTTTTAACGGTACATGCTGCAAAAACGAGAGTCTCTCTCTCTCTCTCTCTCTCCGCCAGCAGAGAGAGATCCCCTGCTCGGATTGGCTGTGCGTGTGCTGACACTGTCAGCGTGCGCCAGTCTCCAGACCAGCTGTGTCTCAGCTGTTTATCTGTGAAGATACATGTTGGCTTTGTTTGTTAGAATCAAGGTTTATTTTATTTTTTTTAACGCTTTTTAAAAAAAAAAAATTGTCTTTGATACTAAACATACCTCAAATAAAAGAGCTATGTTTGGTATCAGGGGCGTTTCTAGGTCTCCAAAAGATCTGGGGCTGGAGCCCATAGCAGGTTTGATAGAAGTGAAGTAAAGAAGCTCACATTCTTAGGTGGGCATATGAAGGATTTATATGATGCCAATGAGCAATAGGTATTTGGATATATATAATATTAAACTATAAATACATATAAATGATTTATGATGATGCCAGTGAGTAATAGGTATATATAATATAAGCAACAAGCAATAAAACATAAATTATGTATTGGATGCCAATTAACAATAACATTATATGCAAGGCTTTATATCAATGTGAATATCTAAATAATGTATTTGAAGCCTATGGGCTGTAAATGCACATTCTCTCTCTCACACACGCTTGCTGTATTGCACACACACTTGCTGTCTTGCACACACGCTTGCTGTCTCGCACACACGCTTGCTGTCTCGCACACACGCTTGCTGTCTCGCACACATATACCAGCCAACAGAAGAGTTTGAAAAATAAAATACATGTTCCAATAAGGTCCCATTTCTTTTTCTTTTAGAGAGAGAATAAACTGACATAAGAGCAATGTATTTTAATACATGTTTTTCTACACATACTCAGGGATGTTTTTTGCAAAATATACACAAGGGGACAATTAAATGACGTTTTACGTGGTTATGTGCGTATGCAGTATCCTATCCCCTAATCGTTGGGCATAAGTTCTGATAAAATATATATGCATGGGTTTTACACAAACTCCGCGATTGCACTCTAGAGGAAAAAGGATTCCCCATCCTAATGCAAAATAGCACACAAATTTCAGCCATCAGATGCTTACACAATAGAGCATTTTGTTCTAATTATTTTTTTTTTGTTATAATTAATATTAGCAACAATGCTAATTGCTTTCCATCTGTACAATGTGGCACACTAGCTCAAGAAACAAACATGCAAACATACCCAGTGAAATTGAAAATGTATGTATAGCTAGGGGTGCTAAAATGGTTGGTACATATTGCAAAATGACATGTGGCTCCCCTCTTGTAATCCACATCTTTCATCAGGTCACTTTTATTCCTCCAGACACACACAGCAAACACACACTTGCAGACACACTCACCCAGCACACTCGCAGACACACTAAGTCAGCACACACTCACAGACACACTCAGTCAGTACACAGGAACTCACAGACCCACACAGCCAGCATACACTCACACTTATTCAGCAATCTCAAACTTTATCACACAGCACACACACTTTCTCACACAGCACACACTCACACACTCAGCCAGCACATGCTCACTCACTCATACACTCAGCCAGCACATGCTCACTCACTCATACACTCAGCCAGCACATACTCACTCACACACACACTCAGCATGCACACACTCACTCACTCATACACTCAGCCAGCACATACTCACTCACTCATACACTCAGCCAGCACATGCTCACTCACTCATACACTCAGCCAGCAC
This sequence comes from Pelodytes ibericus, assembly GCA_036172795.1. NCBI lineage: Eukaryota > Metazoa > Chordata > Amphibia > Anura > Pelodytidae > Pelodytes > Pelodytes ibericus. The sequence continues at coordinate 212,757,386 of CM069858.1, read as the reverse complement.
ATGCTCACTCACTCATACACTCAGCCAGCACATGCTCACTCACTCATACACTCAGCCAGCACATACTCACTCACACACACACTCAGCATGCACACACTCACTCACTCATACACTCAGCCAGCACATGCTCACTCACTCATACACTCAGCCAGCACATGCTCACTCACTCATACACTCAGCCAGCACATGCTCACTCACTCATACACTCAGCCAGCACATGCTCACTCACTCATACACTCAGCCAGCACATGCTCACTCACTCATACACTCAGCCAGCACATGCTCACTCACTCATACACTCAGCCAGCACATACTCACTCACACACACACTCAGCATGCACACACTCACTCACAGACACACTCAGCATGCACACACTCACTCACAGACACACCAGCAGATAAAAAATTTTTAATGACCATCATTAGAGCATTTAGCACTTAGAGTCACATAATAAGCATCGGAGCTATAGGGAATGTACAGACATTCATGAGTCCCCAAATGTCCCCCTCCTTCCCTACCTGTCATGGAGAAACTCGCAATATTCAGGAGCCGTCGCTTCCTCTGCTGGCAGTGGGGGTGGAGCCATGCGGTCCATGAGAAGCTCAGGACCGCACGCGAAGAGCAAATAAAACAAACAGAACGGCAAAGAAAGCAGCATGCTCCCCTTAACGTGCCGATGCCGAATGTTAGTGTGACAGGTGGCTTAACGAAGGAAGCCCCCTGTCTCTTAAGTGCCGGCTCACAGAGATTCGGGGCTATGGACTGGGTATTCGGGGCTTTAGCCCCAGTAGCCCACCCCTAGCGACGCCTCTGTTTGGTATCATATTAAATACACATGTTTATGATTTATTTCTTTAAAAGAAGACACAGAGAAAAAAAATTGTCAGTCTGTATAATAGGATTATTATATTTATTTATTTATTTAGAAAGTGTTTTACCAGGAAGAATACATTGAGATTTCTCTCGTTTTCAAGGATGTCCTGGGGACCCAGTCTCCAGAATGGAGTTACACATTTAACAGTAGATAAAAAAATAAATACATACATAGATATTATGATATATTATTGCACCTCTATTGAAAACCAGTGTCTTTACCCAAGATAGTCTTGGGTAGATTGATACTGCGGGGGGCATTTGTAAAGATGGTGCAGGCACAAAATACATTTAAAAAAAATCCATTTCATTGGACCCCCGCCTTATTTTCTGCTGAGTGTTGGAAACGCCTGACGCGTTTTACAGATATAGAGATGTACATAGTTATCAGCTGTTTGGAACGTAGAGAGGATTGAGTGATATTGACCCCTAAAAACCAACACGGTCAGATCTTCATTCCAGGTGCCCCTGCCCCCAAGTACCCCGCATGTGAGCAAGATGGGTGGAGTCTGGGGAACGTGGCGCTCGCCTAAATATATGGCAGTCTAGGCTCATAGTTTGTTAAGCAGGCCTGGTGACCTAATTAGTTAGCATTAGTCACTGATCTCTGTATTACCCGTCTCTTCACAGAATCGGGGTGTTCTTCCATATTTTGCCAATTTTCGATTGATTTCTGAGCTTTCTACACCATTTGTGAACCAGAGGTAAGAAGGACCGTATGTTATATCCCTCTATTGTCACTGTGCTCCCCAGTGGGACTGACCCTTTAACCCATTAAACATGTCACTGTCATTATATCACTGTGCTCCTCAGTGGGACTGACCCTTTAACCCATTAAACATGTCATTAGGTCACTGTGATCCCCAGTGGGACTGACCCTTTAACCCATTAAACATGTCACTGTCATTAGGTCACTGTGCTCCCCAGTGGGACTGACCCTTTAACCCATTAAACATGTCACTGTCATTAGGTCACTGTGCTCCCCAGTGGGACTGACCCTTTAACCCATTAAACATGTCACTGTCATTAGGTCACTGCGCTCCCCAGTGGGACTGACCCTTTAACCCATTAAACATGTCACTGTCATTAGATCACTGTGCTCCCCAGTGGGACTGACCCTTTAACCCATTAAACATGTCACTGTCATTAGGTCACTGTGCTCCCCAGTGGGACTGACCCTTTAACCCATTAAACATGTCACTGTCATTAGGTCACTGCGCTCCCCGGTGGGACTGTCCCTTTAACCCATTACACATGTCACTGTCATTAGATCACTGTGCTCCCCAGTGGGACTGACCCTTTAACCCATTAAACATGTCACTGTCATTAGATCACTGTGCTCCCCAGTGGGACTGACCCTTTAACCCTTTAACCATGTCACTGTCATTAGGTCACTGTGCTCCCCAGTGGGACTGACCATTTAACCCATTAAACATGTCACTGTCATTAGGTCACTGTGCTCCCCAGTGGGACTGACCCTTTAACCCATTAAACATGTCACCGTCATAAGGTCACTGTGCTCTCCAGTGGGACTGACCCTTTAACCCATTAAACATGTCACCGTCATAAGGTCACTGTGCTCCCCAGTGGGACTGACCCTTTAACCCATTAAACATGTCACTGTCATTAGGTCACTGTGCTCCCCAGTGGCACTGACCCTTTAACCCATTGAACATGTCACTGTCATTAGGTCACTGTGCTCCCCAGTGGGACTGACCCTTTAACCCATTGAACATGTCACTGTCATTAGGTCACTGTGCTCCCCAGTGGCACTGACCCTTTAACCCATTGAACATGTCACTGTCATTAGGTCACTGCGCTCCCCAGTGGAACTGACCCTTTAACCCATTAAACATGTCACTGTCATTGGATCACTGTGCTCCCCAGTGGGACTGACCCTTTAACCCATTAAACATGTCACTGTCATTAGATCACTGTGCTCCCCAGTGGGACTGACCCTTTAACCCATTAAACATGTCACTGTCATTGGATCACTGTGCTCCCCATTGGGACTGACCCTTTAACCCATTAAACATGTCACTGTCATTAGGTCACTGTGCTCCCCAGTGGGACTGACCCTTTAACCCATTGAACATGTCACTGTCATTAGGTCACTGCGCTCCCCAGTGGGACTGACCCTTTAACCCATTGAACATGTCACTGTCATTAGGTCACTGTGCTCCCCAGTGGGACTGTCCCTTTAACCCATTAAACATGTCACTGTCATTGGATCACTGTGCTCACCAGTGGGACTGACCCTTTAACCCATTAAACATGTCACTGTCATTAGGTCACTGTGCTCTGCAGTGGGACTGACCCTTTAACCCATTAAACATGTCACTGTCATTAGGTCACTGTGCTCCCCAGTGGGACTGACCCTTTAACCCATTAAACATGTCACTGTCATTGGATCACTGTGCTCCCCATTGGGACTGACCCTTTAACCCATTAAACATGTCACTGTCATTAGGTCACTGTGCTCCCCATTGGGACTGACCCTTTAACCCATTAAACATGTCACTGTCATTAGGTCACTGTGCTCACCAGTGGGACTGACCCTTTAACCCATTAAACATGTCACTGTCATTAGATCACTGTGCTCCCCAGTGGGACTGACCCTTTAACCCATTAAACATGTCACTGTCATTAGGTCACTGTGCTCCCCATTGGGACTGACCCTTTAACCCATTAAACATGTCACTGTCATTAGGTCACTGTGATCCCCAGTGGGACTGACCCTTTAACCCATTAAACATGTCACTGTCATTAGGTCACTGTGCTCCCCAGTGGGACTGACCCTTTAACCCATTAAACATGTCACTGTCATTAGGTCACTGTGCTCCCCAGTGGGACTGACCCTTTAACCCATTAAACATGTCACTGTCATTAGATCACTGTGCTCCCCAGTGGGACTGACCCTTTAACCCATTAAACATGTCACTGTCATTAGGTCACTGTGCTCCCCAGTGGGACTGACCCTTTAACCCATTAAACATGTCACTGTGCTCCCCAGTGGGACTGACCCTTTAACCCATTAAACATGTCACTGTGCTCCCCAGTGGGACTGACCCTTTAACCCATTAAACAGGTCACTCTAGTGAACCTTTCTCTTCCACAGGTGGTTCTTTGATGTCATAGGGACACCACGGTCATCGTGGCTGGTTCTGTTGAATGGCTTCGCAATGTCCGCCGTCTTTTTTGTAGTCCGGATCGCTGTGATTCCTAGCTACTACTCCCAAGTCTTTGCCACGTTTGGCACGGAGGGCTATGTTAGGTTGGGTATCGGCCCGCAGGTGGCTTGGATTGTGTCCTGTGTGATCTTGGACATCCTCAATGTCTTTTGGATGTACAAGATAGCCCGAGGGTTTTACCGTGTAGTGAGGACCAAGCCTGAAGGAAAGCCCAAGAGAAACCACGCTGACTGAGGCCACAGAATGCTACGTAAGGATGCCAGCCACATCATGCTGTTGGATCACACACACTGTTATGAAGCTGAACAGCTTTCTTGAACGAGCCACTATCAGTCTTCCTAGGCCTGGTGAAGGCCTCGTCCATACGGTACCAATTCTCCATGGCACATAGCTGCCAGCAATGCCTCTTAACCACTGCCGAAAAACCACTAGAGACTCAAGGGATGGACACTGAATATGCCCCTCCAATCTATGCAAGCCCCTCCTATCTTTTAAAGCCCCTCTAACAAACGTCAGCGGCACCCATCCGTACTGAAGATATGTTTACCTTAATCCTCTTGTACCATCTGCCTTAATCGTAACTAGGACATGAGGGTAAAACAAACAAACAAAAAAAAAAAGACGAGAGAACATCTTTAACATTATATAAATATATAGTGCTCTCTGAGCATGATGGGAGTTGGTTTACTGGAGCTGTAATGCTAATGGTTGACAATGGCTGATCTCAAGTCTTCAGTTAAGTTAAATCTTTATTGATCATGGCAGAATTTATATTGAATAGCACACAAAAAAAAAACCATTAACGGCAAAATGTGGGACTTTGTCAGGTGAATGTAGAGAATAATAAAAAAAAATAATAATAATAATAAAAAAAAAAAAAGATAAAAAATCACCTATGCATTGTATTAGCACAATTCCATTCAACAGCTTCAAATGAGATTTAAAAAAAAAAAGTGCCTGTGGTCTCTGTTTTTTATGACATCACCTAGTGGTTTGATATGCAAATGACAACTTTCCCATTGTAAGTCATACTTTTGCTTTAAGAGTGAGTAAAGACTTATTCAGTTCATCAATGAGGCAGAAGAACCACCTTTGACCCCCTTCCCCCAGCAGGAGCAGTGAATCTTGGTGCCCTGGCAGTCAGTATCTGGCTTCTGAAGGATTCTGCACAATGTTTAGAACTCTTTTTAACCCCCGCTGTGAAATTATTGTACCCTGCGGGACAATGGCTGCTTTAACATTTCTGCGGTGTTTGTGTTTAGCTGTAATTTTCCACTTCCACATTTAATGTACCCACACATATTATATACAGTTTTTTTAGTGCCATCATACACCATTATGTTCATTATATCATAGAATTTACTATAAAACAAATCATAAAATATGATGAAAAAATGGAAAAAAACACACTTTGGCCTAAAAAAATATTTTACACAATTGCAAACAGTAAAAAGGGCACTTCCAAATAGTTTCCAAAAAATTTTACCGAGTGAGGTAATAAGCCCTATTTACATATTTTTCTAGAGCAATAATCCTAAATCTATCCTGCACTCATCTGTAACCCTAAGTAGATCTAGGGTTAGCTTACATCCTTTTTTTTTAAATATGTAATGTTGCCAACTGCCTCTAGGGGGAGTGAAGCAACAGTAAAAGACCGACTGAAATAATTTCTGATCACATCCACCGTTTTTGCCCGATACTGGTAAGTGCCATATATGATCACGGGGTGGGGGGTGGGGGACTATAATGCCTCAACGTCGAAGCATCATAGCAGCACTGGTAATGCATAGGCACCAGGTACGTCCAGTGTCAGGAAGGGGTTAAATCAGACCGGAGACACCTTTATAGTCCATTTTTCTCTTAATTTAGGCATTTACTTGAAATACTGCTAACACTATATAGCACATTTTCAGTCCTTTTTGTTAATTTCCCATTTTTTGCAGTAGATGTTTAGCTGGGAGAGTACCCTTTAATAGAGGGGCAGGATCAACACCGACTACATGGAAAAGGAGCCAGAAGAGAAGAAAAAATGTATAGGCTATTTTATCAAACGGGTAAAAAAAAAAAAAAAAATCAATGGTTTGCAAGAAATTAAAAAGTGAGAGGGAGAAGCAAGTGCCTGTGGATAAATTTGATGCCTTTGGGGTACTGGGCTACAATGGTGCCTTATCCTATACATTGAATTCCTGATGTAAACACCGATATGAAATGTATTTTTTAAATAAACACTTTCCTCTTAATCAGCTGTCGTTTTTTTTTTTATAAACCTTGTGGTCCTGGGGGGAAATTAGCCCAGCCCCCTATATTCCCAGACTCGGCATAGTATGCAGCAAAAACCCAATATAATAATATTTGGATTTGACCCCAAAAATAAACAGCCGACATACGGGACTGACGCAAACTGAATAACTAAACAACCGACAAATGGGACTGACGCAAACTGAATAAACTGCTGACATATGGGACTGATGCAAACTGAATAACTAAACAGCCAACATATGGGACTGACGCACCCTGAATAACTTAACAGCCGACGTATGGGACTGACGCACCCTGAATAACTAAACAGCCAACATATGGGACTGACGCACCCTGAATAACTAAACAGCCGACGCACGGGACTGACGCACCCTGAATAACTAAACAGCCAACGTATGGGACTGACGCACCATGAATAACTAAACAGCCGACGTATGGGACTGACGCACCCTGAATAACTAAACAGCCTACATATGGGACTGATGCACCCTGAATAACCAAACACCCGACGCACGGGACTGACGCACCCTGAATAACTAAACAGCCGACGCACGGGACTGACGCACCCTGAATAACTAAACAGCCGACATATGGGACTGACGCACCCTGAATAACTAAACAGCCAACATATGGGACTGACGCACCCTGAATAACTAAACAGCCAACATATGGGACTGACGCACCCTGAATAACTAAACAGCCGACGTATGGGACTGACGGACCCTGAATAACTAAACAGCCGACGTATGGGACTGACGCACCCTGAATAACTAAACAGCCGCCGCATGGGACTGACGCACCCTGAATAACTAAACAGCCGACGTATGGGACTGACGGACCCTGAATAACTAAACAGCCGACGTATGGGACTGACGCACCCTGAACAACTAAACAGCCGACGTATGGGACTGACGCACCCTGAATAACTAAACAGCCAACATATGGGACTGACGCACCCTGAATAACTAAACAGCCGACGTATGGGACTGACGGACCCTGAATAACTAAACAGCCGACGTATGAGACTGACGCACCCTGAATAACTAAACAGCCGACGTATGGGACTGACGCACCCTGAATAACTAAACAGCCGACGTATGGGACTGACGCACCCTGAATAACTAAATAAACAGCCGACGTATGAGACTGACGCACCCTGAATAACTAAACAGCCGCCGCATGGGACTGACGCACCCTGAATAACTAAACAGCCGACGTATGGGACTGATGCACCCTGAATAACTAAACAGCCGACGTATGGGACTGACGCACCCTGAATAACTAAACAGCCGCCGCATGGGACTGACGCACCCTGAATAACTAAACAGCCGCCGCATTGGACTGACGCACCCTGAATAACTAAACAGCCGACGGATGGGACTGACGCACCCTGAATAACTAAACAGCCGACGGATGGGACTGACGCACCCTGAATAACTAAACAGCCGACGGATGGGACTGACGCACCCTGAATAACTAAACAGCCGACGGATGGGACTGACGCACCCTGAATAACTAAACAGCCGACGGATGGGACTGACGCACCCTGAATAACTAAACAGCCGACGTATGGGACTGACGCACCCTGAATAACTAAACAGCCGACGTATGAGACTGACGCACCCTGAATAACTAAACAGCCGACGTATGGGACTGACGCACCCTGAATAACTAAATAAACAGCGATGCACGGGACTGACGCATCCTGAATAGCGACAATCTGTTCTGTTTGGGAAATGATCTGCTAATCTAATTGACTTGCTATCCAGGCCTCCTCTTGCCAATCTGCAGTAATAAACAGACTTCTATTAGATGCTGGCTTGTAGTTTATGTTATGTGTAATCTTTTTTATTAGTCCCAGTCAACATTAATCGTTTTCATAAATTCTCCCGCATCCAAATTTGGCCGCACATTCCTGGTCTTCTCATTCTTTGGATAACTACTTTCTTCGTTAGGCCTGTTTGATATGTGACACAGAAGCTGCAGCCACATAGCTGCCAACCGTCTTGGTTTTTCTGGGCCAGTCCCGTGATTTTTGCCGCAAATGCTGGTGTTCTTTTTTTTCTCACAAGAGACAAAAGTAATTGGGGTATGAAGAAGTGTTACACATCGGAAGTGAAAAGATAAATAACACTTTTTATACTTTAATGAAGTGCAGGTTTGAGTTGGGTATTAGCGTGTTGGATTGTTGAGAGTGGGTTAGACAGGGTTAAAGTGACCGGAGGTCCTCAGTTTCTGAGGACAGTGCCTGTATTGATGGTCCTTGGAACAAATGTATCCCCAATAACGTCCTCAGATCAGCGCCAGGCCTTTTGCCCAAACTAAGCAGGGATATACAAAGGGGTGTAATAAATGTTCATATTCTATTTATTCCATAGGCACAAACCAACTACAGTGGGGGTGATGCATTCCTGCCGACTGTCCCGCTTTCTGCGCATTTGAGGCGCACTCCTGCCGCGCTCTACCGCCGTCTCTCTTTCAAGGACAGAGGTGGCGTTCGGCGGTATTTGGGACTGAAAAACGGCAGCATCGAGCGCCCGTGCAGTAGCGCTGTCCGTTTGAGTGACGCCACCTCCCAAGTTTTGCCCCCTCCCCCCGGTGTCTCGAGTCGCCGGGGGCAGAAGTTGGGCGTTATGGTGATGTATATAAAGTCCAGCTCATAATAGGAAGAAAGGTAGAAAAAAAAAAAAGGTGTAACAGAAATCTCTTAAATGTAAGGGTGAATTTTATTTCCTCATGCATCGCGGCTGTGCAGAGAAATGGGGTCTCTGCCAAAATGGATTTGGCGAGTGTGCTTTAGATTGGCGAGTGAGCTGGCTCCGGATTAATGAAGCTGCATTAGTCTGTTGAATAGGTGACGTGTTTGTACTAGCCTCACCTAAATACCAGCCAGCAGAATTCTCCAACCCCACAAACAGAAGACGTTATGTATTTGAAAAAAAAATATTCCAGCACTTTCACGTGCAGAAAACAGAACACCCTTGGCGCAGGCTCTCCAACACATTTATATAGGCAATAGCGTGAATCGGTGGCAACCCGGGTGACTACCCCAGCCCCACCCATTGTCAGACACCTCATTCCTAAACCCCTGCCAGTAAGACCACCCGTTCCTAAACACGTGACGAGCGGCCATCCCTGACCTGCCAGTGGGTCTTCCCATGTAATGTACACAGACGTCACAGAGGTGACCTGTCGAGAATGTCATGTGTATTCTAAGAGCATGGTCTGGGGTCGGAGGAGTCTGTCCCTGCTCTGTCCCTATGGGTGACACGCAATGTACAGCCTTTTAATCTGCGGGATCTTTTCCTCCTGGTGTAGCTCACAGCCCCACTAATCTGCGAGATTTATGTGATGTGCAATGTTCCTCTTGTGGAAACACAAACAATATGCTGCGTAATTAATCTGTCAGCTTCAAACACGGTGCCCTCTACCTCTATTAATCCCTCTCTTCTGTTTCTCTCCCTCTCTCTCCTCCTCTCATTCTTCTGCTCCTCTCTCATCCCTCTTTCTGTGATAATAAGCAGAGTCTCGACACTTCTTACATTGTACTCACTGCTATGTGGGGTTCCATTATGACTATTTTAGGAAAAGCTGCCACCCTTATGTCAGACCCCCCCCCCCCATCCCCCTCGCCTCCATCCTTTACACACACACAATGCGTGTGCTTGGATCACTGGGTATTTCTTCACCGTGACAGACAAAAGGAGGTATTTGAAACTATGTGACATCATTTAATGGGTTTCCCATCATGTAGGATTAAAGGGGCCCATTAAATATGGAGCCTCTCGAGGGGTCCCGTGTTAAATGAGAGAATTGTCTTGTATTAGTACAATATCATAAGAAAATAAAGATAAGGAGAGTTACAGCCATTGGCCAATGGAATGGATTGTACAGTGTGAGTATACAGTGATCAGCCATAACATTATGACCACCTGCCTAATATAGAGTAGGTTCCCCTTTCAACTCCAAAACAGCCATAATATTGCTTGGGTCCCTTATTGCCGCCAAAACAGCCCTGGCCCGTCGAGGCATGGACTCCACTAGACCTCTGAAGGTGTGCTGGGGTAACTGGCACCAAGACGTGAGCAGCAGATCCTTTAAGTCCTGTAAGTTGTGAGGATGCTCGATTGGATTAAGATCTGAGGAGTTTGGAGGCCAAGTCAACACCTTGAACTCGTTATGTTCCTCATACCATTCCTGAACCAATTTTTCTTGGTGGCAGGGAGGATTGTCCTGCTGAAAGAGGCCAATGTCAGCAGGGAATAGTGTTTCTTGAGGCATTAAGCAACACCAACATTTGGCCCCCTGTGGAACGATCGTGCCCACCATATTGGAGGGCAGCATGCCCCTCAAATATGGCGCTGTCCTATAGCTGTCCAGCAAGAGCAACAAGAGTGAGTGGAGCTCCATTGCTCATTGCAGGCAAAAAAGCCCAATCTAACCCTAGATCTAAATCAACCCTAGATCACGGGTTAAGGTACCACTTAGGGTTACAGATGGGTTAGAATGTGGGTTCGTGCAAGGGTTAGATTTGTGGTTACGGTGATGATTAGGGTTAGGGTGTCAAAAATTCACTGCAGGAGGAAATGGTTAGGAAACAAAAAAACACTATTTCAGTTATTGCCCTATAACATGCAAAACATTATTGTAAACATACATTTTTTTTTTACCGTTTGTAATTGTATAAAAGATTTTCGAAAAAGTGTTTTTTCTTCCAATTTTCTATCATATTTTATGAATTTTTATTATACATAAATTGTATGATATGATTAAAACAATGGCATCTTAAGAAAACCCTTCTTATGCCGATTAAAAACAATATATAATTTGTGTAGGTACGTTAAATGTTAAAGAACAATTACAGCTAAACACAAACACAGCAGAAGTGTTAAAGGGACTGCCTAGTGCCCAAAATGCATCTTCCAAATGTTAATGCATATTAATGTGCTTTCAAAGTACTCTAAAAATGCTGGAATATTGTGCCAGTCAGAGCCCAGGAATATTGTGCCAGTCAAATGCCTGTAATATTGTGCCAGTCAGATGCCTGTAATATTATGCCAGTCAGATGCCTGTAATATTGTGCCAGTCAGATGCCTGTAATATTATGCCAGTCAGATGCCTGTAATAGTGTGCCAGTCAGATGCCTGTAATATTATGCCAGTCAGAGCCCAGGAATATTGTGCCAGTTAGATGCCTGTAATATTGTGCCAGTCAGAGCCCAGGAATATTGTGCTAGTCAGATGCCTGTAATATTATGCCAGTCAGATGCCTGTAATATTGTGCCAGTCAGATGCCTGTAATATTGTGCCAGTCAGATGCCTGTAATATTATGCCAGTCAGATGCCTGTAATATTGTGCCAGTCAGATGCCTGTAATATTGTGCCAGTCAGAGCCCAGTAATAGTGTACCAGTCAGATGCCTGTAATATTGTGCCAGTCAGATACCAGTAATATTGTGCCAGTCAGATGCCTGTAATATTGTGCCAGTCAGAGCCCAGTAATAGTGTACCAGTCAGATGCCTGTAATATTGTGCCAGTCAGAGCACAGGAATATTGTGCCAGTCAGATGCCTGTAATATTGTGCCAGTCAGATGCCTGTAATATTGTGCCAGTCAGAGCCCAGTAATAGTGTGCCAGTCAGATGCCTGTAATACTGTGCCAGTCAGATGCCTGTAATATTGTGCCAGTCAGATGCCTGTAATATTATGCCAGTCAGATGCCTGTAATATTGTGCCAGTCAGATGCCTGTAATATTGTGCCAGTCAGAGCCCAGTAATAGTGTACCAGTCAGATGCCTGTAATATTGTGCCAGTCAGATACCAGTAATATTGTGCCAGTCAGATGTCTGTAATATTGTGCCAGTCAGAGCCCAGTAATAGTGTACCAGTCAGATGCCTGTAATATTGTGCCAGTCAGAGCACAGGAATATTGTGCCAGTCAGATGCCTGTAATATTGTGCCAGTCAGAGCCCAGTAATAGTGTGCCAGTCAGATGCCTGTAATACTGTGCCAGTCAGCCCCCCGCCAAGACATATGTGAAATCAACAAAACCTTTTCATTATTTTTAAAATAGCCTTTGTCACCAAGGGTAAAAGTGGTCCAGTCACCAAAGGGTTAAATGCCCCCCCCCCCCTTTACATCAGTGAATAAAGCACTCTGCATATCGTATCACTATAATAGTAAAATTCCTCACTGTATTTAAAGGTATAAAGTACACAAAGCAGATTTCAGGAAGAAATTCTCAGTATCCGTCACAAGACCAACGGCAAACGAGACTCTGTACCCAATTGTTACACAACGAGAGGCGGAAAAGAAAAATGTACTGAGCTTGAGGCTATAAATATATATATATATGTATGATAAAGAGCTTATTAAAGAAAAGGAAGAGCAGTGTGCCCACCTCCTGTGTGTATAACCAGCAAGTCATGGCTTCTCATTTCTAAATGGGAATTCTGTACCCTGGAGGGTAAGTAGACAAAGCACAATTGTTAGAAAAAGTTCTCGTCCAAAATGTGTCAGGTATTTATAGATCCGAGACAAAATCCTGCATCGAATATGGAATCAAACTCACTCAGGAGCCGGGTTACTGTGATTATTAAGATGTTACAGGGGTAATAAGGCACTCAGGAGCCTGGTTACTGTGATTAATAAGACATTACAGGGGTAATAAGGCGCTCAGGAGCCAGGTTACTGTAATAAGACGTTACAGGGTTGATAAGGCGCTCGGGAGCCGGGTTACTGTAATAAGACGTTACAGGGGTGATAAGGCACTCGGGAGCCGGGTTACTGTAATAAGACGTTACAGGGGTGATAAGGCGCTCAGGAGCCGGGTCACTGTAATAAGACGTTACAGGGGTGATAAGGCGCTCAGGAGCCGGGTCACTGTAATAAGACGTTACAGGGGTGATAAGGCACTCAGGAGCCGGGTTACTGTAATAAGACGTTACAGGGGTGATAAGGCGCTCTGGAGCCGGGTTACTGTAATAAGACGTTACAGCGGTGATAAGGCGCTCAGGAGCCGGGTTACTGTGATTATTAAGATGTTACGGGGTGATAAGGCGCTCAGGAGCCGGGTCACTGTAATAAGACGTTACAGGGGTGATAAGGCGCTCAGGAGCCGGGTCACTGTAATAAGACGTTACAGGGGTGATACTCAGGAGCCGGGTTACTGTAATAAGACGTTACAGGGGTGATACTCAGGAGCTGGGTTACTGTAATAAGACGTTACAGGGGTGATAAGGCGCTCAGGAGCCGGGTTACTGTAATAAGACGTTACAGGGGTGATACTCAGGAGCTGGGTTACTGTAATAAGACGTTACAGGGGTGATAAGGCGCTCAGGAGCCCGGTTACTGTGATTATTAAGACATTACAGGGGTAATAAGGCGCTCAGGAGCCGGGTTACTGTAATAAGACATTACAGGGGTAATAAGGCGCTCAGGAGCCGGGTTACTGTAAAAAGACGTTACAGGGGTGATAAGGCGCTCAGGAGCCGGGTTACTGTAATAAGACGTTACAGGGGTGATAAGGCGCTCAGGAGCCGGGTTACTGTAATAAGACGTTACAGGGGTGATGGGGTGATAAGGCGCTCAGGAGCCGGGTCACTGTAATAAGACGTTACAGGGGTGATAAGGCGCTCAGGAGCCGGGTCACTGTAATAAGACGTTACAGGGGTGATACTCAGGAGCCGGGTTACTGTAATAAGACGTTACAGGGGTGATACTCAGGAGCTGGGTTACTGTAATAAGACGTTACAGGGGTGATAAGGCGCTCAGGAGCCGGGTTACTGTGATTATTAAGACATTACAGGGGTAATAAGGCGCTCAGGAGCCGGGTTACTGTAATAAGACATTACAGGGGTAATAAGGCGCTCAGGAGCCGGGTTACTGTAAAAAGACGTTACAGGGGTAATAAGGCGCTCAGGAGCCGGGTTACTGTAATAAGACGTTACAGGGGTGATAAGGCGCTCAGGAGCCGGGTTACTGTAATAAGACGTTACAGGGGTGATAAGGCGCTCAGGAGCCGGGTTACTGTAATAAGACGTTACAGGGGTGATAAGGCGCTCAGGGGCCGGGTTACTGTAATAAGACGTTACAGGGGTGATAAGGCGCTCAGGAGCCGGGTCACTGTAATAAGAGGTTACAGGTGTGAATAGGCGCTCAGGAGCCGGGTTACTGTAATAAGACGTTACAGGGGTGATAAGGCGCTCAGGAGCCGGGTCACTGTAATAAGACGTTACAGGGGTGATAAGGTGCTCAGGAGCCGGGTTACTGTAATAAGACGTTACAGGGGTGATAAGGCGCTCAGGAGCCAGGTTACTGTAATAAGACGTTACAGGGGTGATAAGGCGCTCAGGAGCCGGGTTACTGTAATAAGACGTTACAGGGGTGATAAGGCGCTCAGGAGCCAGGTTACTGTAATAAGACGTTACAGGGGTGATAAGGCGCTCAGGAGCCGGGTTACTGTAATAAGACGTTACAGGGGTGATAAGGCGCTCAGGAGCCGGGTCACTGTAATAAGACGTTACAGGGGTGATAAGGCGCTCAGGAGCCGGGTCACTGTAATAAGACGTTACAGGGGTGATAAGGCGCTCGGGAGCCGGGTTACTGTAATAAGACGTTACAGGGGTGATAAGGCGCTCAGGAGCCGGGTTACTGTAATAAGATGTTACAGTGGTGATAAGGCGCTCAGGAGTCGGGTTACTGTAATAAGACGTTACAGGGGTGATAAGGCGCTCAGGAGCCAGGTTACTGTAATAAGATGTTACAGTGGTGATAAGGCGCTCAGGAGCTGGGTTACTGTAATAAGACGTTACAGGGTGATAAGGCGCTCAGGAGCCGGGTCACTGTAATAAGACGTTACAGGGGTGATAAGGCGCTCAGGAGCCGGGTTACTGTAATAAGACGTTACAGGGGTGATAAGGCGCTCAGGAGCAGGGTTACTGTAATAAGACGTTACAGGGGTGATAAGGCGCTCAGGAGTCGGGTTACTGTAATAAGACGTTACAGGGGTGATAATGCGTTCAGGAGTCGGGTTACTGTAATAAGACGTTGCAGGGGTGATAAGGCGCTCAGGAGCCGGGTCACTGTAATAAGACGTTACAGAGGTGATAAGGCGCTCAGGAGCCGGGTTACTGTAATAAGACGTTACAGGGGTGATAAGGCGCTCAGGAGCCGGGTTACTGTAATAAGATGTTACAGGGGTGATAAGGCGCTCAGGAGCTGGGTTACTGTAATAAGATGTTACAGGGGTGATAAGGCGCTCAGGAGCCGGGTTACTGTAATAAGATGTTACAAGGGTGATAAGGCGCTCAGGAGCTGAGTTACTGTAATAAGACGTTACAGGGGTGATAAGGCGCTCAGGAGCCGGGTCACTGTAATAAGAGGTTACAGGGGTGATAAGGCGCTCAGGAGGCGGGTCACTGTAATAAGACGTTACGGGGGTGATAAGGCGCTCAGGAGCCTGGTCACTGTAATAAGAGGTTACAGGGGTGATAAGGCGCTCAGGAGGCGGGTCACTGTAATAAGACGTTACGGGGGTGATAAGGCGCTCGGGAGCCGGGTCACTGTAATAAGACGTTACAGGGGTGATAAGGCGTTCAGGAGCTGGGTCACTGTAATAAGACGTTACAGGGGTGATAAGGCGCTCAGGAGCCGAGTACTGTAATAAGACTTTACAGGGGTGATAAAGCGCTCAGGAGCCGGGTCGCTGTAATAAGACGTTACAGGGGTGATAAGGCGTTCAGGAGCTGGGTCACTGTAATAAGACGTTACAGGGGTGATAAGGCGTTCAGGAGCTGGGTCACTGTAATAAGACGTTACAGGGGTGATAAGGCGCTCAGGAGCCGGGTTACTGTAATAAGACGTTACAGGGGTGATAAGGCGTTCAGGAGCCGAGTACTGTAATAAGACTTTACAGGGGTGATAAGGCGCTCAGGAGCCGGGTCACTGTAATAAGACGTTACAGGGGTGATAAGGCGCTCAGGAGCCGGGTTACTGTAATAAGATGTTACAGGGTGATAAGGCTCTCAGGAGCCGGGTTACTGTAATAAGACGTTACAGGGATGATAAGGCGCTCAGGAGCCTGGTCACTTTAATAAGACGTTACAGGGGTGATAAGGCGCTCAGGGGCCGGGTCACTGTAATAAGACGTTACAGGGGTGATAAGGCGCTCAGGAGCCGGTTTACTGTAATAAGATGTTACAGGGGTGATAAGGCGCTCAGGAGCCGGGTTACTGTAATAAGATGTTACAGGGGTGATAAGGCGCTCGGGAGCCTGGTAACTGTAATAAGACGTTACAGGGGTGATAAGGCGCACGGGAGCCGGGTTACTGTAATAAGACGTTACAGGGGTGATAAGGCGCTCGGGAGCCGGGTATCAGCTGATAGGGGGTATCAGCACTGTTCTAATGTTTTAGCACAGGATCACCCAGGCATAGTGGGACTCACAGAAGTGCCCACCCATTCCCCAAGCTTTCTGCCCTACCTGGCTGCAGAGATCATCCTATGGATGGAATTACCACTGATACAAGATCAGGAAAGTGCCAGCCACACCGTTTCCCACTTGCCTGTCTTCAATATAGATATTGAGGGGGATTCAACCGCCATTAGAACTGTTTACACACTAGACTGTCAGCTCTTTGCACAAGTATCTTTGTGCCAAGAGTGTCAATGAAGTAGGGTGTATTCCACATGTTGGCTTGGTGACCCTCAGCTCCATATAAAGACTGAAGCGGTGGCATATTCATCTGTTTACAAACCTAGGTTTTAAGACAGGAATTTATCTTCCTCTCTTATTCTCTCTCCCTCCCTCTCCCCGGCTTTCTGCCAGCTTCCCTCACTCCAGCTCCTGCTCTCAGCATTGCTACTAGATTTATTTAAGTGTAAAAACCCAGAGATTCCCGGAGACGGACTTATAAGGAGCGCGGTGAAGGGAAGACAAGAGAGAGCCAGGGGAGAAATACTACATACAACCAGACGGCTACTGAGTTATCCTACAAAATACCATGCAGAAACAAGGCGATGAATGTCTGAGCCAGTGTAATCAGATAGCTAGGGGCAAAAAGGAGCTAAAACAAGAAAACAGGGGGCAATAAAGCTAGCAGGAGCTGCATCAGTGTAAGAAGAAAATACATGGATAATAAGGCGCTCAGGAGCTAGGTCACTGTAATAAGACTTAACAGGGGTGATAAGGCGCTCAGGAGCCGGGTCACTGTAATAAGACGTTACAGGGGTGATAAGGCGCTCAGGAGCCGGGTCACTGTAATAAGACGTTACAGGGGTGATAAGGCGCTCAGGAGCCGGGTTACTGTAATAAGACGTTACAGGGGTGATAATGCGCTCAGGAGCCGGGTTACTGTAATAAGACGTTACAGGGGTGATAAGGCGCTCAGGAGCCGGGTCACTGTAATAAGACGTAACAGGGGTGATAATGCGCTCAGGAGCCAGGTCACTGTAATAAGACGTTACAGGGGTGATAAGGCGCTCAGGAGCCGGGTTACTGTAATAAGACGTTACAGGGGTGATAAGGCGCTCAGGAGCCGGGTTACTGTAATAAGACTTAACAGGGGTGATAAGGCGCTCAGGAGCCGGGTTACTGTAATAAGACGTTACAGGGGTGATAAGGCGCTCAGGAGCCGGGTTACTGTAATAAGACGTTACAGGGGTGATAAGGCGCTCAGGAGCCGGGTTACTGTAATAAGACGTTACAGGGGTGATAAGGCGCTCAGGAGCCGGGTTACTGTAATAAGACGTTACAGGGGTGATAATGCGTTCAGGAGCCGGGTCACTGTAATAAGATGTTACAGGGGTGATAAGGCGCTCAGGAGCCGGGTTACTGTAATAACACGTTACAGGGGTGATAAGGCGCACAGGAGCCGGGTCACTGTAATAAGACGTTACAGGGGTGATAAGGCGCTCAGGAGCCGGGCTACTGTAATAACACGTTACGGGGTGATAAGGCGCTCAGGAGCCGGGTTACTGTTATAAGAAGTTACAGGGGTGATAAGGCGCTCAGGAGTCGGGTTACTGTAATAACACGTTACAGAGGTGATAAGGTGCTCAGGAGCCGGGTTACTGTAATAAGACGTTACACGGGTGATAAGGCGCTCAGGAGCCGGGTTACTGTAATAAGACGTTAGAGGGGTGATAAGGCGCTCGGGAGCCGGGTTACTGTAATAAGACGTTAGAGGGGTGATAAGGCGCTCGGGAGCCGGGTTACTGTAATAACACGTTACAGGGGTGATAAGGCGCTCAGGAGCCGGGTTACTGTAATAAGATGTTACAGGGGTGATAAGGAGCTCAGGAGCCGGGTTACCAGGGGCGGGCTGGGCCGGGGGGCAGGGAGGCAATTGCCCCCCAGGCCACCCTAATGCATGGTAAAAATGGCCACTGTGCCATCTTTAACGCTGGGCGCCCCAGGAAGTACAGGGCCGGCCTGGGGCAGCTGCCAAAAAAATCCCCCCCACTTTCCCAGTACTTACCTCCTTGCTGCTGTCCTCCGGTGCTGCAGGTCCGTGGCTGTGAGGGAAGCGTTCTGCACTCCCCTCCAGCCAATGCGCATTCAATAAAGTTTATTGAAGAAAAAGTTTAAACAAACTTTATTGAAGATGCTTGGCTGGAGGGGAGCGCACAACACTTCCCTCACAGCCACAGTGGATGAGAGCACCGGGAGACAGAGCAGCAAGGAGGTAAGTACTCAATATGGTGGAAAAATCCTGGCATATTGTGGGGGAAAATCCTGGCATATTGAGGGGCAAAATCCTGGTGTATTGTGGAGCAAAATCCTGGCATACTGAGGGGGCATAATCCTGGCATGTTGAGGGGAAAGTCCTGGCATATTGAGGGGGCATAATCTTGGCATTTTGAGGGGAAAATCCTGGCATATTGAGGGGGCATAATCTTGGCATTTTGAGGGGAAAATCCTGGCATATTGAGGGGCATAATCCTAGCATATTGGGGGCAAAATCCTGGTATATTGAGGGGGCATAATCCTGGCATATTGAGGGGGGAAAATCCTGGCATATTGAGGGGGCATAATCTTGGCATATTTGAGGGGGCATAATCTTGGCATATTGGGTGGCCAAATCCTGGCATATTGAGGGGCATAATCCTGGAATTTTGTGGGGGGAAATCCTGGCAATATTCGTGATAAAACAAGGAAAAGATGGCCATGGATGGGGAGGCGATTCGTGGTGCAATGGGCCACTTGACTGGATTTGCCCCCCAGGCCTAAGGCTGCCAGCCCTCCCCTGCGGGTTACTGTAATAAGACGTTACAGGGGTGATAAGGCGCTCAGGAGCCGGGTTACTGTAATAAGACGTTACAGGGGTGATAAGGTGCTCGGGAGCCGGGTTACTGTAATAAGACGTTACATGGGTGATAAGGCGCTCAGGAGCCGGGTTACTGTAATAAGACGTTACAGGGGTGATAAGGCGCTCGGGAGCCGGGTTACTGTAATAAGACATTACAGGCGGGATAAGGCGCTCAGGAGCCGGGTTACTGTAAATGTAATAAGGTATTAAAGGCATGGAAGATTTGGATTATGATCCTTAGCACTTGCCTAAGTTAAATAAATTATGATATATACAATATAAGCGTATAGGGAATTCCAGACATACACTGTCCTTATAAGTACAGACAGATATATGCAGTAACACTGACAGATCAGAGGGTTATGGAGCTGGATGTTCAGTGTCACTGGTGATCAGTTTGAGAGATTATCGGTACATGTCTCATTTGCTTGGCACACTCGGCATGTAAAACAGGACATGCCTCTCTCTCCCTCCGATTCATAATCTCTACCAGTCCAGTTCCCCTTGCTCTATACTGTAGACCTTTCACCCTCTGCTATTACACCTTGTGGTTTCTCCTCCCCTGTGCCCCCCTCCATCCATCCCTCCTCATTCATGTATTTATATCATAGATCTGCGTGTAACATTCCCATCTAATCCTGCAGTTTGTATCACTATTCCCTTTTCTTGCAGTGCTAGCCATGTGTCTCATCACCTCGGTCACATCTCTAATACCCTTTATCTTATGTCATATACCGTCTCTGCAGCCCCCTTCACCCATACAACTTCCTATGTCCTCCACCCTCTTTCTCACACATAGGGTTGCCACCTGGCCGTTATTTTACAGGCAGGCCGGTAAAACATTTGGTATCAGGCCAATGTTAAATCCATGGAGACAGAACCAAGGCCGGTATTTTTTTTGAAGAAAAGGTGGCAGCCCTACCCCACACTCTATATTCTTTGCTTATTATGTCTTGTGCTGTCATTTCCTATCTATCTCCCTGCCACTCTCATTTTCTATGTATTACATGCTCACTCGCTCCTCCTCCCACCACCTCTCCGCAGCACTCTCATTTTCTGGTACACTCAGTGCCTCCTACTATTTGGGTTGCCATCTTTTCTTTGAAACTTATACACTTAACATTTGCATCAAGCTCAAAATACCGGCTGGGCGATAACTAAATTTTCTATCTGTTTCACTTCAACTTGTTCCCCCACCTCTTTGCTGAACATATTTCTCACATACTTTCTGTCCCCTACACTCTCATCCCCTCTCCTACTCTTCCTACACTTCCTGACTCTTGTATTCTCACTTCCTAACACCTGTATTATCACTTCCTGCTACATAAATTATCACACTATTCCACACTTCCTGTTTCCCGCACTGCTACTCTACCCTCACTTCCTGTCTCCTGCACTGCCAGTGTATTCCTAATTTGCCTTTTCCTGTACTGCCACCCTATCCGTACTTCCTGTTTCCTGCACTGCCACTCTATCCCTCATTTCTTGTCCACTGCATTGTCACTCTATTCCTCACTTCCTGTCTCCTGCACTGCTACTTTACCCTCACTTCCTGTCTCCTGCGCTGCCAGTCTATTCCTCATTTGCCTGTTCCTGTACTGCCACCCTATACCGCACTTCCTGTTTCCTGCACTGCCACTCTATCCCTAGCTTCCTGCTCTGTCACTCTATGGCTAGCTTCCTGTCTCCTGCTCTGTCACTCTATTCCTGCTTCCTGCTCTGTCACTCTATGCCTAGCTTCCTGTCTCCTGCTCTGTCACTCTATTCTTGCTTCCTGCTCTGTCACTCTATGCCTAGCTTCCTGTCTCCTGCTCTGTCACTCTATTCCTGCTCTCTGCTCTGTCACTCTATGCCTAGCTTCCTGTCTCCTGCTCTGTCACTCTATCCTTAGCTTCCTGTCTCCTGCTCTGTCACTCTATGCCTAGCTTCCTGTCTCCTGCTCTGTCAATCTATCCTTAGCTTCCTGTCTCCTGGTCTGTCACTCTATCCTTAACTTCCTGTCTCCTGGTGTGTCACTATATGCCTAGCTTTCTGTCTCCTGCTCTGTCACTCTATCCTTAGCTTCCTGTCTCCTGCTCTGTCACTCTATCCTTAGCTTCCTGTCTCCTGCTCTGTCACTCTATCCTTAGCTTCCTGTCTCCTGCTCTGTCACTCTATCCTTAGCTTCCTGTCTCCTGCATTGTCACTCTATCCTTAGCTTCCTGTCTCCTGCTCTGTCACTCTATCCTTAGCTTCCTGTCTCCTGCTCTTTCACGCTATCCCTCATTTCCTGCACTGCCAATTTATTACTCATTTCCTGCACTGACACTCTATCCCTCAATTCCTATCTCCTGTACTGTCACTCTATTGCTCACTTCCTATCTCCTGTACTGGCACTCTATCCCTCACTTCCTATCTCCTGTACTGGCACTCTATCCCTCACTTCCTATCTCCTGTATGTCACTCTATCCCTCACTTCCTATCTCCTGTACTGGCACTCTATCCCTCACTTCCTATCTCCTGTACTGGCACTCTATCCCTCACTTCCTATCTCCTGTATGTCACTCTATCCCTCATATCCTGTCTCCTGTACTGTCACTCTTTCCCTCACTTCCTTTCTCCTGTACTGTCACTAGGGTTGCCACCTGGCCGGTATTTTACCGGCAAGCCGGTAAAAAATTGGCATCAGGCCAATGTTAAGTCTATGGAGACAGTACCAAGGCCGGTATTTTTTTGAAGAAAAGGCGGCAACCCTAACTGTCACTCTATCCCTCTCTTCCTATCTCCTGTACTGTCACGCTATCCCTCACTTCCTGTCTCCTGTACTGGCACTCTATCCCTCACTTCCTGTCTCCTGTACTGTCACTCTATCCCTCACTTCCTGTCTCCTGTACTGGCACTCTATCCCTCACTTCCTGTCTCCTGTACTGTCACTCTATCCCTCACTTCCTGTCTCCGGTACTGGCACTCTATCCCTCACTTCCTGTCTCCTGTACTGTCACTCTATCCTTCACTTCCTGTCTTCTGTACTGTCACGCTATCCCTCACTTCCTGTCTCCTGTACTGGCACTCTATCCCTCACTTCCTATCTCCTGTACTGTCACTCTATCCCTCACTTCCTGTCTCCTGTACTGTCACTCTATCCCTCACTTCCTATCTCCTGTACTGTCACTCTATCCCTCACTTCCTGTCTCCTGTACTGTCACTCTATCCCTCACTTCCTATCTCCTGTACTGTCACTCTATACCTCACCTCCTGTCTCCTGTACTGTCACTCTATCCCTCACTTCCTATCTCCTGTACTGTCACTCTATCCCTCACCTCCTGTCTCCTGTACTGTCACTCTATCCCTCTCTTCCTATCTCCTGTACTGTCACGCTATCCCTCACTTCCTGTCTCCTGTACTGGCACTCTATCCCTCACTTCCTATATCCTGTACTGTCACTCTATCCCTCACCTCCTGTCTCCTGTACTGTCACTCTATCCCTCACTTCCTATCTCCTGTACTGTCACTCTATCCCTCACCTCCTGTCTCCTGTACTGTCACTCTATCCCTCACCTCCTGTCTCCTGTACTGTCACTCTATCCCTCACTTCCTATCTCCTGTACTGTCACTCTATCCCTCACTTCCTGTCTCCTGTACTGTCACTCTATCCCTCACTTCCTATCTCCTGTACTGTCACACTATCTCTCACTTCCTATCTCCTGTACTGTCACTCTATCCCTCACTTCCTATCTCCTGTACTGTCACTCTATCCCTCACTTCCTATCTCCTGTACTGTCACTCTATCCCTCACTTCCTGTCTCCTGTACTGTCACTCTATCCCTCACTTCCTATCTCCTGTACTGTCACTCTATCCCTCACTTCCTATCTCCTGTACTGTCACTCTATCCCTCACTTCCTGTCTCCTGTACTGTCACTCTATCCCTCACTTCCTATCTCCTGTACTGTCACTCTATCCCTCACCTCCTGTCTCCTGTACTGTCACTCTATCCCTCACTTCCTATCTCCTGTACTGTCACTCTATCCCTCACCTCCTGTCTCCTGTACTGTCACTCTATCCCTCACTTCCTATCTCCTGTACTGTCACTCTATCCCTCACCTCCTGTCTCCTGTACTGTCACTCTATCCCTCACTTCCTATCTCCTGTACTGTCACTCTATCCCTCACTTCCTGTCTCCTGTACTGTCACTCTATCCCTCACTTCCTATCTCCTGTACTGTCACTCTATCCCTCACCTCCTGTCTCCTGTACTGTCACTCTATCCCTCACTTCCTATCTCCTGTACTGTCACTCTATCCCTCACCTCCTGTCTCCTGTACTGTCACTCTATCCCTCACTTCCTATCTCCTGTACTGTCACTCTATCCCTCACTTCCTGTCTCCTGTACTGTCACTCTATCCCTCACTTCCTATCTCCTGTACTGTCACTCTATCCCTCACCTCCTGTCTCCTGTACTGTCACTCTATCCCTCACTTCCTATCTCCTGTACTGTCACTCTATCCCTCACTTCCTATCTCCTGTACTGTCACTCTATCCCTCACTTCCTATCTCCTGTACTGTCACTCTATCCCTCACTTCCTGTCTCCTGTACTGTCACTCTATCCCTCACTTCCTGTCTCCTGTACTGTCACTCTATCCCTCACTTCCTATCTCCTGTACTGTCACTCTATCCCTCACTTCCTGTCTCCTGTACTGTCACTCTATCCCTCACTTCCTATCTCCTGTACTGTCACTCTATCCCTCACTTCCTATCTCCTGTACTGTCACTCTATCCCTCACTTCCTATCTCCTGTACTGTCACTCTATCCCTCACCTCCTGTCTCCTGTACTGTCACTCTATCCCTCACTTCCTATCTCCTGTACTGTCACTCTATCCCTCACTTCCTGTCTCCTGTACTGTCACTCTATCCCTCACTTCCTATCTCCTGTACTGTCACTCTATCCCTCACCTCCTGTCTCCTGTACTGTCACTCTATCCCTCACTTCCTATCTCCTGTACTGTCACTCTATCCCTCACCTCCTGTCTCCTGTACTGTCACTCTATCCCTCACTTCCTATCTCCTGTACTGTCACTCTATCCCTCACTTCCTGTCTCCTGTACTGTCACTCTATCCCTCACTTCCTATCTCCTGTACTGTCACTCTATCCCTCACCTCCTGTCTCCTGTACTGTCACTCTATCCCTCACTTCCTATCTCCTGTACTGTCACTCTATCCCTCACTTCCTATCTCCTGTACTGTCACTCTATCCCTCACTTCCTATCTCCTGTACTGTCACTCTATCCCTCACTTCCTGTCTCCTGTACTGTCACTCTATCCCTCACTTCCTGTCTCCTGTACTGTCACTCTATCCCTCACTTCCTATCTCCTGTACTGTCACTCTATCCCTCACTTCCTGTCTCCTGTACTGTCACTCTATCCCTCACTTCCTATCTCCTGTACTGTCACTCTATCCCTCACTTCCTATCTCCTGTACTGTCACTCTATCCCTCACTTCCTATCTCCTGTACTGTCACTCTATCCCTCACCTCCTGTCTCCTGTACTGTCACTCTATCCCTCACCTCCTGTCTCCTGTACTGTCACTCTATCCCTCACTTCCTATCTCCTGTACTGTCACTCTATCCCTCACTTCCTATCTCCTGTACTGTCACTCTATCCCTCACCTCCTGTCTCCTGTACTGTCACTCTATCCCTCACTTCCTATCTCCTGTACTGTCACTCTATCCCTCACCTCCTGTCTCCTGTACTGTCACTCTATCCCTCACTTCCTATCTCCTGTACTGTCACTCTATCCCTCACTTCCTATCTCCTGTACTGTCACTCTATCCCTCACTTCCTATCTCCTGTACTGTCACTCTATCCCTCACCTCCTGTCTCCTGTACTGTCACTAATCACTATGTGCCTCACTCTTATTCCCAGCATTGTCCCTCTAATTCTCACTTCATGTTCTCTTGCATCTCTTCTTGTCTTCTAAATTCTTCCCCTCACTTCCCATATTGTTCTCTCTCACACCATCTTCACTGTCCATACTTATAATTATTAACTGCATCTGTCTCTTCTCTCTGCATGTCTAAAGCCTTTCCTTCTCCTCACTGTTTGTCTCTTCTATTCTGTATTAATCTGTCTGACTTTCCTGCTCTCTCATTGTCTATTATTACTCTTCTCCCTCTCTCACTGTCTGCCTGTTCCCATATCTCTTGCTGTCTCTTCTATGTTACACACATTGTATAGGCTTCTCTTACTCTGCCTCTTGCCTTGTCCCCTCATTGTCTCTCACTATACACTTGCCTCTGCCCATTCTTTCCTCACTGTCTACCTGACTCTACCCTTCTGTCTCCTTCCCTCTCCCTGTTGTCTCTTTCTTCCTCTTTATGTCTATTTCTAACTGTGTTACCCCCTCCCCTCCTACTCTTCCACCTCCTTCTCTTCCATCATCACTCCCAAAAGAAATTCCAAAGTTGGAAAATCTGACACAATCCTGATATCGCTCACTATATAAATATATATATATTTCACTTCTTTTTTTTTTAATACCAACATGTTGACATCACAAAGAATGCCTACCTCTGATTGGCCAACTATCTTCCAATCAGAGGATCCATTTCTAGACACACATCTCCCAGAGGGTAAGACATTTAAAAAGTTGAAGGAAAAGTTTTAGAAGTATCTTCTAACGGAGCAGGGGAACAAGACACAGGACAGACTCAACTAACACCATGTCAACTCACTTTAACAGGGGCCCGGCATATGGACTCAGCGCCGAGGTCAAAAGCAAGGTGAGGGACTGGACCCAAGAGCTTACACTCTAGATGTGGTTTATCTGCGATGGAGGGACAATAATTGTTGTTCCACGGGGTCATAATTTATTGATGTGATGTGCATTTTTTACTGCGTAACCACAAGAGCTGACACTTTAATCTGGAACCTCAGGAACTGACACCTGTAACTATTCAAATCCTGCCTTCTGTTTAACTTTGCAGTGTTATCCTAAGTTTTCACAGTTTGTCTACCTATACATTATATATATATATATATATATATATATATATATATATATATATATACATACATGTGTGTGTGTGTGTATGTATATAAATATATTACTGTGTGATATGACTGACAGTGTATTAGGATGGCTGTATATTATTGTATGATATGACTGACAGTGTATTACGATGGCTGTATATTACTATGTGATATGACTGACAGTGTATTAGGATGGCTGTATATAGTGTGTGAAATGACTGACAGTCTATTAGGATGGCTGTATATTACTGTATGACATGACTGACAGTGTATTAGGATATTTGTATATTACTGTGTGATTTGACTGACAGTGTATTAGGATATCTGTATATTACTGTGTGATTTGACTGACAGTGTATTAGGATATCTGTATATTACTGTGTGATTTGACTGACAGTGTATTAGGATACCTGTATATTACTGTATGATATGACTGACAGTGTATTAGGATTCCTGTATATTACTGTGTGATATAACTGGCTGTATTATGATGACTGTATATAGTGTGTGATATGACTGACAGTGTATTAGTATATCTGTATATTACTCTGTGATATGACTGACTGTATTAGGATTCCTGTATATTACTGTATGATATGACTGACAGTGTATTAGGATTCCTGTATATTACTGTGTGATATGACTGACTGTATTATGATGACTGTATATTGTGTGTGATATGACTGACAGTGTATTAGGATGGCTGTATATTACTGTGTGATATGACTGACAGTGTATTATGATGACTGTATATAGTGTGTAATATGACTGACTGTATTAGGATTCCTCTATATTACTGTGTGATATGACTGACAGTGTATTAGGATTCCTGTATATCACTGTGTGATATGACTGACAGTATTAGGATGGCTGGATATAGTGTGTGATATGACTGACTGTATTAGGATATCTGTATATTACTGTGTGATATGACTGACAGTGTATTAGGATTCCTGTATATCACTGTGTGATATGACTGACAGTATTAGGATGGCTGGATATAGTGTGTGATATGACTGACTGTATTAGGATTCCTCTATATTACTGTGTAATATGACTGACAGTGTATTAGGATATCTGTATATTACTGTGTGATATGACTGACAGTGTATTAGGATATCTGTATATTACTGTGTGATATGACTGACAGTGTATTAGGATATCTGTATATTACTGTGTGATATGACTGACAGTGTATTAGGATATCTGTATATTACTGTCTGATATGACTGACAGTGTATTAGGATGGCTGAATATAGTGTGTGATATGGCCGACTGTCTATTAAGATACCTGTATATTACTGTGTGATATCGGCAATCAAGTTTGTATTCCTTTGTCAAGGATTAGCTATTATTTAATAAATTCAGTTAGTTGTTTGTCTCAGGGAACATAAATGAAAATAATTTCTGATCCCAAGAGCTAACATTCTAATCAGATATTACTGAGCCAGCCTAGTAGAAGATACTCTTTTTCTATAGCTCTATCTAAAAGGGTCCGTACTGAAGATAATACATCCATCCACCAGCTTCCTTTATGTTTGTGTACCCAGCTTATTATTCCAAATATGAGTGTTCAGATTTTTTACCTCTCTCTCTCTCAGGGTCTGTGTTACCTGAAAAAGCTCCTGATACCTTACATTCCATCTTTTCCTTGTGGGTCAGCTCGCTGGCCTGACTGTGCCCAGAGTGAACACAAAATCTGGTCCCCTGGCATTCAGCCAAGCCACGCCCACATTCTGGAACCCCCGGGCCCATCCATTCAGATATAATCCATCACCAAAAATGTTTCTAAAAAGTATCAAAACTCTCTTTATTCTGGCATTCAAAGGAACTCAACATAGGTGTATCTGTAACGTGCTATATACAAACACAAACCATTATAGTTAGTATAATATATGTGGCTAATATAGTATATGTGGCTTGATGTTTTAACAAGATGACCACATTAAAGATTGTGCAGGGATATTGAAACGGGAAATTAAAATGAAATAATTATTAAACTTAACGTACTTTTTCCTAGTCTATGGAAGAAACATTATGGCCAGTATTATTTTTTTTATTAAATCCACAGAGAAATATGGGCTAACTTTCTCACACTAAAGAGTTTTATAACTACTTAGATGTTGTAGAATGTCATAAAGAAGACTACAATTAATTATTTTTATTTTCAAAACTGTTTATTAAGAAAGAAGTTAATAACACGTAAAATTCAGAATGAGGGATTATAATTATCAATTCGCTTATAATACTTTTAAGAGCTAAAACGACATGTATCTAATAATAAAGGTGGATATAATGACATAATGCATATTTATTTATATATATATATATTATTTTTTAAATCCTTTTTTAAATGTATCCATCTTTATTGACGGTTGATCATTGATCAGCTATCATTGTAAATCAAGATCTAGTCCTTGTTAAAATTCTTAATTTAAGCTTTAACTAATGAAACTAACGAAACCCTCAAAATGGCTACAAAAACCATGTCAATATTTTCAATAATTCGTACTAATCTATAGCTGCCAAACTATTTAGATTCTAAACTTTTTTTAATGAGATTCCACAAAAATAAAATGTGACTGTTTTGGTTTCAAAGCCCTGGACGATGAAAAGCGTTGAAATGTCAGTGTAAAACCTATACGTCATACATATATTATATACCTTTAAAAGTACATTTTGGGGCAAAGGTTCTAAAAGCGATCCTGTCACCATGGACACCAATGGAATGTATCCCTTTTAGATTTGGCCTCAGAATTAACCTTTCCTAATATATATGATGTTGTCGTCACCGTGTTTTGATTGGTGCGCTTACAGCTGAGCCAGAACGTTCCAGAACAAACAAGTTCATTTTCGATTTTGGTATGATGTATTTTTTTGGGGGGGTTCTGGGGAAAAGTCTTGAATTAACCAGAACCTGGGGTAATGGAGCCAAACTTGCTCATGCTGAACGTTTAATTGGAAGTTCTGTGGCGGACAATTGAATGATGTTTTACGGAACCTTCACCGACCTTGCCGGACTCTTTGCCTATCCCTGACTAGGAGACACCCGGGCTCAGTTTGTCCTTGATCTTTCTCCCCTCCTCTCTAGCATGCACTTTATCGAAACCATAGAATTTACCGTAAATTGATTTCACAACACTCGTATATCTTTTACTCTTCCGAAGAATAATATTATTTGTGTCTTTACTTCCATTGGATTTATCTTGGTCCTAACTAGAGACTGTTACCAGCAAACTAGATGCCAAGCCAATTCAGAGGTTCAAGTCATACCCATTTAATTTATTCTACTAATACCTCCCAACATGTTCCCTGGCAAGGCAGGGATGCCGGGTGGCTGTAGCTGGGGAAGAGGTAGTGTAAGGGCTACTGATCATGGATGGTAGCACATTCGCTATTAATGCTATTGTATATGTGCAAACCTCTGTGCGTGTGCATTATGCATTCTACTGATGTCGCTGATTGGCTTACCTCACTTAAAACCTGACTCTTGGGGGGTGGGGGGGTATGTTCCTAACTTAGTGGCTGAATCTTAGATTAGCTCCAACCCATCTTGGCCTGAACCTATTCTCTGAAGCTACAGGTATCTGTATGGACAACAGTGTCCACCTCTCCTGGAGTTTCACATTGATAATAATTTGACCTGGGGCCTCTATATTCTGTGACATGTAATAAGGAGGGGAGAGATAGGTAGGACTCCGAGAGATAGGTAGGACTCCGAGAGATTTGTAGGGCTTCGAGAGATAGGTAGGACTAAGGTAGGGCTTCGAGAGATAGGTAGGGCTTCGAGAGATTGGTAGTGCTTCGAGAGATAGGTAGGGCTTCGAGAGATTGGTAAGGCTTCAAGAGATAGGTAGGGCTTTGAGAGATAGGTAGGGCTTTGAGAGATAGGTAGGGCTTCGAGAGATAGGTAGGGCTTCGAGAGATAGGTAGGGCTTTGAGAGATAGGTAGGGCTTCGAGAGATAGGTAGGGCTTCGAGAGATAGGTAGGGCTTTGAGAGATAGGTAGGGCTTCGAGAGATAGGTAGGGCTTCGAGAGATAGGTAGGGCTTTAAGAGATTGGTAGGACTTTTGCTATATGCAGTGTTTAGTAGACAGTAGGTGTTTAGACAAAAACTGACAGATCCGTTTCTTTTTTTTCTCTACATAATGCAGTACTTATATCAAGGTATTTTTTGCACACTGTAGGTGGAAAAGCTTCTTTGATGGGCTTACCATTGATCCACGGCTTACCACTGATTCACGGCTTACCACTGATTCACGGCTTACCATTGATTCACTTGAGTCAGGTTGAAATCAATGCAGAATCCTTTGTTGGTCATGTGAGCTAGACACCAAAAGTGAGTTGAGCCTTTCATCACAAAGCTTTAGCTACACATGGTCTAGGGACCAGCCTGGTGAGTTTCCTCTGCTCAGCACACTCACCAGATATGTCCCGGAATGATTTTAATTTCACCTCAACACAACCCCTTTTAGTGAATATCCCCCCCCCCCCACTGGCATAACTATATATTGTAGATGGACAAACCTGGTGAGTTTCTCCTGCTAGAAGAGCTCAGCTGGCCATGAATAATGTCTAGTTTTCCACAAAGGGTCAGTCAATGACCCTCTACTGTTTTCCCAGTTCTCTAGAAAAACTCATCAACTCGTTTTGGCAAAAGCACCTGTAAGCGGTTCCACCTCTCTGTCCCTAACCTCACCCCCTCTGTTGTGTCACATGCCAAACATGTATTAAAGGAAGAGAGAATATTTAAAAGAAGAAAAACTACCCCAACTAGAGGACATTAGTCTTAAATTAGAGGGGCAACGATTTAAACGTAATATCAGGAAGTATTACTTTAGTGAGAGGGTAGTGGATGTATGGAATAGCCTTCCAGCAGAAGTGGGAGAGGTAAACACAGTGAAAGAATGTATGGGATAGGCACAAGGCTATCCTAGATATAAGATAGGGAACTGAGGACTAATAAAAGTATTTGCAGACTAGATGGGCCGAATGGTTCTTATCTGCCAGTGACACATTATATGTTTCTATGTTCTCTCTGCCTTCTCTATCTGAATGTCTGATCTAAAACTTAACCTCCCCAACACAGAGTTAATAATTTTCTTTCCCTTGCCCTCACCATAGAAAGTGCTACGGTTGTACCCACTGACCAAACCCAATGTCGTCGACTCTGCTCTCTTCTTCATTTCTCGTGTTCAGTCCTGTTTGCACTTAAGAAAGCCCTCCTCCCCCTACATTGCCTCTCTCATTAACGGATACTATCCTGGTGACCACTACGTTCCTTAAATGGACTAAGGCTCTCCTCCAACCTTGTCACCTTTCCCCACTTCCACAGAGCATCCAGCTCTCTCCCTAGTTCTCAGTCTTCAAAAAGTCCCTCAAAGCTCACTTCTATATGGAAGCCTACTATTCATCCAACTAGGACACCCATTAATTAACCTCTGGACCAACCCACCCAGCTCTCACTGTCCCCAAATACTGTTAGAGATAAGGAAGCCTACTATTCATCCAACTAGGACACCCATTAATTAACCTGTGAACCAACCCCACCCAGCTCTCACGGTCCCCAAATACAGTTAGAGATAAAGAAGCCTACTATTCATCCACCTAGAACACCCATTAATTAACCTCTGGACCAACCCACCCAGCTCTCACTGTCCCCAAATACTGTTAGGAATAAAGAAGCTTACTATTCATTCACCTAGAACATTAACCTCTGGCTGAACCCATCTAGCTCTCACTGTCCCCAAATACTGTTAGGAATAAAGAAGGTTACTATTCATTCACCTAGAACATTAACCTCTGGCTGAACCCATCTAGCTCTCACTGTCCCCAAATACTGTTAGGAATAAGGAAACTTACTATTCATCCAACTAGAACACCCATTAATTAACCTCTGGCCAAACCCACCCAGCTCTCACTGTCCCCAAATACTGTTAGTAATAAGGAAGCTTACTATTCATCCAAATAGAACACCCATTGATAAACCTCTGGCCAAACCCACCCAGCTCTCACTGTCCCCAAACACTGTTACTACCACCACCTTCCCCTCTCACCTCTTGTCTCCTGTCCCCCAAACCCTCTCACCTCTTCACTCGTGTGTCTCCTGTCCCCCAAACCCTCTCACCTCTTCCCTCGTGTGTCTCCTGTCCCCCAAACCCTCTCACCTCTTCACTCGTGTGTCTCCTGTCCCCCAAACCCTCTCACCTCTTCCCTCGTGTGTCTCCTGTCCCCCAAACCCTCTAGATTGTAAGCTCTTTGAGCAGGGCTCTCTACCTTGTGTATCAGTCTGTCCCTGTTCATCTAACATAGTATGTAGTTACCTTGTATTCTCTGTAACAAGCAGTATGTGATTTGTTGGCACTATATAAGTAAATGTTACTGTAAAGTAGTTAGTTAGTAGTAGGGCCAACTCTGTTCTTCTAGCAGAAGGTTTGTCTCAGCACAGTGATAAGTCAGTGAGATGACATGTGAATAGACCCTGCTGAGCACCTAGCCACCTCCAGACCCTTACCAGCTGATTAGGAGAACCCAACAGGGGTGGACACTGGGATGGTCATTAACAGTTTAGCTGTGGATGTAATACATTGAATAGGTGTGTCCCTGCTCTCACTAGCTCCTTTTCATGGTTGATTCCAGAATGTTGTGAAATAATGTGTGCCTGGCTGATACATATCAAGTACATATACATATCAAGCCTGGCTGATACATATCAAGTACATATACATATCAAGCCTGGCTGATACATATCAAGTACATATACATATCAAGCCTGGCTGATACATATCAAGTACATATACATATCAAGCCTGGCTGATACATATCAAGTACATATACATATCAAGCCTGGCTGATACATATCAAGTACATATACATATCAAGCCTGGCTGATACATATCAAGTACATATACATATCAAGCCTGGCTGATACATATCAAGTACATATACATATCAAGCCTGGCTGATACATATCAAGTACATATACATATCAAGCCTGGCTGATACATATCAAGTACATATACATATCAAGCCTGGCTGATACATATCAAGTACATATACATATCAAGCCTGGCTGATACATATCAAGTACATATACATATCAAGCCTGGCTGATACATATCAAGTACATATACATATCAAGCCTGGCTGATACATATCAAGTACATATACATATCAAGCCTGGCTGATACATATTGTTACAAGTTTATAAACAGGGATACACTATGAGACCAGGGGTGTTTAACTGCAGCACCTCCAGCTATCAGAGAACTACATCTCCCATACTCCCCTGCCAGTCTCTAGGCTGATAATATAATGAGGACATTATAGACCATTAGCAGCTTCAGGACTTGTCTAGATCACAGTTTCTACACAATAAGAGGCTGCTTAGTATACAGGAGAATCACCCAGGCCAACCTTACTAATCCATATATTACTCCCCCAGATAAATGATCATATGCCACAGCGTGACACAGACAGGGAGAGCTATGGGACAGGGAGTCTGCCCCTCCCACCACAGGGTGACACAGACAGGAGGGAGCTATGGGACATGGAGTCTGTTCCTCCCCCCACAGGGTGACACAGACAGGAGGGAGCTATGGGACAGGGAGTCTGCCCCTCCCACCACAGGGTGACACAGACAGGAGGGAGCTATGGGACATGGAGTCTGTCCCTCCCACCACAGGGTGACACAGACAGGAGGGAGCTATGGGACATGGAGTCTGTCCCTCCCACCACAGGGTGACACAGACAGGAGGGAGCTATGGGACAGGGAGTCTGCCCCTCCCACCACGGGGTGACACAGGAAGGAGGGAGCTATGGGACATGGAGTCTGTCCCTCCCACCACGGGGTGACACAGACAGGGAGAGCTATGGGACATGGAGTCTGTCCCTCCCACCACAGGGTGACACAGACAGGAGGGAGCTATGGGACACGGAGTCTGTCCCTCCCACCACAGGGTGACACAGACAGGAGGGAGCTATGGGACAGGGAGTCTGTCCCTCCCACCACAGGGTGACACAGACAGGAGGGAGCTATGGGACAGGGAGTCTGCCCCTCCCATCACGGGGTGACACAGGAAGGAGGGAGCTATGGGACATGGAGTCTGCCCCTCCCACCTTAGGGTGACACAGACAGGAGGGAGCTATGGGATAGGGAGTCTGCCCCTCCCATCACGGGGTGACACAGGAAGGAGGGAGCTATGGGACATGGAGTCTGCCCCTCCCACCTTAGGGTGACACAGACAGGAGGGAGCTATGGGACAGGGAGTCTGCCCCTCCCATCACGGGGTGACACAGGAAGGAGGGAGCTATGGGACATGGAGTCTGTCCCTCCCACCGCAGGGTGACACAGACAGGAGGGAGCTATGGGACAGGGAGTCTGCCCCTCCCACCACGGGGTGACACAGGAAGGAGGGAGCTATGGGACATGGAGTCTGCCCCTCCCACCACAGGGTGACACAGACAGGAGGGAGCTATGGGACATGGAGTCTGTCCCTCCCACCACAGGGTGACACAGACAGGGAGAGCTATGGGACATGGAGTCTGTCCCTCCCACCCCAGGGTGACACAGACAGGAGGGAGCTATGGGACATGGAGTCTGCCCCTCCCACCACAGGGTGACACAGACAGGAGGGAGCTATGGGACATGGAGTCTGTCCCTCCCACCACAGGGTGACACAGACATGGAGAGCTATGGGACATGGAGTCTGTCCCTCCCACCCCAGGGTGACACAGACAGGAGGGAGCTATGGGACACGGAGTCTGTCCCTCCCACCACAGGGTGACACAGACAGGAGGGAGCTATAGGACATGGAGTCTGTCCCTCCCACCACAGGGTGAGACAGACAGGAGGAAGCTATGGGACATGGAGTCTGTCCCTCCCACCACAGGGTGACACAGACAGGAGGGAGCTATGGGACATGGAGTCTGTCCCTCCCACCACAGGGTGACACAGACAGGAGGGAGCTATGGGACATGGAGTCTGCCCCTCCCACCACAGGGTGACACAGACAGGAGGGAGCTATGGGACATGGAGTCTGTCCCTCCCACCCCAGGGTGACACAGACAGGAGGGAGCTATGGGACATGGAGTCTGCCCCTCCCACCACAGGGTGACACAGACAGGAGGGAGCTATGGGACATGGAGTCTGTCCCTCCCACCACAGGGTGACACAGACAGGGAGAGCTATGGGACATGGAGTCTGTCCCTCCCACCCCAGGGTGACACAGACAGGAGGGAGCTATGGGACACGGAGTCTGTCCCTCCCACCACAGGGTGACACAGACAGGAGGGAGCTATAGGACATGGAGTCTGTCCCTCCCACCACAGGGTGACACAGACAGGAGGGAGCTATGGGACACGGAGTCTGCCCCTCCCACCACAGGGTGACACAGACAGGAGGGAGCTATAGGACATGGAGTCTGCCCCTCCCACCACAGGGTGACACAGACAGGAGGGAGCTATGGGACAGGGAGTCTGCCCCTCCCATCACGGGGTGACACAGGAAGGAGGGAGCTATGGGACATGGAGTCTGCCCCTCCCACCTTAGGGTGACACAGACAGGAGGGAGCTATGGGATAGGGAGTCTGCCCCTCCCATCACGGGGTGACACAGGAAGGAGGGAGCTATGGGACATGGAGTCTGCCCCTCCCACCTTAGGGTGACACAGACAGGAGGGAGCTATGGGACAGGGAGTCTGCCCCTCCCATCACGGGGTGACACAGGAAGGAGGGAGCTATGGGACATGGAGTCTGTCCCTCCCACCGCAGGGTGACACAGACAGGAGGGAGCTATGGGACAGGGAGTCTGCCCCTCCCACCACGGGGTGACACAGGAAGGAGGGAGCTATGGGACATGGAGTCTGCCCCTCCCACCACAGGGTGACACAGACAGGAGGGAGCTATGGGACATGGAGTCTGTCCCTCCCACCACAGGGTGACACAGACAGGGAGAGCTATGGGACATGGAGTCTGTCCCTCCCACCCCAGGGTGACACAGACAGGAGGGAGCTATGGGACATGGAGTCTGCCCCTCCCACCACAGGGTGACACAGACAGGAGGGAGCTATGGG
Source organism: Pelodytes ibericus (assembly GCA_036172795.1). Lineage (NCBI taxonomy): Eukaryota > Metazoa > Chordata > Amphibia > Anura > Pelodytidae > Pelodytes > Pelodytes ibericus. The sequence continues at coordinate 212,720,672 of CM069858.1, read as the reverse complement.
ACATGGAGTCTGTCCCTCCCACCACAGGGTGACACAGACATGGAGAGCTATGGGACATGGAGTCTGTCCCTCCCACCCCAGGGTGACACAGACAGGAGGGAGCTATGGGACACGGAGTCTGTCCCTCCCACCACAGGGTGACACAGACAGGAGGGAGCTATAGGACATGGAGTCTGTCCCTCCCACCACAGGGTGAGACAGACAGGAGGAAGCTATGGGACATGGAGTCTGTCCCTCCCACCACAGGGTGACACAGACAGGAGGGAGCTATGGGACATGGAGTCTGTCCCTCCCACCACAGGGTGACACAGACAGGAGGGAGCTATGGGACATGGAGTCTGCCCCTCCCACCACAGGGTGACACAGACAGGAGGGAGCTATGGGACATGGAGTCTGTCCCTCCCACCCCAGGGTGACACAGACAGGAGGGAGCTATGGGACATGGAGTCTGCCCCTCCCACCACAGGGTGACACAGACAGGAGGGAGCTATGGGACATGGAGTCTGTCCCTCCCACCACAGGGTGACACAGACAGGGAGAGCTATGGGACATGGAGTCTGTCCCTCCCACCCCAGGGTGACACAGACAGGAGGGAGCTATGGGACACGGAGTCTGTCCCTCCCACCACAGGGTGACACAGACAGGAGGGAGCTATAGGACATGGATTCTGTCCCTCCCACCACAGGGTGACACAGACAGGAGGGAGCTATGGGACACGGAGTCTGCCCCTCCCACCACAGGGTGACACAGACAGGAGGGAGCTATAGGACATGGAGTCTGCCCCTCCCACCACAGGGTGACACAGACAGGAGGGAGCTATGGGACTTGGAGTCTGTCCCTCCCACCACAGGGTGACACAGACAGGAGGGAGCTATGGGACACAGAGTCTGTCCCTCCCACCACAGGGTGACACAGACAGGAGGAAGCTATGGGACATGAGGTCTGTCCCTTATACTGCAGCATGATACAGTAACACAAACAATAAATCAGTATAGATGCAGTTGAGCCAGTGGCAGCCGTCCCCCCAATACACTGTCCCCTACACACAGCAGGTTGACTGGCAGTGATAGGGAGAGCCCCATCCCCCATGCTCCAATTTAAGGTTCTGGAAATAAAGTCCTGGGGCAAATCTCAGCATTGATTTGCTCATTTAACCCATGCTGGTGCCAGCCCTGTGCTGCGGAGCTGAGAGAGTGCTTGGTTGTAGGATAGAGCACACAAACCATATAAGGTTGGCTGAGCTCGTCCCTGACATGCCTCTACTATATAAGGCTATTGGTGAACTGCAGTCTATACAGGGGGATAGAGCCAGGTGTAAAGGGATTCCTTGCCTCCCCTTTCACATGATCCCCTCTCTCTCCCCCTCCGCTTCCATTCATAGTTTTGTCGTGGCTGTTAATTATCATCTGGCAATTAATGGGAATATTTGAGACATTCCTGTATGAGCCGCTCTGGGGAATCTGCCTGCTTGTTACAGGCTGGAGTTATTCTGGGGTCTGTGAATCACTGTTGGCAGACACGGCACTTTTGGGGATATTTAGAAGAATCTCTGGGTGCCGGAGAGAGTCAGGGGGAGCGGGAGGGGAGGCTGGGTGCACAGTGTAAACAAGGGCAAGATGTGGGAAAAGGCAGCGGGGATTAAACAAAACCCCTGGGAATTGGTGTATTTTACCTGGAAGAATAATATACAGATCAGAGACAATGTGTAGATACAGAGGATGGACTGGATTACATGATACTCAGTATAATTATACAGCGCGGCGTGTTCATTATCAGTGTATAGATACTCGGTATCATTATACAGCGCGGCGTGATCATTATCAGTGTATAGATACTCAGTATCATTATACAGCGCGGCGTGTTCATTATCAGTGTATAGATACTCGGTATCATTATACAGCGCAGCGTGTTCATTATCAGTGTATAGATACTCGGTATCATTATACAGCACGGCGTGTTCATTATCAGTGTATAGATACTCGGTATCATTATACAGTGCAGTGTGTTCATTATCAGTGTATAGATACTCAGTATCATTATACAGCGCAGCGTGTTCATTATCAGTGTATAGATACTCAGTATCATTATACAGCGCAGCGTGTTCATTATCAGTGTATAGATACTCGGTATCATTATACAGCGCGGCGTGTTCATTATCAGCGTATAGATATTCGGTATCATTATACAGCGTGGCGTGTTCATTATCAGTGTATAGATACTCAGTATCATTATACAGCGCGGCGTGTTCATTATCAGTGTATAGATACTCGGTATCATTATACAGCACGGCGTGTTCATTATCAGTGTATTGATACTCGGTATCATTATACAGCACGGCGTGTTCATTATCAGTGTATAGATACTCGGTATCATTATACAGCACGGCGTGTTCATTATCAGTGTATAGATACTCGGTATCATTATACAGTGCAGTGTGTTCATTATCAGTGTATAGATACTCAGTATCATTATACAGCGCAGCGTGTTCATTATCAGTGTATAGATACTCAGTATCATTATACAGCACGGCGTGTTCATTATCAGTGTATAGATACTCGGTATCATTATACAGAGCGGCGTGTTCATTATCAGTGTATAGATACTCGGTATCATTATACAGCGCGGCGTGTTCATTATCAGTGTATAGATACTCAGTATCATTATACAGCGCGGTGTGTTCATTATCAGTGTATAGATACTCAGTATCATTATACAGTGCGGCGTGTTCATTGTCAGTGTATAGATACTCATGATCATTATACAGCGCGGCGTGTTCATTATCAGAGTATAGATACTCAGTATCATTATACAGCGCAGCGTGTTCATTATTAGTGTATAGATACTCGGTATCATTATACAGCGCAGCGTGTTCATTATCAGTGTATAGATACTCGGTATCATTATACAGCGCGGCGTGTTCATTATCAGTGTATAGATACTCGGTATCATTATACAGCGCAGCGTGTTCATTATCAGTGTATAGATACTCGGTAGCATTATACAGCGCGGCATGTTCATTATCAGTGTATAGATACTCGGTATAATTATACAGCGCAGCGTGTTCATTATCAGTGTATAGATACTCGGTATCATTATACAGTGCAGCGTGTTCATTATCAGCGTATAGATACTCGGTATCATTATACAGAGCAGCGTATTCATTATCAGTGTATAGATACTCAGTATCATTATACACCGCAGCGTGTTCATTATCAGCGTATAGATACTCGGTATCATTATACAGTGCAGCGTGTTCATTATCAGCGTATAGATACTCAGTATCATTATACAGCGCGGCGTGTTCATTATCAGCGTATAGATACTCGGTATCATCATACAGCGCGGCGTGTTCATTATCAGCGTATAGTTACTCGGTATCACTATACAGCGCGGTGTGTTCATTATCAGCGTATAGATACTCGGTATCACTATACAGCGCGGTGTGTTCATTATCAGTGTATAGATACTCAGTATCATTATACAGCGCGGCGTGTTCATTATCAGTGTATAGATACTCGGTATCATTATACAGCGCGGCGTGATCATTATCAGTGTATAGATACTCAGTATCATTATACAGCGCGGCGTGTTCATTATCAGTGTATAGATACTCGGTATCATTATACAGCGCAGCGTGTTCATTATCAGTGTATAGATACTCGGTATCATTATACAGCGCGGCGTGTTCATTATCAGTGTATAGATACTCGGTATCATTATACAGCGCGGCGTGTTCATTATCAGTGTATAGATACTCGGTATCATTATACAGTGCAGTGTGTTCATTATCAGTGTATAGATACTCAGTATCATTATACAGCGCAGCGTGTTCATTATCAGTGTATAGATACTCAGTATCATTATACAGCGCAGCGTGTTCATTATCAGTGTATAGATACTCGGTATCATTATACAGCGCGGCGTGTTCATTATCAGCGTATAGATATTCGGTATCATTATACAGCGTGGCGTGTTCATTATCAGTGTATAGATACTCGGTATCATTATACAGCGCAGCGTGTTCATTATCAGTGTATAGATACTCTGTATCATTATACAGCACGGCGTGTTCATTATCAGTGTATTGATACTCGGTATCATTATACAGCACGGCGTGTTCATTATCAGTGTATAGATACTCGGTATCATTATACAGCACGGCGTGTTCATTATCAGTGTATTGATACTCGGTATCATTATACAGCACGGCGTGTTCATTATCAGTGTATAGATACTCGGTATCATTATACAGAGCGGCGTGTTCATTATCAGTGTATAGATACTCGGTATCATTATACAGCGCGGCGTGTTCATTATCAGTGTATAGATACTCAGTATCATTATACAGCGCGGCGTGTTCATTATCAGAGTATAGATACTCGGTATCATTATACAGCGCAGCGTGTTCATTATTAGTGTATAGATACTCGGTATCATTATACAGCGCGGCGTGTTCATTATCAGTGTATAGATACTCGGTATCATTATACAGCGCAGCGTGTTCATTATCAGTGTATAGATACTCGGTATCATTATACAGCGCAGCGTGTTCATTATCAGTGTATAGATACTCGGTATCATTATACAGTGCAGCGTGTTCATTATCAGCGTATAGATACTCGGTATCATTATACAGTGCAGCGTGTTCATTATCAGCGTATAGATACTCAGTATCATTATACAGCGCGGCGTGTTCATTATCAGTGTATAGATACTTAGTATCATTATACAGCGCGGCGCGCGGCGTGTTCATTATCAGAGTATAGATACTCGGTATCATTATACAGAGCAGCGTATTCATTATCAGTGTATAGATACTCAGTATCATTATACAGCGCGGCGTGTTCATTATCAGTGTATAGATACTCTGTATCATTATACAGCGCGGAGTGTTCATTATCAGTGTATAGATACTCAGTATCATTATACACCGCAGCATGTTCATTATCAGCGTATAGATACTCAGTATCATTATACAGCGCGGCGTGATCATTATCAGTGTATAGATACTCTGTATCATTATACAGCGCGGCGTGTTCATTATCAGTGTATAGATACTCTGTATCATTATACAGCGCGGCGTGTTCATTATCAGTGTATAGATACTCAGTATCATTATACAGCGCAGCGTGTTCAATATCAGCGTATAGATACTCAGTATCATTATACAGTGCAGCGTGTTCATTATCAGCGTATAGATACTCAGTATCATTATACAGTGCGGCGTGTTCATTATCAGTGTATAGATACTCGGTATCATTATACAGCGCGGCGTGTTCATTATCAGTGTATAGATACTCGGTATCATTATACAGCGCAGCGTGTTCATTATCAGTGTATAGATACTCTGTATCATTATACAGCGCGGCGTGTTCATTATCAGTGTATAGATACTCAGTATCATTATACAGTGCGGTGTGTTCATTATCAGTGTATAGATACTCGGTATCATTATACAGCGCAGCGTGTTCATTATCAGTGTATAGATACTCAGTATCATTATACAGTGCAGCGTGTTCATTATCAGTGTATAGATACTCGGTATCATTATACAGTGCGGCGTGTTCATTATTAGTGTATAGATACTCAGTATCATTATACAGTGCAGCGTGTTCATTATCAGCGTATAGATACTCGGTATCATTATACAGCGCAGCGTGTTCATTATCAGTGTATAGATACTCGGTATCATTATACAGCGCGGCGTGTTCATTATCAGTGTATAGATACTCGGTATCATTATACAGTGCGGCGTGTTCATTATCAGTGTATAGATACTCAGTATCATTATACAGGGCAGCGTGTTCATTATCAGCGTATAGATACTCGGTATCATTATACAGCGCGGCGTGTTCATTATCAGCGTATAGAAACTCAGTATCATTATACAGCGCGGCGTGTTCATTATCAGTGTATAGATACTCGGTATCATTATACAGCGCGGTGTGTTCATTATCAGCGTATAGATACTCGGTATCATTATACCGCGCGGCGTGTTCATTATCAGTGTATAGATACTCGGTATCATTATACAGTGCAGCGTGTTCATTATCAGCGTATAGATACTCGGTATCATTATACAGCGCAGCGTGTTCATTATCAGTGTATAGATACTCGGTATCATTATACAGCGCGGCGTGTTCATTATCAGTGTATAGATACTCGGTATCATTATACAGTGCGGCGTGTTCATTATCAGTGTATAGATACTCGATATCATTATACAGCGCAGTGTGTTCATTATCAGCGTATAGATACTCGTTATCATTATACAGCGCGGCGTGTTCATTATCAGCGTATAGAAACTCAGTATCATTATACAGCGCGGCGTGTTCATTATCAGTGTATAGATACTCGGTATCATTATACAGCGCGGTGTGTTCATTATCAGCGTATAGATACTCGGTATCATTATACCGCGCGGCGTGTTCATTATCAGTGTATAGATACTCGGTATCATTATACAGCGCAGCGTGTTCATTATCAGTGTATAGATACTCAGTATCATTATACAGTGCAGCGTGTTCATTATCAGCGTATAGATACTCGGTATCATTATACAGCGCAGCGTGTTCATTATCAGTGTATAGATACTCAGTATCATTATACAGAGCAGCGTCGTGTTCATTATCAGTGTATAGATACTCGGTATCATTATACAGCGCGGCGTGTTCATTATCAGTGTATAGATACTCGGTATCATTATACCGCGCGGCGTGTTCATTATCAGTGTATAGATACTCAGTATCATTATACAGTGCGGCGTGTTCATTATCAGTGTATAGATACTCAGTATCATTATACAGTGCGGCGTGCTCATTATCAGTGTATAGATACTCGATATCATTATACAGCGCAGCGTGTTCATTATTAGTGTATAGATACTCTGTATCATTATACAGCGCGGCGTGTTCATTATCAGTGTATAGATACTCATTATCATTATACAGCGCAGCGTGTTCATTATCAGTGTATAGATACTCAGTATCATTATACAGCGCAGCGTGTTCATTATCAGTGTATAGATACTCAGTATCATTATACAGCGCGGCGTGTTCATTATCAGCGTATAGATACTCAGTATCATTATACAGTGCGGTGTGTTCATTATCAGCGTATAGATACTCAGTATCATTATACAGTGCGCCGTGTTCATTATCAGTGTATAGATACTCAGTATCATTATACAGCGCAGCGTGTTCATTATCAGTGTATAGATACTCAGTATCATTATACAGTGCGGTGTGTTCATTATCAGTGTATAGATACTCAGTATCATTATACAGTGCAGCGTGTTCATTATCAGTGTATAGATACTCGGTATCATTATACAGAGCAGCGTGTTCATTATCAGTGTATAGATACTCAGTATCATTATACAGTGCGGCGTGTTCATTATCAGCGTATAGATACTCAGTATCATTATACAGCGCGGTGTGTTCATTATCAGCGTATAGATACTCAGTATCATTATACAGCGCGGCGTGTTCATTATCAGTGTATAGATACTCGGTATCATTATACAGTGCGGCGTGTTCATTATCAGTATATAGATACTCAGTATCATTATACAGTGCGGCGTGTTCATTATCAGTGTATAGATACTCAGTATCATTATACAGAGCGGCGTGTTCATTATCAGCGTATAGATACTCGGTATCATTATACAGTGATGTGTGTTCATTATCAGTGTATAGATACTCTGTATCATTATACAGCGCGGCGTGTTCATTATCAGTGTATAGATACTCAGTATCATTATACAGCGCGGAGTGTTCATTATCAGTGTATAGATACTCGGAATCATTATACAGCGCGGCGTGTTCATTATCAGTGTATAGATACTCGGTATCATTATACAGTGCAGCGTGTTCATTATCAGTGTATAGATACTCGGTATCATTATACAGTGATGTGTGTTCATTATCAGTGTATAGATACTCTGTATCATTATACAGTGCGGTGTGTTCATTATCAGTGTATAGATACTCAGTATCATTATACAGTGCGCCGTGTTCATTATCAGTGTATAGATACTCAGTATCATTATACAGTGCGCCGTGTTCATTATCAGTGTATAGATACTCGGTATCATTATACAGTGCAGCGTGTTCATTATCAGTGTATAGATACTCGGTATCATTATACAGTGCAGCGTGTTCATTATCAGTGTATAGATACTCAGTATCATTATACAGTGCGGCGTGTTCATTATCAGTGTATAGATACTCGGTATCATTATACAGTGATGTGTGTTCATTATCAGTGTATAGATACTCGGTATCATTATACAGTGCGGCGTGTTCATTATCAGTGTATAGATACTCGGTATCATTATACAGAGCAGCGTGTTCATTATCAGTGTATAGATACTCAGTATCATTATACAGCGCGGAGTGTTCATTATCAGTGTATAGATACTCGGTATCATTATACAGCGCGGCGTGTTCATTATCAGTGTATAGATACTCGGTATCATTATACAGTGCGGCGTGTTCATTATCAGTGTATAGATACTCGGTATCATTATACAGAGCAGCGTGTTCATTATCAGCGTATAGATACTCAGTATCATTATACAGCGCGGCGTGTTCATTATCAGTGTATAGATACTCAGTATCATTATACAGTGCGGCGTGTTCATTATCAGTGTATAGATACTCGGTATCATTATACAGTGATGTGTGTTCATTATCAGTGTATAGATACTCGGTATCATTATACAGTGCGGCGTGTTCATTATCAGTGTATAGATACTCGGCATCATTATACAGTGCGGCGTGTTCATTATCAGTGTATAGATACTCAGTATCATTATACAGTGATGTGGTCCATGTTACAGGAACTCTCTGTTCCTCTCCCTAGTTTGGTAATTCGTTGAGCAGCAGATCAGTCAGTGTTTAGTTGGCAGTAGAGGAGGAAGAGATAGGGGATTGTGTGAGAGAATATTACTGTATCCCTATTCACAAACCTATATACACACACTCTGTCATTATACACACCTTACCCTATATACACACACTCTGTCATTATACACACCTTACCCTATATACACACACTCTGTCATTATACACACCTTACCCTATATACACACACTCTGTCATTATACACACCTTACCCTATATACACACACTCTGTCATTATACACACCTTACCCTATATACACACCCCGTCATTATACGCAACCTATTCTATAAACCTATATACACCTTACCCTATAGCTCTCTTTGCAATTCCTGCTGCACTTACACTATATACACACCCTGCACTATAAACATATATACACCTACCCTATAGCTCTCTGCAGTTCCTGCACTCACACTATATACACACCCATTGTCATTATACAGACCCTACCCTATAGTGCTCTCTGCTACTCCTGCACTGACACCATATACACCCCCGTCATTATACACACCCTACCCTTTAGCTCTCTCTGCTATTCCTGCACTGACATTATATATACACCCCCTGCCATTATACACACCCTATCCTATAGCTCTCTCTGCTATTCCTGCACTGACACTATATACACCCTCTGCCGTTATACACAGCCTATTCTATAACTCCCTCTGCCATTCCAGCACTGACATTATATACACCCCCTGTCATTACATGCACCCTGCCCTATAGCGCTCTGTTATTCCTGCGCTGACATTATATAACCTCCTGCCGTTATACCCAGCCTATCCTATAGCTCTCTCTGCTATTCCTGAACTGACATTATATAACCTCCTGCCGTTATACACAGCCTATCCTATAGCTCTCTCTGCTATTCCTGCACTGACATTATATACACCCCCTGCTATTATGCACACCCTATCCTATAGCTCTCTCTGCTATTCCTGCACTGACATTATATAATACACCCCCTGTCATTACATGCACCCTGCCTTATAGCTCTCTCTGGTATTCCTGCACTGACACTATATATATATCACCCCCTGTCATTACATGCACCCTGCCCACAGCTCTCTCTACTATTCCTGCACTGACTCGGTATGCACACATCCCTATAACACTATGTACTCTATCCTGCCCTGGCCCTGTGCACACAGCTCTACTGCCGCTCAGCTCTCTCTGATTTAATACTACAGATATCAGCATTGCCATCTGCTACTCCTGCGCTATCCTTACATACACACAGCCCTGCCACTGCACTACCATCCTGTCCCTGGGACCCTTCCAGTACCCATTCACTGGCACCACCGACATAGCACACTGCTCTACAGACCTATCTGCTATTCCCGTACTGGCATTGCACACACTACACCTTCCTTTATACACCTTGTACATAGAAACATGGGTTGTGATGTAATAACCAGTCAGTCCGTCTGGTCTTCCCGTAATGAACGCTGGGATTAATTTCTTTTTTTTAGCCATATCCCAGGCATTCTGGAATTTCTTCACAGTGTTTGCCTTTAGTGCTTCCACTGGAAGGCCATTCTACGGATCTACTACTCCTACACCTCGCACTCTTCTGTATAATAAATCAGTTTTGTTAGGGATATGTCCACACTCATCTATCTCTTGTCCCCATCCCCTACCACATGCCTACCGATGCTCTTCAATTGCATTGCATGCTGGGTAAGTATGGTTCCTTGCTACCCAGAATGCAGTGCCAACAAAACTATAAACAGGTAGCCTAAGTTATGTCTTATGCTAACTCCCAGTCTATACAGCGAATCCATGTGTGATATTAGGGGTACATTCTGGTACAGTCGCTTTCCTAATAATCAATACTCTTGCTGTTTCAGGGTAAGGGGCAGTCTCCCGACCCCTAGATACATGAACCCAGCTCACCTGCCGAGACCATATAGCCTTTGCTACACACAATATTTCCCCCCAGTGCCAGGCAGCGCTGTGTGGTCCTAGAGAACAGGCATGCAGTGAATGTGATTTACCACAGAGCTCCACACGGAAAATTTACGAGGTCATTGTTCTTTATATATACCACACAGACGCCAGGATTATACCCCTTAGGCCTGGAATCTGCCCTTCCTCCATTCCCTGCTGTTACCTTTCAACACCCACACAGTATTTATCACAGCCCACTCCACTTAAAGGACAACTGTAGCAATAAAATGAACTTATGTTTAATTGAAAGATTTATCAAGTGCAGATGATTTATAAGGAAATTGTTAAATGAAAGAATACAAATAAAGTTCCTTATTGAGCCTTCTTTACTCCATATCGTTCTCTCAGGGGGCAGACATGTTGTTTAGAATCTTGGGTCAGATCTTCACTCACCTTGGTTCAGATGAACAAAGATCTGACCCAAGATTCTAAACAAGATGGCTGCCTCCTGGTAGAGCTATATGGGGTAAAGATGGCTCAATAAGGTACTTTATTTGTATTCTTTCATTAAATCATTTGTATATAAAATGCCTGCACTTGATGCCATCTTTCAATTAAACAGAACGTGTCCTTTAATCAAGGCATCTCTCTGTGACTTACATAGAGAGAGACAGAGGTAGGTAGTAACCAATGGAATGTGCCTGTTCATTGCTTGCGGTGTTACCAGTTGTCTGTGGTTCCCGCTGTTGGGCTTCACCAACTAGAAGCTAGAAATTGTGCCGGCAGATAAGACACCATTGGCGCTTGGTTTCACTGGTTAGCCTTATTCACACATCCAAAGCAGTTGTGGATTCTTTCACCATTACTGCTTCAGCTGGAAGATCATTCCATATATCTACTACTCTTTTTGTAATGTCAAGATGTTCCCACTTTCGCCTGCCAATCTTCAGCTATGTAACAGCCCAGTATGGTGCTGTTCCCACAAACGGCATGGTTAATCTGATGTTAAAGGCAGACGTATGACCTTTAACTTAATAAATATGTGTCACCTGAAGGGTCTATTCAAGAAAGAGAGAACTGAGACAGGAATTTAAAAAAAAAATTCCTTAAAATCAAAACGATTGCAAAAAAAGTCCCTGTCTAAAAAGGTTCTAAATTTTGTCCTGAGTTTAGAAATATGCTCATTTCCATGTTTTTCTGTTGTTTTTTGTGAGTTATAGGGCAATAACCAAAAATAGTGGGGGGTTTTAATAACCATTTTCACCTACAGTGACCTTTTAAACCCCAACCCAAACCCCAAATTTAACCCTAACCCAAACAACCCCGGGTCTGGATGTTCCCTGTCTTGCATGCTATCTCCCGGGTCTGGATGTTGCCTGTCTTGCTAGCCCCCGGGTCTGGATGTTGCCCGTCTTGCTAGCCCCCGGGTCTGGATGTTGCCTGTCTTGCTAGCCCCCGGGTCTGGATGTTCCCTGTCTTGCATGCTAGCTCCCGGGTCTGGATGTTGCCTGTCTTGCTAGCCCCCAGGTCTGGATGTTGCCCGTCTTGCTAGCTCCTGAGTCTGGATGTTGCCTGTCTTGCTAGCCCCCGGGTCTAGATCTTGCCCGTCTTGCTAGCTCCCGAGTCTGTATGTAGCCTGTCTTGCTAGCTCCCGAGTCTGGATGTAGCCTGTATTGCTAGCTCCCGAGTCTGGTTGTAGCCTGTCTTGCTAGCTCCCGAATCTGGATGTAGCCTGTCTTGCTAGCCCCCGGGTCTGGATGTTGCCTGCCTTGCTAGCCCCCGGGTCTGGATGTTGCCAGTCTTGCTAAATAAACATAGTTCTCCAACTAACTGGGGCTAGGAAAACATTAGACATTCAGACTGCAAACCAAATAGGAATTAACATAGAGTGAGTAGACCTAATTACAATACACACAGTAATGTACACAACATAATCAGTTTACCAGTTAATCCAGTTAATCCAGAACAATGGATGTTGGAGTAAACTATTGGAGTCACTGTCACATTATAACCCTTCAGCGTGGTCTACTCACAGAATTAAACGTTACACATAAACCAATACACTAACAAAATATAACTAACAATTTTAACGTATAGAGTTATGGTACATACGCCAGGGTCCATAATCTACAGGGAGGTGTTTGGCCCTCAGGCCCCTCCAAGAACCCCAGTCAGGCAGGCTGTCAGAATTCACTTTGTGACATAGGTAATACCGATTACAGCTCTGGAATATAGAAATAGGTAAAACTGCTTACAGCTCTGGAATATAGAATACATTATACTGATTACAGCTCTGGAATATAGAATACATTATACTGATTACAGCTCTGAAATATAGAAATACGTTATACTGATTACAGCTCTGGAATATAGAATACATTATACTGATTACAGCTCTGAAATATAGAAATATGTTATACTGATTACAGCTCTGGAATATAGAATACATTATACTGATTACAGCTCTGGAATATAGAATACATTATACTGATTACAGCTCTGAAATATAGAAATACGTTATACTGATTACAGCTCTGGAATATAGAATACATTATACTGATTACAGCTCTGGAATATAGAATACATTATACTGATTACAGCTCTGAAATATAGAAATATGTTATACTGATTACAGCTCTGGAATATAGAAATAGGTAAAACTTCTTACAGCTCTGGAATATAGAATACATTATACTGATTACAGCTCTGGAATATAGAAATATGTTATACTGATTACAGCTCTGAAATATAGAAATACGTTATACTGATTACAGCTCTGGAATATAGAATACATTATACTGATTACAGCTCTGAAATATAGAATTTCAGTTAAACAGAAGTAAATTTTTTTGCTACAGCTGTCAGACTGAAACATAGATTAGTATAGAGTGTCTGCATTAACACTTCTAACCAGCAGGTGGCACCATTTTACTTGCTGGTTTGTAGGGCAAATCCTGTGCTAACGTTTGTGAAATGGACACCTGATTTATAATAATACCTGCCAGTTTCTGCACTCATTCCTCCACTATCATCATGTATAAACACACAGACACAATCCAATTAATCACTATATATACAGGACCATGATTCATTCACTGGACCCTGTCCAAGCTCTTTGCATGCTCTTATTGCAGCATGTGGAACACACACATGTCCCTGGATACATGGCCAATGTTGGCAATTATGAAAATTGGGCATTAATATTTGATTTGCACATCAGGCAAGTTGGATAATTTTCCATAGTCAGATCTTAATGCCTGATGTTGTTGTGAGTTGTAGATTAGCTTTAACAGGACACTAAATTATATATAATTATAATTATATATTATATTCTGCATCACTCTTTATTGGCATAGTTGCCAACATCGGCCATGTTTCCAGGGACACATATTTGTTCCACATGCTGCAGAAAGAGCATGCAAATTGCAGCCCGGAAGCAGGGCCGCCATCAGAAATGTCAAGGCCCCTTACTGAAAAAAGTCCAACACCCCCCCCCCCCCCTGGATATTTTACCCATTAATAGCCTATTGATAATTTGCTCATTACCGTGCCACTGATAATTTGCTCATTAATGTGCCACTGATAATTTGCTCATTACCGTGCCACTGATAATTTGCTAATTACCGTGCCACTGATAATTTGCTCATTAATGTGCCACTGATAATTTGCTCATTACCGTGCCACTGATAATTTGCTAATTACCGTGCCACTGATAATTTGCTCATTAATGTGCCACTGATAATTTGCTCATTACCGTGCCACTGATAGTTTGATCATTAACGTGCCACAGATAATTTGCTCATTAATATGCCACTGATAATTTGATCATTAACGTGGCACAGATAATTTGCTCATTAATATGCCACTGATAATTTGATCATTAACGTGCCACTGATAATTTGCTCATTAATATGCCACTGATAATTTGCTCATTAATGTGCTTTATCCGGATCCGCAAGGCTGCCACCCAGTCGTGACAGTCTGCGTGTGAGACAGTCACACGGGCAGCGAGGGCCCATGGGGCAGCTGCTTTGGGCACCCAGGAATGAATGGGCCCTGGTAGCTGCCCCGTTTGCCCACGCTTTCTTTCTTTTTTTACATTTTTTTTTTTGTAGGATGGATATACGCACAGACACAATCAGATCTCCACCCTGATTAATTAATTGGATTGTGTCTGTGCATATTTGCATTATACATACTGCCGGGCTGCACTTTGCATGCTCTTTCTGCAGCATGTGGACCAAATATGTGTCCCTGGAAACATGGCCGATGTTGGCAACTATGTATTGGGATAAATATAATAGTACAAATAGTAAGAGATGCAGATACTCAGTGGCCTTCAAGCAGGACCTTTAAATGGGGTGGAAAATTACCTCCCTTGCCACTGTCCATTTTGTGTAATGTTGTTTTTTTTAGTAATGTGTGTCCCATGGGACCAGTGGTCTGCCTGCTCCTCCCCCTCACACACTTCTAGTGCCGGGTGTCACGTGACATACCTGCGCTCAGAGTGAATCTCAAAGTGGATGGAGGCACAGACCACCCTGCACAGCACGAGTAACTCTCCCTGCCACAAAAGGCAAAACAGCAGGGAGGGGGGTACAGAAATCGGTATATTTAAAAAAAAAACCTGCTAGCTTGGGTGATTGTGTGTGCGACTGTGTATGGAACTATGTATGTATCTGCGTGACTATGTGTGTGACTGGGTATGTGCGTATCTGAGTGTTACTGCGTGTGCATATGACTGTGTATATGTCCTATGAGATCTCCACCCTGATTAACCCCTTAATGACCAGGCACGTCATGCAGAAATATTCTTTACTCTTTCGGTGCTGCTGCAATGCCTCTATGTAGAGGCATTGTGCAGCACTGAAAAAAGTGCGGGGGCGCGTAACGATCACTCCCTGGAGTGGTAATAGCTGCCATTTAAAAATGGCGGCGCCGGCTGCACACTTGTGTTTAGCACTGATGATGTTGCTAAAGTGCATCGCTTGCGAGGCACTTAGCAACACCAAAGCCCCCCCTGATCCAATGGTGGTCGCTCTCCTGAGTGACCACATCATCTCAGCAGAAAGGGAGCGCTGCCTTTATAGGCATCCTTAATTGGAAGTGATTTTTTTCACTTCCGTTGCTCTCAGTGTGATCTGTGTGCAGGCATGTATGATAAGTGCTCTGATGAGCACTCATCAAACAGTAAATTTGTAAATATTGCCTTTGACAAGTGTTGATCTGCCTCCCTCTCCTCACTATAGTTTAAATGAGGGAGACAGATCTGAATTTTTTTTTTTTTTTTTTTAAAACTGTCTGAGCACATGTATAGCTATCAGTGGCAAAGGCGGTTTGGTGATTGCTCAGATGAGCATCACCATTCGCCTGGTCAGATCAATATTGGTAAATATTGATCTGACCCATCTGGATCTGCCTCCCTCTCCCCACTTGAGTTTTAGTGAGGGAGAGAGACAGAGTTGCATAATGTAAGTTTTTAATTGTATTAAATTAAATGTTACAAAATTGTGTGACCCAAGGGCTTTTATAAAAGCCATACCCTTTGTATAGTGTACCCTGTGTATTAACCCCATCCCTGCCACTGATCTCTTGTCTGTGCATTTTTAGGGGTTAATTTTTGTGTACAGTACTACAGAGGCTCTTATAGGAGCTATTAACCCCTTCCTTGTTCTACACTTCAAAATTCCAAGTTGCAAAATCAAAAATAGCACCTCTCAAATGTGACCTTTTAACCCCCAAACAAGCTGACAAACTTATGCATGGGTGGTATCCCTATACTCAGGAGATGTTGTTGAACACATATTGGGGTGTTGTGTGGCAGTGACACATATCAAAATATGTGAATTCATGTCTAAAACACAATGTAGAGGAAAAAAAACCACACAAAAAATTACTACCACAAACTTTGACAAAGGCTGGTGGTAGAATTAATGCATGGAAAGTGTTAAAATACCACCATTTGAAATAGCCTAGGGTGTCTACTTTAAAAAAATATATGGGTTGATGGGGTAAAATACACTGGCTGGCACGTCCCAAATTGGACATGGGCGCATGTTGTCTGCATGTCAAAATTCCAAGTACGAAAACGTACTTAAAATGTGGCCCTTTAACCCCCAACCAAGCTGCCAAACCTATGCATGGGTGGTATCCCTGTACTCAGGAGAAATAGTAGAATCTATTTAGCCGTTTTTTTCATTCGCTTTTGTAGATGAGGAGAAGATGTTCCAAATAAAAGTCAAGAAATTTGTGTGTGGGGGGGGAGGGGGTGTTTCACCATATATATATATATTTTTATATTACATTATAGGATATGATCAAAATGATATCAACCAAAGAAAGCCCTTCTTGTCCCGATAAAAACAATATATAATATGTGTGTTTACAGCAAATGACAAAGAAGAAAATTACAGCTAAACACAAACAGCACAGAAATGTTAAATTAGCCATTGTCCAGGATGGCCAAAAATGATTCAAAGGGTCTGTCCTTAAGGGGTTAATTAATTGGATTGTGTCTGTGTGTATATCCATCCTACATACTGCCAGGCTGCACTTTGCATGCTCTTTCTGCAGCATGTGGAACAAGTATATGTCCCTGGAAACATGGCAGATGTTGGCAACTATGCAATTCTAAGAAATGTTGCCAATACGCCCCATTCAGTCGCCTGGGCACAAGCTTTAACACTGGTTACTGCCCCCATGTGCAAATGATATCATGGACAATTAGCAAAAAGTCTTTCGGTGTCTAAGAGGTACAAAAAAAAAAATAATCTGTATTTTGTAAAACTTTTTAAAAAATCAGATAATATGAAACAGGTAATCTGTAAAAATGTGTTCATAAACTAAAGCCAGTATGCTAATGTGAAATAAATCGACCAAATTTACGGCGCACCACTGTTAATTATTACATTTCTGTTATTTTATTTCTCACTGTGCCATTACACTGCCCCCTCCCCCTCTTATTACACACTATTATATTGCGTTATATGTAAATCACGTCTCTGTTTGACTGAGGATGCCAGTCGCCAGCTCTACGGCTTCAATTTTCTGAACTAGACATTTCTGGCGTGATCGGCGGGGAGTTATACTTTATCAGGACATTTCCATTCATTTTCACCCCTTGGGATGAGCATGTCCCGGCTCCAGGACTCTCAGTCTTCCCATGAGTCAAACAGTCCGTTCGTGCCATTATCACTCGTCCCAAAGCAAGATCTGAAGCAGCGTTCAGTTGTGTGATTTAGTATCCTTGAAGGTCAGAAAGCTAAATATTTGTCAGGCACATTGTAACATAAAAAAAAAAAAGAACTAGAAGAAATGCTGATTCCTTAATGAGGGATTAAACCCTAAAAATAGTCAAAAACTTTATATCCTGTTCTAATGTGCTGGAACAAACAACTGTGCTCCTTCTTCTACTACAGTGCTGACATCTTGTGTCTGTCTAACTGTCTGCCTGCTCCCTCCTACTATGTGTAACAGATGTATTACTGTTGCTGTAGCAACAGTCCTGCCCATCTCTCTAAGGCCTTCTTATTGGCTGTCACTGAATTTAGAAGCCCCGGGTCTAATGATTTTAAGTTTAAAACTCCACGAGGGCTATACATAGTTTTAAAGTAAAAATAAGTGGATTTCACATATATTGAACAGATGTTCAGTATACAAATGATAACCCCTCTCTAACATAACTACCGGTGTATGCTGGTATCGGAGAGACAGATAGTGTCCTATCTCCCCACTGCCTACATTGTGGAATGAGCTCATGTGTGCCCATACATCTATTGGAGATGCGTATGAATACACTGGGAACAATGGCACTAGCACAACATTGTGTAAATTATGGGTGAGGAAGGGTGAGCACATGAACGTATTGTACGAAACAGGTTTTTCCTTGTTTGCGAATATCACTGGACTTTTTAAAAACTGACCGGGGTGCGTTAGTCAAAATAGAAACAATTATCGTACTAGAAACAGTCCATGGTATTGTGACAACATGCAGGAGACAACAGTGTCTGGAAAATCCCTCAGCCAATACTTATTTACACATAGGGAGTGAAATGTCATACATGAGATGGGAATGCCCCTGGAGCTTGCGAGGTCACTAGGGTCCCTTGATCTTACAAGGTCACTAGGTCTCTTGATCTTACAAGGTCACTAGGTCCTTGATCTTACGAGGTCACTAGGTCCTTGAGCTTACAAGGTCACTAGGTCTCTTGATCTTACAAGGTCACTAGGTCTCTTGATCTTACAAGGTCACTAGGTCTCTTGATCTTACAAGGTCACTAGGTCCTTGATCTTACGAGGTCACTAGGTCCTTGAGCTTACGAGGTCACTATGTCCTTTGAGCTTACGAGGTCACTAGGTAATTTTGAGCTTACGAGGTCACTAGGTCCCTTGATCTTACAAGGTCACTAGGTCTCTTGATCTTACAAGGTCACTAGGGTCCCTTGATCTTACAAGGTCACTAGGTCTCTTGATCTTACAAGGTCACTAGGTCCTTGATCTTACGAGGTCACTAGGTCCTTGAGCTTACGAGGTCACTATGTCCTTTGAGCTTACGAGGTCACTAGGTAATTTTGAGCTTACGAGGTCACTAGGTCCCTTGAGCTTACAAGGTCACTAGGTACTTGATCTTACGAGGTCACTAGGTCCTTGATCTTATGAGGTCACTAGGTCCTTTGAGGTTACGAGGTCACTAGGTCCCTTGAGCTTATGAGGTCACTAGGTCCCTTGAGCTTACAAGTGTAGGCATATGGGATTATCTACAACAACAAGGTCACTAGGTCCCTTGATCTTAAGAGGTCACGAGGGTTCCTTGGTCTTATGAGGTCACTAGTTCCCTTGAGCTTACGAGGTCACTGGGGTCCCTTGATCTTACAAGGTCACTTGGTCCCTTGAGCTTATGAGGTCACTGGGGTTTCTTGATCTTACAAGATCACTAGGGTCCTTTGATGTTACAAGATCACCGGGGTCACTTAATCTTAAGAGAGCACTGGGGTCACTTGATCTTAAGAGAGCACTGGGGTCCCTTTATCTTACGAGAGCACTGGGGTCCCTTCATATTACGAGAGCACCGGGGTCCCTTTATCTTATGAGAGCACTGGGGTCCCTTCATCTTACGAGAGAACTGGGGTCCCTTCATCTTACGAGAGCACAGGGGTCCCTTGATATTAGAATTTATGGCAGATGCAGTTTGTATCTACTCAAGACAGCAGTGTCTATGGGTTTTTAAAGTGAACCTCCCATCCACAACACCAATGGGCGACACATTTACACAGCATGTTACACTCGACAGTGATGTAAGAAATTGGGAGTGTATAGGGTTGACACCTGGCTGGTATACCCACTATATACCCATCATATACCCATTTATAGCCAGATATACCCAGTATATACACATATATACCCAGTATATACCTAGCATATACCCAGTATATACCTAGCATATACCCAGTATATACCCATATATACCTAGCATATACCCAGTATATACCTAGCATATACCCAGTATTTACCCATATATACCTAGCATATACCCAGTATATACCCATATATACCTAGCATATACCCAGTATATACCCATATATACCTAGCATATACCCAGGATATACCTAGCATATACCCAGTATTTACCCATTTATACCCAGTATATACCTAGAATTTACCCAGTATATACGAATATATACCTAGCATATACCCAGAATATACCCATATATACCTAGCATATACCCAGTATATACCTAGCACATACCCAGAATATACCCATATATGCACAAAAGCTCATTATTCAGGTCCTATGTTTCTCACCACTCTTTGATTTCTGCCTGGACCCTATGTCATGCATAGCTTTCCCTTAGAAGTCTATCCATTTCTTTTACCCACGGCTCATTATATGTTAAACAAGGCCATTATAATGCCTCATTCATTGTTTACATTTTACACAGTGTTAAAGGCCCGTGCGCGTTTTACTCTATTGATGGCAGTGGTAATTATTGGTAGACAGTGTGATAGTCTACCTTGCAATCACTTCTTGCTCTGTGAATCGAATCATCATCAGGGATGAACTGTAAAGTGGAACCATCAGTCGGAACAATCAGTCAGGGGCATTCCATTGGATTATGGTGATTTTAGATTAAATATAGAGAACAGGCCCAATAAACACAGCATGACCATGTGTGAAAAGCATATCTGGGGCAGCCATGAAGTCTATTTTAGACATTAGACATGTTTCTAGTAGTGGTGGACAGACAGACAGACAGACAGTACACTGACGGTTTCTATGTCATCTTCTTTTTTCAGTTGGCTCTGAAATACGATCCCCATAAGGAGGCCGAGTTGAAGGACTGGATTGAGACCACCACAGGCAAGACCATTGGGAACAAGTTCATGGAGTCACTGAAAGATGGAGTGATCCTGTGCGAGTGAGTCAGGGGGGCACTGGCATGGGCCTGGTGCAGTATAATAGGCTCAGGGGCAATGTGGGATGGGCAGACGGTAACAGATAGTAATGCTCATGCTGGGTATCTGCTCACACTAAACACCACATTCCCCACCCTCTCCATCCTACAGGTTGATTAACAAGTTGCAGCCTGGCTCCGTTCGGAAGATCAATGATTCCACACAAAACTGGCCTCAGGTAATGGAACATTTTTACATTAGGCACTGGCATCAGGTAATGGCACATTATCACATAAGGCACTGGCATCAGGTAATGGCACATTTTTACATTAGGCACTGGCATCAGGTAATGGCACATTATCACATTAGGCACTGGCATCAGGTAATGGCACATTATCACATTAGGCACTGGCATCAGGTAATGGCACATTATCACATTAGGCACTGGCATTGTTCCTGGTGGCCAATTTAGAAACATAGAATGTGTCGGCAGATAAGAACCATTCTGTCCACCTAGTCTGCCCAATTTTCTAAATACTGTTATTAGTCCCCAGTTCCCTATCTTATATCTAGGATAGCCTTGTGCCTATCCCACGCATGCTTAAACTCCTTCACTGTGTTTACCTCTACCACTTCCGCTGGAAGGCTATTCCATACATCCACTACCCTCTCAGTAAAGTAATACTTCCTGATATTACTTTTAAATCGTTGCCCCTCTAATTTAAGAGTATGTCCTCTAGCTGTGGTAGCTTTTCTTCCTTTAAATATACTCTCTTCCTTTACTGTGTTGATTCCCTTTATGTATTTAAATGTTTCTATCATATCCCCCCTGTTACGTCTTTCCTCCAAGCTATACATGTTAAGATGCTTTAACCTTTCCTGGTAAGTTTTATCCTTCAACCAATGAACCAATTTAGTAGCCCTTCTCTGAACTCTCTCCAAAGTATCCATATCCTTCTGGAGATACGGTCTCCAGTACTACGTACAATATTTTAATAATGATCTATGGGACCTTCGCAGAACTTGCCACGGACACTTTGCCTCTCCCTGGGGGGTGGTATGTTCCTCAAGGTATCCAGCACCAATTACCAAGTGCAGGTGTACAGACATACCATAGAGAGGAGGGACGGGATCTCTTCAGAAGAGATGTGAGGACATGTAAAAGTTTCAGAATAAAGCATGAAGATCCGCCAGAAGTGTTGGCCAGAATCGGAGTAGCGTACAGATCTACTGGCTTCCCCCACCTGACGTCAGTGAGACTGGTGCTTCAGTGAGGAGCTGTGGGCTGGGCCGTTGTGGTAAACATACTCAGAGCGTTGATGCTGATGCTGTCTGGCCTGCAGCTCCCCACTGAAGCACCCTGCTTCAGGTAAAAAGGGGAAAGGCAGAAGGAGTGCCAACATACAGAGAAGGGGGGAAAAGGAGTGCCAGCATACAGGGGAGTGAGGGGGAGAAGGAGTGCCAGCATACATGGGAGGGAGGGAGGGGGAGAAGGAGTGCCAACATACATGGGAGGGAGGGAGGGGGAGAAGGAGTGCCAACATACATGGGAGGGAGGGAGGAGAAGGAGTGCCAACATACATGGGAGGGAGGAGAAGGAGTGCCAACATATATGGGAGGGAGGGGGAGAAGGAGTGCCAACATACATGGGAGGGAGGAGAAGGAGTGCCAACATACATGGGAGGGAGGAGAAGGAGTGCCAACATATATGGGAGGGAGGAGAAGGAGTCCCAACATACATGGGAGGGAGGAGAAGGAGTACCAACATACATGGGAGGGAGGAGAAGGAGTGCCAACATACATGGGTGGGAGGAGAAGGAGTGCCAACATACATGGGAGGGAGGAGAAGGAGTGCCAACATACATGGGAGGGAGGAGAAGGAGTACCAACATACATGGGAGGGAGGAGAAGGAGTGCCAACATACATGGGAGGGAGGAGAAGGAGTACCAACATACATTGGAGGGAGGAGAAGGAGTACCAACATACATGGGAGGGAGGAGAAGGAGTGCCAACATACATGGGAGGGAGGAGAAGGAGTGCCAACATACATGGGAGGGAGGAGAAGGAGTCCCAACATACATGGGAGGGAGGAGAAGGAGTGCCAACATACATGGGAGGGAGGAGAAGGAGTGCCAACATACATGGGAGGGAGGAGAAGGAGTGCCAACATACATGGGAGGGAGGAGAAGGAGTGCCAACATACATGGGAGGGAGGAGAAGGAATGCCAACATACATGGGAGGGAGGAGAAGGAATGCCAACATACATGGGAGGGAGGAGAAGGAATGCCAACATACATGGGAGGGAGGAGAAGGAGTGCCAACATACATGGGAGGGAGGAGAAGGAGTACCAACATACATGGGAGGGAGGAGAAGGAGTACCAACATACATGGGAGGGAGGAGAAGGAGTGCCAACATACATGGGAGGGAGGAGAAGGAGTGCCAACATACATGGGAGGGAGGAGAAGGAGTGCCAACATACATGGGAGGGAGGAGAAGGAGTGCCAACATACATGGGAGGGAGGAGAAGGAGTGCCAACATACATGGGAGGGAGGAGAAGGAGTGCCAACATACATGGGAGGGAGGAGAAGGAGTGCCAACATACATGGGAGGGAGGAGAAGGAGTGCCAACATACATGGGAGGGAGGAGAAGGAGTCCCAACATACATGGGAGGGAGGAGAAGGAGTGCCAACATACATGGGAGGGAGGAGAAGGAGTGCCAACATACATGGGAGGGAGGAGAAGGAGTGCCAACATACATGGGAGGGAGGAGAAGGAGTGCCAACATACATGGGAGGGAGGAGAAGGAGTCCCAACATACATGGGAGGGAGGGAGGAGAAGGAGTGCCAACATACATGGGAGGGAGGAGAAGGAGTCCCAACATACATGGGAGGGAGGGAGGAGAAGGAGTGCCAACATACATGGGAGGGAGGAGAAGGAGTGCCAACATACATGGGAGGGAGGAGAAGGAGTGCCAACATATATGGGAGGGAGGAGAAGGAGTGCCAACATACATGGGAGGGAGGGAGGAGAAGGAGTGCCAGCATACATGGGAGGGAGGAGAAGGAGTACCAACATACATGGGAGGGAGGAGAAGGAGTGCCAACATACATGGGAGGGAGGGAGGAGAAGGAGTGCCAGCATACATGGGAGGGAGGAGAAGGAGTACCAACATACATGGGAGGGAGGAGAAGGAGTGCCAACATACATGGGAGGGAGGAGAAGGAGTGCCAACATACATGGGAGGGAGGAGAAGGAGTGCCAACATACATGGGAGGGAGGAGAAGGAGTGCCAACATACATGGGAGGGAGGAGAAGGAGTCCCAACATACATGGGAGGGAGGAGAAGGAGTCCCAACATACATGGGAGGGAGGGAGGAGAAGGAGTGCCAACATACATGGGAGGGAGGAGAAGGAGTGCCAACATACATGGGAGGGAGGAGAAGGAGTGCCAACATACATGGGAGGGAGGGAGGAGAAGGAGTGCCAACATACATGGGAGGGAGGAGAAGGAGTGCCAACATACATGGGAGGGAGGGAGGAGAAGGAGTGCCAACATACATGGGAGGGAGGAGAAGGAGTGCCAACATACATGGGAGGGAGGAGAAGGAGTGCCAACATACATGGGAGGGAGGGAGGAGAAGGAGTGCCAACATACATGGGAGGGAGGAGAAGGAGTGCCAACATACATGGGAGGGAGGAGAAGGAGTGCCAACATACATGGGAGGGAGGGAGGAGAAGGAGTGCCAACATACATGGGAGGGAGGAGAAGGAGTGCCAACATACATGGGAGGGAGGAGAAGGAGTGCCAACATACATGGGAGGGAGGAGAAGGAGTGCCAACATACATGGGAGGGAGGAGAAGGAGTCCCAACATACATGGGAGGGAGGGAGGAGAAGGAGTGCCAACATACATGGGAGGGAGGAGAAGGAGTGCCAACATACATGGGAGGGAGGAGAAGGAGTGCCAACATACATGGGAGGGAGGAGAAGGAGTGCCAACATACATGGGAGGGAGGAGAAGGAGTGCCAACATACATGGGAGGGAGGAGAAGGAGTGCCAACATACATGGGAGGGAGGAGAAGGAGTGCCAACATACATGGGAGGGAGGGAGGAGAAGGAGTGCCAACATACATGGGAGGGAGGGAGGAGAAGGAGTGCCAACATACATGGGAGGGAGGGAGGAGAAGGAGTGCCAACATACATGGGAGGGAGGAGAAGGAGTGCCAACATACATGGGAGGGAGGAGAAGGAGTGCCAACATACATGGGAGGGAGGAGAAGGAGTGCCAACATACATGGGAGGGAGGAGAAGGAGTCCCAACATACATGGGAGGGAGGGAGGAGAAGGAGTGCCAACATACATGGGAGGGAGGAGAAGGAGTGCCAACATACATGGGAGGGAGGAGAAGGAGTGCCAACATACATGGGAGGGAGGAGAAGGAGTGCCAACATACATGGGAGGGAGGAGAAGGAGTGCCAACATACATGGGAGGGAGGGAGGAGAAGGAGTGCCAACATACATGGGAGGGAGGAGAAGGAGTGCCAACATACATGGGAGGGAGGAGAAGGAGTGCCAACATACATGGGAGGGAGGAGAAGGAGTGCCAACATACATGGGAGGGAGGAGAAGGAGTGCCAACATACATGGGAGGGAGGAGAAGGAGTGCCAACATACATGGCAGGAATTAAAAACAAGAAATGGATTTCAATACCCTTTTTATTATTTTTGTATAAAGTTGAATTATAATGTATAATTATAATGTCCTTTCTTTGGCCAGTGAAAATGTGCAAAATGTACAATGTGGCCCCTCCTACTGAGAGGTTTGGAGACCCCAGGGCTAAAGAGTAGTTCTGATGCCCATCTCCCCTCTCTTAATCCCTTGTATCTGGCATGGCTGGGATCATGAGACTGTCTTCCTGCAGCCTAGGCCTCCAAAGCAGTCTCTCTATCTTGTATGGGGCCTAAGGCCTCCGACCTCTATCCTTAACAAACTTCCTTCTATGTTTTGGCAGCTGGAAAACATTGGGAACTTCATCAGGGGGATCACAGAATACGGAGTCAGACCCCATGATATATTTGAGGCCAACGATCTATTTGAGAACTGCAACCATACGCAAGTCCAGTCTACGCTATTGGCCCTCAGCAGCGTGGTAAGTCAGTCCACGCGGTAATGACCGAGACAGCGGCACTGACTGCAGGAAGGGACCTCACTCTGATGGAACCCAGAGGACTCTGCTATCACGGGATAGTGCTATCAATAGGATGTGTCAATCAGCATTGGGCTTCTAACCTTTGGGTTTCGACTTTTAACCTCTGTACCAAGCGCTGTGTGCAAACTGCTGGGGCTATATAAATAAGCATTAATGTAATGTGATAAGTCACGACTGAGTAGGATCCGGTCATCTTCTCAATCTACACATCGTCATAGTAGACTTAATGCTTTAGACTGTAGGGGAAAATGAACTTTTGTTCAGTTGAAAGATTGCATCAAATATAGATTTTTTTTTAAAGTAGAAATGCTTTAATAAAAGATTACAAGCAAAGTAGAAGGAAGATCTGAGCAAAGATTCTAAACAACATATCCGCCCCCTGATAGAGCTATACAGAGCAAAGATTCTAAACAATATATCCGCCCCCTGATAGAGCTATACAGAGCAGAGATTCGAAATAACAGGTCCTCCCCTGATAGAACTATACAGAGCAAAGATTCTAAACAGCATGTCCATCCCCTGATAGAGCTATACAGAGCAAAGATTCTAAACAATATATCCGCCCCCTGATAGAGCTATACAGAGCAGAGATTCTAAATAACAGGTCCTCCCCTGATAGAACTATACAGAGCAAAGATTCTAAACAGCATGTCCACCCCCTGATAGAGCTATACATAGCAAAGATTGTAAACAATATATCCGCCCCCTGATAGAGCTACACAGAGCAAAGATTCGAAATAACATGTCCAAACCAGATATAGCTATACAAACAAGGGGGCTGAATAAAGTACTTTATTTGTATTCTTTCATTAAAGTATATCTGTTTAAAGTGTCTATGCTAGATGCAATCTTTCAGCTAAAAATAAGAATTGTTTTTCCAACAGTTGTTCTCTAAGCAGAGCCGCAGTCAGCGTTCATTCTTCCTGTCAGCCTTAGACATGCAATATTTTCATTAAGCTTGCGAGCAGGGCTCTCTACCTCACGTACCAGTCTGTTCTAGTTGGTCTAACTTTGTATTATAGTCCCCTTCTATGCTCTCTACCTAGTGCTACGTAATTGCTGGAACCTTATAAATAAATGCTAATGTAATGTAATTAAAATGTGAGAAATAATCTCACTGCTCCTTCTTAGCCGAGGGGTCTCCGAGCTACGCCCTCCAGCTGCTAATGGCTCATGTCTCCCATAATGCTCTTTCAGCTAAGAGCCTGGCAGAGGAGGCCATCAGCAGCTGGAGGGCCGCAGTTTGGAGAACCCCATGTTTGAAACAGGTAAAGGAGTAGTAAGTACTGTGTTAGCCGTGGAAAAGCAAATGATACCATTTATTGGCTAACTGGGAGTTTGATTGCAAGCTTCCAAGACCAGGCTGCAGTAAACTTCTGGCCAATAAATGGTAACATTTAAATTCTACTTGTTACGGGTTTGAAGGAAGACCACCAAATCTTGGAGCATGAAGCCAAACTCTGTGACGGAGATAGGGAAACTTGGGGAAAAGCCTGAATAAACATTCTTTCAAAATCGCTTTAGGGCCAACTCAATAAAGAGAGAACGGCAGGAAATTGAGAAGGGCATTTCAAACTTCAGGCCAAAGTAGCCGAGTTGGAAAAATTCTCCAAGGTCACTGAATGGGAGATTTTTTTTTCCCAACTCAACTACTTTGGCCTCAAGTTTAAAAAAAAAAAAAAAACTCAATGGGAGTGAAAGAAAAGTTTTTTTTTTTTATGTACAAAAATCCTGTGGTGGTAATGAAAGGGTTCGCTTTTGTGTGCAGAGAGAAGTGAGGCCTGTCACACAGATAGTATCGCATCCAAATATATCAGCGTCTTCCCCTGAGGAGGGGGGGGGGATTGCCCGTTGCATCCAGCAATCAGCTCACAGTCCAAATTCTTCCCAAATATGCGGCAAGAAAATGTACAAGTACAGACACATTAGCAAGTCTGGCACCCAAAGGGATTACTTTATATGGAGAGATCGTGTGCACCAGGTTAGATCCTGCGGCAGAGACGAATATGAGCCAGTCCCAGGGGAGAGGACACACAGATCATAACATTTAAAGCAACAGTCATTGTTTCCAGACATAGCTGCAGAGAAGGAGGGGGGGGGGGGGGGGGGAGTCAGGTTTATTACCCCACATTAAATTACATTTCTTTTGCAATCTTGTTTAAAATAGGGCAACATTTTTTTTTTAACCCTGTATTCCTAAGGTATTGACTAAAGCTGCAGAATTCGCGTCAGTGGATTCCATATGTTCACTGCCCTGACTGTACTAGTCGTTCATTAAGCGGAAGAAGACCCCCAAGTAAAACCTGACCCCTAACTCTTCTTATTTCAGGCCAAGGGTAAAGGAGCCAAGGTGAATTTTGGTGTAAAATACGCAGATCGGCAGGAGAGGAAGTTCCAACCTGAAAAGCTGCGAGAAGGAAGAAACATTATTGGCCTGCAGGTGAGTGGTCGGAGAGGAGGCGGGCACCTCTTATTATTGGCCTGTAGGGGAGTGGCGGAGAGGAGGCGGGCACCTCTTATTATTGGCCTGCAGGTGAGTGGCGGAGAGGAGGCGGGCACCTCTTATTATTGGCCTGCAGGTGAGTGGTCGGAGAGGAGGCGGGCACCTCTTATTATTGGCCTGCAGGTGAGTGGGCGGAGAGGAGGCGGGCACCTCTTATTATTGGCCTGCAGGTGAGTGGTCGGAGAGGAGGTGGGCACCTCTTATTATTGGCCTGCAGGTGAGTGGCGGAGAGGAGGCGGGCACCTCTTATTATTGGCCTGTAGGGGAGTGGTCGGAGAGGAGGCGGGCACCTCTTATTATTGGCCTGCAGGTGAGTGGTCGGAGAGGAGGCGGGCACCTCTTATTATTGGCCTGCAGGTGAGTGGTCGGAGAGGAGGCGGGCACCTCTTATTATTGGCCTGCAGGTGAGTGGTCGGAGAGGAGGCGGGCACCTCTTATTATTGGCCTGCAGGTGAGTGGTCGGAGAGGAGGCGGGCACCTCTTATTATTGGCCTGCAGGTGAGTGGCGGAGAGGAGGCGGGCACCTCTTATTATTGGCCTGCAGGTGAGTGGCGGAGAGGAGGCGGGCACCTCTTATTATTGGCCTGCAGGTGAGTGGGCGGAGGAGGCGGGCACCTCTTATTATTGGCCTGTAGGGGAGTGGCGGAGAGGAGGCGGGCACCTCTTATTATTGGCCTGTAGGGGAGTGGTCGGAGAGGAGGCGGGCAC
The DNA here is from genome assembly GCA_036172795.1 of Pelodytes ibericus. Taxonomy (NCBI): domain Eukaryota; kingdom Metazoa; phylum Chordata; class Amphibia; order Anura; family Pelodytidae; genus Pelodytes; species Pelodytes ibericus. The sequence goes on along the minus strand of CM069858.1, from coordinate 212,691,054 downwards.
CTCTTATTATTGGCCTGCAGGTGAGTGGGCGGAGGAGGCGGGCACCTCTTATTATTGGCCTGCAGGTGAGTGGTCGGAGAGGAGGCGGGCACCTCTTATTATTGGCCTGCAGGTGAGTGGTCGGAGAGGAGGCGGGCACCTCTTATTATTGGCCTGCAGGTGAGTGGTCGGAGAGGAGGCGGGCACCTCTTATTATTGGCCTGTAGGGGAGTGGTCGGAGAGGAGGCGGGCACCTCTTATTATTGGCCTGTAGGTGAGTGGTCGGAGAGGAGGCGGGCACCTCTTATTATTGGCCTGCAGGTGAGTGGTCGGAGAGGAGGTGGGCACCTCTTATTATTGGCCTGCAGGTGAGTGGGCGGAGAGGAGGCGGGCACCTCTTATTATTGGCCTGCAGGTGAGTGGTCGGAGAGGAGGCGGGCACCTCTTATTATTGGCCTGCAGGTGAGTGGGCGGAGAGGAGGCGGGCACCTCTTATTATTGGCCTGCAGGTGAGTGGTCGGAGAGGAGGCGGGCACCTCTTATTATTGGCCTGCAGGTGAGTGGTCGGAGAGGAGGCGGGCACCTCTTATTATTGGCCTGTAGGGGAGTGGTCGGAGAGGAGGCGGGCACCTCTTATTATTGGCCTGCAGGTGAGTGGTCGGAGAGGAGGCGGGCACCTCTTATTATTGGCCTGCAGGTGAGTGGCGGAGAGGAGGCGGGCACCTCTTATTATTGGCCTGCAGGTGAGTGGTCGGAGAGGAGGCGGGCACCTCTTATTATTGGCCTGCAGGTGAGTGGGCGGAGAGGAGGCGGGCACCTCTTATTATTGGCCTGCAGGTGAGTGGTCGGAGAGGAGGCGGGCACCTCTTATTATTGGCCTGCAGGTGAGTGGCGGAGAGGAGGCGGGCACCTCTTATTATTGGCCTGTAGGGGAGTGGTCGGAGAGGAGGCGGGCACCTCTTATTATTGGCCTGCAGGTGAGTGGTCGGAGAGGAGGCGGGCACCTCTTATTATTGGCCTGTAGGGGAGTGGTCGGAGAGGAGGCGGGCACCTCTTATTATTGGCCTGCAGGTGAGTGGTCGGAGAGGAGGCGGGCACCTCTTATTATTGGCCTGTAGGGGAGTGGTCGGAGAGGAGGCGGGCACCTCTTATTATTGGCCTGTAGGGGAGTGGTCGGAGAGGAGGCGGGCACCTCTTAGTTCTGTGGTAAAGTGGTGAAGTCTGCTATTTAGGATAAGTATCATCTTTATTGTTTTCCACTTTCACTATTACCTAGTTTAATTTTGCGCAACACTTCACCACTTTACTATTGTATATACTGTGTTGTGTTGTAGATAATATTATACGTACTGGTACAATATGTTGTATGTTGGCGTGTGTTCCAGGTCACGCTGAGAGATGGTTTATATATATATTGGCGTTTTGTCTGCTGTAGTATATCTTTAGATCTCTTATAGATCGTATAGTTTCAGCACTCTGCGTTGTGTTTTAAAATGTTCATTCACTCTGTCCCACCTTTCCAAGCAAATTACTTGAATCACCTTTATCACCTTATCCAGATAAAGGCCTTTCCCATGTATATTGCTACTCAGGCTCCAGCAACAGAGATGAAATAAAATACTTAGTCTTTCCAGAGAGAGTTTCTTACTTTATTCAAAGTTTGCCCAGGACAAGATCACACAAGGGATATTCAATACTTCAGTCAGCACAATAATCTTCTTGACCATCCTCTCTCACCAGACTCAAAACTTCTTCCACCTAAACTTCCCACACAGTTCCCTAACTTTACTACTCCTTTAGTACAATCCCTTTGGTAATGTCCCTCCTCTTTTACTCCCAGCAGCAATCAACTTTGATGTTAATTAAAAACTCCCCAGGTAAAACAACTCAGTCCCTCCCCTCTGGTATCTCCATCAGTTGTTTTACAATCCCAAGCAAGTTTCTATCTTCCTGTAAGGAGTAATCAAACATCAAAGCCCATCCTGTTCTACCTGACAGAGTGATGTGAACTCCCCAGGGAACATCATATACAACCAGTGACATTTGTTTGTAAACAGATACACCAAGGAATCCTATTCATACATAGATATACCCACATACCTACATGCAGGTATACACATGCGTACACAATTATACATATACACATACATACATACCAATACACATATGCATAGACCCATATGCCTACATGTTGTTTTTGGGGAAGTCACACTAGTGTTTGCTGCATTTATCCACATATTATACTGTTTAGCGCCTATCATTTTTTCACTATTGTATACCTCTTAGTTCTGCCCCAGCTGGGTGGCACCTGTACATCCTCCGGCCTATTCACTAAACAGTGCATTGTGCAGAACTGACAAGTGAACTGCGAACATTAGACATCGACGGGGCCTATTCCCTAAACACTGAACGGACAAGTTACTGGCATTAATAGCTGGGTTAGAAAGACGGGAACGGGGGGGGGGGAGAATATTTCCAGCTCAGCTATTAAAGCCTGATTTTTACAGTTCACTTTTTAGTGAATAAACCCCTTTCAGATTCCTAACATTACTTAAAATGCTGAGTCCATCCTCACTGCGTTTTTACAATTTAACAGCAGTGAAACTATTCCGGCCCCCGCTGCAACCTATAAAATAATCCGACTTTTTAATTTTTAAAAAATAATTAAAGGGACATGAAATGTCCATTGTCCCTAGTATGAGGATGAACTGGCGTGTACTTCTGATAGTACATCTGATAGTACGTTTGATAGTACACGCCAGTTTATCCCTCACCCCCCCCCCCCCCCCACAGCTGATCCCATGCAAAAACTAGGGTCTCTCTCTGCGCCAGCAGCGAGAGACCCTCGCATTCAGTTGTCAGATTGGCTGTGCACGACAACCTGGAACACAGCAGATAATAAACCCGCGTGGATCTATTAACATACATGTTGTGTTTACTTACAAAGACCGGGACATGTATTGTTTAACCTATGAAGGAAGCAAGGGTTAAACAAAGTGCAATGTCCCTTTAAAAGGTTTTTTTGGGGGGGGGGGGGGGGGGGGCGTGGAAAAGTGGGTGGAACCAGGCCTAAAACAAATCAGGTTTGAGTGAACATGGGTGGGCGAGTGGGTAAGCACGGGGTTTAATATAAACAAGTGGAGCTCACACTCATACTCACACTCAACTTCATCTCTTTTGTTTCCAGCAGATCCCCCTAAACGTGTGGAGCGCTAGACAAATACCCAGTCTGTGAGATACAAAGACACAGGGCTCCATTCAGAAAGAGAATTTCTAACTTAAGGCCAAAGTAGCCGAGTTGCAGAAATTCTCCCCTTCAGCTGAATGGGAGCGTATTTCCAACTCAGCTACTTTGGCCTTACCTTTGAAATTCCTTTCTGCGTTCCCTGCTATTCTCTCTTTCATGAATAAACCCAATAGTCATTAATAGCCCAGGTGGAAACGCCAGCTTGTCTGTCTTCAGGGAAAAGTCAATGTTCGTTGTTCGGTGATAATACCAGATATTAAAAGGATTCATCCTGGACCAGTGGGGAAACCTCAATAATAATAAATATGCAGTGAGTCCATCTGACGCGTTTCACATCCCCCCTCCCAGTGAGGGAACCTCAATAATAAATATGCAGTGAGTCCATCTGACGCGTTTCACATCCCCCCTCCCAGTGAGGGAACCTCAATAATAAATATGCAGTGATTCCATCTGACGCGTTTCCCACCCCCCTCCCAGTGAGGAAACCTCAATAATAAATATGCTAGTCCATCTGATGCGTTTCACATCCCCCCTCCCAGTGTGGAAACCTCAATAATAAATATGCTAGTCCATCTGATGCGTTTCGCATCCCCCCTCCCAGTGAGGGAACCTCAATAATAAATATGCAGTGTCAAATATTTGGATGCCGTGTCCACCTGACGCGTTTCGCAGGAGGATTTACTCAAACCCTTCTAGTAATACCTGACGCAAAATATTTCAGAGGAACTGCAAAGAGGAGGGAGGAGCTCAGTAGCAGAAATGACTTGAGGGCATTGTGGGGCAGGTAATGTGTCTGTCGTGAGATGGTTATGTCAGCTGTAGGGGACTCAGGCTATGTCTATGTTTATCCGTCCACAGATGGGTACCAACAAGTTTGCCAGCCAGAAGGGGATGACTTCCTATGGTACACGCAGGCACCTGTATGATCCAAAGCTAGGCACTGACCAGCCATTGGACCAGGCCACCATCAGCCTCCAGATGGGCACCAACAAGGGAGCCTCCCAGGTGAGATGATTAGTTACTTACGGTTTTACTTTCCTATTAAAGTGTTCCTTCATTTAGCACAAGCTTCCTTCTGCTGTGTGGACTCCATTCCCCATCATGCCCAGACAGTTATTGGCTCTGGTTGGGCATGATGGGAAATGTAGTCCACAAAACCAGATATGCCAGGTTTGCTGTACAGTAATCTGTGGTGGAAGCAGAGACCTATTTGGCTCAGGTCTCCATAGCAATGCACCCTTCCTGAACACAGTTAGGGACAGCATGTACCCCTTTTTCCTACCCCCCCCCCCCCCCAAACACTCTCTAATACATTGCTCTTTTTCTCGCCTCAGTCTGGCATGACGGCCCCTGGCACAAAGCGCCAGATCTTCGAGCAAAAGCTTGGCATGGAGCACTGCGATACCCAGACCATCCCCCTACAGATGGGAACAAATAAAGGGGCATCTCAACAGGGCATGACTGTGTACGGGCTCCCGCGCCAAGTCTACGACTCCAAGTACTGCCTGGATTCCTCGCTCGCCGGGCAGGAAGACGGGAACTACGACCACAGCCACCAATATTACAACTCTGAGTAACACTGCCGCCCCTCCCAAAATAAACCCTACACCCTTCCTCTGTGCCAGTGTGTGCCTGCTACTGTTGCAGAGAGGTCTGCGCTGCCCCTCCTGTGCCAGTGTGTGCTTCTGTCTCTGGCACAGGGTGGGTACCTTCTGTCCACTGTTGGTGTCTGCCCGCTGGTCTCGACTATCCTCTCTGTGCCAGTGTGTCCATTCCACTGGCAGAGAATGGGCACAAACTGACCCATTCAGTGGGTGTTCAGTGCCAGGCTGTGCGGCCTGCTGTGGCATTAAACAACTTTTGCTTTACATGCTGCTCTAGTACTGACCAGGTTAGTTGTGTCCACTCTATGCCAGTGCATGCCCACTACCCTGGCAGAGAAAGGCATTAATGCAGCCCACTGTGCCAGCTTCTCCGGTAGACAAGGGCTTAGTGCTGCCCATTCTATGACAAGCTTTGCCCCCCCACCCGCAGGGCTGTGACATCCTCCCCCCCCCCCCCCCAAACGCTACATTCTGGAGACACAGCATCATTCCTAGAAGGGTATCTGCAGGGCATCCTTCTCTTTGCCTATCCATTACTCTGCATAGTATGTGACTAAAATCAACCACCTGATAACAGCCAACGGTGCTTCTCACAGACACCCTGACATTGCCCCCCACTCTGCAGTCTACAGGCCTCACTGCTATTTACCCACCTGCTGCAGAATGTCTACCAAACCGGCCCCAAATCAGAATACCTTTCCTATAATTAGGCACTTGTGTTTGGCTTGTAGTTTTCTTCACTTTTAACCCTTCCCAAAGCTTGCAGGTGAGCAGTGCACATCAGACAGAGATAGGAGGGTAACGTATTTACTGCTATTCGCGGCTGTTTCCCCAATTACCTACTTTCCCATATCCGTGCCAGCGTCCACACGCCCGGCACTCAGCACTTATACGCGCTAACACAGCCAGAGGGGCTCCGATAACTAAAATATTTGGAATATGCAATAAGCCTACTCTATAATAAAAAGACTTTTAAACCAAAGACAAGCAGAGCAAATGAGCGAAAAAATATATTTTTGGGGAAAAATGTAAAAAAACAAAAAAAAAACAAACAACAAATCTATAAAAATGCAAGGCGTTCCTTGCCCATTGGCACAGACAGGGTTCAACTCCATCTAAACCAAGGTCTGCACAGCATGCAGTCAGGGAACTTGTGCATCAGGAAAGTTGTTAGCTGCACTGCAGAGCGATAGTGCAATGGTTTCTGGGAGAGAGAAAAACAACTACTCTGCAGCAAAGGTGCTGAATGAACAACACTTTTGGAGTTAACTTGGTAAGGGCCGTAGGAGGAGAAACATACATCCCTCATGTAATGCAGAGTAGTAAGAATTAGGCATTGGGGGGGTTATATATAAAGGAGATTAATGGGGAAATATTAACCTTCATACATAACCTTCTTTGCCTCCTTGTAAGCAAACAGAAAAGACATTCCTGCAGGGATCGCTCTGGAAAGTGGATAAAAAAAAAAAAAGCTCTGCGCCTGTGTTGGGGACCATGGTATGTGAAATGCTCTGCAGTGTGTGTTAGGGACCATTGTATGTGCAATGTTCTGCAGTCTGTGTTAGGGACCATTGTATGTGCAATGTTCTGCAGTCTGTGTTAGGGACCATGGTATGTGAAATGCTCTGCAGTCTGTGTTAGGGACCATTGTATGTGAAATGCTCTGCAGTCTGTGTTAGGGACCATTGTATGTGAAATGCTCTGCAGTCTGAGATTTAGCACCATGCATGGTCCTGGCCCCTCACCTCTCGTCACCGCCATATACAGCAAAACATTGTTTTCACATCCGCTCTGTCAAAGAAACGAATGCAAATATATTTCTATATATATATTTCTAATATGTCTCTGTGGGTTTCTATAATAAAGTGTGTGTGCCGGGAAACGGCGGGTTGTCTGATCCAATAGGGGGGATGGAGAGCGTTTATAAAAAGGAGGAGCAAATGCTAAATACATGAAATGGCGCTTTGTGCGCAACTCCGATTCATACAGCGAATAGCCACAGAGAGCCCGTGCAGTCGAAATGGCTTTAAAGAAAAAAAAAAAAATTTAAAATGACTATAGGGCGCCAAAAAAGGTACGCCAAGCGGCTTGGGTGCAATCACCAAAAAGTGACATTAAAGGAGAACTAAACTTTTTTTTTTGACTATTTACAACACTGAATCATTAATTAACTTAATTGAACTTAGTTTTTTTTTTGGGGGGGGGCTTACTTTGTACTTTATTTCATATAGAGGGTCCAAATGTGGCACCCAGATTTATTTGCTGACACAGCCTTTTTATTAGGAAGATGTCTGACAGCGGGATTGAGGCCTCCTTCACCACAGGATCATGGGGAATGTAGTTTCTACTGATTCTGCTAGAAGCTTTATATATTCTCAAAGCCTCAATCGCGCACACAGTTCATCATCGGTCATCTTCTGAATAAGCATTGCCGACGCAGGTTGTGCCACCAGTGCAATTCGGACGCCACGTTCGACCCCTGTGGTGTGAGCCAAGGGGTCAGGAAGACCAGAATGAAGACTCTGGATGAAGTGAAGTAGAAACGAAATGGTGAGAGTGCAAGGTAGTTATTTGGGGTCAGTATGTGGTGTGTATATAACAAATGCCATTATATATCCAGAATGATGTTTAAATTAACAGGAAATCAATACGTCAATTAAAGGGAAACAATACATGTTAATTAAACATAATAAAATATAATAGGAATAATATATTATGGAGCTTTGTGTGGTTAATATATATATTGCATATGCATCTGGACTACAATATATATTTTTTCTATTTTATATAAATGTATTTGAATTTGGTACAGTGCCTGCAAATACATTTTCAAAGGTAAGGGAAAAAACTGAGTACTATTTAAATTGATGTATTGATGTCCTGGGATAATTTGAGTTTAAAATCATCCTACGTATATATTTAATTGTATTCGTTATCTATACCACGTATTGACAATAAATGTCTACGTAGTGCTCTCACCATTTTCTTTTTTTTAATGTATCTTCTGTAACCACTCATGGGCTAAGAGGGGTCCCTAATATCTCAGACAGAGACTGAGTGCTGGAGACCGGCCAAAACGCATTTCCCCTTTACTCTGGATGCATATTTTTAAAAATAAAAAAATACATGTCAGCAGTGACTGTAACAGTGCCACATACTGTACGATTCTCCATAACCTTTGCCCAGTCTCATCACCTTAACCAAGTGATGGCTAACCTTGGCACTGCAGGTGTTTGGCAACAATATTTCCCTCAATGCTCTGCTCCATCAGCCCTAGGATGGAGCATTACACAATATGTAGTTCCCAAACAACTGCAGTTAGCCATCCCTGCCCTGGTGGAATTATTTGTGGAACACTCCGCGCAGATTAGTAGCGGTGTCGTCTAGAAACATCTTATTTGGCAGCAGAGGTGGAACTATCTGACCCAGTTTGTCATCAACACCCCCCCCCCGGTGACACCTCCCAGGCTGACCCTGCAAAAGCCACACCTCCATATATAGACAGAGGTAAGTGCCAAACACAGGGAGAGCCATCCAATAGCTTTGCAACAGTGGGACTACAACTCCCACGATGCATTATTGCCTACTGTGCATCCTACAGCTTTACAACAGTGGGACTACAACTCCCATGATGCATTGTTGCCTACTGTGCATACTGCATACTACTTTGCATGTTCTTTCTGCAGCATGTGGAAGACGCTCGTTTCCCTGGAGACATGGCTGATGTTGGCAAATAAGCATGACCTCCAGGCAGTCTTTTCACACCGCCAGTTCACAATCACAGAGATTGATCTGATGTGCCAGCCTCTATATTACACCAGCTGGCAATGAAGTGGTTAACGCCCCCTATCAGCTGGCGGTGCCAATAAAGAGACAACTCCCAAATCACATAATCTCCGATTTAATACAAACAACACGTTAATTAGTAACCACAAGAGTGAACTCCCTGGATTTAAACATCCCAGAAATAAAAAAAAAAAAGAAAAAACTTCATACGTACAGAGAAAGACCCAGAAATCACAACCTTTACACCGACCCCCCCCCCCCCCCCCTCACTGCTAAAAACACAAAACCTAATAAATGCAGGGGACGGACACAGTCAAACCCCAATTCTATGGTGAAATCTATAGTTCGGAATCTTGGGTCACATGGGTTATATAACCCAAGATTCTAAACATGTCTGCTAACTGTCCTTTAATATCCATTCTGCCCCGACTGATCACTAGACCAGTAAGAAAGGCACCGAGCGGAACGATTATCCCACAATTACTTTATAGAGACAGAGTAAGCCAACAGACCCCTCTGGAGGGCTGCAGAGCGCTGGCTGAGCATCCTCTCCAGCTATTGAACTAAATCGGATTACCGCCGCTTTGGAGACAGGCAGCGGAGAACGGCATCCATGTGCAAACACGCCAGTTTGGTTTACGCAGCAGTGACAGAGAGATTTATTAAAGCTAGCCTAGTTTGTTCTAGGAATATTTACACTTGGGAGTATTAAACATTTTAAGATTAAATCTATCAGTAAATAGAGGGTGTAAGTAATGCCTGACAGTGAAAGGTCTATTATACGATCAGGACCCATTTATAGGGCAGAAAAAAAAAACCTTAAGAGGACACGGCCTTCTAAACATGGTACATACTGTGCAGGGGAGAATACAAATGTACACTTTGTTAGCAGACTTGCAAGCGACTTAATCAATTAAGAGAAACATGTTTTAAAGGTGTCTGTTTATGATATCATCTGTGGCTCGATTTGCAAATAAACTTATCGTCAGAGGGAAATGTGTCATTTACATTCCAAGCCGTAAGGTGATGTCATAATCGGGAGACACCGCAGACATGTACGGGTCTATTCACGAAAATTCGACTTTTCATTCTGAGACAGTCGTATTCGGCACCCAGGTTGGATGCTTCCCCAATGAAAGTAAAGGGAGGTGAAATGATTGAAGCTATTACTTTACTGAGAGGGTAGTGGATGCATGGAATAGCCTTCCAGTGGAAGTGGTAGAAGTAAACACCGTGAAGGAGTTTAAGCATGCGTGGGATAGATACAAGTCTATCCTAGATATAAGAGAAGGTCAGGGACTAATGAAAGTATTACTTTACTGAGAGGGTAGTGGATGCATGGAATAGCCTTCCAGCGGAAGTGGTAGAGGTAAACACAGTGAAGGAGTTTAAGCATGCGTGGGATAGGCACACGGCTATCCTAGATATAAGATAGGGAACTGGGGACCAATAAAAGTATTACATTACTGAGAGGGTAGTGGATGTATGGAATAGCCTTCCAGCAGAAGTGGTAGAGGTAAACACAGTGAAGGAGTTTAAGCATGCATGGGATAGACACAAGGCTATCCTAGATATAAGATAGGGAACTGGGGACTAATAAAAGTATTTAGAACATTGGGCAGACTAGATGGACAGAATGGTTCTTATCCGCCGGTGACACATTGTATGTTTCTATTTGTGAGACTCAAATTTGGCACCGGAGTTTGACTTAATCACAACAAAAGCTTCAATCATTTCACCTCCCATTACTTTCAGTGGGGAAGAGCAAAAGCAAAACATTGCATTAAACCAATGAATGTACAATGTCAGATAACACAGTAGGGCACACGTGTGAGATCAACCAAACTTAGCAGACATGGCTCTCTCCGTGGGATGGTTAATGAGGAAGCCATGCGTGCTGGATCGCTTGGGGGGGGAGATCACCTGTAACTTTTTCCATAGCTGTAGGGGGTTTCTGTGTGAAGGGATCACAGAATTTAGTGATCAGTGAGTTGGGTTATATTTAAATCTCTTGTCCCCCCTGAAATGTAAAATAAGATACTCTCCTAGTGTAGCGCTGCCCCCCCCCCCCCAGTCTGGGTGCTCTCCCAAATACCAATACAAAGAGACACAGGGAATAGGAGGTACAGAAACCCTGAAATATAATATTACAATGGTATAGGAACTCAAACCACCAATAGGAGTGTGCAAAGTAAAACTCACAAAGGTGGGTACTAATAATGGCGGCAGGTCCAGGAACTAGGTCATAATGTCGTTTATGCTGCAATAGGGAAACCATCAAACACGTGGTATATAATACACAGAGCTCTGCCTGGAGGAGACTTACAGGAGCTCTGGGAAAAAAAGAAGAAGAAACAACACCAGGATCTGCCAATCCGAGTAGCAGTGGAGTGCCGATAGTCTGCGCGTTTTACCGGAACAGGTCACGGCTTCGTCAAGACAAAGGCATCACACGCTCTATACCAGTCCCCTCTCCCCCGTCTCGTACACCAGAAACAGTAACCCCACCTGCTCCCTCCTCACTCGAAGCTTAGTGAGAGCAAATACCTGAAATAGGAGAAAAATGTGCTTTAAATGTCCCCCTGCTTATGACATCACCTGTGACACGGTATGCAAATTAACTGCTTTTCAATGGGAAATGGGTAATTTGCATACCGTGCCACAGGTGATGTCATAAGCAGGAGACTCCAGACACATTAAAAAACACATCTCTCTCGTAATTCAGCCATTTGCTAATACAATTTTCATTATTTTTTCTTTTTGCACACATTGTTCACGATTGTTTCTGCTCCCATACTCCATAAAACATAGATGGGCGCACACACAGTGGGGGACAATGGGTACATGGAGCAAAAATACACAGAAATACAAAAAACACACATTTTTTTTTCTTCCAAAGAGGTCATGTTATAATACGACATTACAAAATACGCATCAACCCATTTCATGGTTTACCATCGCTGGAAGTAGCAGAGGTCCGGTGAGAGTAACCATAGGAGCACCTCTGGTTTGAACCTACTTTCTATGATGTGGTGTAACCCACACATATGCTTATACCATGAGGGGCGGATTAGAACGTGACGTTCGGTTATTGGAATTGAAGAGATTTCACATCATATCCATCCCACAAATTTTGGCAGTGATAAAATGGGACCCTTTATACCCCCACTCCCCCCCCCCAGTCTCAAAGAAATCTTGTGAACATTGCTATATAAAATAATGACACCCCAGTTTGTTAGTGTGAATTATTCACTTTATACAGTAAAAGTTGCTTTAAGAACAAGGGAAAACAAAAAATGTCAAATAAAATCTTCAGACCAAAAAAATACTATATAACTATTTCCTTTTTTGTGTGCGTTTCCCATTGTCTGCAAACTTTTTGTAAACAAAAAAAAAAAAAAAATTAAAGAAAAAAAAAATCCCTTAAATTTATATTTGCGGGTTTTTTTTTCTCGTCTTTTTAAAAGCAGAATAAACTAGAAGCTAAATTAAAAAAATCAAAACACCCTTTCTAGATTTAGTGAACCCAAATGTTTTGTGTGAGCAGCTGTGGTCCCATGATATTGATCACAGACATCAATTCCATCGATGTCGCCTGTGTATTCTTTGGGTCCATCCTCTCCCGCGTGGCAAGGTGGTTGGACACTACGGACCAGGATGCGAAGGAGGTGGGAGCCTCGAGGTTGTGGGATTTACTTGGCAGTAACGAGACAAGTGTGTGCTACTGGTTGGCAGCTTCACAGGCGTCGATCCAATCGCTGTAAACATCAACCGCTTCGGAGAGATCTGGGGTTTGCCGAGGAGTTAAAGGGGAAATAAAGACTTGGCAGGGACGCCTACAAATCACAGGCAAGGATGGGAGGGCCAACTCCCCAACGGCTATACATTCTATCTCCTGCACAATGCATTGTTGCAAAACAGAGTTTTATAAAGATATAGCTATGCATTGTATAATACCAGGATCTCCACTTTATCACATAGGGGTCTACCGATTAAATGTGGTTTTGATACTTTTGGGTTTGGTCTAAAGAGCGGACCATGACCATTACTCTCAATGACCCACCTATTCTTACCCACTTAAAAAAGGACAACTGTTGGCGCAAAAAAAATTTTTATGCTCAAGTGAAGGCATTTTAAATAGAAATGCTTTAATAAAATAATACAAAAAAGTACCTTATTGAGCCTGTATAGCTCTATCAGGAGGCTGACATTTTGTTCAGAATCTTGGGTGAGATGAAGGAAGATCTGACCCAAGATGTCCGCCCCCTGAAGGGACTATACAATCAAAGAGGGCTCAATAAGGTACATTATTTGTGTTCTTTCTTTAAAGAATATCTATTTCAAATGCCTACACGTGATGCCATCTTTCAGTTGAACATAACTTTTTTGATGACATTTGTCCTTTGAACCCATTAAGGGATAGACATTCAACCTCGCCAGGCTGGATCGTACATAGCACGTATAGGCCACTGATTGCAACAGAAAAGGATACAGGTTATCGGAGTCTGAAATTCCTCAAGACACACTGTACATGAGATGACACCCGTGTTACGCTCCCGATCCCTAGAGACGAAAGACCATGTTAAACTTTAAAAGGAGATTCAATCCATTAGTGTTACCGGTTAGGACAAGGGCTACCAAGAGCCAGATCCTTGCTCATCCCTCTAGCCTTTAAAAAGTTAAAAAGGCATGACAATCACTGCCATAACATGCAAGTAGTATGTACAGTGTTACAGAGTATCCATGCCTGCACTGGCTCTTAAGGAAAACGTGTCAATTAAAATGAATTCAGCAGGTAATAAATCGGTGGTGCGCGGACATGAATTAATACATTTCAATTAATACGATTTAGGTCTTGCATCGCACCTCCCACCGATATCTGAAGTTCTACACTAGCTAGGGAACAAGTTCCGAAATGTTGACACTAGCAGATGAGATGCTTTCTGGGAAGTGTCATAAACAGACAAAATATTTTAATACAAAGTGTTTTTTAGCAACAGGTCAACCTTAAAAGGAATATTGCAGCTTTTTTTTAAAGGTTAAAAAATTTTTTAAAAAAACATGTCCCAGACTTTGATGCGAGGGTCTCTCGCTGGTAGCGCAGAGAGAGGCTCTCGTTTTTTCCATGGGATCAGCAGGGGGACCTCAAAAACGAGAGTCTCTCTCTGAGGTAGAAGAGAGACTGTCGCCGACCAGACGGCTTCCTGCTTCCTATGGAAACATGGCGGCTGTCGGTCAGAGGATAAACTGGCGGGTACTATCAGAAGTACACGCACGGTCATCCTCATACTAGGGACAACTTACATTTCATGCCCAAGAAAATATCCCCCTGAACACATCACAGGACTTCTCATATCCCCCTGCCCTGCTTACATTCTAACATCACAGGACTTCTCATATCCCCCCTGCCCTGCTTACATTCTAACATCACAGGACTTCTCATATCCCCCCTGCCCTGCTTACATTCTAACATCACAGGACTTCTCATATCCCCCCTGCCCTGCTTACATTCTAACATCACAGGACTTCTCATATCCCCCCTGCCCTGCTTACATCACAGGACTTCTCATATCCCCCCTGCCCTGCTTACATTTTAACATCACAGGACTTCTCGTGGTTACAAAAGGGGCAGGTGAACTGCGTGTCCAGATTTCCAGTCATCTTCTTCTTGGGGGGTGGCTTCCTCTTTGACTTCCTGCGGCCCATTTCTTGCTGGAAAGGGAAAAAAAAGAAAAAATAATAATAATTACTCGACAAAAACAAACCAATGCAGTGACAGATCCGTCACCATTAGAATTAAGAGGCATCCAAACAACTAAATATTATTTAAGCTGTGAATGTAGAGGGGGGGGGGGGGGGTCACTAAAATTGATCTATACATTTTGTTAGCAGAACTGCACATGTTAAAAGAAAACCGTGCTTTAAGTGTGTCTGTAGCGTCTCCGGCTTATGACATCACTTGTGGCTTGTTATGCAAATTAACTATAGTCACATTATAAACAATGTCATGCTGGCAGAATCCGTTCAGGCCTCTGATGAGAGATCAAATAATTCAACCACAAACATGACAAAAATACAACAACACTAGTTATCACAGTGCATGTGAAAAAGCCAAACACTGAACAGACAGATAGCATTCTCTAGAAATAGAAAAACATGATTAGTGTTTGTCACAGGTTCATCGCTCGCCCTTTCCAACAATATCTTGAGCAGTAGAGGTCTAAAAAGCTATGCAATACACACACAAATCTACATAAGCATCAGCATGTATCACTCGGCTGGCACTATACACCATGTACCAAGTGCTGTGTAACTCACTGACTGCTCTATATAAATAAATTGTACTATAATACGAGAGTTTGGATATTTAAAACTAAGCTTTGCCAGAGCACCTATTGAATTAACCAGTTCATTGCAGCAAACAGTATCAAAACGGCCTCACCAGGTTCTCCCACATACAGGTACCTACACAAATACATCCATATAATTGGCGGGTACAACAAAAAGAACGAGCTGCTACGGATGTCCTGAATATCAAAAAGATAAATTAAAAATATTAAGAAGATAAACAGTAATATTGAATCCATAGTGCAAAAGACCCAGCCCTAGATAAGGGCTGCTTAATAGCCTGACGCATTTCATAGGCTTGCCTAAGTACCAGAGAAGTGCGAAACGCGTCAGGCTATTAAGCAGCCCTATCTAGGGCTGGGTCTTTTGCACTATGGATTCAATTTATTACTGTTTGTTATTTTCTTCAATAAACAAGTCTTTTTGATATTCCATACATCCCGAGCACTCACTTCTTTTTGTTGTACCTGCTTCTGGCGTTTGAATACGGAGCCTCGGATGATCGATCTTAGTGCGGTCCTTCATTTGGCAAACAGCGGAGTTGCCGGTGGCTGGAGTCCGGAGCTGCGCACGGTTTGAGCTCTCCTGTTTCGATCCCCCATATAATTGGCAGCCCATTTGTGGACAAATTCTGAGATTCAAAAGATTAGAACAATCACCATGGAAACCATAGAATTCCCCCCCCAATTCAATACACTGTAGATTATAAAATATTTTATATCAATTCAGTGTGTCACATCTAGGAGCATTATAGAGGTAATTTATTCATGGGCACTATAAAAAATAACATTTAAACAAAAAAAAAACTACAGATGTACTGTTTACACTGGACTAAAATGGAAACACTTTAGTGCTGATTACTGTTCATTCCTTTCCATAGACTTGCACTGGGCTCTCCAGATGTTGTGAACTACATGTCCCATGGATCTCAGGCAGCACCATGTAAAATCCAGTGAGTAGTTAGGCGAGTGATTACTGCCAGGACTGTAATATGTACATTTCGCATGACACTAATATCGCTAAAAACACTGCTGCGCTTTATAAAGTATGGCACCAGCTCTCAGCGTGATCATTATATATCGTTACCTGTTTTGTTTCCCGCCCTGATGGCTCTGTTCCTCTAGCCTCGCTGCTCGGATCCGTGTAGCTTTCTGGACGGAAACCTCCAGCACCCCTGGGCTTCCTGTATCCGGCAAATGAATAACAACCAATCAGCGCGGCCGGAACGCCACAACTCCCGCCTTCCCGTGTTCTCATTGGACGCGCTTTGAAGATCACGTGGCAAGTGCGTCCTACTGCGCAGGTGGAGTGTTAAGAGTTAGGGGACAGAGTTAGCAGCGACAGCTGGGTGAATCATGCATTGCGCACGCTTAGCCGGTCGCGGCCATTTTGCCAGAGATCAACATATATTGGAATTACAGGCAGACGGCTCCACAAAATGACTCCTGTACTGGAGACACGTTTATATAGCTGGGCTTAGCGCTTATCGCGCTCAATGGAGATTCCAATCACTAACACATCAACAAGCACAGTAGTCACGTGGTAGGTGGTGACCCAGCGAGAGGCCCTGATTGGCTGAGCATTGAAGCGTCAGCAATAACTAATGGTTGCCAAGAGCTGATAGTTGATGATGGTTGCCTAGCAGCAAAAGGAATTCCTATACCAGCGCTATTGACGTGTATAATGTGATCAGGATAGTTGCCAATGTCGGCCATGTTTCTAGGGGCACATATGTTCCACATGCTGCAGAGACATAGTTGCCAACATCGGCCATGTTTCCAGGGACACTTATGTGTTCCACATGCTGCAGAAAGAGCATGCAAAGTGCAGCCCAGCAGTATGTAGGATGCACACACACACAGACACAATCCAATTAATTAATCATGGCAGGTCCTATGAGATCTCCACTCTGATTAATAAATTGCATTGTGTCTGTGCGTCTATCCATCCTACATACTGCCGGGCTGCACTTTGCATGCTCTTTCTGCAGCATGTGGAACACATAAGTGTCCCTGGAAACATGGCCGATGTTGGCAACTATGCAGAGAGAGCATGCCGAATCAGCCAGGCAGGATGTATATATAAATCCAGACAAAATCCAATTAACTAATTAATCATGGTGGAGATCTCATAGGACCTACCTTGAGTAATTATTTGTGCATCCCTCCCAAATGTCCATTTTTAGGAGGGGACAGTCCCTATTTTGCACCCAAATCCCTCAGTCCCTCTTTCTTCCTTTGCTTGTCCCTCATTTTTGGGAACTCTGAATTTTTGGTTTACATAACCGCATAGTTGCCAACATCGGCCATGTTAACAGGGACACATATTTGTTCCACATGCTGCAGAAAGAGCATGCAATAATAACTAAGAGGCTTACACTTTACCTGTCACCGCAGCTGATCCGAAGGGGCGTGAGGTGGTGTGTGTCCCTCGCGCAGGCGCTCTTCTGCCAAAGTTACGGCTCAATGACAGCTGTAACTCTGTGCGCATGCGCTGTGGTGCGCAATGAGTGAATTCTACTGCGCTTGTGCAGTAGAATTTGCTCCAGTTTTTTGTCAGAACACCGGGCCGCACTTTGCATGCTCTGTCTGCAGCATGTGGAACAAATATGTGTCTGGATCCACACCAAGCACCAAATTGTATAGCAACTGCAGTAAATATGTTGTTGTTTAAATAAAATACTTTATTCTACTTGACTTTCTAAATTACAGAAATAGTTATCAATTGGCCATAAAGTCCTGGCAAAGCCCCGCCCATAGCGACACATTCAGCCACTCATATGTATGTGGAACACATCAGGGGTATGGGAATCTTATTTTTTATAATTAGTTAATTAGTTGGGATAAGTAGCTCAGTGTTGTACTAGTTGTGTAGATTATTATTGGGGAAAAAATAGGGGAAGAAGATCTTTTTTCCAAAAAAATTTTTATATGTATTTTTTAAAACGAAACTGTAGACTATTTTTTATGTATAGGGTATCAAAAGAAAGCTCTAACTGTCCTTTAAAATGGAACATATAACTTGTATGGGTGCGTTAAATGACAGAGAGGAAAATTAAGTTTCAACAAACACATATCAAAAATTGAAATATAGCTCTGGTCCTTGGCCCAGAAAATCCCTGGTCCTTAAGGGGTTAATGATATATTTATTTTATAATATACATACAGTGACTATTTGTATATATTTTTATATGTATAGTTCCCAAAGCTTCCCAATAACTTATATAATATAAATAATATGTGTTTTATGTGTGCGATTGTGTGTGCTTATGTGTGTCAGTGTGTATGTGATTCTGTGTGTGTCTAAAGCCACAAGATGAAACACACAGTCACATACACACATGCACAGTCACACGCACGCACAGTCACACACACATACAGTACTGAAGAATGAAAATCAGGACAGCAGGATTGTGGTCCGGAATTGGGACAGTCTGCCCCAAGCAGTATATTTGGGGGGCATGCGTTTGCCCAAATAGTTACAAAATGAGACATCAGGTCAATAATGTAAGCAGTATACTGGGCTGTCTGGTCCTGTGAAAAGTAATGTAATATTTAAAATCAAATACAGTGCATAATTTGTGGGAAATATGCTCATAAAATAGATTTTTGACTCTTTGCCTGTTAAAAAAATGACACAGGCTGACTGTTTGGGGCACAAGAATTGCACAGGCAGGCTGTTTGGGGGCACTGACATGTTTGAGGGCAAAGATGGCACAGGTAGGCTGCTCATAGGCATGATATACAAACTTTATGGATTTACTGCTCATTGGCATCAGATACAAAGTATACAAAGTTTATGTATTTACTGCTCATTGGCATTAACGTTTATTTATGCATTTACTGCTCATTGGCATCATCATGTACAACGTGAAGCATTTAGTGCTCATTGGCATAATATACAAAGTTTATGTATTTACTGTTCATTGTCATCATGTTTATTTATGCATTTACTGCTTATTGACATGATACACAAAGTGTATGTATTTACTGCTCATTGGCATGATATACAATGATTATGTATTTACTGTTCATTGGCATGATATACAATGATTATGTATTTACTGCTCATTGGCATCATATAGGCTCATCTGCCATTATTAGTTATCAGTTGGCCACAAAAGTATTGAATTCTTCCTTGTTCTTGATCATCAAGTGGGTGTGTGGAAAGGGTTGAACATGATGGACTACATGTATGTTTTAAACCTAATTATCTGTGTAACTAAGTAAAACATCTTATAACAAGATCAATTTTTTGTGGATTATTTTATTTTGCTTTCCTCTTGTATCCATTTTGGCAGAAATTCAATCACAGCATCCCTCATTGTGTTAGGAGAAATATTAAACCAAAACACAAAGGTGCATCCACTTGTATCATGATTTAGACCTCAGTGAATTGCACCTTTTTAATCAATGAAGCTTGTTACATATTAGTGTAGGTTGAAAAAAGACTTGCGCCCATCGAGTTCAACCCTTTTCCTATCCCGTGTTTACCGCTGTTGATCCCAAAGGAGGCAAATAAAAACCCCTTCAGCAATTTCGAATTCTGCGTTCAGCGGGGGGGGGAAACTCCTTCTTGACTCCAAATTCCAATCAGATTTCTCCTTGGATCAACAAGTACCGTATTTGCTCGATTATAAGACGACCCTGATTATAAAAGACGACCCCCCAAACTTTGGATATTCCTTTAGGAAAAAAACTAAAATCCTGAATATAAGACTACCTTATAGGGAAAAAAGTTAAACTTGTATATATTCACATGTAAATTGCTTTTTTAATAAAAAAAATTATATCAAAAAATGCATTTCTTGTTTTTATTTCCTTTTGTGTGCCAATGCGGCCTCTCTCTTTCCTTTGCCCCCAGCTTTGTCTCTCTCCCCCTCCCTTTGACTCCCCCCTCGCCTCTGTCTCTTCCCCCCTGTTTCTCTCTGCCCCCCTCCCCTTGTTGCTCTGTCCCCCCCTCCCTCTGTCTCTTCCCCCCCTTGTTGCTCTGCTCCCCTCCCTCCCCGTCTCTCTGCCCGCCATCCCTCCACCTGTCTCCCTGCCCCCTCCCTCCCCCTTAACTATAACTAGATCCCTGGTGGCTAGTGGGAACAGCCAGGGGATGTCTGCACGACAGCTGGTCCGTCACAATAGACTGCCGTGTCGGGAAGCATGGAGGATGTCTGCACGTATCGTGCAGACAACCCCCAGCTGCCCGATTCTCCCTGGTGGCTAGTGGGGCACTGCCGGGACTTCTGTGACGAAGCCGGAAGTACCCGGCTTCTTCATAGAAGCCCCGGTGGTCGTGCCGGCCGGCAGCAGGGGAGTCGGCGCTCATTGCGCAGACATCCCCTGCTGTTAGAGAGGCGGATCCAGGTCCCCTGCAGCTCTACTGGGGACCTGGATCGCTGTTTTATAATCTGACCTCAATTTGAGGTCAGATTAAAAGAAGACCTCGATTATAAGACGAGGGGGAATTTTCTGAAAAAAAATTCTGAAAAAAACCTTGTCTTATAATCGAGCAAATACGGTAATAATAAATGCCTATACTAACATGCATAGCCCTCTATGCTCCGCCTCATTAACAAGGTATCCAGGGTGCTTTTAAAGTCATCTAAGGAACTTGCCAGAACCATCTATTCAGGCAGTGAATTCCATATCTTTATTGTACTTACTGTAAAAAAAATCACTGCCGCTAAATCTCCTTGTAGATAGAGTTGCCATACCATATAGTCAAAAATCCATCTGTTTTGCATATTTGAGCTCAGAAATATACAATGCTCCACCTACTAACTAGATTTTTGTAGATGCCGAGTGTACAGCTGTATTCTCAGAACTGGGGTGAACATAACATGTGATGCAGTGAATAGCACATGCACAATGAGGATTGTCCCTCTGGTGTACCAAGCTCTTGGCTACGTTGCAAGAGCCAGGATCAGAGACGTACAGAGATCATACAGAATAAACATGCTTTAAAGTGTTTATAATAGACGGCGATATAACGTTTACCCCAGTGGGATAAAAAGCTTTAATGGGCTCTTATTACTTTAATTCTTTCGGCTTCGTCGGTTGCTTGCGAGAGATGGTTTTAAAATCATGTGAGGTAATGACATATTTCGGAAAAGCTCTGCACTGTCCCAGTTTACCAGACGTCCGTCTGTAAGTATTTTAGGGATTTACGGTTATTTAGGATTTTAGCGCCATCTCGTGGTTTGTATTTAAAGGACAGCTGGAGGCAAAAATGATGGTTTAATAGAAAGATTGCATATAGTGCAGTAATTGTAAATGGAAACGCTTTAATGAAATAGTACAAGCAAAGCACTTTATCAAGCCCTCTTTGCTCTGTATAATTCTTTCAGGGGGGCTGACATATTGGATCCGATCTTTGTTCATCTGACCCAAGATTCTAAACAACATGTCAGCCCGCTGATAGAAGCATGCAAGCACAGAGGGTATGGGACACTTCATCATGGCTGCATCCGCTTCACCGCCGGCACTTCACCACACGACAGCTCGTCGCGGGACATTTCATTGCTAAAGGTAAGTTTATTTTAGTATTGGGGTTAAGGGTGGTTAGAAATAGGGTTTAGGGGGTTAGAATTCGTTTTTAGGGTTCGGGGTTAATTTTAGTATTAAGGTTTAGGGAGTTAATTTTAGTATTAGAGTTCGGCGGTTAGTATTAGGGTTTTGGGGGTTAGTATTAGGGTTTAGGGGGTTAGTATTAGGGTTCGGGGGTTAATTTTACTATTGGGGTTAATTTTAGCATTGGGGTTTGGGGTGGGATTCATTTATTAGGGGGGGGGGGTATTTTCTTTTTACTTGTACATTTGTAAGAGCTGACAGTTCAGCGCTGAACTGTCAGCTCTTACATAGCCGCGTCTGCGATGAAACGGCCGCGTTATTCTTCATTGCTGACAGTTCAGCGTTCTAACTGCCGCGCTGAACTGTCAGCGATGAAGCCGTGGCGAAGAAGAGTCCTAGACCCAGCACAGGGGGCTCAATAGGGTACTTTATTTATAACCTTTCATTAAACAATATCTATTTAATTTAATCTACACTGAATGCAATCTTTCTATTAAACCTACCGTAGCAATAAATGGGATAGAAAGGCTATTCACTAATATGATTTGTTTCGCATGCCAGTATTTATATCCAGATTATTATTTTTAAAATGTGAAAAAAAAAAAAAAATATTGGTATTTACAGATGAATAACCTACATAAATCCCATGTTGCAGTCTAATTGGCTGCTAGTTCTAACCCAATCACTGACCAGATAAAGTGCAGTTAGAACAATGGGAGTCTGTCCAGTCATTTTCCAGCACCCTCCCCTGTACTTTTTTTCATTGGCCTCTTGTTTTATTGACAGATCACACTCTAACTTTTGGCTTGGAGGATCCCGGAACACACAAAAAAAGCAGACCGTAAAGGGGGCGGAGTTATTAAACACCATGTGACATAATGCGGTATGGAGTTCCAGTCTACCTGATGGAAGTTCATTTTATCTCTATTAGACTCGATATGTCTGTCAGGCATGTATAAAAAAAACACAGCACACGCGCAGATGGCACCAAATACTGGTGCAATCGGCGTGTGCGCCAATGTATACAGCAGACTCATGGGTTCCTGTGTTATCTACGCCACAGGCGTAGACTTTGGTTGCGTCGGCGCTCGTTGCGCCAACGCAGCCCATGTAAGAAGAAAAATCAGGCACTGAAAAGCACCTGATTTTTGCTGGGGAACCTACGCCAAACTGCAAAGTGTCACAGTTATAAAAAAAAAAGTAAAAAGCGCAATCACCATTATATATACCAAACACGGATTGCGCTTTTTTTTTTTTTTTTTTACAAAACTCCCTACACTTTTTATACATGTCCCCCATAATGCCGTGTTCATAGGCAGTATTAATGCCGCGACTGACCCAAATTTGACGTGACAAAACCCAAAACCAAAAAAATAAATAAGGGACTGTCCTGGCAAATTCAGGAACATTGACAACTATGGAAGCGTTACTGTATACTTTGGTTTAATCGATTCTTAAAGGACAGATAGTCTCTGAATGTCACAGAGGTGAGAGGTCGAAACAGAAGCAATAAATGCATGCGTTATTAAAAATGATCAGATCACCGCCGCCTCTGATAAGTGCAGTTTCAGCCAATCTGTAGTTAAAGAGACGATATCACCTAATCATTGTTTTTACTGTGAATGTAGAGGATAAAAAATGATCTATACATTGTATTAGCAAAACTGAAAGAAAATGCCTAAATTAGGAGAAAAATGGGTTTCAAAATGTGTCTGTGGTCAGTCTCCTGCTTATGACATCACCTGTGGCACAGTATGCAAATGACATTTCCCACTGAAAAGCAGTTCATTTGCATGCCGTGCCACAGGTGATGTCATAAGCAGGGGATGCCACAGACAGTTTTAAAACACATTTTTCTCTCAAGTTGTGCAGATCATTTTATCATCTTTTATTTTTCTTTCCCCAACAATCACAGTACAAACAAATGATTAAGATTCCCTTTACACAAAGCATTTCCAGAATCAGGTCATTGGGCAGCCCAGCACATTCTCAATCTGCAAAGTAATATTGAAAGGAGATCTCTAGAATCAGATCATGTAAATTGCCACAATTTTATTTATGTATAATTTACTAAAAAAAAAAAACACACGCACATATATGTAAACAGATACAAAATTTGACATTTAAAAAGAACCTCGCTTAAAATGGATTGGTTCAATTAAAACAGAGAAAAAAAAAAAAAGGAGTGAAAAATCTAAAAAAAAAACTAAATTAATTATCTAATCCAGGAGTGCAACAGATCAAAAAATAATTAAAGTATCAACATTTTTCAGATCATTAGGTTTTCCAAAGATTAAAGCTTCACTCGTAATATCCCTCTGAATTAGTACAAAGCAAATAAGACAAACAAACAAAACGCAATAATTAAATTGAAGGAAGTTTGAATAAATTCCCATAATGAAAGGGGTGTATATTAAAAAGGCACTCGGGTCACCTTAACGTGATTCATACTGTGCATATAGAGATAAAAAAAAAAATATATACTTTATAAAAAAAAAAAATGACCTAAACATTGCGTTGGTAGCAAATGCATAGATCTAGAGAAAAATGTGTATTCAATGTGTCTGTGGTATCTCTTATTTAAGATAACAATTTAATGCAAATCGCCCATTTCCCACTGAGTCACTTGCATGTGAAACCACAAGATAATGTTATAAACCATCACATTAAAACATTTGTTTTCCTTTTCAATTTATGTACCTGCCTGCAAATCTAATACAAAAGTAGTTTTTTTTTTTTTTGCCATCTCACAGTATAAAACACTGCTTAGGTGACAGAGTCCCTTTAAAACAGGATATTGCCAAAAAGTAGGCAGTTATGCCCTGTTACAAACTTCAAGCCTCCAAAAATGTAAAATATGGAATAAAAATAAAAAAAGTCATGTAAACATTAAAAATATGGATTCTTTGATCAGTATCATGGCTGCTTTTATACCATAACATGTAAGAAATATATTTGCATTTTAATGTCTATTACATGATTTAAAAAAAAATATATCTAACTGGAAAAAAGAAAAAGAAAAAAAAAAGCTTCTGTATTTATAGGAAGCTCGTTTGTAATTTTAAAATCCAAGCTTTGTACTTTCAGAAGTCCTTCTCGTGTAACGGTACTTTAACATGTGAAATTTGAATGTACCATCATTTTATTCCCCTCTTGTGATTGGAGAGCCAGCTGTAAATTTAAAAACAAAAACACTGCCGCTATAAAAGCCAGGTCTAAGGCACTAAAAGGAGCGAGGGTAGAGGGAGGTCTGGAAGGTGGATTTACCCCCCGACTGAACATAGGTGATGTTCATTTCTTTGGGGGTAAGGACTACATAGACAAACCCCCCCATGGTTTCGGCTTCACCCTCGTAGAAGCGTAGGTAGCCGTTTGGGACCTTGTGTTTGTGCCGGCGAGAGTTTTGCATGAAATTCCCAGCACCGCTGAGTATGTATCCAATCCCAGCGTCATCCTGAAGATACTAGAAGAAAAAAAATAAGTAGGAAATTATGGCATTATTTTAGAGTCCATCTCTGTAATGTAAAACTAATGTAAAAAAAAAAATATATATATATATATATATATATATATATATATATATATATATAAAATTTTATTTTCAAAATTTTTTTTTTTTTTACTGTCTTATTGAGATTTTTTTTAACCATTTTTAAAAGAAGGGGGGGGGGAGATGATGGGACATGCCTATGAACGAAGATATTTTACAAATATTCGCAAGATCAGTCTGAACAGCAAACAACATGATCCTTGCAGTAAGGGCTGTAAAGATATGGATATCACTACGTGATGTAGCGCTATCAAAAATCAGTGAGGCATAATGCATAAAACACGGAGGAACCCAATCAGAGCAAAGCTTTGTATACCGCTAGGCCAGATCATTTTCTCTGGCCCAGACAAGGCCCACAAAGATGCCAATGATCCCACGCGTAGACCTACCTGTAGGTTGTGGTCGTGCCCAGACAGGTAGGCGGTGACTTTGTACTTCCTCAGCATGGGCTCCACGTGATGAACCAGGCAGTGGGTGGGCCCGTGCTCTGCAATGGACCACACCGGGTAATGTCCAACAACCAGCAAGTACTGCTCCTTAGAGCGACTCAGCTTGGTCTCCAGCCAGTCGAGCTGATCCCTGGACACCTTCTCGTCTATGGGGCCACCGGGCTGTCCCGTAAGGAAGTCATCGGAATTCCCACACAAAGACACCGTGTCCAGCAGTATGAGCAGCACAGACGTGTTGGTGCCAGGGATGGTGAAGCGAAGGTCATAGTATAACTTTGGGAAGTGCCTGCGTAGAGCCAACAAGAGGTTCGGAAGTTAGAGTGGTCGGAGTGTGTGAAACGCGTTGAATCAGCCTAGTCTCTCTAATTTCCTAATGAACTTTTATGGTACAGCTAAAGGATCGACGCGGGTAGCTGTGGTTTTTTTCTTTAAGAAAGTTGGACCTACGAGTTTGGGACCCTGTCGGATCATGTTAATGATCCAAGTAGCCCTAAAACCCAGGATACTTAGGTGGTCTCGAAGTATGAAAACTGGGCAATGTTTTCATCCCGAAATTTCAGGAGCTGAACTCCTCCGGAGATTGGCTAAAGAAATGTCAGCCTCGGTCCACCCCATAGCCTTCTGGCTTATTTCGGGGCCCATTATTTAAACATTAATACATTATAATATTATATTAGTATATGTGTGTGTTTTCCAAACACGTTTACTTTTATTCTTATACACTTCTCTGTTCAGTTCTCCAGGTAAAAAGCTGGAGAACTGGCTGAAATTTGGCAATTTTCACCGATTTAAGGTCGACTTCTAGGGGGGAGCTATTTGGTAGCTGAGCTGTGGATTTCTCTGTAATACAGATATAGCTCTATCAGGGGGCAGACATGTTTAGAATCTTGGATCAGATGAAGGAAGATCTGACCTGGGATACTAACTAAACTTGTCCCTGAACCTATTTTGTAACTAAGCCGCTAGGTAAAACTAGTGGGACTTTTTTTTTTTTTATTATTATTTTCTTTGAATGAATACGTTTTAAAATAACAGATGATTCCAAAAACAGTAAACCGGTGACATTGTTCTATTATTGCTTAAAGATTTTTCTCTGATTTGGGCTGTACTTTGCCCGACCTCCTTCCTCCTGAGTATCAATGTGACCAGTCACATGATTTGGGATTACACCAGTTTGAGCTGGGACAGGAGTCAGACTGTCACCTTCCAGCTCTCTTGTGCTCTCTCCGGCTAAGAAGGAGGAAGTTTCATCAGGGTGAAAGGTTTTTGAATTGAAAAGCAGTGGAAAAAAAAAAAAAAAAAAAATCGTAATAAATTTTTTATGGGGTTTATAAAAGACCTTTTTCTAAAGGTAATTTTATTTTCAGGTTTCTAAACACGAACCCCATTTATTTGGTGTCTCAGATAGTCAGTCTCCCAGGACATGTCAATCCCAGTCCCAAGATGAAGGCAGAAGGAGAAAATCTTAATTGAAATTGTTTAAGTATTGCCCTTTTTCTTTCTTTTGTTTATGTGTAATGGGCATTTTCATTTACAACTTGGAACAGTATCTTAACTCAATACCAATATACGTTTTTATATACACACACACCTCTTTGGGCTTCATTCGTCACACGTTCCCTAAAAATAATAACCCTGTAGGAGGGTGGATTAAAATTTCTTACAATCATATAATTTACTATAAAAAAAAATTAAAAAAAATCATAAAACCTAATGAAAAATTGAAAACAAAAAACAAAATAACAAAACTTTCTAAATTTGACCTAAAAAATCTTCTACACAATTACAAAATCGGTAAAAAAAGAGTATATAAATATGTTAGGTTTTTGGGTTTTTTTTTCTGGTTTTTTTTGCACGTTATAGGGCAATAACCAAAAGAAGCATTCCCCCCCCCCCCCCACACCATGACCTGTTGACCCCAATCCGATCATCAACTGAACCCTAAACTTAACCCTAATCCAAAGTCTGTCCCTTACTCTAACCCTAAATATTATTGTAACCCTAACCCTACATTTCAACCCTAACTATTGCTTTATTTTTTAGTTGCAATATTGCAGACTGCTGCTAGTGATCATATGTGCCCCAGAGTGTTTTTTTTTTTTTGCTTTTGACCGATGCCTCCACATTCCGGCAACTAGGGTTGCCACCTTTTCTTCAAAAAAATACCGGCCTTGGTACTGTCTCTATAGACTTAACATTGGCCTGATGCCAATTTTTTTTACCGGCCTGCCGGTAAAATACCGGCCAGGTGGCAACCCTACCGGCAACAGGTGCATGCCTTCTTTAACTTCTCGTAGAAAGGGAAAATAAGCAAATTAACTTTTTATGGCTTTCATTCTGCAGAGGTTTTAAACAGATGTTATTGAGTCAACACTCAAACCATAGCAATTTACAGCAATATGAGGAGGTACAACGCTTCAGCTGTCTCTCAAGCCTGTTCCTGTGTGTCAATCATGTAAGATAGGAGGGAGGACGTTTTCCAAATGTGTATGTGAAAAACTAATGTGAACAGTTAGGAAGTTTGACACTGCAGCAGGAGGGAGCGGGCAGACAGGGAGACAGACACAAGATGCCAGCACTGTAGTATAAGAAGGAGCACAGAACATACTGAAGATTGATAGGCAAGCTGTTGGCTCCAGCACATTAGACCAGGATAAAGAGGTGAGCATTTGGGTGGGGAAAATTTTAACTCTTTAACGTGCAAGAAATACTTTTGAATTATAAAACACAGTTCACCGGTAATGAAAATCATATTCTATAAGTTTTACATTTTATGAAAATCGTATACCCATATTGACTGAAAGTAATGGGGAGGGGAGCAGCCAGCTTACCAGCGAGGGGAGACTTTGGAGTAAGCGATCTGAGCCGTGACGTTTCCATGATGATCGTGGTTTCCTGCGATTACATACCAGGGGACATGCTGGAGGGAGTCGGCATTGAACACGGACTCGAATGATGTCTGGTCGTAGAAGGGGGAAGAGTCGGACAATGAGAAATGGTCATTAGAAGGCTGGAATGGAGATTCGTATTTAAAAAGCATTCTCCCCACATCAAGGGGACACTCATTATTCGGGAATGTCATTTAATCTGTGGGGTCTATTCGTCAACACTTCATATCACCGATTTAACTATGCATTGTGCAGGGCCAAACCCGGCGCGTTTCTCCCGCCACGAGAGCTCAGCTGGCCAGGATAACGCAGAGCTCCATCTTTGCAATGTAACTATGCATTGTGCAGGGCCAAACCCGGCGCGTTTCTCCCGCCACGAGAGCTCAGCTGGCCAGGATAACGCAGAGCTCCATCTTTACAATGTAACTATGCATTGTGCAGGGCCAAACCCGGCGCGTTTCTCCCGCCACGAGAGCTCAGATGGCCAGGATAACGCAGAGCTCCATCTTTACAATGCAACTATGCATTGTGCAGGGCCAAACCCGGCGCGTTTCTCCCGCCACGAGAGCTCAGCTGGCCAGGATAACGCAGAGCTCCATCTTTACAATGTAACTATGCATTGTGCAGGGCCAAACACGGCGCGTTTCTCCCGCCACGAGAGCTCAGCTGGCCACGATAACGCAGAGCTCCATCTTTACAATGTAACTATGCATTGTGCAGGGCCAAACCCGGCGCGTTTCTCCCGCCACGAGAGCTAAGCTGGCCAGGATAACGCAGAGCTCCATCTTTACAAAGCAACAATAAATTGTGCAGGGCCAAACCTGGCGCGTTTCTCCCGCCACGAGAGCTCAGCTGGCCAGGATAACGCAGAGCTCCATCTTTACAATGTAACTATGCATTGTGCAGGGCCAACTCTGCTAGCAGGAGGGCCTCACCTGGTTTGTCTCTGCTCAATGTATAGTGAAAGGACATCTGCCAGCACAAAAAGAGACTGTGGACCCTCCCGTTTATGACATCACCTGTGGCACGGTATGCAAATGAACTGGTTTTTCAGTGGGAAATGTGTAGTTGGCATGTGATGTCATAAGCAGGAGACTCCGCAGACAAATTTCAAGACACATTTTTCTCCTGTTGAGCCCTGTTTGTGCTCTATCAGGGGGCAGACATGTTTAGAACCTTGGGTCCGACATTCCGTCACCTGACCCAAGATGGCCACCAGTTAAAAGAGATATACTCTAACATCATTTAATTATTTTTGTTTTTAAGTAATGCTTGAACAGCAGTGAAGTCATATCAAGGCTTCCCTCTGTACCTTCCAGATAAACTTACAGTGAAATATTGTCACCGGCCGCTGCGTTACAGGGCCCAGGCTCGCCGGCCGCTGCGTTACAGGGCCCAGGCTCGCCGGCCGCTGCGTTACAGGGCCCAGGCTCGCCGGCCGCTGTGTTACAGGGCCACATGGTGTAGTAGGGCATGTTTTCACCTTAAACCTGGGATCCGAAACATCTACGACGCCATCGTAGTAGAAGTTATCTCCCACCGACAAGATGAAGTTCGCGCCCCATTTGGCCACCACGTTACCGATCTCTTCTGCAACCAGCGTCTCCTGCTTGGTGTAGTAAGGGGGCAGCGGGAGTCCCCCCCAGTCACCGATAGTTACAAAACGAAGAGATGGGGGAGGTTCCGTCACTGGGTAGCATAATGCTGGCGAGAATACGGTCGATAGGATGGTCAACAGGACAGTGGCCTTCTCCATTTATAACCTGGCAGGGATAAGGTCAGGAGGTAACGTAAGAAGGAGAAGGAAGTGCCGGGCAGTGAAATAGGTAATTGGAGTAACAACTCCATTCAGGGAGGAACTTTAGAAACAGGTCCACCAGCCAGGGGTGTAGCTTGGTTGGTAAATGCTGTGGTTCCAATGCCTGTTCAAACCTTGGGGTAATAAAATGAGGACCATTAAGTTCCAGCTGCAGATTCTGTTAAATCCAAGAGCAAGTACCTCTTTTCCTCCCCGTAGAACAAAAGCCCTATATAAAAACTAGTTATCATTATACGCCCCGCCTTATAAAAGCTCAGGAGAATGGTGCTCCTGTAGCTTCAACCCTGCCTCTGTATTCGTGCCTACCATCTCTTCTGGAAGGCTATACCGTGCATGTACCAATACATACCTACATTAAATAATGTATTTAAAGCACTTTCACCTGTGGGGTGCGCATGCCATATATCTGATGATAAACAAGTGAGAAATGCTGCTGTGTATTAAACAGAAGCAAGTAGATTCAAGCGGATACCTTTATTGGCTAAGAGCGTAGGGTTAGAGTGCAAGCTTTCAAGACCTCTCAGGTCTCTTCATCAGGCATGGTATAACAGGTCTTGAAAAGCTTGCACTCTAAAACCTACTCAGTTACATGGTATAACATGCCTGACGAAGATACCTGAGAGGTCTTGAAAAAGCTTGCACTCTAAAACCTACTCATTACATGGTATAACATATGCCTGATGAAAAGACCTGACAGCTTGCACTCTAAAACCTACTCAGTTACATGGTATAACATGCCTAATGAAGAGACCTGGGGGCTTGCACTTTAAAACCTACTCAGTTACATGGTATAATATGCCTGACGAAGATACCCGAGAGGTCTTGAAAAGCTTGCACTCTAAAACCTACTCAGTTACATGGTATAACATGCCTAATGAAGAGACCTGGGGGCTTGCACTCTAAAACCTACTCAGTTACATGGTATAACATGCCTAATGAAGAGACCTGGGGGCTTGCACTTTAAAACCTACTCAGTTACATGGTATAACATGCCTGATGAAGAGACCTGACAGCTTGCACTCTAACCCTACTCAGTTAGCCAATAAAACTTGAATCTGCTAGTCTCCTGTGTTTCTATGGTTCTAAAACCTCTCACCTGGTGTATTAAACGAACGGCTTGGTAGTTCACGGACTGGAAGGCATTGCTCAGCATAAATGGGATAAATGGTTAAGGAATGTGACACCCTTCCAGAATGGTCACATGACTGCTGACTGTGTGGGGTTTTATCAGACAGTAAAACAAACACAGGTCATGTGACTAAAAGGTCTCTCTAGGTCATCATCACATGTGCTGTGTGTTGGCTCTCTGCTACCTGGTAAACTTGTTGTGCTGGCTGTAGAGTGTGGTGGGGGGATTTGGGGGGGGGTGGGGTAATGAGCATGAGGAGGTTTTTTTTTAGCCATTTATCACTATAAGACTATAATTCTGAACAATATATCACATGATGCTCCAACAGCTGTAGTGCCAAGGTTAGCCGCCATTGCCCTAGGGGATGAGCAGTGATTCCATGGTTTATCACCCCACAGAAAGATAATACCTTATTTGGTTTATTAAGCAGTCTAATATAAGCTAGCATGTAGGACTTCACCTCAAAACTGCTTTATTTAAGTGCTAATCAGCTTATTTAAAGAATAACAGAAGGTTGAACGACAACACAAAACAAGGGCATAGTTGGAACTATCAGCTTTAAAATAATAGTGGAAATCCAGGCCACATCAGTATCAAAAAAAAATAATGAAATGAAATGTACATTAAAAAAACAAACATTTTTTTGCAATACTTTTCTGAGTGAGCCATAGACATGTTTCTGTAAAATGTATACTATTCATCCTTTTTACCCAATGCCGCCCTGAAGTATGTTTCACAGGCATCTCTGAGTAAACCAGGGATGTGGTGGGCACCCTAGCCTAGTGCATATATGTTAGAATGGAATCCATGCATTAATGAGCTGGCTGTGCTACAAGACTGGCTATATGTGTAAGAATGTGTGACTCCAGCAGTGAAGTATGGATTACACTGACCAGCTGTAGGATATACCTCCATGTTGGTGTAGCACTGTGTGTTGTATCCGGGAGGTTGGTATTACCTGTGCTGAGTGTATTATACATTGTAGCTGTAGGATATATACATGTTGGTGTAGCACTGTGGGTTGTATCTGGGAGGTTGGTAATACCTGTGCTGAGTGTATTATACATTGTAGCTGTAGGATATATACATGTTGGTGTAGCACTGTGTGTTGTATCTGGGAGGTTGGTATTACCTGTGCTGAGTGTATTATACATTGTAGCTGTAGGATATATACATATTGGTGTAGCACTGTGTGTTGTATCCGGGAGGTTGGTATTACCTGTGCTGAGTGTATTATACATTGTAGCTGTAGGATATACCTCCATGTTGGTGTAGCACTGTGTGTTGTATCCGGGAGGTTGGTATTACCTGTGCTGAGTGTATTATACATTGTAGCTGTAGGATATACCTCCATGTTGGTGTAGCACTGTGTGTTGTATTCGGGAGGTTGGTATTACCTGTGCCGAGTGTATTATACATTGTAGCTGTAGGATATATACATGTTGGTGTAGCACTGTGTGTTGTATCCGGGAGGTTGGTATTACCTGTGCTGAGTGTATTATACATTGTAGCTGTAGGATATATACATGTTGGTGTAGCACTGTGGGTTGTATCTGGGAGGTTGGTATTACCTGTGCTGAGTGTATTATACATTGTAGCTGTAGGATATATACAGGTTGGTGTAGCACTGTGTGTTGTATCCGGGAGGTTGGTATTACCTGTGCTGAGTGTATTATACATTGTAGCTGTAGGATATACCTCCATGTTGGTGTAGCACTGTGTGTTGTATTCGGGAGGTTGGTATTACCTGTGCCGAGTGTATTATACATTGTAGCTGTAGGATATATACAGGTTGGTGTAGAACTGTGGGTTGTATCTGGGAGGTTGGTATTACCTGTGCTGAGTGTATTATACATTGTAGCTGTAGAATATACCTCCATGTTGGTGTAGCACTGTGTGTTGTATCTGGGAGGTTGGTATTACCTGTGCTGAGTGTATTATACATTGTAGCTGTAGGATATATACAGGTTGGTGTAGCACTGTGTGTTGTATCCGGGAGGTTGGTATTACCTGTGCTGAGTGTATTATACATTGTAGCTGTAGGATATATACAGGTTGGTGTAGCACTGTGGGTTGTATCCGGGAGGTTGGTATTACCTGTGCTAAGTGTATTATACATTGTAGCTGTAGGATATATACATGTTGGTGTAGCACTGTGGGTTGTATCCGGGAGGTTGGTATTACCTGTGCTGAGTGTATTATACATTGGAGCTGTAGGATATATACATGTTGGTGTAGCACTGTGGGTTGTATCCGGGAGGTTGGTATTACCTGTGCTGAGTGTATTATACATTGGAGCTGTAGGATATATACATGTTGGTGTAGCACTGTGTGTTGTATCCGGGAGGTTGGTATTACCTGTGCTGAGTGTATTATACATTGTAGCTGTAGGATATATACATGTTGGTGTAGCACTGTGTGTTGTATCCGGGAGGTTGGTATTACCTGTGCTGAGTGTATTATACATTGTAGCTGTAGGATATATACATGTTGGTGTAGCACTGTGTGTTGTATCCGGGAGGTTGGTATTACCTGTGCTGAGTGTATTATACATTGTAGCTGTAGGATATATACATGTTGGTGTAGCACTGTGGGTTGTATACGGGAGGTTGGTATTACCTGTGCTGAGTGTATTATACATTGTAGCTGTAGGATATATACATGTTGGTGTAGCACTGTGGGTTGTATCCGGGAGGTTGGTATTACCTGTGCTGAGTGTATTATACATTGTAGCTGTAGGATATATACATGTTGGTGTAGCACTGTGTGTTGTATCCGGGAGGTTGGTATTACCTGTGCTGAGTGTATTATACACTGTAGCTGTAGGATATATACATGTTGGTGTAGCACTGTGTGTTGTATCCGGGAGGTTGGTATTACCTGTGCTGAGTGTATTATACATTGTAGCTGTAGGATATATACATGTTGGTGTAGCACTGTGTGTTGTATCTGGGAGGTTGGTATTACCTGTGCTGAGTGTATTATACATTGTAGCTGTAGGATATATACATGTTGGTGTAGCACTGTGTGTTGTATCTGAGGTTGGTATTACCTGTGCTGAGTGTATTATACATTGTAGCTGTAGGATATATCCATGTTGGTGTAGCACTGTGTGTTGTATCTGGGAGGTAGGTATTACCTGTGCTGAGTGTATTATTCATTGTAGCTGTAGGATATACCTCCATGTTGGTGTAGCACTGTGTGTTATATCCGGGAGGTTGGTATTACCTGTGCTGAGTGTATTATACATTGTAGCTGTAGGATATATACATGTTGGTGTAGCACTGTGGGTTGTATCTGGGAGGTAGGTATTACCTGTGCTGAGTGTATTATACATTGTAGCTGTAGGATATACCTCCATGTTGGTGTAGCACTGTGTGTTGTATCCGGGAGGTTGGTATTACCTGTGCTGAGTGTATTATACATTGTAGCTGTAGGATATATACATGTTGGTGTAGCACTGTGGGTTGTATCTGGGAGGTAGGTATTACCTGTGCTGAGTGTATTATACATTGTAGCTGTAGGATATATACATGTTGGTGTAGCACTGTGGGTTGCAGGAAACATTATTACATATGGAAGGTTTAGCACATCACCAGCTTATCTATGGTCTGCACAAGTAACATAATGTAACAGTAACAGTTAACCCATTTCATTTTTATGGGAGATTGAGGTGGGGGAGTCCAGTGGGCAGCTGTGGGGGGTGCAGACAGTGGGGGAGGAGTGTGAGCAGTGCAGTGGGTAGGTGTGCAGTGGGTAGCTGTGAGGAGTGCAGTGGTTAGCTGTGAGGAGTGCAGTGGTTAGCTGTGAGGAGTGCAGTGGTTAGCTGTGAGGAGTGCAGTGGTTAGCTGTGAGGAGTGCAGTGGTTAGCTGTGAGGAGTGCAGTGGTTAGCTGTGAGGAGTGCAGTGGTTAGCTGTGAGGAGTGCAGTGGTTAGCTGTGAGGAGTGCAGTGGTTAGCTGTGAGGAGTGTAGTGGTTAGCTGTGAGGAGTGCAGTGGTTAGCTGTGAGGAGTGCAGTGGTTAGCTGTGAGGAGTGCAGTGGTTAGCTGTGAGGAGTGTAGTGGGTAGCTGTGCAATGGGTAGCTGTGAGGAGTGCAGTGGGGAGCTGTGCAGAGCTGCAGTGGGGAGCTGTGCAGAGCTGCAGTGGGGAGCTGTGCAGAGCTGCAGTGGGGAGCTATGAGGAGTGCAGTGGGGAGCTGTACATAGTTGTAATACATAGTTGTAGTAGGCAGTGTATAGTTGTTGGGAGTATGATGCTAGGTGTAGCAGTCTTACATTGTAAGGCTGTAAGTAAGATTGGGGGAGGGGGAATCTCTTACCTTGCAGCAGGCGACCTCCTCTGTCCCTTGTCCTCTTCCCACTGAACCTTGCTGCCTCTAAAAACCCAACACAATGCCTGACCCCCACACCCCTGCTCTCAGATTACTCAGCCTTACTCAAGCTGACACCACTACTTCCTGAAGGCAACACCACAGGTCTCAGGGCAGAAACACAAACAAACAAAACAAGTTTCAACTCCACCA
Source organism: Pelodytes ibericus (assembly GCA_036172795.1). Lineage (NCBI taxonomy): Eukaryota > Metazoa > Chordata > Amphibia > Anura > Pelodytidae > Pelodytes > Pelodytes ibericus. Next base: position 212,655,169 of record CM069858.1, on the reverse strand, counting down.
ATCAAGACCACAAGCCAAACTTCCCTCTGCCTGCAAAGGATTCTGGGTAGAACCTTCACACTGCGCAAACACTGACCATTCTACACAAACACAGCAGGGCAATGGGTATAAAGCCCTAATCACAGGATATATTATCTTCATAATAACACTTTATTTTCACATGCATTTATTCACCTAAACAGTGGTTTAAATACATTATATATATATATATATATATATATATATATATATATATATATATATATAATGTTAATTACATGTAATATATACATGGTGTGCAAGTTGTATTGAAAAAGCATTTTCTTAAATAACTATATTAAAATATAGACACATCTTGTTATTACATTGATGAGTTATATGATCATCTAAAATATGTTTATGTTTTTTTTTTATTTTTTATTACACTTTCTGTATTTTCAGTTTTGTTATATTGCTCCTTATATAGTCCTACTTGGACTCCAGAGAAATCTCGAATAAAGAGAGAATGGCAGGGAATTGAGACGGGAATGTCAAGCTCTAGGCCAAAGTAGCCGAGTTGGCTGAATGGGGAGAATTTTTCACACTCACCTACTTTGGCCTTAAGTTTGAAATTCCCGTCTCAATTCCCTGCCATTCTCTCTTTAATGAGTAGACCCTTCAATGTCTTCTTAATAGTAATAATAGAAATAAAGATGGATATTTAGGGGGGGGGGGGGGAGGTCTAAAAGAGGTGCAGTCACCATAGAAACCAGTAGTACATTCCGGCTGTTTAGACTATTTTTACACTTGAGTTTTATAATTAACCCCCAAAACTATTTCACCAAGTATTGGTACATTAAGATCCTCCCTATAGCCTGAGAACGTTGCAATTAATGTGCAGTCTTAAATTAGAGGGGCAATGATTTAAAAGTAATATCAGGATGTATTACTTTACTGAGAGGGTAGTGGATGCATGGAATAGCCTTCCAGCGGAAGTGGTAGAGGTTAATACAGTGAAGGAGTTTAAGCATGCGTGGGATAGGTATAAGGCTATCCTAGATATAAGACAAGGCCAGGGACTAATGAAAGTATTACTTTACTGAGAGGGTAGTGGATGTATGGAATAGCCTTCCAGCAGAAGTGGTAGAGGTTAATACAGTGAAGGAGTTTAAGCATGCGTGGGATAGGTATAAGGCTATCCTAGATATAAGATAAGGCCAGGGACTAATGAAAGTATTACTTTACTGAGAGGGTAGTGGATGTATGGAATAGTCTCCCAGTAGAAGTGGTAGAGGTTAATACAGTGAAGGAGTTTAAGCATGCATGGGATAGGTATAAGGCTATCCTAGATATAAGATAAGGCCAGGGACTAATGAAAGTATTACTTTACTGAGAGGGTAGTGGATATATGGAATAGCCTTCCAGTAGAAGTGGTAGAGGTAAACACAGTGAAAGAGTTTAAGCATGCATGGGATAGACACAAGGCTATCCTAGATATAAGATAAGGCCAGGGACTAATGAAAGTATTATTTTACTGAGAGGGTAGTGGATGTATGGAATAGTCTTCCAGTAGAAGTGGTAGAGGTTAATACAGTGAAGGAGTTTAAGCATGCATGGGATAGGTATAAGGCTATCCTAGATATAAGATAGGGAACTGGGGGACTAATAAAAATATTACATTACTGAGAGGGTAGTGGATGTATGGAATAGCCTTCCAGTAGAAGTGGTAGAGGTTAATACAGTGAAGGAGTTTAAGCATGCGTGGGATAGGTATAAGGCTATCCTAGATATAAGATAAGGCCAGGGACTAATGAAAGGATTACATTACTGAGAGGGTAGTGGATGTATGGAATAGCCTTCCAGCGGAAGTGGTAGAAGGAAACACAGTGAAGGAGTTTAAGCATGTGTGGGATAGGCACGCGGCTATCCTAGATATAATATAGGGTACTGGGGACAATGTATTTAGAACATTGGGGAGACTAGATGGGCCGAATATGTTTCTATTAGCCCATTTAATGGTTCTCATTTTAGCTACATCAGCAGGATGAAGTGCAGTGCCAGCCTTGCCAGGAATGGATAGTTGGCGCAGGAGTCCGCTGAGCTATCTCACCTGGTAAAACATCCAGGGCTTGGTTCATGAATGAATGGAATTGACAAGGGAAATTCAAACGCAAGGTCAAAGTTCGCGAGTGGGAAAAAAATCTCCATCATTATTGCTCTTTTATGGTCTTAAGTTTGAAATTCCTTTCTCAGTCCCCCTCTGTCCTGAATAAAACTCTTAGAAAGAAATGAACATGGATTAAGGAGGGCCAGGACGGCTAATGGCTGGGGTCTATTCAAGGTGAGATGCAGGTGAACATTCCATCTCACCAGTTTATCTATACATGGTGCAGGGACATTGCTGGCTAGTGTCCCCCCCTCACTGAGCACACTCTCCAGGTTTGTCCCTGCACAATGTATAGATAAACTGGTGAGATGAAATGTTCCTCTCACCTGCAGCCCACCTTTTAGTGAATAGCCCCCTCTGATATTAAAGCAATAACCTGCACCCTTGAAGAAAGGTTAGCAGGATAAGGCAATGTTTGCATTCCAAGACATACCAGGGCAGACATAGGATCTCTTTACTGCTCCATATACAGAGAGTAAGAGGGAGGTCAGGGCGGGGGTGCAAACAAGGGGACTGGACTTTGGGCAGGTGCATCAAGTGTCCTCACTATTCCCCATCACTGAATCTGCTGTCAGGGAGAGGGGGGTTTATGGGCAAATGAGCGACCATTCCTTTACATTTCCATCTAGACTATATCCTCCTGTATGTAGTACTTAAAGGGACTGGATCACCTAAACATTGTTTTTACTTTCAATGTAGAGCATTAAAACATGATTGAGAATAATCTATACATTGTATTGGCACAACTGCAAGCAAATGCCTAAATTAGGAGAAAAATGTGTCTGTGGTCAGTCTCCTGCTTATGACATCACCTGTGGCACGGTACGCAAATTACACATTTTAAATTGAAAAGCAGTTCATTTGTATAACGTGTCACAGGTGATGCTTAGTTGCTAATTAATTAATCATGGTAGGTCCAATGAGATCTCCACCCTGATTAATTAATTGGATTGTGTCTGTGCGTATATCCATCCTACATACTGCCGGGCTGCACTTTGCATGATCTTTCTGCAGCATGTGGAACCAATATGTGTCCCTGGAAACATGGCCGATGTTGGCAACTCTGGGTGATGCATACCTAACAACTTTGACCCCTGGCAAATCAGGATATCGGGGGCGGAGTCTGAGGAGGGGTGGGATACAGGGGGCGGAGTCTGGATGTGGGTGTCAGTGCTACCGCTCATGTGCGGTAACACTGTCAGCCATTTTTGATCCTGGCATTTGAAGCCAGGGTTGCTACTGCGAATGTGCACAATGCTGCGCATACCCAGTAAGCAATCTCTGGTGTCCGGGACACCGGAGAATGTGATCAGGACCGGGGGATTGTGGTCCTGAGTCCCGCTGTCCCTCTCAGCTCTACCTCTGTACGAAAAGCAGGACAAAGGTAGAGCGCGGCAGGATAGCGGGACATACCTCCCAAATCGTGACTATCCCACGCAATGCGGGACAGTTGGGAGGTATGGTGATGGCATAAACAGTAGACACAAACACTAAAATTTTAAATTCTCACAATAGAGGGTTTAATGGGTTGATATATCTGATCTGAGTGCACTCACACTGGAACCAGCCCAAGTTATTATCTTTTTCCTTAATATTTTTTTTATCAATAGTTTCTTGTATTTTAGAATTTCACATAGAAAATAGATAACATACACAGGGCCTGCCTTAAATGTTCAGCCCCCCCCCCCCCTCTCTCTCGCCTCATGCCTGTCTCTCTCGCCTCATGTCTGTCTCTTTCCTCTCCCTTCCCTTGTCTGTCTTTTTCCTCTCCCATCCCATGTATGTCTCTCTCCACTCCCATCCCATGTATGTCTCTCTCCACTCCCATCCCATGTATGTCTCTCCTCCCCCCATACATTTTCTCTCTCTCCCCACCCCATATCTGTTCTCTCTCACCCCCATATCTGTTCTTTCTCTCCCCCTCATCTGTTCTTTCTCCCCCATCATACCTGTTCCCCCCCCCCCCCCTCCCTTCTTGCTTGAAGTTGCTACTTTACTAGTGAGCAGATGGGGGGGACCCATAAGAACGTCATATTTCCTATGAACTGAATCATCACTACGCGCGGGGAGAGCGAGCAGCGCTTACTGAGCTGTGCAGAGCTCATGCTGCGCGCTGCTCCCCAGTGACACCCCTGAGGCCGGCCCTGAACATACAGAGATAATGTTTACTTGGAATAGTATGGAGTGTGGGTAAAACAGTACTGCTTATTATCCAGTATAAATGCAGGGTGGTCCAACCCTGAGTACTGTCCTGGGACCCTAGGAAGGTAAAAACGAATAAACAGACAGTTATAACTGAATAATATTGTGGTTTGTTCTTACCGTTTTCTAACATCCCAATATCCCATATGTATAAACATTGAAGCCTCGTGCAGCAAGGACAGATGTCATGACCCAAGCACACTGCAGTCCCACCTCTCACTCAGTGTAGCTCTACATAAGTACTGAAAAGGATGTGGTCACTTTTATCCCACCGATTAATGATGTTGCGTGTGCAAATTGGCATGTCCTTGGTGAGCAATGTGGGTGCTGGGTATTGTTGCCACCTGGCCATTATTTTACCGGCAGGCCGGCATAAAATTGGCATCAGGCCAATGTTAAGTCTATGGAGAAAGTACCAAGGCCGGTATTTTTCTGAAGAAAAGGTGGCAACCCTAATGCTGGGACATGTGCAATGTGTGTGCTAGGGGCATGTCCAGGGTGTGCAAGGTGGGTGCTAGGGGGATGTCCAGGGTGTGCAAGGTGGGTGCTAGGGGCATGTCCTGGGTGTGCAATGTGGGTGCTAGGTGCATGTCCAGGGTGTGCAAGGTGGGTGCTAGGGGCATGTCCTGGGTGTGCAATGTGGGTGCTAGGGGCATGTCCAGGGTGTGCAAGGTGGGTGCTAGGGGCATGTCCTGGGTGTGCAATGTGGGTGCTAGGGGCATGTCCAGGGTGTGCAAGGTGGGTGCTAGGGGCATTTGCAAGGTGGGTGCTAGGGGCATGTCCTGGGTGTGCAATGTGGCTGCTAGGGGCATGTCCTGGGTGTGCAATGTTGGTGCTAGGGGCATGTCCTGGGTGTGCAATGTGGGTGCTAGGGGCATGTCCAGGGTGTGCAAGGTGGGTGCTAGGGGCATGTCCAGGGTGTGCAAGGTGGGTGCTAGGGGCATGTCCAGGGTGTGCAAGGTGGGTGCTAGGGGCATGTCCAGGGTGTGCAAGGTGGGTGCTAGGGGCATGTCCTGGGTGTGCAATGTGGGTGCTAGGGGCATGTCCAGGGTGTGCAAGGTGGGTGCTAGGGGCATGTGCAAGGTGGGTGCTAGGGGCATGTCCTGGGTGTGCAATGTGGGTGCTAGGGGCATGTCCTGGGTGTGCAATGTTGGTGCTAGGGGCATGTCCTGGGTGTGCAATGTGGGTGCTAGGGGCATGTCCAGGGTGTGCAAGGTGGGTGCTAGGGGCATGTCCTGGGTGTGCAATGTGGGTGCTAGGGGTATGTCCTGGGTGTGCAATGTGGTTGCTATGGGGCATGTCCAGGGTGTGCAAGGTGGGTGCTAGGGGCATGTCCTGGGTGTGCAATGTGGGTTCTAGGGGCATGTCCAGGGTGCTAGGGGCATGTCCTGGGTGTGCAATGTGGGTGCTAGGGGCATGTCCTGGGCGTGCAATGTGGGTGCTAGGGGCATGTCCAGGGTGTGCAATGTGGGTGCTGGGGCATGTGCAGGGTGTGCAATGTGGGTGCTAGGGGCATGTCCGGGGTGTGAAAGGTGGTGCTGTGGGGGCAATAATGAAAGTAGTACAGGAGAAATGAAGTGGGAGAGAGTGCCCAGATAGGGTTGCCACCTTTTCCTAAAAAAAAATACCGGCCTTGGTACTCTCTCCATAGACTTAACATTGGCCAGATGCCAATTTTTTACCGGCCTGCCACTAAAATACCAGCCAGTTGGCAACCCTAGGCCCAGACCATTTGTTCTTTAACGGGTCCCACAGTTTCTGACGGTGGCCCAGTCGCCCCAAATGGTTTCTCTCAGGAAGCCTATTAGTAAGACTGATTATTTGCAGAGCTTGTAGTGCTGTAATTTCATCCAGCTGATTGAATAATAAATAATAATATATAGCGATGTTTCCTCAGCCAGTGACTCATAAAAACAGTTTATGATTTTGTACATTGTCATGCTAAAGCCAGGGTTGTAAATCTGTAACTTTTTAGTCTCTTGCCAGCGTCCATCTTTGCGGAACGTCTCGGGTTACTGAGGCCTGTCACACGCAGAGTTTATTTCTAGATAAGAAGCAACGCTATCACTTTCACCTGTTCTTTCTGGTACTCTTGATGGTCAGATTATTTCTCAGAAGGTGCATTCACTCACCCCTCTTTTCCATACTTTGTCTTCTTTCACTAAAGCATTTCTATTTAAAAAACACGTGATCCAATCTTTCAGCTTCTACCGACATTTGTTCTTTTAAATTCTGTCACTGTATAATCCGCCAGCATGTCTTTAGAAGTGAAACGCGTCAGGCACTTTATCTACTCATCTCCCTCATAATTATTATTATATTATACCTCCAGTCACAGTATCAACATAGTTTATATATATATATATATATATATATATATATATATATATATATATATATAGCGGAGCAGAGGCAAGCAAGGAATACTTGAAGCTGGGGTAAAGCCCAAATATTATATTAATAAACAGACCCAGTTTTATCTTCTAAAGCAAGATAAAAAAAAAAAAAGATAATTTAAAATAGTTTCAGTTGTTGGCATTACTTCATCTTTAAGAGCAGCACATCAACCGTGCCTTGGTGCCCAACGCATTTCAACATGTGTGAAATACCATCTATAATTTGTATAGATTTGGGGAATGCTTTAAATATGCCCAGTTTATGACATCACCTTGTGGCTTCATACTAGGGTGGCCACCCAGCAGGTATGTTACCAGCAAGGCCGGTAAAAAAAATAAATAAATGGTTAAGTCAATGTTAAGTCTATGGAGACAATAGCAAGGCCGGTATTTTTTGGGTGGAAAAGGCTGCAGCCCTACTTCATATGCAAATGACACATTTCCCGCTGAAAGTAGTTCATTTGCATATCGAGCCACATGTGATGTCATAAAAAGGAGACGCCACAGACCTTTTTTTAGAACCAGGTCAGATCATGGCTCACCTTGCAGGAGAGACAGCAATAAACCCAGAGGCTTAGACCAGCCATGTACATGTGGAGGCAACCAGAACCACTGACACCTTTCGTACACCGTTTTCAACACACATATGATCTGATTTTGCTGCAGGACAACCTCAGCCAACTGTGGATAAATGGGATCCTTCATAGTCAGTGATGAGGCATCTCCTGGACAATCGCATTACAGTTTGGGTGCTAGAACAGGAGTGGACCACTTCACCAGAAATGTATGTGTGCCACAGACTCTGCAGCAATACAACACATACATACACAGCCACAAACAAATACACACACAGAGTCACACTTACACACACACACACAGTCACACTTACAAACATACACATACACAGAATCACAGTCCTGATGGGACTGCTACTCAGTTCCCCGGGAAACAGGCAAAGCCTAGGTGGGAGGGGGCATGTATGAGTGAGGGGTGTGAGTGGCACCTATGACAGTGCTGGTGGGGGAGTGGCTGTGGGTTGGGGTATTTAAGGACCCCTCCATCTTGGAGTCAGCAGCCATTTTAATTTCAAACGGACACAGCAGGAAAAATCTCCCGCCCACCCTCCCTATTGTTTATATTGTATTATTGATTTTGTATTAACACCCTTTCTCTGTCACAGCAGGCGGGGTGGTCCTTGCCAATACTGTTATGAATGGAGGATCGAGTCAAAGGATGGATAGGGTGGACCCTCTCCTAACCTCTCAAATATTAGAAGGATGGCTAATGGTCGTGCCCACCGAGCTAACTGTCGGCTGGTGGTTAGCATTAGGTTTGGAATAATGATGGAATTAGTATGGACGAGGGGAGAGGGGTGTCTCTTCTAGGGACTCCAGTTTAAAGGATGGTGATTTAATGTTTACAATTGGCAAGGACTATTTGGAGCTGTATGTTAATTATGTTTTGGTGTGTTATTAAAGTATTTATATTTTACAGAGTTAATAATTTATAAGAAATAGATGAAAAAGTGGAGAAGGTTTGGCATACAGTTCCTCTTGGTTTGTAAATAAAGAAAGCTGTGGCCTATTTAACTCCATACATGTCTCGTGTCATTATTGGGAGAGGGTATGGGGTTTATAAATAAGTAAGGAACATTCCCCTTTACATCATACATGCGCAAGTAGTGGTGCGTTTTTAAAAAACAATCTTCCCTCCCTCTGACCCGTGCGCACGACGTCACGTGCAGGGTATAGGAGGGACATGACCTAGGTTATCAGCAGCATTCTGTTGGGGGAACTTAGCTCCCCCGACGCTGCTCTTACTTACACGTGCAGTTGGAGGTGCGGTTACTGCTGCTCCTCTCACGCGGGCCGCACCTCCATGTGGGCTGCCCCTTCCATAGTGGAAGGGAGAGAGAAATGATGCAAAAACCCCCACCGTACCCAAGAATAAATAACCAGATACACGTTTCATCTTTATTCAGTTTTCTTTTCTTTTTTAAATGGTTTATCTGAGGCTAACTTTTCACCTGCTTCTAAGCTGAAGGCATGCACTTTTGGTCTAATCACCCTCGTCCTATGAACTCACCAGACCCCTGTGTCATAAAGCCCCCTAAAGCACACGCTGCTTACTGATAAGCAGGGGCGTTGCTAGGTCTCCAAAAGGTCCGGGGCTGGAGCCCGTGAGAGATTTGATAGAAGTGGAGTAAATAAGATCACATGGTTAGGCAGCATACAGACTGATATAATTGACACCAATGAGCAATATGTATATATGGGTATATATCAGGGCTCAACAAATCCTGAGCACCAGGAAATTATACCTGGCGCCTGGTTATTGTTGTCCCTGCATGGTGCCCTCGCCGCTGGGATCATTCTATTTATCCAGCGGAGCGCGGGGGAGCAGTGTGTGCACCGGCTGCACAGTCCTCCTGCTCCATCCCCACATATAACATACTATAGTGTCCGAGCGCTGAGTGTGCTCAGCAGGGCTAGAAACAAGGGCACAGACCAGGCTAGAATGAGGTATAGCAGCCAGGAGGGGGACATATTGATACATGCACTTTTTATATCATAAACAACAACAACATTTCTGACTTGTGTGTAAGTGTATGTGACTGACAGTGTGTGTGTGTATGTCTGACTGCATGTGTGTGTGTGACTGATTGTGTGTTTATGTGACTGACTGTGTGTGTCTGCCTGTGATCGACTGTATGTGTCTGTGACTGACTGTATGTGTGTGTCTTTCTGTTACTGACTATATGTGTGTGTGTCTGTCTGTGACTGACTGTGTGTGTGACTGACTGTATGTCTGCCTGTGACCGACTGTTTGTGTGTATCTGTCTGTATGTGTGTGTGTGTGAATGTGTCTACCTTCACAGCAATAAAAGTCACAGTAATGTGCAGTGTGTGAGTGTATCACACACTCATGCTGCACATTACTGTACCACAATACACAATAAGACTCGCAGCACACACAAAAACTCACATTACTCAAAGTTACACTTATACACAACCATACACAGCCACAAATACACACACATGCAGCCACACATACACACACATTCACACTTGCACAGTCACACATACATACACATACCCTTACACACAGAGACACACAATCCCACTTACAAAAAAATGCAAGTGGTGGGGCATGTAATGGGTGTGCAATGTGGGTGATGGGGCATGTCCTGAGTGTGCAACGTGGGTGATGGGGCATGTCCTGGGTGTGCAATGTGGGTGATGGGGCATGGGGGGGGGGGTTCCTGAATTTAATCTGCCAAGGGCAGCACAATACCAAGATACACCACTGAAAAACGGCCTAGATGCCAATAAGCAGTCTCCCAGTCCTCCCTGCCGCCCACCCATTATAACACCGGGGCTGGGAGCCTGGCTTGTATTTAACCTTTTGTTAAACACAAAAAGTTCCCTGTAAAATAATATATCACCGATGCCCTGGATCCTCGCCTTCTGACCCAGGCAAATGGGGGTGATCCTGTTAGAGTTCGTAGGTCGGGATTAGTCCTAATCTTGACCGCCAATCTCGAATTTTAGTGAATAGACCCCCCCAGTATGGGAATTCTGCCCTAGTGACTTACCCGGGCCTAATGTGGACTTATCATCAAAATTCATTAGTGTCACTTAGCGAATGCTACGATCTGTACAACGAATAACCACAAACACGATTACATGATGAGCTTCACTGTGAAAGATAAGCAGGGTGTTGACTAATACAAAGCTATTTAAGTAGAAAAAAAACAACATGTAATGTTTAAAGGAAAACGAAACTGTTTTTTTTTTTTTTGACTCAGTGTTTTGCAACAGAGTCAATAATTAACTTAATTGCACTTATTATTTTTTTGGGGGGGGGGGGGGGGGGGGGATTACTTTGTACTTTATTTCATATAGACCAGCGGTGGCGAACCTATGGCATGATGAGCCCTCAGATGTGGCACACAGTCAGGTTCAACTCCGCTCCGAGAGGAGCAGGCATTAGTGGGTAAAAGACGGGCACATCGGATTTCCAATGTCCTGCATGATCTCTGTGTGCGTGGAGCGCGAGCAGCACTTACCGAGCTCTGTGTGTTTTAGAGGGGGAGAGAACAGAAATGGGGGATAGTACAGAGGAAGAGGGGGAGAGAACAGAGATGGGGGTAGGAGGGGGAGAGAACAGAAATGGGGGATAGTACAGAGGAAGAGAGAACAGAAATGGGGGTAGGAGGGGGAGAGAACAGAAATGGGGGATAGTACAGAGGAAGAGGGGGAGAGAACAGAAATGGGGGATAGTACAGAGGAAGAGGGGGAGAGAACAGAGAGGGGGGATAGTACAGAGGAAGAGGGGGAGAGAACAGAGATGGGGGAGAGTACAGAGGAAGAGGGGGAGAGAACAGAAATGGGGGATAGTACAGAGGAAGAGGGGGAGAGAACAGAGATGGGGGTAGGAGAGGGAGAGAACAGAAATGGGGGAGAGTACAGAGGAAGAGAGAACAGAGATGGGGGTAGGAGAGGGAGAGAACAGAAATGGGGGATAGTACAGAGGAAGAGGGGGAGAGAACAGACGTGGGGGTAGGAGGGGGAGAGAACAGAAATGGGGGATAGTACAGAGGAAGAGAGAACAGAGATGGGGGTAGGAGAGGGAGAGAACAGAAATGGGGGATAGTACAGAGGAAGAGGGGGAGAGAACAGAGATGGGGGTAGGAGGGGGAGAGAACAGAAATGGGGGAGAGTACAGAGGAAGAGGGGGAGAGAACAGAGATGGGGGTAGGAGGGGGAGAGAACAGAAATGAGGGAGAGTACAGAGGAAGAGGGGGAGAGAACAGAGATGGGGGTAGGAGGGGGAGAGAACAGAAATGGGGGAGAGTACAGAGGAAGAGGGGGAGAGAACAGAGATGGGGGTAGGAGGGGGAGAGAACAGAAATGGGGGAGAGTACAGAGGAAGAGGGGGAGAGAACAGACGTGGGGGTAGGAGGGGGAGAGAACAGAAATGGGGGAGAGTACAGAGGAAGAGGGGGAGAGAACAGAGATGGGGGTAGGAGAGGGAGAGAACAGAAATGGGGGAGAGTACAGAGGAAGAGGGGGAAAGAACAGACGAGGGGGAGAGAACAGAAATGGGGGAGAGTACAGAGGAAGAGAGAACAGAGATGCGAGTAGGAGGGGTAGAGAACAGAAATAGGGGAGAGTACAGAGGAAGAGGGGGAAAGAACAGAGATGGGGGTAGGAGGGGGAGAGAACAGAAATGGGGGAGAGTACAGAGGAAGAGGGGGAGAGAACAAAGATGGGGGTAGGAGGGGGAGAGAACAGAAATGGTGGAGAGTACAGAGGAAACAGGGGAGAGAACAGAAATGAGGGTAGAAGGGAGAGAGAACAGAAATGAGGGTAGAGATTTGGGGAGGGGAAAGACATATGGGGAGGGAAAGAGATATGGGGAGAGGAAGAGTCATTGGATTGTGTGCGGCTGGGGGTGGGGTGGGGGGGGGGGAGGCGGGGCACCTTTGCCTGTGTAGTAAAAAATCCTTCCACCGGCCCTGAGTATAAGTGTGTGAGTGTGTGTAGGAGTATGTTGATGTGTATGACTTATATGAGTATAAGTATGTGTGTATGTGTATGAGTGAGCATGTGTGTGTGCGAGTATAAGTGTGTGTCTGAATATAAGTATATGAGTGTGTGTGTCCATGTGTGTGTATGTGTATATTGTGTTGGCTCTTTGAAGTCTGCAAATCAGTTTCGGACAAAAATTGGGCACTTGAGCCCAAAAATGTCTGCCATCTCTAATATAGAGAGTCCCCAGCCCCTCTCTGAATGACATAAAGTACAAAGTAAGCCCCACCCCATAAATAAATACATAGAGTTCAATTAAGTTAATTATTGACTTTGTGTTATTGTTTTGCTGTCCATTAGGAGATTACCTCACAGCCATGACGGAGGCAAAGTCTAAAGGGTCTATTCAATAAAGAGAGAATTGCAAGGAACTGAGAGGGGAATTTCAAACTTACAGGATAACTGTCTGAAAGTGTAGGTATTTTAAACAGAAATTCTTTAATGAAAGAATATAAATAAAGCACCTTGCTGAGCCCCAGGGCCGCCATCAGGGTGGGCAAACGGGGCATATGCCCAGGGCCCACTCACTCCTGGGGCCCAAGGCAGCTGCCCCCTGGGCCCCCACTGCCCGTGTGCCTGTCTCACATGGAGACTCCCTCCTCCCGGCTAGCGCTAGCCACACCTCTAGGTGGAGGGATCAGGGAGAGAGCTCCCTTCTACCCGACCTTCGTGACCACGTGAGACAGTCACACGGGCAGAGAACACCGCCAGAAACGTCCTCCTCCCGGCAAATTAAATTAACTAAGCAGGGAGGAGGACCAATAGTAAAACTTTTTTTTATTATTATAGTTAGGGTTGCCACCTTTTCCACAAAAAAATACCAGCCTTGCTAGTGCCTCCATAGACTTACAGAATTATAGTGTGTGTAAGTGTGTGTGTCAATGTATGTGGGTGTGTCAATATGTGTGTATTTCTCTGTCTGTGTTATTGTGTGTATTTCTCTGTGTGTGAGTCAATGTGTTTGTTACTGTCTGTAAGTGTGACTGTGTGTCTAAGTATGTAAGTGTGTCTGTAAGTGTATATATATATATATATATATATATATGTGTGTGTGTGTATTTCTGTGTGTGTATAAGGTTGTCTCTGTATGTGTGTGTGTATAATGATGACTAAGTGTGTGTCTGTGTAAGTGTGTGTGTGACAGTGTGTATAAGGGTGTCTCTGTAAGTGTATGTATGTGTGTGTGCATGTGTATTGATGACTAAGTGGGTGTCTGTGTAAGTGTGACTGTGTGTATTTATACGTGAGTGTGTAAGTGTGACTGTGTGTATTTATGCATGAGTGTGTAAGTGTGACTGTGTATTTATGCGTGAGTGTGTAAGTGTGCCTGTGTGTATTTATGCATGAGTGTGTAAGTGTGACTGTGTGTATTTATGCATGAGTGTGTAAGTGTGCCTGTGTGTATTTATGCATGAGTGTGTAAGTGTGCCTGTGTGTATTTATGCATGAGTGTGTAAGTGTGACTGTGTGTATTTATGCGTGAGTGTGTAAGTGTGACTGTGTATTTATGCGTGAGTGTGTAAGTGTGCCTGTGTGTATTTATGCATGAGTGTGTAAGTGTGACTGTGTGTATTTATGCATGAGTGTGTAAGTGTGACTGTGTATTTATGCGTGAGTGTGTAAGTGTGCCTGTGTGTATTTATGCATGAGTGTGTAAGTGTGACTGTGTGTAGAGACAGTAAACCAAAAAACTAAATTCACATAATCACAATTCACAGAAGTCACCTGACAGCCGCTTCCTCCTTCACGGAGCTCGGGCTCAGCCCTATGATACTGTACGTGCAGATTCCATACTGCATTAGCTTGATCACTGCACGAGTGCGTTCCCAATGCATATTCAATGGCAAAAAGCGACATAAATTAAAGTAACACTCCCGGCATCAAACTATGTTTGATACATCTGGTAGGGTTTAACCTTTGTACATGTTTTTGCACACTGATGCATGCAGGGAATCATTAGTAATCTCTTTTAAAGTTGGTGGGAGCCACTTTTGTTGCTTTTTTTTTTTTTTTGGTGGAAGGTTTATTCCCCAGGAGACGAATCCATGCACAACAAGGAGGAAGAAACTGAATCCCCCATTACACTCAGCTTTCTGGGCAGTATAGAGGAGCTAGCATGGTGTTAGTATGAGTATGTGTTTTGTGGAATAACACTGCCACCTACTGGATGATTTAAAGATTATCCCTAGCATTTATATATGTGGTACCAATTAGTGAGCTCAGATGAGTGAGCAGAAGATGGATTGGCAAATAATGTGTTTTACATCTTAAACAATGGAATACATTGTTGTTTTAGAGCAGACTGGATTAAAATCGATGATTTTTTTTTTAGAAAACGTCTAAAAAAATCCGAATTTTTTTTTTTTTTTAATCGGATTTAATTGATTTAAATCAAATTTATTTGAAGTAAATGCTTTTGGAGGAAAAATCTGTCTAGAAATAATTTTCTATATAAGATACATTATAGTCCAAAGTCTATTCAGCATGTAATAGAGCTTAATTATGTAGCATGAGGCTGTATATTCATGAACTACTTACATTTTAGGTAAACTAATTCAATGAATCTAAGTTATCCAAGCTGAGATAACATGCACCTTTTCACAGTAAAAATGGTATATAAAAAAAAAAAAAGTTCAGGAAAAGATATTAATCCCACTGTTGTTCTGCAAATCTATGTACAAACAAAGAACACATAACATACACACATTACCACTTCAGATAATAAGGTATGTACAAACAAAGAACACATAACATTCACACATTACCACTTCAGATAATAAGGTATGTACAAACAAAGAACACATAACATGCACACATTACCACTTCAGATAATAAGTTGAGTTGAGTGGACATCTGGATGTTCGGGTTCGGCCGAAGTTCGAAAAAATATCCCGGTCCATGCTCGAACTTGACCCCGAACCCCATTGAAGTCAATGGGGACACAAACTTTTGGCCACTAAAATGCCTCTAAAAAACTCCTGGATAGGGCTAGAGGGCTGTAAAAAAATGTGGGTAAGAGTGTCCCCATTCATACGAATAGGTCAATTGACCTATTCGTATGAATGGGGACTCTATTTCGGTTTATAGAATAGCAATAGCATTACATGCATTCCATAAACCGAAAGTCTATAAACCGAATCTCGTTCTCCAAATATATGTGATTAACCGATTAAACTACAAGCAGTTCTGATATAGCTGTTTTACTCATCTGACAGGTTATTCGAAACATGAAACCTTCAATGGGTTTCAAATATTAAAGATTATAACTGGAAAGAATGAGTCTTTGCTTTTACAAATCATGATTTAAATCGTAAATTACTGACTAGCGATTCAAATTGTGATTTAAATCAACTTGATTTAAATCAATTCCGCCCTGTTTCAGTGAGAATAACACACACTTTATATATTTTCTACATTGCGTGTGATTTAATGTAATTAGATACCATTTGGTTTATTATCCCTGTGAAGCGATGTCCAAAAAATAACCGAAAGGTTATCTATTATACTTATCACACGCAGTGAAGCAAATGAATAAAGTGTGTGTTACAGACACAGACGATCATATAATACTTACTAAAACGACAATTTAATATAGAAGCATCGTTTTTATCCACCAATAGCTGGGAAAAGTGTTTAAGCATCCCCATTTTGGCATGATATCCCTTAGGTATGTATTTTATATATTGTTGGAATGTTCTAATACATAAATTCTATTTCTCTGCTCTTACACTAGAGTTTCTCGATTTAAAGTCCTTTATTATATAAACATTTTTTAATTTGCATCAATCATTTTTTTTTTCTAACAAGTGACTGTATCACTCATTGTTCGCCAGCTGGAGCTTTTCTATTAGAAATCCTGAATGTTTTGGCTTTAATCTAATCCAACTCTGAGCTTTCCTTGTAGCAGGATCGGTTTACAAGGCAGAAATCGTATTTCATTTTATTTTCTCTATTACAAATATACGCTCACCGGACCTCTGAAGAATCTGTGCTCCAGCAGCGAAACGCGTCAGGATTCTTCATATTATTCTCTTCCACCAAATGGTGTTTCAAAACTACTAGAGCTACAAGTGTCTAAATTCATGTACAAATGTATTTTTTGTATGCACAACTCTCTGAGATCACTCCACAGAACGATCGCGGGTCATCTTATTGGTACGGCAGCAGGCCCCTTCGACTATGGTGCTGCCCTGTAGTCTCTGGAAGTGATCTGTGATCACTGATCACTTCTGCCACTCTGTAGCTGTTGCTTGACTGCCTCTAGAGGCAGTCAGCAACATTACAGGCCCCCAAAAAATTAACCCTAGATCTAGGGTTAGAAAAAGAGATCCAATTAGTGTTAGTGTAACGGTGATGATTAAGGTTGGGGTAAAAAGATCACTGTAGGAGAAAATGGTTACGAAATTTAAAAAAAAAAACACCACTTTCGCTTATTGAACTTTAACTAGCAAAAAACAACAGAAAAACATGGAAACATTGGTATTTCTAAACTCAGGAAAAATCTTAGAAACTATTTAGATTGGGTATTGGCTACTATGACCTAAAGTTTTGAAATTCCGTCTCCTTATTGAATATATGTGGGTACAATAAATGAGAAAGAGAAAAATCACAGCTAAACATAAACACAGCAGAGAAAATTGTCTGGTCACCAAGGGGTTAAAGGGCAACTGTTGAAAAAAAAAAATAAAAGTTACAACGTCTACTTAACAAAGAGAGAATTGCAGCGAAATGAGATGGAAATGTCAAACTTTAGGCCAAAGTAGCAGAGTTGGGATAATTCTCCAAATGCAGCAGAATATGAGATTTTTTTCCAACTCGGCTACTTAGGCCTTGAGTTTGAAGACTCAATTTCCTGCAGTTCTCTCTTTATTGAGTAGACCCTCATGTTTAATTGAGAGATCACGTCACGCGTAGGCATTTTAAATAGAAATTCTTTAATGAAAGAAGATAAGTAAAGTATCTCATTAAAGCCCTCTAAACATGTATAGCTATATCAAGGGGGCGGACATCTTGGGTCAGATCTTCCTTCTTCTGGTCCAATGATTCTGAACATGTCCGCCCCCTGACATTCAAGCACAGAGTGCTCAATACGATCTGGACTCTTTCATTGAAGCGTTTTGTTTTACAATACGGACACTGGATCCGATCTTTCAGAGAAACAGAACTTATTTTTGTTGCCGACAGTCGTCCTTTAAGCCAATAGGGTCCTAATCTATTACCCCGACAACTTCTTAGATTTACCTTTTCAAGCCGTTCTCAAATTCATTATCTCTTTAATGAAATAGCGTTCAGCTCTGCTGATAAACCAACATCAAAGGACAAGTCCTGTGTGTGATGGGTATGTCGTAGATTTTCAACAGGTAGGTGTCAGGTAGGGGTACACTACATGGTCAGTCCTGGGGTTGTCTACTTCCATTGATGTGCTTGGCCAGAGGCGGCTCTAGACTTTGTGAGGCCTTAGGCGAAAGTCGAACATGAGGTCCTCACGGACACACATTATTAAATAAATATATGCAAGTGATAATAAAAATGAACTGTAGAAGTAGCATATTTCAAGATCAGACTCAAATCCCAGCTTCTAGAAATGAACAGCTCCTAGAATTTTATTTGTCTCATAATTATTCTACAAACATCTATAAACATTTGGTATAGATACAATTGTGTGCGGCCCACTAACTCACATTGTTATTGCTGTGTCCTAAATGTGAACACTAACACATATCACACAGTCATTTCATAGACACACTCAGTGAGCACACACTGACTCACAGACACACTCAGTCAGCACACAATCACACTCAGCCAGCACACACTGACTCACAGACACACTCAGAAAGCACACAATCACACACTAACAGAAACACTCAGCCAGAAGGAAAGGTGCTCAATGTTGAAAGTGGTCTCACAGACCACGTTGTGCTAGAAGATTGGCACTTTGTTCTTCCTCACAGCACCGGATGCACTGTGATTTAGCCATTCAATATGCCAGGATTTTGCCACTCTATGCCAGGATTGTGCCACTCAATCTGCCAGGATTTTGCCCCTCAATATGCCAGGATTTTGCCCCTTAATATGCCAGGATTTTGCCCCTCATTATGCCACAATTTTGCCCCTCACAAATCCTAGAATTTTGCCTCTCAATATGCCAGGATTTTGCCACTGTATGCCAGGATATTGCCCCTCATAATGCCACTATTTTGCCCCTCACAATGCCAGGATTTAGCCTCTCACTATGCCAGGATTTTGCCACTCTGTGCCAGGATTTTGACACTCTGTGCCAGAATTTTGCCACTCTGTGCCAGGATTTTGCCCCTCATTATGCCAGAATTTTGCCCCTCACAATGCCAGAATTTTGCCTCTCAATATGCCAGGATTTTGCCACTGTATGCCAGGATATTGCCCCTCACAATGCCAGGATTTAGCCTCTCACTATGCCAGGATTTTGCCCCTCACCTCATTATGCCAGGATTTTGCCCCACACTGTGCCAATATTTAGCCCCTCATTATGCCAGTCTTTGCTCGTTTGTACCACCCTCCTCCCCCCTTCCCTAGTACTTACCTCCATGCTGCTCTCCGTTGTTTCCTCCGTGCATCTTCTCTCCTGCACGGCGGAAGGAAGTTCCGGTCGCGTTTTTTTTTATTTTTTTAAACTTTATTGAAGCAGCGCGGGTTCAATAAAGTTGAAAAAAAAAAAAAAAACGCGATCGGAGCTTCCTTCCTCCGTGCAGGAGAGAAGATGCACGGAGGAAACGTCCCAGGTTAGTGTAACAGGGAGCTTAACAGCAGCGTTAAGCTCCCTGTTACATCAAAGGCAATAAGGTGAGTTAGGCAGCCGCGAGGCCCCCGTGAGTGCGAGGCCTTAGGCGGCTGCCTAACTCGCCTAATTAGAGAGCCGCCTCTGCACAATACCTCAGGGAGACAATGTCGATCAAACCGGCTCCGAATGCCTGACATAGGCATCGTCGGATTCTCGGGACCCCTTCAAGATAAAACCTCTTAACTTATTAATAACCACTCGGACACAGATATAAATGGGAAAATAAGGCCACAGCTGTTTAATGTATAAATATATATATTCCAATGTATAAATAACATAGAAAGGTCATTGCTCACACAAATCCTGCCATCCCCCAATTATACAATATACTAAGGCAATGACCCCATACATAAACATAATATAACATGTTATTACAACATCAAAGTGTAATTCCTGAATAAACCTTTTATAGAGGCATACCGAGATGCTTCTATACCACCCGGGTAATGAGCCACAGGCCACCTCATACCCACCAACCACAATAACGCCCACAGGCAGGCCCGCCATCAGGGGGTGACAGGCAATACTGGTGTCCCGGTGGGCCCGGGTCACTCCAGGAAAAATAAATAAAAAAATCCTCCTCTCTTAAGCCGGTCCGCGGCTGTGAGGGAAGGGTTGTGCGCTCCCCTCCAGCCGCGCGGCTTTAATAAAGTTTGTTAAAAAAAAAAAAATGCGACCGGAGTTAATTGAAGCCGCGCGGCTGGAGGGGAGCGCACAACGCTTCTCTCACAGCCGCGGACCTGCAGAGCACCGGGCAACAGCAGCAAGGAGGTAAGTACTGGGGAAGGGGGTAAGAGGGTGGTACATAACGAGCATATTGAGGGGCAAAATCCTGGCATATTGAGTGGCTAGATCCTGGCATATTGGCATTATCCTGGCATATTAATTGGCATTATCCTGGCATATTAAATGGCATAATCCTGGCATATTGACATTATCCAGGCATATTAAATGGCATAATCCTGGCATATTGGCATTATCCTGGAATATTAATTGGCATAATCCTGGCATATTAAATGGCTAAATCCTGGCATATTAAATAGCTAAATACTGGCATGTTAATTGGCATAATCCTGGCTTGTTAATTGGCATAATCCTGGCTTGTTAATTGGCATAATCCTGGCATATTGAGGTGCAAAATCCTGGCATATTAAATGGCAAAATCCTGGCATATTGAGGGGCATAATCCTGGCATATTAAATGGCTAAATCCTGGCATATTAAATAGCTAAATACTGGCATGTTAATTGGCATAATCCTGGCTTGTTAATTGGCATAATCCTGGCATATTGAGGTGCAAAATCCTGGCATATTAAATGGCAAAATCCTGGCATATTGAGGGGCAAAATCCTGGCATATTAAATGGCCAAATCCTGGAATATTGAGGGGAAAAATCCTGGCATATTAATTGGTAAAATCCTGGAATATTGAGGGGCAAAATCCTGGCATATTGAGGGGCAAAATCCTGGCATATTAATTGGCAAAATCCTGGCATATTAATTGGTAAAATCCTGGCATATTGAGGGGCAAAATCCTGGCATATTTAAGGGCAAAATCCTCGCATATTTAAGGGCAAAATCCTGGCATATTGAGGGGCAAAATACTGGCATATTAATCGGCAAAAGAATGGCATATTGAGGGGCAAAATCCTGGCATATTAAATGGCATATTGAGGGGAAAAATCCTGGCATATTAAATGGGAAAAGAATGGCATATTGAGGGGCAAAATCCTGGCATATTATATAGCAAAATCCTGGCATATTAAGGGGCAAAATATCCAGTTAATTTGTTCAGTAAGGTGACCTGAAATTCCTGGTGGCGGCCCTGCCCACAGGATCAGTTTCCTGACGATGGCCATTCCTATCCTACGTGTTATCTCCAACCCCCATTACCTCCTAAACCCCTGCCACAAACCCAGTCCTTGATCCCTTAAGCCGACTGGGTTCCGCCATAAAAAGTGCCCTTTCCAACCCAGACTGGAAACCCATGTTGAGAAAATCGATACCAATGTCTGACAGGTGAACACCATCTGCCCTGCAATACCCTGGTACCTGCGCCTCCAATTCCCTATGCCGAACCCCCACACCTCCAATTCTCCTGACAAAGGCTGACATTAAAGTATTCATTTTAATCCTACTCCTCCCCAAAGCCACCTGGTCCCTGGCATGTCTCCACTGAAACCTGGGCACTATCTCGGACCAGACTACAGCCCCCCCTGGTAACCAATCCCTCAACCTATTAATGTCTTGCTTCATGGTACGATCCAACACCTTCTGAGGAACAAGCCCTAAATCATTCCCCCCCGGCATGTAAGAGGACTACATCTGGCCGCTTCCCCCTATTCAGTAAATGAATCAGTTCAGCAAATACATCCCCCCAACCAAATCCCCTGAAACAGAAACCATTTAATTTCAAGATGAGCCCCAGAAAAACCCAGCTGCTGGCCATCAGGACGAGCTGCGACTCTTCGGTTAGCCCAAAACACGAAGGAATGACCGATTATCCATGTGACCAAACCTGGGGAGACAGTAAATTACACCCAGTAACCTGAAAATCCACACCCTAACCACCCACCAAGCCCTTCAAAGCCGCCAAAGAACACCTTCACCCAATTAACCATGCCGGACGGAGATAGGAGGGGAACCTCTGAGACTCCCACCTCCCGATCTTCTTCACCATGTCCTCACCTAAACCCAACCGAGCCGCCTCTGTGGCTGCCCCTATGCGAAAGGAGTGTGTCCCATAAAGAAAAGGATCCCATCCCAGGTGCTTCAAACCTAACCAAAACACCCTAAAAAACTGAAAACGTGATAACACCAAACCCTAATTCCGAAAACATTGTCCCACCACCCTGTGAGAAAACGGAATATAAAACCCATGCAAAAATCTCTCCCGCAGCAACTCCGCATCCGCTGTATTAGTGTAGCCGCTTAGCCACGGTAGCATCGCACAGAGCTTCACTGGGGACCAATCGCGTGGAAAACCCAACAGACATCCTTTTTGTTAACGGCTGGCGCGGTAGTCATGGCACCGGCCCCAGACTGAAAGGGGGACAACTTCTGTGCCATCATTAACTGGAGTGGCAGGTCCATATGGTCCCACTGCCCTCCTGGGGTGACCGTCAGGCGCTGTCTAAACTGTTCATCATACTTACACCATGCGATGGCCACCGTAAGTCCGATATGCCTCCCAGATGCCTTCAAGGTAGCAGAACAGTTGACAGCATTTTTTGGGGGGGGGGTTTCCCCAATCACATTAGCCAGCACACAAAAAGGCCGCAGCCAGTTCCCGAAAGTCTTCGGTATCTTCCAATACCATTTTTTTTTCTCCTCCTCAGCCTTCTTGGCATCTTTCTTATCCTCCTCCTTGAGATCAATATACTCCTCAAGGGGGAGGAGAGAAAATATCTCCACGAATTCAAACCTTCTTCTAAACATCCGACTTTAAGTGCACCCGAAAAGGACATATACCTGTTCCTCCGGGACGCCTCTGGCGCGCAACCCCCTGTCCGTCTCCAATTCCGAGACCACCGATCCCGCCACTGTACCACTTCCACTAACCCTGCTTACTTTCACTAACACCGCTTTCCTGCCCCCATCACCCACAACCGCGCTCACTTCCCTGGGAACCCATGCCTGACTGATGCCTGCTGCCCCCGGCCTATCCCCCCCCCCCAGGAATCCACCAAAACTATAAGGTCATGTAAGAGATCCCTCTGGTATGGTGCAAGAAGAACAGACTCACTGCCCAAGCCAGCCGTGGCCATCGGTACGGAGGCTGCTGCTGAAATGTCCAATCCTGTGTGAGCTGCAGATAGTCTGTCACCTCCCTCCTCATGGATCCCCCTGTGTTGGTAGGATACCCCGAGAACCTGCCCCTGCGTCCACGGACCTGCCTATCGCTCGAAATCCTGCTACTCTCGCCAATGAGGCGACTCAACCCGCTACCCAAGCTGCTACATGGGCTTGGGGACCTGGAGACGCCTGCCCTGCCACTTCCCCCAGGGTGAGAGTATTCTGACTGTGTGTCAGACGACAGGGTGGTCCTGCTGGCAAACAGGGAGGGAGACCCGTCCAAAGAGGGAAGACCCCCCCCGGGGCGCATGGGGAGACCACCCGTGAAGTCATTCCCCCAGCAGGGGCCGTATGCACCTGGGCCTGCACCACCCCAGGAGACACTCAGACAGGGCCCAACCATGGCAGCCCGTGCCTGCCTGCTCGCCCTCGATCGAGAGCGCCCTGCCCGTGACTGAGGGGGAGCCGGCACTGTAACATCAAAGGCCTCCAAGATTTGCATCCCCGCCTGGAGCCTGACCGTGTGGCCGGAGCTCCGATAGGCCCCGCCCTTGCCCCAGCACTACTCACCGGAGGTTGGGCGAGACGTCCAGCAGGCCTGGGCCTCCGCGCCAACCACTCCTGCCGCGCCCCCGACATGGATGGGTTTACCGGCGACCGCTGCCTGGATTCTCTGGCTTTCCTGCCGCTCCCCGGCCATGGCAGGTGACCCGCTCCTTAGTCTCCCCGGTCCCTGGATGCATCCTCAAGGCTCAGCCGTCGGAGCCTCAGGCCTAGTCCTCCGCTGCGGCCTCCGTTCCCGGGTCCCACCTCCTCACCCTGTCAAGGCTCCTCCTTGCACTTAGGCAGTTCCAGGAGCATCAGTCTGTGCAATTGCTAACCTTGAAGCTTCTTGGGTCTATTCACTAAAATTCGACTTTGGAGGTCGTCTTTAATTTCGAGACCAAATTCGGACATTGGACATCCTGGGACGTAAACAGATCATAGAAGGAGGCTAATAATGGGATTAGGGTAATGAGATCACATTATATAACTACCTTAACCTTGTTTTTACTGGATCTGTTTATGGCATCCATGTGGGATTCAAAATTTACAGGACAGGCCCCTCCCCCCCCCCCGAAAAAAAAGGGACTGACCTGGGCCATTCCAGGCCCGCTGGCAGGTATGGTATAGTCAAACACTGTTAGGTAGGTGATGTAACAAATTAGACGCAGTTCAAACCAATTTTGCAATCGAAAAAAAATAAAAAGGAAAGAGGAGATGTGAAAAGTATATAAATATGGAGGATGTGAAGGAAACGTGGTCACCTGTCGAGTTAGTAAGCCGGAGAGCGGAAGAGAAACTCAAGATAATAAGACAATAAATTAAAACTGTGGTTTGACCGACACAAGAGGAAAACCCGTCCGTGGCCTTATAGTGGTGTCAGGTGTGTGAAGGACGTGTAAGGCGAAGCATGTGATCTGCAGTGAACTGAACAGCAGATGTCAAGTAATATGTAGTGCACGTTATGGATTTTGGTAGCTAGTTTTTTTTCTAGTATTTCTCGGGACAGGATTGACAAGGGAATTGCAAAAAATCAGGCACGGAGGGGACCCTGTCACCTAAACATATACTTTCCGTCCAATGGAGTGATCTCACATAGGCACAGTTTATTAATGCAGCATAACAATGTTTTTTTATTTTTGCGCACTGCGGCTCTTTTGTCTGACGGAATCTTTTATACATAGGGGTAGATTGTATGAGTTGTATAAATTAAAACAACATTCACCGATCAGCCATCACATTATGACCACTGTGAGGTGGCAAGCCGGCGGAGGCAGTGTGATGCTTTGGACTGACAGGTGGCAAGCCGGCGGGGGCAGTGTGATGCTTTGGACTGACAGGTGGCAAGCCAGCGGAGGCAGTGTGATGCTTTGGACTGACAGGTGGCAAGCCGGCGGGGGCAGTGTGATGCTTTGGACTGACAGGTGGCAAGCCAGCAGAGGCAGTGTGATGCTTTGGACTGACAGGTGACAAGCTGGCGGAGGCAGTGTGATGCTTTGGACTGACAGGTGGCAAACCGGCGGAGGCAGTGTGATGCTTTGGACTGACAGGTGGCAAGCCGGCGGAGGCAGCGTGATGCTTTGGACTGACAGGTGACAAGCTGGCGGAGGCAGTGTGATGCATTGGGTAATGTTCTTCTGGGAAACCTTGGCACTTGCCATTCATGTGGATGTTACTTTGACACGTACCACCTACCTAAGCATTTTTACAGACCATGTACACCCTTTCATGGAAACGGTATTCCCTGATGGTATGGGCCTCTTTCAGCAGGATAATGTGCCACAAAGCAAAAATGGTTCAGGAATGGTTTGAGGAACACAACAACGAGTTCAAGGTGTTGACTTGGCCTCCAAATTCCCCAGATCTCAATCCAATCGAGCATCTGTGGGATGTGCTGGACAAACAAGTCCGATCCATGGAGGCCCCACCTCACAACTTACAGGACTTAAAGGATCTGCTGCTCACGTCTTGGTGCCAGTTACCCCAGCACACCTTCAGAGGTCTAGTGGAGTCCATGCCTCGACGGGCCAGGGCTGTTTTGGCAACAAAGGGGGACCTATACAATATTAGGCAGGGGGTCATAATGTTATGGCTGATCGGTGTACTTGATTTAAATGTGGTCTGATGTGTCTCCCTGTCTATGCCATCACCTTATGACTTGAAATGCAAATGACACGTCTCCCATTCACACAAATTAATTTGCATAAAACACCATACAGGTGATGTCATAAGCAGGTGACACCACAGACACATTTAAAACACATTTCCTCCTCTTAATCTATACATTTGCTCGCAATTCTGCCAACACCCATACCATCGTTCATCATTTTCTCATATTTGCCAAAAAATAGATATCTGAGTGCGATCGACCATTAAAAAGCCGAGATATGACTCACAGACCCTAACGGGGCTTTCAGTAGCTACGTCTCTCCACAGCGTACTGGACCAGGGTAATAGTTCACTTAGGATTCTATGTCCTGGAAGAGGAAGGCGCGAAAAATAGAGTAGGGCCAGATCAGGACAGGTGAGTAATTACTTTTTTTTTTCTCGCAGGCACAAGGTGGGGTTTCGCAGAAGCAACAGAATTCCCCAAGCAACAGATCTAAGAGACCAGCACACTGTTTGAAAGTTTGACATTTAAAAACAAAACACAGACGCTTTGTGAAGGCAGATATGATGAGAGAAGAATGATCTAAATTTAAACAACTAATCCATATGTCACACATCGGATAACATTGCTCCAACACAGATCCACTGCAGGCCACTAGGATACGGGGGGGGGGGGGGGGGGGGAGCGTATTTTATCACCCCTGCTCCTCTAGGAAGCACCTGGCCCAGTCACACCAGTGAAAGCGGCCTCATCTGTTTCCTCTACATCTTCCTGGCCTCTGCAAACAGGAAACTCGCAGAGTTTGGGCAGGTGGTGCAGAGAGATGGGACCCTACACTGCTAGCTGGAGGAGTCAGTGTAGCTATATCCAGAGCAGGCCGAGGCGGCAGGGAGGGGGGATCGGGGAGAGTATGTGCAAGGGTCAGCGCGGATCATGCGGAGAGCTGAAGGGTCGGTGATTGGGGTCTGTGACGGAGATGAGTGCTTTGACATCTAGGGACAGCAAACAGGTTCCGCGTTGCAAGGTAGATAGTGACAGAGGACTGCACAGGCCGGGGGGGGGGGGGGGGGGGGGCATTCAGACAAGATGAGGGCAAGCTGATGGAGAGCAAGGTGACTCTGAACTGTGGGGATAGTAAGAATGACCTCAAATATGGGGTACAGAAAGCGTGCACGGGTACAGGGTGAGATGCAGGGTGGGATGGTGGATATTGAGGTAGGTCTGTGGAAATAAAGGGTTATAGGGCACATGCAGGGGGTGACCTGGGGAGGAGTTTTGTAGTAGGTCACACAGTTCATTTAAAGGGATCACAGAGAGGTTGTAGTCTCCAACATAGTCATAAAACAAGTCTCTGTGTGATGTTTCCTCTGCAGCTTAAAGGTGCCAATCCCCCCCCCCCCCCCCCCCCCGGGCCAATCCCCCCCCCCCCCCGGGCCAATCCCCCCCCCCCCCCCCCGGGCCAATCCCCCCCGCGGTGTCTGCAGTATTATTTTTAGAAAATGACTGCACTGTACGAGGGAGAGAAACCCATCTGTCTTTGAGTTTGGATTTCAATATTGTTGAATGGATTAGACAATGGCTGAGTGACAGGCAACAGAGGGTTGTAGTCAATGGGGTATATTCGATGCAAGGTCTTGTTACTAGTGGGGAACCTCAGGGATCTGTACTTGGACCCATTCTCTTTATTAATCTTTATGATCACTAAACTTGTTGGCAAAGTATGTCTTTTTGCTGATGATACAAAGATTTGCAGCAGGGTTGATATTCATGGAGGGATAAGCCAAATGGCAAATGATTTAGCTAAACTAGAAAAATGGTCAGAGCAGTGGCAACTGACATTTAATGTGGACAAGTGCAAGATAATGCACCTTGGGCGTAAAAACCCAAAAGCAGAATATAGACTATTTGGTACAGTCCTAACCTCAACATCTGAGGAAAGGGATTTAGGAGTAATAATTTCAGAGGACTTGAAGGTAGGTAGACAATTCAATAGAGCATCAGGAAATGCTAGCAGAATGCTTGGTTGCATAGGGAGAGGTATTAGCAGAATGCTTGGTTATATAGAGAGGTATTAGCAGAATGCTTGGTTGCACAGGGAGCGGTGTTAGCAGAATGCTTGGTTGATTAGGAAGAGGTATTAGCAGAATGCTTGGTTATATAGAGAGGTATTAGCAGAATGCTTGGTTATATAGAGAGGTATTAGCAGAATGCTTGGCTGTATAGGGAGAGGTATTAGCAGAATGCTTGGTTGTATAGAGAGAGGTATTAGCAGAATGCTTGGCTGTATAGGGAGAGGTATTAGCAGAATGCTTGGTTATATAGAGAGGTATTAGCAGAATGCTTAGCTGTATTGGGAGAGGTATTAGCAGAATGCTTGGCTGTATAGAGAGAGGTATTAGCAGAATGCTTGGTTATATAGAGAGGTATTAGCAGAATGCTTGGTTGTATAGGGAGAGGTATTAGCAGAATGCTTGGTTGTATAGGGAGAGGTATTAGCAGAATGCTTGGTTGCATAGGGAGAGGTATTAGCAGAATGCTTGGCTGTATAGGGAGAGGTATTAGCAGTAGAAAGAGGGAAGTGCTCATGCCATTGTACAGAGCACTGGTTAGACCTCACTTGGAGTATTGTACGCAGTACTGGAGACCGTATCTCCAGAAGGATATTGATACTTTGGAGAGAGTTCAGAGAAGGGCTACTAAACTGGTTCATGGGTTGAAGGATAAAACTTACCAGGAAAGGTTAAAGCATCTTAACATGTATAGCTTGGAGGAAAGACGTAACAGGGGGGATATGATAGAAACATTTATATACATAAAGGGAATCAACACAGTAAAGGAAGAGAGTATATTTAATAGGAAAAAAAACTACCAGAACTAGAGGACATCGTCTAAAATTAGAGGGGCAACGCTTTAAAAGTAATATCAGGAAGTATTACTTTACTGAGAGGGTAGTGGATGTATGGAATAGCCTTCCAGCGGAAGTGGTAGAGGTTAATACAGTGAAGGAGTTTAAGCATGTGTGGGATAGGCAGAAGGCTATCCTAGATATAAGATAAGGCCAGGGACTAATGAAAGTATTACATTACTGAGAGGGTAGTGGATGCATGGAATAGCCTTCCAGTAGAAGTGGTAGAGGTAAACACAGTGAAGGAGTTTAAGCATGCGTGGGATAGGCACAAGGCTATCCTAGATATAAGATAGGGAACTGGGGACTAATAACAGTATTTAGAGGATTGGGCAGACAAGATGGAGCGAATGGGTCTTATCTGCCTGCCACTGATTTAAGAGGTCCCCGTGTTAAATTATTTTCAAAGTAAAAACGACAGGACAACGCCAAGTGGTTTTTAAAGTAAATATGAGCACGTTTCCCAGGGTCTGTAACACCTAAACATTTCTTATACTGTGAATGTAGAGGGGGAAAAAAATAATTTAATTTTTTTTTGAGAAAAATGTGTTTTTAATGCATCTGTGGCGTCCCCTGCTTATGACATCACCGGTGGCTTAATATACAAATTACACATTTGAAAACCAGTTCATTTGCACATCAAGCCACCGGTGATGTCATAAGCAGGAGACTCCACAGACACATACATTTAATAAATATTTCCCCCCTAATTTGGGCATTTGCTCGCAATTCACACTGTATGGATAATTTGTAATATTTTTCTTATCCTGTAAATGCAGTGTAATTACAATGTTTAGGTGATACAGTGCCTTTAAGGATAACTACAAACC
Source organism: Pelodytes ibericus (assembly GCA_036172795.1). Taxonomy (NCBI): domain Eukaryota; kingdom Metazoa; phylum Chordata; class Amphibia; order Anura; family Pelodytidae; genus Pelodytes; species Pelodytes ibericus. The sequence continues at coordinate 212,625,854 of CM069858.1, read as the reverse complement.
AGCATTAATATAATCACACTGTCCATTAATATATATCATGCACTGACATACATTCACACAGGCTTAATATAGAATAAACCAACTCGGCTAGACACATACTCTGCATCATATTATCATATTATTTCCTGCCCCAGTGATTCATAATGAAGAGCGGACATGTTTACATCTACCCCAGCCATGCCTTCTTCTACAGCTCTCTATCATCACACATTTGTGAATGAGAGGAGAGGGCCGAGCTGTGCCCCCCCCCCCTGCGGCCGTGAAAGTTGAACGGCTCTGGCAGGGCCGCTGGGGCTGATGGGAGTTGTAGTCGTGTCAGCAGTTTGGATTTGCTGCATGCTAGCTGCCGCTGGGGCATTCTAAACTGCCATCAAACTGCCGCAGCAGTGAAGCCAACGGCAGCTCTGTGTGTCCCCGGTCCAGGCAGCTCGGCTTAAAATCAACTGGACAGACCCCAACCCCCCCCCCCCCCAAAAAAGTAGATCGCCCAATGATGGCAGAATGACATCGTAACTGAGAGACGGAGCTGGCTGGCGCTGACCAACACGTACGCCTGAAATGTTTGCGGTGCTGGACTGAAGAGGTCTTTTTTCCACCCTGGCTTCATAGTCCTGACCCCTCTTTGCCTTGCGTATCGTTTCTCCCAACACCTCACTGAATGCCATTGCAGGAAACGGCAACCCATGCGTCCCACCGGCGCAGAAGACGCCGCTACCGGGATAGCAGGGGCCGCAGCCGAACCAGCCGAACCGGTGAGAGGACTTCGACGTGGCGCAAAATGGAAGACATGCTACTGCGGTTCCAAGAGAGGATCGGGGAGAAAGTGGAGGCCGGAATTCGGGAAGCGCTCAACTTGGCGAAGAGGGAGGAAGTGAAAAAATCCGGGGGGGAAGTTACTGGCCCGAAGGAAAGAGATGTGAGTTGGGAAGACCAGTTGAACGTGGTAGCTGGGCAGGTAAATGCTGACAGGGCGCTAGTTTCCACTCAGTCCCGCCAGATAGCAGCGATGGAGGACAAAATCGAAGTCCTGGAAAATTCCATGCGCAGGAAGAACTTGCGTTTTCGAGGCATACCGCTGGGCAATGCTAATCTGTGCAAATTGATTGTTGACCTCCTCCAGCCCTTCCACCCTGAAATCCATGTCCTTGTCGAATTTGTCCGGAGAGTTGCCTCTTGGGCCCCCTGGAAATGTACTATTCCTGATGTGGTGGTGGGTTTTACGCAACTGGGGGCCAGGGACCAGGTTTTGAGCACTATACGCCAATGCGGGCCTCTGATATTCCAAGGCCGCCCTGTTAGAGTCTATCCTGATTTGTCACCAACTACCATGTTAAAGAGAAAGTCTATGCTGGCCCTCATTTTGTGGCTCCGGGAGAAAGGCATTAGGTTCACCTGGCTTATTCCATTCGCCATTATGTTTCAACTGCGAGGTAAAACTTACCGTTTCAACACGTTGAGCGAAGCCTGGGAAGAGCTGTCTCGGGCAGGGGAGCAGATCCCACTATGGGTGGACCAACATGAGCAACCAGACGCTCAAGAGGATGGCTCTTCCCATCTAAACCCTTCCAGCCGAAGCTGCTTGTGCTCTCATTTGGATAGCAGAGAATTAAAATCGCAAAGCCACACCACAGTCTCCGGCAACCAAGGCAACCTTCAAACAAAAGATTATACGTCCGGTGATGTCAGTCGTGGGGGCGCCTCTAAACGCATGTTGCTATCATCTTTCGTAAAGCAGAAGACTGCCTCCTCTTCCGCCTCTGAGGTGAGAGGCAATTTAAACGCCAGGCCGCAGGTGTATTACGCAGAGACAGCTGCCTCTCTCCCCAAAGACCCGGCTAAAAGCCCAATACTACAAGGAGGATTGGGCAACGTTGGTAAAACAACACCCAAGGTTGGCGTCAAGGTCAACGAGCTAGAAGGTACTGTAGTAAGCTTAAAAATCCTATCAACTCCGCGAAAACGACTTTATTCCCAAGTGGTTACGAGCAAAGGGGACGAACCAGTAAACCCTGCCGCTCAGAAACGAAAAGTTGTGCTTCAAAACCGCCAACAGCCAACTGAGAGCGCAAATATGTCCACAGCTCTGACCTCAAACAGGAGCGGAGAGAAAAAAATGGACATCAATTTCTTTTTCATTTAGACAGCACTCCAGAACACCCGCAGGTAATGGCCCACCAGGGGTCATTTCTCCAAAGTCCATCTACTAAGCACAGAAATTAACTACCCACCCCCCCACTTTCCCTTATTGTCTTGTCCTTCCCATCCTCACCGTCAAAGTAAGAGAAGTCTGTCTCACAGGGAATTTAGAAGATGCAAGATAAATAATCATCTAGAAGATGTGGCATGAATATAAAAACCTCTACTCTTTATGTACCACTGGCATCAAACATCACCCATAGTCCAGCAGGCCATCTCCATGACCCATTTTCTTGTAGATAGCATCCTTACTGATGTTTACAATCCTGAGTGTATGTAGCTCCATCACATGTTTACTACTGGCACACCGGAAGGAACCAATACACACACTTACTGTTACTACATACCAGAACAACAAAGCCTCCCGGTTCAAGAATCCTTCCATACTGACACGCAAGTATCAAGAACCTGGATATGCAGTCAATGGGGCTGACCCATTATCTTGTCATTCAATACCAGAGATGTTCCTCTCACCCTTTCCCAACTTCCCTTCTACAATTCACCTCCCAGAAAAATCAATAAAAAAATGAGTAAGCATTAAAATAAAAGGTGTGTGTCTGCAGTGCTTCCAGGTTCTGGCTTTTGGGTGCATCTCAGTCAGATATTACATGACTAGCAGAAGCTTATCTAAAGGGACAGTTCAGGCAGCAAACAAACTTTGTGTTTTAATCTGCACATTGTACACATGACTGCAGTGATTGGAGGGGCAGAACAGTTGTGTGATGTCATTTCTCATGTGTAGAAGCATTTCTATTGGAGACTCCTGATTGAGGAGCTGCTGATGTGAACTGGATCCATCCCCAGAGAAAAAAAGTTTACAAAAGGTTTTCAAGTTAAAGGGACAGCATCACCCGAACATTGTATTTACTGTGCATGTAAAGCATAGTTGCCAACATTGGCCATGTTTCCAGGAACACATATGTGTTCCACATGCTGCAGACATAGCATGCAAAGTGCAGCCCGGCAGTATGTAGGATGGATATACACACAGACACAATCCAATTCATTAATCAGGGGGGAGAGCTCATGGAACCTTCCATGATTAATTAACTGGATTCTGTCTGTGTGTATATGCACACAACTCGGCTACTTTGGCCTTAGGTTTGGCATTCCTGTCTCAATTACCTGTATCTCTCTTTGTGCTGAGTAGACCCAAAGCTGGCCATAAGTGTTCCAATGCCCTGTGCGGGCCTCCCCCGTGGCGCCCCCCCCATGCCTTTCTCTTTCCTCCCCCCCTGTGTATGTGTCTCTCCCTTCCCATGTTTGTCCATTTCCTCTTCCTTGCCATGTCTGTTTCTCTCCAACTCCCCCATACTTGTTCTCTCTTCCCCTCCTCCCCCATATCTGTTCACTCTCTCCCCCCTCCTCCCCATATCTGTTCTCTCCCCCCCTTCCCCCTGTTCTGTATCTCTCCCCCTTCCCCCTGTTCTGTATTTCTCCCCCTTCCTCCTGTTCTGTATATCCCCCCTTCCCCTGTTCTGTATATCCCCCATTCCCCTGTTCTGTATCCCCCCTTCCCCCTGTTCTGTATCTCCCCCTTCCCCCTGTTCTGTATCTCCCCCTTCCCCCTTTTCTGTATCTACCCCCCTTCCCCCTGTTCTGTATCCCCCTTCCCCCTGTTCTGTATCTCCCCCCTTCTCCCTGTTCTGTATCTCCCCTCCCCTGTTCTGTATCCCCCTCCCCTCCCCCTGTTCTGTATCTCCCCCCTTCCCCCTGTTCTGTATCCCCCCCTTCCCCCTGTTCTGTATCTCCCCCCCTTCCCCCTGTTTTGTATCTCCCCTTCCCCTGTTCTGTATCTATCTCTCCCCCTCCCCATGTTCTGTATCTATCTCCCCCCCTTCCCCCTGTTCTGGATCTCCCCCCCCCTCCCCCCTGTTCCGAATCTCGCCCCCTTCCCTCTGTTCTGTGCTTGCCAGGCAGAGGGCTGGTGAGGGGGGATCTTTTGTTCTCCCCATCCAGTGCCTCTACCTGCAAACTTTTTTTTTAAACTTTTTTTGTGTGTCCGGGCGGGCGCCCCCTGGGGTGTTGCATCCTGTACGCTCACACAGGACGCACTCCCCAAAGGCCGGCCCTGAGTAGACCCATGAATGTAAGTGAAAGAAAGGTACAGGAAATCCCAGCATCCTCTTCACCTTACACTCGCCCTACGACTCTGCTATTAGCCTGTTTTTCCCCGTTACTCACGGGACAGGATGTCCTATCATGTTACCTGGCCATTTCCCTTCTCTCTCCCTCCTCAAGGGAAGTTGGGAAGGAAACCGGGGCCTGGAGTCTATTCCTTTTGCCATGCAGTCATGGCTGCCATTTTACAGACATCTCGACCAAACTTCCCCTGTGAAATGAACGCACTCTCTCGAATCCTTTTGCCTGGCTGCCCAATTTATAAATTAAGGTATGTTTAATAGAAAGATTGCATTTTAAATAGAAATGTTTTAATAGAAAAGTGCAAATAAAGAAGCTTATTGAACCCTCTCTGCTTACAGATCTCTCCGAGGAGGCAGACATGTTGTTTAGAATCTTGAGTAAGATGGAGGAAGATCTGACCCAGTGGCGTACTAAGGGGGGGGGGGGGGGGGCGGCCACCGGTGCTGCCGGCACCCCCCGCACTGCTTACCTTTTATTTTTTTTGTGTTCAGACGGCCGTATCCTCTGGATGCGGCCGCCGGGTTTAAAAAAAAAAAAAAAAAAAATCACAGCGACCGCATGTGACGATACGTCAGTGGCGTAGCGTGGGTTGTCAGCACCCGGGGCAAGGCAAACCCGTGGATTTTAGCACTCGAGTCTCTTCTACTAGATTAGTTAAAGAAACCCTTACCCCCCAAGCACATGTATTGTTTGTTATGAAAATACTTATGTAATTAAAGTAAAATGCATCTAAATACAAGTTTATTTTCCAACACTTTATTGAGTGCGAACATGCATTACACACATTCTCCACATTTTCAGCAGGTCTATGAATACAAATATACACATGTAGTAACCTAGCATGGGCCATGCTATTATATGTCGTCTCACAACCATCGTAAACGACAAACAATATCAAGAACAAAAACTAAACATCAAAATGGAACCATACCCTGGAGATGATCCAAGACTGGGCTAGATGGAGCCAACTTCCTCAATCCTGTACCTCTAATGTTACCCCCCCCCCCCCCCCCCCCACACACACACATATGCCATAATTGTTGTGCCATTCAGATGCCAGTAATATTGTAACTTTTGGATGCCAGTAATATTGTGCCAGTCAGAGCCCAGTAATATTGTGCCAGTCAGAGCCTAGTAATATTGTGCCAGTCAGATGCCTGCAATATTGTGCCAGTCAGATGCCTGCAATATTGTGCCAGTCAGAGCCCAGTAATAATGTGCCAGTCAGATACCAGTAATATTGTGCCAGTCAGATACCAATAATATTGTGCCAGTCAGAGCCCAGGAATATTGTGCCTGTCAGAGCCCAGGAATATGGTGCCTGTCAGATGCCTGTAATATTGTGCCAGTCAGATGCCTGTAATATTATGCCAGTCAGATGCCTGTAATATTATGCCAGTCAGATGCTTGTAATAGTGTGCCAGTCAGAGGCCAGGAATATTGTGCCAGTCAGAGGCCTGTAATATTGTGCCAGTCAGATGCCTGTAATATTATGCCAGTCAGATGCCTGTAATATTGTGCCAGTCAGAGCCCAGTAATATAGTGCCAGCCAGATGCCTGTAATATTATGCCAGCCAGATGCCCAGTATTATTGTGCCAGCCAGATACCCAGTAATATAGTGCCAGTCAGATGCCCAGTATTATTGTGCCAGTCAGATGCCCAGTATTATTGTGCCAGCCAGATGCCCAGTAATATAGTGCCAGTCAGATGCCCAGTATTATTGTGCCAGTCAGATGCCCAGTATTATTGTGCCAGCCAGATGCCCAGTAATATAGTGCCAATCAGATGCCAAGTAATATAGTGCCAATCAGATACCCAGTAATATAGTGCCAATCAGATGCCCAGTAATATAGTGCCAATCAGATGCCAAGTAATATAGTGCCAATCAGATACCCAGTAATATAGTGCCAATCAGATGCCCAGTAATATAGTGCCAATCAGATGCCAAGTAATATAGTGCCAATCAGATGCCCAGTAATATTGTGCCAATCAGATACCCAGTAATATAGTGCCATTCAGATACCCAGTAATATAGTGCCAATCAGATACCCAGTAATATTGTGAAATATATATAATATTTAAACGAGCACAATATTCCTGGGCTCTGAGTGGCTCACTATTACTGGGCACTGACTGGCTTAATATTACTGGGCACTGACTGGCTTAATATTACTGGGCAATGACTGGCTTAATATTACTGGGCAATGACTGGCATAATATTACTGGGCACTGACTGGCTTAATATTACTGGGCAATGAGTGGCATAATATTACTGGGCACTGACTGGCATAATATTACTGGGCACTGACTGGCATAATATTCCTGGGCTCTGAGTGGCATAATATTCCTGGGCTCTGAGTGGCATAATATTACTGGGCACTGACTGGCATAATATTCCTGGGCTCTGACTGGCACTCTATTCCTGGGCACTGACTGGCATAATATTACTGGGCAATGAGTGGCATAATATTACTGGGCACTGACTGGCATAATATTCCTGGGCACTGACTGGCATAATATTCCTGGGCTCTGAGTGGCATAATATTACTGGGCACTGACTGGCATAATATTACTGGGCAATGACTGGCATAATATTACTGGGCACTGACTGGCATAATATTACTGGGCAATGACTGGCATAATATTACTGGGCACTGACTGGCATAATATTCCTGGGCTCTGAGTGGCATAATATTACTGGGCACTGACTGGCATAATATTACTGGGCAATGACTGGCATAATATTACTGGGCACTGACTGGCATAATATTTCTGGGCAATGACTGGCATAATATTACTGGGCACTGACAGACACACTATTACTGGGCACAGACTGGCACTATATTACTGGGCTCTGGCTGGCACAATATTACTGGGTTCTGACTGGCACACTATTACTGGGCTCTGAGTGGCACACTATTACTGGGTTACGACTGGCACACTATTACTGGGCAATGACTGGCATAATATTACTGGGCACTGACTGGCATAATATTACTGGGCACTGACTGGTATAATATTACTGGGCACTGACAGACACACTATTACTGGGCACAGACTGGCACTATATTACTGGGCTCTGGCTGGCACAATATTACTGGGTTCTGACTGGCACACTATTACTGGGCTCTGAGTGGCACAACATTACTGGGTTCTGACTGGCACAATATTACAGGCATCTGAGTGGCACAATATTACTGGGCTCTGACTGGCACAATATTACTGGTATCTGACTGGCACAATATTACTGGTATCTGACTGGCACAATATTACTGGTATCTGACTGGCACAATATTACTGGGCTCTGAATGGCACACTATTCCTGGTATCTATAATTGTACAATTTTCAAACATTGAAAAAATTGTGGGTGTTTTCTTACATTTTTATTATGGGGGGGGGTGCCAAACGCAGGGTCCGCCCCGGGTGCCAAATGCTCTAAGTACGCCCCTGATCTGACCAAAGATGTCTGCCTCCTGATAGATCTACAGAGCAAAGAAGGCTCATTATGGAGCTTTGTTTATTTTCTATTTCCATTTAAAAGGCCTGCACTTGATGTGATCTTTCAATGAAACATAAGTACATTTTCTGCCTTTTAAGTATTTTTTTTTTTTTTTTTACATTGGCTTATCAGTGCTAGCGACACCATAGGAAGGGAAAGAGAGTTAGAATGAACAGGCTACTTGACGCTGATGGTCATAAAATGCTTGAAAGGAGTCTGAGATATTTAACTTGGTCACTTATGCTCCAAAATGTTTGCCACCGCAGGTCTAGGGAGATTGCAGTGCCCAGGTACTTGGAGAGAGTTCAGAGAAGGGCTACTAAACTGGTTCATGGGTTGAAGGATAAAACTTACCAGGAAAGGTTAAAGCATCTTAACATGTATAGCTTGGAGGAAAGACGTAACAGGGGGGATATGATAGAAACATTTATATACATAAAGGGAATCAACACAGTAACGGAAGAGAGTATATTTAAAAGAAGAAAAACTACCACAACTAGAGGACATAGCCTTAAATTAGAGGGGGCAACGATTTAAAAGTAATATCAGGTAGTATTACTTTACTGAGAGGGTAGTGGATGTATGGAATAGCCTTCCAGCGGAAGTGGTAGAGGTAAGCACAGTGAAGGAGTTTAAGCATGCGTGGGATAGACACAAGGCTATCCTAGATATAAGATAGGGAACTGGGGACTAATGAAAGTATTACTTTACTGAGAGGGTAGTGGATGCATGGAATAGCCTTCCAGCGGAAGTGGTAGAGGTTAATACAGTGAAGGAGTTTAAGCATGCGTGGGATAGGCACAAGGCTATCCTAGATATAAGATAAGGCCAGGGACTAATGAAAGTATTACTTTACTGAGAGGGTAGTGGATGCATGGAATAGTCTTCCAGTAGAAGTGGTAGAGGTAAGCACAGTGAAGGAGTTTAAGCATGCGTGGGATAGGCACAAGGCTATCCTAGATCTAAGACCGGGAACTGGGGGCTAATAAAAATATTTAGAGGATTGGGCAGATTAGATGGACCGAATGGTTCTTATCTGCCAGTGACACATTCTATGTTTCTATCAAACTACTAATTCTCCCTCATATTTCGAAGACTTCTGTGCTACACTGCTGACCCCCCGAGCTTCCACTTCAAACTCTTCAGAACCTTCATATTATCACGCTCTCCTTATTATCCTTCCTCCCTGATTATCACGCCTCCACTTTGGAGAGTTACAATGCAGGCTGCAAAGATATAATAGACAGGTGCAAGCACTGTGATTGCATGCATACCAGTGATTGCACTTACATTATAATACACCTCTTTTTTAAAGCATCATATTAACAAATAATAAACATGGCCGCAGCAATATAGAACATTAGATATGAAGTGATGTACAAAATATTATCAGTGCCTACACCTGATGATAAGCAGCACCTACTTAGAGACAGTTACATATACAATATATATATTTATATATCTCTCTTCACGGATGAATCAGCGTTGTGGATCAAGTGGCCCATGGTGGTGGTGTGGTTATGGTATGGACATCAAACCCAGGTGCATTTTAATGATGGCATTTTGAATGCACAGAGATACCAAGATGAGATCCTGAGGCCCATTGTTGTGCAATTCATCCAGGACCATTACCTCATGTTGCAGAAACGGCACATTTTAGAGTGGCCTTGTATCGTGGCCGGCCTGAGGCACACCTTTGCAATAATCCTGCTGTCTAATCAGCATCTTGATATGCCGCACCTGTGGGGATGGGACTCTTCATCGCGACTGCTTCCGCGCAGCCGCTTCACCGCCGACTCTGTAGCACAGTCGCTGGAGATTTCATCGCAGGACACTTCTTCGCTAAAGGTAAGTATTTTACCTATTTTTGTTTAAGGGTGCTTAGAATTAGGGGTTTAGAATTATGGTTTAGGGGGTTAATTTTAGTATTAGAGTTTAAGGGGTTAGTATTAGGGGTCGGGGTTAGTATTAGGGTTTAGGGGGTTAGTATTAGGGGTCGGGGGTTAGTATTAGGGTTTAGGGGGTTAATTTTAGTATTAGGGTTTAAGGGGTTAGTATTAGGGGTCGGGGGTTAGTATTAGGGTGTAGGGGGTTAGTATTAGGGGTCGGGGGGTTAGTATTAGGGTTTAGGGGGTTAATTTTAGTATTAGGGTTTAGGGGGTTAGTATTAGGGGTCGGGGGTTAGTATTAGGGTTTAGGGGGTTAATTTTAGTATTAGGGTTTAGGGGGTTAGTATTAGGGGTCGGGGGTTAGTATTAGGGTTTAGGGGGTTAATTTTAGTATTAGGGTTTAGGGGGCTAGTATTAGGGGTCGGGGGTTAGTATTAGGGTTTAGGGGGTTAATTTTAGTATTGGGGTTAATATTAGTATTGGGTTTATTTTTAGAAAAGGGGTTATTTTTAGTATTGGGGTTAATTTTAGTATTGGGATTTGGGAATCATTTATTAGCGGGGGTTATTTTCGTTTTACTATTACATTTGTAAGAGCTGACAGTTCAGCGCTGAACTGTCAGCTCTTACATAGCCGCGGCCGCGATGAAACGGCCGCGTTATTCTTCATCGCTGACAGTTCAGCGTTCTAACTGCCGCGGTGAACTGTCAGCGATGAAGATGCGGCGAACAAGTGACCTAGACCCCCACCTGTGAGGTGGATGGATGATCTCGGCAAAGGAGAAGTGCTCACTGACACAGATTTACACAGATTTGTGAACAATATTTTAGAAGAATAGGCCTCTTGTGCACATAGAAAAAGTCTTAGATCTTTGAGTTTAGCTCATGATAAATGGGGGCAAAAACAAAAGTGTTGCGTTTATAATTTTGTTTAGTGTATAATTAAGATGACACCATGAAACAAAAAGTCCTTACTACCTTCCAATATATTGAGGGGTATTGCACCAAACTCATTGACAATTATCTCCCCCACATGTTTTCCTGACTCACCAATGATGTAATTTGAATCACAGAACCCAGACAAGACATGTAAGAATCTTATTTACTTTCTCATGAAATATGAGGTTCATACCTCCTATATTCATACCTCCTATATTCATACCTCCTATATTCATACCTCCTATATTCATACCTCCTATATTCATACCTCCTACATTCATACCTCCTATATTCATACCTCCTATATTCATACCTCCTACATTCATACCTCCTATATTCATACCTCCTATATTCATACCTCCTATATTCATACCTCCTATATTCATACCTCCTACATTCATACCTCCTATATTCATACCTCCTATATTCATACCTCCTATATTCATACCTCCTACATTCATACCTCCTACATTCATACCTCCTATATTCATACCTCCTATATTCATACCTCCTATATTCATACCTCCTATATTCATACCTCCTACATTCATACCTCCTACATTCATACCTCCTATATTCATACCTCCTATATTCATACCTCCTATATTCATACCTCCTACATTCATACCTCCTATATTCATACCTCCTACATTCATACCTCCTATATTCATACCTCCTATATTCACACCCCATATATTTATACCTCCTATACTCCATGGCTACAGATGAAACAGTTTTCAGATTAAAATTTTCTCTTTTTTGAAATATTTATGATTGGCTTAATATCCTATTAAAAAAAACCCAGAAACATATTCGATGGAGAAGGTGTATTTTCATAGACCTGACGCTGTATTTATTATTTGTGATATCTACAAAATGTTGTCATCTTTAATAAAAAGATATTTTTTTAAATGTATATATATAAGTACGACAATACCAGTTTCTTTGAATGGAAAACACAAAGTTAAAACATTGAATCCTCAGGATAAAGGTTTTGACAATCTCTCCAGCCAATACGGTACATATCAAGACATACATAAATTATATGTAAAATCAATGAAATATGTTTTTATTAAACAAATATCTTACATTAAACAAATCCAGAAAGCAGCTTCCACGTCTGTATAGGTAACAAATACATAACAAACAAAAGATAGTCGGAACACGCTATCTGTTCATCATTATCTATTTTTTATGTAAGATACTATTTTTAAGGTTTCGTTGATTTCACCTATAATTTATATATCTCTCCTAAGGGCCAGAGAGAATCTTGGAACCTTTGTTCGGAGGACTCACTGTTTTGCTGAAGAATTTGGCACATAACTCACAACATTTTAAATGTCGAAAATGTCCAATGTTCTTTAAAAGAAGAAAAACTACCACAACTAGAGGGCATAGCCTAAAATTAGAGGGGTAATGATTTAAAAGTAATATCAGGAAGTATTACTTTACTGAGAGGGTAGTGGATGCATGGAATAGCCTTCCAGTGGAAGAGGTAGAGGTAAACACAGTGAAGGAGTTTAAGCATGCGTGGGATAGGCACAAGGCTATCCTAGATATAAGATAGGGAACTGGGGACTAATGAAAGTATTACTTTACTGAGAAAGTAGTGGATGTATGGAATAGCCTTCCAGTAGAAGTGGTAGAGGTAAACACAGTGAAGGAGTTTAAGCATGCGTGGGATAGGCACAAGGCTATCCTAGCTATAAGACCGGGAACGGCGGACTGTTTCTGCAATTTGAGTCATTCAGAATAAGAATAATTTATTTTTTTTAATTAATATTAAAACACCTATTCTGCAGTTTGATTGCTGTGGAGTCTGTGATACAGTGATACAAACCAAATATTCTGAGCTCTCACATAAGAGGGACAATAGAGGAGCAAAGAGGGGGATTTGCATGCAAAATAGGGACTGTCCATGCTATGTAGGGTCACTTGGCAGGTATGCATACATATATTTTAAGGCTGTGAATGGCCCTTCTTATTATTTTTGCACTTTTTTTTTTTTTTTACATTATTACACTGACCTGAAATACTTTATTATCATTGTAGAAATATAATACAGTGACCCAAGTGCCTTATTGCCTGGTAGTAACCAGACTAACACAGGAAATCATGAACCTCTGATCTATGTGCGAAGGCCTCCTGCCGTCTGACGAATCCTTTCCTGACACAGGACAGACATACATGTGACTGGCTGTAAGGATAATGCTTCCTTTCCAAAGATTCACTCTCCCCTTCTCTGTGCGACCTTTGCACCACACAGCTCTCTTAGCTGAAGGCATTAGTAATGTCTTTAGTATTACTGCTCATATATTTGTATTTAACACAGGAAAAGACTTCAGAGCCCCCAACGCGCACAGATGTAGGACAGTCCCTATTCAAAGTAAAGTCCGTCAAGTTCAACCCTTCTACCGATCATTCCAGCTTTTGAGCCAAAAAAAGGCAAGGAAGCTATTTCGAATTTTGCCTCCTAGGGGGAAAAACTCCTTCTTGACTCCAAAGGGCAATCAGATTTCTCAGGGGATCAATATTCAGGTTAGAAAAAAAAAGAAAAAAACAGGACAAACAGACAAAAATGGGTTAAACAAAATAGATTTTTTTTTTTTTAAATTAAAACCTTGGTCAGATAAAAACATGAAAAAGTGTATTTAATGAAAAACTCAACAGAAAAAAAACAGGACCGGAATAAGAACACATAAATCTTGAGATGTGCAGTGGTGTTGACGCGTTTCACAGCGCTATCACGTAGCCCCGACTTTTCCTTTGTCTCTGTGACAGCAGAGGAGATTAGTACTGTACATGAGTGCCGTTAGAGTACCACCTCTCCTTCCAAGCCACGCCCCCTGCGCCCTGATGTGCCAGTGGAAGCTTATAATGTCTATCAGCACTCCACTCCACCGGGTCTCATATAATAATACTCCAGAAAACAAAGCGATGAATCAGACAGCACTCAGTCAAGTGACTTGCCGGTGTTGGGATCAATACCGTCTAGATTAAAAGGACCGGATGCTTCTTGTTTACTGATAAACTCTATAAATTATTACTGTACACAGTGCTGTATATGGTTTTGTGCTGCTCTAGGCAGACAAAATTCAGACACCCCACCACATTGCACACCTACGACATGCCCCATCACCCACGTTGCACACCCACAACATGCCCCATCACCCCATTACATGCCCCATCACCCACATTGCACACACATTAAATGCCTAATCACCCCATTACATGCCCCCATCACCAACATTACATACCCACTAAATGCCCCATCACCCCCATTACATGCCACCATCACCCTCATTACATACCCCCAGCACGTCCATTACTTGACCCCATCACCCCGATTAATTGAAAGGAGCTAAAGCTTGCTGAACTGTGGGGGAGGGAGTGAAAATGTTTGAAGCACCATAATTGTGCCTTAACACCCTCTGGCAAAATGCCGCCCTCTGGAAAAGTGCCGCCCTAGACGAGTGCCTTGTTTGCCTTGTGGAAGATACACTACTGTCTGTACAATAAGCTGAACACTTACTTCGACAGTCTGTGTGGGCTCCGATGAATAAGTGCATTCTGGCACGAGAGCTGCCAATGTATATATCAGGCGCTGAAAAGTGACATCATGCTGTACAATACACTGCTAGTGCTGCTTAGGAACTAGATCACAGTGTATACCAATATGGTAGCCACTACTAGAATCATTAAATGTCCCGTCAGTGGGGGGGATAAAGACTCGTAGACGCTCTCTCTGCCCACTTCACACTAAAGCCCCAGGGTATAGTCGTGAGCTGAGTACACCAAAGGAATCGGCATCACTGGGGGGTCAGCAGTTTAGTAATTATCATAGATGGAAAGTAATAGGACTTCATGTATTGACCTAGATACAGCTTTAGCCCCTTGATACAGAGCTAGGATGCCATTAGACTCATTGTGCAATACCAGGTAATGGACTGAACACACAAATAGTCTCTGGTAATGTCCACTGTGTAAGAGAGCTGGAGACTGTCACTGCCCACTCATTGTGTATGAATGAGGGAGGCTGGCACTGCCCACTCATTGTGTATGAATGAGGGAGGCTGGCACTGCCCACTCATTGTGTATGAGGGAGAGAGGCTGGTACAGCCCACTCATTGTGTATGAGGGAGAGAGGCTGGCACTGCCCACTCATTGTGTATGAGGGGAGAGGCTGGCACGGCCCACTCATTGTGTATGAGGGAGAGAGGCTGGCACTGCCCACTCATTGTGTATGAGGGGAGAGGCTGGCACGGCCCACTCATTGTGTATGAGGGAGAGAGACTGGCTCTGCCCACTCATTGTGTATGAGGGAGAGAGACTGGCACTGCCCACTCATTGAGTATGAGGGAGAGAGGCTGGCACTGCCCACTCATTGTGTTTGAGTGAGAGAGGCTGGCACTGCCCACTCATTGTGTATGAGGGAGGGAGGCTGGCACTGCCCACTCATTGTATATGAGGGAGAGGCTGGCACTGCCCACTCATTGTGTTTGAGTGAGAGAGGCTGGCGCTGCCCACTCATTGTGTTTGAGGAAGAGGCTGGCACTGCCCACTCATTGTGTTTGAGTGAGAGAGGCTGGCACTGCCCACTCATTGTGTATGAGGGAGAGAGGCTGGCACTGCCCACTTATTGTGTATGAGGGAGAGAGACTGGCTCTGCCCACTCATTGTGTATGAGGGAGAGAGGCTGGCACTGCCCACTTATTGTGTATGAGGGAGAGACTGGCACTGGCCACTCACTGTGAGTGAGAGAGGCTGGCACTGCCCACTCATTGTGTATTAAGGGTTCCTGGTCTGTGTGTTTGGGGTGGGCGGTCTGTGTGTTTGGTGTTCCCGGTCTGTGTGTTTGGCATGGTCGGTCTGTGTGTTTGGCATGCCCGGTCTCTGTATTTGGGATGGCTGGTCTGTGTGTTTGGCATGCCTGGTCTGTGTGTTTGGCGTGGCCAGTCTGTGTGTTTGAAGTGGCTGGTCTGTGTGTTTGGCGTGCCCGGTTTGTGTGTCTGGGGTGCCCGGTCTGTGTGTTTGAGGTGGCTGGTCTGTGTGTTTGGTGTGCCCGGTCTGTGTGTTTGGTGTGCCCGGTCTGTGTGTTTGGTGTGCCCAGTCTGTGTGTTTGGGGTGGCTGGTCTGTGTGTTTGGGGTGGCTGCTCTGTGTGTTTGGCATGCCCAGTCTGTGTGTTTGGGGTGGCTGGTCTGTGTGTTTGGCGTGCCCGGTTTGTGTGTCTGGGGTGCCCGGTCTGTGTGTTTGAGGTGGCTGGTCTGTGTGTTTGGTGTGCCCGGTCTGTGTGTTTGGGGTGGCTGGTCTGTGTGTTTGGGGTGGCTGGTCTGTGTGTTTGGGGTGCCCAGTCTGTGTGTTTGGGGTGGCTGGTCTGTGTGTTTGGCGTGCCCGGTCTGTGTGTTTGGGGTGCCCAGTCTGTGTGTTTGGGGTGGCTGGTCTGTGTGTTTGGCGTGCCTGGTCTGTGTGTTTGGGGTGGCTGGTCTGTGTGTTTGGGGTGGCTGGTCTGTGTGTTTGGGGTGCCCAGTCTGTGTGTTTGGGGTGGCTGGTCTGTGTGTTTGGTGTGCCCGGTCTCTGCATTATATTTTCCTGCACATGGCTATGATTCTGCCTGTGTATTGCTGTTCAGTTTGTGTGTAGCTGACTGTGTGTGTCACTGCATGCACTGTTTGTGTGACACATTGTATTTTGTGTGTGTCTGGCACTGTTATCCCTGCCTGCTTTGTACCTGTGCTGTGTACACAAGATTATTGAGTTAAGATCTGCCTCATCCACCCCCTGAGGCTCTATATTACTGTTCTTGCAATGTGCACACGTTCTGCCAGTGGGGGGCTTGGGTGAGGTGCGGGCAGCAGGAGCTTTTCGTGCTAAATGCTGATTACCCCCTCTGTCTTTTCTCACTCCTATAACATGTCAGGCAGATTGAGGGAAAGATTAACTCTTACCTGTAAGAAGAGACAGAGGTATGTATGCGCTTGGTGCCTCTGCAGCTGTGTGATGCCAGGGATACAGCTGGCCAGGGTGTAAGAGATAGAAAAGTTTCCCTTTCTACAAAAAAGGCCCAGATATGTATACACTGGCACACTAAAAATGACTGGGGAGGAAAAATAGGAAGTACAGCAGGTGCAATGAACGCGGCCTGTCCCTTTAAGGGAGCCCCTGATACGGCACATTTAGCCATATTGGTCTAGTGGGGGGGTCTAGAAATTGTCTCTGAACGAGGGCACAGGGAATTTAACCCTTTCGGAGTGTTTGTGTCTCTGTCAGATAAGTGGTGCTAAATTCCATGGATTGAGCAGATCCAGCAATCCCGGGGGGGAAAGTTCTAAAAGTGAAGTCATCGCTTTTTAAACGAATGGAATGTCCCTTATAAATGGTCCAATTTTTGAACAAAAGTATTATGGGGTCATGTGTGGCGGGCGGGGGGGGGGGGGGGGGGACCCTCGTTTTTTGCAAGGAAGTCTTGCTTAAGGGGTCCCCCCTGCTGATCACATGCAAAAACGAGGGTCTCTCTCAGCGCTAGAAGAGAGAACCAGACGCCGACCAGACCGGGCTGGAAGCATGGCAGCTGCCAATCAGAGGATCAACTGCCATGTACTGTCAGGCGCACCTGCTAGTTTATCCTCCTACTACAGACAATGGTTTTTCTCTTGTGCATCTATATTAGATAAATAGCGTATATAAAAACAGACGCCCAACACATTTTTGTGAGTTTGCTCTGTGTCTGACGGTTACGTTTCATAGATGACCCTCACTGTTTCAATTATTTATGTCACACAGTTTATGGGGGTCCATGTACTAAACAAGTGCAGTGGGGGAAAAAAGTAGGTAAAACATGAGTAAGGAGCAATCTGCGACTATTTGTTACATTTTGCGTTTTTTTTCCCATGATTTGCGCCTCTTCCGTTTATTTTTATTTAGCGTGCATTTTTCCGAATGTGTAAGTTAATTATCTTCACTCTTCCTTCTTGATGGTTTCTAGCTTTTTTATTACTTTGTGTTTCTGTCATCATACACCTAGTATATCATATAACTTAATGCAATGATATAAAGATATATAATAGAGACTTAGTATCAAAAACTCTACCACCACCAGAAGATTCCAAACAATGTATCTACAACACACTAAGGGGGTCATGTACTAAACAAGGGCAGTGGGGGAAAAAAGTAGGTAAAACATGAGTAAGGAGCAATTTGCGACTATTTGTAACATTTTGCGATTTCTTTCCCCTGATTTGCGCCTCTTCCGTTTATTTAGCGTGCATTTATCCGGTTGCGCTAATAAATTGCGATTAGATATGCTCACGCTAAAGAGTTTTGCGAATATTTTGTGAAAAATAATTGTTATTTGCGTGCGAAAATTACACCAGCTTTTAGCGAGCGCTATCAAAAGAGGTAGAAAAAATATTCACAAAATTGCCCATTTTTATTCGCTATTTGCTCTTATGTACTATTGGAGTGATACATGTTTAATACATTGTAATAGGAGCAAAGCGCAAAAATAGTTTTGCACATAAAATATACTTGTGTTTTTTTTAGTACATGCCCCTCTATATGTAGTATTTCCGTTTTTTTAGCTCAGGATTCTATTGATATTATTATTGGTAGGTTATTTACCTATATGATGATATTAATTTTATTATTTTTAATTTTTGTTAATTTATAAAGTGTTTTATCTGAAGGAATACATCAACATTTCCATTGTTTTCAAGCCTGGGAATTATAGCTTTTTGGCCATGTAAGACTGTGAGCTTTGTGGGTTAGCAACGAATTGTGCTTTTAATTGTTCTAGTATACACTGTGTCCCAAAAGGTATATGATCCAAAACTATAGCAGATGTAAAAATGAACATTAAAAATGTATGTTATATATTTATATGTTCTATGTATGTAATGTCAGTGTTGTTTTGAACATGTTAGAGAGATAAAATACCTCTTGTCTGTAACATTGTGTCTATTATCCGTACAAAATGTATTGACATGCTTATTACATGTGTAATATCTGGACTCGTAGTGATATATTTATTTGCTTCCAGTTACCGTGGATTTGGAAGCAGTACAGGGAGGGATTTTTCTTATCAGTCAAGCCAGACCGGACCCCCGTCTCTTATCTACAGCCCCACACTTCCTCTGACCAAGGAGAGAAGGAAATGTCTGCCCCCCCATGTCTCCCCTAACATCCCCCCCCCCCCCTTCCCCGTTGTAGGCAAACTCCACCTCTCCCTCGTTATGTGGAGTCTAGATCTGCGCAGAGGAAAATCCCTCTAGAAGTTGGGATCAAAGACAGCCCCTCTAAAGTACAGTCTGTCTTCTTCGCCTCCCCTCCCTCGTGACAGAGGAGGAACATGTCGTTTTGGTGGGGCATGTATGGAGTTTGACATGGGTAAGTTTGGGGGGTATGAGTAGGCTCGTCAACTTTCTTACTATCAGATTTTATCGCTGTTGATCTTTATATCAGTTTATCTATTAATCTTTGTATCAGTTTATCTATTAATCTTTGTCTCAGTTTATTGTATCTTTGTATCAGTTTATCTATTAATCTTCGTATCAGTTTATTGTATCTTTGTATCAGTTTTATCTTTGTATCAGTTTATTGTATCTTTCTATCAGTTTATCTATTAATCTTCGTATCAGTTTATTGTATCTTTGTATCAGTTTATCTATTTATCTTTGTATCAGTTTATTGTATCTTTGTATCAGTTTATCTATTTATCTTCGTATCAGTTTATTGTATCTTTGTATCAGTTTATCTATTTATCTTTGTATTAGTTTATCTATTTATCTTTGTCTCAGTTTATCTATTTATCTTTGTCTCAGTTTATCTATTTATCTTTGTATTAGTTTATCTATCGATCTTTGTGTCATTTTAGCTATTGATCTGTGTATCCGTGTATGTGTGAATCACGAATTATCTCGGAAACCATCTGTGTAGCGTTAAAAATAAACCTTAACATACAACTACATGTCTGTCTAATCAGACATAAATCTGTCAGTTTATCTAATTTTCTTTTGCTGCAAATATATATATATCTAGCGAGCCATCTGCGAGTCTCTAACTTTATATCTAGCTATCTGTAAGTCTCTATCTTTATATCTAACTAGCTATCTGTAAGTCTCTATCTTTATTTCTACCTAGCTATCTGTAAGTCTCTATCTTTATTTCTACCTAGCTATCTGTAAGTCTCTATCTTTATTTCTACCTAGCTATCTGTGAGTCTCTTTCTTTATACCTAGCTAGCTATCTGTAAGTCTCTATCTTTATATCTAACTAGCTATCTGTGAGTCTCTATCTTTATTTCTACCTAGCTATCTGTGAGTCTCTATCTTTATTTCTAGCTAGCTATCTGTGAGTCTCTTTCTTTATACCTAGCTAGCTATCTGTGAGTATCTATCTTTATACCTAGCTAGCTATCTGTGAGTCTCTATCTTTATTTCTACCTAGCTATCTGTGAGTCTCTATCTTTATTTCTAGCTAGCTATCTGTGAGTCTCTATCTTTATACCTAGCTAGCTATCTGTGAGTCTCTATCTTTATTTCTACCTAGCTATCTGTGAGTCTCTATCTTTATTTCTACCTAGCTATCTGTGAGTCTCTATCTTTATTTCTACCTAGATATCTGTGAGTCTCTATCTTTATTTCTACCTAGCTATCTGTGAGTCTCTATCTTTATTTCTAGCTATCTATCTTTGAGTCTCTATCTTTGTTTCTACCTAGTTATCTGTGAGTCTCTATCTTTATTTCTATCTAGCTATCTGTGAGTCTCTATCTTTATACCTAGCTAGCTATCTGTGAGTCTCTAGCTTTATACCTAGCTAGCTATCTGTGAGTCTCTAGCTTTATACCTAGCTAGCTATCTGTGAGTTTCTATCATACTAGCTATATGTGAGTCTCTATATCTTTTTTAAATAGTGTGCTATCCGTGAGACTCTATATTTATTTCTAGCTAGCTATTTGTGGGTCTTTATATATCATACTCTGAGTATCTATATATCTTGATAGCTGTTTGTGGGTTACTATGTATATATCTTGCTAGCTACCTGTGGGTTACTATGTATATATCTTGCTAGCTACCTGTGGGTTACTATGTATATATCTTTCTAGCTACCTGTGGGTTACTATGTATATATCTTGCTATCTACCTGTGGGTTACTATATATATATCTTGCTAGCTACCTGTGGGTTACTATATATATATCTTGCTAGCTACCTGTGGGTTACTATGTATATATCTTGCTAGCTACCTGTGGGTTACTATGTATATATCTTGCTAGCTACCTGTGGGTTACTATGTATATATCTTTCTAGCTACCTGTGGGTTACTATGTATATATCTTGCTAGCTACCTGTGGGTTACTATGTATATATCTTGCAAGCTACCTGTGGGTTACTATATATATATCTTGCTAGCTACCTGTGGGTTACTATGTATATATCTTGCTAGCTACCTGTGGGTTACTATGTATATATCTTGCTAGCTATCTGTGGATTACTATGTATATATCTTGCTAGCTACCTGTGGGTTACTATGTAGATATCTTGCTAGCTACCTGTGGGTTACTATGTATATATCTTGCTAGCTACCTGTGGGTTACTATATATATATATATCTTGCTAGCTACCTGTGCGTTACTATGTATATATCTTGCTAGCTACCAGTGGGTTACTATATATATATCTTGCTAACTACCTGTGGGTTACTATGTATATATCTTGCTAGCTACCTGTGGGTTACTATATATATATATATCTTGCTAGCTACCTGTGCGTTACTATGTATATATCTTGCTAGCTACCAGTGGGTTACTATGTATATATCTTGTTAGCTACCTGTGGGTTATTTTTATTTATCTTGCTAGCTATTTGTGGGTTACTATTTATATATCTTGATACCACATACTTAAGATATTTTAGATTACTTTCCTAATCCTAATCTGGCATTATCTGCACTCAACAAAAAGTCACACGTTTGAGATTAAAATGTGCATATTGAGAATAAAAAGTCACAGTTTTGCCCCTTAGTTTCTTATGTATAAAATCTGGCTAGCTGGGAGACCATATGTTATGTTAGTTACCTATGAGTCTATCTATATATATTGCTAACTATCAATGAGTCTATCTATATATTGCTAACTCTCTATGAGTCTATCTATATATATTGCTAACTATCAATGCGTCTATCTATATATATTGCTAACTATCTATGAGTCTATATATGTATATTGCTAAGTATCTATGAATCTATCTATATATATTTCTAACTATCAATGGGTCTATCTATATATTGCTAACTATCTATGAGTCTATCTATATATTGCTAACTATCTATGAGTCTATCTATATATATTGCTAACTATCTATGAGTCTATCTATATATATTGCTAACTATCAATTGGTCTATCTATATATTGCTAACTATCTATGAGTCTATCTATATATATTGCTATCAATGATTCTATCTATATATTGCTATCAATGATTCTATCTATATATTGCTAACTATCTATGAGTCTATCTATATATATTGCTAACTATCAATGAGTCTCTCTATATATTGCTAACTATCAATGAGTCTATCTAAATATATTGCTAACTATCTATGAGTCTCTCTATATATATTGCTAACTCTCTATGAGTCTATCTATATATATTGCGAACTATCTATAAGTCTATCTAAATATATTGCTAACTATCTATGAGTCTCTCTATATATATTTCTAACTATCTATGAGTCTATCTATATATATTGCTAACTATCTATAAGTCTATCTAAATATATTGCTAACTATCTATGAGTCTCTCTATATATATTGCTAACTATCTATGAGTCTATCTATATATATTGCTAACTATCTATAAGTCTATCTATACATATTGCTAACTATCTATGAGTCTATCTATACATATTGCTAACTATCTATGAGTCTATCTATATATATTGCTAACTATCTATGAGTCTCTCTATATATTGCTAACTATCAATGGGTCTATCTATATATTGCTAACTATCTATGAGTCTCTCTATATATATTGCTAACTATCTATGAGTCTATCTATATATATTGCGAACTATCTATAAGTCTATCTAAATATATTGCTAACTATCTATGAGTCTCTCTATATATATTGCTAACTATCTATGAGTCTATCTATATATATTTCTAACTATCTATGAGTCTATCTATATATATTGCTAACTATCTATAAGTCTATCTAAATATATTGCTAACTATCTATGAGTCTCTCTATATATATTGCTAACTATCTATGAGTCTATCTATATATATTGCTAACTATCTATAAGTCTATCTATACATATTGCTAACTATCTATGAGTCTATCTATACATATTGCTAACTATCTATGAGTCTATCTATATATATTGCTAACTATCTATGAGTCTCTCTATATATTGCTAACTATCAATGGGTCTATCTATATATTGCTAACTATCTATGAGTCTATCTATATATATTGCTAACTATCAATGAGTCTCTCTATATATTGCTAACTATCAATGAGTCTATCTAAATATATTGCTAACTATCTATGAGTCTATCTAAATATATTGCTAACTATCTATGAGTCTCTCTATACATATTGCTAACTATCAATGAGTCTATCTAAATATATTGCTAACTATCTATGAGTCTATCTATACATATTGCTAACTATCTATGAGTCTATCTATACATATTGCTAACTATCTATGAGTCTATCTATATATATTGCTAACTATCTATGAGTCTCTCTATATATTGCTAACTATCAATGGGTCTATCTATATATTGCTAACTATCTATGAGTCTATCTATATATATTGCTAACTATCTATGAGTCTATATATGTATATTGCTAACTATCTATGAGTCTATCTATACATATTGCTAACTATCTATGAGTCTATCTATATATATTGCTAACTTTCTATGAGTCTCTCTATATATTGCTAACTATCAATGGGTCTATCTATCTATTGCTAACTATCTATGAGTCTATCTATATATATTGCTAACTATCAATGAGTCTCTCTATATATTGCTAACTATCTATGAGTCTATCTATATATATTGCTAACTATCTATGAGTCTATCTATATATATTGCTAACTATCTATAAGTCTATCTATATATATTGCTAACTATCTATAAGTCTATCTATATATATTGCTAACTATATATGAGTCTATCTATATATATTGCTAACTATCTATAAGTCTATCTATATATATTGCTAACTATCTATAAGTCTATCTATATATATTGCTAACTATATATGAGTCTATCTATATATATTGCTAGCTATTTGGAATATTTATCTGTGGTCTCATGTTATTCATTAATTCATATGTGACTCTGTCTGTCTCTCTAATCATATGTGTCTGTCTAGATAACCGTTCTATAGCTCGATCTATTTTAATAAAAACATATATTTCTATGGCAGATCCAAATGAATGGCTCAGTTTGACTGCCCCTTGTTACAATATGTCAGATTTCTGTTATGTACTTGTTCCTCTGTTCTATACATACAAGCA
The DNA here is from genome assembly GCA_036172795.1 of Pelodytes ibericus. Taxonomy (NCBI): domain Eukaryota; kingdom Metazoa; phylum Chordata; class Amphibia; order Anura; family Pelodytidae; genus Pelodytes; species Pelodytes ibericus. Next base: position 212,601,654 of record CM069858.1, on the reverse strand, counting down.
GTAGATCAGAGTAGTTTGGATCATGCCAGTAATTTATTTACAGTGTCAGTCTTTACTACCTTCACTGGAAGTTTACTCCATGTATCTACTACCCTTGTTTGTAAAGTAATCTCATTTCCCTCAGCCTTTCAAACCACCTTCTAACTTCAAGATATATTTTTTTCTAGTACTTCTCTTTTTATTAAAAACACTTCCGTCGAAGGATAAATTTAAACCCTTCGAATGTGTAAGTTAATTATCTTCACTCTTCCTTCTTGAGGTGTTCTAGCTTTTTTCATAACTTTGTGTTTAAGTCATCATACACCTAGTATATCATATAACTTAATGCAATGATATAAAGATATATAATAGAGACTTAGTATCAAAAACTCTACCACCACCAGAAGATTCCAAACAATGTATCTACAACACACTAAGGGGGTCATGTACTAAACAAGGGCAGTGGGGGAAAAAAGTAGGTAAAACATGAGTAAGGAGCAATTTGCGACTATTTGTAACATTCTGCGCTTTTTTTCCCTGATTTGCGCCTCTTCCGTTTATTTTTATTTAGCGCGCATTTTTCCGGTTGCGCTAATAAATTGCGATTATATATGCGCACGCTAAAGAGCTTTGCGAATATTTTGTGAAAAATAATTCTTATTTGCGTGTGAAAATTACACCGACTTTTAGCAAAGCGCTATCAAAAGAGGTAGAAAAAATATTCGCAAACAATTTGCTCGTATGTACTATCGGAGTGTTAAATGTTTAGTACGTTGTAAAAGGAGCGAAGCGCCCAAAAATAGTTTTGCACATAAGATATATTTGCGTTTTTTTAGTACATGCCCCTCTAAGTGTGGCAAGGTGGGAGCACAGTAAATTTGTGACACAGATGGGTCCAATTTAAATGTATAATGGCGTATTACCTTCCAGAAGATCTAAAGATTTCTATAAACATAACTGTGCAAAAATAATTTCTTGGTTATTAGATCCAACTGTTTTTAAAACTCAGCCTTTCTCGAGGTGTATATAAAACCATTATACATTTAAGAATAATCCATTTACAAAGTCACTCACTATACTCCCACATGTTCTCACTTACTAAGTGGACAATTTATGAATATACTTTACTATTTAACATAAAGATATTCAGAAATTGGTCTTGTTTGTATCCAGATGTTTGTACGCAGGATCTGTCTGCGTCGTTTTTTTTTTTATATATATATCTATATATATACTTTGCGTATTTACTGACAGCTGGAGAAAATACTAAATATTAACCTTTTGAAGAAAAAAACAGATAATTTATTATCTGGATTGCAGCATACTGTATTAAGATCAATTGATTTAGAAAAAAAGTTAATATTTATCTGCACAGTTATGTGTATTTGATATATCCATTGCTGTTTCAATGAGTGCAAACAATGCTTACATGTGGTTTCTAAAAAAAAAAAAAAAAAATCACAATTCCCTGTAAGATTAGAGAGTTAGTCAGACTTTGTCTAATCTATTCTTAGAGAAAAGGAGAAGTTCAAGGGGGGAAGTATAAAACATACACAACACTTGCGCAGGCACACACAGGAACCATTACACACACATCCTGTACACAAACAAGACAGCGAACAGAGTCAAGCCAAACACAGTGAAAGTAGCGTTACGTACTAAACTGGGAACCAGAGTTACACAAACAAACTACAAAAAAACACACCGGATACATTATGTATTTTAATGCTTTAAAAATAACAATATTATAAATTGTCCAACCTAGAAATATTTAATAATTAAAAATACTTACTTAAATGGACCATGCAGCTAAATTACAGGTATACAAGATATTTAGCACGGGTTTGTAAACGCCTTTCCTGTGAAAGACCTTGTATAGCTGTATTTTGCATGTATGGGTCCTTTTGCTTAGCTTTATAAGCATTTTTTAATATATCTCATTTTTTGTTTTAATTTCAGTTGTTAGTTTTGTTGTTTTTTTTTTACAATGAAAAGGATGTAAATTCTGCCTGAAGAAATCAGTATACAGAGAAGACAATAAAGAAGGCTTCTCAATGTGAGGTACTTAATCAAAATAAATGAACAAGAAATAAGGAATATAGACAGAGAAGTGATGGTGGATGTTATTATGTTAAATGTTAGGTGAGTGGTCGGCAGGGGAGGGCTGGCAGCTGTGGGCCTGGGGGAAAAAGAAATGTTGTGGCCTTTGGTTCTACTTCATCAGTCCACCTAATATCAGAGGTAAACACACATAGATATACTAACAGATAAGATAAGAGACTGATAGACAGATATACTGACAGATAAGGTACAGAGATTGATAGACAGATATACTGACAGATAAGGTACAGAGATTGATAGACAGATATACTGACAGATAAGGTACAGAGATTGATAGACAGATATACTGACAGATAAGGTACAGAGACTGATAGACAGATATACTGACAGATAAGGTGCAGAGATTGATAGACAGATATACTGACAGATAAGGTACAGAGATTGATAGACAGATATACTGACAGATAAGGTACATAGATTGATAGACAGATATACTGACAGATAAGGTACAGAGACTGATAGACAGATATACTGACAGATAAGGTACAGAGATTGATAGACAGATATACTGACAGATAAGGTACAGAGATTGATAGACAGATATACTGACAGATAAGGTACAGAGACTGATAGACAGATATACTGACAGATAAGGTGCAGAGATTGATAGACAGATATACTGACAGATAAGGTGCAGAGATTGATAGACAGATATACTGACAGATAAGGTGCAGAGATTGATAGACAGATATACTGACAGATAAGGTACAGAGATTGATAGACAGATATAATGACAGATAAGGTACTGAGATTGATAGACAGATATACTGACAGATAAGGTGCAGAGATTGATAGACAGACAGATATACTAACAGATAAGGTGCAGAGATTGATAGACAGATATACTGACAGATAAGGTGCAGAGATTGATAGACAGATATACTGACAGATAAGGTACAGAGATTGATAGACAGATATACTGACAGACAAGGTGCAGAGATTGATAGACAGATATACTGACAGATAAGGTACAGAGATTGTTAGACAGATATACTGACAGTTAAGGTACAGAGATTGATAGACAGATATACTGACAGTTAAGGTACAGAGATTGATAGACAGATATACTGACAGATAAGGTACAGAGACTGACAGACAGATATACTGACAGATAAGGTACAGAGATTGATAGACAGATATACTAACAGATAAGGTACAGAGATTGATAGACAGATATACTGACAGATAAGATACATAGATTGATAGACAGATATACTGACAGATAAGATACAGAGATTGATAGACAGATATACTGACAGATAAGGTACAGAGATTGATAGACAGATATACTGACAGATAAGGTACAGAGATTGATAGACAGATATACTGACAGATAAGGTACAGAGATTGATAGACAGATATACTGACAGATAAGGTGCAGAGATTGATAGACAGATATACTGACAGATAAGGTACAGAGATTGATAGACAGATATACTGACAGATAAGGTACAGAGAATGATAGACAGATATACTGACAGATAAGGTGCAGAGATTGATAGACAGATATACTGACAGATAATGTACAGAGATTGATAGACAGATATACTGACAGATAAGGTACAGAGATTGATAGACAGATATACTGACAGATAAGGTACAGAGATTGATAGACAGATATACTGACAGATAAGGTACAGAGATTGATAGACAGATATACTGACAGATAAGGTACAGAGACTGATAGACAGATAAACTGACAGATAAGGTACAGAGACTGATAGACAGATATACTGACAGATAAGGTACAGAGACTGATAGACAGATAAGATACAGAGATTGATAGACAGATATACTGACAGATAAGGTACAGAGATTGATAGACAGATATACTGACAGATAAGATACAGAGATTGATAGACAGATATACTGACAGATAAGGTACAGAGATTGATAGACAGATATACTGACAGATAAGGTACAGAGATTGATAGACAGATATACTGACAGATACGGTACAGAGATTGATAGACAGACAGATATACTGACAGATAAGGTGCAGAGATTGATAGATAGATATACTAACAGATAAGATAAGAGACTGATAGACAGACAGATATACTGACAGATAAGGTACAGAGATTGATAGACAGATATACTGACAGATAAGGTACAGAGACTGATAGACAGATATACTGACAGATACGGTACAGAGATTGATAGACAGACAGATATACTGACAGATACGGTACAGAGATTGATAGACAGACAGATATACTGACAGATAAGGAAGATCTGGCCCAAGATTCTAAACAACATGGCTGCCCCCTCTTAGAGCTAAAGAGAGGAAAGAGTTTTCAATAAGATACGTTATTTATATTTTTTCATTAAAGCATTTATATGATAACTGTCTACACTTGATGCAATCTATCAAATAAATATTAGTTATTTTTTTGCTACAGTTCTCCTTTGAGAAACATACACATGCACACACACATTCACATATATTAATATATACATATCAGGGTAGATAAAAATTGACGATTTTCTTATTTAAATCCAATTTTTTTAAATTTAAGTAGGATTTTTTGATTAAAATCAAATTTATTTTAGGAAAATGTTTTTTTTTAGTAAAAATATAAATCTAAAGATAGTTTTCTATATAAGATACATTATAGTCCAAAGTCTATTCAGCATGTAATAGAGATTAGTTATGTAACATTATGCTGTATATGTAATACTTACATATTTGGTAAACTAATTCAATGAATCCAAGTTATCCAAGCTGAGATAACATCTACTTTTTCACAGTAAAAATGGTTTCAATAAACAAAGTTCAGGAAAAGATCTTAATCCCATTGCAAATCTATGTACAAACAAAGAACACATTACTTCACTCATTAACACTTCAGATAATAAGCTATGTACAAACAAAGAACACATTACTTCTCACATTACCACTTCAGACAATAAACATAGGCATTTAAGTAAAAACAAGAATATGTTATATAATGTTGTTTTAGTTATATAAAACAGTTTAAGTAGTTCTCCAAATATATGCGATTAACCTATTAAACTATAGTCAGTTCTGAAATAGCCATGGGCTTCCGCAGACATTTTTTCAGGGGGTGTCGTACTTTTACCGTTGTCCATGCTGTGCCACGCCTCTTTTTGATAATGTCATGAAGTGGAGGAGCTTTAGTCGTTATCAGTGCAGCACGCAAACGATTGATAAACGGTGATACCACAGCATCACAATTAGAATAAGCCACTGTCAGGTACCAATTAACATGCCACAGTCACTTTGCCATTAAAATATGCCACCTTTTGTCCATTTAATCAGGGCTTGACAAAGTTAACTGACTTTTAGGAGCCAGTTAAAAAATCTAGGAGCCAGACAACAGCACATACACACAATCACACGCAGTCACACACACACACACACACACACACACACACACAGATACTTACCCATTTGTATGCCAGTATTATTTTGCCATTAATATGCCAGTGTTATTTTATTAAGCCACGGCCAATTTGCCCAATAATATGACAGCATTTTTTGCCATTCATTAGCCACAGACAATTTGGCCAATAAAATGCCAGTATGATGTAGCCATTTAATATGCCAGGTTTTGTCACTCAATATGCCAGGTTTTGTCACTCAATATGCCAGTATTTTTCCACTCAATATGCCAGGTTTTGTCACTCAATATGCCAGTATTTTTCCACTCAATATGCCAGTATTTTGCCACTCAATATGCCATGATTTGGCCACTCAATATGCCAGGATTTAGCCATTTAATATGCCAGGATTTAGCCATTCAATATGCCAGGATTTGTCACTCAATATGCCAGGATTTAGCCTCTCAAAATGCCAGGATTTAGCCACTCAATATGCCAGGATTTACCCACTCAATATGCCAGGATTTGTCACTCAGTATGCCAGGATTTAGCTACTCAATATGCCAGGATTTACCCATTTAATATGCCAGGATTTGTCCCTCAATATGCCAGGATTTAGCCATTCAATATGCCAGGATTTTTGCTCTTTACATTTTTTCCATTTTTTTTTTGGGGGGGGGGGGGAGTTAGTGTTTGGGAACCTATGTTTTTATTTTTTATTCGTAAGTTAATTTGTTGGGATAAGTGGGTTAGTGTTGTACTAGTTGTGTAGATTATTATAGGGAAAATAATGGGGAAGGAGGGAATTTTTCCCCAATTTTTCCCCTTTTATATGTATTTTTTAATACTAAGTTGCAGATTATTTTCATGTATAGGGTATCAAAAGAAAGCTCTAACTGTCCTTTAGAAAACAACATATAACTTTTATGGGTGCGTTAAATGACAGAGAGGAAAATTACGTTTCAACAAACACATATCAAAAATTGAAAAATGGCTCTGGTCCTTGGCCCAGAAAATCAAAAATTGAGAAAAAAAATGGAGGGCGAAGAAATGTACAATATGCATGGTGCGGACTCTGTCTGCCATGGTGGAAATAAGGGACATGGCAGTGGGACTTTTGGTTGTGGTTATGGAGGTGCAAGCATCCCACGGATTGCAAGGACTGCGCACGGACAGAGAGGGCAGAAAAAAAGTGGTCTTTCTTCATGAGTCAGGGAAGTGGTCCTGCCACGGAGTGATCAGAGCACTAAGGGCTCTTCTAGCGAAGAATTGATACAAGCGCTGCCTCAGTATGTGTTCAGTACTTTGCTTTGCTGGAGAGCTGAGTGAGAGGATCAGTGGGAGCTGCAAACTCACAGATATTTGGGAGAAAATGACACATTTAAAAAAAAAAAAACAGATTCTCAAATGTATTAGGATCATCTCATAAACCATTGCTTTTAGGTATGTGTGTCCCGGCCCTCAAAGACGGGTTCCCCCGTTTCGGTCATTCTGTAAAATTCACTTTATACACTCCAGATTACACGTTACTTTGAGGAAAGAAGATTCCGGTGCCATTCAAACACTGTAGTTAGTGCGGAAAAACATTCTGCATTCGCATTAGAAGTCAATAAATACGCGAATAATTGTGCAGGTGGGGATGGTTTGGTCTAATTCAACTCTAATGCACTTAAATGAATGCAAGGCTTGCAGAAACTACAAGGGCATGGGTCAACACACAGTTTTGCCTTCCTTTGTCTGTTAGATAATCTCCTGCAGGTAGTAATGAAGTGCAGCTGTTGTAACATGCAATCATTAGAAAAAATAAATTATACCTAAACATTTTCTCTCTTAGACGTCAGTAAAGCACATATGTCTAATCTGTTAGATGCATGCAGTCTGGCTCTACCTATGAGACAGCTTCATATAGAAAACAAGTAATTTTACCCGTATTTGCCCTCACAGGACTTACCCCAGCATCCCCTGTGCACTCAGGATTTACCCCAGCATTCGCTGTGCACTCAGGACTTACTCCAGCATCCATATTCATACTCGCAGGACTTACCCCAGCACCCCTATTTGCACTCACAGAACTTAGTCCAGCATCCTCTTTGCACTCTATACTTACCGCAGAATCCACTGTGCACTCAGGATTTACCCCAGCATTCGCTGTGCACTCAGGACTTACTCCAGCATCCATATTCATACTCGCAGGACTTACCCCAGCATCCATATTTGCACTCACAGAACTTAGTCCAGCATCCTCTTTGCACTCTGTACTTACCGCAGAATCCACTGTGCACTCAGGATTTACCCCAGCATTCGCTGTGCACTCAGGACTTACTCCAGCATCCATATTCATACTCGCAGGACTTACCCCAGCACCCATATTTGCACTCACAGAACTTAGTCCAGCATCCTCTTTGCACTCTGTACTTACCGCAGAATCCACTGTGCACTCAGGATTTACCCCAGCATCATATTCGCACTCACAGGACTTACCCCAGCAGCCACTTGACACCTGGCGCTCAGATTATCCATTAAGTATGGTGCACAAGGGGCGGAGCAAGCAGGCTGTGCCAATGTTGCTTGCACCAAATGTTTTCCCTCGTGCCGTCCTCCGTCACAAAAAAACTTTTCCGTGTGCAGGTGGGGATAGATTGGTTTGATTCATAGATAATTTAATTAAATGAACGCTGGGGTCGCAGAAATTGCAAGGGCATGGGTCAATACACAGTTTTGCCTTCCTTTGTCTGTTAGATAATCTCCTGCTGGCAGTAATGAAGTGCAGCTGCTGTAACATGCAATCATTAGAAAAAATAAATTATACCTAAACATTTTCTTTCTTAGATGTCCGTAGAGTGCACAACTAGGTATAATCTGTTAGATGCTTGCAGTCTGACTCCACCTACGGGATAACGTCATATATGTAGAACAAGTCATTTTACCCATATTTGCACTCACAGAACTTAGTCCAGCACCCACTTTGCACCCTGCATTTACCCCAGCATCCACTGTGCACTCAGGACTTACCCCAGCATCTATATTCGCACTCACAGTACTTAGTACATAACTAGGTCTTACCTGTTGGATGCTTGCAATCTGGCTCCACCTATGAGATAGCTTCCTAGAAAGGACAAGTCATTTTATCCAGTGGTCCCTGTGGTGTACCACCAAACTGTATGAATTATGTACACATACACATAAAAACTCTGGTCTGTCTACTTTAACAAACATTTAATCAGAGACAAAACAACAGCAACATACAAATCATAACACACAATCTAAATAACTGCTAAACAACAATAACAACTAAACCTTATAAGCAGTGGCGGCTCTAGACTTTGTGAGGCCTTAGGCGAAAGTCGAACATGAGGCCCTCACGGACACACATTATTAAATAAAATATATGCAAGTGATAATAAAAATGATCTGTAGAAATAGCATATTTCAAGATCAGACTCAAATCACGGCTTCTAGAAATGAACAGCTCCTAGAATTGTATTTGTCTCATAATTATTCTACAAACATCTATAAACATTTGGTATAGATAAAATTGTGTGCGGCTGACTAACTCACATTGTTATTGCTGTGTCCTAAATGTGAACACTAACACATATCACACAGTCATTCATAGACACACTCAGTGAGCTGACTCACAGACACACTCAGTCAGCACACAATCACACTCAGCCAGCACACACTGACTCACAGACACACTCAGAAAGCACACAATCACACACTAAGAGAAACACTCAGCCAGAAGGAAAGGTGCTCAATGTTGAAAGTGGTCTCACAGACCACGTTGTGCTAGAAGATTGGCACTTTGTTCTTCCTCACAGCACCGGATGCACTGTGATTTAGCCATTCAAAATGCCAGAATTTTGCCACTCAATATGCCAGGATTTAGCCATTTAATATGCCAGGATTTAGCCCCTTAATATGTCAGGATTTACCCCCTCAATATGCCAGGATTTAGTCCCTCAATATGCCAGGATTAAGCCATTCAATATGCCAGGATTTTGCCCCTCAATCTGCCAGGATTGTGCCATTCAATATGCCAGGATTTTGCCCCTCAATATGCCAGGATTTTGCCACTCTATGCCAGGATTGTGCCACTCAATCTGCCAGGATTTTGCCACTCAATCTGCCAGGATCTTGCCCCTCAATTTGCCAGGATTTTGCCACTCTATGCCAGGATTTTGCCCCTCAATATGCAAGAATTTTGCCCCTCAATATGCCAGGATTTTGCCACTCTGTGCCAGGATTTTGCCCCTCATTATGCCAGAATTTTGCCCCTCATTATGCCAGAATTTTGCCCCTCACAATGCCAGAATTTTGCCTCTCAATATGCCAGGATTTTGCCACTGTATGCCAGGATATTGCCCCTCATAATGCCACTATTTTGCCCCTCACAATGCCAGGATTTAGCCTCTCACTATGCCAGGATTTTGCCACTGTATGCCAGGATATTGCCCCTCATAATGCCACTATTTTGCCCCTCACAATGCCAGGATTTAGCCTCTCACTATGCCAGGATTTTGCCACTGTATGCCAGGATATTGCCCCTCATAATGCCACTATTTTGCCCCTCACAATGCCAGGATTTAGCCTCTCACTATGCCAGGATTTTTCCACTCTGTGCCAGGATTTTGCCCCTCATTATGCCAGAATTTTGCCTCTCAATATGCCAGGATTTTGCCTCTCACTATGCCAGGATTTTGCCCCTCATCTCATTATGCCAGTATTTTGCCCCACACTGTGCCAAGTCTTTGCTCGTTTGTGCCACCCTCCTCCCCCCTTCGCTAGTACTTACCTCCATGCTGCTCTCCGTTGTTTCCTCCGTGCATCTTCTCTCCTGCACGGAGGAAGGAAGTTCCGGTCGCGGTTTTTTTTTTTTTTTAAACTTTATTGAAGCTGCGCGGGTTCAATAAAGTTTAAAAAAAAAAAAACGCGATCGGAACTTCCTTCCTCCGTGCAGGAGAGAAGATGCACGGAGGAAACGTCCCAGGTTAGTGTAACAGGGAGCTTAACGGCAGCGTTAAGCTCCATGTTACATCAAAGGCAATAAGGTGAGTTAGGCAGCCGCGAGGCCCCTGTGAGTGCGAGGCCTTAGGCGGCTGCTTAACTCGCCTAATTAGAGAGCCGCCTCTGCTTATAAGTAAAAATCATCAGATCTCACCCACACTTCACCAGGATAAAACCTAACCCGTGTCTGCTCACATGTACAGCCAGGAAACAAGAGAGAGAAGTGAGAGATAGGGGGAGTGGTGGTCTCTTCCTAACTTGTAAAGGTATTGAATTACCTAATTACCATGTGATCCCCCTGTAAGAAAGGTTCACATGAGCTTGGTCACATGACCGGTGGTCACCATTAGTTTGATGACAGAATGTTACCACAGTTACCCCAGCACCCAGATTTGCACTCAGGACTTGCTCCAGCGACATGGATTTCACGTGACTTCCGGGCCTCGGGTTTTTCATTTAGCATGTTGGACGAGGGGACAGAAAAAGCCGTCAGGATTCAGGCCAGCAATCCCACAGTCTCTATTTCTGAGACACCGGATAATGCATCCGGCACATGTACAGATTTGTGCGCACAGTAGGTGCAGCAGCACTGACGCTCGTCCTAACAAGCTCCGCTCCCCGTTAGGGAGGTATGTCTGAAATCACTTTATTTCCTCTGCTGTCTTATTCTAGCATTATCTGTGCCAATTCCTGTTCTGTCCATAATTTGACTGCAGTCACCAGATTATTAAATCACAGCTAGACAGAGATACACCCCCATGATTTCAATCGAATCCCTTATATTCCTAATCCAAATATTTTGGCCAAAAGTTTGAAATTCCCATTTTCAATTCCCTGCAATTGCCTCTTTATTGACCCTTTCAAATCTTTTCACCGGGGCTTCTTAATTCAGTGACATCCAAGAAGGAGGGGCTTGGAGAGAGAGAGAGAGGCGGTGACGGTTGCTATAGTAACAGCCTTACTTCTATTACACTGTATATGCAGTTTTTAGGATATAGGATTTGTAGTGGACCTGCCTCGTCTCATGGGACCCTGGGTGACTGAGCCACAAGCTAATGACTGTCAGTGGTGATTGACGGCACTCGGGTGTCTGTACAGGTGCCTGACTGATGGTCTTTCACAATAATGACTCATATCCTGAAAGCCATCTGGGGGTTTGTGACTTCCCCTTGTCACCTCATCACTAAACTCTCAATTCAAACATATTGTAACTCTCTCCCCTGTCTACTGAAATCAGCACCTGCTGTGTGGGCGCGGGGATTGGGGTGAAGGGGCCGCTGCACCTAAACATGATATGCATGTGTTACATGAGCACCAAAAAAATGTTATAATTAGTGTTGAGCGAACCCGAACCGAAAAGTTCAGGTTCGTACCGAACATTACGATTTCTGGACCCCGGATCCGAACACGGACATTCCACTGTATGTCCGTGTTGGAGTTCGGGGTTCGGCGATTTAATGGCGCGTTTTGAAAGGCTGCAGGGCAGCCAATCAGAAATCCCATAGCATTACATACATATACATTGCATGTAATGCTATGGGCTTTCTATAAACCGAAATAGAGCCCCCATTCATACGAATAGGTCAATTGACCTATTCGTATGAATGGGGACACTCTTACCCATATTTTACTTAATTTTTCAGCCCTCTAGCCCTTTCCAGGACTTTTTTAGAGGCATTTTAGTGGCCAAAAGTTCGTGTCCCCATTGACTTCAATGGGGTTCGGGGTCAAGTTCGAGCACGGACCCGGACATTTTTTCGAAGTTCGGCCGAACCTGCCGAACCCGAACATCCATCTGTCCGCTCAACTCTAGTTATAATCTAACAATCTGCAAATAGAAACATAGATTGTGTCACCGGCAGATAAGAACCATTCGGTCCATCTAGTCTGCCCAATTATCTAAATACTTTCATTAGTCCCCAGTTCCCCATCTTATATCTAGGATAGCTTTGTGCCTATCCCATGCATGCTTAAACTCCTTCACTGTGTTTACCTCTACCACTTCCACTGGAAGGCTATTCCATACATCCACTACTCTCTCAGTAAAGTAATACTTCCTGATATTACGTTTAAATCGTTGCCCCTCTAATTAAGACTATGTCCTCTAGTTGTGGTAGTTTTTCTTCTTTTAAATATACTCTCTTCCTTTACTGTGTTGATTCCCTTTATGTATTTAAATGTTTCTATCATATCCCCCCTGTTACGTCTTTCCTCCAGGCTATACATGTTAAGATGCTATAACCTTATCCTGGTAAGTTTTATCCTTCAACCCATGAACCAGTTTAGTAGCCCTTCTCTGAACTCTCTCCAAAGTATCAATATCCTTCTGGAGATACGGTCTACAGTACTGCGTACAATACTCCATGTGAGGTCTCACCAGTGCTCTGTACAATACTCCAAGTGAGGTCTCACCAGTGCTCTGTACAATACTCCAAGTGAGGTCTCACCAGTGCTCTGTACAATACTCCAAGTGAGGTCTCACCAGTGCTCTGTACAATACTCCAAGTGAGGTCTCACCAGTGCTCTGTACAATACTCCAAGTGAGGTCTCACCAGTGCTCTGTACAATACTCCAAGTGAGGTCTCACCAGTGCTCTGTACAATACTCCAAGTGAGGTCTCACCAGTGCTCTGTACAATACTCCAAGTGAGGTCTCACCAGTGCTCTGTACAATACTCCAAGTGAGGTCTCACCAGTGCTCTGTACAATACTCCAAGTGAGGTCTCACCAGTGCTCTGTACAATACTCCAAGTGAGGTCTCACCAGTGCTCTGTACAATACTCCAAGTATACTTCTCAGAGGGATGTCGCCATGTCACACTGCGGCAAGCAGCTTTTAGGGTTAACCCCACAGGTTAGAGATTTGAGGCAAACTCTTGATCCCCAGTGAAATAATGGATTTCTGATTTATAATATAAAGTTCAGGACATTCAAGGATGTATTACCACTGTGACTACTGTATCTATAACACAGGAGTCTTATCACTAAATCAAACCCCCAATATCCCAGATGGAAAATGTTCCAGTCTGTGTCTTTTTTCAACTGGGGATTTGGAGCAAATCCACAAATACTGTGGAGGTCAACCTGGTGCTGTGGGGGCAAGTGCTGTGGGGTCAGTCTGGTGCTGTGGGGTCAGTCTGGTGCTGTGGGGGCAAGATGTGGAAAATAGGGTTAAGAACCGCCTGTGACCTTTTCTATCCTCTGATTCTCCTTCAGCCCTTCATTTTTCCCATGTGTCCATCTGACGACGTCCCAAGGTGACTGCACCCATGCCAGGATGGAGGGGAAGGGAAGACCCGTGGAGAGGTCACCCACTACGACTGGCATCTCCAGCTCTCCGGACTCTCCCCCAGAGACCCCTCCAGATGAAAAGCGGGGACCAGTGGGAAACCAGGATCTTCCTGCCCATGTGCCGGTCATCAGTCTGGGGCACAGCAGAGTGGCGCTGCGCCCAGAGCTCACTGCCCTGCATCCTGTACCCCCTTTGATGCTGGCACTGCCCGGGATACGAGGACCCCTTTTCCCCCCACAATACCATGCTCACCCTTTCCTGCCAAGGTAAGTATGGCACCTCTTGGTTTATGTCCAGTGATGGGAATGATAAAGCTGGCACATGGAGAGAGCGACTGCTGGCACCGCACTGCTGGCACTTACTAAACTACACCTCACAGTTACAGACATGGGCATCACTGGAGCAGAGTTCAAGAGATATTAACTATATATATTCCCCTGTATTGAGCTGACACCAGCCGGCCTCCAAGTGTGTAACATGCCAGCTGCACTGATCTGCTTAACGTTTCGCACAATTGCGTAATCATGACATTCTTAACGCATTCCACGCAAGTTCTTAATCATGATCTGCATAAAACGTATTGCACAAGTGCGTCATTATAATCTGCTTAACGCGTGTCGCACAAGTGCTTAATCATGATCTGACTAACGCGTATTGCACAAGTGCTTCATTATAATCTGCTTAACACATTTCACACAAGTGCTTCATTATAATCTGCTTAACGCGTTTCACACAAGTGCTTCATTATAATCTGCTTAACGCGTTTCACACAAGTGCTTCATTATAATCTGCTTAACACATTTCACACAAGTGCTTCATTATAATCTGCTTAACACATTTCACACAAGTGCTTCATTATAATCTGCTTAACACATTTCACACAAGTGCTTCATTATAATCTGCTTAACACATTTCACACAAGTGCTTCATTATAATCTGCTTAATGCGTTTCACACAAGTGCTTAATCATGATCTGATTAAACGCGTTTCACACAAGTGCTTTATTATAATCTGCTTAACGCGTTTCACACAAGTGCTTCATTATAATCTGTTTAATGCGTTTCACACAAGTGCTTCATTATAATCTGCTTAATGCGTTTCACACAAGTGCTTCATTATAATCTTAACGCGTTTCACACAAGTGCTTCATTATAATCTGCTTCACGGATTTCACACAAGTGCTTAATCAAGATCTGCTTAACGCGTGTCACACAAGTGCTTAATCATGATCTGCCTAACGTGTTTCACACAAGTGCTTCATTATAATCTGCTTAACGCGTTTCACACAAGTGCTTCATTATAATCTGATTAACGCGTTTCACACAAGTGCTTCATTATAATCTGATTAACGCGTTTCACACAAGTGCTTCATTATAATCTGATTAACGCGTTTCACACAAGTGCTTCATTATAATCTGCTTAACACGTGTCACACAAGTGCTTAATCATGATCTCATTAACGCGTTTCACACAAGTGCTTCATTATAATCTGCTTAACGCGTTTCGCACAAGTGCTTCATTATAATCTGCTTAACACGTGTCACACAAGTGCTTAATCATGATCTCATTAACGCGTTTCACACAAGTGCTTCATTATAATCTGCTTAATGCGTTTCGCACAAGTGCTTCATTATAATCTGCTTAACGCGTTTCACACAAGTGCTTCATTATAATCTGCTTAATGCGTTTCACACAAGTGTTTCATTATAATCTGCTTAACACGTGTCACACAAGTGTTTCATTATAATCTGCTTAACACGTGTCACACAAGTGTTTCATTATAATCTGCTTAACACGTGTCACACAAGTGTTTCATTATAATCTGCTTAACACGTGTCACACAAGTGCTTAATCATGATCTCATTAACGCGTTTCACACAAGTGCTTAATCATGATCTCATTAACGCGTTTCACACAAGTGCTTAATCGTGATCTGCTAAACGCATGTCACACAAGTGCTTCATTATAATCTGCTAAACGCATGTCACACAAGTGCTTCATTATAATCTGCTTAATGCATTTCACACAAGTGCTTAATCGTGATCTGTTTAATACGTTTCACACAAGTGCGTAATCATGATCTGCTTAACGCGTTTCACACAAGTGCTTCATTATAATCTGCTGAATGCGTTTCACACAAGTGCTTCATTATAATCCGCTTAACGCGTTTCACACAAGTGCTTAATCATGCTCTGCTTAACGCGTTTCGCACACAAGTGTTTAATCTATATATTAATCATTATTATTTGGCCCTCTGTGTTAGAAAAAATAAAAGCTATGAGTCCAATAAACTGCTAGTGTGTAGCAGTCTGAGGGAGCTATTTACTAAAAGGTGAGATGAGGCGAGATGAACATTCCATCTCACCAGTTTATCTATACATGGTGCAGGGACATTGCTGGCTAGTTTTCCCCCCGCTGAGCAAACTCCTCCAGCATTGTCCCTGCACAATGTATAGATAAACTGGTGAGATGGAATGTTCTTCTCGCCTCATCTCACCTTTTAGTAAATAGCCCCCAGAGACTGCGGTTACAAGTCCCCTCATTTGCTGTTGACCTATTTTTATTCTATAGTATGTGTTAGCGCCCAAGGCACCGTTTAGTGAATAGCCCCCTATGAGCTCACACACTCAGGGGGTGACGTTTGATGCGTGCGCAGCACGGCATACCAGAGCACAGCGCCAAGCTGGCGGCATGCCTATCCCTCCCGGCAAAAAGGTGGATAAAAAGGCGCTGCTGGAAATAGTGGAGGGCAGTATATTTTATGGTTTAACAAAAAGCAGACTTGGAATACCGTCGAATACCGATTATTAACAGAGAGCCCTGGAAACAAAGAAGGTGTGTGAGACCAGCCAATCCGAGAACAGAGGCAGGCCACCAGTAATGTCCAGAAATACATGGCACCATGGTCGCATCTGCCAAGGAACACAACAACCACAGGCCAAGGTTTCGCCCTTAAATATTGGGGATAAGTTTAGGATTAGGGTTAAATTTAGGGTTCGGGTTGGGGTCAAAAGGTCAATATGGGAAAAATTACCCCATAACTCGCAACATTTAGAAACTATTTAGAGGGGGTCTTTGTTAATGATTGGATTTGTGTAAATTATTTTTTAGGTCAAAGTTAGAAAAAGTGGGGTCTTTTTTTATTTTTTCATCATATTTTATGATTTTATTTGTAGTAAATTATAAGATATGATGAACATTATGGCCTCTAATGAAAGCCCTTCTTATGACAATAAAAACAACATTTAATTTGTGTGGGTACATTATGTGAGAAAGAAGAAAATTACAGCTAAACACAAACACCCCAGAAATGTAAAAAAACAAAAAAAAAACAGCCCTTGTCACCAAGGGAAAGACAAGGTCAAAAGGTCTTGTCACTAAGGGGTTAAGAATTACGTTGCTTGTGTTGAAACATCATTTATACTGTGAATGTACATAGAATATAGATGAAGAATGTACTATACGAGGCAAAAAGGTGATGTCATAAGCAGACCACAGACACATTTAACGCCATATATTTCTAGTGTGTTATGCATTTGCATATTCAGTGTTTAATCATTCTTCATTCTCTAAAATTACAGTATATGCTGTGTTTGGGTTGGAGTTTCTCCAAAGCTCCAGGGTCCATGGTCAGGGGAATGTAACAGGGGAAAATAGCAAAGTCTTCCTTTAAATATTGCAATCTGTAGTTATCAGGGTTTATTTTTATTTTTTTATGAGGCTTTATTTTGCACCTCTGCCCTAGCAGTAGGCAAATAAAGCTAAAAGGGGCTGTATCACCTAAACATTGCTTTTACTGTGGATGTAGAGAATACGAAATAATCGAAAATGATCTATACATTGCGTTAGTAAAAAAGTAAAGAAAATCTCCTAAATAAGAAGAAACATCTGTTTTAAATGTGTCTGTGGAGTCTTCTGCTTATGACATCACCTGTGGCACGGTATGCAAATGACAGATGTCCCATTGAAGAGCAGTTAATTTGCATACTGTGCCACAGGTGATGTCATAAGCAGAAGACACCACAGACACATTTAAAATAAAATCTTCTCCTAGTTTGGATTAGGATTTACTTGCAATTCGGCTAACACAATGTATAGATAATTTTCAATCATTTTTATGCTCTAGTACTCTAATACTGCCTATATCTGTCTAGCCACCCAAGGGGTTTATTCCTCTGACCCTACCTATATCTGTCTAGCCACCCAAGGGGTTAACTCCTCTGACCCTGCCTAAATCTGTCTAGCCACCCAAGGGATTAACTCCTCTGACACTGCCTATACCTGTCTAGCCACCCAAGGGCTTTACTCCTCGGACACTGCCTGTATATGTCAAGCAAACCAGGGGTTAACTCCTCTGACACTGCCTGTTTCTGTCTAGCCACCCAAGTGGTTAACTCATCTGACACTGCCTATATATTTTAGCATTTTTTTTTTTTTGCCCCAGCCAGCACAATGTCTTGGGCCAGCCCTGTAAAAGACCATGAATCTCAGGTCAAGTCCCATGGGTCACAATGTCTGCTCAGAGGTATATGTAGAATGTGTGGGACAGAGACACAAGCCCTCTGTAAGTAACAAATAAATCAGTTCTGATCCCCTGACAGTGCTCTGTCTTGCAGTCCTTACCTGCGTACATCTGGCCTGATTCCCATCTTTTCTGGACGCTTCAAGAGGCGGAGCCACCCGGATATCACAGAACCACCTTTCATAGGTATGAGGGGGATAACAAAGATTGGTAGAAATGAGACCGAGTGATTCGGAAGGGGGAGGGGAGGGGGGTGGGTGGGAGACTAGGATTCTTGGAAACTCATAAATCAGCTATTGCTAACTGCAGTTGTCAGGGTTTTCCTTATTTTAATGAAGTTTCTGCACCGGTGCCCTACCAGGCGCCAGTGACGCTTGATAGATAAATGTCTTTTAGAGTTGGGTGACTGTTGTCCTCCCTTAACTGAATGATTTGAGGTTATCAGCCCAAAAGCCCACTAGTAAGCCCTCCCGATCACTGTCATGCAGCACTGTTAGCCTCACCTACAGTCCTAGTTGCAATGACTAGGCCCCACCCCTTTGTGACCTTGTCAGGATTAGAGGTTAAGCTTTGCTCTAATCCCTGGCAAGGTGGGATATAAAGTATATTACCCAGAACACAAGACATGGCTTGAAAAATTTCAAGGAGGCTCTTAACCTTTTTTGATTGGTTTACATAGAGTTCTACGGAAGTTCCATTTCACTGGCTTCTAAGAATAACCAAGTTGGCTCCTAAATTGATCTGTCTGGCTAAAGTCTACAGAAATGTCTCAAGCCCTTCCATAAGCGCTAGAAACATAGAATGTGTCAACAGATAAGAATCATTTGGCCGATCGACTCTGCCCAATTTCTGACAAAAAAATTGGAATATTTTCATTAGCCGTATTCTATCCCTAGGATATCCTTTTCCCTATCCCCAGCCGTATTCTATCCCTAGGATGTCCTTTTCCCTATCCCCAGCCGTATTCTATCTCTATGATATCATTATGCCTATACCCAGCCGTATTCTATCTCTAGGATAGCCTTATGCCTATCCCCAGCCGTATTCTATCTCTAGGATAGCCTTATGCCTATCCCCAGCCGTATTCTATCTCTAGGATAGCCTTATGCCTATCCCCAGCCTTATTCTATCTCTAGGATAGTATTATGCCTATCCCCAGCCGTATTCTATCTCTAGGATAGCCTTATGCCTATCCCCAGCCGTATTCTATCTCTAGGATATCCTTATGCCTATCCCCAGCCGTATTCTATCTCTAGGATAGCCTTATGCCTATCCCCAGCCTTATTCTATCTCTAGGATAACCGTATGCCTATCCCCAACCTTATTCTATTTCTAGGATAGCCGTATGCCTATCCCCAACCTTATTCTATCTCTAGGATAGCCTTATGCCTATCCCCAGTCTTATTCTATCTCTAGGATAGCCTTATGCCTATCCCCAGTCTTATTCTATCTCTAGGATAGCCGTATGCCTATCCCCAGCCTTATTCTATCTCTAGGATAGTATTATGCCTATCCCCAGCCGTATTCTATCTCTAGGATTGCCTTATGCCTATCCCCAGCCGTATTCTATCTCTAGGATTGTATTATGCCTATCCCCAGCCTTATTCTATCTCTAGGATTGCCTTATGCCTATCCCCAGCCTTATTCTCTCTCTAGGATAGTATTATGCCTATCCCCAGTCTTATTCTATCTCTAGGATTGTATTATGCCTATCCCCAGCCTTATTCTATCTCTAGGATTGTATTATGCCTATCCCCAGCCTTATTCTATCTCTAGGATTGTATTATGCCTATCCCCAGCCTTATTCTATCTCTAGGATTGTATTATGCCTATCCCCAGCCTTATTCTATCTCTAGGATTGTATTATGCATATCCCCAGCCTTATTCTATCTCTAGGATTGTATTATGCATATCCCCAGCCTTATTCTATCTCTAGGATTGTATTATGCATATCCCCAGCCGTATTCTATCTCTAGGATTGTATTATGCCTATCCCCAGCCTTATTCTATCTCTAGGATTGTATTATGCATATCCCCAGCCTTATTCTATCTCTAGGATATCCTTATGCCTATCCCCAGCCTTATTCTATCTCTAGGATAGCCTTATGCCTATCCCCAGCCGTATTCTATCTCTAGGATAGCCTTATGCCTATACCCAGCTGTATTCTATCTCTAGGATAACCGTATGCCTATCCCCAGCCTTATTCTATCTCTAGGATATCATTATGCCTATCCCCAGCCTTATTCTATCTCTAGGATAGCCGTATGCCTATCCCCAGCCTTATTCTATCTCTAGGATATCCTTATGCCTATCCTCAGTCTTATTCTATCTCTAGGATAGCCTTATGCCTATCCCCAGCTGTATTCTATCTCTAGGATAACCGTATGCCTATCCCCAGCCGTATTCTATCTCTAGGATAGCCTTATGCCTATCCCCAGCCGTATTCTATCTCCAGGAGAGCCTTATGCCTATCCCCAGCCTTATTCTATCTCCAGGATAGCCTTATGCATATCCCCAGCCTTATTCTATCTCTAGGATAGCCTTATGCCTATCCCCAGCCTTATTCAATCTCTAGGATAGCCTTATGCCTATCCCCAGCCTTATTCTATCTCTAGGATAGCCTTATGCCTATCCCCAGCCTTATTCTATCTCTAGGATATCATTATGCCTATCCCCAGCCTTATTCTATCTCTAGGATAGCCTTATGCCTATCCCCAGCCGTATTCTATCTCTAGGATAGCCTTATGCCTATCCCCAGCCGTATTCTATCTCTAGGATAGCATTATGCCTATACCCAGCTGTATTCTATCTCTAGGATAGTATTATGCCTATCCCCAGCCGTATTCTATCTCTAGGATATCCTTATGCCTATACCCAGCTGTATTCTATCTCTAGGATAGTCTTTTCCCTATCCCTAGCCATATTCTATCTCTAGGATAGTATTATGCCTATCCCCAGCCTTATTCTATCTCTAGGATATCCTTATGCCTATCCCCAGCTGTATTCTATCTCTAGGATAGTATTAGGCCTATACCCAGCTGTATTCTATCTCTAGGATATCCTTATGCCTATCCCCAGCCGTATTCTATCTCTAGGATAGCCTTATGCCTATCCCCAGCCGTATTCTATCTCTAGGATAGCATTATGCCTATACCCAGCTGTATTCTATCTCTAGGATAGTATTATGCCTATCCCCAGCCGTATTCTATCTCTAGGATATCCTTATGCCTATACCCAGCTGTATTCTATCTCTAGGATAGTCTTTTCCCTATCCCTAGCCATATTCTATCTCTAGGATAGTATTATGCCTATCCCCAGCCTTATTCTATCTCTAGGATATCCTTATGCCTATCCCCAGCTGTATTCTATCTCTAGGATAGTATTAGGCCTATACCCAGCTGTATTCAATCTCTAGGATATCCTTATGCCTATCCCCAGCCTTATTCTATCTCTAGGATATCATTATGCCTATCCCCAGCCGTATTCTATCTCTAGGATTGCCTTTTCCCTATCCCATGTAAAGTAATACTTCCTGATAATATCTGACTCTATCTGGCAATCCAGACTTTACCTACAGCCCAAAAAGTTAAGGGTAGAAATCTGTATTTTTGTTCAGCACTAGGTTATGGATAGATTATCTTCCTAATACCGTGGTGTCAGTCATCTGAATCCTGTATGTAACTTGAAAGCTGCTTTGTGGTTTGGTGTGAGCTGTCCTAGCAGCGTCACACGGTAGATGTATCTGCGATAACCCAGGGTGGCAGGCTGTGGGTCTTGGCGGTTGGATAAAGGAAGATGTGGTCTAGGGGGTTTGCAGATTCTGTTATCTATCAATCTTGCTTTCCGCTGGGAAGCCTGTGAAGTGTAATAGATGAACGTGAAATAGGGGATAGAGGAAGAGAGGCATGGGGAGTCTCGAGACTGAGATAAGGTTGAGAGACATGGCAAGCTAATTAGGAGTCCAGGGAACTGAGAGACACACAGCAGCGACGGGTAGAGGCAAGGGGGCATGGACACATTCAGGCCCTGGAAAGTTCTAATGAATGGTGGAATTATTGTGAAATAATGGTGTGGAGAGAAAGTGGGAGAGGCAATATTTAGTGTTGGGGGTTCAGAAATAAGTGATATTGAGTGGTGGGGTTATTGGGAGGCTTGTATCGAGTGGTGAGGTGGATGGGAAGTTATAATGAGTGGTGGGGTTATTGGGAGGCTTGTATAGTGTGGTGGAGGTCGATGGGAAGTTATAATGAGTGGTGGGGTTATTGGGAGGCTTGTATAGAGTGGTGAGGTAGATGGGAAGTTATAATGAGTGGTGGGGTTATTGGGAGGCTTGTATAGTGTGGTGGAGGTCGATGGGAAGTTATAATGAGTGGTGGGGTTATTGGAAGGCTTGTATAGAGTGGTGAGGTAGATGGGAAGTTATAATGAGTGGTGGGTTTATTGGGAGGTTTGTATCGAGTGGTGAGGTGGATGGGAAGTTATAATGAGTGGTGGGGTTATTGGGAGGCTTGTATAGTGTGGTGGAGGTCGATGGGAAGTTATAATGAGTGGTGGGGTTATTGGGAGGCTTGTATAGAGTGGTGAGGTAGATGGGAAGTTATAATGAGTGGTGGGGTTATTGGGAGGCTTGTATAGAGTGGTGAGGTTGATAGGAAGTTATAATGAGTGGTGGGGTTATTGGGAGGCTTGTATAGAGTGGTGGGGTTATTGGGAGGCTTGTATAGAGTGGTGAGGTGGATGGGAAGTTATAATGAGTGGTGGGGTTATTGGAAGGCTTGTATAGAGTGGTGAGGTGGATGGGAAGTTATAATGAGTGGTGGGGTTATTGGGAGGCTTGTATAGAGTGGTGAGGTCGATGGGAAGTTATAATGAGTGGTGGGGTTATTGGAAGGCTTGTATAGAGTGGTGAGGTTGATGGGAAGTTATAATGAGTGGTGGGGTTATTGGGAGGCTTGTATAGAGTGGTGAGGTGGATGGGAAGTTATAATGAGTGGTGGGGTTATTGGGAGGCTTGTATAGTGTGGTGGAGGTCGATGGGAAGTTATAATGAGTGGTGGGGTTATTGGGAGGCTTGTATAGAGTGGTGAGGTAGATGGGAAGTTATAATGAGTGGTGGGGTTATTGGGAGGCTTGTATAGAGTGGTGAGGTTGATAGGAAGTTATAATGAGTGGTGGGGTTATTGGGAGGCTTGTATAGAGTGGTGGGGTTATTGGGAGGCTTGTATAGAGTGGTGAGGTGGATGGGAAGTTATAATGAGTGGTGGGGTTATTGGAAGGCTTGTATAGAGTGGTGAGGTGGATGGGAAGTTATAATGAGTGGTGGGGTTATTGGGAGGCTTGTATAGAGTGGTGAGGTCGATGGGAAGTTATAATGAGTGGTGGGGTTATTGGAAGGCTTGTATAGAGTGGTGAGGTTGATGGGAAGTTATAATGAGTGGTGGGGTTATTGGGAGGCTTGTATAGAGTGGTGAGGTGGATGGGAAGTTATAATGAGTGGTGGGGTTATTGGGATGCTTGTATAGAGTGGTGAGGTGGATGGGAAGTTATAATGAGTGGTGGGGTTATTGGGAAGCTTGTATAGTGTGGTGGAGGTCGATGGGAAGTTATAATGAGTGGTGGGGTTATTGGGAGGCTTGTATAGAGTGGTGGAGGTCGATGGGAAGTTATAATGAGTGGTGGGGTTATTGGAAGGCTTGTATAGAGTGGTGGAGGTCGATGGGAAGTTATAATGAGTGGTGGGGTTATTGGAAGGCTTGTATAGAGTGGTGGAGGTCGATGGGAAGTTATAATGAGTGGTGGGGTTATTGGGAAGCTTGTATAGAGTGGTGGGGTTATTGGGAGGCTTGTATAGAGTGGTGAGGTGGATGGGAAGTTATAATGAGTGGTGGGGTTATTGGGAGGCTTGTATAGAGTGGTGGAGGTCGATGGGAAGTTATAATGAGTGGTGGGGTTATTGGGAAGCTTGTATAGAGTGGTGAGGTGGATGGGAAGTTATAATGAGTGGTGGGGTTATTGGGAAGCTTGTATAGAGTGGTGGGGTTATTGGGAGGCTTGTATAGAGTGGTGAGGTGGATGGGAAGTTATAATGAGTGGTGGGGTTATTGGGAGGCTTGTATAGAGTGGTGAGGTTGATGGGAAGTTATAATGAGTGGTGGGGTTATTGGGAGGCTTGTATCGAGTGGTGGAGGTCGATGGGAAGTTATAATGAGTGGTGGGGTTATTGGGAGGCTTGTATCGAGTGGTGGAGGTCGATGGGAAGTTATAATGAGTGGTGGGGTTATTGGGAGGCTTGTATAAAGTGGTGGAGGTCGATGGGAAGTTATAATGAGTGGTGGGGTTATTGGGAGGCTTGTATAGAGTGGTGGAGGTCGATGGGAAGTTATAATGAGTGGTGGGGTTATTGGGAAGCTTGTATAGAGTGGTGGAGGTCGATGGGAAGTTATAATGAGTGATGGGGTTATTGGGAGGCTTGTATAGAGTGGTGAGGTTGATGGGAAGTTATAATGAGTGGTGGGGTTATTGGGAAGCTTGTATAGAGTGGTGGAGGTCGATGGGAAGTTATAATGAGTGGTGGGGTTATTGGGAGGTTTGTATAGAGTGGTGAGGTGGATGGGAAGTTATAATGAGTGGTGGGGTTATTGGGAGGCTTGTATCGTGTGGTGGAGGTTGATGGGAAGTTATAATGAGTGGTGGGGTTATTGGGAGGCTTGTATAGAGTGGTGAGGTTGATGGGAAGTTATAATGAGTGATGGGGTTATTGGGAGGCTTGTATAGAGTGGTGGAGGTCGATGGGAAGTTATAATGAGTGGTGGGGTTATTGGAAGGCTTGTATAGAGTGGTGAGGTGGATGGGAAGTTATATTGAGTGGTGGGGTTATTGGGAGGCTTGTATAGAGTGGTGAGGTTGATGGGAAGTTATAATGAGTGGTGGGGTTATTGGGAGGCTTGTATAGAGTGGTGAGGTGGATGGGAAGTTATAATGAGTGGTGGGGTTATTGGGAGGCTTGTATAGAGTGGTGAGGTTGATGGGAAGTTATATTGAGTGGTGGGGTTATTGGGAGGCTTGTATAGTGTGGTGAGGTTGATGGGAAGTTATAATGAGTGGTGGGGTTATTGGGAGGCTTGTATAGAGTGGTGGAGGTCGATGGGAAGTTATAATGAGTGGTGGGGTTATTGGGAAGTTATAATGAGTGGTGGGGTTATTGGGAGGCTTGTATAGAGTGGTGAGGTGGATGGGAAGTTATAATTAGTGATGGGGTTATTGGGAGGCTTGTATAGAGTGGTGGAGGTTGATGGGAAGTTATAATGAGTGGTGGGGTTATTGGGAGGCTTGTATCGAGTGGTGAGGTTGATGGGAAGTTATAATGAGTGGTGGGGTTATTGGAAGGCTTGTATAGAGTGGTGAGGTGGATGGGAAGTTATAATGAGTGGTGGGGTTATTGGGAGGCTTGTATAGAGTGGTGGAGGTCGATGGGAAGTTATAATGAGTGGTGGGGTTATTGGGAGGCTTGTATAGAGTGGTGGAGGTCGATGGGAAGTTATAATGAGTGGTGGGGTTATTGGGAAGTTATAATGAGTGGTGGGGTTATTGGGAGGCTTGTATAGAGTGGTGGAGGTTGATGGGAAGTTATAATGAGTGGTGGGGTTATTGGGAGGCTTGTATAGAGTGGTAAGGTGGATGGGAAGTTATAATGAGTGGTGGGGTTATTGGGAGGCTTGTATAGAGTGGTGAGGTCGATGGGAAGTTATAATGAGTGGTGGGGTTATTGGAAGGCTTGTATAGAGTGTTGAGGTCGATGGGAAGTTATAATGAGTGGTGGGGTTATTGGGAAGCTTGTATAGAGTGGTGGAGGTCGATGGGAAGTTATAATGAGTGGTGGGGTTATTGGGAGGCTTGTATAGAGTGGTGAGGTGGATGGGAAGTTATAATGAGTGGTGGGGTTATTGGGAAGCTTGTATAGAGTGGTGAGGTGGATGGGAAGTTATAATGAGTGGTGGGGTTATTGGGAAGCTTGTATAGAGTGGTGAGGTGGATGGGAAGTTATAATGAGTGGTGGGGTTATTGGGAGGCTTGTATAGAGTGGTGGAGGTCGATGGGAAGTTATAATGAGTGGTGGGGTTATTGGGAGGCTTGTATAGAGTGGTGAGGTGGATGGGAAGTTATAATGAGTGGTGGGGTTATTGGGAAGCTTGTATAGAGTGGTGAGGTGGATGGGAAGTTATAATGAGTGGTGGGGTTATTGGGAGGCTTGTATAGAGTGGTGAGGTTGATGGGAAGTTATAATGAGTGGTGGGGTTATTGGGAGGCTTGTATAGAGTGGTGAGGTTGATGGGAAGTTATATTGAGTGGTGGGGTTATTGGGAGGCTTGTATAGTGTGGTGAGGTTGATGGGAAGTTATAATGAGTGGTGGGGTTATTGGGAAGTTATAATGAGTGGTGGGGTTATTGGAAGGCTTGTATAGAGTGGTGAGGTGGATGGGAAGTTATAATGAGTGGTGGGGTTATTGGGAGGCTTGTATAGAGTGGTGGAGTGGATGGGAAGTTATAATGAGTGGTGGGGTTATTGGGAAGTTATAATGAGTGGTGGGGTTATTGGGAGGCTTGTATAGAGTGGTGGAGGTCGATGGGAAGTTATAATGAGTGGTGGGGTTATTGGGAGGCTTGTATAGAGTGGTGGAGGTCGATGGGAAGTTATAATGAGTGGTGGGGTTATTGGGAAGCTTGTATAGAGTGGTGAGGTTGATGGGAAGTTATAATGAGTGGTGGGGTTATTGGAAGGCTTGTATAGAGTGGTGAGGTTGATGGGAAGTTATAATGAGTTGTGGGGTTATTGGGAGGCTTGTATAGAGTGGTGAGGTTATTGGGAAGTTATAATGAGTGGTGGGGTTATTGGGAGGCTTGTATAGAGTGGTGAGGTGGATGGGAAGTTATAATGAGTGGTGGGGTTATTGGGAGGTTTGTATCGAGTGGTGGAGGTCGATGGGAAGTTATATTGAGTGGTGGGGTTATTGGGAGGCTTGTATAGAGTGGTAAGGTGGATGGGAAGTTATAATGAGTGGTGGGGTTATTGGGAGGCTTGTATAGAGTGGTGAGGTTGATGGGAAGTTATAATGAGTGGTGGGGTTATTGGGAGGCTTGCATAGAGTGGTGAGGTGGATGGGAAGTTATAATGAGTGGTGGGGTTATTGGGAGGCTTGTATAGAGTGGTGAGGTGGATGGGAAGTTATAATGAGTGGTGGGGTTATTGGGAGGCTTGTATAGAGTGGTGAGGTGGATGGGAAGTTATAATGAGTGGTGGGGTTATTGGGAGGTTTGTATCGAGTGGTGGAGGTCGATGGGAAGTTATATTGAGTGGTGGGGTTATTGGGAGGCTTGTATAGAGTGATGAGGTTGATGGGAAGTTATAACGAGTGGTGGGGTTATTGGGAGGCTTGTATAGAGTGGTGAGGTGGATGGGAAGTTATAATGAGTGGTGGGGTTATTGGGAGGCTTGTATAGAGTGGTGAGGTTGATGGGAAGTTATATTGAGTTGTGGGGTTATTGGGAGGCTTGTATAGAGTGGTGGAGGTCGATGGGAAGTTATATTGAGTGGTGGGGTTATTGGGAGGCTTGTATAGAGTGGTGAGGTGGATGGGAAGTTATAATGAGTGGTGGGGTTATTGGGAGGCTTGTATAGAGTGGTGAGGTTGATGGGAAGTTATATTGAGTGGTGGGGTTATTGGGAGGCTTGTATAGAGTGGTGAGGTGGATGGGAAGTTATAATGAGTGGTGGGGTTATTGGGAAGCTTGTATAGAGTGGTGAGGTTGATGGGAAGTTATAATGAGTGGTGGGGTTATTGGGAGGCTTGTATAGAGTGGTGGAGTCGATGGGAAGTTATAATGAGTGGTGGGGTTATTGGGAGGCTTGTATAGAGTGGTGAGGTGGATGGGAAGTTATAATTAGTGATGGGGTTATTGGGAGGCTTGTATAGAGTGGTGAGGTTGATGGGAAGTTATAATGAGTGGTGGGGTTATTGGGAGGCTTGTATAGAGTGGTGAGGTCGATGGGAAGTTATAATTAGTGATGGGGTTATTGGGAGGCTTGTATAGAGTGGTGAGGTGGATGGGAAGTTATAATGAGTGGTGGGGTTATTGGGAGGCTTGTATCGAGTGGTGAGGTAGATGGGAAGTTATAATGAGTGGTGGGGTTATTGGGAGGCTTGTATAGAGTGGTGAGGTGGATGGGAAGTTATAATGAGTGGTGGGGTTATTGGGAGGCTTGTATAGAGTGGTGGAGGTCGATGGGAAGTTATAATTAGTGATGGGGTTATTGGGAGGCTTGTATAGAGTGGTGGAGGTGGATGGGAAGTTATAATGAGTGGTGGGGTTATTGGGAGGCTTGTATAGAGTGGTGGAGGTCGATGGGAAGTTATATTGAGTGGTGGGGTTATTGGAAGGCTTGTATAGAGTGGTGAGGTCGATGGGAAGTTATAATGAGTGGTGGGGTTATTGGGAGGCTTGTATAGAGTGGTGAGGTGGATGGGAAGTTATATTGAGTGGTGGGGTTATTGGGAGGTTTGTATCGAGTGGTGAGGTTGATGGGAAGTTATAATGAGTGGTGGGGTTATTGGGAGGCTTGTATAGAGTGGTGGAGGTGGATGGGAAGTTATAATGAGTGGTGGGGTTATTGGGAAGCTTGTATAGAGTGGTGGAGGTCGATGGGAAGTTATAATGAGTGGTGGGGTTATTGGGAGGCTTGTATAGAGTGGTGAGGTGGATGGGAAGTTATAATGAGTGGTGGGGTTATTGGGAGGCTTGTATAGTGTGGTGGAGGTCGATGGGAAGTTATAATTAGTGATGGGGTTATTGGGAGGCTTGTATAGAGTGGTGGAGGTTGATGGGAAGTTATAATGAGTGGTGGGGTTATTGGGAGGCTTGTATAGAGTGGTGAGGTGGATGGGAAGTTATAATTAGTGATGGGGTTATTGGGAGGCTTGTATAGAGTGGTGAGGTCGATGGGAAGTTATAATGAGTGGTTGGGTTATTGGGAGGCTTGTATAGAGTGGTGAGGTTGATGGGAAGTTATAATGAGTGGTGGGGTTATTG
Source organism: Pelodytes ibericus (assembly GCA_036172795.1). NCBI lineage: Eukaryota > Metazoa > Chordata > Amphibia > Anura > Pelodytidae > Pelodytes > Pelodytes ibericus. The sequence goes on along the minus strand of CM069858.1, from coordinate 212,572,304 downwards.
GGAGGCTTGTATAGAGTGGTGAGGTGGATGGGAAGTTATAATGAGTGGTGGGGTTATTGGGAGGCTTGTATAGAGTGGTGAGGTGGATGGGAAGTTATAATGAGTGGTGGGGTTATTGGAAGGCTTGTATAGAGTGGTGAGGTGGATGGGAAGTTATAATGAGTGGTGGGGTTATTGGAAGGCTTGTATAGAGTGGTGAGGTGGATGGGAAGTTATAATGAGTGGTGGGGTTATTGGGAGGCTTGTATAGAGTGGTGGAGGTTGATGGGAAGTTATATTGAGTGGTGGGGTTATTGGGAAGCTTGTATAGAGTGGTGAGGTTGATGGGAAGTTATAATGAGTGGTGGGGTTATTGGGAGGTTTGTATCGAGTGGTGAGGTGGATGGGAAGTTATAATGAGTGGTGGGGTTATTGGGAGGCTTGTATAGAGTGGTGAGGTTGATGGAAAGTTATAATGAGTGGTGGGGTTATTGGGAGGCTTGTATAGAGTGGTGAGGTGGATGGGAAGTTATAATGAGTGGTGGGGTTATTGGGAGGCTTGTATAGAGTGGTGAGGTTGATGGGAAGTTATAATGAGTGGTGGGGTTATTGGGAGGCTTGTATAGAGTGGTGAGGTGGATGGGAAGTTATAATGAGTGGTGGGGTTATTGGGAGGCTTGTATAGTGTGGTGGAGGTTGATGGGAAGTTATAATGAGTGGTGGGGTTATTGGAAGGCTTGTATAGAGTGGTGGAGGTCGATGGGAAGTTATAATGAGTGGTGGGGTTATTGGGAGGCTTGTATAGAGTGGTGAGGTGGATGGGAAGTTATAATGAGTGGTGGGGTTATTGGGAGGCTTGTATAGTGTGGTGGAGGTCGATGGGAAGTTATAATGAGTGGTGGGGTTATTGGGAGGCTTGTATAGAGTGGTGAGGTTGATGGGAAGTTATAATGAGTGGTGGGGTTATTGGGAGGCTTGTATAGAGTGGTGGAGGTCGATGGGAAGTTATAATGAGTGGTGGGGTTATTGGGAGGCTTGTATAGAGTGGTGAGGTGGATGGGAAGTTATAATGAGTGGTGGGGTTATTGGAAGGCTTGTATAGAGTGGTGAGGTGGATGGGAAGTTATAATGAGTGGTGGGGTTATTGGGAGGCTTGTATAGAGTGGTGGAGGTCGATGGGAAGTTATAATGAGTGGTGGGGTTATTGGGAAGCTTGTATAGTGTGGTGAGGTTGATGGGAAGTTATATTGAGTGGTGGGGTTATTGGGAGGCTTGTATAGAGTGGTGAGGTTGATGGGAAGTTATAATGAGTGGTGGGGTTATTGGGAAGCTTGTATAGAGTGGTGGAGGTTGATGGGAAGTTATAATGAGTGGTGGGGTTATTGGGAGGCTTGTATAGAGTGGTGAGGTGGATGGGAAGTTATAATGAGTGGTGGGGTTATTGGGAGGCTTGTATAGAGTGGTGAGGTGGATGGGAAGTTATAATGAGTGGTGGGGTTATTGGGAGGCTTGTATAGAGTGGTGGAGGTCGATGGGAAGTTATAATGAGTGGTGGGGTTATTGGGAGGCTTGTATCGAGTGGTGGAGGTCGATGGGAAGTTATAATGAGTGGTGGGGTTATTGGGAGGCTTGTATAGTGTGGTGGAGGTTGATGGGAAGTTAAAATGAGTGGTGGGGTTATTTGGAGGCTTGTATAGTGTGGTGGAGGTCGATGGGAAGTTATAATGAGTGGTGCGGTTATTGGGAGGCTTGTATAGTGTGGTGGAGGTCGATGGGAAGTTATAATGAGTGGTGGGGTTATTGGGAGGCTTGTATAGAGTGGTGAGGTGGATGGGAAGTTATAATGAGTGGTGGGGTTATTGGGAAGCTTGTATAGTGTGGTGGAGGTTGATGGGAAGTTAAAATGAGTGGTGGGGTTATTGGGAGGCTTGTATAGAGTGGTGGAGGTCGATGGGAAGTTATATTGAGTGGTGAGGTTATTGGGAGGCTTGTATAGAGTGGTGAGGTGGATGGGAAGTTATAATGAGTGGTGGGGTTATTGGGAGGCTTGTATAGAGTGGTGAGGTGGATGGGAAGTTATAATGAGTGGTGGGGTTATTGGGAGGCTTGTGTAGAGTGGTGAGGTGGATGGGAAGTTATAATGAGTGGTGGGGTTATTGGGAGGCTTGTATAGAGTGGTGAGGTGGATGGGAAGTTATAATGAGTGGTGCGGTTATTGGGAGGCTTGTATAGAGTGGTGGAGGTTGATGGGAAGTTAAAATGAGTGGTGGGGTTATTGGGAGGTTTGTATCGAGTGGTGGAGGTTGATGGGAAGTTATAATGAGTGGTGGGGTTATTGGGAGGCTTGTATAGAGTGGTTAGGTTGATGGGAAGTTATAATGAGTGGTGGGGTTATTGGGAAGTTATAATGAGTGGTGGGGTTATTGGGAGGCTTGTATAGAGTGGTGAGGTAGATGGGAAGTTATAATGATTGATGGGGTTATTGGAAGGCTTGTATAGAGTGGTGAGGTTGATGGGAAGTTATATTGAGTGGTGGGGTTATTGGGAGGCTTGTATAGAGTGGTGGAGGTAGATGGGAAGTTATAATGAGTGGTGAGGTTATTGGGAGGCTTGTATAGAGTGGTGAGGTTGATAGGAAGTTATAATGAGTGGTGGGGTTATTGGGAGGCTTGTATAGAGTGGTGGAGGTTGATGGGAAGTTATAATGAGTGGTGGAGTTATTGGAAGGCTTGTATAGAGTGGTGAGGTTGATGGGAAGTTATAACGAGTGGTGGGGTTATTAGGAAGCTTGTATAGAGTGGTGAGGTTGATGGGAAGTTATAATGAGTGGTGGGGTTATTGGGAGGCTTGTATAGTGTGGTGGAGGTTGATGGGAAGTTATAATGAGTGGTGGAGTTATTGGGAGGCTTGTATAGAGTGGTGAGGTGGATGGGAAGTTATAATGAGTGGTGGGGTTATTGGGAGGCTTGTATAGTGTGGTGGAGGTTGATGGGAAGTTATAATGAGTGGTGGGGTTATTGGGAGGCTTGTATAGAGTGGTGAGGTGGATGGGAAGTTATAATGAGTGGTGGGGTTATTGGGAAGCTTGTATAGAGTGGTGGAGGTCGATGGGAAGTTATAATGAGTGGTGGGGTTATTGGGAGGCTTGTATAGTGTGGTGGAGGTTGATGGGAAGTTATAATGAGTGGTGGGGTTATTGGGAGGCTTGTATAGAGTGGTGAGGTGGATGGGAAGTTATAATGAGTGGTGGGGTTATTGGGAGGCTTGTATAGAGTGGTGGAGGTCGATGGGAAGTTATATTGAGTGGTGGGGTTATTGGGAGGCTTGTATAGAGTGGTGGAGGTCGATGGGAAGTTATAATGAGTGGTGGGGTTATTGGAAGGCTTGTATAGAGTGGTGGAGGTCGATGGGAAGTTATAATGAGTGGTGGGGTTATTGGGAGGCTTGTATAGAGTGGTGAGGTGGATGGGAAGTTATAATGAGTGGTGGGGTTATTGGGAGGCTTGTATAGAGTGGTGAGGTCGATGGGAAGTTATAATGAGTGGTGGGGTTATTGGAAGGCTTGTATAGAGTGGTGGAGGTCAATGGGAAGTTATAATGAGTGGTGGGGTTATTGGGAGGCTTGTATAGAGTGGTGAGGTGGATGGAAAGTTATAATGAGTGGTGGGGTTATTGGGAGGCTTGTATAGAGTGGTGGAGGTCGATGGGAAGTTATAATGAGTGGTGGGGTTCTTGGGAAGCTTGTATAGAGTGGTGGAGGTCGATAGGAAGTTATATTGAGTGGTGGGGTTATTGGGAGGCTTGTATAGTGTGGTGGAGGTCGATAGGAAGTTATAATGAGTGGTGGGGTTATTGGGAGGCTTGTATCGAGTGGTGAGGTGGATGGGAAGTTATAATGAGTGGTGGGGTTATTGGGAGGTTTGTATAGAGTGGTGAGGTTGATGGGAAGTTATAATGAGTGGTGGGGTTATTGGGAGGCTTGTATAGAGTGGTGGAGGTCGATGGGAAGTTATAATGAGTGGTGGGGTTATTGGGAAGCTTGTATAGAGTGGTGAGGTGGATGGGAAGTTATAATGAGTGGTGGGTTTATTGGAAGGATTGTATAGAGTGGTGAGGTCGATGGGAAGTTATAATGAGTGGTGGGGTTATTGGGAGGCTTGTATAGAGTGGTGGAGGTCGATGGGAAGTTATAATGAGTGGTGGGGTTATTGGGAGGCTTGTATCGAGTGGTGGAGGTCGATGGGAAGTTATAATGAGTGGTGGGGTTATTGGGAGGCTTGTATAGAGTGGTGAGGTAGATGGGAAGTTATAATGAGTGGTGGGGTTATTGGGAGGCTTGTATAGAGTGGTGAGGTAGATGGGAAGTTATAATGAGTGGTGGGGTTATTGGGAGGCTTGTATAGAGTGGTAAGGTTGATGGGAAGTTATAATGAGTGGTGGGGTTATTGGGAGGCTTGTATAGAGTGGTGAGGTGGATGGGAAGTTATAATGAGTGGTGGGGTTATTGGGAAGCTTGTATAGTGTGGTGGAGGTTGATGGGAAGTTAAAATGAGTGGTGGGGTTATTGGGAGGCTTGTATCGAGTGGTGGAGGTCGATGGGAAGTTATAATGAGTGGTGGGGTTATTGGGAAGCTTGTATAGAGTGGTGAGGTTGATGGGAAGTTATAATGAGTGGTGGGGTTATTGGGAAGTTATAATGAGTGGTGGGTTTATTGGGAAGTTATAATGAGTGGTGGGGTTATTGGGAGGTTTGTATAGAGTGGTGAGGTGGATGGGAAGTTATAATGAGTGGTGGGGTTATTGGGAGGCTTGTATAGAGTGGTGAGGTGGATGGGAAGTTATAATGAGTGGTGGGGTTATTGGGAAGTTATAATGAGTGGTGGGGTTATTGGGAGGTTTGTATAGAGTGGTTATGGTTGATGGGAAGTTATAATGAGTGGTGGGGTTATTGGGAAGCTTGTATAGTGTGGTTATGGTTGATGGGAAGTTATAATGAGTGGTGGGGTTATTGGGAGGCTTGTATAGAGTGGTGGAGGTGGATGGGAAGTTATAATGAGTGGTGGGGTTATTGGGAGGCTTGTATAGAGTGGTGGAGGTGGATGGGAAGTTATAATGAGTGGTGGGGTTATTGGAAGGCTTGTATAGAGTGGTGAGGTGGATGGGAAGTTATAATGAGTGGTGGGGTTATTGGGAGGCTTGTATAGAGTGGTGGAGGTCGATGGGAAGTTATAATGAGTGGTGGGGTTATTGGGAGGCTTGTATAGAGTGGTGAGGTGGATGGGAAGTTATAATTAGTGATGGGGTTATTGGGAAGCTTGTATAGTGTGGTTATGGTTGATGGGAAGTTATAATGAGTGGTGGGGTTATTGGGAAGCTTGTATAGAGTGGTGGAGGTGGATGGGAAGTTATAATGAGTGGTGGGGTTATTGGAAGGCTTGTATAGAGTGGTGAGGTGGATGGGAAGTTATAATGAGTGGTGGGGTTATTGGGAGGCTTGTATAGAGTGGTGAGGTTGATGGGAAGTTATAATGAGTGGTGGGGTTATTGGGAGGCTTGTATAGAGTGGTGAGGTTGATGGGAAGTTATAATGAGTGGTGGGGTTATTGGAAGGCTTGTATAGAGTGGTGAGGTGGATGGGAAGTTATAATGAGTGGTGGGGTTATTGGGAGTTTTGTATAGAGTGGTGGAGGTGGATGGGAAGTTATAATGAGTGGTGGGGTTATTGGGAGGTTTGTATAGAGTGGTGGAGGTGGATGGGAAGTTATAATGAGTGGTGGGGTTATTGGGAGGCTTGTATAGAGTGGTGGAGGTCGATGGGAAGTTATATTGAGTGGTGGGGTTATTGGGAGGCTTGTATAGTGTGGTGGAGGTCGATGGGAAGTTATAATGAGTGGTGGGGTTATTGGGAGGCTTGTATAGAGTGGTGAGGTGGATGGGAAGTTATAATGAGTGGTGGGGTTATTGGGAGGCTTGTATAGAGTGGTGGAGGTCGATGGGAAGTTATAATGAGTGGTGGGGTTATTGGGAGGCTTTTATAGAGTGGTGGAGGTCGATGGGAAGTTATAATGAGTGGTGGGGTTATTGGGAGGCTTGTATAGAGTGGTGGAGGTCGATGGGAAGTTATAATGAGTGGTGGGGTTATTGGGAGGCTTGTATAGAGTGGTGGAGGTCGATGGGAAGTTATAATGAGTGGTGGGGTTATTGGAAGGCTTGTATAGAGTGGTGAGGTTGATGGGAAGTTATAATGAGTGGTGGGGTTATTGGGAGGCTTGTATAGAGTGGTGGAGGTCGATAGGAAGTTATAATGAGTGGTGGGGTTATTGGGAGGCTTGTATAGAGTGGTGGAGGTCGATGGGAAGTTATAATGAGTGGTGGGGTTATTGGGAAGCTTGTATCGAGTGGTGGAGGTTGATGGGAAGTTATAATGAGTGGTGGGGTTATTGGGAGGCTTGTATAGAGTGGTGAGGTCGATGGGAAGTTATAATTAGTGATGGGGTTATTGGGAGGCTTGTATAGAGTGGTGAGGTGGATGGGAAGTTATAATGAGTGGTGGGGTTATTGGAAGGCTTGTATAGAGTGGTGAGGTCGATGGGAAGTTATAATGAGTGGTGGGGTTATTGGGAAGCTTGTATAGAGTGGTGGAGGTCGATGGGAAGTTATAATGAGTGGTGGGGTTATTGGGAGGTTTGTATAGAGTGGTGAGGTTGATGGGAAGTTATAATGAGTGGTGGGGTTATTGGGAGGCTTGTATAGAGTGGTGGAGGTCGATGGGAAGTTATAATGAGTGGTGGGGTTATTGGAAGGCTTGTATAGAGTGGTGAGGTTGATGGGAAGTTATAATGAGTGGTGGAGTTATTGGAAGGCTTGTATAGAGTGGTGAGGTTGATGGGAAGTTATAACGAGTGGTGGGGTTATTGGGAGGTTTGTATAGAGTGGTGAGGTTGATGGGAAGTTATAATGAGTGGTGGGGTTATTGGGAGGCTTGTATAGAGTGGTGGAGGTCGATGGGAAGTTATAACGAGTGGTGGGGTTATTGGGAGGCTTGTATAGAGTGGTGAGGTGGATGGGAAGTTATAATGAGTGGTGGAGTTATTGGAAGGCTTGTATAGAGTGGTGAGGTTGATGGGAAGTTATAACGAGTGGTGGGGTTATTGGGAGGCTTGTATAGAGTGGTGGAGGTGGATGGGAAGTTATAATGAGTGGTGCGGTTATTGGAAGGCTTGTATAGAGTGGTGAGGTGGATGGGAAGTTATAATGAGTGGTGGGGTTATTGGGAGGCTTGTATAGAGTGGTGAGGTGGATGGGAAGTTATAATGAGTGGTGGGGTTATTGGGAGGCTTGTATAGAGTGGTGAGGTTGATGGGAAGTTATAATGAGTGGTGGGGTTATTGGGAAGCTTGTATAGTGTGGTGGAGGTCGATGGGAAGTTATAATGAGTGGTGGGGTTATTGGGAGGCTTGTATAGTGTGGTGGAGGTCGATGGGAAGTTATAATGAGTGGTGGGGTTATTGGGAGGCTTGTATAGTGTGGTGAGGTGGATGGGAAGTTATATTGAGTGGTGGGGTTATTGGGAGGCTTGTTTCGAGTGGTGAGGTTGATGGGAAGTTATAATGAGTGGTGGGGTTATTGGAAGGCTTGTATAGAGTGGTGAGGTGGATGGGAAGTTATATTGAGTGGTGGGGTTATTGGGAGGCTTGTATAGAGTGGTGAGGTGGATGGGAAGTTATAATGAGTGGTGGGGTTATTGGGAGGCTTGTATAGAGTGGTAAGGTTGATGGGAAGTTATAATGAGTGGTGGGGTTATTGGGAGGCTTGTATAGAGTGGTGAGGTGGATGGGAAGTTATAATGAGTGGTGGGGTTATTGGGAAGCTTGTATAGTGTGGTGGAGGTTGATGGGAAGTTAAAATGAGTGGTGGGGTTATTGGGAGGCTTGTATCGAGTGGTGGAGGTCGATGGGAAGTTATAATGAGTGGTGGGGTTATTGGGAAGCTTGTATAGAGTGGTGAGGTTGATGGGAAGTTATAATGAGTGGTGGGGTTATTGGGAAGTTATAATGAGTGGTGGGTTTATTGGGAAGTTATAATGAGTGGTGGGGTTATTGGGAGGTTTGTATAGAGTGTTGAGGTGGATGGGAAGTTATAATGAGTGGTGGGGTTATTGGGAGGCTTGTATAGAGTGGTGAGGTGGATGGGAAGTTATAATGAGTGGTGGGGTTATTGGGAAGTTATAATGAGTGGTGGGGTTATTGGGAGGCTTGTATAGAGTGGTTATGGTTGATGGGAAGTTATAATGAGTGGTGGGGTTATTGGGAAGCTTGTATAGTGTGGTTATGGTTGATGGGAAGTTATAATGAGTGGTGGGGTTATTGGGAGGCTTGTATAGAGTGGTGGAGGTGGATGGGAAGTTATAATGAGTGGTGGGGTTATTGGGAGGCTTGTATAGAGTGGTGGAGGTGGATGGGAAGTTATAATGAGTGGTGGGGTTATTGGAAGGCTTGTATAGAGTGGTGAGGTGGATGGGAAGTTATAATGAGTGGTGGGGTTATTGGGAGGCTTGTATAGAGTGGTGGAGGTCGATGGGAAGTTATAATGAGTGGTGGGGTTATTGGGAGGCTTGTATAGAGTGGTGAGGTGGATGGGAAGTTATAATTAGTGATGGGGTTATTGGGAAGCTTGTATAGTGTGGTTATGGTTGATGGGAAGTTATAATGAGTGGTGGGGTTATTGGGAAGCTTGTATAGAGTGGTGGAGGTGGATGGGAAGTTATAATGAGTGGTGGGGTTATTGGAAGGCTTGTATAGAGTGGTGAGGTGGATGGGAAGTTATAATGAGTGGTGGGGTTATTGGAAGGCTTGTATAGAGTGGTGAGGTTGATGGGAAGTTATAATGAGTGGTGGGGTTATTGGGAGGCTTGTATAGAGTGGTGAGGTTGATGGGAAGTTATAATGAGTGGTGGGGTTATTGGAAGGCTTGTATAGAGTGGTGAGGTGGATGGGAAGTTATAATGAGTGGTGGGGTTATTGGGAGTTTTGTATAGAGTGGTGGAGGTGGATGGGAAGTTATAATGAGTGGTGGGGTTATTGGGAGGTTTGTATAGAGTGGTGGAGGTGGATGGGAAGTTATAATGAGTGGTGGGGTTATTGGGAGGCTTGTATAGAGTGGTGGAGGTCGATGGGAAGTTATATTGAGTGGTGGGGTTATTGGGAGGCTTGTATAGTGTGGTGGAGGTCGATGGGAAGTTATAATGAGTGGTGGGGTTATTGGGAGGCTTGTATAGAGTGGTGAGGTGGATGGGAAGTTATAATGAGTGGTGGGGTTATTGGGAGGCTTGTATAGAGTGGTGGAGGTCGATGGGAAGTTATAATGAGTGGTGGGGTTATTGGGAGGCTTTTATAGAGTGGTGGAGGTCGATGGGAAGTTATAATGAGTGGTGGGGTTATTGGGAGGCTTGTATAGAGTGGTGGAGGTCGATGGGAAGTTATAATGAGTGGTGGGGTTATTGGGAGGCTTGTATAGAGTGGTGGAGGTCGATGGGAAGTTATAATGAGTGGTGGGGTTATTGGAAGGCTTGTATAGAGTGGTGAGGTTGATGGGAAGTTATAATGAGTGGTGGGGTTATTGGGAGGCTTGTATAGAGTGGTGGAGGTCGATAGGAAGTTATAATGAGTGGTGGGGTTATTGGGAGGCTTGTATAGTGTGGTGGAGGTCGATAGGAAGTTATAATGAGTGGTGGGGTTATTGGGAGGCTTGTATAGAGTGGTGAGGTTGATGGGAAGTTATAATGAGTGGTGGGGTTATTGGGAGGCTTGTATAGAGTGGTGAGGTGGATGGGAAGTTATAATGAGTGGTGGGGTTATTGGGAGGCTTGTATAGAGTGGTGGAGGTGGATGGGAAGTTATAATGAGTGGTGGGGTTATTGGGAGGCTTGTATAGAGTGGTGGAGGTCGATGGGAAGTTATAATGAGTGGTGGGGTTATTGGGAAGCTTGTATCGAGTGGTGGAGGTTGATGGGAAGTTATAATGAGTGGTGGGGTTATTGGGAGGCTTGTATAGAGTGGTGAGGTCGATGGGAAGTTATAATTAGTGATGGGGTTATTGGGAGGCTTGTATAGAGTGGTGAGGTGGATGGGAAGTTATAATGAGTGGTGGGGTTATTGGAAGGCTTGTATAGAGTGGTGAGGTCGATGGGAAGTTATAATGAGTGGTGGGGTTATTGGGAAGCTTGTATAGAGTGGTGGAGGTCGATGGGAAGTTATAATGAGTGGTGGGGTTATTGGGAGGTTTGTATAGAGTGGTGAGGTTGATGGGAAGTTATAATGAGTGGTGGGGTTATTGGGAGGCTTGTATAGAGTGGTGGAGGTCGATGGGAAGTTATAATGAGTGGTGGGGTTATTGGAAGGCTTGTATAGAGTGGTGAGGTTGATGGGAAGTTATAATGAGTGGTGGAGTTATTGGAAGGCTTGTATAGAGTGGTGAGGTTGATGGGAAGTTATAACGAGTGGTGGGGTTATTGGGAGGTTTGTATAGAGTGGTGAGGTTGATGGGAAGTTATAATGAGTGGTGGGGTTATTGGGAGGCTTGTATAGAGTGGTGGAGGTCGATGGGAAGTTATAACGAGTGGTGGGGTTATTGGGAGGCTTGTATAGAGTGGTGAGGTGGATGGGAAGTTATAATGAGTGGTGGAGTTATTGGAAGGCTTGTATAGAGTGGTGAGGTTGATGGGAAGTTATAACGAGTGGTGGGGTTATTGGGAGGCTTGTATAGAGTGTTGGAGGTGGATGGGAAGTTATAATGAGTGGTGCGGTTATTGGAAGGCTTGTATAGAGTGGTGAGGTGGATGGGAAGTTATAATGAGTGGTGGGGTTATTGGGAGGCTTGTATAGAGTGGTGAGGTGGATGGGAAGTTATAATGAGTGGTGGGGTTATTGGGAGGCTTGTATAGAGTGGTGAGGTTGATGGGAAGTTATAATGAGTGGTGGGGTTATTGGGAAGCTTGTATAGTGTGGTGGAGGTCGATGGGAAGTTATAATGAGTGGTGGGGTTATTGGGAGGCTTGTATAGTGTGGTGGAGGTCGATGGGAAGTTATAATGAGTGGTGGGGTTATTGGGAGGCTTGTATAGTGTGGTGAGGTGGATGGGAAGTTATATTGAGTGGTGGGGTTATTGGGAGGCTTGTTTCGAGTGGTGAGGTTGATGGGAAGTTATAATGAGTGGTGGGGTTATTGGAAGGCTTGTATAGAGTGGTGAGGTGGATGGGAAGTTATATTGAGTGGTGGGGTTATTGGGAGGCTTGTATAGAGTGGTGAGGTGGATGGGAAGTTATAATGAGTGGTGGGGTTATTGGGAGGCTTGTATAGAGTGGTGGAGGTCGATGGGAAGTTATATTGAGTGGTGGGGTTATTGGGAGGCTTGTATAGAGTGGTGAGGTGGATGGGAAGTTATAATGAGTGGTGGGGCTATTGGGAGGCTTGTATAGAGTGGTGGAGGTTGATGGGAAGTTAAAATGAGTGGTGGGGTTATTGGGAGGCTTGTATCGAGTGGTGGAGGTCGATGGGAAGTTATAATGAGTGGTGGGGTTATTGGGAAGCTTGTATAGAGTGGTGAGGTTGATGGGAAGTTATAATGAGTGGTGGGGTTATTGGGAAGTTATAATGAGTGGTGGGTTTATTGGGAAGTTATAATGAGTGGTGGGGTTATTGGGAGGTTTGTATAGAGTGGTGAGGTGGATGGGAAGTTATAATGAGTGGTGGGGTTATTGGGAGGCTTGTATAGAGTGGTGAGGTGGATGGGAAGTTATAATGAGTGGTGGGGTTATTGGGAAGTTATAATGAGTGGTGGGGTTATTGGGAGGCTTGTATAGAGTGGTTATGGTTGATGGGAAGTTATAATGAGTGGTGGGGTTATTGGGAAGCTTGTATAGTGTGGTTATGGTTGATGGGAAGTTATAATGAGTGGTGGGGTTATTGGGAGGCTTGTATAGAGTGGTGGAGGTGGATGGGAAGTTATAATGAGTGGTGGGGTTATTGGGAGGCTTGTATAGAGTGGTGGAGGTGGATGGGAAGTTATAATGAGTGGTGGGGTTATTGGAAGGCTTGTATAGAGTGGTGAGGTGGATGGGAAGTTATAATGAGTGGTGGGGTTATTGGGAGGCTTGTATAGAGTGGTGGAGGTCGATGGGAAGTTATAATGAGTGGTGGGGTTATTGGGAGGCTTGTATAGAGTGGTGAGGTGGATGGGAAGTTATAATTAGTGATGGGGTTATTGGGAAGCTTGTATAGTGTGGTTATGGTTGATGGGAAGTTATAATGAGTGGTGGGGTTATTGGGAAGCTTGTATAGAGTGGTGGAGGTGGATGGGAAGTTATAATGAGTGGTGGGGTTATTGGAAGGCTTGTATAGAGTGGTGAGGTGGATGGGAAGTTATAATGAGTGGTGGGGTTATTGGAAGGCTTGTATAGAGTGGTGAGGTTGATGGGAAGTTATAATGAGTGGTGGGGTTATTGGGAGGCTTGTATAGAGTGGTGAGGTTGATGGGAAGTTATAATGAGTGGTGGGGTTATTGGAAGGCTTGTATAGAGTGGTGAGGTGGATGGGAAGTTATAATGAGTGGTGGGGTTATTGGGAGTTTTGTATAGAGTGGTGGAGGTGGATGGGAAGTTATAATGAGTGGTGGGGTTATTGGGAGGTTTGTATAGAGTGGTGGAGGTGGATGGGAAGTTATAATGAGTGGTGGGGTTATTGGGAGGCTTGTATAGAGTGGTGGAGGTCGATGGGAAGTTATATTGAGTGGTGGGGTTATTGGGAGGCTTGTATAGTGTGGTGGAGGTCGATGGGAAGTTATAATGAGTGGTGGGGTTATTGGGAGGCTTGTATAGAGTGGTGAGGTGGATGGGAAGTTATAATGAGTGGTGGGGTTATTGGGAGGCTTGTATAGAGTGGTGGAGGTCGATGGGAAGTTATAATGAGTGGTGGGGTTATTGGGAGGCTTTTATAGAGTGGTGGAGGTCGATGGGAAGTTATAATGAGTGGTGGGGTTATTGGGAGGCTTGTATAGAGTGGTGGAGGTCGATGGGAAGTTATAATGAGTGGTGGGGTTATTGGGAGGCTTGTATAGAGTGGTGGAGGTCGATGGGAAGTTATAATGAGTGGTGGGGTTATTGGAAGGCTTGTATAGAGTGGTGAGGTTGATGGGAAGTTATAATGAGTGGTGGGGTTATTGGGAGGCTTGTATAGAGTGGTGGAGGTCGATAGGAAGTTATAATGAGTGGTGGGGTTATTGGGAGGCTTGTATAGTGTGGTGGAGGTCGATAGGAAGTTATAATGAGTGGTGGGGTTATTGGGAGGCTTGTATAGAGTGGTGAGGTTGATGGGAAGTTATAATGAGTGGTGGGGTTATTGGGAGGCTTGTATAGAGTGGTGAGGTGGATGGGAAGTTATAATGAGTGGTGGGGTTATTGGGAGGCTTGTATAGAGTGGTGGAGGTGGATGGGAAGTTATAATGAGTGGTGGGGTTATTGGGAGGCTTGTATAGAGTGGTGGAGGTCGATGGGAAGTTATAATGAGTGGTGGGGTTATTGGGAAGCTTGTATCGAGTGGTGGAGGTTGATGGGAAGTTATAATGAGTGGTGGGGTTATTGGGAGGCTTGTATAGAGTGGTGAGGTCGATGGGAAGTTATAATTAGTGATGGGGTTATTGGGAGGCTTGTATAGAGTGGTGAGGTGGATGGGAAGTTATAATGAGTGGTGGGGTTATTGGAAGGCTTGTATAGAGTGGTGAGGTCGATGGGAAGTTATAATGAGTGGTGGGGTTATTGGGAAGCTTGTATAGAGTGGTGGAGGTCGATGGGAAGTTATAATGAGTGGTGGGGTTATTGGGAGGTTTGTATAGAGTGGTGAGGTTGATGGGAAGTTATAATGAGTGGTGGGGTTATTGGGAGGCTTGTATAGAGTGGTGGAGGTCGATGGGAAGTTATAATGAGTGGTGGGGTTATTGGAAGGCTTGTATAGAGTGGTGAGGTTGATGGGAAGTTATAATGAGTGGTGGAGTTATTGGAAGGCTTGTATAGAGTGGTGAGGTTGATGGGAAGTTATAACGAGTGGTGGGGTTATTGGGAGGTTTGTATAGAGTGGTGAGGTTGATGGGAAGTTATAATGAGTGGTGGGGTTATTGGGAGGCTTGTATAGAGTGGTGGAGGTCGATGGGAAGTTATAACGAGTGGTGGGGTTATTGGGAGGCTTGTATAGAGTGGTGAGGTGGATGGGAAGTTATAATGAGTGGTGGAGTTATTGGAAGGCTTGTATAGAGTGGTGAGGTTGATGGGAAGTTATAACGAGTGGTGGGGTTATTGGGAGGCTTGTATAGAGTGTTGGAGGTGGATGGGAAGTTATAATGAGTGGTGCGGTTATTGGAAGGCTTGTATAGAGTGGTGAGGTGGATGGGAAGTTATAATGAGTGGTGGGGTTATTGGGAGGCTTGTATAGAGTGGTGAGGTGGATGGGAAGTTATAATGAGTGGTGGGGTTATTGGGAGGCTTGTATAGAGTGGTGAGGTTGATGGGAAGTTATAATGAGTGGTGGGGTTATTGGGAAGCTTGTATAGTGTGGTGGAGGTCGATGGGAAGTTATAATGAGTGGTGGGGTTATTGGGAGGCTTGTATAGTGTGGTGGAGGTCGATGGGAAGTTATAATGAGTGGTGGGGTTATTGGGAGGCTTGTATAGTGTGGTGAGGTGGATGGGAAGTTATATTGAGTGGTGGGGTTATTGGGAGGCTTGTTTCGAGTGGTGAGGTTGATGGGAAGTTATAATGAGTGGTGGGGTTATTGGAAGGCTTGTATAGAGTGGTGAGGTGGATGGGAAGTTATATTGAGTGGTGGGGTTATTGGGAGGCTTGTATAGAGTGGTGAGGTGGATGGGAAGTTATAATGAGTGGTGGGGTTATTGGGAGGCTTGTATAGAGTGGTGGAGGTCGATGGGAAGTTATATTGAGTGGTGGGGTTATTGGGAGGCTTGTATAGAGTGGTGAGGTGGATGGGAAGTTATAATGAGTGGTGGGGCTATTGGGAGGCTTGTATAGAGTGGTGGAGGTTGATGGGAAGTTATAATGAGTGGTGGGGTTATTGGGAGGCTTGTATAGTGTGGTGGAGGTCGATAGGAAGTTATAATGAGTGGTGGGGTTATTGGAAGGCTTGTATAGAGTGGTGAGGTGGATGGGAAGTTATAATGAGTGGTGGGGTTATTGGGAGTTTTGTATAGAGTGGTGGAGGTGGATGGGAAGTTATAATGAGTGGTGGGGTTATTGGGAGGTTTGTATAGAGTGGTGGAGGTGGATGGGAAGTTATAATGAGTGGTGGGGTTATTGGGAGGCTTGTATAGAGTGGTGGAGGTCGATGGGAAGTTATATTGAGTGGTGGGGTTATTGGGAGGCTTGTATAGTGTGGTGGAGGTCGATGGGAAGTTATAATGAGTGGTGGGGTTATTGGGAGGCTTGTATAGAGTGGTGAGGTGGATGGGAAGTTATAATGAGTGGTGGGGTTATTGGGAGGCTTGTATAGAGTGGTGGAGGTCGATGGGAAGTTATAATGAGTGGTGGGGTTATTGGGAGGCTTTTATAGAGTGGTGGAGGTCGATGGGAAGTTATAATGAGTGGTGGGGTTATTGGGAGGCTTGTATAGAGTGGTGGAGGTCGATGGGAAGTTATAATGAGTGGTGGGGTTATTGGGAGGCTTGTATAGAGTGGTGGAGGTCGATGGGAAGTTATAATGAGTGGTGGGGTTATTGGAAGGCTTGTATAGAGTGGTGAGGTTGATGGGAAGTTATAATGAGTGGTGGGGTTATTGGGAGGCTTGTATAGAGTGGTGGAGGTCGATAGGAAGTTATAATGAGTGGTGGGGTTATTGGGAGGCTTGTATAGTGTGGTGGAGGTCGATAGGAAGTTATAATGAGTGGTGGGGTTATTGGGAGGCTTGTATAGAGTGGTGAGGTTGATGGGAAGTTATAATGAGTGGTGGGGTTATTGGGAGGCTTGTATAGAGTGGTGAGGTGGATGGGAAGTTATAATGAGTGGTGGGGTTATTGGGAGGTTTGTATAGAGTGGTGGAGGTGGATGGGAAGTTATAATGAGTGGTGGGGTTATTGGGAGGCTTGTATAGAGTGGTGGAGGTCGATGGGAAGTTATAATGAGTGGTGGGGTTATTGGGAAGCTTGTATCGAGTGGTGGAGGTTGATGGGAAGTTATAATGAGTGGTGGGGTTATTGGGAGGCTTGTATAGAGTGGTGAGGTCGATGGGAAGTTATAATTAGTGATGGGGTTATTGGGAGGCTTGTATAGAGTGGTGAGGTGGATGGGAAGTTATAATGAGTGGTGGGGTTATTGGAAGGCTTGTATAGAGTGGTGAGGTCGATGGGAAGTTATAATGAGTGGTGGGGTTATTGGGAAGCTTGTATAGAGTGGTGGAGGTCGATGGGAAGTTATAATGAGTGGTGGGGTTATTGGGAGGTTTGTATAGAGTGGTGAGGTTGATGGGAAGTTATAATGAGTGGTGGGGTTATTGGGAGGCTTGTATAGAGTGGTGGAGGTCGATGGGAAGTTATAATGAGTGGTGGGGTTATTGGAAGGCTTGTATAGAGTGGTGAGGTTGATGGGAAGTTATAATGAGTGGTGGAGTTATTGGAAGGCTTGTATAGAGTGGTGAGGTTGATGGGAAGTTATAACGAGTGGTGGGGTTATTGGGAGGTTTGTATAGAGTGGTGAGGTTGATGGGAAGTTATAATGAGTGGTGGGGTTATTGGGAGGCTTGTATAGAGTGGTGGAGGTCGATGGGAAGTTATAACGAGTGGTGGGGTTATTGGGAGGCTTGTATAGAGTGGTGAGGTGGATGGGAAGTTATAATGAGTGGTGGAGTTATTGGAAGGCTTGTATAGAGTGGTGAGGTTGATGGGAAGTTATAACGAGTGGTGGGGTTATTGGGAGGCTTGTATAGAGTGTTGGAGGTGGATGGGAAGTTATAATGAGTGGTGCGGTTATTGGAAGGCTTGTATAGAGTGGTGAGGTGGATGGGAAGTTATAATGAGTGGTGGGGTTATTGGGAGGCTTGTATAGAGTGGTGAGGTGGATGGGAAGTTATAATGAGTGGTGGGGTTATTGGGAGGCTTGTATAGAGTGGTGAGGTTGATGGGAAGTTATAATGAGTGGTGGGGTTATTGGGAAGCTTGTATAGTGTGGTGGAGGTCGATGGGAAGTTATAATGAGTGGTGGGGTTATTGGGAGGCTTGTATAGTGTGGTGGAGGTCGATGGGAAGTTATAATGAGTGGTGGGGTTATTGGGAGGCTTGTATAGTGTGGTGAGGTGGATGGGAAGTTATATTGAGTGGTGGGGTTATTGGGAGGCTTGTTTCGAGTGGTGAGGTTGATGGGAAGTTATAATGAGTGGTGGGGTTATTGGAAGGCTTGTATAGAGTGGTGAGGTGGATGGGAAGTTATATTGAGTGGTGGGGTTATTGGGAGGCTTGTATAGAGTGGTGAGGTGGATGGGAAGTTATAATGAGTGGTGGGGTTATTGGGAGGCTTGTATAGAGTGGTGGAGGTCGATGGGAAGTTATATTGAGTGGTGGGGTTATTGGGAGGCTTGTATAGAGTGGTGAGGTGGATGGGAAGTTATAATGAGTGGTGGGGCTATTGGGAGGCTTGTATAGAGTGGTGGAGGTTGATGGGAAGTTATAATGAGTGGTGGGGTTATTGGGAGGCTTGTATAGTGTGGTGGAGGTCGATAGGAAGTTATAATGAGTGGTGGGGTTATTGGAAGGCTTGTATAGAGTGGTGAGGTGGATGGGAAGTTATAATGAGTGGTGGGGTTATTGGGAGGCTTGTATAGAGTGGTGAGGTTGATGGGAAGTTATAATGAGTGGTGGGGTTATTGGGAGGCTTGTATAGAGTGGTGAGGTGGATGGGAAGTTATAATGAGTGGTGAGGTTGATGGGAAGTTATAATGAGTGGTGGGGTTATTGGAAGGCTTGTATAGAGTGGTGTGGTTGATGGGAAGTTATAATGAGTGGTGGGGTTATTGGGAGGCTTGTATAGAGTGGTGAGGTGGATGGGAAGTTATAATGAGTGGTGGGGTTATTGGGAGGCTTTTATAGAGTGGTGAGGTGGATGGGAAGTTATAATGAGTGGTGGGGTTATTGGGAGGCTTTTATAGAGTGGTGAGGTGGATGGGAAGTTATAATGAGTGGTGGGGTTATTGGGAGGTTTGTATAGAGTGGTGAGGTGGATGGGAAGTTATAATGAGTGGTGGGGTTATTGGGAGGCTTGTATAGAGTGGTGAGGTGGATGGGAAGTTATAATGAGTGGTGGGGTTATTGGGAGGCTTTTATAGAGTGGTGAGGTGGATGGGAAGTTATAATGAGTGGTGGGGTTATTGGGAGGTTTGTATAGAGTGGTGGAGGTCGATGGGAAGTTATAATGAGTGGTGGGGTTATTGGGAGGTTTGTATAGAGTGGTGAGGTGGATGGGAAGTTATAATGAGTGGTGGGGTTATTGGGAGGCTTGTATAGAGTGGTGAGGTTGATGGGAAGTTATAATGAGTGGTGGGGTTATTGGGAGGCTTGTATAGAGTGGTGGAGGTCGATGGGAAGTTATAATGAGTGGTGGGGTTATTGGAAAGCTTGTATAGAGTGGTGAGGTGGATGGGAAGTTATAATGAGTGGTGGGGTTATTGGAAGGCTTGTATAGAGTGGTGAGGTTGATGGGAAGTTATAATGAGTGGTGGGGTTATTGGGAGGCTTGTATAGAGTGGTGGAGGTCGATGGGAAGTTATAATGAGTGGTGGGGTTATTGGGAGGCTTGTATAGAGTGGTGGAGGTCGATGGGAAGTTATAATGAGTGGTGGGGTTATTGGGAGGCTTGTATAGAGTGGTGGAGTCGATGGGAAGTTATAATTAGTGATGGGGTTATTGGGAGGCTTGTATAGAGTGGTGAGGTCGATGGGAAGTTATAATGAGTGGTGGGGTTATTGGGAGGCTTGTATAGAGTGGTGAGGTCGATGGGAAGTTATAATGAGTGGTGGGGTTATTGGGAGGCTTGTATAGAGTGGTGAGGTCGATGGGAAGTTATAATGAGTGGTGGGGTTATTGGGAGGTTTGTATCGAGTGGTAAGGTGGATGGGAAGTTATAATGAGTGGTGGGGTTATTGGGAGGCTTGTATAGAGTGGTGAGGTTGATGGGAAGTTATAACGAGTGGTGGGGTTATTGGGAGGCTTGTATAGAGTGGTGGAGGTCGATGGGAAGTTATAATGAGTGGTGGGGTTATTGGAAGGCTTGTATAGAGTGGTGAGGTGGATGGGAAGTTATAATGAGGGGTGGGGTTATTGGAAGGCTTGTATAGAGTGGTGAGGTGGATGGGAAGTTATAATGAGTGGTGGGGTTATTGGGAGGCTTGTATAGAGTGGTGAGGTGGATGGGAAGTTATAATGAGTGGTGGGGTTATTGAGAAGCTTGTATAGAGTGGTGGAGTTGATGGGAAGTTATAATTAGTGATGGGGTTATTGAGAAGCTTGTATCGAGTGGTAAGGTTGATGAGAAGTTATAATGAGTGGTGGGGTTATTGGGAGGCTTGTATAGAGTGGTGGAGGTCGATGGGAAGTTATAATGAGTGGTGGGGTTATTGGGAGGTTTGTATAGAGTGGTGAGGTGGATGGGAAGTTATAATGAGTGGTGGGGTTATTGGGAGGTTTGTATAGAGTGGTGAGGTTGATGGGAAGTTATAATGAGTGGTGGGGTTATTGGGAGGCTTGTATAGTGTGGTGGAGGTTGATGGGAAGTTATAATGAGTGATGGGGTTATTGGGAGGCTTGTATAGAGTGGTGAGGTGGATGGGAAGTTATAATGAGTGGTGGGGTTATTGGGAGGCTTGTATAGAGTGGTGAGGTTGATGGGAAGTTATAATGAGTGGTGGGGTTATTGGGAGGCTTGTATAGAGTGGTGAGGTGGATGGGAAGTTATAATGAGTGGTGGGGTTATTGGGAAGCTTGTATCGAGTGGTGGAGGTCGATGGGAAGTTATATTGAGTGGTGGGGTTATTGGGAGGCTTGTATAGAGTGGTGAGGTTGATGGGAAGTTATAATGAGTGGTGGGGTTATTGGAAGCCTTGTATAGAGTGGTGGAGGTTGATGGGAAGTTATAATGAGTGGTGGGGTTATTGGGAGGCTTGTATAGAGTGGTGGAGGTCGATGGGAAGTTATAAAGAGTGGTGGGGTTATTGGGAGGCTTGTATAGAGTGGTGAGGTCGATGGGAAGTTATAATGAGTGGTGGGGTTATTGGGAAGTTATAATGAGTGGTGGGGTTATTGGGAGGCTTGTATAGAGTGGTGGAGGTCGATGGGAAGTTATAATGAGTGGTGGGGTTATTGGGAGGCTTGTATAGAGTGGTGAGGTTGATGGGAAGTTATAATGAGTGGTGGGGTTATTGGGAGGCTTGTATAGAGTGGTGGAGGTCGATGGGAAGTTATAATGAGTGGTGGGGTTATTGGGAAGCTTGTATAGAGTGGTGAGGTTGATGGGAAGTTATAATGAGTGGTGGGGTTATTGGAAGGCTTGTATAGAGTGGTGAGGTTGATGGGAAGTTATAATGAGTGGTGGGGTTATTGGAAGGCTTGTATAGAGTGGTGGAGGTCGATGGGAAGTTATAATGAGTGGTGGGGTTATTGGAAGGCTTGTATAGAGTGGTGGAGGTCGATGGGAAGTTATAATGAGTGGTGGGGTTATTGGAAGGCTTGTATAGAGTGGTGGAGGTCGATGGGAAGTTATAATGAGTGGTGGGGTTATTGGGAGGCTTGTATAGAGTGGTGGAGTCGATGGGAAGTTATAATTAGTGATGGGGTTATTGGAAGGCTTGTATAGAGTGGTGAGGTGGATGGTAAGTTATAATGAGTGGTGGGGTTATTGGGAGGTTTGTATCGAGTGGTAAGGTGGATGGGAAGTTATAATGAGTGGTGGGGTTATTGGGAGGTTTGTATCGAGTGGTAAGGTGGATGGGAAGTTATAATGAGTGGTGGGGTTATTGGGAGGTTTGTATCGAGTGGTAAGGTGGATGGGAAGTTATAATGAGTGGTGGGGTTATTGGGAGGTTTGTATCGAGTGGTAAGGTGGATGGGAAGTTATAATGAGTGGTGGGGTTATTGGGAGGCTTGTATAGAGTGGTGAGGTTGATGGGAAGTTATAACGAGTGGTGGGGTTATTGGGAGGCTTGTATAGAGTGGTGGAGGTCGATGGGAAGTTATAATGAGTGGTGGGGTTATTGGAAGGCTTGTATAGAGTGGTGAGGTGGATGGGAAGTTATAATGAGTGGTGGGGTTATTGGAAGGCTTGTATAGAGTGGTGGAGGTGGATGGGAAGTTATAATGAGTGGTGGGGTTATTGGGAGGCTTGTATAGAGTGGTGGAGGTCGATGGGAAGTTATAATGAGTGGTGGGGTTATTGGGAGGTTTGTATAGAGTGGTGAGGTTGATGGGAAGTTATAATTAGTGATGGGGTTATTGGGAGGCTTGTATAGTGTGGTGGAGGTTGATGGGAAGTTATAATGAGTGATGGGGTTATTGGAAGGCTTGTATAGAGTGGTGAGGTGGATGGGAAGTTATAATGAGTGGTGGGGTTATTGGGAAGCTTGTATAGAGTGGTGGAGGTCGATGGGAAGTTATAAAGAGTGGTGGGGTTATTGGGAGGCTTGTATAGAGTGGTGAGGTGGATGGGAAGTTATAATGAGTGATGGGGTTATTGGGAGGCTTGTATAGAGTGGTGGAGGTGGATGGGAAGTTATAATGAGTGGTGGAGTTATTGGAAGGCTTGTATAGAGTGGTGGAGGTCGATGGGAAGTTATAATGAGTGGTGGGGTTATTGGGAGGCTTGTATAGAGTGGTGAGGTGGATGGGAAGTTATAATGAGTGGTGGGGTTATTGGGGGGCTTGTATAGAGTGGTGAGGTGGATGGGAAGTTATAATGAGTGGTGGGGTTATTGGGAGGCTTGTATAGAGTGGTGGAGGTGGATGGGAAGTTATAATGAGTGATGGGGTTATTGGAAGGCTTGTATAGAGTGGTGAGGTGGATGGGAAGTTATAATGAGTGGTGGGGTTATTGGGAAGCTTGTATAGAGTGGTGAGGTGGATGGGAAGTTATAATGAGTGGTGGGGTTATTGGAAGGCTTGTATCGAGTGGTGAGGTTGATGGGAAGTTATAATTAGTGATGGGGTTATTGGGAGGCTTGTATAGAGTGGTGGAGGTGGATGGGAAGTTATAATGAGTGGTGCGGTTATTGGAAGGCTTGTATAGAGTGGTGAGGTCGATGGGAAGTTATAATGAGTGGTGGGGTTATTGGGAGGCTTGTATAGAGTGGTGAGGTTGATGGGAAGTTATAATTAGTGATGGGGTTATTGGGAGGCTTGTATAGAGTGGTGGAGGTGGATGGGAAGTTATAATGAGTGGTGGGGTTATTGGGAGGCTTGTATAGAGTGGTGAGGTGGATGGGAAGTTATAATGAGTGGTGGGGTTATTGGGAGGCTTGTATAGAGTGGTGAGGTTGATGGGAAGTTATAATGAGTGGTGGGGTTATTGGAAGGCTTGTATAGAGTGGTGAGGTGGATGGGAAGTTATAATGAGTGGTGGGGTTATTGGGAGGCTTGTATAGTGTGGTGGAGGTCGATGGGAAGTTATAATGAGTGATGGGGTTATTGGAAGGCTTGTATAGAGTGGTGAGGTTGATGGGAAGTTATAATGAGTGGTGGAGTTATTGGGAGGCTTGTATAGAGTGGTGAGGTGGATGGGAAGTTATAATGAGTGGTGGGGTTATTGGGAGGCTTGTATAGAGTGGTGGAGGTCGATGGGAAGTTATAATGAGTGGTGGAGTTATTGGGAGGCTTGTATAGAGTGGTGAGGTGGATGGGAAGTTATAATGAGTAGTGGGGTTATTGGGAAGCTTGTATAGAGTGGTGAGGTTGATGGGAAGTTATAATGAGTGGTGGAGTTATTGGGAGGCTTGTATAGAGTGGTGGAGGTCGATGGGAAGTTATAATGAGTGGTGGGGTTATTGGGAGGCTTGTATAGAGAGGTGAGGTTGATGGGAAGTTATATTGAGTGGTGGGGTTATTGGGAGGCTTGTATAGAGTGGTGAGGTGGATGGGAAGTTATAATGAGTGGTGGGGTTATTGGGAGGCTTGTATAGAGTGGTGAGGTGGATGGGAAGTTATAATGAGTGGTGGGGTTATTGGGAGGCTTGTATAGAGTGGTGAGGTAGATGGGAAGTTATAATGAGTGGTGGGGTTATTGGGAGGCTTGTATAGAGTGGTGGAGGTCGATGGGAAGTTATAATGAGTGGTGGGGTTATTGGGAGGCTTGTATAGAGTGGTGAGGTGGATGGGAAGTTATAATGAGTGGTGGGGTTATTGGGAGGCTTGTATAGAGTGGTGAGGTGGATGGGAAGTTATAATGAGTGGTGGGGTTATTGGGAGGCTTGTATAGAGTGGTGAGGTGGATGGGAAGTTATAATGAGTGGTGGGGTTATTGGGAGGCTTGTATAGAGTGGTGAGGTGGATGGGAAGTTATAATGAGTGGTGGGGTTATTGGGAAGCTTGTATAGTGTGGTGGAGGTTGATGGGAAGTTATATTGAGTGGTGGGGTTATTGGGAGGCTTGTATAGAGTGGTGAGGTGGATGGGAAGTTATAATGAGTGGTGGGGTTATTGGAAGGCTTGTATAGAGTGGTGTGGTCGATGGGAAGTTATATTGAGTGGTGGGGTTATTGGGAGGCTTGTATAGAGTGGTGAGGTTGATAGGAAGTTATAATGAGTGGTGGGGTTATTGGGAGGCTTGTATAGAGTGGTGGAGTTGATGGGAAGTTATAATGAGTGGTGGGGTTATTGGAAGGCTTGTATAGAGTGGTGAGGTCGATGGGAAGTTATAATGAGTGGTGGGGTTATTGGAAGGCTTTGGTTAGAGTGGTGAGGTCGATGGGAAGTTATAATTAGTGATGGGGTTATTGGGAGGTTTGTATCGAGTGGTAAGGTAGATGGGAAGTTATAATGAGTGGTGGGGTTATTGGGAGGCTTGTATAGAGTGGTGAGGTAGATGGGAAGTTATAATTAGTGATGGGGTTATTGGGAGGCTT
Organism: Pelodytes ibericus; assembly: GCA_036172795.1. Taxonomy (NCBI): domain Eukaryota; kingdom Metazoa; phylum Chordata; class Amphibia; order Anura; family Pelodytidae; genus Pelodytes; species Pelodytes ibericus. Next base: position 212,548,177 of record CM069858.1, on the reverse strand, counting down.
GTATAGAGTGGTGGAGGTGGATGGTAAGTTATATTGAGTGGTGGGGTTATTAGGAGGCTTGTATAGAGTGGTGAGGTTGATGGGAAGTTATAATGAGTGGTGGGGTTATTGGAAGGCTTGTATAGAGTGGTGAGGTCGATGGGAAGTTATAATGAGTGGTGGGGTTATTGGAAGGCTTGTATAGAGTGGTGAGGTCGATGGGAAGTTATAATTAGTGATGGGGTTATTGGGAGGTTTGTATCGAGTGGTAAGTTAGATGGGAAGTTATAATGAGTGGTGGGGTTATTGGGAGGCTTGTATAGAGTGATGAGGTGGATGGGAAGTTATATTGAGTGGTGGGGTTATTGGGAGGCTTGTATAGAGTGATGAGGTGGATGGGAAGTTATATTGAGTGGTGGGGTTATTGGGAGGCTTGTATCGAGTGGTGAGGTGGATGGGAAGTTATAATGAGTGGTGGGGTTATTGGAAGGCTTGTATAGAGTGGTGGAGGTGGATGGGAAGTTATAATGAGTGGTGGGGTTATTGGGAGGCTTGTATAGAGTGTTGGAGGTCGATGGGAAGTTATAATGAGTGGTGGGGTTATTGGGAGGCTTGTATAGAGTGGTGAGGTGGATGGGAAGTTATAATGAGTGGTGGGGTTATTGGGAGGCTTGTATAGAGTGGTGAGGTTGATGGGAAGTTATATTGAGTGGTGGGGTTATTGGAAGGCTTGTATAGAGTGGTGAGGTTGATGGGAAGTTATAATGAGTGGTGGGGTTATTGGGAGGCTTGTATAGAGTGGTGGAGGTCGATGGGAAGTTATAATGAGTGGTGGGGTTATTGGGAGGCTTGTATAGAGTGGTGAGGTGGATGGGAAGTTATAATGAGTGGTGGGGTTATTGGGAGGCTTGTATCGAGTGGTGGAGGTCGATGGGAAGTTATAATGAGTGGTGGGGTTATTGGGAGGCTTGTATAGTGTGGTGAGGTGGATGGGAAGTTATAATGAGTGGTGGGGTTATTGGGAGGCTTGTATAGAGTGGTGAGGTGGATGGGAAGTTATAATGAGTGGTGGGGTTATTGGGAGGCTTGTATAGAGTGGTGAGGTTGATAGGAAGTTATAATGAGTGGTGGGGTTATTGGGAGGCTTGTATAGAGTGGTGAGGTGGATGGGAAGTTATATTGAGTGGTGGGGTTATTGGGAGGCTTGTATAGAGTGGTGGAGGTCGATGGGAAGTTATAATTAGTGATGGAGTTATTGGGAGGCTTGTATAGAGTGGTGAGGTTGATGAGAAGTTATAATTAGTGGTGGGGTTATTGGGAGGCTTGTATAGAGTGGTGAGGTTGATGGGAAGTTATAATGAGTGATGGAGTTATTGGAAGGCTTGTATCGAGTGGTGGAGGTTGATGGGAAGTTATAATCAGCAGGGTGGAGACTTGTATTGAGTGGTGGAGGTGACAGAAGAAGAGGTAATATTTAATGTTGAGGGTGCCGGGAGAAGTTGTATTGTGTGGTTGAGGTAACCTGGTTAATCCTGAAGCTAGTGGTTGTATGTTATCCATTAGCGGATTCTAACACATTACTTCACCCTTACAGTTCGGCAGCCCCAGAAAGTTGCGCGGCGGGTCTTCACAAACAGCCGGGAGCGCTGGAGGCAACAGAATGTAAATGGGGCGTTTGCTGAATTGCGGAAACTGATCCCCACACACCCTCCAGACAAGAAACTGAGCAAGAACGAGATCCTGCGGCTGGCCATGAAGTATATCACCTTCTTGGTGACTCTTCTCAGTGACCAACACAGTTCGCCTCCCTCCAAGCCATCGCCTGCTAAAAAGAGACTCCCTTCCCCGGCCCGGGATCTCCACCCCAAGGGCAACGAAAGCTACAGTCCCAAGCTTCCCATGGTTAAGAATGAAGAGATAAGCAGGGGGTTTGGAGGTACAGTGTCCCCAATTACTGGCAGCTGCGGAGAGAGTGTGGAGAGTGAAGAGGAAGATGTTGAGAGGGGTAGTGTCTCGCCTCCTAATGGCATGCAGAGGACAATGGTCAGGTCAGAGGTAAAAGGGAGCCGGTGAGATTTGGGGTAAAGTGGGGGAAAATAGCGAAAAAGTGGACATTGTGCCCTTAGAATCAAGAAAATTCCTATTCTCATTTACTTCTTGGGAAGCTGAACTAGCCTCGCCTCTAATGCACTAAACTGTATTAAAAAAAAAAAAGGGCCACACTTAACAGCAAAACTTAAGGGGGCAATCTATGCTGATTTTGTAAATTTACATGTGAACAGAGACAGCGACGACCAATCAGTGGAGAGCCTGTTGGGATCCAACAACGTAGAATCCCAAAAAGCCCTTTTCCCTGGAATTCCGAGATTGCGTTAACATATCTGTGGATCCGGAGCGGCACAGTGTACGAGCACCGGAATTCGGGGTCCTGCATCGAAAAAAAAAAGTGATCGATTGTAATTGGCAGTTCTACTGGCAGTTCTATTGTAACACTGGATTTTCTTGGGTGCATTCTCCCTTTGTACACTGCTGCACTGGACATAACCCTGCACTGGACTTTGAGGGTAACGGCCCAGAACACAATGATTACCTGAATTCTTGTTTCGTATGTAAAAGTTTCTAAATTCCCTTCTGATTCAGAGGAGCGTGGGCTACAAATGGAACATGTAACACGGGCTCCCCTACTGCTGCATGCGCTACCTTCTTTCGAATGCGTATTTTGGACATAAAAATATTTGTCGGGCTACAGGCCGCGGATATTATGTATCGACACTGGATTTCGAATGGGGTAGCCTTTTCCCAGAATGCACAGCAGGCTCCGACGAGCCCACAGGGCTGCAGTACTCATGAAGGATGCTTACACTGGATTGCACTGGACTACACTGCTTTAAAGCCACTATGGCACTGGGACTATTGTCTAACCAAAGGTAACAACCAGAAAAACCAAGAGCATGATTTTTACTACATTTGTATTGTTTCTAAGGTTGGCAGAACAATAAAACTACACTGGAATCCAGTAAATGAACTTTCAACCTACAATGAACAAAATGCATTGTAAATGAATAAACAATAATAACATAAAAATAAAAAATGACACTGCTACTGAAAGGACTGACATGCAGAGTTACGTAACACGATAACATGCTAATGGGAGTTTGATTTTACTGTCTGCGTGTTGGGTGCAATGCATTGGTAAGTGATTGGCCTTTTTAGAACTCAGTCCCCTGGGCTGGATACGACTCATCTGAAAGCAAGATGCAACCCAAGTGACTTACCCAGCCACCCATATTCTCATTAGCCCCATACATGTGTAGCTTTGTTTGAATAAAAGTTTGTGAACCACATAAAAAAAACAACAACAAACGTGCCCATTACACGTGCATTTCTAAAAAAAACAAAAAAAAACGCCGGCGTTAAAGAGCTAGCCAGTCTTGAGAATGAAAGTAATTCCGTCGCCAACACATTGAGATCTATTGACTGAGATTCGAGGATAGAGCAACATGGCTGGCGTCGACAAACCTTCTTGGCTTAAATCGGGGGCGGCAAGATTTCCTAGCAATCGGCGGCGGCTTTTATTCTTTTCATACTGGAGTTTTATCCTGGGGGACTGACACACATACATTTTTTTTTTGTAGAAATCATATGTGACCAGAAGGAAATCCATTAACTAACCAACGTGGTTCTGTGGGATCCACTACTTGATTAGTTCATTGGTTTCCTTCTGCTCACATAATGACCTCTACACACTGCAAAGCAGACTCCGAAAGTTATATGTGGCCGAGGTGGTCATTGCTGGCACCTGGTTGTGAAGTAACAGGAAGCGGTTTACGATGACTTTGGTAGAGACAGTTTTCACCGGTAAGGCTGGCTGAAAGTAGGGACAGTCCTCGTGATACTCCACTTCATCATTAATCCTTTCGTGCATGATCCAGGAGACTCCCAGCTTGTCCGAGATTGAGAGGAATTAAACCAGAATATGTAGAACACCTGGTATGGCTGCTTAATGGTTAGGGAACCACACCAGGTGTTCTTCATATTCTTATTTAAATACAAATGGGTAATCCCTAAATCATGGACCGTTGGGGGGGGGGTCCTGAGGACAGGTCCAATGTGCGGGTGTCCAAAGGGAACCAAAATAGGAGAAATACATTGAAAATGTGTTCTTCAACACGTCAGGTCACACCACAGACACCATTTAAAGCATATAGATCTCTTGTTTTAGGTTCTTACATGCAAACCTGCTAACACAATCGGGGATACTCACTCAAACCTGCAGGCGAGCTGAACGTGTAACCATGCATTGTGCAGGGACAAACCTGGTGAGTTTCTTCCGCCAAGCAAACCCGCCATGTTTGTCCCTGGAGACAGGATGAAACGTTCCGGCCCCCCAGGGACTTGCAGTGTGATCCCACCCACACTTTGAGTCAATGCCGGAACTTCCGGGTTTTGGGAACGCCTCAAGTAATGTTGGGAGGTCTCGCGATTTTTTTAAGTCTCTGCAATTGTGTCCCTGGCTACCTAAACACCTTGTGCGTCACCAAGGGGTTAATAACCAGCCGGACGTAGACAGTAGGAGGAGTTAAACTAAGATCTCTTCAGGGTAATATGAACAAAATGGCAGCAATTCAGAGAGTGTGATAGAGAGAACTGACAGTTAAACACACATCGTATAAAAATCCCAGGAACCCATCGTACTAAGTCAACCTGTTTAACAGACTCCGGGTACAAAGAGATACTCCCAGCTGAAAAATGTATATTAAGCCATACATTTAAACAATACATTAAAATGATGCTCCAGCCTGATAGGAAACAAGAGTTGTGAAGCTGAGCTGGAGAGCCACGGGATTCAAAATACTGTCTATTATGAGCAAAGAATATGGATGTTCCCAGCTTCTCTTGGGACCAGAGGGCTTACAGACATGCATGGGGATATATCCTGTAACATCACATCACTATCCTGCTCCCCTAAACACTTGTTTTTGGGAATAAAATGTTTAAAAAAAATTAAAACTGATCCTTGACTTGCTCAGTGCAAGAGGAGCCAGTAAATCTGCACCGATCAACTTCCCTGTGCAACGTACAGGTTAGATACTACCCAATACATCAAATACCTTGAATACTTGCTGGGGCCATTTTATATATATGTAAATATATATATATTTAAAAAAAAAAATCTTAGTCTACATCACTTATCTGTCTATGTTAGACTTTTAGCTTCTTTGCAGGACTGTATACATCTGTCAGTCAGACACATTCATCCTCATAGATAAATGGGTCATTCTGATTAAACACAGACATGTGGCTCATATATATATATATATATAGATATCTTAATTTATCAGTAAACATAAGGGTCTACTGAATAAAGAGAGATTTACAGGGAACTGAGACTTACATTTCAAACTTAAGCCCAAAGTAGCCGAGCTGGGAAAATTCCCCCATTCAGCTGCATTGGAGAATTTTTCCAACTCGGCTACTTTGGCCTGAAGTTTGAAATTCCCATCTCAATTCCCTGCAGTTCTCTCTTTATTGAGTAGACTCCTTTAGTGTTTGAGCACTACAGTAGTAGACCTGTTAGAGCTACTGCTTCTCACACTCTAGCTGTCATGGACTACATTTCCCATGATGCTGTTTCAGAGTCTGACTGGCATCCTGCAGAATCTGGTATTCAAGCTCCGCTACTTTAGCCTGATTTCTGTGATTTCCTTCTCAGTTCACCAGGGTTCACGTCGTATTGGCCACTGGATAGCCTGGTGGTGTATCAGTTAACACGTGTAACAGGCGTGTGCGGCTGGCGCAGATGGATTTGCCTGATTGGATTTACGGAAGTTTGTGGTTTGGCTGTTTGATGTTTCACAAGAGGGGAAGGCAGCGGTGGGGGGCTAGCGGGGGGCCGGGGGGGGGGGCTCAGATACTGGAACGCAATCAGGAGGGCGAGATCAAGAAATAATAGCATGAACACACGGGGTCTCAACACTAAAAGAATGAACAGACAAGTGAACTGCAAAAACCATGCATTAATAGCTGATCTGGAAAAATTCTCCAACTGGCCTCTCTTTCCAGTTCAGATATTAATGCCTGTCCCTAGTCAGTGATACCCAGCTCACAGTCACTAAGTCCCTAGTCGGTGTTACCCAGCTCACAGTCGCCAAGTCCCTAGTCAGTGATACCCAGCTCACAGTCACCAAGTCCCTAGTCAGTGATACCCAGCTCAAAGTCACCAAGTCCCTAGTCAGTGATACTCAGCCCATAGTCACCAAGTCCCTAGTCAGTGATACTCAGCCCATAGTCACCAAGTCCCTAGTCAGTGATACCCAGCTCACAGTCACCAAGTCCCTAGTCAGTGATACCCAGCTCAAAGTCACCAAGTCCCTAGTCAGTGATACTCAGCCCATAGTCAGCAAGTCCCTAGTCAGTGATACTCAGCCCCAGTGGCGTAGCGTGGGTTGTCAGCACCCGGGGCAAGGCAAGTAATTTGCGCCCCCTAACCCGTGGATTTTAGTACTCGAGTCTCTTCTACTAGATTAGTTAAAGAAACCCTTACCCCCCAAGCACATTATTGTTTGTTATGAAAATACTTATGTAATTAAAGTAAAATGCATCTAAATACAAGTTTATTTTCCAACACTTTATTGAGTGCGAACATGCATTACACACATTCTCCACATTTTCAGCAGGTCTATGAATACAAATATACACATGTAGTAACCTAGCATGGGCCATGCTATTATATGTCGTCTCACAACCATCGTAAACGACAAACAATATCAAGAACAAAAACTAAACATCAAAATGGAACCATACCCTGGAGATGATCCAAGACTGGGCTAGATGGAGCCAACTTCCTCAATCCTGTACCTCTAATGTTACCCCCCCCCCCCCTTCCCCCCCCCCCCCACACACACACACATATGCCATAATTGTTGTGCCATTCAGATGCCAGTAATATTGTAACTTTCGGATGCCAGTAATATTGTGCCAGTCAGAGCCCAGTAATATTGTGCCAGTCAGAGCCTAGTAATATTGTGCCAGTCAGATGCCTGCAATATTGTGCCAGTCAGATGCCTGCAATATTGTGCCAGTCAGAGCCCAGTAATAATGTGCCAGTCAGATACCAGTAATATTGTGCCAGTCAGATACCAATAATATTGTGCCAGTCAGATACCAGGAATATGGTGCCTGTCAGATGCCTTTAATATTATGCCAGTCAGATGCCTGTAATAGTGTGCAGTCAGAGGCCAGGAATATTGTGCCAGTCAGATGCCTGTAATATTGTGCCAGTCAGATGCCAGGAATATTGTGCCAGTCAGATGCCTGTAATATTGTGCCAGTCAGATGCCTGTAATATTATGCCAGTCAGATGCCTGTAATATTATGCCAGTCAGATGCTTGTAATAGTGTGCCAGTCAGAGGCCAGGAATATTGTGCCAGTCAGAGGCCTGTAATATTGTGCCAGTCAGATGCCTGTAATATTATGCCAGTCAGATGCCTGTAATATTGTGCCAGTCAGAGCCCAGTAATATAGTGCCAGCCAGATGCCTGTAATATTATGCCAGCCAGATGCCCAGTATTATTGTGCCAGCCAGATGCCCAGTAATATAGTGCCAGTCAGATGCCCAGTATTATTGTGCCAGTCAGATGCCCAGTATTATTGTGCCAGCCAGATGCCCAGTAATATAGTGCCAGTCAGATGCCCAGTATTATTGTGCCAGTCAGATGCCCAGTATTATTGTGCCAGCCAGATGCCCAGTAATATAGTGCCAGTCAGATGCCCAGTAATATAGTGCCAATCAGATGCCAAGTAATATAGTGCCAATCAGATACCCAGTAATATAGTGCCAATCAGATGCCCAGTAATATAGTGCCAATCAGATGCCCAGTAATATAGTGTCAATCAGATGCCAAGTAATATAGTGCCAATCAGATGCCCAGTAATATTGTGCCAATCAGATACCCAGTAATATAGTGCCATTCAGATACCCAGTAATATTGTGCCAATCAGATACCCAGTAATATAGTGCCAATCAGATACCCAGTAATATTGTGCCAATCAGATACCCAGTAATATAGTGCCAGTCAGATACCCAGTAATATTGTGCCAATCAGATGCCCAGTAATATAGTGCCATTCAGATACCCAGTAATATTGTGCCAATCAGATACCCAGTAATATAGTGCCAGTCAGATACCCAGTAATATTGTGCCAATCAGATGCCCAGTAATATTGTGCCAATCAGATACCCAGTAATATAGTGCCAATCAGATACCCAGTAATATTGTGCCAATCAGATACCCAGTAATATAGTGCCAGTCAGATACCCAGTAATATTGTGCCAATCAGATGCCCAGTAATATAGTGCCATTCAGATACCCAGTAATATTGTGCCAATCAGATACCCAGTAATATAGTGCCAGTCAGATACCCAGTAATATTGTGCCAATCAGATGCCCAGTAATATTGTGCCAATCAGATACCCAGTAATATAGTGCCAGTCAGATACCCAGTAATATTGTGCCAATCAGATGCCCAGTAATATTGTGCCAATCAGATACCCAGTAATATAGTGCCATTCAGATACCCAGTAATATTGTGCCAATCAGATACCCAGTAATATAGTGCCATTCAGATACCCAGTAATATTGTGCCAATCAGATACCCAGTAATATAGTGCCAGTCAGATACCCAGTAATATTGTGCCAATCTGATGCCCAGTAATATTGTGCCAATCAGATACCCAGTAATATAGTGCCATTCAGATACCCAGTAATATAGTGCCAATCAGATACCCAGTAATATTGTGCCAATCAGATACCCAGTAATATAGTGCCAATCAGATACCCAGTAATATTGTGCCAATCAGATACCCAGTAATATAGTGCCAGTCAGATACCCAGTAATATTGTGCCAATCAGATGCCCAGTAATATTGTGCCAATCAGATACCCAGTAATATAGTGCCATTCAGATACCCAGTAATATAGTGCCAATCAGATACCCAGTAATATTGTGCCAATCAGATACCCAGTAATATAGTGCCATTCAGATACCCAGTAATATTGTGCCAATCAGATACCCAGTAATATAGTGCCAGTCAGATACCCAGTAATATTGTGCCAATCAGATGCCCAGTAATATTGTGCCAATCAGATACCCAGTAATATAGTGCCATTCAGATACCCAGTAATATAGTGCCAATCAGATACCCAGTAATATTGTGCCAATCAGATACCCAGTAATATTGTGCCAATCAGATACCCAGTAATATAGTGCCAGTCAGATACCCAGTAATATAGTGCCAATCAGATACCCAGTAATATTGTGCCAATCATATACCCAGTAATATTGTGCCAATCAGATACCCAGTAATATTGTGCCAATCAGATACCCAGTAATATTGTGCCAGTCAGATACCCAGTAATATTGTGCCAATCATATACCCAGTAATATTGTGCCAATCAGATACCCAGTAATATTGTGCCAGTCAGATACCCAGTAATATTGTGCCAGTCAGATACCCAGTAATATAGTGCCAGTCAGATACCCAGTAATATTGTGCCAGTCAGATACCCAGTAATATAGTGCCAATCATATACCCAGTAATATTGTGCCAATCAGATACCCAGTAATATTGTGCCAATCAGATACCCAGTAATATTGTGCCAATCAGATACCCAGTAATATTGTGCCAATCAGATACCCAGTAATATTGTGCCAATCAGATACCCAGTAATATAGTGCCAGCCAGATACCAGGAATATTGTGCCAGCCAGCCCCCCCCCCCGTACTTACATGAAGCGGCTCCGTGTCCCCCGCCGGATGTCTCCTCCGTGCAGTCTTCCCTCTTGCACGGAGGAGGGAAGCAGACACCGGATGTGACGCGACGTCACATCCGGCGTCAGTTTTTTTTTTTTTTTTTTCCGGCCGTCGCATCCATCGGATGCGGCTTGCCGGAAAAAAGCGTTCACAAGCGCAATGCGCTGTGAACGCGGCAGCAGGGGCTGGGGGCCCACGGGACAGCTGCCTTGGGACCCCCCAGGAGTAAATGGGCCCAGGGCAGCTGCCCCGTTTGCCCCGCGTTAAAGACGGCCCTGGCGGCCACGCGGCCGCATAGGGCTAGTGCGCCCCCCCAGATATTGCGCCCGGTGCGGCCGGCCCCCCCTGCACCCCCCACGCTACGCCACTGCTCAGCCCATAATCACCAAGTCCCTAGTCAGTGATACCCAGCTCACAGTCACCAAGTCCCTAGTCAGTGATACTCAGCCCATAGTCACCAAGTCCCTAGTCAGTATTACCCAGCTCTCAGTCCCCAAGTCCCTAGTCAGTGATACCCAGCTCTCAGTCCCCAAGTCCCTAGTCAGTGATACCCAGCTCTCAGTCCCCAAGTCCTTAGTCAGTGATACCCAGCTCACAGTCACCAAGTCCCTAGTCAGTGATACTCAGCCCATAGTCACCAAGTCCCTAGTCAGTGATACCCAGCTCCCAGTCACCAAGTCCCTAGTCAGTGATACTCAGCCCATAGTCACCAAGTCCCTAGTCAGTGATACTCAGCCCATAGTCACCAAGTCTCTAGTCAGTGATACCCAGCCCATAGTCACCAAGTCTCTAGTCAGTGATACCCAGCCCATAGTCACCAAGTCCCTAGTCAGTGATACCCAGCTCCCAGTCACCAAGTCCCTAGTCAGTGATACTCAGCCCATAGTCACCAAGTCCCTAGTCAGTGATACCCAGCTCACAGTCACCAAGTCCCTAGTCAGTGATACCCAGCTCACAGTCACCAAGTCCCTAGTCAGTGATACTCAGCCCATAGTCACCAAGTCCCTAGTCAGTGATACCCAGCCCATAGTCAGCAAGTCCCTAGTCAGTGATACCCAGCTCACAGTCACCAAGTCCCTAGTCAGTGATACCCAGCCCATAGTCAGCAAGTCCCTAGTCAGTGATACCCAGCTCACAGTCACCAAGTCCCTAGTTTCTGAGTCATAGCGCTCTATCTCTCACACTATACTTCCCCGGTGTGAGTGTTAGTGGCCCACCATCAAACAGAGCACTTTGCTCCTGCCCTGCGAGCCCTGGTTACGCGGATAGACTGCAGAGAGTAAGATCTGGACTACTTGAAGCGTGTCTTTGGCACTCTTCCGATTGCATACTACATTTCTCATAATGCTCAGCGCGCTCCAGTATGAGCGTGGGCAGACTGGATGGGATTCTTATCTGCTGATACATTCTGTCAGTTCTGTGTGACCCCACATTCCATCTTGTGTAGGCCTAGAGAACACAAAAATCAGGTTCTTGGGCATTTGTGGAGCATTAAATCAGTGATGAACCATCATTACAGACTCGCCTCTCTTATCAGGCGTTCAAACCTTACATCCCACGCCATTAGATATTTTTAAAAGCAGTTTTATTTATAAAAGCCAATTCTGGGGCAAAGTACTAAAAAGTGGAGCAGTCACCATGGAAACCAGTGATATGTTCCTGCTGATTAGATCACTTGATAACTGAGTTTTAGGACTGACCCCCTTTGAGTATCAACATTTTATCACAAAGTATCTAAATATCCGTGCCATGCACCAAACTTGGTGTTAGTTATTTGCTACACATATACCTCTACTGCCCCCTCGTGTTTAAATAGGAGATATGTTCTCTTACCTTCCATCCTACATTTTGCCTTGATTGTCTTAGTTACTTTCTTAGGTGATGGCGCCATCTTGTGTCCTCTTATTATATTGCAGGCTGCAGTTTCCCAGGTCTAAGGAGATAGCTCTGCAAAGGCTACTTAAACTGTAGCAAAAAGTGAAGCTCTACGTAATGAGTGAAAGATGGCACCAAGTGTAGGCATTTTATATAGAAATGCTTTAATAAAATAATACAAATAAAGTACCTTATTGAGCCATCTTTACTCCATATAGCTCTACCAGGAGGCAGACATCTTGTTTAGAATCTTTCTTCATCTGAACCAATGTGAGTGAAGATCTGAACCAAGATTCTAAACAACATGTCTGCCCCCTGATAGAACAATATGGAGTAAAGAAGGCTTAATAAGGAACTATATCTGTATTCTTTCATTAAAGGTTTTCTTTACAAATCATTTATACTTGATACAATATTTCAATTAAACATAAGTACAAACAGCAATGTTTTTGCTACAGTTGTCCTTTGAAACTGCACTTCCTAGTACTCTCCTCTCAACAATAGATACTTTCAGCACCAGCTTCTGGAGCACAGCATTCCTTCCACAGAGTAATCAATGCTGATTTCCAGGCATATGTACATAACAGCTAAAAATGAATCAAGGGAAACTTCTCTCCTCAATTTTCTGTAAAATTAAAACACTTATAAATGATGGTGCCAGACAGAGGGGTCACTAGGGTTGGTGTCACTCGGTGTGGTCTGCACCCCCCCACCCCCCCCTCAGAGCGCCAGTGGTACCAGAGGGTCTTCTTCCAGCTGTCCTATGGTACATTGTCTTCTGTACAAATAAACACCCATAACTGTATCCTTAGAACCACTGAAAGGGGATGATAAGTGCACTCCACCTTTGGGTGTTATTAGTAATCCAGTGCTTTGGCTGAAGGTTTGTTGCTGTGTGTTCAGAAGGCTAAATAGCTACATTCAGGAGATATTCCCTATATGACCCTATAATGGGGCACATATGGGGTCCATATGTGCACCAGGAAGAGATTAAATGATCTGACTTTTGAATAACAGAACAATGTTGAATCTTACAATACTAATGATTCTGTAACCTGAATAGCAGATGCAGTACTGTATGGAGAAAGCATTTATGTTTGATTCACTGCACATTAACATGAGTTTTATTGCTGTGGAGCTCTGTGATACACTCACATACTGCACATTACTGTGGGTTTTATTGCTGTGGAGTCTGTGATACATTCACACTGCACATTACTGTGAGTTTTATTGCTGTGGAGCTCTGATACATTCACACTGCACATTTCTGAGAGTTTTATTGCTGTGGAGCTCTGTGATACACTCACACACTGCACATTACTGTGAGTTTTATTGCTGTGGAGCTCTGTGATACACTCACACACTGCACATTACTGTGAGTTTTATTGCTGTGGAGCTCTGGGATACACTCACACACTGCACATTACTGTGAGTTTTATTGCTGTGGAGCTCTGGGATACACTCACATACTGCACATTACTGTGAGTTTTATTGCTGTGGAGCTCTGGGATACACTCACACACTGCACATTACTGTGAGTTTTATTGCTGTGGAGCTCTGTGATACACTCATGCACTGCACATTACTGTGATTTTATTGCTGTGGAGCTCTGTGATACACCCACTTTAGGAATTCAACCAGCTTGCAGTCTCATCCAGGTTGTATCCAGTTATTTTGTATCCCTTTTGCCTATTACTTATGCTCGCTTCTGATTTTTCCTTTGCATTCCTGTACGTTGCACCCTTCCCTAGCTCGGTCACAGAGTGGCATCGTTCCCTAGCTCAGCCACAGAGTGGCATCGTTCCCTAGCTCAGCCACAGAGTGGCATCGTTCCCTAGCTCAGCCACAGAGTGGCATCGTTCCCTAGCTCAGCCACAGAGTGGCACCCTTCCCAAGCTCAGCCACAGAGTGGCATCCTACCCTAGCTTGGCCACATAGTGGAACCCTTCCCTAGCTCAGCCACAGAGTGGCATCGTTCCCTAGCTTGGTCACATAGTGGCATCCTTCCCTAGTTCAGCCACCGAGTGGCATCCTTCCCTAGTTCAGCCACAGAGTGGCATCCTTCCCTAGCTCGGCCACAGAGTGGCACCCTTCCCAAGCTCAGCCACAGAGTTTGTAGGTTGATGTTCCCTTGCCCTCTTTCCCTGAAGCACCTGAGGATCTCGGCTCCTCTCTCCTAACCCAATGTCCCAGCTCTGCTTGATTTATTTGCTTCAGAACTGCAGACATCCTGCTATCCTATCCCAGGTTATGTTCCATGCCAGCTACAAGATGTCTACAGGGTTCCTCCTTTTACCCACCTCGGCTGTGCTGGATACAGCAACTGCTTCCACAGAGCCCTGGAATGTGACTTCACCAACCTGGGGCCGTTTCATCAGGACCCGTTTGTGACACTCACACACTGCACATTACTGTGAGTTTTAATGCTGTGGAGCTCTCTTATATACACATACACACTGCACTTTACTATGATTTTATTGAATTCTGCGGAGCTATGTGATACACTAACACACTGCAAATTACTGTGATATTACTGAATGTCGTGGAGCTCTGTGATACACTTACCAAACCTACTCAAAGACGAAAAATGTTGGAAAACAGGTCAGAAAAGTGTGACACGGAGATTTAGTCTGTTTCCTGTTCGGCCTCTCTACCGATAAATAAAACAACGGACGCATGAATTTATTTCCAGGAAATGATTTTTATTTCACATACACATAATAATAGCCATCCAATGGGGAAGCACAGGGAAGAGTTGGAAAGGGGGACAGGAAAGGTCTGACGCGATCCGGGTACAAGGGGCGATTAAAAAAAACGTATCAAAAAAATAAAACCGATAATATTTCAAGCGAGGAAAATACACAGAGAGGAGGGAAGATTAGGAAAGGAGTGCGATACGGGAAGGATCGAATAACAGAGGGAGGAAAGGGGTGTGTTGAACATGAGGGCAGGAGACAGAGGTGAACTAGAGAAGAGGGCAGGGTAGAAGAGTAAATCAAGGGGGAAGGTGGGGAAGGGCGTGATAAATTCAGAGAAGAATAGGGCACAGGTAATATAGAAGAGTAATATGAGAGCAGAATATACAAGGGTAAAGTAGAAGATTATGGAAATTAGGGGATAAGGCCATGGGGAATGTGGAAATAGGTAGAGGGGGGTTCTATACTGACGAAAAGCAATTCCATTTACACATTCTGTAGAGAGCAGTTGAACATACACAGTGGTAATATGTGTAGAAAGAAGCGGGGGAGAGGACAGGGGTGGGGGAATGAGGGATCAAATACCAAATGAGGGGAAGAGTAGGGATTTCCATTCTGGATATGCAATGTAATGATATATTTATATATATATATATATATATTTATATATATATATACGCTGCCTTTCTCAAGAGCTACAAGAAACTTGTACCTTCGGGGGAGGAGCAGAGAGCAGTCAATGCCATTTGTAAAAGCGGTTAACCCTTTCATTTGCACAAGAACCAAAACAACAAAAGATATTAAACACACTTGATAAATTCAATGTATCTTTGTTTGTGTGTTTATTATATTTTCGCCTTGCCAACTGCCATCCTTTTATTATGAGGGGAATGGTTTTATTAGTCTACTACAGAAATATGCCAAATCAAAATTCTGTCTGTGTTTTTGACACACTGTGCTGTGGTGTTTAGAATAGCTGAATATGCTCTTTGGCACTGTCCTAATGGAGTGTAGGAGGCTGCCATATTGGTGAGGGGGAGTGGTTAGTCACTGACTAAAACCGTGTCATTCGTCAACTAGACCAATGTAACCACGCCCCCTGGCAAAAAAAAAAGAAAATGGAAACTCCCTACTCTCTACTTCTCACTGTGCTGCTCGACTCTATCGAAGAGTTATAGCAGAGCAAGCAAGTGGCAGATATTTTAAAGGAACACTGTCCCCCTCCACATTGCTTATACTGTGAATGCAGAGAATTAAAATGATGGGGAAATGATCCATACAGAATAACAAGCAAGTGCATAAATTAGGAGAAATGTAGGATTTAATTGTGTCTGTGGTATCTCCTGCAAATGACACATTTCACATTGAAAATGATTTCATTTGCATATCAAGCCACAGGTGATGTCATAAGCATTTCTCTTAATTCTAACACCACATATAGATAGTTTTTCCTAATCTTTTATCCTCTCCATTCACAGTATAGGCAGTGTCTAGGTTGACCATCTTTTTAAACACCACAGCACAGAATACTTGAGCTTTCACTCCTTCTATAAGTACGGTACCAAATTTTTTTTTTTTTTTTTTGTAGGACCGTAATTGATGGAAGGCCTCAGTCACTAACCAAGCCCCCTTACTCCTCACTATGCCAATAAATGGAAAAAAAATAATATGACTTATTGCTTTGTGGACACCTTGTCTCCATCCCAGCTCCTCTTAACAAAACCACTGCAATATTATAGAAAGGCACTGTGCAGGCTGGTATAAAATCGAAACCTTGATTACCCTCTTGCTGGGAGATATTTAGGAATAATGCCCCTTAAGGACAAAACCCTTTCAATAAAATCATCCTTATTGTGTCCAGCACCAAACAACTTTTAAACCTGGAACTAAAATTTTCACCGAATGTGGTACGAAAAAATAAAATCAGCATTATTACCAATAAATGTCCTGTTTTAAAAATGGTAATATAACTGCTTTCTGCTACTCCAAAGACCCCCACGCTACACACACCCTAAAAAAAAAAAAAAAACAAATTCCTATAACAAATGGGAGAACTGAATTCAATAAACAAAACAAAAAAAAGTGCATTTATGCTCTAAAGTTGGTAATCCGTAATGTAAATATAATAACAGCAAAGCACCGAAGGGATGACTTATATATTTGCTTTTAGATCCCCAAATCTTACATCCACTCATTAAAGATATTTGTTAATCAGCAGCAAATAAGTTGATTCTTCCAGCACTTCCCAAAAAAAAAAAAAAAAGAATTATATCATAGAAGAAGGGTTAGTCACAAACGTGCAAAAACATGATTACCCCCCACCCCACCCCAAAAAAAAAAAAAGTAAATTTTTTCTCTCTCGAAAAAAAAATATTAAAAATTTAATATTATGAAATGAAAAGTCACATTTGTAGCGAGTATAATGATAATAACAAGATCCTTTCATATTGTAGGAATAGCTACTTTAATTGAGCGAAGACAAAAAAAAAAAAAAAATAAAGGGTTATTTTACAATTGCCCTGAATGGTGTATTTTGATCATCTGGAAAGGTAAGATCGTTTTTATTCCTGCCAATGACAGAAACATTCGTGAGCGCTTCTTGTGACCAAGGCCCAATTATGACAGACACAGTGTCAAGTCTTCTACAGAAAAAAAAGCAGGGATTAGCTCGCCATAATATATATTGGACTATTTTATTATTTCGACAAGTGCAGTAACTGTGTATGGAACATCTTGCAAGTCTAAAGGGGGGATTATAATGTATAACTATTTCCCAAGGTCTGTGTAGCATAAATAGGGGAGAAAATCATTGAAATTGTATAGTGGCCACATCTTTGCACCAGTGCTAATGTTGCCTATAGGTCTGAATCCCGTTACACAATGGTATATTACATCCCCTCAGTTAATAGCACAAGATTAATGCATTTGTTTAATTAGGAATGTTTTTTTTTGTTTTTTTTTTCTGCAGAATTTCTAATATTATGATTTATTTCTGCAAACGGTTATTAAGTGAAGTATTGCGCGGAATCGGTTTTGGGTTTTTTTTTTGCGGCCCAAAAATCAAATTAGCTTTTAAAGGGACTTTGTCAACCTAAACATTGCTAATACTGCGAATATAAAAAATGCTGGAAATTATCTATATGTTGTATTAGCTGAATTGCAAGCAAATGCATACATTAAGAGACAAAAATATGTAAAAAAACATGTCTGCTGTGTCTCTTGTCTATGACATCACCTACGGCTCGATATGCAAATGAACTACCTTTCAATGGGAAATGTGACATTTGCATATCCAGCCACAAGGTGATGTCATAAACAGGAGACTCCACAGGCCCATTTAAAGCATGTTTTTCTCACTGCTAACACAATGTATAGACATTTTTTTTTTATTATTTTCTACATTCATATTATAAGCAGCGTTTAGACTGACAAAGTCCCCCCCCAAAAAAAGAGTTTAATGTTGATTTTTTTATAAAGTTTTTTTTTTTTCTTTTTCTTTTACAGAGCATTTGTAAAATAGTGCAATTGGGTGGGGGGGGGGGGGGGGGAGTACAGCTGCTAAACACAGAAATAATAAAAACAAATATTTCAAATCTTTAGTGCAAGAAAAAAATTCCCAAAAAAATAAAAAAATGTTTAACGTCTGAAGGCAGACACATTTCCCAATCATTTTTAATTTTTTTTTTTTTTTTAGAGTCCACAGGGAAACTATCGGACTTTTGGAAAACGAAAAAAGAAAAAAAAAGAAGAAAACAGTGTTTTTTTTTCCGTTGTCTTTTTAAACAAAATAGAAATGTATTCCATGCATTTCAATATTAACCTTAAAAAAAAAAAATGCTCTAAGCTAATTTTAAATCATTGCACTTACAAATTTGTAGTTATCATTGTCCCTTGCCTACAGGCCCGTTAAAAAATTGGATTTTTTAAAATTTTGTTTTAAACCCATGTTTGGAACACAGAAACGGCTACGAAAGACTAATCGTTTTAAGATTACATCTTTTTTTTTTTTTGCTGAATGAAACATAAATGATTGAAAGTAAGAGATGGTAAGTTTTATGGGAATCTCCTGAATCAAATTGGGACCCGTGGCGACCAATTTGTGACTTTTGTTAGGGTGTACGTTCCTCTTGTCCGTCACTGTGTCACCCTTAGGTGATGAGACTAGACTTCCACATCCAATAGCCCCCTCCTGTCTGTATCAACATGTCGTTTTGTGGTCAGAGGGGATTTTTTTTTTTTTTTTATATTCCGCGTCTCCTTCCTGTCTGTCACGATGTCGCCCTCTAGCATGAGGGACAGACATTGTGACCCATAGTTTCCTCTTGGGTGTGTCTTTCTTAAATGAGGAATTCCTGGAGGAAAGAAGGGGTGTTGACAAGCACACTAGCATTGAAAAATACAAAGGTGACAGGGTCGGGAGGTGTTGGTTTAGGGAGTGGCATTATCCCTTCTCTACCAGAGGGGAGGGGGGTGTTACGCAACTTAGAAGTTAAAATGTTCTCCTCAGAAAATGATTTTTTTTTTTTTTCTGTTGCACATTATGAGGAGAGTTCTGGTATTCCATGCTTCTTCTGGGTGGTATCCACCTGTGGTCTCCTGTAAGGGGGCAGGTTTTTTTTTTTTCCGGTGTGTGGTGAGGGACAGAGGGGTCTGTGTCACAAATCTTTGTTCCTTCCGCTCGCAGATTTGCAGCTTGGCGATAGTATCAGAGGAACCAGGACTGGAAAGAGAGAAAACAAAAGGAGTGTGGTGAAATAGAGGATATAAATGGATTTAACATTTGGGGGGGGGGGGGGGGCGAAGTTAAAGAGAATATATAGCCTTTTTAATTAAGCCTTTTAAAGAACAAAAAAGCAAAAGTATTAAAAAGATGTTAAGCTGCTTTTTAAATTGCATGCCTTTGTGTGACAATTACATGCATAGCATCTAAAAGCCTTAACTTAGTGATAGGCTGTCATATTACCAATTGAAACATTTATTTATGTTCCCAATTACATTATCGGTAATATAGATTGTAACAGTAATGTATTGTCCATGCAAATATTGTTATATATCTTTTAGGTCTCAAGTCACTTAATGTATCTTATATCATCTTTCACATCTTATTACAGTAACCCGGCTCCTGAGCGCCTAATCACCCCTGTAATATCTTATTAGAGTAACCCGGCTCCTGAGCGCCTTATCACCCCTGTAACGTCTTATTACAGTAACCCGGCTCCCGAGCGCCTTATCACCCCTGTAACGTCTTATTACAGTAACTCGGCTCCCGAGCGCCTTATCACCCCTGTAACGTCTTATTACAGTGACCTGGCTCCTGAGCGCCTTATCACCCCTGTAACGTCTTATTGCAGTAACCCGGCTCCTGAGCGCCTTATCACCCCTGTAACGTCTTATTACAGTAACCCGGCTCCTGAGCGCCTTATCACCCCTGTAACGTCTTATTACAGTAACCCGGCTCCTGAGCGCCTTATCACCCCTGTAACGTCTTATTACAGTAACCCGGCTCCTGAGCGCCTTATCACCCCTGTAACGTCTTATTACAGTAACCCGGCTCCTGGGCGCCTTATCACCCCTGTAACGTCTTATTACAGTAACCCGGCTCCTGAGCGCCTTATCACCCCTGTAACGTCTTATTACAGTGACCCTGCTCCCGAGCGCCTTATCACCCCTGTAACGTCTTATTACAGTGACCCGGCTCCTGAGCGCCTTATCACCCCTGTAACGTCTTATTACAGTAACCCGGCTCCCGAGCGCCTTATCACCCCTGTAACGTCTTATTACAGTAACCCGGCTCCCGAGCGCCTTATCATCCCTGTAACGTCTTATTACAGTGACCCGGCTCCTGAGCGCCTTATCACCCCTGTAACGTCTTATTACAGTAACCCGGCTCCCGAGCGCATTATCACCCCTGTAACGTCTTATTACAGTGACCCGGCTCCTGAGCGCCTTATCACCCCTGTAACGTCTTATTACAGTAACCCTGCTCCTGAGCGCCTTATCACCCCTGTAACGTCTTATTACAGTAACCCGGCTCCTGAGAGCCTTATCACCCCTGTAACGTCTTATTACAGTAACCCGGCTCCTGAGCGCCTTATCACCCCTGTAACGTCTTATTACAGTAACCCGGCTCCTGAGCGCCTTATCACCCCTGTAACGTCTTATTACAGTAACCCGGCTCCCGAGCGCCTTATCACCCCTTTAACGTCTTATTACAGTAACCCGGCTCCTGAGCGCCTTATCACCCCTGTAACGTCTTATTACAGTAACCCGGCTCCTGAGCGCCTTATCACCCCTGTAACGTCTTATTACAGTAACCCGGCTCCTGAGCGCCTTATCACCCCTGTAACGTCTTATTACAGTAACCCGGCTCCTGAGCGCCTTATCACCCCTGTAACGTCTTATTACAGTGACCCGGCTCCTGAGCGCCTTATCACCCCTGTAACGTTTTATTACAGTGACCTGGTTCCTGAGCGCCTTATCACCCCTGTAACGTCTCATTACAGTGACCGGGCACCCGAGCGCCTTATCACCCCTGTAACGTCTTATTACAGTGACCCGGGTCCTGAGCGCATTATCACCCCTGTAACGTCTTATTACAGTGACCCGGCTCCCGAGCGCCTTATCACCCCTGTAACTTCTGATTACAGTGACCCGGCTCCTGAGCGCCTTATCACCCCTGTAACGTCATATTACAGTAACCCGGCTCCTGAGCGCCTTATCACCCCTGTAACGTCTTATTACAGTAACCCGGCTCCCGAGCACCTTATCACCCCTGTAACGTCTTATTACAGTAACCCTGCTCCTGAGCGCCTTATCACCCCTGTAACGTCTTATTACAGTAACACAGCTCCCGAGCGCCTTATCACCCCTGTAACGTCTTATTACAGTAACCCGGCTCCCGAGCACCTTATCACCCCTGTAACATCTTATTACAGTAACCCGGCTCCTGAGCTCCTTATCCCCCCTGTAACATCTTATTACAGTAACCTGGCTCCTGAGCGCCTTATAACCCCTGTAACGTCTTATTACAGTAACCCGGCTCCTGAGCGCCTTATCACCCCTGTAACGTCTTATTACAGTGACCCGGCTCCTGATCGCCTTATCACCCCTGTAACGTCTTATTACAGTGACCCGGCTCCCGAGCGCCTTATCACCCCTGTAACGTCTTATTACAGTAACCCGGCTCCTGAGCGCCTTATCACCCCTGTAACGTCTTATTACAGTAACCTGGCTCCTGAGCACCTTATCACCCCTGTAACGTCTTATTACAGTAACCCGGCTCCTGAGCGCCTTATCACCCCTGTAACGTCTTATTACAGTGACCCGGCTCCCTAGCGCCTTATCACCCCTGTAACGTCTTATTACAGTAACCCGGCTCCTGAGCGCCTTATCACCCCTGTAACGTCTCATTACAGTAACCCGGCTTCTGAGCGCCTTATCACCCCTGTAACGTCTTATTACAGTGACCCGGCTCCTGAGCTCCTTATCACCCCTGTAACGTCTTATTACAGTGACCTGGCTCCTGAGCGCCTTATCACCCCTGTAACGTCTTATTACAGTAACCCGGCTCCTGAGCGCCTTATCATCCCTGTAACGTCTTATTACAGTAACCCGGCTCCTGAGCGCCTTATCACCCCTGTAACGTCTTATTACAGTGACCAGGCTCCTGAGTGCCTTATCACCCCTGTAACGTCTTATTACAGTAACCCGGCTCCTGAGCGCCTTATCACCCCTGTAACGTCTTATTACAGTAACCCGGCTCCTGAGCTCCTTATCACCCCTGTAACGTCTTATTACAGTAACCCGGCTCCTGAGCGCCTTATCACCCCTGTAACGTCTTATTACAGTAACCCGGCTCCTGAGCACCTTATTACCTCCTACCCAAAATATCTACTGGACTGACCCTTTATCTTTATCTGCCAGCCCCATCTGACACCAGAATGAGAGATTTAACCTTGAGGCCCAGCATGCCCACCTGTGTGCATGTTGATATGGAGGAGGACATCGCAAAAGAGACCTGAGATCAGGACTGTCATCAGGGCTGGCTGTCCTAAGGAGCCCGCAGCCAGAAGATGTTCTGGGCCGCACACAGACATCCTTAAGTATTTAAATATATTCACTAGCAAAACATTTTTTCCTATAGGGTGGCCTTAGGGATTTTTTTTTACTTAAATTAATTGTTTGGCGTCGCCTTATAAAAAGGTCTGCATTATTTTTGCGGAAATACGATGTATTTCTTTATGTGGTGTGGCCAAGTAACGAGCACCACTATCCCTGCAGGAGGCGCCGGCGCCCTCTGTATCTGGGGCAGGGAATAGCAATGTATCCTTATTGGTGGGGCAAAGGGGCAAGACCGCTATCCTACTTGGTGCACATCCAGCGCACTGTGACCAGAGAGGGAGGCCGAGCGGATATGCCCATATCCATCCTCACAGTGCACCAGAGAAGAAGCGCGGGCAGATAAACCCATATCCATCCGCACAGTGCACTAGAGAGGAAGTGTGGGCAGATATGCCCGTATCCATCCGCACAGTGCACCAGAGAGGAAGCGCGGGCAGATAAACCCATATCCATCCGCACAGTGCACTAGAGAGGAAGTGTGGGCAGATATGCCCGTATCCATCCGCACAGTGCACCAGAGAGGAAGCGCGGGCAGATAAACCCATATCCATCCGCACAGTGCACTAGAGAGGAAGTGTGGGCAGATATGCCCGTATCCATCCGCACAGTGCACCAGAGAGGAAGCGCGGGCAGATATAAGCCTCCTACAAATTAGCCCATGTCACAAATTCTGCTTCATAAATTCAAAGAGTGGGTTCACACCCAAAAAAAAGCACACTAAAATATAGCTACTGTGACTATATTTGTTGTGAATTTCCATGCCTCTTTGCATAGTAGATCTTTAGCTATCTATATAGGGGGGCCTAGCAGGCGATTAGTCCAGATGGACCCAACAATGAACTCGATTTTGAGGCAATTATGGGGTTTCAATACTGTTCCCTTGTTTTAAAGTATTCGTAAAATTAAGCATTATTCAAATGAGCGTAAGACTACAATGAGAGTGATACAATTACCACACAAATAATAAATGAACAGAAAACACT
Organism: Pelodytes ibericus; assembly: GCA_036172795.1. Classification (NCBI taxonomy): domain Eukaryota; kingdom Metazoa; phylum Chordata; class Amphibia; order Anura; family Pelodytidae; genus Pelodytes; species Pelodytes ibericus. Next base: position 212,524,711 of record CM069858.1, on the reverse strand, counting down.
AAAATGGATTTTTTTATGATTGATCAAATAAGATTTTGATTCATGCTAAGATGCTAGACAGTCAGCCCCATCCTCCTCATTCAATGATAAAGACAGCCTCTCTAATATTGTCAAATTGAATTATTGTTACATTGAGCTAGTGAAATTGCTAGCAGATGAGATAGTGTCAAGCTGGGGAATATAGGATTTGCCCATGAATTATGCCATTATGCTATGACTTATGCCATTATACTATGCCTTATGTCATTATGCTATGACTTATGCCATTATGCTATGACTTATGCCATTATGCTATGCCTTATGTCATTATGCTATGACTTATGCCATTATGCTATGACTTATGCCATTATGCTATGACTTATGTCATTATGCTATGACTTATGGGATAAGAAACGGGCAGGGGAAGGAAAACACCTGACGCGTTTTACACCCTTGTGGCTCCTACTCACAGGTAGCATGATAATATGAATAAAACTATTCCAGAATTACCATTATAGTTTGTTTCATCTTTATAGTGACTTAAAAAAAAGGACTGGACGGGCACCCCAATTTCTGGGTAAGCCCATCTGGTTTTATATTCTTATTGACTATCAAAAGCTTCTTGTAAAAGTGTTTGTCCACGAACAGCAGTGGGCTGCCACTGGACACAAATCGGCAAATATATAACCACGGCAAACACTGGACTGTACAAACATAACCACTGTTACTATCCACATACGGCTTTACATAATCTAATTACTAAGAGCTCTTGTGTGAACACAATGTGTGTTCTAACAGTATTTTTTTTTATCAATTATTTAGTACAGTTTATATTAATTAAGGGACATTCAAATTCTGGCCAAACGGGATTTCATCTATACACATGCAGGTCTGTAATCCTGACCCACATAGTAATAGGTTGAAAAGTGATGGTTATGCACCATTATCTTTACATTACGACCATTATGATGACTTATTATATCGCTGCTTATTATTATTATATTATATGCCGGTGGGAGCCTCATTCATGTAGTAAGTTGTGTCTTGATTCGTGTTCTATAATGTATTGATACTTATTGCTATACCGTTAGGGAACTCTGTAACATTTTGTATCATTTTTGTAATTTGGTTTTATTTTATTATGTGGTTAATTCTTGTAGACTCTCACATTGTTGGAGTTAAAGGGAGGAGAGAGCATATTTTTAGCAACCCACCCCCCCCCCCCCCCCCGAGTTTGGATAGGGGTTAACAAGGAGTGCTCATGGGGAATGGCAGGGTTTAGAGACCCCTTTTGTTGTGAAAGTGACATCATGTCTCGTCGTTAAGGGATACCAGACATGTATACTAATGAGGAGGGGCAACTTGCAGGTGATCCCCCTATTTAAGCCATTTTCTTACACAGCACCCGACTACCCAAAATGACTACAGAGCCAACAGCACTACACAGACCTAACATGCAAGCGTCAATATAATACATATACACTAGAAGTGCACACACTGCTAGACACACATTTCAATTATCATGCAGACATCATTACTACTGTATCTTTCACAATGATATATTACTGACAGATCTACTAATGTGCAGAACTCAATGGATGAACCAGTGTTACTGTAATAAGACGTTACAGGGGTGATAAGGCGCTCGGGAGCCGGGTCACTGTAATAAGACGTTACAGGGGTGATAAGGCGCTCAGGAGCCGGGTCACTGTAATAAGACGTTACAGGGGTGATAAGGCGCTCAGGAGCCGGGTTACTGTAATAAGACGTTACAGGGGTGATAAGGCGCTCAGGAGCCGGGTTACTGTAATAAGACGTTACAGGGGTGATAAGGCGCTCAGGAGCCGGGTCACTGTAATAAGACGTTACAGGGGTGATAAGGCGCTCAGGAGCCGGGTCACTGTAATAAGACGTTACAGGGGTGATAAGGCGCTCAGGAGCCTGGTTACTGTAATAAGACGTTACAGGGGTGATAAGGCGCTCAGGAGCTGGGTTACTGTAATAACACGTTACAGGGGTGATAAGGCGCTCAGGAGCCGGGTTACTGTAATAAGACGTTACAGGGGTGATAAGGCGTTCAGGAGCCGGGTTACTGTAATAAGACGTTACAGTGGGGATAAGGCGCTCAGGAGCCGGGTTACTGTAATAAGACGTTACAGGGGTGATAAGGCGCTCAGGAGCCAGGTTACTGTAATAAGACGTTACAGGGGTGATAAGGCGCTCAGGAGCCGGGTTACTGTAATAAGACGTTACAGGGGTGATAATGCGCTCAGGAGCCGGGTCACTGTAATAAGACGTTACAGGGGTGATAAGGCGCTCAGGAGCCGGGTCACTGTAATAAGACGTTACAGGGGTGATAAGGCGCTCAGGAGCCGGGTTACTGTAATAAGACGTTACAGGGGTGATAAGGCGCTCAGGAGCCGGGTTACTGTAATAAGACGTTACAGGGGTGATAAGGCCCTCAGGAGCCGGGTCACTGTAATAAGACGTTACAGGGGTGATAAGGCGCTCAGGAGCCGGGATACTGTAATAAGACGTTACAGGGGTGATAAGGCGCTCGGGAGCCGGGTTACTGTAATAAGACGTTACGGGGGTGATAAGGCGCTCAGGAGCCGGGTTACTGTTATAAGACGTTACAGGGGTGATAAGGCGCTCAGGAGCCGGGTCACTGTAATAAGACGTTACAGGGGTGATAAGGCGCTCAGGAGCCGGCTTACTGTAATAAGATGTTACAGGGGTGATAAGGCGCTCAGGAGCCGGGTTACTGTAATAAGACGTTACAGGGGTGATAAGGCGCTCAGGAGCCGGGTTACTGTAATAAGACGTTACAGGGGTGATAAGGCGCTCAGGAGCCGGGTCACTGTAATAAGACGTTACAGGGGTGATAAGGCGCTCAGGAGCCGGGTTACTGTAATAAGACGTTACAGGGGTGATAAGGCGCTCAGGAGCCGGGTTACTGTAATAAGACGTTACAGGGGTGATAAGGCGCTCAGGAGCTGGGTTACTGTAATAAGACGTTACAGGGGTGATAAGGCGCTCAGGAGCCGGGTTACTGTAATAAGACGTTACAGGGGTGATAAGGCGCTCAGGAGCCGGGTTACTGTAATAAGATGTTACAGGGGTGATAAGGCGCTCAGGAGCCGGGTTACTGTAATAAGATGTTACAGGGGTGATAAGGCACTCAGGAGCAGGGTTACTGTAATAAGACGTTACAGGGGTGATAAGGTGCTCAGGAGCCGGGTTACTGTAATAAGACGTTACAGGGGTGATAAGCTGGGTTGTTACTGTAATAAGATGTTGTTGGCGCTATATAAATAAATATTTATGCAAAAGTACTAAAAATGAATTTGGGGGCAGAGTTCTAACAGTCGCGCTATCAGCAGGAATAATTCATTGATTAATTATTAGACCTTTATAAATAAACCCCCTGTTCACATTCTGCCATCTTTATATACCGAATCAGGGCGGCGGCGGGGGGGGGGGGGGGGGGGGGGATCGGGAGGCTTTGGTGTTATGTCCGCACGGTGACCATGCCATACAGTGCGACACTCCATGTATCAGAGTGTTAATATAAAGTTGCCATTACTTCTGCTTTAAGAAACGAGTTGAATCAATAAAGTAATGTGGAGACTTTTTTTTTTTTTTAAAGAGATACAATCACCATGGAGGCCATGGGATGCTCCATCTGACTGCTCCATCTGATGCTGCCTATTGCTCCAGATTATCCTGCTGGAGGAGGCAGACATGGCTACAAATCCAGTGCAGACGAGTTGAGAGGAACATTTCTCCAGTATTTAAATATTCACCTTTGCATGGAAAACTAAGCTTATTTTTTTTTTAGCAAAGGGTTATCTCACCAGCTTTGTCCCTGCACAATTCATAACTGGATGGGGGGGGGGGGGGGTGTAATGTTTATTTCACCTGTAGCCCCCCCACACCCTTTTTTTGTGAATAGCCCCCATTATTTTACACATAAAGGGGGGGGGGATTTCATTACATTATGAAACACAAACCACAAGTGCCATATTACATTTGAATACAGTGCTGATACAGGTTAGAGATTGCCGAGAGTGTTGTGCGCTACAGATCAGGCTGAATGCATTACACTTTTAGGGTGTTTTAGGACAGTTAGGGATTAGTGAGGCCTGGTTTACAGATCACTTAGCGATGCTGTGTGATGCATTTTGAGAGTGCAGTGATCCATCGAGCTGTGTAACAGATTAGAGAGCACGGGGAGAGGGAAGTATTGTGTTACGGATTAAGAAGTGCAAGCAGATTATTTTGGAAAGAGCTGTATTATGGATTGCAGCTCTCCATAATACAGATTAAGGGAATGCTGCGTTACAGGGAACATCTCGGTTTGATCGGCATAGGTCACAAGAGAAATAGCTGGCCTATAGGTTAGAGAGCTCTGTGTTTTTTTTTTGCGAGAGCGCTGACTTACTTGAGACTGCTGGGGGAGGTTCAGAAAGTTGCTGTCTCGTGATCCAATTGTGACAAACCTGTTGGACCCGGCGGGGGGAGGCGCTGAGAATGCTACACAGCAACACACAACAGCGACACAACACAGATGATGCAAAGACAATGACAAATACACAGGGACGTACGACAGAACAGCACAGTAAAAGCATACGATACAGTGGTACACATGGCAACATGAGACATGGAAACATACAAAGGTGGTGGCCAATGGTGTATCACACAATAATGGGCACATAGTAACACACGCACACAAATGGGGAAAAAGAAAGAGAGAGAGAGAGAGATAAGCAATCAAACACAAAAACTAATACAACACATCTTCCATCACAAACATACATATCTAAGCACGCACTGGACACACATATACTAATATTTATATATACATTTTTTTTTTTTTTTTTACTATTGTGTCTACCTGTGCTTTTCTACAATACTTTTGGAGGGACAAATAACTTTCCCTGTTGACTGGTAATTTTTGGTTTTGTGGTTAGAACATATCCTAAGTGTTGGATGGCTGTGTGCATGTGTGAGTATATGTATTATATACACACACACTGTATTTGTGTTGCTTTATCCATACAGGAATTCTTTCCATTTACTGAACCTTAAATGCTTATGACCATGAATGTGTTTTTATTAAAGGGACGGTGTCACCAGAACATGGTTTTTACTGTGAATGTAGAGCATAAAAAAATGATCTATACATTGTGTGAGCAAAAATTGCAAGCAAATTCCTAAATTAGGAGAAAAACATGTTTTAAATGGAGTCTCCTGCTTATGACATCACCTGTGACTTGATATGCAAATTAGACATTCCACACTGAAAATCAGTTCATTTGCATACCGTGCCACAGGTGATGTCATAAGCAGGAGACTGACCACAGACACATTTAACACACATTTTTCTCCTAATTTAGGAATTTTTGCTCACACAATGTATAGATCATTTTTTTATGCTCTACATGCTCCGTAAAAACAATGTTTTGGTGATACAGTCCCTTTAAATCAACTTCTAATATAGACGTATGAACACAACAACCAGTGTCTCCCCACACTCTCCCACTATATGACCAGTGAGGGTTAATTAGGCTTGAAGGTCACACATCATCCACTGGTTGAAATATAGCTACACGCTTTCTAACTGGGCCTGTGAGCGCCTTACTGCCATTTTTCAATAACAGTGGACTTAGAAACGCAGAAACCAGTTTAGCACAGTTCACCGTATGGCGAATAGACCGCCCACTTATTCACTCACCTCAAAATAATTGTCACTCCCAAGATATTATGAGAAACAGGAAACTTTAGATAATCTCTTTTTATCTATTTGTCTCCTAGACGTGTAACTAGTATAATGTATGTGAGCCCATATTATTTTTCTGTATCTGTTAAAAAGACCTTTCCGTTGTGTGCAATAATGTTTGCGAACATTTACGTGTGTTTCGGCTCTGTGCGATTATAAATGCGTACTGTTTCCCGATGTGTATGATCATCAATATGTTTGTTAATTTCTGATTGACTCATCGGTGATTCATGACCAAATCCTGCGTTAACCTGACTCCAGTCAATGCATAGTAATATCTTGGAATGTGGCTAGACCTCAATCTCTTCTTTGGTCTTCATTTTGATAAACTATCAGACATTGCATATTCAGGTATGACCGAAGGAAATGGGTGGTTTTTTTTAATATGTTTTATAAATAGCAATGCTCTAGAAGTGTAAACTAATAGAAGGTAACTGGTAACCTTTTAGAACAATGCCCCATGAATTACTCTTTCTATATAGCCAATTGCCTGTGTCCCATTTCTCCATCTTCTGTGTCTTATACCATAAACTCTCAATAGCTGCATTCTGTTCTGCTACAGTAGTTAATGATCACTAAAAAGTGAGCTTTGGTAAAACTGCAAAAATCAGGTCTCAATAACCGGAAAGATTCTCCAACGTGCCTCTTTTTTTTTTCCAATTTAGATATTAATTCCTGAATTTTGCACTTCACTTGTCAGTTCACCCCTCTGTCCCCTCACGCCCACATACACTCATTATACATTAACTCTAGCATACTACATTATGACATCAGCTTAAATCGTTTCACAAAAAATGCAAATGTTATATTTAATCCAGAAGCGAATAAAACAAAAACCTTCTTAGTATTAAATTACTTTACTCATAGGTACCTGTTAATTAGAAATAGTTTATAATATTGCCTGCACATTCACAAAATGGCCACACATGACATGCCTCCCTCATCATTTTTTTGCTCATAGATTGTCAGCTCTTCGGTCCATATGTGGGTAAAATCATCTGGTCTCGGACCAGGCAGTCCGCCAAAGCTTGTCAGTCATTTTCTAAACTGGTTCTTGCTGCCTGCAGTTGTCCTGACACGGCTGGTTTAACAGGACTTCCATTTTCAAAAATGAAGTCGAAATTGTAATAATTTATAGCAAGGTTTTATTTTTGCAAAGCAAAATTCGGCACAAATGAAATGCTCTGTTAAAATATCTATATTATAAAAAAAAAAAATTATATTTTTTTTTTTAGTTGACGTAAAAACCGTCATTTTAGACGTCTCTCAAATCTGATTTTTAAGAAAAAAATTAGAATACCTTATATCACGAAGGCCTTAAGTCTCATCTATCGTACACGGGAATCGTAGCCACTAACATGGCGAAAAACTGGGATTTAAAGAATTATTGGCATTAAAAAAGCCAAACTTTTTTTTTTTTTTAAATGTCCTAAAATTTTCCATTTACATTTAACATTCTCTTCCCATTACTTTGTCTTCCGGACATCCTGTGCACTACTGTACTTCTACTTTATAAGGAGGAGAAGCTGTCTGTTTACGTTGAAAAAGTTATTTTGCTTTAGTTCAGTACCCTGATTTTGGTCGCTCTGCAAGAATAGCATTAAAAACCTTTTTTAGTTTACATTTTGCTCCTGTAAATACATTTAAATTAACATTGCTACCATCTTCCTCTGTGGCGCCCTCATTTCTGCCCCCCAACTACTTCTCTTTTATTCTTACACTGCTTCCTCAGTTGTCATTATGCTTTGTCAAATTTCTCCTATTACTTTTACGCTGTGGCTCGCTATCAGTCTCCTCTATCGTTTGCCCCTTTTTTCCCTGCTCTCTGCTCTCCCTTAGATGTCACCGGTAAGGACGGATGGAGAGAGGGATTTTATCTATTTTATGGGGGGGAAGTTTGGGGTGATTAATGTCACTTACAGGGCGATGCTGGTGCGGATAGTCCTCCTTCTGGGACAGAGTTGTTGCTGGTGACAGGTTTTGTGTCTGGCAGGGGAAGGGGGACAGGCCTGGCCACGGGTGCGGGGGGTGGCAGCAAAAAGGAACCCGACATTTTCCCCTGGGCCCCGCTGCTGGGCTGCGGACAACATAAATGACAAAACGAGAGTAAACGGAGCTCAGGACAGCCCCTCCCCCGCACATAACCTAACCCTTCCTTTGCCCAAAAACTGCGGGAAGCCTGAGGGAGCCTTAACAAACAAAAATAAATTGAAAAAAATAAATTAAAAAACGAAATTAAAATGAAAAAAAAAAATTAAAAAATAAAATAACTTCACAAAATATGTAATTTTTACATGTATATATTTTTTCTAATAATGGAAAATGTAAAAAAAACGTAATTAGAATGCAAAAAAAAAACTAAATAAAAAAACTTCACAAAATATGTAATTTTTACGTGTACATTTTTTTTTCTAATAATGGAAAATGGAAAAAAAAGAAAGAAAACGAAATATTAACACAAAAAATCAAATAACTATAATGGATAACAAAATGCTCAATTTATTTAGATCTCTATTTACAGTTATGTAAATATAATTATTGACATATAAATATTGGCTGAAATATTTTTGAATGCAAAATTCTGAAAAATTAGAAAATCCAATTTTTTTCCAGTGGGAAAAAAAAAATCTAACAGTAAATATATGCTCACTATAAAAATGTTTTTTTTCCCAAAAAATCATGGATGTCAAAAAAATAATAACATTACTCATTAATAAATAACATTGCTAGCAAAAGTATATAAAAAGATGAAAAAAATGAAGTTGAAAAAAGTGATCAAAATAATAATGAAATATATAACAGCGACACCTTCCTGTATTATAGGGGTTGCTGGGCAGAAGAGCTGACAATCTAATAACCACATAATACTATTATGTAGAGCAATTTCTACTAGAGGAAAAATAGTTGCCATTAATATATCTAAAAGTTTTGTTATAAATACACCCTAGACAATAGCTTTCCCGTACAGAATAGAAGGCCTTATCCTATAAAACAGAGACACAGATCCTACTACTGCGTAAAGTCACAACACAACCACCCAAGGTTACTTTAATACTATTTCAAGATGGTCAACATAGTGCTGCCATCTTTCAGGCGAGGCCACTATAGTAATTGCCATGATGGTTTTTTTTTTTAGTCTTACATTTCATTTCCTCTACAATTTACAGATTTCATAGACAGCAAAGGAAGGGATTATTTACGGTAAGGACAATTAAATTCTGGTATTCACTGCCAAGAGAGGTGGTGCTATCAACTACAATAGACAGACAGGGCTATTAATAATAGAATAAGTATTAATAATACAACTTCTTAATCCAAGGAGAAATCTGATTGCCCCTTGGAGTCAAGAAGGAGTTTTTCCCCCTAGGAGGCAAAATTCGAAATATCTTCCTTAGGGGTTTTTGCCTTCTTTTGGATCAAAAGCTGGAATGATCGGTAGAAGGGTTGAACTCGATGGACTTGTGTCTTTTTTCAACCTAAATTTCTATGTTATTATTACCCCACATTTTGACCGGAGTTCTATCTACCAAAACTTTTATAATTATTATATTTATGTAATTAAAAAATGATTACGATGTGTCATGTGGGAAACCAAATTAATAGTTAAGCCTACAATATTGAGAGTATTGGGTAATTTGGTAAGCTTCTCTGTTAGGTGTAATGTTATTGTATCCATACTTTAAGAAATGGAAGCTCACAGAAGCAGGTTTATATACGTTGTGCTCTCTCTCTCTCTATTTATATAAATCTTAAATTACTTCCCACTGGCAAAGCGCAGAGGGGCTGAGTGTATAGACCGGCCGTCTAGAATTCAGTACTGAATCCGGTTCTAGTGCTGTGGCAATGATCAAGTAATTAATAAAAAATGTGTATCATTTTTAAAAAAAATGAACTGGGATTTGCAGGGATCCTCTATTGAAGTGTGCCATCTCTTAATGATTCGGGTCATTTCGTGAAGACTGAAAGTACAATTAAACCTTTTTAAAAAAAAAAAAAAAAAAAACTTGCTTCCTTGAAGCTGTCTGGTGGGGGTCTGCAGAGCGTTGGGGGTCTCTGTCTGTTAGCCCCTTCTTTTTGCATGGGATAGGCAGACAGGACCTAATTAAGATCTCCTCTGCTAATCCCATGCAAAAACAAGGGTCTCTCTCTGGGCTACCAGTAAGAGGCAGTCGTCGACCAGACCATGCTGCCTGCTTCCCAGGGAAACATGGCATAAACTGGCATGTACTATATCAAAAGTGCCTGCCAGTTTATCCTCAGTCTAGGGGCAACTCATTCTTTCACTTATGAAGCCCAAGTGAAAGATATAGAATATTTGCCCTTTAAATAAGGCACAGTCTCAATTATTGTAAAGTGTACTTCTCCTTTGCTAAAGAAAAACAAGAGCATGGTGTTTTTTTTCCCCACAGGGCTTTTAAACTGGATGCTACTGAGGTCTACGTACTAAAATGTTTTTACTTTGGTGAGCTGCAAACGAATTTTAAAAAGCATTCATTAATCGCTGAATTAGAGAGACCGGCAAATTGTCCAACTCAACTACTAAGGCCTGGTGTTTGCAGTTCACTTCTTAGTTCGCCACTGCAAATTGCTTTATTGAATAGTCCTAACTAAGTGACAGAAGTGGGCTGGCCAAACTCAAAGTGTGTCATCAAAGATGTCAAACAAGATTCAAGAGGCTTTTTTTTTTTTTTTCTTGGCAGTGTCTGCAAAATGTAATGAAAGTACATTTAATTAATAAGGTTTTTTAGCATACCTACCTGTATAAACCTACCCTCTGAAATACTGTGCTGGGTGATGGCCCCTCCTCCATTAATTCCTAAAAACTTTAAAGCCAATGAGGGGTCTCCCATAAGTCTCCCATCTTAGCGTACTACTGCGTGCTCAGATTTATAGAAAAATACACCGAGGGGCTATTATTATGTATACTTACATATGCAAGAAACTGTGCATGTTTGAACATTTAATAAATAGGGCTAGCTTAATCCAACATGGTCCACCATCATTTTTCACAGAGCCACTTTTTCCTCTCTAATTTTTCGACTGGTCCTCTGACTGGCATGCTTCGCTAGAAAGCATACAGGCCCATCCCATCAGCGACTGTTACTTTATATACTATGTAAATCAACAACGGGGAACCTGACTAGTCCTGCTCCAAAGAGTATAGGTCAAAGTGATGGTTTCTCTCTGTTGCCCTCCGCGGCCAAGTACCACGCAACCACTCTAATTGGTCTGCAGCCAGAGCAGCTCCGCCCTCTGCGGAAGGGTATAAGCACGGAGTGTATCTGTGTAGACGCATGATGGGATTACAGAAGAAGTGGCGCAGTACTTTTTAAGCCAAAAGTGTTTTTTTTTTTGTGTGGTGTTTTTACTTTATTACTTTGCATCGAAGTGTATCATGTGCCTCAGAATTACTAGCGTTGTGTAGCACTTGACGAATGAGATTCCACTACTTTTTATTTGGTTACTAATGTACTACCCTGCACGACCTCAGCGCTCCTCACGGGATAGTGCAATTAATCTACTAGATCTTACAGATCATTTCACATACAGTCATCACACCCTCTAACGCTCAGGTAATCAGTAAGATAATTGGTTTTATTTCTTGATTTATTTAAATGTAATGGAACTACTTGAAACAATATATATATATATATATATATATATATATGTGCATGTAAATATAAGTATATATATATATGTGCATGTAAATATAAGTATATATATATATATGTACATGTAAATATAAGTATATATATATATATATATATATATATATATATATATATATGTGCATGTAAATATAAGTATATATATATATATGTGTGCATGTAAATATAAGTATATATATATGTGCATGTAAATATAAGTATATATATATATATGTGCATGTAAATATAAGTGTATATATATATATATATATATATGTGCATGTAAATATAAGTATATATATGTGTGCATGTAAATATAAGTATATATATATATATGTGCATGTAAATATAAGTATATATATGTGTGCATGTAAATATAAGTATATATATATATATATATATATATATATATATGTGCATGTAAATATAAGTATATATATATATATATATGTGCATGTAAATATAAGTATATATATATATATATATATATGTGCATGTAAATATAAGTATATATATATATATATATATGTGCATGTAAATATAAGTATATATATATATATATATATATATATATATATATATGTGCATGTAAATATAAGTATATATATATATATATGTGCATGTAAATATAAGTATATATATATATGTGTGCATGTAAATATAAGTATATATATATGTGCATGTAAATATAAGTATATATATATATATATGTGCATGTAAATATAAGTATATATATATATATGTGCATGTAAATATAAGTATATATATATATATATGTGCATGTAAATATAAGTATATATATATATATATATATATGTGTGTGTGCATGTAAATATAAGTATATATATATGTGCATGTAAATATAAGTATATATATGTGTGTGCATGTAAATATAAGTATATATATATATATATATGTGCATGTAAATATAAGTATAAATATATATATATATATATGTGCATGTAAATATAAGTATATATATATATGTGTGTGCATGTAAATATAAGTATATATATATATGTGTGTGCATGTAAATATAAGTATATATATATATGTGTGTGCAGCTGTATAAATAACATTGATTGCTAATATACTTGATTAACTGATCATTAATAACCATTTATTTGATTTAAATCACACACGTCAATATATTAATTGGAAAGGTAGGCTGGAAAGGGAGATAGCTGATACGTTATGGGCAAATGTATTGACTGTTTGATGAAAATATTATCCACCCAAATAATTTACATTTCTCTTTTAATCTTCGACATATTTAATATTGTTTGTTATTTATATTTTTTTTGTGATTCCGAAATGTCAATGATTTTTAAGAACAGGGCCATAAAAGATATAAATACATTCCAATAAAATGTCAGTGCTAACTCCTAACTAACGCAAATGAACTCATTCCTTCTTTTATTGACACACAAAAAAAATTTAAAAAGTTGTCAGTTTCTTTTCTTACAATGGGCAGTATATACTGATTGTGTATATTGTAGAATAGATCCAACTAATTTCTAAGTACATAAACCAATGATAAGCCCAGTAGTAGTTAGTACTCACCTGTCCAGCGCCCTGCCCAGTGGTATCTGAACAGACAAACTGAACAAACTCTTTAAGGGAGTCCTGGCTATGATGATGGTGATGGTAGCGTATTGTTGGGTGAGTGAAGTAAGGGCTGGACTGCTGGATGATGGACGTTGAGGGAAAGTGTATCGCAGATGCTGAAGCCCGGGGACTGCCTGGAAAAAAACAAAAAGAAAAAAAAGACAGGAGTTTGGGAGAAGTCGTATGGTTGAACTGCATTATTCTATCCATAGATTTCTCATCCTTGATAGAATCAGTATATTGCATCCACAAAGAGGCTGCATACCAGGGAAAGAAAGTATAAAATATACCTTTTGATCAGTCATTAAAAACATTCAATAAATAAATAAATATACAGTGATAATAAAACAATGATATGGCATAGTCCAAACCATACTTGAATGTGCGCAAAAAATGCAAAAATTTGAAAACAATAGTCAGAGACAAACAAGCAAAAATACTTACAAAAATAGCCAGGACTGTTTTTTGTAAGTTTTTTTGCTTGTTTGTCTCTGACTATCTTTTTTCAGATTTTTGCATTTTTTTGTACACATTCAAGTATGGCTTGGACTATGCCATATAACTGTTTCATTATCACTGTATATTTATTTATGTATTGAATGTTTTTATTGACTGATCAAAAGTTATACTTTATACTTTATTTCCCTGGTGTGCAGTCTCTTTTTGGATTACTATATGCTTTGGGCAGTTGGGGACTGCCTCTTGGCTTATTTTTTTTTGCATTTAGAATCAGTATATTGCACAGGGCATTCCAACAACATGGGACAAAACAAGTGTTTACACGGTATTACAACTTTGCTTAGACCAGTGAGCCGCGCCTGGATTTAGGAAACATTGAAGCATTTCAATCCCACTTTAAAGGCACTACATTGACAGTTTGAACGATACATAGATTTTTTTTTTTTAAAGTTTAAAAAAAAAAAAATATATATTATCAGGATTCAAAAAGGCGGTCGCTACACAAACGACAAAGTGGAAAAAAAACCCGTTGTGTCTTCTTGTAACCTGCGCATTTTGAGTAACAGGTGAGTGGTGAGGTTGCTCCGAGCAGTTTCTCCATGAGAATGTAAAGACTCTCACTAGGTCTAAGCCTTGAGTCTTGGCCGGTGAGAGGTGGACATATAATTGTGTGTGTTTGTCTTGCTCGAAACAGTGTGGTATTTGCATTGTTTGAAAAACTGCGTGGTTTGTGAATATTGCCTTTACATCCTGTGCACCCCATAAAAAATGGACTGGCCGACTGAATATAGCACTGCCATAGTTTACAACACGTGGACGAATCGGTTACCTATGTGATCAGCAGTGTTACATTTTGTCTGTAGGTGCAACTGACTCTGTTGACTCATCGAGAATCTCAATGTCACTACCCATCGCTCTGTGCATCAGTGGTCCAGGACTTACCTGGTCTCACTCCGGCCAGCACAGGTAGGGGGTGATGTGTGAATGCCATGCGAGACGAACTCGTCTGGGAGGACAGGGCGCTGCAAAAATCTAGCTTGCCTGACTTCTTAAGAGACCCAGGTCCTAGGAAGTAACAGAAAGAACGGTCACTTGGTTGTCCCATCCCAACCACAAAGTGACAAGAGAAAGGAAAGGGAGCTACAAGACTCTCTGCACTTCCCACAAGAGGGGCACAAACACAAGGGACTTATGGGACTGCCCATCTCACTGCAGGATGAGAGAGGCCTACAGTATGTGGTATGAACCAAACATAAAGGGTAAATTACTAGCTCATTCTTACTATACAGTATGCCACTCTGCAATATTATACTAGGAGTTTAAAGCCTGTCCCTGCTGCTATAATATGGGACAAAGTCTCAAACCTCTTCTTGAAACTGTGGTTTTTGGTGTAGGATTTGGTGGTTTCTACCCACTGGATGGTCAATGTAAGTGATCAGGTGTGAAGTGGAAGGTAGCCGGGAGACCGGTGATGGAGCTGAGATGGGGAGTGAAGTGTAATAATTCTCTCGTAACAGCGATGGGGGGGTGGAAGTTGACGTTGAACTTGACCAGTTTTGATGGAGCTAGTGAACAGGTCCACAATCGTTCAATGAAGGTGAATTTTTTTTGGTCAGCTGTTGACCTCCAGATGGAAGCGGTGGATGTTTTAATAGAGAACCAGACACCAAAATCTACCCTTTCCTTAAGAACCGGTGATAACTAGAGGGCTATCGTGCTGGTTTAAAATGACTACCATGCTTCCTTTTGGGAAATAAGACAAAATGAAGGGGAAGACTTGTAGGTTGTTGGGAGCATAAAGTAAAAAAAAAAAAGTGAACGTGTAAGAAAGAGGTGCAGAAATGTAGAGTGGGATGTAAGAATGAAATACGGGGAAAATCTACAGGATGGAAGAAAGAGGCTCGGGGCAGTGTGTTGAGATGGAAGGAAGATGCTCGACAGGTAAGTATGGTTGAAAAGACAGTGTTCGGGATAGCGGAAACATATACAAGTATATTACATCGATGTTTATTTATAGAGAGCCAGACATTTCCTCAAGTCTTGGTATATAATTTAAAGGGGCCCTACCGACTCAAATAGACAAATAAAGACGGTAGAGAAGGGAAGTATAGAGTCTAGAATGGAAGAAAGAAGACAGTCTGGTTAGTGTAGACAAGAACATCTCTGCTATATTTGACTTGATAGAAAAGATGTGGGAACCATAATGTGAGCAGATATGGTATGACATACTGTAAATATCTATACACCAGGGTACATATGGAGTACGTACAGGCCACACATACATATTTTGAGTTCCTGGGATTTTTAGATATTTTCTCTGCAGGTGGTTTGTTTGTGTTAATATAGGGCAGCGAGGGGCTAACCTGTGCTTTACTCAGCACTCGGCCCCCCTTTCGAAGTGGCCATCAATGGTGAAAGCCAGATTAAACACAGTGTGATAAAGTGGACTGATGCCGAGGAGACTGGGTGACAAGACACGGACAGTGGGAGAAGCAGGATGATCTGGACGCTGGGATAAAGGAGAGTGATGTGGCGGGTAAGAGAAGGGGACAGCTATAGAGGGTGAACGTGATCTAATACAGAGGGCAATGCCATGGAGGGTGGATAAAGATGGAGTAGAAAGGGGACAACCTCAGATATGGGAGAGTCTTCTCAGATGGAGGTTTTGCATTAAATAAACAGATTATTCCCTTGTTGGTTGATGTGAGATGGGCATATCCTCTCAACGACTTAACTATACATTGGGCATGTTTCATTTACTAGAAGATCCCAGCTGACCATGAATAATGTCTAGTATAATCTTTAAAAAAATCTCACTCGTAGACAAAGTATCATGCAGGGCCAACGCTGTTCTTCTAGCAGTAGGAATGTCCTGAATGTATAGTTACGGTGGTGGGGTGTTCATTTGACCTCAACTCAACTTTTAATTATTAAACCAGGATATATTACTTTTTTTTTTTTTTTTTACAATTAATGAGTGAAGGAGACACTCACACAAATGATTATGTTGCAAAAAGAATATATATATATTTTTTTTTTAAATAAATTGGACAACCCTTCTTCTTCAAGGGAATGTAACAAGTCACAGATGCTTATGATGAGTTGCACACAAAAAAAAGGTAAATATTCCAAAACAAACCCCCACAAAAACTTAAAAGGAACAAAATATCCCCCACCCCAAAAAAAAAAATAATAAAATGGTGTTCAAGAAACAGATTTTTGCAAAAGACCAAAATAGAAATCAGTGGGATATACAATTATTACCAAAAATGCTAAAAATGCAATTACCAACTCAAAGCGTTTGTGAATGTTATTTTACCCGGACATCTATTGGTTGTTTAAAAAAAAAAATATATATATTATTTTTGCAACATAATAATTGTGGGAAATTATTTTATTGTGTGTTATTCATAAGGTCACACCACAGAGTCTGACCTCTCTACATTCACAGTTAAAAAAAAAAAGTTTAGTCCCTTTTTTTTTTTTTTTTACTAAGACATACGGCACAGTTGTATATTATTATTTGTTTTCTACTTTTTAAAATGTATTTAATGCAAGTTAACTCTTATGATCCAACTTTAAATAATTTCATGGGGAAATTTTCCCATCAGGGATATAGTAACATTTTTTTTTTTCCTTTTGGCTTAGTTAAGTTGTTCTAGGGCAGGGGTAGGAAACTTTTGGCACTCCAGATGTCGTAGAGATGTAGTCCACGCATCTGGAGTGCCAAAGGTTGCCTAGCACTGTTCTAGTACCTCCCTGGCCATGAGGCATTGGAAGACCTTGCTCTAGATTCCTGCAGACCTAATCTAACGGAATAACCACTCCACTGTCCATAAAATGGATGGCCAATGCTTCTTATAACTGTCTAAAACTAGAATACCATGTAACAATGGTGTAGGGTAAGGTGACCAGTGAAGTTTTCTCCCCTGCAAGTGGATCCAAGCTAGTGATGACTGGGAGAAGTGTCCCTTTAGGTCAAGGGTGCAAGGATGGGCACCATGGAGGGAATAGCCATGGAGCAAACCAAGACACCCATGGGTTTCTACCATTTTGCTCTGCAGTGGGCCGTCTGTTCTGAGAGGGGGATACAGGCCACATCCACCTCTCCTGGGCTCCCAGGGTGCCGGCTGCACTGTTCATTCTTGTACTGTTTCCTGATGTGCCTGTTGAACAAATAAAAGTTACCTATTTAAGACTCCTGGCTGACTGAGTGAGTAACTCAGACAGAGGAGCTCAGCTTACACTTACAATTGACCACAGGGACTGTGAAGAAAGGTCTGGCATATAGAGGGTGATCACTGGTCTGCCTTTGACCTATGGCCTTTGACCTACGATAAGCCATATCCTCAGCGTGAGTGGCATAAAAAAAAGTAAAATGGCCGACGGGAATACATGAATACCTGGATGAACACATGTGTATACGATATATCAGGGCTTGACAAATGTCTGGAGACATTAGCCAAACGAGCAAATTCAGGAGCCATGTCAAACAATCACAAAATGACCGAAGCCAGTCGCAGGGCTGTTAGGAGCCCAGGCTCCTGGACTTTGTCAAGCTGAGCGACATATATACAAAATACTGCATTTGTGAATGAGTAACGGGGCTTGACAAATGGCGTGGTTACACCAAAGGAGTGGCGTGTGTCGCTGACCCCCAAATGAAAATAAATCAGCATTTTATTAAATCACTGCACTCCGTGGGGGATAAGTTGCAATATATTATTTTCCTACAGTGGCGGGACTTGACAAATATTTTGCAGGTTTTAGAAACCAGTCGTAAAGTAGTTAAGGAGCCAGCCTTCCTATTTCTAGAAGCCAGGGAAGTGGCCCATCCATTGAGTTCTACATAACACGGATATGTAAAGGTTTTATGATGTGATTTTAAATGGCCACTCTGTGCTGAAAAGAGACGTTTGGCTGTTGATGTCGTAGTAGCTGAGCTGTTGTAAAGCAGTCGACAACTGATACACAATTAGGGGTGAACAATTTTATTTGTGATGTACAGGGTCTTCTCTGACGGGTTCTGGGTGGCAGGGGTCACCGGGAAGAGGCTGTTATCTGTTTGACTGAAGATGGACGTGATTATGGGATGATATTTTACAGGAGGGGGTGGGCTGCAACTCAGAAAGGGAACACGAAGAGGTTGATAGGGTGAAAAGGGCATTCTAAAGAACATAAGTGGTGGATGAGTGTCCTCATCAAGAGTATTGAATGGAGGGTGGATATGTTTACATGCCAAACTCGGGGATGGTTTTCTTCATCACGGGGATTAGAAAAACAGGTGGGAAATCCCGCAGAGGGTGGGCTCGCATACTGGGAGATCTCACATGTGATGATGAGTCACAGCAGAGGGCATGACATAGCCCAAAAAAAGTGTCTGGAATGACTGGATGTGACAGACAGAAGGCACTGCGATGCACACTGTGGAGACATTACTACAAGAGCGGTGGGGTCAGGTTCTCTACACAGAAGTGGTGGGTTTGCCTGCATGGTAAAAAGTGTCATATATTTCATGAAAGATAAAGTACTGGTTGAGCAAGTCCCATAACAACAGAGGAAAAGGTTAGTGGACAGCTATGAAAAGACAGCATAGGTCTGCAAGAAAGACGAAGCGCGTAAGGCTGTTTCTGACGTTTCGGCTTCCTTTACGGTTTCATTTTGACCGAATCAACGGAACGTCAAGTATTATATACTTACTTTTGGATCCTGCGTCTCATCCGCGTATGCAGACCTTCTGCACATTGGACTGCTATGCTATTCAATTTGTCCTTTTTATTGCTCCAATCTCGAGAGCCAAGGAACACGTGGCTCCTAAAACGGATCTGCTGGCACCCCAACACGTTTCACTATTTCACGCAGAAGATTTTTTTTTTTA
This sequence comes from Pelodytes ibericus, assembly GCA_036172795.1. Classification (NCBI taxonomy): domain Eukaryota; kingdom Metazoa; phylum Chordata; class Amphibia; order Anura; family Pelodytidae; genus Pelodytes; species Pelodytes ibericus. The sequence goes on along the minus strand of CM069858.1, from coordinate 212,505,357 downwards.
ACCCCCTCACTCTTTTAAAAAAAAAAAAAAATTATCACCTAAAAAATCCTTGTCCATAGAACCTAGTGTAGTTGTTATAAAAAAATTAAAAATGGCAAACGATCAGTTACCCTAACCAGATGACAAATGACAATTTCTTCCAAAACCCATGTATACACAACGGATGTGGACACAATTTAAAATGAAGAAGGAGCATTATGAAGAAGACACAGGCAGAGACAGTTAATGCTATGTAAGTCATCAGGACATAGTCTTAAATTAGAGGGGCAACGATTTAAAAGTAATATCAGGAAGTATTACTTTACTGAGAGGGTAGTGGATGTATGGAATAGCTTTCCAGCAGAAGTGGTAGAGGTAAACACAGTCAAGGAGTTTAAGCATGCGTGGGATAGACACAAGGCTATCCTAGCTATAAGACCGGGAACGGGGGACTAATAAAAGTACTCAAAAAAAAATTGGGCAGACTAGATGGACCGAATGGTTCTTATCTGCCGACACATTCTATGTTTCTATGTTCCTATATGTTTCTAGGTTATAACTGACAAGTGACAATGCTCTGGACTAAACAAAAGGAACTATGACTGCATGGTTCCAAAAATCAAAGCACTAAAACCCTGAAGAACTATAGACTCAAGAAGGCATGGATGCTTTAACCAGGCTCGCTATCCCTTCCTATTCAGAGTTTATGTTCGAATGAAGTTGGCCTTCGTACTGTATCAAATTTCAGCGAGCTCTATGGCTCGACCCTACGCCCTTTAGCTTTTTAATCACCAGCTACCACTTTGCAAACGACCGCTGGGTAATACCATATGACCTGCCAGCACGCAGCGTGCAACGGGCTGTAGCAAACTGCGGTGTCCGGAACTGCCGTACCGCCACCGCGCGCTGCTTCCCCAGTTCGCAAACTGCTGCCGTCACGTGGAGGATATTAAGTAGCCTGCTGTTCGGTTTGCACGTCTTACATCGTTTTTTACTTATCATGGTCAATAATTCCGTGTTTTATTATTTTTTTTTGTACGGCTCCCCTTTGTAGTGAGATGTGGAACGGGTTCCTGGAAGTGCTTTGTTAATACCGCATTTCACTGTTGCAATGAGTCAGCCGCAGTCCATTGAGCAGGAACAACCACAGAGTGGATGAGAAAGCATTGGGTGGTGGGGTGAGACCACGGAGGTGGTTTGGAACACGACAGATGTTCCCGAGGATGATTAACAAGAAAGCAGGACATAATGTAGCTATTATTCGTTTGATGATAGCCAGGAGGCACATGTCATGGCAAAATAAGTAGGATAGAAGGTGAGGTACAGTCAAGCGCCCACTATAGCACACTTTTCAGGATCCAGGGATAGAAGCCGGGATCGCAATGGCGGTCCTGAGATCTTGCTAGACTTCCGAGCTAATGTGGCAGAGAATTGGTGGCGATACCGCCATACAACAGGAATATCTGAATGTACTTTTGTTGATTAATCATTCTGAGTGTTTAAAGGGTGAGTACCCCCCCCCCCCCCCCCCCCCGACTGTATATGGAAAAATATTTTTCTGCGTTTTTTTTTTTCCTCTCAGTATTCCCTATCTCCTAAAATCTGCATTTATTTATTTGTTGTTGCCATAGCAACAGTCCTGCCTTTCTCTGCAAGCCCCTCCTTATCGGATGTTACTGAATTCAGAGGCCCTGATTAAATTATTTTCAATGTAAAACTACAGGAGGAGGGGACATTGCTTTAAAGCGAAAACAAGCTGGGTTCGGAAGCTGCCCTTCAGTCACGCTTACTGGGGCGAGGAATCCGTACTGAAATGGTACTTACAACCCCTTGGATTACTTCCTTTTTTAAATTTTTAATGGCTCGGAGCGCCATTTTGGAAAGAATATGTACAGATGTGTGAAAAATGGGGATGCCGTGTAATTAATACAGAATATTAAGCAAAAACAAGTAAGGACGAAAAGACTGTACATTTATATAACTTAGGAACAGGAAAATGGCGTATTTGATGAAAAAGATTAAAACAAAACCATTGCGAGTACAGCATTGCCGAGTGCCTCGCTCCTCCATTTTGTTACTATGACATGACAAGCAGGCATTTTGTAAACTGCTGTCTGCTGTATCAATGCAATAGGTCCATGAAAAAAAAAAATGCATGATTGTACAAAACTGGTGTAGCGGATGTCGTACAAGACTATAATGATGTCATCACTCGTTCTCAGGGAAGGTGTAATCCCAGAGAAGTTGCGTAATCAGGTTATAAGGTCATTTAATATTGTAAATCCTCACGAGGCGAAGTTATATTCTTAACACTCTCTTGAGTGTAACTCAAGGCTGAGGAGTCTCAGCGCACGGGACTTGTGTTCCCGGCAATGAAGATCAGTAAAACCTGGCCCCCAAAACAAATTAAAACTAGTTTAGCTTTATAAATATATTCCTCCGCGGCATCTTTTTTTTTTGTTCTCTGTGATTGCTCACTTACTCTGTGATACATCTCGTTACCCCCAGCTAAGAGCTACATTTTGCTTCCTTTTATGGCTTTGATCCTGTAGAACTTATCCTCAGGGGTGAACTGGGACGCATACATATTATCAGCGCATGTTTGTGGAGGTAGCGCACATGAGATACAAGCTTTCTACTGCCTCCCACAATTGAATCAGGCGTACTCGAACGGAATTAGAGGACTAATGAGTATTGTTACATCCAGGGATGGTTTTCACGCAACAGATTGTACACGCTACCACACCAGTTAGAATACAATTAGAGAGGTCAATTACCTGTGTCCACGTCATTGGGCCACACACTGGCCTGGCTTCCCCCAGCTGCAGGTGACCGGCCTGTACCGGGGTAAAAAACATCATCCACTGGACTTTCCATCTCACTGTCATCCAACGACTTGGGACGCTTAGTAGAGCTGAGCGGAGAGACATAGAAAGGGAAGAGTTACTCTCCACGTCACGGAGGAGATTGTGAGCAGGGCTCTCTACCTCTGTTCATCTAACCTAGTATGCAGTTCCGATCTATGTACCAAGCGCTATGTCAATTTTTAGACACTTAGGGGGTCATGTACTAAACAAATGCAGTGGTTGAAAAAAATAGGTAAAACATGAGTAAGGACCAATTTGTGACTATTTGTAACATTTTGCGCCCAGACCCCCCCCCCCCCCCCTTGATTTGCGCCTCTTCCTTTTATTTTTATTTAGCGTGCATTTTTTTCCGGTTGCGCTAATAAATTGCGATGATATCTGCGCACGCTAGAGAGCTCTACGAATATTTTGTGAAAAAAAAATCTTATTTGCGTGTGAAAATTACACCAGCTTTTGGCAAAGCGCTATCAAAAGAGGTAGGAAAAATATTGGCAAAATTGCCTGTTTTTATTCATAATTTGCTCGTATTAAACTATTGGAGTGATAAATGATTAGTACATTGCAATAGGAGCAAAGCGCCAAAATAGCTTTGCGCATAAAATATGTTTGCGTTTTTTTAGTACCCGCCCCTCTATATGAATAAATGTTAATGTAATGTAAGGAATAGAAAGCACTATTTAGGTGTCCCTGGCCCCACTGGTGGAATACACTCCGTGTGACATATAAATAATTATTATTGTACTTTGTTTATTTAAAGCCTTTTAATTTGACATGTCTGAACTAGATGCAATCTCTCAGTTCAACGTAACTTAATATTTTGCTGATATATGTCCAGTCATACATAGATCAGTCCAGTCTATGTCACCCCATGATACACAGGAGAGTCTGCATGTTCCCTTACTGTCTGTTGCAATGTGAAGCTGGGGGTGAAGGGTCATCTTACCTGCTGGATGGAGGCGAGGTTAAGGATCGTCTGCCAAGTGTCACCTGGTTTATATTGTAATAGCTTGGGCTTTCCAGATCAGCCAATGAAAAATTGGGACCAGATGCTGTGGCAACAGGAGCTAAGAGGGGAAAAAAAAAGCAAATATCTCAATTACTTCAACGATCCAATAACCGGCCCCTGAGCCAAACCCACTGCCAAGCTCTACTGGTCCCACTTCTCCCGTCCAACCAACTCACTCTGGGACACGCGGACCAGCTCAGTAACATTCCAAACCCCTGAGGTGACAAAACAGTCCTGGAACGATAGGTGACCTGGAGAGAAACATGGGTGTGTGTTATACTATACAGTCTGATATACCTATCCAATAGGAACAATGACAGGGAGTGATAGGAGAGCTTATACAGAGTCATAGGAGGAGTTATAGGGAGGGGTTATATGGAGTAATAGGAGGGGTTATATGAAGTAATAGGAGGAGTTATAGGGAGGGATTATATGGAGTAATAGGAGGGGTTATATGAAGTAATAGAAGGAGTTATAGGGAGGGGTTATATGGAGTAATAGGAGGGGTTATATGAAGTAATAGGAGGAGTTATAGGGAGAGGTTATATGGAGTAATAGGAGGAGTTATAGGGAGAGTTTATATGGAGTAATAGGAAGAGTTATAGGGAGGGGTTATATGGAGTAATAGGAGGAGTTATATGGAGTAATAGAAGGAGTTATATGGAGTAGTAGGAGGGGTTATATGGAGTAATAGGAGGAGTTATATGGAGTAGTAGGAGGGGTTATATGGAGTATTAGGAGGAGTTATATGGAGTAGTAGGAGGAGTTATATGGAGTAATAGGAGAGGTTATATGGAGTAATAGAAGGAGTTATATGGAGTAGTAGGAGGGGTTATATGGAGTAGTAGCAGGGGTTATATGGAGTAATAGGAGGAGTTATATGGAGTAGTAGGAGGGGTTATATGGAGTATTAGGAGGAGTTATATGGATTAGTAGGAGGGGTTATATGGAGTAGTAGGAGGGGTTATATGGAGTAATAGGAGGCGTTATATGGAGTAGTAGGAGGGGTTATATGGAGTATTAGGAGGAGTTATATGGATTAGTAGGAGGGGTTATATGGAGTAGTAGGAGGGGTTATATGGAGTAGTAGGAGGGGTTATATGGAGTAATAGGAGGCGTTATATGGAGTAGTAGGAGGGGTTATATGGAGTATTAGGAGGAGTTATATGGAGTAGTAGGAGGGGTTATATGGAGTAATAGGAGGAGTTATATGGAGTAGTAGGAGGGGTTATATGGAGAGGAGATATAGACCAGTTAGGGTGTTTTGTTACTCTGTGACATACCATTTGGAGGAGGTTTTATATCCACTTCAGTTTGCTGGTTTGAGTTGTCTGACTGTCCCGAATCTGTGAGGAAAGAGGTTCGTCTTAAATCAGATTTCACTTAAATAAAACACTTGTTATTCTTGGTTTCAAAACCAGCGACCTTTTATTTGTAATAATATTGCAGGATGAAAGTGATGCCCATTTTAGCTCTTGAAAAGGGGGATACCTGCTATTCCCCTGCCCCCTTGTCTAAAATGTACATATACCTAAATCACAGCATTTACCAAAATCTCAGGATAAGCAATAAATGCCCACGGGAGAGATTTACAAACAAGTAACAAGTGCTGGCCCCTGGACTAGAATATTACAGGAAAGAAGTGGGAAGCCATGTTTCTATATAACACGGCGCAGACGCTGCTCCTTATTACACCATTTAGCTGTGGACTAAAAGCCAGCTGAAGTTGCTGCTTGCACCCGGACCACTCAGCTATGGCTAACTTATGGCACTCCAGCTTTAGCGGACTACACGTCCCAGCAAACTCAACCAGCTGTTTTTGGCTAATCCACAAGCTGGAGTGCCAAAGGTTAGTGTATATTTTTTTTTTTTAGACTTTTTTTGTAAAATTATTCATGAAGCACACACACAGGGGTTAATATGTTCGGAGACACGGCAATCAGAGAATTCATACAGGGTATGGAACTAACACACGGAGGAGTTTAGGGTCAAGCGACAAAATGGCTGACCTGCACACATGTGCCGACCTATCCTTCCCATCATAGAGTGGAAAAGTGACAAACATTGGGGTCCGGGGACCTATATAAGGGTCTAATCCATTAAGAGAGAATTGCAGAGAATCGAGACGGGTATTTCAAACTTAAGGCCAAAGTAGCCAAGTTGGAAAAATTCCCCAGCGTAGCGGAATAGGAGAAATTTTTCCCCCCCAACTCGGCTACTTTGGCCTTGCGTTTGACGATCCCACCTCAATTCCCTGCAACTGTCTCTTTCCAGAGTAGACCCTACAGTCTACGACACAAGGGATCCGACCAGGGACTGGGACACAGGCTGTGCCGCTCCCACCGACGACAGATATATTACTTCCACAGAAAAATGCGATGTTGCGGAATTTCAATTAAATGATGACATTTTTATATAGAACGCTGCTTTTATATATCATATTTCCTTTTCTTTTTTTCGCTGGCTTTGTTCATCCTGTGAAACTTTTAGCCACGCTTTTACTTTATTTTTTTTGTAATTTATTTTTGGTGGGGTGGGGAGGGAACGTATTTTCTTTGGTACGAAGGCCGAGATTTCCCATCTGGCTCTGAAAAAAGCACAAATAGTCCAACACACTCCCTAGGAAAGGGGCTTTTTTTTTCCCCGCCCCTCCGTTTTCCTTTATTGCACTGATTTGTTTATCTGTTTCTGCTCAGTCGAGGGTATTTTAAACTGTCAATAACACAGTCTATATTATTAATGGTTCACTGGGGGGAGGGGGGGGGTGGTATGGAGTGGAGGCCGAGATATGGATGGAAATATCATTGAGCCGTCCGGAATTGCTGGCAGACATCTTAAAACTTGGCAGCCATTTTAGAACTGACTATCCGTGTCCATTGAAATCAAAGCAGAAAGAAGGAAGTGTAGAAAATCTCCACCACAAAAAAACAGTAAAAGACATGGGTTAATATAATGCTGAGTCTAATATTATAATACATAATTACTGAATATATACATACATATATTTACAAACAAGTGAAAAGGATGGGAGAACCTATACGTATATACTGTACTTTGGAAAAGTTCAGATTCCTTTTTACTAGTAAATTAAGTGTATTTTTGCTGCAAAAATATACTGTATACAAACACACATACGGGGATATATATATATATGCTTTAAAAATGTTTTAAAGTTCTGAGAATAAACCAATTTCTGTGTCAACAGGATCAAGTGGACATCTGTATTATTTATTTACCTTTCCCATACAGGTCTCTCACCCAAATATTGTAACAACCTACTGATACAATGGTTCCCCCTTATGCCCTCTGTTTCGGGGTCTGCCTCCTTCACTCTCCTCTTTCATTATTACCCCAGGTAATAACCCCATTATAGGCTTCTCCCAGCATTTAATAGTAACTCCAATAGAAGGCTGTGATTCCTTCAAATTGCTCTGCTCAGCCTAGAAAAGCAAAGAGCAAATCCATCCTTTCAAATAATACTTAATAAGGGCACCATGGGTTTTAAACTAAATGACTCATCTCTGTATATATATATATATATTTGGCAAAACAGAATTCCCTGCAGACGGACGCCCTATGCTGTGCTCGAAGGCATGGCTTAAATCCCTTCCTGTGGACAGCAGCCCACCCCTTCCTTCCAACGCAATGGTCCATGTTGTGCACCCTTCTAGGGCGAAATGCGTCGGGATCCCACCTGTATGATGAGGCCACTTTTCTCGGCCTCACCCTGACTGGCTAAATGCATGTGACGCGTGGGTGCCGGTTATATTTAGTGAAGTTGCTCCATGCCTGAACTACTAGCAGCGACCTCGGTGGACATTTGTCTTTAGTTTCCTGCATGGCTCACTTTGGAGCAAAGAGTTGAATGAATCTGGCGGGATATGGTCCAGCCGCGGTGTTATACGCGGACCGGTGTACTGGAGCAAATGCCGTCCCATGGACCGAGGAATCTGTTTCGAGATTGTTTCCTGTAAGGCTGGACTATTTCCGCTAAATAGATATATCATTGGCCACATACTCGCCTGTGGCGGGTTCCATTTTACTAACCAAACAGGTTCAGTAAAAATAAAAAAAATCTTAGCAAATAGATAACTCCTTCCTGGCGAGTCCGAGATGCAAAAACTAGTCAAACAATAAAGTGAAAATGGATGATTACCAGTTACGTTCTTGGGTATAAAAGTCAAAACTTTAGGGTCTGCATATTAGTGGTCAGCAATGTGGCTTTTTCTTTGGTGGGTTAATTTTTTTTTTTTTTTGCTTTACTACAAGTCAGATTGTAAGGTAAACAGGACAATGTGATCAACACTTTCAAGTTTTTCCTCAAATAAATGAAAAAATAAAATAAAAGCAGTTTTACCAATATATAACCGTAGACCCTTAAGACGGCGGTTAAATGGATGCAACTATTGCTAAATTATCTGTGGTTTTTTTCCCTTCGTTAAATGCCAGAAAGCAAGATGGCAGACCCTGTCATTGTCCACCCCAAAAGTCCAATTGTGCACCCACAAGGTTGTGTGACTTGGATGTCTCCCAGCAGCAGTGAGGGGGATCTAGCTCAATGGGACTGAACCTGTGGCCCTGCAGATATTGCAGGACTACATTTCCCATCCACCTCTGCTGGCCGTTTAGCTGACCCGTGCGTTTAGACCATCCAACATTAAGGCCCAGCTTGCAGTCTCTCTCCTGTCAAACCTCACAATTGCATGAATCACTCTCTTTACTAGTCTCAAGTTTTTCTCCAAAAATGGGCAGACCCCCCCCTTGCAAAACTCTGTTGACTAGGCAGATCACAGAGAACCGTCCAGGCTGCACAGATAAATGTCAAAAAGGATATATTTGTTTCTTTCCAGCTTAAATATATCAGGTTGAACCTTTGACACATTTGCCAACAGAGTTGCAAAACATATAGCTAAAGCGATGCCTTTATGTCTTTCATTGCAACATGTTTGTCAGTTCTCCACAATTTGCTTTTCAATAAAAAAAATAATAATAAATAAATAAATAAAACAAACCAGGGTTTAGAAAATGTCAATCTGTTTTCTAGGTGGGGGTCGTGAGAATAAGCTATATATTTATGTACAAAACGATCTGGGACACTAAAGCCTGAGCTAGAAATTGTTAAAAAAATCAAATAAAAAGAAAAGCAATGAAATATATTGTGATAATGTAAGAGCCTGATTCTGTAGCATGGGATTCTCACATTGTGAGAAACTCAATTGACGACTTAAGGATGGCCTCATCGTGGCCAAAGTGTCCTAATGGCTGATTATCTCTGCGTTTTCCCATTATCTTCATATTTATAGTCACCTTATCTCAACGTTAATAAATATACCAAAGGGCACAAAAACACTGTGCTCAATGCAAAACATGTTTTGTGGTTGGTAACAGAGTCTCTTTAACCTACACGGGGAATTCGAGCTATTAAGGAAAGAGACGAGATAGGAGAGAGCATTGACAGCGGAAGTATGAGCAGGCTTCACGCTCCACCAACTACCGACACGTCCCTTTATATATGTTTATGGTCTATCTCTATAGCAATTAAAAACTGGAGCAGGCTCAAAGGCTCTATCGCTCTGTAATTTATAACGTCACGGAAAAATAAGATGCACATTGCGGAGCCAAATGCTAAAAGTGGAGCAATCAGCAGGAACACGATGTGACTGCCCCCCATTTTGGCCGCATCAGAGGGATTTTTGGTCAATTTGAACGGGGTGCAGTCCGAGGCCATCTAACATATGCCTGCTATATAGTAGTAAGCTACAGGGATCAGTAGCCTGGCACATGCAGTTTTAGCCACATTCCCTGTGGTTTTAACTCTTGGTGGTCACATAACCTTCAATTTAAGGTATAGTGTCATGAACCACCGTGACTGTGGGAGCTAGCCGGCAAAAGTATGTTAAACTTTGAATGTAATAGCCAGTGTGTCTCCAGGTTCCCCCAGTTTTAATACCCCCACCCCTCACCCCCCCAAAGGGCAGATCACTGTTTTTACTGCCCTCCAGACCAAGGGGAAAAGGTAGGCACCCATTTAATTGGCCAGGAGTTTAAAGGTCCCCAAAGTTAAAAGGATTAAAGGGACCTAACTATGGCCTCAGCCGCGATTGGTTGCTACTTTTCCTAGTGTAGTCTCATTGGTTTCCTCCCCAGACTGGCGCCAGGTTTTATTGTATTATCCTTTTGTTTACAAGTTAATCCCTTTAAGTTTATTGTTCAATCTCCCCTGTTCTCAAGATGTTTTACGGTATAAATGCGCTGTCTTGCCCACAATCAATTGTTCTTGCTGTGAAATCCTTGGTAGCCGTGCCTACTTCTGGGGATTGCTACGAATGACTTATTACTAAGGGGTGCTGAGCAGGGAGCTGACAATCGATTGCGAGAGATTGAGGGCTGACGAGATATTGAAACCGCAAATGAGAATTAACATCTGGCTACTGAGCCTTCTCGTCACATATGGACATTTTGTGATGAAGCCTCACTGGACAGGGTGAAACGCGTTGAGGAGTATAGCGGCACTACAGCCCGGATCTTCTTTTACTGTATTTCGAGGACTATTTCATAAGTGCTTATTCCCGAGTGTTTGGGGTGCCATACACCCGATACTGCGCTAAAGTTTTGTTTACCTTACAGTCGTCGTACAACGACTACTTATAACAGCATTTCTTGTTTTAAAACAATCTACAAAATTATATATTTCTTTCTGTCCTCGATCCGTCTACTCAGTGGAGTCAGGACGGCACCCATAGAGGACAGCAACCCACTGTTAGAAGAGGAACCCGGTAGAATTAAGAGGGCATTGCAAGAATATAATGGGAGGGAGAAGGGGGTGGGGAGCTGTCACTATAGGATGGTAGAAATGTGGATACATCCCGAATTCTGGTCTGGATCATGCCGTTTGACAACCGAGTCATTTAGGTGATGACATTTTTGGGGGGATTTTTAGAAAAGTGTAGAAAGCGTTACGGTAGACATATTTTAAACACAGAAATATGTATATACAATTATAATATATGCAACGCTGTATATTATAATAGTATATTAAAAGTAATAAAAGCATTTTAAAATTTTAATAAAAAATATGTAAAATTATTTTATGTTCATTTACTTTATTTTTATGTATTTAATTAATGTATCCCTTTTTAATTTTTTTTTTACAGATTTTTATGCTATTACACTTCAGGCCATTTTGGCTACAGCTGAAGTCCTCCCATTGCTGAAGTCCTCCCATTGCTGAAGTCCTCCCATTGCTAAAGTCCTCCCATTGCTAAAGTCCTTCCATTGACTTCCAAAGGAATTTGGCCATTCGCAATTTGAGTATCGACGTCCCACCTATGTGATCTGTATTCGCACCGTTTCGAAAACCAAAGCCGCCTATGTCAACCCTTCAGTCTTCTATGACTTAAATATCTTCTGGAGCAGTATGTGAGATGAGTGGCCATCCTGAATCTCAACCATTATTATAGAAATGAGAAGAAGGAATAGTGATGATCTTAGGAATAATGCTAATATTTAAATTAAAGGTTAAAGAAATGATTATCAAGGGCCAATTATGACCATATTCCCCAGGCACAGTGTATCCAAGGATGCTTAGAGCTGATATAGCACAGTAAGGGGGTCATGTACTAAACAAGTGCAGTGGGGGAAAAGTCAGTAAAACATGAGTGAGGACCAATTTGTGACTATTTGTAACATTTTGCGCCCCCAGCAGCACTGATTCTATAGACACTGACGATATAAAGTTTTGTTTCATTTAGTCACTTCCTGTGCTCCTCAAATTGAGTCTACTGAGTGGCCTATGAGTGACCTTGCTCTTGTACACAGTAGGATCTCTTAACAGTGCAACACATTGTCTGATGACATCACTAGAGAGACAGGATATTCCATTCATTTGAATGGCATTATTCTCATTGGTTCCTGGAGCAAAAAAAATAAATAAAAAAAAAGGAAATTACTTTTACTCATCTAGTGTGGGCAGTCCTTGTTTCTTGCAAACTGCTGTAATTTCACAATTTCTTCTAGCTGTAAGTATTTTATATTTTAAGCAATGCAAAATGTAAGACATGCATTTTAAAGTACTTTGAAAGCACATTAATATGCATTATTATTTGAGAGATGCATTTTGGGCACTAGACAGTCCCTTTAAGTGGACCTTTAAATCATACTATTATATAACGCTTTGGACATTAATAGATACTATCTCCAAGCTTTGGGGGTGAATCGGAGAAAGGTAAAACGCACTGAGGGAGAGGCGGGATATATTCGTAATCCCTGAAGGTGAGGGGCAGAGAGGAGATGGAACAAGCTGTAGGTGATAATTGGAGATGATCAGGACTAAGGTCTATAGACAGGACAGCGATCCCTATTCCTTTCATTCAATTCACTATAAGTTATCATAGGCACCTTATATACATTCCAGCCGCGCTCCCACAGACTTACCAGACCTCCGCGATATACTATGCACTAAGGGGGAAAACAGGGGCAGTTGGGATTACGATAAAACAGTGTTTGGGGCAAGCAGCATTCATTCTTTTTGTCACTTCCACTAGTGCCTGCCATCCGCACATTACCTAATAAATTGTGAGTTTTAGACGTAGCCAGGGGGAGGGGCTGCAGAGTACTTTGCAGACACAAAGCGCACAGAAAGGAAGGCTATGGGGCCCACAATGCTGTGCAAATAGACAGCAGTGATTGTTGGGCTCACAAGCTGCCCACAGATGGCTATGTTGGCATCGATTGTTAAAAAAAAAAAAAAAGGGAGGTGGTTTCTGCACCTGATACTCTGTTTAAAAAGGGGGGGGGGGGGAATCTGCGCTGCAGCTGAGCGCCCCTTCCCTACAGCCACCATGTACCAGAGACCCTGCTCTAGTGGGAGGAAAACAGAAGAAAGATGCCTCCCCCTTTGGCCTGTATTATTTTAACAATGCAAATACCGTTGGGTGTTTCTCCCAGTGGCACCTGGTGTCCCTATGTTGTGTCCGTGTCTCTTTTTGCAGTAGAATGCAAGCTCTGCAGATCAGCACTGCCTTCTCTCATTGGTGCCTGTTCCCTCTATTGTGCCTGGGCCCATCTGTCTTTTAGAGTACAAGCTCTGCAGGCCAGGATTTCCCATGCCCTTGTGTTTGAGCATCAGCTGGCAAAGTGCACAGTGATACAGAGTACTCCCTGGTGTTTGAAACGGTGACGGGTATTAATAAAATTCAGTGAATGTGAAGTGTTCGTCCGGATCCAGTTCTGCATCTGTTTGGAAGGGAGCCAACATTCATTCTCTTTAACCCTCTGCGGCCGGGGAGGGACAAGTGAGGGTGGAGAGGGAAGGAGGGGACGGAATGGGTGAGGAGATCTGGGAGGATGTGAAAAGGGGGTCCTGTTTAACCCCTTGCAGTTCTGAAGCTGAACTTTACTTAACAGAGTAATATGAGGGAGGTCAGAGAAGGTGATGGAATGTGAAAAAAAGAACCGAGGTGAGGGAATGGGGAAAAGAACAGAGGTGAGGGAATGGGGAAAAGAGCAGAGGTGAGGGAATGTGAAAAAGAATAGAGGTGAGGTTATGGGAAAAAAGAACAGAGGTGAGGGAATGTGAAAGAGAACAGAGGTGATTGAATGTGAAAAATAATAGAGGTGAGGGAATGTGAAAAAAGAACAGAGGTGACGGAATGTGAAAAAGAACAGAGGTGAGGGAATGTGAAAAAAGAACAGAGGTGAGGGAATGTGAAAAATAATAGAGGTGAGGGAATGTGAAAAAGAATAGAGGTGAGGGAATGTGAAAAAGAACAGAGGTGACGGAATGTGAAAAAGAACAGAGGTGATTGAATGTGAAAAATAATAGAGGTGAGGGAATGTGAAATAAATAGCAGAGGTGGGGTAATGTGAAAAATAACAGAGGTGAGGGAATGTGAAAAAATAGCAGAGATGAGGGAATGTGAAAAAGAACATAAGTGATGGAATGTGAAAAAGAATAGAGGTGAGAGAATGTGAAAAAGATCAGAGGTGAGGGAATGTGAAAAAGAACAGAGGTGAGGGAATGTGAAAAAGAACAGAGGTGAGGGAATGTGAAAAAGAATAGAGGTGAGGGAATGTGAAAAAGATCAGAGGTGAGGGGATGTGAAAAATGATCAGAGGTGAAGGAATGTGAAGCATTCAGGAGTTATGCTGAGGGAGTGAGGGCAGGGAATTACTAGGTAAAAGAGTCATAAGATACATGCAAGGAATGCATGGACGGAAGTTAGGGAATGTGATCTGCCATGGGGTACATGACGTAGCAGGTGCATGCAGATAATTTCAAGGGTGGATTTATATCAGGGACGAAATAATGAAGGGAAACTGAGAATAAAAAACCAGACTGACTCACAGGAATTTGTAGGTATTTTTACATTATATTTGCATTTCTGTTTTGGTCTCTCCCCACCTCCCACCCATTTTCTGGCTTTCTGTTTGCAGCCTCAGTGTAACATACCTGTGTGGTGTAATAGAGCCCCGGATAATATGGTTTGCATTCTAACCTTTGACCTGCATGGGTATGCGTACTACCAATTTTGTACACCAGAGGGAGACAAAGCAAACAACACAAGCAAAAAAATGTCACTGTATAAAAATGCTTTACACATATTGAAATAGGGAGACATCTGTAATTATCAAAAGTCAACACAGCAAAGAGGGCTAAAAAAATGCACAAATCCTCAATGCTACAGTTTGAAGCACTAGGCCCATACTACTTTATTAGAGAGGCAAAATGTAAAAGTAACATCAGGAAGTATTACTTTACTGAGAGGGTAGTGGATGTATGGAATAGCCTTCCAGCGGAAGTGGTAGAGGTAAACACAGTGAAGGAGTTTAAGCATGCGTGGGATAGGCACAAGGCTATCCTAGATATAAGATAGGACCAGGAACAAAAATTGGCCAAACTAGATGGGCCAAACGGTTCTTATCTGCCGGTGACACATTCTATGTTTCCATCGAGGTTCCCTCTTCAGTCTTTCCTGATAATCCTGAAAATCTGTGAACAGTTTCTTCATTTCAGGTGGGATTTTCAAACTTTAGGCCAAAGTAGCCGATTTTCAAAACAATTCTCCAGTGCAGCTTGACTACTTTGGGCTTAATTCCCATCTCAATTCCCTGTAATTGTCTCCGACTTGCAGTGATGGGAATGAATTACCCCCGAGTCCCTTTACTCCGTGAAGACCTTTTTCGAATTAAGGCCCCCCCCCGGATACATTATTTTGCACTCCTCTATCTTAAAATGCCACTACATTTTTAAAAGAACTTTATCTTCTTTAATGGATACAACAGTTTATTTTTACTTCCAGCCTAGTGTGGGGGTTCCAATGGCAAAGCACTTTTAGTGATAGGTTCTATTTTGACCCCTAAATCCAGAACCTGTATGACTCAGTCTGAAGGAAAGTGTCACATACAACTAAGTGCAAATAATATGCATCTATGCACTGGGAAGCACTCATATAAGAGGACAAAAAAGCACAGTATAACACACAGCAATACAAATCCACCCCAGCAACACAAATACACTAACACACATAAAGGCAAGGTGCCCTCCAATCTGACGGACGTAGACTTGGTGTGTCTCCTCCCAGTAATGATTGGGTGACAAATATCAAATTGTAGTTTTCAGATAATTAAATAAGCCAGATTTGTATCTTTTCCCCAGCACAGCTGGCACGCAGTGCCTCACTGTCACCGCCTAAATCTCACGCCCCCTTCCTGCCAGTGGGGTGTCGGAGAGTTTTAGGTTTCAATGTATAACCCTATGGTGCTAACTCTCAAGTCATGCGATGATTGTGGGTGGGATGGAGGACAGGAGTGAATTTTAAAGGATGATAGTATGCTGCCATCGTGAAGATGCTTAATTACAACCCAAAGGGACAAATACGGTCCAGGCAACATTACATTAACATTTATTTATATAGCGCCAAAAAAAGTTACGCGGCGCTATGTACGGAGGGGGGTGGGATTCATACTACATCAAACAAACAAGAACAGAGTGATCCGTGAGGTAGCGAGCCCTGCCGCGGAGCTTACACCCCCAATCTAGTCCTCTGCTCTGCCGATGACCTTCACCTGACCTCCGCTTCTTACTTTGGCTTCTCAGTATTTGGGATGCCCCCTTAGAATTCCATAGAGTTTCCCCTTCTTTCCAGACCTTACTAAAAAAAAAAAAAAAAAAATCCAAAAAAGAAACACCAAAAGTTTACCAACTAGCCTTGTTCTTTACCATTTTCCCCGGACTGATTTCAAGCACTTTCTTCCCCAGTCTAGTCTAATTCGACTCTTAGTATAGTGCTAAATATAAAAATAAAGCCCTTCTCACCTTTTTGTTCACGTTTGTTACATCAAGGGGTGAGCACTTGTTAGAGCAACAAAACCTTGGTTGAGCCACATATGTTAAACCACTGAGGACTTGGGAGTTCCCCCACCGCTTTAAGTCTATTGAAGAGGAGGTCTGAGAAATACTGTACCGACAGGAATAGGACTGGTCAGAGGTCAGGCTGGAAATCAAACGGGCAGGAGTCGAATACCGGGGAGACCAATAAGAATAGGATCAGGCAAAACAGAATAGTCGGGGTCACTCACAGTGGTCAGGGCTGGCAGCAAACAGGCAATTGCCAAATAAGGGGGAGGAGATCAATTCATGAATGGCCATTTAACTGGGCATCCATATTAATGTCACGTCAGATGCTGGATCTCAGAGCGCGCGTTCCACGCTAGCGTTGCACGCTAGCGTTGCGGGTAACGCGCCTGGAAGTGCGGGGTGGCCCGAGAAGGCCTAACAGAGCCTGCGGGCGATTCCTCCTCTGAAAGGTAACACTCAATTGGCATAATGCATTATTAAATCTTTAAAGATGTAATGACCCTGGTTAATATCCTCTCTTTGTGTTGGAAGACAGGTAAAATAAAAAAAAGTTTCTACAAATCCACCTAGTCCTGCCCACTATGATACAAAGGAGCCAGTAAGAGAGCCGGGTGGGGTGGGGGGTATCTTATGACATCATCAGCTTTGGCCACAGTTGTAAAGTGAGACTTTGGACGATGTTACATCATGGGAAATGTTCACAAAATGGAGCCAGAAGATAAACACCTAATTTTTTTTTTTTTTATATGCAGTTAATTCAATCATATTTAAAAAAAAAAAAAAACAACAAACAGTGGCATATGATTTATATATGTGTTTGTTTTAAATGACCATGTTACCTAGTTACATCTTATGTAAGTGGTAGTGCCCCTTTAAATACTGAAGAACCGCTTCACCTCAACTCCCCCGCCTTTCACTTTTAGTAAATACCTTGCTGGTTGTCAGTAGAAACCACAGATCCAAAACCACAAATACCATATTCACTATCAATATGCAGAGCATTTGGAATACATTAAGACCACCAGTTACACTAATAGAATGAAGGGGATGTACAGGCCAACAATAATAATAAGAATACAATTCCCATGCTGGGCTGAAATTAAACAGACAGCAACTCACCCTGGTGTCTATGCACCGAACACTAACCCCACCAAATTATTCTTTATATTCCGATTTAATAAGAGACTGAAGGAGCTCGGCATTATATTATTCAGGAATTATCTCTTTTTTTGTTTGCTTTCCTGTTTACTCGCCTGTTGTCTTTTGATGATAAAGATGAGCTTTGCCGCTTGTTACCGTGCATACTGAATAGTTTGCCATGTGCGCGACGCCAGTGCTTCTCACACCTGTCCTCAAGCAACCCCAACGGTTCCGGTTATAGGTATTAGCCAGTTGTGTTTCAACATCATTCCTGCCAACTGTTCCCGCTTTCGCCCCGATTTGGGATGGCATGACCCGCCGCCATCTCCCGCTTTCCGGGACAGGGGTAGAGCTCAGTGGGACAGCGGGAATCAGGACCGTAATTCCGCTGTCCTGTTCGCATTCTCCGGTGTCCAAGACACCAAAGAATGTCTACTGGGTGCACATGCGCAGTAGCGATCCTGGCTTCAGAAGCCAGGATCAAAAATGGGTGACAGTGTTACCGCACTGACACCCCCCTCCCCAGACTTCGCCCCCCCCCCCGGTGTCGACGGGGGGGGTAAAATTGGGAGGTATTCAATATGAATATGTATAGCCCCTGGTGTGGCTCCCTAAGCGTTAGGGAACCACACCGGGTGTTTAACATACTCTCATTTAAACACAACTGGGTAATCCCTTAATCCTGGACTGTTCCTTGAGCACAGGTTTGCGGAGCACTGGGATTCACCAGTGAATGTGGAGACGGATCTTCAGTCGGCACAGCTGCAGTTTTTCTCTGACCTCGCGGCGGCTAGTGTCATTTTTTTCGGAGGCGCCCAGGGTGAAACCTAAGTAAATCCATTTATTTGTAGCCGAATGACGACATCCTTTAGAGCTCTGTGTCCTAGACCAAGCTTGGCCAACCTAAACCTCTGCAGCTGTTATCAAACTAAATAAATGGTTAGTATTTAATATTATACTGAAATGTAACAAAAAGAAGGCGGGGGGGTGGGGGCAGGGGTTGGTGATAGGGCCGGGGGAATTCCTATTAGGCATTTAAGACACAACATAGGCCCCTGAGTACAGGAGTCAGTAGACTGCAGGTTGCAAGTGGAACTCCTCAGGCATCTGTACTGGGGCCTACTGCGTTTGATGTGTTCATTAATGCTATTCCAGATGGTCTGAGAGGGAAAGGTTTGGCTTTCCAAGAGGGCCGCACAAGTTGCCCCAGTGATCTAAGAAGAGCCAAGCTTATATGAATTGTAATGAAGGATTAACTAATCCTTCAGTTAAGAAATAACCCTTTTTAAAAAATAGGCCATCATTTTTTTTTATTTTTTTTTTTTTTCGGGGGGCCACAGATACAGTCCAGAGATAAATGGTCCACTGTCAAACAGGCCTAGAACATATTGCTTGGCAAACGTATAAACTAGACACACTTAGGAAGCTATTCATCAAAGCAGGAGCCGAATGACATTACCCACGCTAAATGTATACATAGCTATATATCAAATTACCACACTCCCTGTACGCCCACTGTGTGTGCATGAATGAAACTTAATTGTACTCGGTCACTGTACAGAGTAAAATGTCAGTGAGATGTATAAATTATACACAGTAATTAGCAATACTTATACATGCTTATTATACATCCGCACATACCTCTAAAATTATACACTCATACACATTTTTAATTGTGTACACTTATTACACAATAATAAACTTCGATTTATGCAAACATCTCTGAAGTTTGAACATTTATCTCAAAACCATTTTGAACCAAGCTTGCAAATTTACTAATTAGAGTCCCGTAGAGATGTGGGAATTATATTCTGCTACACACGTCGCTGTTATACATCAATCTATTAATGATATACAGTGCCTTAAGCTTACCCTACAAGCAATACAGTCACCAAGCCTGTGAGCTGCAATCCATTGGACACACTCATCTCCAAATCTTTAACCTTACCGCAGGGCTCGACAAACCCCGGGCGCCAGGTCGCCATGGCGACCTGGAAATGGAGCCTGGCGCCCGGGTGCCGTTGCCCTAATGTTCCCCTTGCCGCTGCCATCCATCTTTTGCAGCGCGAGGGGACAGACAGCAAGCTCCGCCCCCTCGCGCAACACGTGTGTTAGTGTTCAGCCGAAAGAGCCATGAGGATCGGCTGCGGCACGAATGTTCCCCCTCCCCAGCAATGAGGTAAGGCAGCAGGGAGGGGAAACATTCGTGCCGCAGCCGATCTTCATGGCTCTTTCGGCTAAGTGCTGTGTTGTCAAGAGACGACACCCAGCACTCAGAAGTTATGAAGAGAAAAAAAAACTTATATGTTTGAGTTGTATATGTGAAGTGGGGGGGAGGGATGTATATGTGAAGTGTGGGGGAGATGTATATGTGAAGTGTGGGGGGGAGGTGTATATGTGAAGGGGGGTATATATGTGAAGTGTGGGGGGGGCTGTATATGTGAAGGGGGGCATATATGTGTGAAGTGTGGGGGGGCTGTATATGTGAAGGGGGGGTATATATGTGTGAAGTGTGGGGGGGCAGTATATGTGAAGGGGGGGTATATATGTGTGAAGTGTGGGGGGAGGTGTATATGTGAAGGGGGGGTATATATGTGTGAAGTGTGGGGGGAGGTGTATATGTGAAGGGGGGGGTATATATGTGTGAAGTGTGGGGGGAGGTGTATATGTGTGGGGGGAGGTGTATATGTGAAGGGGGGGTATATATGTGTGGGGGGAGGTGTATATGTGAAGGGGGGTATATATGTGAGGTGTGGGGGGGAGGTGTATATGTGAAGGGAGGTATATATGTGTATATGTGAAGTGGGTTGGTGTGTGGGGTGTATATGTGACGTGGGTTGGTGTATGGGGTGTATATGTGACGTGGGTTGGTGTGTGTGGGGTGTATATGTGACGTAGGTTGGTGTGTGTGTGTTTATAAATTGCGTGTATGTTTGCGTGATTGTCTGGCTCCTAAAAATTTTTGCTGGCTCCTAGAATAAAATTAAATTTGTCAAGCCCTGCCTTACCGTGATATATTACACCCGCCGAACTCTCCAAACGACAGACATTCATGCATGGAAAGGTATAAACACATATAATATTTACTATAAAATAACGCTTATTATAAGTGTCTCAAAGTGAATCCTGATAGCCTGGGTGACGGGGGTTCTTGGAGGGCCCTGGGGGCCAGAAGACTCCCTGTGGACTATGGACTCTGTCTGTTGATGTATTAGTTTGGGGGTACACACTTTGAGGGCACCAGTGGACCCCTGTTTTCAAATGGACTTCAAACAAAGGGACTCAGGATGTCAGCCAGGATGTGTTACCTTGGGTCCAAATCCTGTAAACTTTGTATCCTATCCTGTAAACCCCTGTAATTATGTCACCGTACCCATTGTCTTCATGTAAGTCATTCAGTGTCCTGTTGTACAGTGATGTCCTTTAATTAACAAGTTACTTTAATTGAGTGCACTCTGTATGTATCTGAGCTTGACACCTTTGTATCATGAAAGGTGTGAGGCAGGATTTCCCCATTGTATGTCCTTATGTTAAACTGATTATGTTGTGTTCATTATGAGTCTTCATGTGGGTTTTGTAATTAGGTTTACTCACTGTATGTTAATTCCTACTTGGTTTGCAGCTTGGAAGTAGAATGTATTCCTAGACCCAGTTAGTTGTAGGACCTAGTGGAGAACTATGCTTAGTTCAGTCCCCACATTGTATACTAATGTCTGTGACATTAGATTTTGTCAAACTAACTTAATTACATTCTATGAGGAGGTGAGTAAAAATATAGATATGGGTGATGCAGTGGATGTGATATATTTAGACTTTGCCAAGGCATTT
Source organism: Pelodytes ibericus (assembly GCA_036172795.1). Lineage (NCBI taxonomy): Eukaryota > Metazoa > Chordata > Amphibia > Anura > Pelodytidae > Pelodytes > Pelodytes ibericus. Next base: position 212,484,179 of record CM069858.1, on the reverse strand, counting down.
GATAAAGTACCACACAAAAAGTTACTGAACAAATTGACTAAAATAGACTTTGGGCCAAATGTTTGTTTGTGGATTGGCAATTGGTTAAAAGATGGAATGCAAAGGGTGGTTGTAAATGCAAATTCTCAAATTTGACAGATGTGATAAGTGGAGTAACTAAGGGATCTGTCTTGGGTCCTCTTCTTTTTATATTGTTTATTAAAGATCTCCCAGAGGGCATAGTGAGTCATGCCTCAGTGTATGCTGATAACAAATAAATTCAGTATTGTAACACAGTCTGAACTAGATGTATCTTTGCTGCAAGAGGATTTGGACAAATTGGGTAATTGGGCAGATACATGGCAAATGCGATTAAATGTGAACAAGTGTAAAATTATGCATTTCGGGTACAATATTAAAAATTCAACATATGGTTTAAATGGTGTTTTCTTAGCCTACTAATGAAAAAGATTTGGGAGTAGCTGTAGACAGTAGACTTAGCAGTAATAGCTGGCAGCTGCAAAGGCCAATAATATATTGGGGTGTATTAAAAGGGGTAGAGTCAGGGGAGGAAGCTATTTTTCTGCCTCTTTATTGGTCCATGGCAAGTCTCTTCATGAATATGCAGTTCAATTCTGAATGTCTTTTTTGAAGAAAAAAAAGACATTATGGAACTAGAGAAAGTGCAGAGGAGGGCTACAAAACTAATAAGGAGGATGGAACGTTTTAGTTATGAAGAAATGCTGGAAAAGTAAAATTTGTACATGTCAGAGAAACAGCGGCTTAGAGGGGATTTGATAATGTTATATAAATACGTACAGGGCCCATACAGAGGGCTGTTTAAAGACCTGCTAATTAACGAAACAGTCCAAATGACAAGAGGCCACCCGCTAAAACTTGCATAAAGGAGATTTAGTCTACGACAGTGGAAGGGATTTATTACAGTAATGACAATTAATGCATGGAATTAACTACCTGAAGAGGAGGTTCTAGCGAATATGTTAGATACCTGACACATATTACTAAAGTACATTCACGTTAATTATAAACACATACCTCTCTAATCACAGTCACTACTATACACTCAGGGGAGGGCTGGCAGCCTTAGGCCTGGGGGGCAAATCCAGTCAAGTGCCCCATTGCACCACCGAATCACCTCCCCATCCACGGCCATCTTTTCCTTGTTTTATAACGAATATTGCCAGGATTTTCCCCCACAATATGCCAGGATTTGCCACTTAATATGCCAGGATTTTCCCTTACAATATGCCAGGATTATGCCCCTCAATATGCCAGGATTGTCCCCTCAATATGCCAGGATTATGCCCCTCAATATGCCAGGATTGTCCCCTCAATATGCCAGGATTATGCCCCTCAATATGCCAGGATTGTCCCCTCAATATGCCAGGATTATGCCCCTCAATATGACAGGATTATGCCCCTCAATACACCAGGAATTTGCCCCCCAATATAAAAGGATTTTGTATTTTTTTTTAACAACCTTTATTGAATGCGCATTGGCTGGAGGGGAGCGCAGAACGCTTCCCTCACAGCCACGGACCTGCAGCACCGGGGGACAGCAGCAAGGAGGTAAGGACTGGGAAAGTGGGGGGGGGATTTTTTTGGCAGCTGCCCCAGCGTTAAAGATGGCCCAGCGGCTGTTTTTAGCATACATTAGGGCTGCCTGGGGGGCAACTGCCTTCCTGCCCCCCGGCCCAGCCCGCCCCTGTATACACTGACATATATTACTAAATTACACTCACATTAATTATAAATACATAGCTCTCTAATCACAGTCACTACTACACACTGACACATATTACTAAATTACACTCACATTAATTATAAATACATAGCTCTCTAATCACAGTCACTACTACACACTGACACATATTACTAAATTACACTCACATTAATTATAAATACATACCTCTCTAATCACACTCACTACTATACACTGACACATATTACTAAAATACACTCACATTAATTATAAATACATAGCTCTCTGGTCACATTTACTACTATAAACTAACACATATTATTAAATTACACTCACATTAATTATCAGTACATACCTCTCTGATCACAATCACTACTATACAGTGACATATATTACTAAATTAAACTCACATTAATTATAAATACATACCACTCTAATTATAATCACTACTGTAAACTAATACATATTACTAAATTACAGTCACATTAATTATAAACACATACTTTTCTAATCACATTCACTTCTAAACACTAACATATATTACTACATTACTCTTACATAAATTATAAACACATACCTATCTAATCACATTCACTACTATACACGGATAGATATTACTAAATTATACTCAAATTAATTATAAATTCATACCTCCCTAATTAATTCACTACTATACACTGACACAAATTACTATATTACACTCACATTAATTATAAATACATACCTCTCTAATCACACTCACTACTATACACTTCCACATATAACTAAAATACACTCACATTAATTACAAATACATACCCCTCTAATTAATTCACTACTATACACTGACACATATGACTAAAATACACTCACATTAATTATAAATACATACCTCTCTAATCCCATTTATTACTATATACTGACAGATATTACTAAATTATACTCACATTAATTATAAATACATACCACTCTAATCACATACATTACTATACACTGACACATATTACTAAATTACATTCACATTAATTATAAACACATTCCTCTCTAATCACATTCACTACTATACACTGATACATATTACTAAATTACACTCACATTAATTATCAATACATGACTCTATAATTAATTCACTACTATACATAATATATTACTTAATTACTCTCACATTAATTATAAATTCATACCTCTCTAATTAATTCACTACTATACATTGGTACATATTACTAAATTACACTCACATTAATTAAAAATACATACCTCTCTAATCCCATTTATTACTATAAACTGACACATATTACAAAATTATAGTCACATTAATTATAAATACATAACACTCTAATCACATTCACTATTATACACTGACACATATTATTAAACTACACTTACATTAATTATCAATACATAACCCACTAATTAATTAAAGACTATACATAATATATTACTAAATTACACTCACATTAATTATAAACACATACTTCTCTAATCACATTCACTACTATACACTGATACATATTACTAAATTACACTCACATTAATTATAAATTCATACCTCTCTAAATAATGTATTACTATACACTGACACATATTACTAAATTACACTCAGATAAATTATAAATACATACCTTTTTAATCCCATTCATTACTATAGACTGATAAATATTACTAAACTACACTCAAATTAATTATGAACACATCCACTAATATACACTGACACATATTACTAAATTACACTCACATTAATTATAAACACATACCTCTGTAATCACATTCACTACTATACACTAACACATATAACTAAGTTACTCTCACATTAATTATAAATACATACCTCTTTAATCCAATTCCTTACTATACACTGATAAATATTACTAAATTACACTCACATTAATGATCAATACATACCTCTCTGATCACAATCACTACTATACACTGACACATATAACTAAATTACACTGACATTAATTATAAATACATAGCTCTCTAATCCCATGCATTACTGTACACTGACACATATTACTAAATTACACTCACATTAATTATAAACACATACCTCTCTAATCAGATTCACTACTATATACTGACGCATATTACTAAATTACACTCACATTAATTATGAATACATACCTCTCTAATTGTATTCACTTCTAAAGACTGACACATCTTACTAAATGACACTCACATTAATTATAAATACATACCTCTCTAATCACATTCACTGCTATACACTGACACAAATTACTAAATTACACTCACATTAATTAGAAACACATACCTCTCTAATCATATTGAATACTATGCACAGACACATATTACTAAAATAATCTCAAATTAATTATAAATACATGCCTCTCTAATCACGATCACTACTATACACTAGCACATATTACTAAAATACACTCACATTAATTATAAATACATGTCTCTCTAATTACATTCAGTACTATACAACGATACATATCAATAAATTACACTAATATTAATTATAAATTCATAACTTTCTAATGAATTCACTATTATACCTACTATACATTGACACATATTACTAAATTACACTCACATTAATTATAAATACATACCTCTCTAATCACATTCATTATTATACACTGATAAATATGACTAAATTACACTCACATTAATTATTAATACATAACTCTCTAATTACAATCACTACTATACACTGACACGTATGATTCAATTATACTTACCTTAATTATAAATACATACCTCTCTAATCACAATTACTACTATACACTAACACATATTAATAAATTATTATTACATTAATTTTCAATACATACCTCTGTAATTAATTCACTACTATGCACAATATATTACTAAATTACACTCACATTAATTATAAACACATACCTCTCTAATCGCATTCACTACTATACACTGGCACATATTACTAAATTACATTCACTTTAATTATAAATACATACCTCTCTAATCCCATGGATTATGGTACACTGACACATATTACCAAATTACACTCACATTAATTATAAACACATACCTCTCTAATCACATTCACTACTATACACTGACACATATTACCAAATTACACTCACATTAATTATAAACACATACCTCTCTATTCACAGTCACTACTATACACTGGCACATATTACTAAATTACACTCACATTAATTATAAATACATAGCTCTCTAATTTCAAGCACTACTATACACTGACACATATTACTCAATTATACTTACCTTAATTATAAATACATACCTCTCAAATTACATTTGCTACCATACACTGACACATATTACTAAATTACACTCACATTAATTATAAATACATACCACTCTAATCACATTCACTACTATACAACAATACATATCAATACATTATAAATACAGACCTATCAAATCACATGCATTACAATACACTGATAAATATTACTAAATTGCACTAACATTAATAATAAACACATGCCTCTCTAATTACATTCACTACTACACACTGATACATATTACTAAATTACACTCACATTAATTATAAATACATACCTCTCTAATTACATTCACTACTATACACTGACACATATTACTAAATTACACTCACATTAATTATATATACATAGCTCTCTAATCACATTCTTTACTATACACTGACACATTTTACTAAATTACCCTCACATCAATTATAAATACATACCACTCTAAGCACATTCACTACTATACACTGACACATATTACTAAGTAACTCACATTAATTATAAATACATACCACTCTAATCCCAATCACTACTATACTCTGACACATATTACTAAATTACACTCACCTTAATTATAAATACATAACTCTCTAATCACTATCACTACTATACTCTGACACATATTACTAAATTACACTCACCTTAATTATAAATACATACCTCTCTAATCACATTCACTACTATACACTGACACATATTACTAAATTACACTCACATTAATTAGGAATACATACCTCTCTAATCACAATCACTGCTATATACTAACACATATGACTAAATTACACTCACATTAACTATCAATACATACCTTTCTAATCAGATTCACTACTATACACTGACACGTATTATTAAAATACACTCACATTAATTATAAATACATACCTCTCTAATCACAATCACTACTATACACTGACACGTATTATTAAATTACACTCACATTAATTATAAACACATACCTCTCTAATCACAATCACTACTATAAATATTAATAAATTACCGTATTTGCTCGAATATAAGACGACCCTGATTATAAGACGACCCCCAAAACTTTGGATATTCATTTAGGAAAAAAAGCTAAAAGCCTGAATATAAGACTACCCTATAGGAAAAAAGTTTAACTTGTATATATTCACATGTAAATTGCTTTTATATATTTAATAAAAATTATGATATTAAACAAATGCACCCAGTGTTATCTCTCTCCCCCTCCCAAACTTTTCTCTGTGAAACATATTACTAAATTACACTCCCATTAATTATAAATTCATACCTCTCTAATAACATTCACTACTATTTACTGACACATATTACTAACTTATACTCACGTTAAATATAAATACATACCTCTCTAATCACAGTCACTACTATACACCAACACATATTACTAAATTACACTCACATTAATTATAAATACATACCTTTCTAATCACATTCACTACTAGACACTGACACATATTACTACATTATACTCACATTAATTATAAATACATACCTCTCTAATCACATTCACCACCATATACTGACACATATTACTAAACTACACTCACATTAATTATAAATTCATACCTCTCTAATCATATTCACTACTATACACTGACACATTTTACTAAACTACAATCACATTTATTATAAATACATACCTCTCTAATTACATTCACTACTATACACTGACACACATTACTAAACTACACTCACATTAATTATAAATTCATACCTCTCTAATCATAATTACTACTATACACTGACACATTTTACTAAACTACACTTACATTAATTATAAATTCATACCTCTCTAATCATATTCACTACTATACACTGACACACATTACTAAACTACACTCACATTAATTATAAATTAATACCTCTCTAATCATAATTACTACTATACACTGACACATTTTACTAAACTACACTCACATTAATTATAAACACATACCTCTCTAATCACATTACTACTATACACTGACATATATTACTAAACTACACTCACATTAATTATAAATACATACCTCTCTAATTACATTCACTACTATACACTGACACACATTACTTAACTACACTCACATTAATTATAAATTCATACCTCTCTAATTATAATTACTACTATACACTGACACATATTACTAAATTACACTCACATTAATTATAAATTCATGCCACTCTGTCTGATCATATTCACTACTATACACTGACACATTTGACTAAACTACACTCACATTAATTATAAATACATTCCTATCTAATCATATTCACTACTATACACTGACACACTTTACTAAATTACACTCACATTAATTATAAATACATACCTCTCTAATTACATTCACTACTATACATTGACACATATTACTAAATTACACTCACATTAATTGTACATTCATACCACTCTAATCATATTCACTACTATACACTGACACATATTACTAAACTACACTCACATTAATTATAAATACATACCTCTCTAATTACATTCACTACTATACATTGACACATATTACTAAATTACACTCACATTAATTATACATTCATACCACTCTAATCATATTCACTACTATACACTGACACTTATTACTAAACTACACTCACATTAATTATAAATACATACCTATCTAATCATATTCACTACTATACACTGACACATATTATTAAACTACACTCACATTAATTATAAATACATACCTCTCTAATCAGATTCACTACTATACACTGACACATATTATTAAACTACACTCACATTAATTATAAATACATTCCACTCTAATCACATTCACTACTATACACTGACACACATTACTAAACTACACTCACATTAATTATAAATTCATACATGCCTGAGTTAGATTTTACTCACAAATAATAAATTATATACTCACTAAACTATACTTACATTTTATCAGAAAATAAGCCTAGTCAGTTATTTACCAACCACAAAATGGGACAGGCGACGAATACTTAAATCACTAAGTATACATATGCGCACGTTAAGTCATACTAGCTAATTATACATTCACACACCTTTCCAAATTACAAATGCTAATTATACATTCACTCTCATTTCCAAATTACATGTACTAATTATATTCATGCACATCTCTAAACTGTATATACTAATTACAGAGTCGCATACCTTTAAATTATGCCCACTCTCACTATTGCAATGCATTGGGCTGCTCCAGCGAAATCTGAATGTACTCAATTCAATGTTTAAAGGCACAGTACAACAATAATAAAAAGAAAACAGCAAGTTTATATATTTGGACTACACGATTTCTGCAGAAATTACACTGCATAAGGATAGAACGATATATGAAGCGGAAGGTTCCTAGCAACTTCTTGAAAGCTTGCATTCAAACTCTCAGTTAACCAACAAATGTTTAATTCTACCCCCCCCCCCCCCCCCCCCGTTTTTCCACGGCTAACACGGTACTTATAACTATGTTGATAAGTTCTGATTTTTTGGGGGATGCAAGTGAAATAGGAAAAATTCATTGCGATATTTGCAATTATTTATATTAAAAAAAAATATATATATATATATATTTAATATGTTTCTAATTATTTAGAATTGTATGGTAACATGAAAGGTGAAACTAAAATAAAAAAAGATTAAAGTTTTTTTTTTTTTTTTTTAAATATATATATATTTTTTATAGTTTTATTTATGAACCAAACAATTTAATCTACAAACAGGGGGGCTTTAAGTTAATATATCCATGAGATATTCCATTCGTCGGAAAGGCTGTATGTTGTTTTGGAAAACAGCCGTGAAAGTGTTAAACAAACGGGCGAAGACAGCCTGGATAATTGTGGTTGTTGGTGAGATGACAACCCCATGCTAATTACTGACGACCAGAGCATAATTACTCTCCTGGCACTTGCAGCCACCACAGTAATCTCTACACTTACCAAGTCACCAAACTGCGCCCCCCCCCCCCCCGTCATTAGCGTCTCATCCCTCCCTCTTCAATTCACAGGCAACAGACTTCTCTAATAGAAATGGGTTTAACTGTTGTGTCTGGGAGCTACGCGTAAGAAGCAAACAAACTGTAAGCTCTTCAGGGCAACCCTGGAAAGATCTCTCCACGCTGTTCCTTATTATTGACCCTCTATATATCAGAAAGTAAGATGAGCAATGAAGGAGCCTATTTTTTTAGTGTTTAAGGCATCTTGCTGACTAGATACTCTTCCTCCTGGGGTACCTAATCACTGTGCATATTAGAGTGCAAGCTCTGCAGGACAGGTTCTTTCTTTCTCCTCGAGTTTCTATTATAGGAACTTTCTCTTCTTTTACATTGTGCGTGCGACCCTCTATAGGCTGATAATTAGCGCTCCGCCAGCCAGAATTAACCTTTTCTAATAGTTTTTTTTTATTATTTTATCAGTAAAATGCACCAATATTCGTTTTAAAACAGTTCAACTGTGCACGGGAATAGGGACTACGGAGGAGAGACAGGGAGGAAGAGGCAGAGTAGAGAAGAAAGTAGACACAGCCACCTGCAGTGCGAAAGGGAGGAGTGGGGAGGGGGTCCGCACCAGCCTGAGGCCATGTTGACAAAGATTAGTGCAAGAGTGTCAGGGGTCAATGAGACAATGATTGGGAGGTCATGACCGCAATAACATGGGCACGTGTCAGAGTCAGGGGGGTCATGTCACTCAAACACACGCACAGGCATGCACATACAGGCTCAAGCACACATAGATATATAAATGAGACAAACAAACTAATAGTAAAAAAAAATGAAAATTCATTGGCTGTTACAATATTCCAGTAAGAAATAAAATAATATTTGCAGGAAAGTCTGGTGTTTTTGAGTGTTCGCATGCCCTTTAAGAAATGGAATCCCGGCTCCGTGCTGGCACCAAAAAAAGGTTTACATTAGAGCCTAGCGGACCTTATACACAAAGACACACCCTGACTTCTCAAAATATAATATAGGAATGTGTCCATCACCTACTCCGGCACGGCCTCATTCTGTTAAAAGGCTCAACACTCAACATATGTTCAGAGCTATGTGTTTCAATACAGAGGTGAACTTCCTTTTCACACAACAGCTTTCCCGTCGCGCCAGGCGCACTGTCGCCATTGGTCAGAAGAAACGCGCCTCGCTAGATATGTCGGTCATTTTGGCAAAGTGAGGAGAGTCTATGCCAGTCTTGCTGAGAGACAAGGGAGGGGGGAGGAGGGGGGGGGCAAGAGAAACAGACTGTGATTAAGAAAAGCTTGTGTCGTCAAAAGGATTAGCGCTAGAATAAGTTATTAAAGGAAAATGCAGCAAATAATTAACATTATACAATGTGTACATGTCTTTAGCCAGCTGGTCTATGATGGTATATGAGAACCTGGACACACCTAGGGGGGTTATCCCATAAAGAACCATAGTCTCCTGATTTCCAAACAATAGAATATACATGTTTTTTAAGATATTTATCACTTTCTAAAATTACTCTCCACAATTATCTGTATGAATAATTGTCTGTTGTCTACTTAACTTTCCTGTATACATATGTATTTTTGTAATGCTCTAAATGTGAAACTCTGTATAATACCGTTCCAGACTTGGTTCCCCGTTACACACAAGAGAAATCTCAATGTATACTACCTGGAAAAACCGGTTATAAATAAATAGTGCTATGCTTATGTAATAATAGTGCTCTGACATTAACTAAGCCTTAGTTACCTTTCAAAACTGTTTAAACGTTCTACACAACTTTGTAACACTGTTTTGATAGCGCTTTGCTAAAAGCTGGTGTAATTTTCACGCGCAAATAAGAATTCATTTTTCACAAAATATTCGCAAAACTCTTTAGCGTGCGCACATCTGATCGCAATTCAATAGCGCAACCGGAAAAATAAACGGAAGAGGCACGGTGATTGGTCAGGAACGCGGCTAGATATACCAGCCGGTAATTCTATAACAGCGCGGCTGAATGGAAAGGTTCTGAAGCACACACTACATGAGATATACAAATATCGCACATAATGGCGTTTTTCGTAAGGCTCTGGGCCAAGGTTGAGAATGAAGCACTTTATTTTGACGAGTCCTTACGTCCGTTTCAGCTCATGGAAAACAGGTTATTCACGCGGAAACAATAAAAACTGATTTTTACGTTAAAGTTAAAAAAAAATATGAATTTGATTGCGTTCCAGACCTAAGGTTTGTTACCCAGAATAATCATAAAAATGATCATGTCTAATTAACCATATAAACAGCGTTTCGGTTCCACAGTACACGTAACACTACAATATAACTACTTTTATGGGATATAAGTACTTCTATAATAATGGACTTACTTCTCACCCAAGATGTCTGCCGCCTGATAGCGCTACACAAGCAGAGACCGTTCTGAACAAAGACGCGTTTGAAGTCTCAGCCAATCCGGAGCGTTTCGAGGCTTAACGCCAGGACTCTCTCGAATAGCGACCTTGCGCGAGTTGAGCACACGGGTGTGTCCGTGCATCTTTATAGTTTTAAAGGTAAGTGAGCCAATCTGAGTTATATTTGTAACAGTCATTATCTTGTCGTTAAGACACTGCTGATTCAGCATTATATACCCTTTTTTTTTTTATTGGGTATCTTTAAGTGAAGGGGAAAAGGAATGTATTATTTTATGAGTCCATAGAGCACACCAGAAAGTACACACCATCATAAATATCTGAGTTTGCCATCACGTAATCTTGAGATTGGATTGATCTCTAAGTTCTCCAATTTCTGTCTGCCTATTTATCAGTAGCTGCCTTTATAAAAGTCCAGAATGCAGACTTCTATAGATTATATAGAATTTTTTTCTTCTTCTAGAAAATAGCAAGAGAGTATAGATATATTTATAATTGTTTTTGCTGATTGGTTGTTTTGATAATGTCTTACGTACTATAGTTTCATTGTTAAATGAAGACATCATATTAGATAATAGAGCATAGGAAGCCCTGGTGGGTTTGCTCACACCTGTGGGAATTTGTATGGTCTATAAGGGAATGTACAGTGCACCCAGCTTTTTAATGAGAGGAGCGGGACTACTGATTCAGCTCTGGAGACGTGCCAAGCCAGGCATAAAAAGAAAGAATAGAATGAGACCCTTCTTATAAAAGGTGATAAGGGAGAAGGGAGGCGAGCTGGGGAGATGATGGCGGTGGATGCAGAAAGGAAGGGAATAAAGAAACAGGTAAGAGGTAAGCGAGAGAGAGAGAGAGAGAGAGATGGGTAGATGAAAGGGAATAGAAATTGGAGAAGAGGAAGAGAAAAAGGTGGGGGAAGAAAGAACATGAAAAAAAAAAATAGGGGGAACAGAAAGAGAACCGTAGGGAAAATAATCTCGTGAAAGGCAAAGGAAACAAGTAAAAAGTAAAACTTGGAAAAAGAAGAAGCCAGAGGAAGTTATAAGGCAAGAGAGAGCAAAACCAAAGGAAAAAAAAGCAAGTTAGAGCATGGCGGGGCAGGCTAGTAAGAGTTAATTAGCGAATAAACACTAGCACAGGCTGCACAATGCTCCTCTGTGTAGGAGCTGCTCTGCCCTCCTCCGTATACCTCTGTACACCTCCGTATTACTCCCCTTTGCCAGAGCAAACACACAGAGGGTAAACTAACCAGAGGACAAAGCAGTGACAAATGTCACCTACAGGTGCAGGTGACTGTCCTCGTCTGACCCATTCGCCCCTCCTGTAAACCTAATATGTAGCAAGTCAGCTCCTGAGTTCTATAATGTCACTAAAATCTCACTACAAGAAACCAATTCCTGGATACAGTAACCAGGCTCCTGAGCGCCTTATTACCCCATAACATTGTAACCCGGGTCTTATTACAGTAACCTGGCTCCTGAGCGCCTTATCAACCCTGTAACGTCTTATTACAGTAACCCGGCTCCTGAGCGCCTTATCACCCCTGTAACGTCTTATTACAGTAACCCGGCTCCTGAGCGCCTTATCACCCCTGTAACGTCTTATTACAGTAACCCGGCTCCTGAGCGCCTTATCACCCCTGTAACGTCTTATTACAGTAACCCGGCTCCTGAGCGCCTTATCACCCCTGTAACGTCTTATTACAGTAACCCGGCTCCTGAGCGCCTAATCACCCCTGTAACGTCTTATTACAGTGACCCGGCTCCTGAGCGCCTTATCACCCCTGTAACGTCTTATTACAGTGACCCGGCTCCTGAGCGCCTTATCACCCCTGTAACGTCTTATTACAGTAACCTGGCTCCTGAGCGCCTTATCACCCCTGTAACGTCTTATTACAGTGACCTGGCTCCTGAGCGCCTTATCACCCCTGTAACGTCTTATTACAGTAACCCGGCTCCTGAGCGCCTTATCACCCCTGTAACATCTTATTACAGTGACCCGGCTCCTGAGCGCCTTATCACCCCTGTAACATCTTATTACAGTGACCCGGCTCCTGAGAGCCTTATCACCCCTGTAACGTCTTATTACAGTAACCCGGCTCCTGAGCGCCTTATCACCCCTGTAACGTCTTATTACAGTAACCCGGCTCCTGAGCGCCTTATCACCCCTGTAACGTCTTATTACAGTGACCCGGCTCCTGAGCGCCTTATCACCCCTGTAACGTCTTATTACAGTAACCCGGCTCCTGAGCGCCTTATCACCCCTGTAACGTCTTATTATAGTAACCTGGCTCCTGAGCGCCTTATCACCCCTGTAACGTCTTATTACAGTAACCCGGCTCCTGAGCGCCTTATCACCCCTGTAACGTCTTATTACAGTAACCCGGCTCCTGAGCGCCTTATCACCCCTGTAACGTCTTATTACAGTGACCCGGCTCCTGAGCGCCTTATCACCCCCGTAACATATTACAGTAACCCGGCTCCTGAGCGCCTTATCACCCCCGTAACGTCTTATTACAGTAACCCGGCTCCTGAGCGCCTTATCACCCCTGTAACGTCTTATTACAGTAACCCGGCTCCTGAGCGCCTTATCACCCCTGTAACGTCTTATTACAGTAACCCGGCTCCCGAGCGCCTTATCACCCCTGTAACGTCTTATTACAGTAACCCGGCTCCAGAGCGCCTTATCACCCCTGTAACGTCTTATTACAGTAACCAGGCTCCTGAGCGCCTTATCACCCCTGTAACGTCTTATTACAGTAACCCGGCTCCTGAGCGCCTTATCACCCCTGTAACGTCTTATTACAGTAACCAGGCTCCTGAGCGCCTTATCACCCCTGTAACGTCTTATTACAGTAACCAGGCTCCTGAGCGCCTTATCACCCCTGTAACGTCTTATTACAGTAACCCGGCTCCCGAGCGCCTTATCACCCCTGTAACATCTTATTACAGTAACCTGGCTCCTGAGCGCCTTATCACCCCTGTAACGTCTTATTACAGTAACCCGGCTCCCGAGCGCCTTATCACCCCTGTAACGTCTTATTACAGTAACCCGGCTCCCGAGCGCCTTATCACCCCTGTAACGTCTTATTACAGTAACCCGGCTCCTGAGCGCCTTATCACCCCTGTAACGTCTTATTACAGTAACCCGGCTCCTGAGCGCCTTATCACCCCTGTAACGTCTTATTACAGTAACCCGGCTCCTGAGCGCCTTATCACCCCTGTAACGTCTTATTACAGTGACCCGGCTCCTGAGCGCCTTATCACCCCTGTAACGTCTTATTACAGTAGCCCGGCTCCTGAGCGCCTTATCACCCCTGTAATGTCTTATTACAGTAACCCGGCTCCTGAGCGCCTTATCACCCCTGTAATGTCTTATTACAGTAACCCGGCTCCCGAGCGCCTTATCACCCCTGTAATGTCTTATTACAGTAACCCGGCTCCTGAGCGCCTTATCACCCCTGTAATGTCTTATTACAGTAACCCGGCTCCTGAGCGCCTTATCACCCCTGTAACGTCTTATTACAGTAACCCGGCTCCTGAGCGCCTTATCACCCCTGTAATGTCTTATTACAGTAACCCGGCTCCCGAGCGCCTTATCACCCCTGTAACGTCTTATTACAGTAACCCGGCTCCTGAGCGCCTTATCACCCCTGTAACGTCTTATTACAGTGACCCGGCTCCTGAGCGCCTTATCACCCCTGTAACGTCTTATTACAGTAACCCGGCTCCTGAGCGCCTTATCACCCCTGTAACATCTTATTACAGTAACCCGGCTCCTGAGCGCCTTATCACCCCTGTAACATCTTATTACAGTAACCCGGCTCCTGAGCGCCTTATCACCCCTGTAACGTCTTATTACAGTAACCCGGCTCCTGAGCGCCTTATCACCCCTGTAACGTCTTATTACAGTAACCCGGCTCCTGAGCTCCTTATCACCCCTGTAACGTCTTATTACAGTAACCCGGCTCCTGAGCTCCTTATCACCCCTGTAACGTCTTATTACAGTAACCCGGCTCCTGAGAGCCTTACTGCCCCAGTATAAATCTTTATATTATAAATACATAGCAGACTGCACTAAAGAAGCAAACATATACAAAGTAACACAAAAGGAAATAATTAGATGCAGAGTCTCGGCCCAACGGATGGAGAAAACATTGCGGCTGTCAGTGAGATGGTGAACACTTTCTACACCACACATGACCAACTATACTGCAAATCCCTGTTTGCCCAACTTCTAGTCAAAAAGAGGTTGAACACCTAACTCCACACCTAACAACTATCTGTGGTCCACATGTGTTTTATGTATATGTGTGTCTGTCTGTATAGTATAAAAAAAAAAAATATATATATATATATAATGCCATATTGCTTTAACCATGCTATCGATAGCTATCCCTATGTATGCACATATAGACACAGAGACAGATGCCACAGAATGCAAATCTTTTCCTAGGTAAGCCAAACCTGGAATTTATTCCACACAATGCTATCCAACCCTATGAAACGGTATAAAATACCAATTTCAAGAATGGGCAAATAAAAACCTCCGATTTGTTGTGTATTACGCAGACCTGGAGACTAATATCAAATTCCTCCAGCCATTTATGACGGTAGTTTATTTTTTAGTTTTATTCTAGACCTTTCTGTAGGTCCCCAGGCCTCTAACAGGTAAGAGCACGTACCACCTGGATTTCTGTTTACCGCGGGTAACATTGAGAGGTCGTACGAACTGGAAGGGGTTCACTCCAATAACTGGAGAAAAAAAAAATACAAAAAAATAAAAAAATAAAGAAGTGAAGAAATACAAGGGATATTCTAGAATAAATTCTATAACATGACACTGAAGCGACGTATAAAGACTGGAAATTAAAGAGGGCTTTATTTATCCTGTATACTGAGTTTGGGCCACGATGAATAATTTTTTAAATTATGGATGGGACAGAATCTATAATTGTTAGTTTACTGGTTGGGGCGAAGCTGGCGTGAGTAGAAGCTTCCGTACAAGATGCCGCGGGAAGCAAAAATGTCATAATTGATATTATTAATATGTATCAATAAACAAAGCTACTTTAAAAGCTGGCACCTATTCATGGTTACTTTACATGTTTAGGCCTATCCTACAGCAATGCTAAGATTTAACCCTTTGATTGATCAGGTGTT
Organism: Pelodytes ibericus; assembly: GCA_036172795.1. Lineage (NCBI taxonomy): Eukaryota > Metazoa > Chordata > Amphibia > Anura > Pelodytidae > Pelodytes > Pelodytes ibericus. The sequence goes on along the minus strand of CM069858.1, from coordinate 212,467,775 downwards.
GCCCTTGTCAAGTGGGTACAAGGCAATCCTACGCCCCATACACAGACAACAGCGGATAATGGTTTGTAAATGCACGTGTTGTTACTCGGTGGTCCACGCAAATCTTAACAGCATACAGACTCAATGGACGCCCAGCATTTGAAACAAACGTGAGACCTTTCCTTGACCAGACGCAGGCTGATCAATAAAGTTCTCCCGTGTGTATGGTGTGCTGGGAGTCCAATGAGTTCCCATACACAGACATGACCTCGTCCAACTCCTGAAACACTAGGTTTGGTGCTTGTTCATGGATCAGAACAAAACAACTCAGAGAATCTACAAATAAAACTGATGATTTAATAAAAAAAACTCATAGTTTGTTTTGATGTTTTTTTTATCATTTAAAAGAACATCCCCCCCCCCCTACATCTCTCCCCCCGATCAGTTAAAAAGTTGAGCAGTGACTTACTGCTTTTCGCGAGGATGTTCACAGATACATTCTTATTGAATGAGATACAGGTTTGTCATGATTCATGCTGGGCGGCCATATTTGACTATAGCCAATGGCTTGCCGTGTTTTTTTTGGATTGCTGTGGAAGATCGTCTAAGGGAAGAATGGAGATAGTAGAAAATGGAGTCGGGAGGTGGAAATATCCACGATAATTCCAAGCCCCCCCCCCCCCCCCCCCCCAAAAAAAATGGGACGAAACAAAAAGATTGATAAGAATGTGTTTATAATTGGAAAGCAAGACCTGCAAGGGTCTTTGTTTCCTCACACCTCTGGGGTCTCTCCTTTGCTCTGTCCTCCTTTTTTTTTTTTTTTCCCCCACCCCCATCATCAGGAAGGGAGGAATGCCAGAGTCCCCATCCTCTGTCCCCAGCGTCTGTTCGATCGCAGATGTCTCCGTGAGAGGAAATTCAGCTGCTCCCATGTTTATTTGGCAAGAGAAAAGTTGGAACAGGGAGTGTAAAAACAGAAGGGAGGAGAGAAAGTCACTCTGCCAGGGGGGTCCCAACACCAGGGGGGGGGGGGGGACACTCCGACACGCTGATAAATGAGACTACCATGTATACAGGATGAGTTTGTCGGCCCCACCTTCGGGGTGGCGCACCGTCAGGGACAGAAGGGAGCTCTGGGACGTGGAGCATATCGCTTGTACCACAGTCTATGTAAACAAGATGGACCTGTAGGTCAGGAAGCTTGTGAATACAGTGTACCACATAAGAAACGGGGTTAGCTATGTGTCGTGGGAATCTGTCCCTCCCACTTTAGGGTGACACATCCAGGATAAAGATCTATGAAATCTATTTATTCCACCAGATAGTCACACATAACCCTGTGGGAGACACAACATATCTCACAACCTTCCTGCCGGCAGCAGAACAGCTATGAATTGGGAACTCTGGCTCATATACTCAGTGCGACTCTTCAGCGTAATCTACATGTGGTGATAGGTGGAGTCTGTCCCTCCCACCACAGGGCGACACAGACAGGAGGGAGCTATGGGACGTGGAGTCTGTCCCTCCCACCACAGGGCGACACAGACAGGAGGGAGCTATGGGACATGGAGTCTGTCCCTCCCACCACAGGGCGACACAGACAGGAGGGAGCTATGGGACATGGAGTCTGTCCCTCCCACCACAGGGCGACACAGACAGGAGGGAGCTATGGGACATGGAGTCTGTCCCTCCCACCACAGGGTGACACAGACAGGAGGGAGCTATGGGACATGGAGTCTGTCCCTCCCACCACAGGGTGACACAGACAGGAGGGAACTATGGGACATAGAGTCTGTCCCTCCCCCCACAGGGTGACACAGACAGGAGGGAGCTATGGGACATGGAGTCTGTCCCTCCCACCACAGGGTGACACAGACAGGAGGGAACTATGGGACATAGAGTCTGTCCCTCCCCCCACAGGGTGACACAGACAGGAGGGAGCTATGGGACATGGAGTCTGTCCCTCCCACCACAGGGTGACACAGACAGGAGGGAGCTATGGGACACGGAGTCTGCCCCTCCCACCACAGGGTGACACAGACAGGAGGGAGCTATGGGACACGGGGTCTGTCCCTCCCACCACAGGGTGACACAGACAGGAGGGAGCTATGGGAAATGGAATCTGTCCCTCCCACCACAGGGTGACACAGACAAGAGGGAGCTATGGGACACGGAGCCTGTCCCTCCCACCACAGGGTGACACAGACAGGAGGGAGCTATGGGACACAGAGTCTGTCCCTCCCACCACAGGGTGACACAGACAGGAGGGAGCTATGGGACACGGAGTCTGTCCCTCCCACCACAGGGTGACACAGACAGGAGGGAGCTATGGGACACGGAGTCTGTCCCTCCCACCACAGGGTGACACAGACAGGAGGGAGCTATGGGAAATGGAGTCTGTCCCTCCCACCACAGGGTGACACAGACAAGAGGGAGCTATGGGACACGGAGCCTGTCCCTCCCACCACAGGGTGACACAGACAAGAGGGAGCTATGGGACACGGAGTCTGTCCCTCCCACCACAGGGTGACACAGACAGGAGGGAGCTATGGGACACGGAGTCTGTCCCTCCCACCATAGGCTGACACAGACAGGAGGGAGCTATGGGACACGGAGTCTGTCCCTCCCACCACAGGGCGACACAGACAAGAGGGAGCTATGGGACACGGAGTCTGTCCCTCCCACCACAGGGTGACACAGACAGGAGGGAGCTATGAGACACCGAGTCTGCCCCTCCCACCACAGGTTGACACAGACAGGAGGGAGCTATGGGACACGGAGTCTGCCCCTCCCACCGCTGGGTGACACAAACAGGGGAATGTCCCTGTTACTAGTTATTTATATGGTGGATCTGCCATTGTAATAAACACACCAGGGAGTGTAATATATAAGGGTGTATGCACTGAAGTGTCTGCATGGCAGGGTTTTATTTGCATAGTGAAGATCCCATAACATATGACGTGTGGTATTGCAGCATACACTAGTAAGTAAGAAGTCAAGCAGTGAATGGGGCGGGTGCAGAAGAAATGTCTACCCATCATCTTCACCTGCTCAGGTTTTGGGGCGGGAAGGGGGTGTGTGAGAATAAATATTCCATTAACGATAAGAAACTCAAATAATGGATAGGATACAGCTGGGACTGATGTGACAACTTCCCACCTGTAGATATTAAAAGAAAAGTGTGTGTGTGTGTGGGGGGGGGGGGGGGGGGGTCTGCAACCACTGGGGTGTCATAGTGACACCAACAGGACGGAGAGATGAAATTTGGAAAGGGGAGCCGATATTTAACTTTTCTGGTCTCGGAGCATGGAGAAACGCGTCGGTTACTTATCCGCCACTCCAAAGGTTCCCCCAGGCAAAAACAGGGCTCCAGCTTGCCCTTGCATTGGCGGCAAACCGGGGCAAAAAAAAAATGTTGGAATTGGGAGGACCTCAACCAAAAATTCCACTGTTTGCTGCGAGCTCTCTCTGTGCAGTAACCAGATGCATCTGTTTTACTCCTGTAGCCAGCAAAAGGCAAACACTAATTTTAACAAGCCGTGGATTAAAAATAACATTTGGTTTAACTCTGTGTGAATTGCGGCCCTTCTCACACAATCTCGTGTAGTTCGTCCGCCACCCCCCCCCCCCCCCCCACCCCCCTGCTCCCAGCCAAGGTGCCGCGACCGTGCCAGAGTCAATGCTGCGACTAAACTTTTTTTTTTGTCGTGGTGCGCCTTCTTTTACTCTACGGCGACACAGACGGAAAGGGGGAAACGTACAAAGGGGGCATGGCCCTTCCACAACAAGATGTCATCGCCTGCCTGTGCTGAAAGACAGGCTGGTGATACGTATATTCGTGGGGCAATTAAATAGTGGCCATGCAAACAGTTGGGGGAGAGTTGGATACGGAGGACAATAGCCAATACACATCATGCAATGTAGGGCTCTAATGAAGCATTCAATGCATGACTTTCCTAAATGCCTTTAAGCCTTCAAAACTTTTATTACCCTCCCTTTTACAATTCCCCCCCCCCCCTTTTTTTTTTCTATATTGGGGGCATACATTCTGTATATCATATTGTCTGTTCGCCTAGGTCATAACAGTGTCCTTCAGTAATAAAATTGGTAGCGCAACTGTCCTTGCTTGGATAAGTTAAGGAATGCCTTATCCCATAATTATATATAAAATTACACGTATATTATTTTTGCTCCGTACATGACGTTTTGTTTGCGGTAGAACATTCCTTAATTTTGGTCATTCTAAAATGATCTGACCGGACACCCAACAAAAAATATTTTGTACAAAATATTTCTGGCAATATAAAAAAAATAAAAATAATAATAATAATTTAGTAGTATATATAAATTGCTCAATAATGGATTAGACTTTTTAAATACATGGAAAATATTCAGCTGTTCATCATCAAAAACGAATGAAGGTAACATATTTAATGTCAATTTTTTAAATTCACGAAAAAATAAAATGTTTTATCTGGAGCTAAAAACCAAACTGCAGACAAGATTTTTAGAAGCAAAAGATGCACAGCAGATTCATCTGTTAAATCCATGGCTATTCCGATCACTTATTATAAAAGCCTCAGGTGAACAAATCACAGTAGTGCGGAACTTAAATACTAACTCTAGAAAGGAAAACATCTGGATTTGAAAACATCTAGTTTACTGAATTATGCTATTTTTTTATATTAGCCTTTATTCCCTTCCAAATATAGACCCTTACAGCCTTTAAATAAAATAGTTGTGATATTTTTCTTCTTAAAAAAAAAAAAAAAACATGTTTTTTTTTTTTTTTTCAAACACCTGGACCATCTGTTATTTTTTTTATGAATTTATATTACTTTGTCCCCTCCTAAAAAAAAAAAAAAAAAAATTGACAGTGTGGGTATTTAATAAACATGTATCTATATTTCATTTTTAAATTTAGTTTTTCTATATGTTTAGATTTAAAATTGTATTATAGCTATGTGTATTAAGCTTGGTCAGGATATTTATGTAAGTGTTTATATATATATATATATATATATATTATATATATTTTTTTATATAGATACACATATATTTATTTACATAAATACCTCTACACATAGAGTGACATGTATGTGCCTATATTCTAAGCAAGCCAGGTCACACAAAAAAAACCCACATAAAATCATATTGTATTTTGTAAAGAATTACATAATCAAATGTAAATGTTCTGTTTTAATTCAAAATAATAAATCTGTTGTGTGGGTTATGTGAATAACATTCAGGGCAGGGAGAAAGACAGACATAGAGACAGATAGTAGAACTCATCAGATTGGAGTCTTCATTATATTTTGTCTTATTTCTCCCACCCCCCCCCCCCCTTTTTAAATATATCATCCTTCAATATTTATTTACACTAAACATAATGCATTTTCAATTTACAAAGCAAAGCTGGAAAAAGGGGTTTGTGAACTGAATTAAATGCAATCACAAATAATGTTCTAACAATTACTTTAAACATATTATACAAATTAAAAAAAATAAAAAATAATGAAACTTGATCATTTGGATTTTAATAAAAAATATATATTATTAATCCTTTCCTCATAAATGTCTGCTTCAAGAGTAACAGTATAAAAAAAAATGCATAATGTTTTAATACTGTTTACACGTTAATCGCAAGTCAAATTTCAGAGTTTATATCGAGGCCTAAAAAAAAGATTGCAATGAAGGTGTTACGATCTACACACTTTAGGGAATGGGGGGGGGGGGGGGGCAAAACCCCCTGTAAAAGGTTACAGCTATAATTGTGAGGAATAGAAAAAAAAGGGGGGGAAAAAAAGCAATTGAGAAGAAAAAAAAAACAATTCTAATCTCATGACTTCATTTCACTAAATCTATTACAAGATAAGCAGGCAGGATAAATGAATAGACGTGAATTACATTTACATACACATTGATATTAATCTTTGTGTGCTGGCCTTGGCCGAATATTTCCATTTCTTTACCTGCCTGTGGGAAAATGGTAGGACTGAACAAGAAAAAAGTTGCTTTTCCCCTTATACACGTACACACAACATTAGGTAGAATAGTTGCTATTCCCAAAAAGAAATAGTACGTTTTTTCTCCCTGCCTAATGCTTCAGTGCTTTTCTCCAGGCCTGCATGTAACATACATAGGAGGACAAAGAACCTCTGAGGAATATCTATACATTGTTTGTATGGTATGTATAAAGTATACATAGGTGGGCCGAATAGAGATCTATTTAGTAAGTATGTAAAACATGTAAAAAGAGTGATTATAGTGTAGAAGAGCAAAGAGAGCTGTCGGTATGATAGACCACTTTGTGGTACTTACCAGGTGTGTGGACGAAGAAGGCCAGGTAGAGGTCTAACTCTTTGATGGACACCCCAATATGGTGGGGTTGGACGCACAACCCTGGGTTGGAGCATTGGGGTGACTTGTAGAGACGTTCCCCATCTGTGCTCTCCAGCGGTATGCCCTTAAACAGAATGACCATGACCAGGTCCAACCTCCACACCTTGTCTGCCTGGCGAAGGCAGTCAATCCTTCGGATTTTTCCCTTCTGGTCTGGGTTGGAGAGGACACAACATGGAGCCTTCTTCCCGGTGATGGTAAGGACAAAGTCCTCTCGGAACTCCGGCCGGATGTCCTTCCTCAGCTTGGCCAAAAGTCGAGACGCCCACTTCTGCTTGATCTCAGGCTTCTCGCCTAATAATTCGTCCTTCACCGCCCTCTCCTCATCCTTGGACATCCGCTTTTCGTGTTTCTTAAAATACTTGCGTTTCCTTGCCTGGAGGTTGAACCATGTGTACGAGAAGGCTCGGACATGGGGCAGGAGGGCTTCGATAAAAGGGTGAAATTCATCCTTGGGGGAAAAAAGAGAGAGAGAAAATTAACAAGCAGCAACAAACTGATTTTTAAAAACACGGGTTTATATCCTTATAAATAAGATGAAAAAATAAAAAAATTTAATATCCACCAATATTTATACATTTCATCCCAAATATTTTAACTTTAAATTTTTACAGGATACAATATAAATTTATATTAAAAATGGTGGAATAGCACCACGGAAGCTGAAAGATGTTAAAAAAAAAAAAAGGAATTGCTGTACTGTGAAGATGGCAGAGCACATGAGGGAGTGGGTGGTTACCATCTCTTGGTGTCATATCGAACTGTTGGAGAAACTTAGAACCATCCAAATCCAGAGCTCAGCAGAATTACAGAGAGATCAAAAGAGGAGGATGGACAAACGCCCAAAATGAAAGAATGACAAAGCACATAAAATGGGGGAAAACGCGTAAAAAAAAAAAGGGTTACAAAAGGGTACGTAATCTCTTCCAAGAATTACTGAATTTTGAGACTGACGGGAGAATGCGATGTGTCAGAGATATGTAATTTACACAGGGTGATGGTAACATGCCTGCATAAAGTTAACGATGGTAATGGGCCTAAAAAAAATTAGGTAAACGGTCAACAAACTCTGGGTGGACAGAAGCACAGGAAGCAACAGAAAATAAAAATAATGAAATCATCTGTAAGAAGGATGGCGTTAGAAATTGCTGTGTATCCGTTGGAAAATTGCAAAACAGAATTTTTCTTATAAAAAAAAAAAAAAGAAGAAGAAGAAGAAGGAAAAGAAGGGAAAATTAAAGGGGAGAAGGGGTGTTTGTCTCTGAAGGGGGTAAGGAGCATCAGAGAAAGAGGTTTTTTGTTTTTTTTTTCCTGTTAGCTTAAACTCTCTCTTTCGTTCTCTCTCTCTCTCTTGCTTTCACTCTCCGTGTTGAATTGGTGGCCAGCATCGATGCCAGGGAAAAGAGAGAGGAGGAAAAAAAAAAAAAGAGAGAGAGAGAGACTGATTCGAACAGACCCACCTTTTTGGCAAAGTGAAATGAAGAAGCTAGCCAATGGCAGAGAGAAAGGGAGGGGAGAGAGAGTGAGAGAAAGAGAGAGAGAGAGAAGGGAGGAGGGAAGTGGAGAGAGAAATAGAGAGAGCGTGAAAAAAAATATTGAAGGCAGAAAAAAAAAACGTTTTGCCAAAACAGACAACTTAAAAAAAAAAAAATAATAAAGCATACGCAAAAGTTTTGACGCCTCGCTTTGCTTTAATCAATGGAGGGGGGGGAGATGTTTTCTGTATCCTCTTTCTGTCTTGTTCTCTCTATTTTCTTAATTAATTTTGGTTTCATTTTTATTTTCTTTAGTTCATTTTGCCACGCGGGTTTTGGCCGAAGAATACAAACACTCGGTTATGGCTGGGGACACGGATGGGGGTTGTCGAGAGCAGCTGTCTGTCGTTTGTTGTCCTTTCTCTCACTCTCCCTTTCCTGGTTTAATTTCTATTTGCGTCAAATAACGCCCGTGCCCGCCCGCCCCCCCCTCAGTACACAAAAAATATTCTTTGTTCTCTATTCTCTATTTCTCCAAAAGTTAAGAAAATATTATCACCACTCTCCTGATAAAAGTGAAATAAAAAGCGACTGTTTTACTTTTTTTTTTTTTTTTCTTGCTCCCTATTTTCCTTTTCTCCTCCGCCACTCCTGTCTCGCTCCCTTGTTCTCTGCGGTTTTGCTGGCACTACCCGCAGTATTGTAGCCAACTCACACATTTTAAAGACGCTGCTTTTCAGAGCAAAATTTCTCTCTCCTGTTTTCTCGGTTTTCTTAATTCTGACCCCCCCCCCCCCCCCACATACTCACACTTATTTTTTCTGTGACCATAGCTCACTCCGTATTTTAACTCTGTCTTTAAGGCACAAGTCCCAACTGACCTTTATTCTTATTTATTCTATTTTGTGTGTGTGTGTGTGTGTGTGTGTTTGCACATTTTTGTTGTATTTTGTCCACATTGGTGTTTTTCTTAGTCTTATATTTTGCAGTGTGTGCCTGATCATCAGTTATATTTCCTCTACTTTCAAACTCCCTATGTGACTGGAAAGATGTGTTTTATATTTGCACTTACGAACCTCTCTGAGAGCGACACAAACATGCTGGCTTTTTTTTTTTTTTTTTATCCTTCTTTCGCGTACATTTTCCATTCATCTCCTGCGTTTCAATCACTCATTGACTCGTTTTATGCCAGTTCTGAATGATTTTTGTACGGCTCCTGATATCCTCCAATTTTTTTCCTCTTACATTATATTTTTTTGGTCTCTTTCACCCAATTCTGCAAACTATTCCATTCTGCTGCTTCATTTTATCTTTTTTTTTTTTTACCTATTCCCAATTGTTTTTACTTATTTATTTATTCAGTATTTTCTATTCTTACTTTCAACATTCACACAATTCCCCAATTTCTTTTTAATTTTTTTTTTGCCTCCCGATGTTCATTACCCTTTCCTTTTCAGGCATGTCTATTATGCCCACCGTCTCACTCTCCATGCTTTTCCACAGCTACTGTCACCTTATCTCTTGCATTATTTGCTCACTCTTGACTTTAACTTTGCTACCGTTGAACAGTTTGTTCTAAATTTACACTTTTTTTACATTTTTCTTCTCACTCTCTTTTTCCCAAGTTTTTCCGTTTTCCTTGTCTCCCCCTTTACTTTCTCTTGCTTTCGACTAGGTTTTAATTGTTCTTCTCCTGTTTTACATAGTGTTTGTCCCTTTATTAGTTCCCCCATTTGTTTACATTCACTTGTTTCCCCATCTCGTTTTCTCTTCACCAATTCTTGTTTTCCTAGTGTGCCTCTCCCTTTGTCTTTAACTGTCTCTTTATTTTTCTATTACACTGTCTTTGAGTTTTTCGTTCTCTTTCGTAATAGACGTCCTTCTACGTTTTATATCTCTCTCAACTTTTTATTATCTTTTTTATCCTTTTTACAGTTTCATTTTCTCATTAACTTTCACATTTTATATATATATATATTTATTTATAATTTTTTTTTCTCTCCTTTTTCTGACCCTGGCAGCTTTAACCCTTTTCCTATATACCCAGTCTTATCTCTTCCGTGTATACCATACCAGTGATTCCCTGTTATTTTTCTTACCTTAACCCGACATCTAACAATGGCTGTCTCTTGCCCTTGACAACTTTTTCCTGTTCATTCCCTGATTTTTAATTCCAGAAATATATATATAAATAATCTGTAGTATATAATATGTAGATATAAATATAGACATACACATATACATATAAACAGGTGTATTTATCCATACATATATAGATATCCATAAATATATCTAAATAGATAGATACATTGCAATTAAACCTCTCTTTACAACAATCAGGTAATTATTTGAAAAAAAAAAATAATAATAATAATACACTGAAGACCAGTTGTCTTTTGTTATATTTCATATTCTGTTTTTTTTATATTAAGAAGGTTATACTTTAAATCCAGAATGTAAAATTGCTGCTTTAAATTTAATTTTTTTGCTGATCTTGTGGAATATGTTTAACTATCGCTCTCCCAACATGTCTATACATAAAGGTAAATTCACTGATGGCATATTATATCCTTGTATTTATGTTTGTCTCTGAGTGTTTATTGTATTGTAATACAAATGAGTCTATTTGTAGATATATGGTGAGTTACTGGAGATATCAATAGCAAACATATAGATAAGCATTTTTATCTTATTTATTTTAATTTTGTAAGGCACATAATAATCCATGTGCATGCTTACATCTGCACAGTCATCATTAATATTGTTAACTTATCCGTCAAACATTTTTTTCCCCTCCACCTAGAGATTTGTAACTTTTACAGCTACGTGTTTCGGTACCTATAAACTTGTGGGGAGAGGGGCTATTTTTTAAACACTCTGCTGCTTTGAAAAAAAAACACCACATGTCCAATATGGGAGAATTATAGTTCGCGATATGTAATGGCTAATTTATAATTACATGTTTGTGCGAATATAATTATTAGTGTACTTTTCTATATTCCTTTTTTAAATAGTACCTGCATTATCTTATTTAATTTCAAATCCACAGGTGGAAATATAAATATATATATATATATATATATATATATATATATATATATCGATAAATTATAAATATGTCTGCTTGCTTCTGTATATATATATATATATATATATATATATATATATATATATATATATATATATATAAATAATGCACTGGCCAGGTTACTGTTATAAACCAGTCATTTCATGATACCCCAAAAATATGTAACCATTGAGTTTAAGCCCCAATTATTGAACATTACCGAATTCATGGTCACAGAAGGAAACAGTCATAGATTTGGTACAAGTTGCGAGCACAAAAGAGCACAGAAGTCTGGCTCGAGCTGAAAACGGAAAGTGACAAAACACGCAAGCAGCATCCATGTACAGAATACCTTACACGTCTCACATGTACCTCCGCAACCATGCGCAACACACGCCATCTAAGACGCACATATTTGGAGAAGATGGACATATATGCACAAGATGGACATATATGGACAAGATGGACATATATGGACAAGATGGACATATATATGCACAAGATGGACATATATGGACAAGATGGACATATATGGAGAAACGTTTATTTACGAAGGTGGTGACCTGATGATGAAGTCACAACCAACTTGCAAACGCCAGACCAAATTAACAGAGCCTCAAAACAGTTCTGTTACTCCACACAGGCTACTTTGGCCTTGGTTTTTCTGTTGCAATTCAGTTTATTACTTTTGGCTATTTAGTGATAAGACCACATGTAACCATCTCCAGAATTCTCCTCAATGCAGGAATTATAACATTTCTACATACTCTGCACTATAATAAATATATATATATATATATATATATATCCGCACAATGTATTAGCACTCACAATACGCCGTGTGCCCGGGTGGAGCTCACGTCTTCATATAGATCGGTCCATATAGAGTAGGTACGCACTTTCGGGACTCTTTCAAGTTATCAAAAAAAATCATTTATTCCAATCGCATAGCGATGTTTCGGGCAGAGATGCTGCCCTTTGTCAAGCACCACACATTCAGTATACAAAAAACAAGCGCTAGTGGGATTGTAGCGAAATTAGATACATTTGATGAAGGTTCAGTGTACCTATTGTCTACATTTGGAGACTAAGCACTGTGGTTCATTTAGTGCAGGGGTCCAGAAAATGTGTGTGTGTATATATAATTTATAATCAAATATATATTTATATGTACATATATATATATTCTCTCTGGTAAAAAAAAAAATTAAAAAATATATATATATATCATTTTTTTCAATTAATAAATTACACCCACATGGGGAGGTCACAGAATACTCCACTGCAGTTACATATACAATATATATTTATATTCATATATTTGTCTGTGTGTCTGTGTGTATATATGTATTTATATATCAATATGGAAAAATATATAGATATACCTTTATAATAACTTTTGGCTTCCAGGTAGCAGCATGCAAGTAGTTATCAGATACTTTACATCCAAGAATACCATTTATCATTTATTGCACAGCAGCAAAGAAAGGGTAAAAATAACAACTAAAAAAAAAAAATCGGGGAAAAAAAAAACAGTGTCCCCAAAGACAGAAGATAGAGTGAATTAAAGAATGTGCGCGGGGAGGCGCCAAGTAACAGAGGGAAAATGCATTATACGGAGCAAAAATGTGCAATTCAAAAAGTACAACAACAAAAAAAAAGTATGGCGGGATTACAGGAAAAGAGGCACGACGGCTCAGACAATAATAATAATAATTATAGGTCTGAATCAGAAGACTAAATCAGAATTATTATCTGTGTCAAAAGGGATCAATATATATGAGAAAACCGTTGTTGGTGCGGGGAAGGGACGGCTTGAAAAAATCGCAGTAGATTAAAAAGGTGTTGGAAGAACATTCGGGGCATAAAGGAATTTCTTTTTATTTATTTTTTTAGACAGAACTGGCAAAAATCTGAAGCCGGCTATAATCCCCTTTCCTCTGGATCAATGCAGAGAGGAATATCGAAGAAAAATGACAAATGTTCCTCTCTTTATCCCTCACTTGCCATATAATAAGATCCGGGAATATGTTCCTGCTATTCATGTCTCGGAATCAAATTGTATTCGCCATTCGCTATTTCCAAGCACAAGGTACGGAATTTAAGATGGGAACTGAATGAAAACACACACAACATACGTAAAAAAAATGCCCCTGTTCATTTATATCTACTTTAGCCAATTCCCGGCTTTAAAGGAGAATTTAGAGAGTATATTTTTGTGCCATTTTATACCATGAATTGTCGTTGACGCTGCTTCTGTCCTGCGACTAGCCCGGCAACTTAAAAATGATAACAGAATAAAACCTGGCTGCAAATCGCAGTCCCGGGCGCAGGTGGTGCAGAATGATTTGAATGCGGATTGCAGATTTGGGGAAAATGAAGACATAGATTGGCCAGCTTAAGTCTTTTTTTTTTTTTCGAAATCCCACAAACCGCGTCTGCTACAGCTCAGCCGAGGACCCAAAACAAAGATTGCTCGACTCGAAATCAATTTTTTCGTCCCGCGCTTAACTCATCGAAGATGGCCGGAAAAATAATATAAATACGTCTGGACTGGTAACGAAGTGTTCTAAAGAATTAACAATGAAAAAGTAAAACGCAATGGGGGGGGGGGGGAGAGTTGGTTCCAATACTGCGGTATATGAACACTGTTTGCGGCTACCGACATTTACACGCTAGACAAAAGTCGTCTAGTCCCCTAGAGTTGTACTGGATTACATTCGGAATATTTACATTAATCTATTTACAAAGCATTTTCACCAGGAAGGATGAATTGAGATTTCTCAAATTTTTCCAAGTATGTCCGTGTTGCGTATACGCCTTGTGGCACAGATATGTGAACCGCCAAAGCCAAGGTTTCAGCTCATAAACTCGTGTTGTGCGTTGTTAGGTTCCAGCTCACTATTAAGGCTCTGGACTCTTTTAGAGGCGCAAATAACATGTTACTTATTTATCAGCCCTCTTTCTATATGTAGTTTTTGTGGATGTTTTTATTTTATTAGAATATATGTTGAAAGTAGGGTTTATACCATAAATACCCTAATCCATTGTAAGATGAGCAGAACAACGGATATTCATTCAGGTCTGTATGGATATTTGTGGACATAGCCGGCTACAGTCTCATACTCTTTAACCGTGCCAATATTTCTCAGATTATACCAGAGCACAGACCCTAGGATATGATGACTGCCGTCACAAGAGACCATAAGATAGCCAGTTCAGTCATATCAACGCCTTATAATTACCGTAGCATATATATATATATATATCTGTAAAGATGGACATACCTAAGCTATAGTAGATCATATACTGTGTATATTCTATCTACAGATCCCAAATAGAGATCATTTAGAAAGAGCATTCTTGTGATGAGCAGAAAAATGTGTCATAAAATACACAGGTTGTTTTTTTTTTTAATATATATATAAAACCAGTGCACTTCGGGGTGTCAGGAATTGGTTTAAACAGAGGCAATGGCTGAAATCTTATTTATAAAGGTGACTGCAACTTTCTTTATTTATTTTTTTTTGCATCTCACTAAAAGGATTTGCCAGAGACCGCATGCCAAATTTTTTTTTTTATTTTAATTTTTTTAATACACAGCTATAAGGGCAGCGGCAATAACCCAGATCTGCAGTTGTGCGAACTCTCGACTTTCCTCGGGAGATAGTAGTATACACTGAAACACGAAAAGCGGAGCATGACTACGGGACAGGCAATTTTTAACACTAATCCCAAGACTACCTTTGCCATCCGAGGTACATATATTTATATGTATGCTTAATAGGAAAAAAATTAAAATATTCAAAATACCCTGTTCGGTATAAAAAAAAAATATATATATATACATGCATGCTATTTTAGGCAAATTTGTAATTGATTTTTGTACCACTGATGCATCAAGTGATTATTGCTATATGTTTTTGATATTTTCCTAAATAAAAAAACATACATTTTAAAAAATAAAAATAAAATATATATATATATATGTAACGCATCCATAAATCATTATTTAAAGGTTTTTGTAAGTTCATTTCTATTTCCATTCTTATGCTATGTATAAATATATATAGCAGTCAGTCCTATTTTCAGACAATATAAAAACAAATTCAAAAAAAGAGTGCATGTATCCACCATACCCTTCAGTACCAGTTCCCTTACAGACATATTAAAGACGAGGGTGTCTCAGTTTAGAGACGAGTTCAAACACATTACCTACAAACTCAAAGCCTAATTACTTCCTCATTACACAGGCCTGAGAGTGCCTTATCTGCAAATGTAATGTACCTCTATACTGCTGGCGGCTATTTACCACACAGGGGAATGAATGCTACACCCCAGAGCTAACAATCTAATCCAGATATTATTCAAGGCACGCATCATTAAAGGGAATAAGGAACCCTGCCCCACAGAACTGACACTCTAATCAGCAGAGAACAAGTATTTGCCCTAAAATCCTGATGTACAGAGTGACAGAAATATAGTAAAAGGGAAATAGGGTAGCACTCGGAGAATGGAATCCTACCCCACGGAGCTTACACTCTATTGTACAGAAGGTTTTGGATTCAGTACAAAGGGAAAGGAATATGTGTTCAAATGGTAGCACATTCCTTGACCCCAGTAGTTTGGTTGTTTGGTCTGTGAGCTCTAAAAATGATTTCTGTTTCAAATTAACATTGTTTCTGTAAAAATTAGTCCATCCCATGTTTCCCCCGCAGGCTGCCACATTTAGGGGGGGGTGGGAACTAAAGCTCCTCGTTTTTTATTGTTATAATATATTTCTGTTTCGCCTTGTCAAAGTGGTGTATGAAATGTAACTTCTTATGCTCGGTGGTATTATAATATTGCTTTATTAGTAAATATAATTCTATAATGGTTACCACTGTGTGAATATATGGTAGGGAGGGGTTATATGGAGTAATAGGAGGAGTTATAGGGAGAGGTTACATGGAGTAATGGGAGGAGTTATAGGGAGAGGTTATATGGCGTAATAGGAGGAGTTATAGGGAGAGGTTATATGGAGTATTAGGAGGAGTTATAGGGAGGGTTATATGGAGTAATAGGAGGGGTTATAGGGAGAGGTTATATGGAGTAATAGGAGGAGTTATAGGGAGAGGTTATATGGAGTAATAGGAGGAGTTATAGGGAGAGGTTATATGGAGTAATAGGAGGAGTTATAGGGAGGGGTTATATGGAGTAATAGGAGCAGTTATAGGGAGGGGTTATTTGGAGTAATAGGAGGAGTTATAGGGAGGGGTTATATGGAGTAAGAGAAGGAGTTATAGGGAGAGGTTATATGGAGTAAGAGGAGTAGTTATAGGGAGGGTTATATGGAGTAATAGGAGGAGTTATATAGAGTAATAGGAGGAGTTATAGAGAGGTTATATAGAGTAATAGGAGGAGTTATAGGGAGGGGTTATATGGAGTAATAGGAGGAGTTATAGGGAGAGGTTATATGGAGTAATAGGAGGAGTTATAGGGAGAGGTTATATGGAGTAATAGGAGGAGTTACAGGGAGGGGTTATATGGAGTAATAGGAGGAGTTATAGGGAGGGGTTATATGGAGTAATAGGAGGAGTTATAGGGAGAGGTTATATGGAGTAATAGGGGGAGTTATAGGGAGAGGTTATATGGAGTAATAGGAGGAGTTATAGGGAGGGGTTATATGGAGTAATAGGAGCAGTTATAGGGAAGGGTTATTGGGAGTAATAGGAGGAGTTATAGGGAGGGGTTATATGGAGTAAGAGGAGGAGTTATAGGGAGAGGTTATATGGAGTAATAGGAGGAGTTATAGGGAGAGGTTATTTGGAGTAATAGGAGGAGTTACAGGGAGGGGTTATATGGAGTAATAGGAGGAGTTATATGGAGTAATAGGAGGAGTTACAGGGAGGGGTTTTATGGAGTAATAGGGGGAGTTATAGGGAGTGGTTATATGGAGTAATAGGAGGAGTTATAGGGAGAGGTTATATGGAGTAATAGGAGGAGTTATAGGGAGGGGGTTATATGGAGTAATAGGAGGAGTTATAGGGACCGGTTATATGGAGTAATAGGAGGAGTTATAGTGAGGGGTTATATGGAGTAATAGGGGGAGTTATAGGGAGTGGTTATATGGAGTAATAGGAGGAGTTATAGGGAGAGGTTATATGGAGTAATAGGAGGAGTTATAGGGAGGGTTATATGGAGTAATAGGGGGAGTTATAGGGAGAGGTTATATGGAGTAATAGAAGGAGTTATAGGGAGGGGGTTATATGGAGTAATAGGAGGAGTTATAGGGAGGGGTTATATTGAGTAATAGGAGGAGTTATAGGGAGGCTTAAATGGAGTATTAGGAGGAGTTATAGGGAGGGGGTTATATAGAGTAATAGGAGGAGTTATAGGGAGGGGTTATATAGAGTAATAGGAGGAGTTATAGGGAGGGGTTATATTGAGTAATAGGAGGAGTTATAGTGAGGGGTTATATGGAGTAATAGGAGGAGTTATAGGGAGGGGTTGTATTGAGTAATAGGAGGAGTTATAGGGAGTGGTTATATGGAGTAATAGGAGGAGTTATAGGGAGGGGTTATATGGAGTAATAGGAGGAGTTATAGGGAGTGGTTATATGGAGTAATAGGAGGAGTTATAGGGAGGGGTTATATGGAGTAATAGGAGGAGTTATAGGGAGGGGTTATATTGAGTAATAGGAGGAGTTATAGGGAGGGGTTATATGGAGTAATAGGAGGGGTTATAGGGAGGGGTTATATGGAGTAATAGGAGGAGTTATAGGGAGGGGTTATATTGAGTAATAGGAGGAGTTATAGGGAGTGGTTATATGGAGTAATAGGGGGAGTTATAGGGAGAGGTTATTTGGAGTAATAGGAGGAGTTATAGGGAGGGGGTTATATAGAGTAATAGGAGGAGTTATAGGGAGGGGTTATATAGAGTAATAGGAGGAGTTATAGGGAGGGGTTATAAAGAGTAATAGGAGGAGTTATAGGGAGGGGTTATATGGAGTAATAGGAGGGGTTATAGGGAGGGGTTATATGGAGTAATAGGAGGAGTTATAGGGAGGGGTTATATTGAGTAATAGGAGGAGTTATAGGGAGTGGTTATATGGAGTTATAGGGGGAGTTATAGGGAGAGGTTATATGGAGTAATAGGAGGAGTTATAGGGAGGGGGTTATATAGAGTAATAGGAGGAGTTATAGGGAGGGGTTATATAGAGTAATAGGAGGAGTTATAGGGAGGGGTTATAAAGAGTAATAGGAGGAGTTATAGGGAGGGGTTATATGAAGTAATAGGAGGAGTTATAGGGAGGGGTTATATGGAGTAATAGGAGGAGTTATAGGGAGGGGTTATATAGAGTAATAGGAGGAGTTATAGGGAGGGGTTATATAGAGTAATAGGAGGAGTTATAGGGAGGGGTTATATTGAGTACTCACACTATATTTCCCATTTACCACATTCCATTATAATTATCTTTCTTACTCAATCTATTCTTCACATTTACTACATTCCATTATCATTCTCTAACGTACTCACTCGATACTTCACGTTTGTTCTTTTGTTTAACATAGAGCAGAAGATTAGATTCAGGGACCGGAAGGGATTTTTTATGGTAAGAACCGTAGAGGTATTTTTAACACATACATTAGATGCCTAATAAAAGCAGCCTGGATACTTTTTTAATGAGCCGGGCTATGCATGTTCCTATAGGTATTAATATTTATTAAGTGCTTGTTGATCCAAGGAGAAATCTGACTATATAAGTTAATGAACTAACAGGATCGAATGTATTGTCTTTTTTACCAACTTAGGGAGCTCACAAAAATGCTTAGAGGGCCATATCAGGCATGCAGACCACCAGTTGGACATCAATGCCCCATTCCACTCCAGCTAACTCATTCCCTATGTCTTTCTTCACAGTTTACCCTGTTTTCCACCTGTGGCCACATATCCCAATCTGTTTCTTCCTTTTTTAGCCCATAGCATTCTAATTCCATTACTTCTAGTTCCGACATCATTCACATCATTCATTCACTCTGCCCCTCTCATTTGTCTCCTTTCTGCTCTCATTCCATCACTTTCTGACCAGCCAAGTACCCAAGTTTACTCAGTTCTGACTGTAGGACTGCCTACTCCAACCCAACGCAAATATTATTATTATTATTATTATTACTTTAATCACGAACTCGGCACCACTGTACATTATTCCCACAAGATAATAAATAAATACATAGATAAGGGCTCAGGAGGAGGCATATATATGTGTGTGTCTCTTTATGTGTTTCCCCCAAAATGACAAACTAATTATTAAACTCTATAATTGTCCATGTGTAAGTGGGATCGGTTCCTTCTCTGTGCTCTCTTAGTTCTGTCTAGGTTTTCTACCCTTTCCCTATCTTTAGACTTTATTCTTTACTTCTTTTTTTATCTTTTTTTGTCTTTACGTCACACTTTTTCTTGTTTCTCTGTCTGCCCTTTTTCTCCCCCCCCCCCCCCTCCTCTGTGCTTGTATAATACCTCCCCAATTTTATTATCTTTCCTCAACTACAATTTATCCTCCCCTCCCCTTCACACTTTCTTTCACTTCTCCATCAATGCATCTCTTTTACTTACTGTCCTGTCTGTCTCGTGCCCTTTACCCTCCCCCCCCCCCCCCCCTTTTTCCTCTACCATCTCTTCCCTTCTCTTCTGCTCTGTCTCTTCCTCTGTGTGTGTTTCTATTTGGCTGGGCTGGAAAGGTTTGTAGAAAGGGGGAGAGTTTCCAAGGTAACAGACGATGTTACCCTGGCATGAATGACACCCTGGCACACATGGCACATGGTGTGTGCTGGCTGCTGACGTGAGAAGAATCCCCTCCAGAGGGCAGATAGAAAGAAGGGAAAGACAGAGAAGGGACAAAGGGATAGATTTTTTTCTCATCGCCATGCATTGCATCAATGCCACCCAGTTTTTTAGAGTGTAAGCTCCACCGGCCTAGATCCCCTTCACCCTCCAATAACCCAATCCATTTGCACATTAAGAGTGCAAGCTTTGCTGCACATGATTCTAATCCTCTAAGCTTCCTTCTCTGTTATTCCAGTAAAATCCATCGTACCTTGGAGTATACGGTATATGCATTGCATGCTACTCCGTGATAGAGCGTAAGCTCTGCAGAACTGCCCCCTCGCATCAGATACTTCCTGTCTGCTGATATTTTTTTTTAGTAATAGGGAAGTAGTTACGTAGATATTTAGGGACAACGTAAATATATATATATATATGTGTGTGTGTGTTTCAGACATTGTGTGGAGGGTATTAGCAATTAGAATAAAAGTTACTAATTATAATTAGCAGCCTCAGTGATGGGACGTCACACAGTGGGTGGTACTTTAAGGAGTAGCATAAACATTAAAAAAAATTACAAGTTACGGGGTCCAAGTAGCCAAACAGGAATAGAGACATGCCTGGGATGTATGCAAAGGCAATTTAATATACAGATAAGCATGAGGTTTTCAAGAATTAATTAAAAAAAATATATATATATACTAATGAGTTTAGATAATTAACAAAAATATGATTTTATGTCTGATCACAAGAGCTGCTGAGGTTTGGGGTACAGTTTAGCATTCATTCCTGTTTGTTAAAGTGACAGTACAATTTAAATTAACATGGTTGCATTCTAAACACTATTCTTTATGCAGCAGGGCTGGCCCTTTAAGCTGTGCCGATGGCACAAAGTCAAAGTACCGAGCAAGTATATAGACTGGTGCTCCCAAAAATCCCACTCCCAGCAAGTTCTTTCACGGAGCAAGCTCGGCGAACCCGACAAGTCTTTTTAAGGGCGCTCGGCTTTAAAGCCGCTCATTGGACCCGTCACACTCCGAAACGAGTGGGCTGTGAAGGAACTTAACATAATGACATCCTAGTTGTGAACCTCACAAGAGCTTGCTTTTCCACTGGCAGACAGCGTTTGGCTCCCTGTTTGTGAATGAAGCAGACAGGCAACAGATGCAAAAGTGATGCTTTTTCACTTTTTCCGATATATAAAACGGCTCTGGAAGAGCCATGCCCACTTTTCTAATCCGTTCCTCTTCCACCGAGGCCCCAGAGGAAAGGAACGGTTTCCAGACAGCTGATCCATCAGGGAAACAGATATACGTCTTCCTCAAAGAGACAGCTAAAAATTATAAAGTAATATACCGTATTTACGCGAATCTCATGCGCACTTCGCACTGCGTTTTGACACCTTGAAGGCAAAAAAAAAAAAAACGTTTTTCGCCGGCGAATGTATCGCACATTTCTACAAGAAGTGTTTTTTTTTTTTTTTTTTTTAAACAATCAGTTTATGCTACCAACTTACGATCGCTTTATTGTAAATGACACTGGTATACAACCACATTATGACCTTTTCTAAGTGAGAGAGGGACGGAGGCACGCACTGTTTGTCTTTATTGTGTTGTTTTTTGGGTTTTTTTTTTTGTTAATAGCAAACTTTTGAGGGGTTTTGGATTAAGTGGCAACATGAAACAAAAGCGAATGTAATGCGCCATCGATTGTTATGCGCATTAGATTCAAGTAAATCCGGTATTACGTTTGAGCTACACAGAGGCCCCTTAAATATATTTCTATATGTCTGTGTATTTAATAAGTAATTTTTCAGTGTCTTTTAAATTAAATTGAGCGTGCTAGTGAGCCCCTACCTGCCAGGGCTCTCTCTGTGTTATTTTACAGTTTGGCTAATTGATTCCCTCTCAGCTCTAAGTGAATTACTTTAGCAAAATAAATAGATGTTAGTGTTTTTATGCATTTTGAGTGGGCACATGGGGCACATTGCAACAGTTATCCTTTTCTACGCTGCTGGGGGGATTTAGCTCTGCTGATGAAATCCAATATACTGATTGGCTACTGACATCCGATTTTTTTTTTTTTTGTTTCCAAACAGTAACGTTTAAAGTACAATGCTTAAAAAAACTAAAAGCAGACAACCATCTCCCAAAGCAAAAGTATCTTGAACAAAGGACTGGAATTCTGCCATTCAATATCCCTGCTGTACCGGGGATAACGGAGGGATACAGAACTGCAAACTAGGTAGCCATAAACATGACCATATAGTTTACATATCCATATATAAGACTCTTGCACACAGCACCTTACCAAAAATGTAAAGTCTTACACTTATTTCTGATAATTTTGGGCCAATCTTCAGCCATATTCAATTTGGGTAATAGGACCTGGGGAATTCTATGGATACCCCCTACGCAAAAAGGGTCGAAAGCCATCCCCATCGAAAATGCCCCGAATTCAGCTACAATAGCCAAATTCTTTAACTTTCAGCTGGAGAATTGATTATAAAAAGCGAGGAAAGAATAATACAAATCTTGTTTTAAATATAAACATTATCACTTAAATTTTTTTAAATCCTAATGTTATATATTATAATAATATATTTAATATTAATAAATCACTTTTAACATTTTATTTTTCAATTTATTTCGTTTATTTTCATTTAGTATTTATGTTATCAGCATTTAAAAATTATTTTCATTTTATTTCCATAATTGTTTTTATTTTTTTTTTTACTATGGCCCATTTCGGGGAGGACATTGGCTATTTCCACAATAGGCCGAGGTCCTTCTGAACGGACTCCCTGGGGAGGTCCGCAGGCTACCATTTCTCTGAATTTCCATTCTGAATCGGAGTCACATCGGTGATCTGAATTCAAGGGTTCATTCCCCGACGTGATCCAAAAGGGACCGAAACTTGGTGCTCTGAGTAGACCGTTTATTCCATACGAGGAAATTATGTTTTCCCCTAACACTTCCACTTGGTCGGCAGTACTAAAGTAGTTTTATTTATAAAGCCCCATCATATGCTACGGCCTAACTTACAAATAATAGGGAATCTAATTTTTTATTTTTTTTTTTCAGAAGGATTACAGATTAAACTGTAACTCTCATAACACTATATTGCCGTGTGTTTATTTTTTTTTGCCCCAATTTTTGCCCCGTGGTTAGGTTGCTCCAAACCGAGCATGTTGCCCGCGCATATTCGGACATTGTGTGGCATTGATTTGCAATGTGCTTCCGTTGGCACACAATAGCTCAAGGAACAATTCTGTAAAATATGTGCAAGTACCTTTTCTGAATGAAGTGTGAACTGGCACGTATGCTCCAAAAACACACAAATATTGTAAAACAGCTGCGGTGCCACATTGCAAAAATCATTTAGCGATTTAGCTTCCTTTTTTCGGCTGCTGAGACTTCTTCGGACTCTGGAGAGCTAGCGTTCCAATATTGTATTGAGAACGATCCCACTGCCATATTGTATGATTTTAAATGTTGCAAAGAAAGGCGATCTGTGCAAAAAACGTATCCGCAAAGCTCCGCTCTCTATGTGATATTCCGCCGGGTTGGCTTATTTAATTTACTTATATGCTGTGTGATGTTTTAAGATAAGAGAATATCATGGTTTTATTTTTTTTTTGTTTTCAACCTAGGGCAGCACTGTATCTAGTCATCTATAGTTCCCTTGTATACTGGATTTGACGCTAGTTCTCCCTGGTGATATCTCTCGTACCAGGGGCGGGCTGGGCCGGGGGGCAGGGAGGCAATTGCCCCCCAGGCCGCCCTAATGCATGCTAAAAACGGCTGCTGGGCCGTCTTTAACACTGGGCACCCCAGGAAGTTACAGCCGATACTGGCGTCCCAGGTCACGCCAGGATAAAAAAAAAATCCCCCCCACTTTACCAGTACTTACCTCCTTGCTGCTGTCCCCCGGTGCTGCAGGTCCGTGGCTGTGAGGGAAGCGTTCTGCGCTCCCTCCAGCCAATGCGCATTCAATAAAGTTTGTTGAAAAAAAAAGTTCCTGGCATATTGAGGGGCATAATCCTGGCATATTATAAGGGAAAATTCTGGCATATAAAGTGGCAAATACTGGCATATTGTGGGGGAAAATCCTGGCAATATTCGTTATAAAACAAGGAAAAGTTGGCCGTGGATGGGGAGGTGATTCAATGGACCACTTGACTGGATTTGCCCCCCAGGCCTAAGGCTGCCAGCCCTCCCCTGTCTCGTACGGTCCTTTTTTTTTTTTTACACCCCATTCTTGCTCTACAGGATTTGAGTATATAATGTGCTCTCCCTACTAATTCCTAACGTTGTTTGTTTGTTTTTAAACTATAAATGTAGTCAAGTAGAGAATGTATAGGTGTTGGACACCAATACATGGCCTATGGATACACATTTGCAAATTAAATTAAATTATACTCTGTCTTGCACTAATAAACACACAATCAAGCCCCTCCCCCCCCCCATTTTTTTTTCTCTGCACACTTACTAGTCTGTAGAATATGTTATTATATACTATTTAGAACGCACACTAGATATAATTGAGACACATAGTTCTAGAGCTCTTCTCGTTTTTAGGAGCCAGAGCTCTGTGGCTCGTGGGGCTGATCCAAACTAATGGTTAATACATCATTGCCAACTTTTAAAAAAAAAATTATTGTCATCGGAGTGTTATCACAATCCATTGGATATGATAAATAAGACAAAAAAAGCAAGCGTACAAACGGAATTTTTATATTTTATCTAGAACTTAGTAGAAATCAGTCGAACAGGTTTTCCAGGCTGATAGAATAATACTGAGCATATATCACATGTTGTACTTTATCCATATGGATCGCGCTTTTTTTTTTTTTTTTAAATGCCAAGCATATCCAATGACAATATTGAACATAACCCAACGTCTAGTCCCTGGGGAGCTGGATATTTTTAATTCCGAAATTTTAATTATTGTAAATGTGCCATTAACAAGGTGAGTGTCTATCCAATAAACAGTTTAAGTGAACAGCCCTCTGTGGGATTGTAAAGTATATATTAAATTCCCTTCTATTCTCTTTTTCATGAGAAAAATTCATTACTTGACCTGCCACGTCAAGGCCTATTCTCAACAGGGTGAGATCCTAAACTCACATACGATCTACTGGCCACACAAAGCAGCAGAAATAATTTGAATGGGCTTTATTCATAAACAAGAGAATTGACAAGGGAATTGCAGACTTAAGGCCAAAATAGCAGAATTTTAAGTACAGTTGAATTTTAAATTCTCTACGTTCATCCCTTGCAATCCCCTCTATCGTGAATAAAACCCTTAAAGATGTTCAAATACAGTTATAAAATCTATGCATCTGGTCTGTTTTTACTTTTCTGGTATTTTATAGCAGACTAAGGGTGGCTATTTTATCTTCATTGATGTATTTCCAGGGCAAACGGCTATAAAATTTAGTAGCCAAAGAAGCCAATTCAGGAGCCAGCCGAGTGTTTTTTAGGAGCCAGGGATACATTTGTTTTAAGGGGGTTTAGGAGTGCTGGCTCCTGAGATTTGTCAAGCCCTTCTCTAGCTCATGACTGTGATTACACTGCTCCTTCTCCCTTCAATATATATATATAT
Source organism: Pelodytes ibericus (assembly GCA_036172795.1). Classification (NCBI taxonomy): domain Eukaryota; kingdom Metazoa; phylum Chordata; class Amphibia; order Anura; family Pelodytidae; genus Pelodytes; species Pelodytes ibericus. Next base: position 212,442,440 of record CM069858.1, on the reverse strand, counting down.
ATATATATATATATATATATATATATATATATATATATATATTATATACAGCTGTAAAGGTGTCGCTGAGGGGTGGTCTGACCGTCGGTGAGAGTTGCCCTTTTTTCCCTTTTGTAAAATAGCCTGTGTAAAGAGTGGTATGTTACGAAATAATACAGAGCCTAATTAAATAAAAATAGTTCTAAAAACTTGTGGACTTTGTCGTTTCACGTTTGCGAGAGATTACAGCAACCTCTTTCACAATATTTATTGCAGTCTAATATAAAATTAACCCTATACATAGCTCAGTCGTATTAATCTAGGCTATGCTGTGCTTGTTAACGCCACATAGATACTCCGTACCATTCTGTAATTCAGTATGCATCAATAATTTACAGCCCAGACCGTTTATAAGTGAAACCCACACTGTCATGTCCATTGCAAGTGTATAGATACTCCTGATCACTATATATGGCAGGATATTCGTGATATTCAGTGGATGTATAGCCATCATTCTAGAATGGAGTGTGGGGTTTAAGTGTGGATACAGAGTACTTCATTTAATCAGATCTTCACCCGGTTTCTCTCTCTCTCTTTTTTGGAGGATTTATTGGCAGTAATAGGCTTATGGAATACTTTCTTCTTACCTCAGCCCCAGTAGATTTATGCTTCTAATGGGTTAAAATCAGCCTAAATCACGTTAGAAAAAAAAAAAGATATATAATGTACAGGATGTAAAGTCACCGGAAATTAAAACAAAGCAGAAATAATCTACCCAAGAGACTTTATGGACAGAGCATAATATTATGGGGTGACACAGACAGGAGGGAGCTATGGGACTTGGAGTCTGATCCTCCCACCACAGGATGACACAGACAGGAGGGAGCTATGGGACATGGAGTCTGTCCCTCCCACCACAGTGCGACACAGACAGGAGGGAGCTATGGGACATGGAGTCTGTCCCTCCCACCACAGGGTGACACAGACAGGAGGGAGCTATGGGACATGGAGTCTGTCCATCCCACCACAGGGTGACACAGACAGGAGGGAGCTATGGGGACATGGAGTCTGTCCCTCCCACCACAGGATGACACAGACAGGAGGGAGCTATGGGACATGGAGTCTGTCCCTCCCACCACAGGGTGACACAGACAGGAGGGAGCTATGGGACATGGAGTCTGTCCCTCCCACCACAGGGTGACACAGACAGGAGGGAGCTATGGGACATGGAGTCTGTCCCTCCCACCACAGGGTGACACAGACAGGAGGGAGCAATGGGACATGGAGTCTGTCCCTCCCACCACAGGGTGACACAGACAGGAGGGAGCTATGGGACATGGAGTCTGCCCCTCCCACCACAGGGTGACACAGAAAGGAGGGAGCTATGGTACATGGAGTCTGTCCCTCCCACCCCCAGGTGATACAGACAGGAGGGAGCTAGGGGACACGGAGTCTGTCCCTCCCACTACAGGGCGACACCGACAGGAGGGAGCTATGGGACACAGAGTCTGTCCCTCCCACCACAGGGCGACACAGACAGGAGGGAGCTATGGGACACGGAGTCTGTCCCTCCCACCATAGGGTGATACAGACATGAGGGAGCTATGGGACACAGAGTCTTTCCCTCCCACCACAGGGTGACACAGACAGGAGGGAGCTATGGGATATGGACTCTGTCCCTCCCACATCAGGGTGACACAGACAGGAGGGAGCTATGGGACACAGAGTCTGCCCCTCCCACCACTGGGTGACAAAGATAGGAGGGAGCTATGGGATATGGACTCTGTCCCTCCCACATCAGGGTGACACAGACAGGAGGGAGCTATGGGACACGGAGTCTGCCCCTCCCACCACTGGGTGACACAGACAGGAAGGAGCTATGGGACATGGAGTCTGTCCCTCCCACCACAGGGTGACACAGACAGGAGGGAGTTATGGGACATGGAGTCTGTCCCTCCCGCCACAGGGCGACACAGACAGGAGGGAGCTATGGGACATGGAGTCTGACACTCCCACCACAGGGTGACACAGACAGGAGGGAGCTATGGGACATGGAGTCTGTCCCTCCCACCACAGGGTGACACAGACAGGAAAGAGCTATGGGATGTTTAGTCTGTCCCTCCCACCACAGGGCGACACAGACAGGAGGGAGCTATGGGACATGGAGTCTGTCCCTCCCACCACAGGGTGACACAGACAGGAGGGAGCTATGGGACACGGGGTCTGTCCCTCCCACCACAGGGTGACACAGACAGGAGGGAGCTATGGGACATGGAGTCTGTCCCTCCCACCACAGGGTGACACGGACAGGAGGGAGCTATGGGACGTGGAGTCTGTCCCTCCCACCACAGGGTGACACAGACAGGAGGGAGCTATGGGACATGGAGTCTGTCCCTCCCACCACAGGGTGACACAGACAGGAGGGAGCTATGGGACATGGAGTCTGTCCCTCCCACCACAGGGTGACACATACAGAAGGGAGCTATGGGACATGGAGTCTGCCCCTCCCACCACAGGGTGACAGACAGTAGGGAGCTATGGGACATGGAGTCTGTCCCTCCCACCACAAGGTGACACATACAGAAGGGAGCTATGGGACATGGAGTCTGTCCCTCCCCCCACAGGGTGAAACAGACAGGAGGGAGCTATGGGACATGGAGTCTGTCCCTCCCACCACAGGGTGACACTTACAGAAGGGAGCTATGGGACATGGAGTCTGCCCCTCCCACCACAGGGTGACAGACAGTAGGGAGCTATGGGACATGGAGTCTGTCCCTCCCACCACAAGGTGACACATACAGAAGGGAGCTATGGGACATGGAGTCTGTCCCTCCCCCCACAGGGTGACACAGACAGGAGGGAGCTATGGGACATGGAGTCTGTCCCTCCCACCACAGGGTGACACATACAGAAGGGAGCTATGGGACATGGAGTCTGCCCCTCCCACCACAGGGTGACAGACCGTAGGGAGCTATGGGACATGGAGTCTGCCCCTCCCACCACAGGGTGACACAGACCGTCGGGAGCTATGGAAGGTGGACTCTGTCCCTCCCACCATAGGGTGACACAGGAAGCATACAGTAGTGGGCTTCGGGACATGCCTGCCCCTCTCAGTACAATGTTGACAGAGAATAGCTAATTTCCTTAGAAATGAACGCTTTCCCTTTAATAATGATACACTGAATATATATTTAAATATATATATACAAAAAAAAAAAGAAGCAAGTTAATGCAGAACAGACCTGAGTCTGAGCCAACGCGACCTGAAATAACTCCAATATCACTCGCACAAGTTTGTTTTGATCAAAGTACTATGGGCCTGGGATAGGGGGAGAGAGGAGAGGGAGACTAGCAGAGAGAGGAGCATAACAGCAAGCAACATAGAGACAGAGGAGCAGGGAGCGAGACAGGGGAGGGGGAAAAAACACTGCTATATATTCCTTGCACACACAGGGTTAATGATCTTTAACCCCTTGGCCGCTGGGAAAGGGTGTACGTTTTCGGGGGGGAAGCGTAAGGGTTAAGCTCACGCCCCCTCCCTGCTGGGCCTGTCATTTCCTGGGGCAGCCTGATGAGGTGATTGTAAAGTGGGGTTTAAATCAAGGCTTGTGCCGGCCAAGGAAGGAAGGGGGGAGACATTACAGAACCGAGACCCTGTTAACCCAGCAGCTGCTGGAAGTACAGGCTAATGTATATATACAGTCACTGCAAGAGTTGAAAGGCTCTATAGTAAAATGGGTTATACCTTATATGATATATATCCTATATTTACCCACTAGGGAAATTCAGCTCACTGCCCTCTGTATTCCTTCATATTACATGTATTGTTTATAAACTCCTTCTATTATATACCTCTTTCTATAACTCCTCCTATTACTCCATATAACCCCTCCCTATAACTCCTCCTATTACTCCATATAACCCCTCCCTATAACTCCTCCTATTACTCCATATAACCCCTCCCTATAACTCCTCCTATTACTCCATATAACCCCTCCCTATAACTCCTCCTATTACTCCATATAACCTCTCCCTATAACTCCTCCTATTACTCCATATAACCCCTCCCTGTAACTTCTCCTATTACTCCATATAACCCCTCCCTGTAACTTCACCTATTACTCCATATAACCCCTTCCTGTAACTCCTCCTATTACTCCATATAACCTCTCCCTATAACTCCTCCTATTACTCCATATAACCCCTCCCTATAACTCCTCCTATTACTCCATATAACCCCTCCCTATAACTCCTATTACTCCATATAACCCCTCCCTATAACTCCTCCTATTACTCCATATAACCCCTCCCTGTAACTCCTCCTATTACTCCATATAACCCCTCCCTGTAACTCCTCCTATTACTCCATATAACCCCTCCCTGTAACTCCTCCTATTACTCCATATAACCTCTCCCTATAACTCATCCTATTACTCCATATAACCCCTCCCTATAACTCCTCCTATTACTCCATATAACCTCTCTCTATAACTCCTCCTATTACTCCATATAACCCCTCCCTATAACTCCTCCTTTTACTCCATATAACCCCTCCCTGTAACTCCTCCTATTACTCCATATAACCCCTCCCTATAACTCCTCCTATTACTCCATATAACCCCTCCCTGTAACTCCTCCTATTACTCCATATAACCCCTCCCTATAACTCCTCCTATTACTCCATATAACCCCTCCCTATAACTCCTCCTATTACTCCATATAACCCCTCCCTATAACTCCTCCTATTACTCCATATAACCCCTCCCTGTAACTCCTCCTATTACTCCATATAACCCCTCCCTATAACTCCTCCTATTACTCCATATAACCTCTCCCTATAACTCCTCCTATTACTCCATATAACCCCTCCCTATGTCAGTCCCTGGGAGAAAGCCTGCAAATGGTAATTTTGTAACCATCTGATCCTCCTGCTGTTGAAGTACAAATCCCCAAACAGAACTGAATAAGGCCAGAGAATGATGGTAGTTGTAGTCCACAAACCGCTAGATGACCGCAGTTGAACTCCTAGACTCGGTGTAAAAATAAATGCAGATTTTATTTTTGAAATGAGCTTTATCATGTATTTAAGATTTCGTTTTTTGTTTTTGTTTGTTCTACTCAGCTTGATCCTCATTTGTTAGCGGGTTATTGCTCGATGGATCTGATCCGCTCACATCCTGCAATATGAAAGAAACGCTTCGGGATGGCTGTGATACAAACAAATATAATGTCTTTATGTTGTGTGAGCAACTTGTAAAAGCTTTCAGAAGATATTATTTAGCACATTGGCACCTATATATATATACCAGCCTCTGCTGGGTAAACTATAAGGTATATCCATATGTGCCTGACTGTCATCCCAACCCCCAACTAAAATATAATCGCTTTGTATTTCCGTGGAAGAGGCAATTGAGAAAAGAAGTGCCACGTTAAGGCCAAAGAGTGGATACAATTCTCAAGTTCCGCAATACTTCCAACTCATAACTTTGAAACTCCCTTATAAATCCCATGCAATTCCTTCTTTCAGGAATCAAGCCATGAGTTAGGCTTCTTGGTGCCCGTGGTTCGGTAATCAGCCAATCTGGACACACCTCCAGCCGGGAGGAGATCTCTGCAGCTATTGGCTGAGTGCAGTATGACTGACATGCCCGCGTGCCAATAAGAGAGCCAGTCACTTGGCAGCACACACCTATGGGTGGCATATCTTTTGACCAGTAAGGCAGCTTTAATCAGACAGAGGGGACAGAGAAAGAGAGAGCGGGGGGGGGGGGGTTAAGGTTGCGCGTTAAAGCATCTGTAATATTTCTAATTAAGTGCATCTTCGACAAGAGAGCCCAAATAGAAAATATTAAATGCGTATTAATGTTATGGCAATTGCCTGATTTTACTGTTATCGCACCAAAGGGGCCTTCTATCATTCTCTATTCGCTCATTGTCTGATCAGTGGCCATGATTTTAATTCCAGCCAATCAGGATGCAGAATGGGTTTTGTTTTTAAGTGACCCAGTCATTTTATTTTCTTGTGGGACTCTATTACTTTGAGTAGTCTTTAAAATACAGGGTTTTGCTGCAGACAAAGCAATTACAGGCTGGGCCCATAAACTTTGCACAGCTCCAAAGCAATACAACTCCCAGTAATGTGCAGTGTATGAGTGTATCATAGAGCTCCACAGCAGTACAACTCCCAGTAATGTGCAGTGTATGAGTGTATCATAGAGCTCCACAGCAGTACAACTCCCAGTAATGTGCAGTGTATGAGTGTATCATAGAGCTCCACAGCAATACAACTCCCAGTAATGTGCAGTGTATGAGTGTATCATAGAGCTCCACAGCAGTACAACTCCCAGTAATGTGCAGTGTATGAGTGTATCATAGAGCTCCACAGCAGTACAACTCCCAGTAATGTGCAGTGTATGAGTGTATCACAGACTCCACAGCAGTACAACTCCCAGTAATGTGCAGTGTATGAGTGTATCATAGAGCTCCACAGCAGTACAACTCCCAGTAATGTGCAGTGTATGAGTGTATCATAGAGCTCCACAGCAGTACAACTCCCAGTAATGTGCAGTGTATGAGTGTATCATAGAGCTCCACAGCAGTACAACTCCCAGTAATGTGCAGTGTATGAGTGTATCATAGAGCTCCACAGCAGTACAACTCCCAGTAATGTGCAGTGTATGAGTGTATCATAGAGCTCCACAGCAGTACAACTCCCAGTAATGTGCAGCGTGTGAGTGTATCACAGAGCTCCACAGCAATAAAACTCACAGTAATGTGCGGTGTGTGAGTGTATTACAGACTCCACAGCAATAAAACTCACAGTAATGTGCAATGTGTTCGAGAGTATCACAGCCTCCACAGCAATAAAACTCACAGTAATGTGCCGTGTGTGAGTGTATCACAGACTCCACAGCAATAAAACACACAGTAATGTGCAGTGCATGCGTGTATCACAGAGCTCCACAGCAATAAAACTCACAGTAATGTGCAGTGTGTGAGTGTATCACAGAGCTCCACAGCAATAAAACTCACAGTAATGTGCAGGGTGTGAGTGTAATACAGACTCCACAGCAATAAAACTCACAGTAATGTGCAGTCTGTGAGTGTATCACAGAGCTCCACAGCAATAAAACTCACAGTAATGTGCAGTCTGTGAGTGTATCACAGAGCTCCACAGCAATAAAACTCACAGTAATGTGCAGTCTATGAGTGTATCACAGGGCTCCGCAGCAATACAACTCACAGTAATGTGCCGTGTATCGGTGTGTCACAGAGCTCCACAGCAATAAAACTCACAGTAATTTGCAGGGTGTGAGTGTATCACAGAGCTCCACAGCAATAAAACTCACAGTAATGTGCAGTGTGTGAGTGTGTCACAGAGCTCCACAGCAACAAAACTAACAGTAATGTGCAGGGTGTGAGTGTATCACAGAGCTCCACAGTAATGTGCAGTGTGTGAGTGTATCACAGAGCTCCACAGTAATGTGCAGTGTGTGAGTGTATCACAGAGTTCCACAGCAATGTGCGGTGTATGAGTACTACCAGATCTTAATGTTATTACGACACAGATAACTGAATACATATATTTCCTTTTAAAGAGTTACATGTGATGGATCTCCTTTAAATCTCTCCCAGACTTCGCCATGACTGTCTCATACTGTGCCTTCCTGACGCTGCCAGACCAGTCTAATTGAATACTGCACACTCAATGAGACGTGGCTGTAGCACTCGCTGGAGAGAGATTCTCACTACTTGATTGTCAATTCCTGTAAGTTATTGGATGTGTTGTTCCATGTAAGAAATATGTGATCAGCAGGTCATCTGAAGAGCCCAACGCGTGAGTAAAAACATACGCGATTAAAACGGCTCAGACGGCGCTCGTAAAAAAAAAAAATGACAAAATTGAAAATTAGCTTACGACAAAAAAAAAAAACCACATCGATTTTTTTTAAAGATTTTTTTTTTTTTTACATAATGTGCAGCCCGTCCATTCACTGCCTACTAAATAAATGCGTATAGCCCAAGAGAGAGAGAAGGAGACAAAAAAAGGAGATAGAGAGAGCTAGGCAGTAGTGGATCTTCAGAAGTCTCAAGCTGTTTCTCTGGCTCTCTTATTAGTTCAACTTTCCTAGTTTGGTTCCACAGCTATAATTCTCTTCATTCAGCGGCCCAGCTGTAACTCTCTGCAATTCTGCAGTAACTCTTGCCAATTATCGCACTTTGTAACTCTCCTATTGTATTTTCAAGGCTGTCTCCTGCTGTAGTTCCCCGCTGTAACTCTCCTCTTTTAGATGAGCCCTTGTAACTTTCCTGTTGTAGTTCCCAGAGCTGTAGCTCTCTAAATCTCTCCTGCTATAGCGGTCCAGCTGTTGTTCTTTGGGACACGCAGTAGTTCAACCACTGTAGCTGTCTGAAACTGCCCTGCTGTAGTTCTCCAACTGTAGCCATCTGCAGCTCTCCGGCTATAGTTCTAGCAGCATAGAAACTTTCCTGCTGTAGTTCTGGCAGTTTAGTAACTTTCCTGCTGTAGTTCTAGCAGTATAGTAACTTTCCTAGTGTAGTTCTAGCAGCATCGAAACTTTCCTGCTGTAGTTCTACCAGCACAGCAACTTTTCTGCTATAGTTCTAGCAGTATAGTAACTTTCCTGCTGTAGTTCTGTCAGTATAATAACTTTCCTGCTGTAGTTCTAGCAGTATAGTAACTTTCCTGCTGTAGTTCTAGCAGTATAGTAACTTTCCTGCTGTAGTTCTAGCAGTACAACAACTTTCCTGTTGAAGTTCTAGCACTATAGAAACTTTCCTGCTGTAGTTCTAGCAGTATAGTAACTTTCCTGCTGTAGTTCTGGCAGTATAGTAACTTTCCTGGTGTAGTTCTGTCAGTATAGTAACTTTCCTGCTGTAGTTCTAGCAGTGTAGTAACTTTCCTGGTGTAGTTCTGTCAGTATAGTAACTTTCCTGCTGTAGTTCTGTCAGTATAGTAACTTTCCTGCTGTAGTTCTAGCAGTATAGTAACTTTCCGGGTGTAGTTCTGGCAGTATAGTAACTTTCCTGGTGTAGTTCTAGCAGTATAGTAACTTTCCTGCTGTAGTTCTAGCAGTATAGTAACTTTCCTGGTGTAGTTCTGGCAGTATAGTAACTTTCCTGGTGTAGTTCTAGCAGTATAGTAACTTTCCTGCTGTAGTTCTGTCAGTATAGTAACTTTCCTGGTGTAGTTCTGGCAGTATAGTAACTTTCCTGCTGTAGTTCTAGCAGTATAGTAACTTTCCTAGTGTAGTTCTAGCAGCATCGAAACTTTCCTGCTGTAGTTCTACCAGCACAGCAACTTTTCTGCTATAGTTCTAGCAGTATAGTAACTTTCCTGCTGTAGTTCTGTCAGTATAATAACTTTCCTGCTGTAGTTCTAGCAGTATAGTAACTTTCCTGCTGTAGTTCTAGCAGTATAGTAACTTTCCTGCTGTAGTTCTAGCAGTACAACAACTTTCCTGTTGAAGTTCTAGCACTATAGAAACTTTCCTGCTGTAGTTCTAGCAGTATAGTAACTTTCCTGCTGTAGTTCTGGCAGTATAGTAACTTTCCTGGTGTAGTTCTGTCAGTATAGTAACTTTCCTGCTGTAGTTCTAGCAGTGTAGTAACTTTCCTGGTGTAGTTCTGTCAGTATAGTAACTTTCCTGCTGTAGTTCTGTCAGTATAGTAACTTTCCTGCTGTAGTTCTAGCAGTATAGTAACTTTCCGGGTGTAGTTCTGGCAGTATAGTAACTTTCCTGGTGTAGTTCTAGCAGTATAGTAACTTTCCTGCTGTAGTTCTAGCAGTATAGTAACTTTCCTGGTGTAGTTCTGGCAGTATAGTAACTTTCCTGCTGTAGTTCTAGCAGTATAGTAACTTTCCTGCTGTAGTTCTGTCAGTATAGTAACTTTCCTGGTGTAGTTCTGGCAGTATAGTAACTTTCCCGCTGTAGTTCTATCAGTATAGTAACTTTCCCGCTGTAGTTCTATCAGTATAGTAACTTTCCCGCTGTAGTTCTATCAGTATAGTAACTTTCCTGCTGTAGTTCTAGCAGTATAGCAACTTTCCTGCTGTAGTTCTATCAGTGGTAACTTTCCTGGTGTAGTTCTAGCAGTACAGTAACTTTCCTGCTGTAGTTCTATCAATATAGTAACTTTCCTGCTGTAGTTCTAGCAGTATAGTAACTTTCCTGGTGTAGTTCTGTCAGTATAGTAACTTTCCTGCTGTAGTTCTAGCAGTATAGTAACTTTCCTGGTGTAGTTCTAGCAGTGTAGTAAATTTCCTGGTGTAGTTCTAGCAGTATAGTAACTTTCCTGCTGTAGTTCTGTCAGTATAGTAACTTTCCTGGTGTAGTTCTAGCAGTATAGTAACTTTCCTGCTGTAGTTCTAGCACTATAGGAACTTTCCTGCTGTAGTTCTAGCAGTATAGTAACTTTCCTGCTGTAGTTCTAGCAGTATAGCAACATATTACCTGCTGTAGTTCTAGCAGTATAACAACGTTCCTGCTGTGGTTCTAGCAGTATAGTAACTTCACAGCTGTATTTCTAGCAGTATAGCAACATTCCTGCTGTAGTTCTAGCAGTATAGTAACTTCACAGCTGTAGTTCTAGCAGTATAGCAACATATTACCTGCTGTAGTTCTAGCAGTATAACAACATTCCTGCTGTGGTTCTAGCAGTATAGTAACTTTCCTGCTGTAGTTCTAGCAGTACGGCAACTTTCCTGCTGTAGTTCTAGCAGTATAGTAACTTCACAGCTGTAGTTCTAGCAGTATAGCAACATATTACCTGCTGTAGTTCTAGCAGTATAACAACGTTCCTGCTGTGGTTCTAGCAGTATAGTAACTTCACAGCTGTATTTCTAGCAGTATAGCAACATTCCTGCTGTAGTTCTAGCAGTATAGTAACTTCACAGCTGTAGTTCTAGCAGTATAGCAACATATTACCTGCTGTAGTTCTAGCAGTATAACAACATTCCTGCTGTGGTTCTAGCAGTATAGTAACTTTCCTGCTGTAGTTCTAGCAGTACGGCAACTTTCCTGCTGTAGTTCTAGCAGTACAGCAACTTTCCTGCTGTAGTTCTAGCAGTATAGTAACTTCACAGCTGTATTTCTAGCAGTATAGCAACATATTACCTGCTGTAGTTCTAGCAGTATAACAACATTCCTGCTGTGGTTCTAGCAGTATAGTAACTTTCCTGCTGCTGTTCTAGCAGTACAGCAACTTTCCTGCTGTAGTTCTAGCAGTATAGAAACTTTCCTGCTGTAGTTCTAGCAGTGTAGTAACTTTCCTGGTGTAGTTCTGTCAGTATAGTAACTTTCCTGCTGTAGTTCTAGCAGTATAGTTATAGTAACTTTCCTGGTGTAGTTCTGTCAGTATAGGAACTTTCCTGGTGTAGTTCTAGCAGTATAGTAACTTTCCTGCTGTAGTTCTGTCAGTATAATAACTTTCCTGCTGTAGTTCTAGCAGTATAGTAACTTTCCTGCTGTAGTTCTGTCAGTATAGTAACTTTCCTGCTGTAGTTCTAGCAGTATAACAACATTCCTGCTGTGGTTCTAGCAGTATAGTAACTTTCCTGCTGCTGTTCTAGCAGTACAGCAACTTTCCTGCTGTAGTTCTAGCAGTATAGAAACTTTCCTGCTGTAGTTCTGTCAGTATAGTAACTTTCCTGCTGTAGTTCTAGCAGTATAGTTATAGTAACTTTCCTGGTGTAGTTCTGTCAGTATAGGAACTTTCCTGGTGTAGTTCTAGCAGTATAGTAACTTTCCTGCTGTAGTTCTGTCAGTATAATAACTTTCCTGCTGTAGTTCTAGCAGTATAGTAACTTTCCTGCTGTAGTTCTGTCAGTATAGTAACTTTCCTGGTGTAGTTCTGTCAGTATAGTAACTTTCCTGGTGTAGTTCTGGCAGTATAGTAACTATCCTGCTGTAGTTCTGTCAGTATAGTAACTTTCCTGCTGTAGTTCCGTCAGTACAGCAACTTTCCTGCTGTAGTTCTAGCAGTATAGTAACTTTCCTGGTGTAGTTCTGTCAGTATAGTAACTTTCCTGGTGTAGTTCTGTCAGTATAGTAACTTTCCTGCTGTAGTTCTAGCAGTATAGTAACTTTCCTGCTGTAGTTCTGTCAGTATAATAACTTTCCTGCTGTAGTTCTAGCAGTGTAGTAACTTTCCTGGTGTAGTTCTGTCAGTATAATAACTTTCCTGCTGTAGTTCTAGCAGTGTAGTAACTTTCCTGGTGTAGTTCTGTCAGTATAGTAACTTTCCTGGTGTAGTTCTGTCAGTATAGTAACTTTCCTGCTGTAGTTCTAGCAGTATAGTAACTTTCCTGCTGTAGTTCTGTCAGTATAATAACTTTCCTGCTGTAGTTCTAGCAGTGTAGTAACTTTCCTGCTGTAGTTCTGTCAGTATAATAACTTTCCTGCTGTAGTTCTAGCAGTGTAGTAACTTTCCTGGTGTAGTTCTGTCAGTATAGTAACTTTCCTGGTGTAGTTCTGGCAGTATAGTAACTTTCCTGCTGTAGTTCTGGCAGTATAGTAACTTTCCTGGTGTAGTTCTAGCAGTATAGTAACAGTGAACCATGTATATTTAAACACACACAAAAAATACAAATTAATATTAGAATGGTGCTTCATCATCACATATTTTAATGCTGTCCCAGCATATTAATATTATTATTATAGATTATATATATTATATGTATATTTTCTTATTTTATTTGTTTTTTTAAATATTTTTTCTATAAATATATATATATATATATATTATTTTTTTAATTTTAGTTTTTTCTTATTAAGTAATAAAAGTAATAACAATACAGTGTCGTAAAATTACAGTTTGTATATAGAATATTCAAACTTAAATTTATTTAAACCGTAGAGATCTACAAAAACAGAGAAGGTAAAAGAAGCAGGAATAGTAAGGAACCTTAGCAAAAGAAAAAAGGAGAGCAAACCAGAACAAGAGATCAAATCGGGGGGGGGGGGGGGGGGGGGGGGAGGGAACATTTCTATACTGAAAGGAGACCAGTATTACATGTTCAGGAAGGGGTGTAGGTTTATTATCTAGGGTATTTGGTAAGCCAAGGAAGCCATATCTTTCAAAAGCTATTGTAGGAGTCCCTCAAATGAGCTGTATTAATATAGGAGATTTTGATAGGAGATTTGAACACGCCTGCTTTCAAACACATCTAAGCGCCCTCCTATTTTTGTGCCCTAATTGTAAAAATAAACAAAAATGTATTTATAATAATAATTACGAGCAGCCAATAGGGAAGAGGGAGACAAGTGCATACTGGGAAATATGATAGCGTTAGCGCAAGAGACAGGAGACGTAAGTAAGAATGAAACTAAAGAATTGAAACTATCTTCAAATATGATGAATTGTTTAAACAAAACCGTAATAATGTATAGCCGGGGTTTTAAACGCTAGTGTTTGATGTCATTTTTTTTCAGGTCAACTTTAAAATAAATCAACAGGAGTATGGTCAATAGGGTCTGGGTTTGAAATGGAAATATCTAAAGCCAATAGAAGGAGAAATGAAAAGGGGGGGGGGGGTGAAAAAAAAAAAAAGAGGGGGGAGTGTGAAAATGGGGAGCAGGAAGATTGAGAAGCTGTAACAGTTTTTTTTTTTTTTTTTTTAAAGGATGGAAAAATTGGGAGATATATAAAACTGTGTGCGGGGAAAGTGGGAATGAGATTTTAAAAAATGGCCTAGGGAGAGGTGGGAGAAAGGTAGAGATAGAAAAGCAGGAAGTGAGAGTAAGCTGCAGAACTGCGAGAGAGAGATATGAAAAAAAAAATATATATATATATATATATATATAGAAAAAGAAAGAAAGGAAAAGGGAGAAACGGTGCAATGGTAAAGATAAAGGAGGGTTGCTATGAAGAAAGACAGAAATGAAGGAAAGGAAGCCAGCCAGAGTCTCAGTCAGCCAACTTGGCGTTGTTAAAAAGGACCCCCTCCCCTCTTTTTTTTTTAGCATCCAGCCCCCAAAATAATCCTTGTACCCCTCCTTCACACAGCACTTTCCTACATCCCAGTCTCTCCCACATTTACCATTGTTACCCCCCCAAAGAAAAACATAAACAAATTCTATTTTCTACCAAAAATCTGGAAAAAGAGTCACACCCGCCACACCAGTCCCCCCCCCCCCCCCCCACATCGAGCCACCCCCCCAAATCTGCTACAACCAGGGCCCCCTAAAAAATGTTGGAGTCCAAAACTAAAACCCTGAACGCTGATTGGCTTCGAAAAACCGCAGTGCACTTTTGGCAGTGGGTGAACCGCAGTAGATCTCAGCTGTGTCAGTCCATCCCCCTGCCAATCTAGCTGTGGTCTGGATGGATTTAAAAGGATTTCTATTTCCTTTTTTATTAGCAATGTATCAGGTACCCACACTCTGTACCCCTTCAGCGTTGGCCCCTACAGAACACTACTTCCCTCCGCTCTGGTTTTTATTCTACTTTTTTTTTTTTTTTGTTCTCTTCTGATCTTTGATTAATTATTCAACCAATAGCCCCTAAAATGTGCTGCCAGATTGTGTGTAAGCAAGAACATTACAAAAAAAAAAGGTGGGGGGTTTGTCCCTAACCTCTATAACATGTGGTGGTGGTGGTGGTGGTGATGGTGTTGGGTGGGTGGGGTCGTCTGTCTTTATGCTGATAAATTTAGTTTTTTTTTTATTATTTTTTTTATGAGTTGGCTAAAGAGAATTTCAATAGAAATTAGGGGAATTCAAGACAGAAAGCTCGATCGAACGAGGCCAAGGAGTTGGAGAAGGGAAAATATGGCAAGGTGTTATTGACCAAAAAAAAAAAAAACAAACAAACACGGGAAACAAAATTAAGACAAACATTGTGTGTCCGTCTGGTAACGCAAATTGTTCAGTGTACAGGTAAGACATTAAGAAGTGAAAATTATAAATTGAATCATAAAGTGATATATGGAAAAAAAACAGAGATCTGACGGAAAAAGAGAAAGCTGACGAACTACATAAACGTATATTCGGGTATGTAGCACTTAGTGCAGGGGTAAAGGGTGTTGGAGAGACAGAAACAGACCGATAATACGTAAGGTACAATCTTGGAATGGGGTGAGCCAAAAAACTAACGGACAGATACCATTCTAGCTGAGCAACGTACAAGAATTAAGGACCATCAGACAAAATGAAGAGTTTGGTAAGTGCCATTTAGAGTGCAAATATATTGAGACAACATCACAGAAAGGTAGACAGAATTGAACAGATTTTAGGCATGGTAGATGAAATGGGATAGAAAAAAACGAAAGATTACGAAGGTTGATTCAGGAAAATAAGTGTTAATAACATGAGCTATATAAAGGGGAAAACAAATAAGAAATAGACTGGAGAATTCAACGAGGTCAAGAAAATGGCCAGATTAAAAAAAAAAAGACATTACAAAAGAGAAAGAAAATATGAAATAGAATAAGGTGATTTCTTCAGGTAAAAAAAAAGTATAAAAATATAACAAAATAGGAAAGAACAGATAGCAAAGGAAAGGATAGGAAAAATAAGGATTAATAATTGATGACATGGGATGTAAGAAAAACTATATGTTACGAAGTTGGGGAAAATAAATTATACATGGAGAGAGAAAAGAGGAATGAAAAAAGGCGATCGTCTGGGAATGTAAAGCACAAAAAAAGGGATAAAAAAAAAAAGGAAAACAGTTGTAAACAGGAAAAGGAAGAGATCATGAAAAAATAATCCAGAAAACTAAGAGACTACGAGAGGAAACCGTCTCAGGACACGGAAAGATTGGATAATGCAAAAAGGACAATAAAAAGAATAATATTTAGCGGACTAAAGAATCCGATAATATTATTAAAAGTGAGACGTTTTAAAATAAAAAAAGAATGTGAAAACAAAAATGTTATGGAACAAGATGGAAAAAGGAAAAGATTGGGAAACACATTGACACGAAGGATATCTTTATATTGGATGAAAATGGAAATATGAATCAGAAAAAAAGGCCAAATATCCAGAAATTACGTAAATTTCAAGACATTTCGAAACATAGGAAGAATAGAAAAATTAAATAAAAACAGAAAAGGCAAAAATATGCTAATAATTTTATTTTCAACGATGAACACATTTTTCTTTGTATTTGTTTCCCATTAGCAGTGTTTATTATCCTTTTCCTTTAAACACTACGTATTCTGTAAAACAGTTTTTTGGCATTTACAATATAAATCGCCTCTCCAGAATGATATGGGTTGAAGGATAAAAAATAAAACTTACCAGGAAAGGTTAAAGCATCTTAACATGTATAGCTTGGAGGAAAGACGTAACAGGGGGGATATGATAGAAACATTTAAATACATAAAGGGAATCAACACAGTAAAGGAAGAGAGTATATTTAAAAGAAGAAAAACTACCACAACTAGAGGACATAGTCTTAAATTAGAGGGGCAACGATTTAAAAGTAATATCAGGAAGTATTACTTTACTGAGAGGGTAGTGGATGTATGGAATAGCCTGCCAGCAGAAGTGGTAGAGGTAAACACAGTCAAGGATTTTAAGCATGCGTGGGATAGACACAAGGCTATCCTAGCTATAAGACCGGGAACGGGGGACTAATAAAAGTACTCAAAAAAAAAAAATTGGGCAGACTAGATGGACCGAATGGTTCTTATCTGCCGACACATTCTATGTTTCTATGTTTCTATATATTCAAAGACGGTGTGGTACATCTGTGTGAACTATACTCTCAATCCCACCACAATAAACTGGTGCAAAGGGAAGTGAAAAACATGTCTGAGGAGGGGGAGACAAGAGAGTAAGAGCCTGATATAGACTGATTAGGCGTCACAAAGGTGAGAGAGAAATAAATAAAATGGATAGTAACAAATTTAAAAGAGAACCGAAAGATTAAGTTGTGTGTGCAAGCTGATGCGTAGACGGTATTTTAACTTAGAAGAGAAAAAAAAGTGGAAATAAAGGAGGAAAAAAGAAAGAAGAAGGTAAGGGGAGAAGGAATGAAAAGGCAGGCACAAAAAAAAGCAATAAAAGAGAGAGAAAGAAAATAAAATTACTTTAAAAAAAGATATATATATATTTTTTTTTTTTTTAAAGAATGAAGAGAAAAGGGATTTAGAACAGAAGCGCAAGAGAAAGAAAGAGGAGATGAAAAAAACCAGAGCAAATTAGGGAAGGAGACAGAATGAGCAGAAGAACAATAAAATGAGGAAAGTCAAAAATAAGTCAAAAATACCGAAACGAAAAGAGGAGGAGTCTGAACAAGGAACAAAGAAATGTAAAAGAAAAACAATTGGCCCAAGGAAGCGGTTGAAATATAAACATGAGTGAAAGTAATCACGGCAATTCCTACAATCTAGATGAATTAACCTATTGTGGGTGAATACAGTAACTATAACAAAGAGGATTAATAATGTGTTTTGGTCAGTGTAATAACTTACTTCTAAAAAGATAAAACACCACTGAATGTTGTGAGTAACTAATGGATAGGAATATTTATTTAAACAATAAAAGGAAGGATAATTCAATACATGTTAACTGACTATACAAAGTATTACATTTAGAATAGACATATCTAATATAATACTTATAGGAAGGATAAATCTAAATGCATATATTAATAGGATCTCACCCCAGAGGGGGCTGCACTGTGTATAATGTTATAGAGAGGAGCTGTATAAATACAGATATTACTGGGATCTCACCCCAGAGGGGGCCGCACTGTGTATAATGTAATAGAGAGGAGCTGTATAAATACAGATATTACTGGGATCTCACCCCAGAGGGGGCCGCACTGTGTATAATGTAATAGAGAGGAGCTGTATAAATACAGATATTACTGGGATCTCACCCCAGAGGGGGCTGCACTGTGTATAATGTTATAGAGAGGAGCTGTATAAATACAGATATTACTGGGATCTCACCCCAGAGGGGGCCGCACTGTGTATAATGTAATAGAGAGGAGCAGTATAAATACAGATATTACTGGGATCCCACCCCAGAGGGGGCCGCACTGTGTATAATGTAATAGAGAGGAGCTGTATAAATACAGATATTACTAGGATCCCACCCCAGAGGGGGCCGCACTGTGTATAATGTAATAGATCTCACCCCAGAGGGGGCCGCACTGTGTATAATATAATAGGGAGGATCTGTATAAATACAGATATTACTGGGATCTCACCCCAGAGGGGGCCGCACTGTGTATAATGTAATAGAGAGGAGCTGTATAAATACAGATATTACTGGGATCTCACCCCAGAGGAGGCCGCACTGTGTATAATGTAATAGAGAGGAGCTGTATAAATACAGATATTACTAGGATCCCACCCCAGAGGGGGCCGCACTGTGTATAATGTAATAGATCTCACCCCAGAGGGGGCCGCACTGTGTATAATGTAATAGGGAGGAGCTGTATAAATACAGATATTACTGGGATCTCACCCCAGAGGGGGCCGCACTGTGTATAATGTAATAGAGAGGAGCTGTATAAATACAGATATTACTGGGATCTCACCCCAGAGGGGGCCGCACTGTGTATAATGTAATAGAGAGGAGCTGTATAAATACAGATATTACTGGGATCTCACCCCAGAGGGGGCCGCACTGTGTATAATGTAATAGAGAGGAGCTGTATAAATACAGATATTACTGGGATCTCACCCCAGAGGGGGCCGCACTGTGTATAATGTAATAGATCTCACCCCAGAGGGGGCCGCACTGTGTATAATGTAATAGGGAGGAGCTGTATAAATACAGATATTACTGGGATCTCACCCCAGAGGGGGCCGCACTGTGTATAATGTAATAGAGAGGAGCTGTATAAATACAGATATTACTGGGATCTCACCCCAGAGGGGGCCGCACTGTGTATAATGTAATAGAGAGGAGCTGTATAAATACAGATATTACTGGGATCTCACCCCAGAGGGGGCCGCACTGTGTATAATGTAATAGAGAGGAGCTGTATAAATACAGATATTACTGGGATCTCACCCCAGAGGGGGCCGCACTGTGTATAATGTAATAGAGAGGAGCTGTATAAATACAGATATTACTGGGATCTCACCCCAGAGGGGGCCGCACTGTGTATAATGTAATAGAGAGGAGCTGTATAAATACAGATATTACTGGGATCTCACCCCAGAGGGGGCCGCACTGTGTATAATGTAATAGAGAGGAGCTGTATAAATACAGATATTACTGGGATCTCACCCCAGAGGGGGCCGCACTGTGTATAATGTAATAGAGAGGAGCTGTATAAATACAGATATTACTGGGATCTCACCCCAGAGGAGGCCGCACTGTGTATAATGTAATAGGGAGGAGCTGTATAAATACAGATATTACTAGGATCTCACCCCAGAGGGGGCCGCACTGTGTATAATGTAATAGAGAGGAGCTGTATAAATACAGATATTACTGGGATCTCACCCCAGAGGGGGCCGCACTGTGTATAATGTAATAGAGAGGAGCAGTATAAATACAGATATTACTGGGATCCCACCCCAGAGGGGGCCGCACTGTGTATAATGTAATAGAGAGGAGCTGTATAAATACAGATATTACTAGGATCCCACCCCAGAGGGGGCCGCACTGTGTATAATGTAATAGATCTCACCCCAGAGGGGGCCGCACTGTGTATAATATAATAGGGAGGAGCTGTATAAATACAGATATTACTGGGATCTCACCCCAGAGGGGGCCGCACTGTGTATAATGTAATAGAGAGGAGCTGTATAAATACAGATATTACTGGGATCTCACCCCAGAGGAGGCCGCACTGTGTATAATGTAATAGAGAGGAGCTGTATAAATACAGATATTACTAGGATCCCACCCCAGAGGGGGCCGCACTGTGTATAATGTAATAGATCTCACCCCAGAGGGGGCCGCACTGTGTATAATGTAATAGGGAGGAGCTGTATAAATACAGATATTACTGGGATCTCACCCCAGAGGGGGCCGCACTGTGTATAATGTAATAGAGAGGAGCTGTATAAATACAGATATTACTGGGATCTCACCCCAGAGGGGGCCGCACTGTGTATAATGTAATAGAGAGGAGCTGTATAAATACAGATATTACTGGGATCTCACCCCAGAGGGGGCCGCACTGTGTATAATGTAATAGATCTCACCCCAGAGGGGGCCGCACTGTGTATAATGTAATAGGGAGGAGCTGTATAAATACAGATATTACTGGGCTCTCACCCCAGAGGGGGCCGCACTGTGTATAATGTAATAGAGAGGAGCTGTATAAATACAGATATTACTGGGATCTCACCCCAGAGGGGGCCGCACTGTGTATAATGTAATAGAGAGGAGCTGTATAAATACAGATATTACTGGGATCTCACCCCAGAGGGGGCCGCACTGTGTATAATGTAATAGAGAGGAGCTGTATAAATACAGATATTACTGGGATCTCACCCCAGAGGGGGCCGCACTGTGTATAATGTAATAGAGAGGAGCTGTATAAATACAGATATTACTGGGATCTCACCCCAGAGGGGGCCGCACTGTGTATAATGTAATAGAGAGGAGCTGTATAAATACAGATATTACTGGGATCTCACCCCAGAGGGGGCCGCACTGTGTATAATGTAATAGAGAGGAGCTGTATAAATACAGATATTACTGGGATCTCACCCCAGAGGGGGCCGCACTGTGTATAATGTAATAGGGAGGAGCTGTATAAATACAGATATTACTAGGATCTCACCCCAGAGGGGGCCGCACTGTGTATAATGTAATAGAGAGGAGCTGTATAAATACAGATATTACTGGGATCTCACCCCAGAGGGGGCCGCACTGTGTATAATGTAATAGAGCGGAGCTGTATAAATACAGATATTACTGGGATCTCACCCCAGAGGGGGCGGCACTGTGTATAATGTAATAGAGAGGAGCTGTATAAATACAGATATTACTGGGATCTCACCCCAGAGGGGGCCGCACTGTGTATAATGTAATAGAGAGGAGCTGTATAAAAACAGATATTACTGGGATCTCACCCCAGAGGGGGCCGTACTGTGTATAATGTAATAGAGATGAGCCTTATGAATAGAATACTTGGTCATTGACATTCCATATTATAAGTTTTAGTGATGATGAGGTCTATTCACTGACAGAGAACTGCACAGATCAGGCCTGCACTGCAGATTCTACAGCCTCCCTGTCTCTCCAAGTCGACTATTAATGTCTGATGTGTACGGTTCATTTGTAATGAACAGCTCCCTATGTGTTGTGGTTGTCACAAGTACTATCGCTCACTGCATGCAATCATCAGCTCATTGATCTCAAGCAGGCGTCAAGGGGAATTCCTTAGAGCGATTTAGTCCATTTAATATTTATTGTTCAAAGGCAATTTCTGAGTCATTCGTTACCATTGCCACATCTTCCTGAAATAACTCTAGAGTGTCATTTAACATCCCGTTACAGTAACCCCGCTCCTCAGTGCCTTATTACCCCTCTAATGTATATTATTACAGTAACCCCGCCCCTCAGTGCCTTATTACCCCTCTAATGTATATTATTACAGTAACCCCGCTCCTCAGGGCCTTATTACCCCTCTAATGTATATTATTACAGTAACCCCGCTCCTTAGTGCCTTATTACCCCTCTAATGTATATTATTACAGTAACCCCGCTCCTCAGGGCCTTATTACCCCTCTAATGTATATTATGAGAGTAACCCCGCTCCTCAGTGCCTTATTACCCATCTAATATATATTATTACAGTAACCCCGCTCCTCAGTGCCTTATTACCCCTCTAATGTATATTATTACAGTAACCCCGCTCCTCAGTGCCTTATTACCCATCTAATGTATATTATTACAGTAACCCCGCTCCTCAGGGCCTTATTACCCCTCTAATATATATTATTACAGTAACCCCGCTCCTCAGGGCCTTATTACCCCTCTAATGTATATTATGACAGTAACCCCGCTCCTCAGGGCCTTATTACCCCTCTAATGTATATTATGACAGTAACCCCGCTCCTCAGGGCCTTATTACCCCTCTAATGTATATTATAACAGTAACTCCGCTCCTCAGGGCCTTATTACCCCTCTAATGTATATTATTACAGTAACTCCGCTCCTCAGGGCCTTATTACCCCTCTAATGTATATTATTACAGCAACCCCACTCCTCAGGGCCTTATTACCCCTCTAATGTATATTATTACAGTAACCCCGCTCCTCCGGGCCTTATTACCCCTCTAATATATGTTATTACAGTAACCCCGCTCCTCAGTACCTTATTACCCCTCTAATATATGTTATTACAGTAACCCCGCTCCTCAGTGCCTTATTACCCCTCTAATGTATATTATTACAGTAACCCGGCTCCTGAGCGCCTTATCACCCCTGTAACGTCTTATTACAGTAACCCGGCTCCCGAGCGCCTTATCACCCCTGTAACGTCTTATTACAGTAACCCGGCTCCTGAGTGCCTTATCACCCCTGTAACGTCTTATTACAGTAACCCGGCTCCTGAGCGCCTTATCACCCATGTAACGTCTTATTACAGTAACCCGGCTCCTGAGCGCCTTATCACCCCTGTAACATCTTATTACAGTGACCCGGCTCCTGAGGGCCTTATCACCCCTGTAACGTCTTATTACAGTAACCCGGCTCCTGAGCGCCTTATCACCCCTGTAACATCTTATTACAGTAACCCGGCTCCTGAGCGCCTTATCACCCCTGTAACGCCGTATTACAGTAACCCGGCTTCTGAGCGCCTTACCACCCCTGTAGCGTCTTATTACATTAACCCGGCTCCCGAGCGCCTTATCACCCCTGTAACGTCTTATTACAGTAACCCGGCTCCTGAGCGCCTTATCACCCTGTAACGTCTTATTACAGTGACCCGGCTCCTGAGCGCCTTATCACCTCTGTAACGTCTTATTACAGTAACCCGGCTCCTGAGCGCCTTATCACCCCTGTAACGTCTTATTACAGTAACCCGGCTCCTGAGCGCCTTATCACCCCTGTAACATCTTATTACAGTAACCCGGCTCCTGAGCGCCTTATCACCCCCGTAACGTCTTATTACAGTGACCCGGCTCCCGAGCGCCTTATCACCCCAGTAACGTCTTATTACAGTAACCGGGCTCCCGAGCGCCTTATCACCCCTGTAACGTCTTATTACAGTAACCGTGCTCCCGAGCACCTTATCACCCCTGTAACGTCTTATTACAGTAACCCGGCTCCTGAGCGCCTTATCACCCCTGTAACGTCTTATTACAGTAACCCGGCTCCTGAGCGCCTTATCACCCCTGTAAAATCTTATTACAGTAACCCGGCTCCTGAGCGCCTTATCACCCCTGTAACGTCTTATTACAGTAACCCGGCTCCCGAGAGCCTTATCACCCCTGTAACGTCTTATTACAGTGACCCGGCTCCTGAGCGCCTTATCACCCCGGTAACGTCTTATTACAGTAACCCGGCTCCTGAGTGCCTTATCACACCTGTAACGTCTTATTACAGTAACCTTGCTCCAGAGCGCCTTATCACCCCCGTAACGTCTTATTACAGTGACCAGGCTCCTGAGCGCCTTATCACCCCTGTAACGTCTTATTACAGTAACCCGGCTTCTGAGCGCCTTATCACCTCTGTAACGTCTTATTACAGTAACCCAGCCCCTGAGCGCCTTATCACCCCTGTAACGTGTTATTACAGTGACTACGTTTCTGAGCGCCTTATCACCCCCGTAACGTCTTATTACAGTAACCTGGCTCCTGAGCGCCTTATCACCCCTGTAACATCTTATTACAGTGACCCGGCTCCTGAGCGCCTTATCACCCCTGTAACATCTTATTACAGTAACCCGGCTCCTGAGCACCTTATCACCCCTGTAACGTCTTATTACAGTAACCCGGCTCCTGAGCGCCTTATCACCCCTGTAACGTCTTATTACAGTGACCCGGCTCCTGAGGTTCTTTTTTACCCCATGTAACATATGATTACAGTAACCCGGCTCCTGAGCGCCTTATCACCCCTGTAACGTCTTATTACAGTAACCTGGCTCCTGAGGGCCTTATCAACCCTGTAACGTCTTATTACAGTAACCCGGCTCCTGAGCGCCTTATTACCCCTGCAATATGCTTTCACAGTCAGTGCAACACTGTCTTCTACCCCCACAGAAGCTTATTGCAATCTTGCATGCCTTATTCTCCTGTACTAGCCTCCTTGCCAATACCAGTTAAGTGGCTGGACTTTTCAGGTGGCTGAGATCCAGCTGGGCAGCAGAGAGAGACAGCCACATCATTCAAATGGTAATGACCAGTATAGCATTCATTCCCCATCCCTTCATGCAAGCACACACACACATTGGCACTGCCAACTGTGTCTTGGAAACTGAAGCCATAGCTCCAGCCTGGGCATCGTCACTGTCTGCCTTCTAGTTGTTCTTTGTATATGTTTTGCAGTGAATACAGTAATATCATTACTATATTAGATGGGGCGCCTGTCTGAACTGCACCTATGGAGGGCATATAAGAATTGTAGCTGTGTGTGTGATACAGAGACTGCCACTGCCACTGTGTCCATGATGTCAGCTCTGTGTATACATACAGTGGGGGTACCAGTGAGTAGGGTGGGAGTATGGCTCTCCTGCTGCCCAAGAATCCTCTCTACTCACCATTAATTATTCAGATTCTATTGCTTCCAATTCTTATCTGGTCCTTGTGTTCCCCCCCTTTCCCTTATCAATAATGAATGGGCTTTTAATCAGTTCAAAACGAGCCCCCCACCTCTCAGGGGACACACCCATTCATCCCCAACACCTCAAACCCGCTCCTTATTTCATGCAATAGAAACAGAAAGAAATTAGTAGGTCCAAGCCGAGGGCTGACCTATAAATATATATATATATATATATATATATATATATATATATATATATATATATATATATATATATATATATATATATATATATATATTATTTCGCTAGCTGTGCGTTAATCAAAAAAGAACTGGGAAAAAAATGCTTAATTGACGTGCCTTTGCAAAATGTATCTGCCGATATTAAGACACGCCTACTACGCTCCAAGATTTTTCCTGTAGCATTCTCTTAGTGCTAAAAATAAAAAAAAATAAAAAAAAATTATGAAATCCGACCCTTCTGTTTGGTAAATACAGGATGTGAGGTTGTTTCAGACATGCCATGTAAGGGCCAAGGCTTATCTTCTGGTAGCTTTTCATTCATTCGCTCCCCAACAAACGTGACACGGTGTTGCTTCGAACAGGTGCGTGTTGCCATGGCAACGCCCACCTGCCGGAAGTAGTATTGTATTATCCTCAGCTTCCTCGGTGCTGCGTTGCCATAGAAACATGCAACAGCGTGAAGCAACATTGTATCACCTTCAGCTGCCTGGTTATTGGATAGGATTGTATCAGCAGTGATCTCTTGGCACTCTATGGACGATTAGGAAACATTAAACGTTAAATAAGTTGGCACATAAGAGCCTGTTGTGTCTTTACTTATTTTGCCATTGTCTTTTGTTCAGGATAGGCTTGTGTACATACCTCCCAAGTATTTAGGAGGGACGGCCCCTATTTTGCACCCAAATACCTCTTTCCTCCTCTATTGTCCCTCTTTCCTGGGAGCTCAGATATTTTGTCTTGTATCCGTGATTCACAGTAAAAAAAAAAAAAATCGACATTTTGTGCAAATTAAATCCTGTTCTAAATAACTTATCAAGTGACATAAACAGTTACCAATTGGTCAGAGAGTTACCGTAAAGCCCCGCCTATAGCCACACCTTCAGCCACTCCCACAAATAGAAAAATTTGGAAGTGGATTGACAGGCTTAGTCAGTGTCCCAGCAGGAGTAGCTATTAGGTCAATAGAACAGGTCAGAGGTCAGAGATTACGAGAGCACCAAAGAGCTGATTACAAAATCATTCTGGAGTTTTGGGTTGTTTTTCTCTGTAAAAAAAAAAATAAAAAAAATAAACGGGGGGCGGGGCTTGTTGGGGGTGGGTCAGGTGAAGAACCAAAAGAATTTAAAGACTTAAGCATGACTTTAACAATGAATTAAATAGAGAGAGCATACAAAGAACAAGAAAAAATTATGACCTATTATAATGACAAAAAAAAAAAAAAATTAAATCAGCATGCTTATACATATATAAAGATATCAATAAAATATACACCTAACTCCTTTACGGGCCCTATTTTACAGTGCAAATGTGCTGATGCAAGATGAATTTTGGTGTATTAATGTGGATAGTAAGGGAGATTCTGCAGAGATGTTTTCAAGCTTTACACGGGAAGTAGATGTATGTGTCATCCAGGATCCCTTTCTTCATACGTGTATCATGCAGGAAATGTATGCCTTACCTAGTATTTAAAGGCATCAGAGTGCCACTAACTACTTTAAAGAAAAAAAACGTCATACCATTTATTTTTAGATGTAGTGAGCTTTTTATGGCATTATTGATTTTATACTGTTTTTTTTTCCTTGGGCACAGTGGGCACACTTCACCATGAAATCTTTGGTGTTAGCTGGTTTACCTTTACCTCCTTTTCACCGCCACCTTTTAGTCCCATGTCCACAAACCTAATATGGCATTTTGGTAAATCGAAGCCTTGTGAAAGTGAAACCTATAGCCTACAAGCTGGTGTGGATATCATCCAGATAATATGGAGATATTTTATTCGTGAAGTAATAGCTTCACATAATTGAACATAGTATTTGCATTGGTATATGTGACATCCATTCCAATTACTGCCTGGAAAGATCTCCGGAATGCAGATTATTTTTGGGATCAGGGGAAACTGATAAGTATAAGGGTCGAACGCAATCTTACACTGATTGGTCCCGAAGTGGATTCAGGTTGGGCAATCACTCAATATCCCTGAATCGGCAATTCGGGCGATTTGGAAGCCGAACCATTGGGACAATTTCGCTATTTTTTTTTTTATTTTATTTTTTTTTTAAAGTATACCATTTCTGCTACCCAATCTTCCCTGATCACCCCGAACCTGCTCTGAAATATACGCAAAATTCACCCATTTCAGTTCTCCAGATGTTAGTTGGTGAATTGAATTGAATAGAAAAGTGTAGAAGAATTGAAGTAAACAGATCTTAAACACAACATTATGTATATACAATTATAATGTCATATACTATAATACAAAATTTACAATCATATGAGCATATTTAAAAAATTTTTATATTTTTGTTTATTTTATGTTCATTTACTTTATTTTTATGTACGAAATTGATGTATCGTGGTAATTTTTTTTATTTGTTATGTTACTTTAGGCCATTTCAGGATGAACTTCAGTTATTTGGGCTATAGCCAAAGTCCCCCCCCCATTGACTTCTACTGGCTATATACATCACAGCCGAGGTCCTCCCCGAAATGTCTAGGAAATGAGCTGAAGACCCCCGAATAGTGGTCTATGGGGAGGACCGAGGCTACCACATAATTTATGTGCATTTTCACTCGTTTCTGTATCGGTAAGTATTCTAGTGGAATCAGGTATGGTGTCCAAATTGCGGACATATTCCGTGGCACATTGGGGTAGTCGGCAATTCGGACGCACCACTTCAGTTACCAGTTACTGGCACATATAGAAGGGTATGTAAGTAGGAATTTAAAACTAAAATATTTTTTTTAAATAGGGCTGCACTGTTTAAAGAGCCACTAAAGTCTAGCTTCTGATATAGAAAAGAAGCAACATATTAATAAAATCTTTAATGCCACGTCAAAGGGCCCATAGCTTAATCTCTGTATATTGTATATATATGCTTTATATTTGTAAAATTCACTTTGCACTTAGCTTATATTCTGTTTGCTGTATGTTGTGTTTAATATATGTGACATGCATTTATTTTAATTTTAAAACAATTCCTTCAAATTCTCTCTTTGTTGGTGTATTTTGCAGGGGGGGGGGGGGGGACTGAGCTATTTCTTTGGTTTACATGGTACAAGGCCTATTTTTTTTTTTCCGACACTGCAGTTGGACTGCCTCTTTAAAAAAAGAAAATGTAATGCAAGCTATAAACTGTTTTTAAACTGTTGATTAATGTAAAGTTGTGTGAGAGCAGCAGGTCTACTTTATCATATCACTCAATGGCATGGATTCTCGAAGGATAGAAAAAAGAGTTTGGTAATTTGATGCAGGATCGTAAGTTTAAAAAAAAAATTAAAAATAAAAAAAGAGTCTGAAATCGAATTTTAACTCGCGGTTGCCCAGTCGCAATGCTGTTCTGTTTACACCGCCTCTTGTAAAGTTCCGTCAGGGAGAGGGTTAAAAGTAGTGTTTAAATTCTGCTCGCCCCTGTCTGCTCATTATTGTCATCCAAACCGAGCCCAGCTCAGCATCACATGATAAGGTAATGCAAGGTCAAGACTGGAGAACAGGACCCCATCCAAACATACGCAGACTGAGAGAGGGGGAGAGAAAAGGGGGGGGGGGGGAGAGAGCGTGAAGGGGAACAGAACGAACGAGGGGAAACGTTATGGAGGGGGGTGGAGGAAAAAAAGGGAGGAAGAAAAAAGGGGTAAGGTCGGAGAAAAAGGGGGGGGGGAGGGAAGTATCTAAGAGGAAAAAGGGGGGTGGAGGGGCATGGAGTAGAGCTGGAGGAGAGAAGTACAGAGATTACGTCTTAGTACTTTTTCCATATGGCCAGTTTTTAGGGGGGAAAGCACACCATGCGCAGCGTATACGAAGACCAAACTGAAATCCTTGGCCGTCTTGTTAGTAATGCTCATTTTAGAAAGGCAGCAAGTATATACAAATATATAAGGCCAACTGCTGCGTGACAGGGCTCAATAATCCCAGCCGTAAAGTGTACAGAACATTAAAACATAAACTTTCACAGTTAAGATAATTATACGAGTGATGAAAACAAGAGGTTATATAGAGGAGTTATATGGAGTAAAATAAGATGTATATGGAGTAATATAAGGTGTATATGGAGTAATAGGTGGATTTATATAGCGTAAAAGGAGGGGTTATATGGAGTAATAGGAGGAGTTAAAGGGAGAGGTTATATGGAGTAATAGGAGGAGTTAAGGGGTGGTTATATGGAGTAATAGGAGGTGTTAAAGGGAAGGGATATATGGAATAGTAGGAGTTATTTGGAGTAATAGGAGGAGTTATACAGAGAGGTTATATGGAGTAATAGCAAGTGTTATATGGAGATGTTATATGGAGTAATAGCAAGTGTTATATGGAGAGGTTATATGGAGTAATAGCAAGAGTTATTTGGAGAGGTTATATGGAGTAATAGGAGGAGTTATAGGGAGGGGTTATATGAAGTAATAGGATGAGTTATAGGGAGGGGTTATATGAAGTAATAGGATGAGTTATAGGGAGGGGTTATATGGAGTAATAGGAGGAGTTATAGGGAGGGGTTATATGGACTAATAGGAGGAGTTATAGGGAGGGGTTATATGGAGTAATAGGAGGAGTTATATGGAGAGGTTATATGGAGTAATAGGAGGAGTTATACAGAGAGGTTATATGGAGTAATAGCAAGTGTTATATGGAGATGTTATATGGAGTAATAGGAGGAGTTATACAGAGAGGTTATATGGAGTAATAGCAAGTGTTATATGGAGATGTTATATGGAGTAATAGCAAGTGTTATATGGAGATGTTATATGGAGTAATAGCAAGTGTTATATGGAGAGGTTATATGGAGTAATAGCAAGAGTTATTTGGAGAGGTTATATGGAGTAATAGGAGGAGTTATAGGGAGAGGTTATATGGAGTAATAGGAGGAGTTATAGGGAGAGGTTATATGGAGTAATAGGAGGAGTTATATGGAGAGGTTATATGGAGTAATAGGAGGAGTTATAGGGAGGGGTTATATGGAGTAATAGGAGGAGTTATAGGGAGAGGTTATATGGAGTAATAGCAAGTGTTATATGGAGATGTTATATGGAGTAATAGCAAGTGTTATAGGGAGAGGTTATATGGAGTAATAGGAGGAGTTATAGGGAGGGGTTATATGGAGTAATAGGAGGAGTTATAGGGAGGGGTTATATGGAGTAATAGGAGGAGTTATATGGAGAGGTTATATGGAGTAATAGGAGGAGTTATAGGGAGAGGTTATAAGGAGTAATAGGAGGAGTTATAGGGAGAGGTTATATGGAGTAATAGGAGGGGTTATAGAGAGAGGGTATATGGAGTAATAGGAGGAGTTATAGGGAGAGGTTATATGGAGTAATAGGAGGAGTTATAGAGAGAGGTTATATGGAGTAATAGGAGGAGTTATAGGGAGAGGTTATATGGAGTAATAGGAGGAGTTATATTGAGAGGTTATATGGAGTAATAGGATGAGTTATAGGGAGGGGTTATATGGAGTAATAGGAGGAGTTATAGGGAGGGGTTATATGGGGTAATAGGAGGAGTTATAGGGAGGGGTTATATGGAGTAATAGGAGGAGTTATAGGGAGAGGTTATATGGAGTAATGGGAGGAGTTATAGGGAGGGGTTATATGGAGTAATAGGAGGGGTTATAGGGAGAGGTTATATGGAGTAATAGGAGGAGTTATAGGGAGTAATAGGAGGAGTTATAGGGAGGGGTTATATGGAGTAATAGGAGGAGTTATAGGGAGAGGTTATATGGAGTAATAGGAGGAGTTATAGAGAGAGGGTATATGGAGTAATAGGAGGAGTTATAGGGAGAGGTTATATGGAGTAATGGGAGGAGTTATAGGGAGGGGTTATATGGAGTAATAGGAGGGGTTATAGGGAGGGGTTATATGGAGTAATAGGAGGAGTTATAGAGAGGGGTTATATAGAGTAATAGGAGGAGTTATAGGGAGAGGTTATATGGAGTAATAGGAGGAGGTATAGGGAGAGGTTATATGGAGTAATAGGAGGAGTTATAGGGAGAGGTTATATGCAGTAATAGGTGGAGTTATAGGGAGAGGTTATATGGAGTAATAGGAGGAGGTATAGGGAGAGGTTATATGGAGTAATAGGAGGAGCTATTTGGAGAGGTTATTTGAGTAATATGAAGCTTTGATGCCCTTGTATCAGAATGCTAGTTGCATTTCTGAAGACCATACGTTCTCACCTAGCAGATGTTTTAAACTCATCTGGGAGAAAGAGCAAGATAACTGGGATATACCATGGAATGGTCTGTGTAACTACGCAGAGCTACAGCAATAGATATACTAACCGCACGAGTAGATCCAAGATATCCACTTACCCATCTGCACGCACATAGCACCACAGTGTGACTCTATAATAATGCACAGTCAGACTGCATAACACATGCTATATTGTGTGTATTAGATATAGCTATAAACCAGAGCTGGCAAAACTATGGCATGGGTACCACGGAGCACCTGAGTCCATTGGCACCATCAGCATACGTGGAGTTAAGTGGAGCACACGGGGGACACTGAGATGGGGGGGCAACAAAAGGAAAAGGGAACAATAACTGGGAGAAGGGTGAACCATCACTGCTTCAGACCCTACCAGAAAGGCATGGTGAAGACAGTGAAAATACTGTATGATCTGTGGATCTCTCAGGAGGCAGCCAGAGAGCTTGGAGCAGGGGAAACAGCTGCCCAAATAAAAAAAAAGACTTCCATATGGATCCTATTAGTGGCTGCATACTAAATTTTGATTAATAAGATACAGACCTGTAGGGTCTATAAGCTGGCTATATTATAACCAGTGGCAATGTGTTTGTTAGCATTAACCAAAGGTAGAGCATCTCTCCTCCTTCTCTCTTGTGATCGGGGGAGCTTTTAGTAAATTAGGTGAAGGTGGTCTGTCTGTGATTTGTGAATGTGTTATTATTCGATCCTACTATGAAAAGACATTTTTTTTTTTTTTTTAAAAGCAGTGATAATGATATTCAAGATGAGTGAAATGCACAATCCTATTCTGAGCTCTTCTGAACCCAAGATGGCATTATATATGGTAAATGGGAGGTTATTAATAACATTCAGGTTGGAAGCAGAATAGACAACAGCAGGAATATTCCACTGGTTACCATGGTGACTCTTCCAATTTTAGAACTTGGTCCCCGGTTGTATGACTAGCCCCCTATGTATTTATATAGGGGGAAAAAAGACTAGTCACTGTGAGATCTAGTATGCTTCCCCTGGGTCAGGTCAAACCTATACTGACACATACAGAGAGGGACTGTATATATGGTATGTGTCAATGATGCTTTTTAATAAAATAAAATAAATTCAATTTATTTCTTGCTCGACAGTTGCCCGTTGAACAGTTTTTGGAACAAGACACAGTCCAGAATGTTTTCCGGTGATGTTGAACTGTACTTGTCTGTCCATATTTCTATAACTCACTCAACCTACAGCTCGGCAGAATATGCTGATGCTTTGTAAAAAATGTTTTTAAAACAACAGTTATATATATATCCAGATTAAAATAGGAGCACTTGTAGATCTGTATCTATATTCAAATTATTGTTGGTCACATCCACGGTTGGGTCTCCTGCATGGATCCTTATTCAGGACATACCATACCATTCTCGTACGCTATGTCCTGATGAAGGCTCGGTGTACGAGACTGAAACGCTGATGTAATCAACATTTCTAAATAAATATTAATGTATTTTTTATAATAAGACCTACGAGTGTTCCTATCTGAATGTGGATGTCTAACTTTGGTCAGGGCAAGTAATGATTATGGATTGACAGGTGGCAAGCCGGCGGAGGCAGTGTGATGCTTTGGACTGACAAGTGGCAAGCTGACGGAGGCAGTGTGATGCTTTGGACTGACAGGTGGCAAGCCGGCGGAGGCAGTGTGATGCTTTGGACTGACAAGTGGCAAGCTGACGGAGGCAGTGTGATGCTTTGGACTGACAGGTGGCAAGCCGGCGGAGGCAGTGTGATGCTTTGGACTGACGGGTGGCAAGCTGATGGAGGCAGTGTGATGCTTTGGACTGACAGGTGGCAAGCCGGTGGAGGCAGTGTGATGCGTTGGGAAATGTTCTTCTGTGAAACCTTGGCTCTTGCCATTCATGTGGATGTAACTTTGACACATACCACCTACCTAAGCATTGTTACAGACCATGTACACCCTTTTATTGAAACGGTATTCCCTGATGGCATTGGCCTCTTTCAGCAGGATAATGTGCCCTGCCACAAAGCAAAAATGGTTCAGGAATGGTTTGAGGAACACAACAACGAGTTCAAGGTGTTGACTTGGCTTCCTAATTCCCCAGATCTCAATCCAATCGAGCATCCGTGGTACGTGCTGGACAAAGGATCCACGAAGGCCCCACCTCGCAACTTACAGGACTTAAAGGATCTGCCAGCACACCTTCAGAGGTCTAGTGCGGGCTATTTTGGCGGCAAAAGAGGACCTACACAATATTAGGCAGGTGGTCTTAATGTTATGGCTGATCAGTATATATATATGAGCCAAGTCTACTACAGTGGCTTTGAGGTAAAAGACAAACCTTTCTTTACTGATAATACCATACTAATAATATTAATTATCTCAATCAGAATTTTAAGGAACATTAGCAGCGGATTAAAAACACTCAGGACAAGTGTCACACAGGTGTGAATAAAGTATGCGGAGAGAGACAAAGAATGAATTTGGGGCGGAGGAGGTGAAATTGAGTAAATGGTAGAGAAATTGAAAACAGCCATCGCTGGAAGGAAAGAGACTTGTGGATTAGAACATGTGGCAAGAAGACGGAGGGAGGGACTCAAATACGGAACATTTTAGGGAGACAAACTGTAAGCCCTGTGTGAGGATCCCCCTTTCCCAGTGATACATTGTAGTTTTCCCCAGTACCTGGGTCAAGCAGTAAGGAGAGTACATGTCTCTGGATGCCTGAATGGCCCTGGATGTGTCTTCGTCTCTCAGTCTGGCTGCAGTTTAGGGTTGTCTCATTGTGTGCGGATATCTCTGCAGTTCTGGAATTCTCTTGTTTTGGGGCGAGGGTTATCTGTCCCTCTCTTCTTGCAGGCTGTCTCTCTCTCTCTCTCTCTATCTGGTTTTTGGATGTCTTATTCAGTGTGTGTTTTTTTTCACTCCGTAACTCTTTTCTCCAGGATTGCCTGCTGTACGCTTCTATTTAGTATATATTCTTCTTTGTTTCTGTCTGTCCGCCGCTGGTTTTATTTCTCTGGTTATCTCTGAAAGAGGGGAGGGGGGGGGGAAAGTTGTTAAAAATGTGAGCTTAATAACAGGACAGTCGCGGTGTTCGGAGAGGGAGCGATGGGAATAATACACAGTCACAAGGCGGGTCATGAAAAGGAGACTCTGTACAACACAAAATGGAGCCAGAGAGATAAGCAACATTATAAATCACACAAGCAGGCCAGAAAGAGACCACTGGAAGAGATATTCCACCAAGGACAGCCACACACAGGTGTGTGAAGGAGAGACAGACAGAGCCATAGATTCAGCTCAGCAGGATGACTCCAGATCTTACATGATCTCTTTTCTCCATGTCTTCCTATCACTGTCTAAACTGCCTGGGACATAACTATCCTCATACGCTTTATGTGTGTTAGCTACTACTTGTCACTAATGCTGACTTTCAATATTTTCCGACACTCACTTTATTCCCCTAGCATTTTATATGCAAATAATGTATAGTTTTTAAATTCTATCACTCCCCCTATTACTCCATATAACCCTCCCTATAACTCCCCCTATTACTCCATATAACCTCTCCCTATAACACCTCCTATTACTCCATATAACCCCTCCCTATAACTCCCCCTATTACTCCATATAACCCCTCCCTATAACTCCTCCTATTACTCCATATAACCCCTCCCTATAACTCCTCCTATTACTCCATATAACCTCTCCCTATAACTCCTCCTATTACTCCATATAACCCCCTCCCTATAACTCCTCCTATTACTCCATATAACCCCTCCCTATAACTCCTCCTATTACTCCATATAACCCCCTCCCTATAACTCCTCCTATTACATCATATAACCTCTCCCTATAACTCCTCCTATTACTCCATATAACCCCTCCATATAACTCCTCCTATTACTCCATATAACCCCTCCATATAACTCCTCCTATTACTCCATATAACCCCCTCCCTATAACTCCTCCTATTACTCCATATAACCCCTCCCTATAACTCCTCCTATTACTCCATA
The DNA here is from genome assembly GCA_036172795.1 of Pelodytes ibericus. NCBI lineage: Eukaryota > Metazoa > Chordata > Amphibia > Anura > Pelodytidae > Pelodytes > Pelodytes ibericus. Next base: position 212,407,354 of record CM069858.1, on the reverse strand, counting down.
TAACCCCCTCCCTATAACTCCTCCTATTACATCATATAACCTCTCCCTATAACTCCTCCTATTACTCCATATAACCCCTCCTTATAACTCCTCCTATTACTCCATATAACCTCTCCCTATAACTCATCCTATTACTCCATATAACCCTCCCTATACCTCATCCTATTACTCCATATAACCCCTCCCTATAACTCCTCCTATTACTCTATATAACCCCTCCCTATAACTCCTCCTATTACTCCATATAACCCCCTCCCTATAACTCCCCCTATTACTCCATATAACCCTTCCCTATACCTCATCCTATTACTCCATATAACCCTCCCTATAACTCCCCCTATTACTCCATATAACATCTCCTTATAACTCCTCCTATTACTCCATATAACCTCTCCCTATAACTCCTCCTATTACTCCATATAACGCCTCCTATTACTCCATATAACGCCTCCTATTACTCCATATAACCCTCCCTATACCTCATCCTATTACTCCATATAACCCTCCCTATAACTCCCCCTATTACTCCATATAACATCTCCTTATAACTCCTCCTATTACTCCATATAACCTCTCCCTATAACTCCTCCTATTACTCCATATAACCTCTCCCTATAACTCCTCCTATTACTCCATATAACCCCTCCCTATAACTCCTCCTATTACTTCATATAACCTCTCCCTATAACTCCTCCTATTACTCCATATAACCCCTCCCTATAACTCCTCCTATTACTCCATATAACCCCTCCATATAACTCCTCCTATTACTCCATATAACCTCTCCCTATAACTCCTCCTATTACTCCATATAACCTCTCCCTATAACTCCTCCTATTACTCCATATAACCCCTCCCTATAACTCCTCCTATTACTCCATATAACCTCTCAATATAACTCCTCCTATTGCTCCATATAACCTCTCCCTATAACTCCTCCTGTTGCTCCATATAACCTCTCCCTGTAACTCCTCCTATTACTCCATATAACCTCTCCCTATAACTCCTCCTATTACTCCATATAACCCCTCCCTATAACTCCTCCTATTACTCCATATAACCCCCTCCCTATAACTCCTCCTATTATTCCATATAACCCCTCCCAACAACTCCTCCTATTACTCCATATAACCTCTCCCTATAACTCCTCCTCTTACTCCATATAACCCTCCCTATAACTCCTCCTATTACTCTATATAACCTCTCTATAACTCCTCCTATAACTCCATATAACCCTCCCTATAACTCCTCCTCTTACTCCATATAACCCTCCCTATAACTCCTCCTATTACTCTATATAACCTCTCTATAACTCCTCCTATAACTCCATATAACCCTCCCTATAACTCCTCCTATTACTCCATATAACCCCTCCCTATAACTCCTCCTATTACTCCATATAACTCCTCCTTTTACTCTATATAACCCTCCCTATAACTCCTCCTATTACTCCATATAACCCCTCCCTATAACTCCTCCTATTACTCCATATAACTCCTCCTATTACTCCATATAACTCCTCCTATTACTCTATATAACCCTCCCTATAACTCCTCCTATTACGGTATATAGCCCAGAGTATTTCTGTATGACTGTGTTTTTGTAACATAGTAGAATAAAAGCACAATATAGCAAAAAATAATGAGCAATTAGTCTTTCATAGGAGAATTTGTTTGTTAAATGAAGTGGTTTCCTGCACCTGTCTTTTGCTCTGAATATTGACCCAGGCATGAAGTGACCATTAACCCAGACACCCAGTGATCCTGCCCCAGACACTCGGTGATCCCTGCTCCAGACACTCGGTGATCCTTGCCCCAGACATGTGATGATCCCTGCCCCAGACACCCGGTGATCCCTGCTCCAGACACCCGGTGATCCCTGCTCCAGACACCCGGTGATCCCTGCTCCAGACACCCGGTGATCGCTGCTCCAGACACTCGGTGATCCCTGCCCCAGACACGTGGCGATCCCTGCCCCAGACACACGGTGATCCCTGCCCCAGGAATGTGGTGATCTCTGCCCCAGACACGCGGTGATCCCTGCCCCAGACATGTGGTGATCCCTGCCCCAGACATGTGGCGATCCCTGCCCCAGTCACGCGGTGATCCCTGCCCCAGACATGTGGCGATCCCTGCCCCAGTCACGCGGTGATCCCTGCCCCAGACATATGGTGATACCTACCCCAGACATGCCGTGATCCCTGCCCCAGACACGTGGTGATCTCTGCCCCAGACATGCCGTGATCCCTGCCCCAGACACGTGGTGATCTCTGCCCCAGACATGCCATGATCCCTGCCCCAAACACATGGCGATCCCTGCCCCAGACAGGTGGTGAGCCCTGCCCCAATAAATGTGGTGATCCCTGCCCCAGACATGCCATGAGCCTTGCCCCAGACACACGGCTATCCCTGCCCCAGACATGTGGTGATACCTGCCCCAGACACGTGGTGATCCCTGACCCAGACACGTGGTGATCCCTGCCCCAGACATGGGGTGATCCCTGCCCCAGACATGCCGTGATCCCTGCCCCAGACACACGGCTATCCCTGCTCCCTGCCCCAGACATGTGGTGATCCCTGCCCCAGACACATGGTGATCCCTGCCCCAGACACATGGTGATCCCTGCCCCAGACACATGGTGATCCCTGCCCCAGACATGCCGTGATCCCTGCCCCAGACACGTGGCGTTCGCTGCCCCACATATGTGGTGATCCCTGCCCCAGACATGCCGTGATCCCTGCCCTAGACACTAGGTGATCCCTGCCCCAGATACACGGTGATCCCTGCCCCAGACACGTGGCGATCCCTGACCCCAGACACGTGGCGATCCCTGCCCCAGACACGTGGCGATCCCTGCCCCAGACACGTGGCGATCCATGCACCAGAAACACGGCAATCCCTGCACCAGACACGTGGCGATCCCTGCCCCAGACACGTGGCGATCCCTGCCCCAGACACGTGGCGATCCCTGCCCCAGACATGAGGTGATCCCCGCCCCAGACATGCAGTGATCCCTGCCCCAGAGACGTGGTGATCCCTGCCCCAGAGACGTGGTGATCCCTGCCCCAGAGACGTGGTGATCCCTGCCCCAGAGACGTGGTGATCCCTGCCCCAGAGACGTGGTGATCCCTGCCCCAGGCACGTGGTGATCCCTGCCCCAGACATGTGGTGATCCCTGCCCCAGACACGGATCCCTGCCCCAGACATTGGCAGTAATACCCGTGAAATGTGTTACAGACCTTGGTAAAAACACATCTTGATCAATCCCCAGTTAAGCACATTTTTTTCTTTCCTCTTTGAATTTCTAGCTCTCTCTCTATTGATTTCCCTTTCCATCTCTGGTTCCCTCTCTCCATCTCCCGCCCTCTCTATCTCTTCATATGTCTCTCCAATTCTTTCTTTCTGTCATTTCTTCCATCTCTGAGCTCTAGTCTGTCTCTCCTTCATTCTTCAGTATTTTGTCCTAGTCACTGTCCGTATTTCTGTCTCTTGCTTCACTTCTCCTTTCTTACTCTCTCTCTCACTAGTTTTTCTCTTTTTAATATTTCTCACTTTTGCTCATTCACTCATTTCATCTCTCTCCTTTTCCTCTCTTTGTGTCCTTCCCGCTACCTTCTCTTCACTCGTCCTCTCTGTCCTTATAAGACTATTAACTATTCAGTATTAGACTATTATCCCAGTATCATTATACAGCGCGGCGTGCTCATTATCAGCGTATAGATACTCGGTATCATTATACAGTGCAGCGTGTTCATTATCAGTGTATAGATACTCAGTATCATTATACAGCATGGCGTGTTCATTATCAGTGTATAGATACTCGGTATCATTATACAGCACGGCGTGTTCATTATCAGCGTATAGATACTCAGTATCATTATACAGCGCAGCGTGTTCATTATCAGTGTATAGATACTCTGTATCATTATACAGTGCGGCGTGTTCATTATCAGCGTATAGATACTCAGTATCATTATACAGCACGGCGTGTTCATTATCAGCGTATAGATACTCAGTATCATTATACAGTGCAGCGTGTTCATTATCAGTGTATAGATACTCAGTATCATTATACAGCACGGTGTGTTCATTATCAGTGTATAGATACTCGGTATCATTATACAGTGCGGCATGTTCATTATCAGTGTATAGATACTCAGTATCATTATACAGCGCGGCATGTTCATTATCAGTGTATAGATACTCAGTATCATTATACAGCGCGGCATGTTCATTATCAGCGTATAGATACTCAGTATCATTATACAGCGCAGCGTGTTCATTATCAGTGTATAGATACTCGGTATCATTATACAGCGCAGCGTGTTCATTATCAGTGTATAGATACTTGGTATCATTATAGAGCGCGGCGTGTTCATTATCAGTGTATAGATACTCGGTATCATTATACAGCGCGGCATTTTCATTATCAGTGTATAGATACTCGGTATCATTATACAGCGCGGCGTGTTCATTATCAGTGTATAGATACTCAGTATCATTATACAGAGCAGCGTGTTCATTATCAGCGTATAGATACTCAGTATCATTATACAGCGCGGCGTGTTCATTATCAGTGTATAGATACTCAGTATCATTATACAGCACGGCGTGTTCATTATCAGTGTATAGATACTCGGTATCATTATACACGCGTCGTGTTCATTATCAGTGTATAGATACTCAGTATCATTATACAGTGCAGCGTGTTCATTATCAGTGTATAGATACTTGGTATCATTATACAGCGCGGCATTTTCATTATCAGTGTATAGATACTCAGTATTATTATACAGTGCAGCGTGTTCATTATCAGTGTATAGATACTCAGTATCATTATACAGTGCAGCGTGTTCATTATCAGTGTATAGATACTCAGTATCATTATACAGCACGGCGTGTTCATTATCAGTGTATAGATACTCAGTATTATTATACAGTGCAGTGTGTTCATTATCAGTGTATAGATACTCAGTATCATTATACAGTGCGGCGTGTTCATTATCAGCGTATAGATACTCGGTATCATTATACAGCGCGGAGTGTTCATTATCAGTGTATAGATACTCAGTATCATTATACAGTGCTGCATGTTCATTATCAGCGTATAGATACTCAGTATCATTATACAGTGCGGTGTGTTCATTATCAGCGTATAGATACTCAGTATCATTATACAGTGCGGCGTGTTCATTATCAGTGTATAGATACTCGGTATCATTATACAGCGCAATGTGTTCATTATCAGCGTATAGATACTCGGTATCATTATACAGCGCGGCATGTTCATTATCAGCGTATAGATACTCGGTATCATTATACAGCACAGCGTGTTCACTATCTGCATATAGATACTCGGTATCATTATACAGTGCGGCGTGTTCATTATCAGTGTATAGATACTCAGTATCATTATACAGCGCAGCGTGTTCATTATCAGTATAGATACTCAATATCATTATACAGCGCGGCGTGTTCATTATAAGTGTATAAATACTCACTATCATTATACAGCGCGGCGTGTTCATTATCAGTGTATAGATACTCAGTATCATTATACAGCGCGGCGTGTTCATTATCAGCGTATAGATACTCGGTATCATTATACAGCGCGGCGTGTTCATTATCAGTGTATAGATACTCAGTATCATTATACAGCGTGGCGTGATCATTATCAGTGTATAGATACTCGGTATCATTATACAACGTGGCGTGTTCATTATCAGTATTGATACTCAATATCATTATACAGCGCGGCGTGTTCATTATAAGTGTATAAATACTCACTATCATTATACAGCGCGGCGTGTTCATTATCAGTGTATAGATACTCAGTATCATTATACAGCGCGGCGTGTTCATTATCAGCGTATAGATACTCGGTATCATTATACAGCGCGGCGTGTTCATTATCAGTGTATAGATACTCAGTATCATTATACAGCGCGGCGTGTTCATTATCAGCGTATAGATACTCGGTATCATTATACAGCGCGGCGTGTTCATTATCAGTGTATAGATACTCAGTATCATTATACAGCGTGGCGTGATCATTATCAGTGTATAGATACTCGGTATCATTATACAGCGCGGCGTGTTCATTATCAGTGTATAGATACTCAGTATCATTATACAGCACGGCGTGTTCATTATCAGCGTATAGATACTCGGTATCATTATACAGCGCGGTGTGTTCATTATCAGTGTATAGATACTCAGTATCATTATACAGTGCTGCGTGTTCATTATCAGCGTATAGATACTCAGTATCATTATACAGTGCGGTGTGTTCATTATCAGCGTATAGATACTCGGTATCATTATACAGTGCGGCGTGTTCATTATCAGTGTATAGATACTCAGTATCATTATCCAGCGCAATGTGTTCATTATCAGCGTATAGATACTCAGTATCATTATACAGCGCAGTGTATCAGTGTATAGATACTCGGTATCATTATACAGCGCAGTGTATCAGTGTATAGATACTCGGTATCATTATACAGCGCAGTGTATCAGCGTATAGATACTCGGTATCATTATACAGCGCAGTGTATCAGCGTATAGATACTCGTTATCATTATACAGCGCAGTGTATCAGCGTATAGATACTCGGTATCATTATACAGCGAAGTGTATCAGTGTATAGATACTCAGTATCATTATACAGCGCAGTGTATCAGCGTATAGATACTCGGTATCATTATACAGCGCAGTGTATCAGCGTATAGATACTCGGTATCATTATACAGCGCTGTGTATCAGCGTATAGATACTCTGTATCATTATACAGCGCAGTGTATCAGCGTATAGATACTCGGTATCATTATACAGCGCAGTGTATCAGCGTATAGATACTCGGTATCATTATACAGCGCAGTGTATCAGCGTATAGATACTCGGTATCATTATACAGCGCAGTGTATCAGCGTATAGATACTCGGTATCATTATACAGCGCAGTGTATCAGCGTATAGATACTCGGTATCATTATACAGCGCAGTGTATCAGCGTATAGATACTCGGTATCCTTATACAGTGCAGTGTATCAGTGTATAGATACTCGGTATTAATGTAGTACTCAGCAGTCGTATCACCAGTTAATATTGATCCCTCAGTATACAATATAGAGATACTCAATACCACTATGCACTGCAGCCTGCTTTAGCTCTCCCAGTAATTAATTAAGAGTCCTGATCAGATCTTGGCTGGAATTTATCTATTCTGTCACACATGGTGATCAGTGGGAGGGGGCGTAGCACAGGGAGGGGGGGGTCTTGTCAAAATAAACACAAATACAGACGGTACGAGGAGAGTGAGTAGCGGGGCTGCGGCACACAAACATGACTACAATCCTAGCTATACACAACACCACACTACAGCACACTCTGTGCCTGGATACGTAGGGGGCTATTCACTAAAACAGTGAGGGCTCCCCCCATTAAGCCAACTCACATGGTTTATCCCTGCTCAATGTATAGCTTCACTGGTGAGATCAATTCACCAGCAGCTCACCTTTTAGTGAATAGCCCCCTTAGTACTGATTATTATTATTAATACTATTATTATTAGCTGGGCTAGAAAGACAGAGAAGTTGGAATGATATACTGGCTAGCAGGGCCTGCGGTGTTACGCTCCATATGAGGAAGCAAAACGCGTTGGGTTTTAGGTGCAACATTCCATTCAATGATGCAGTTGCTGAGTATATATATATATATATATATATATATGTTTGATGCCCCTCTGTGGATTTTATTCAAGAAACCAAAAAGAGTTTTTATTTTTTTCCACCATTTTTTTTAACAATTCCTCTAATAAATGGCATATTTTGGGTTTTTTTTTGTTTTCCTTTATTTTGATTTATTTATTTAATTTTTAAGCACTTCTAGAATTCCCTGGTGGTTTGAAACATATGTATGGGAGCTGCTTTGGTTAGGGAAAGAGGTGCAGGTTGGGGGGGGGGCTGGGGTGATGTAACTAGATAAGTAATGAGAGGGGTTTCATAGATAGGGGTGTGGCCAGGTGATCGTTTGGGGGAGTGGCTATTGGATGAGGTTTGGCTTGGGTACCATAGGACATGTTCATTTAGTTAAGAGAGGCTGAATTATATCAGTCCAACAAGGTCTGCTTAGGAGAGGAATAACTGAATTTGTCATAATAAGACTCTTTATGGCCATTTTATAGCTAATGATGTAATTTGGAGACATTTAGAAAAGGTGTTTTATTTACAGAAATAAGTAACATAGTAATTTAGGTTGAAAAAAGACACAAGTCCATCAAGTTCAACCCTTCTACCTATCATTACAGCGTTTGATCCAAAAGAAGCCAAAAACCCCCAAGGAAGATATTTCGAATTTTGACCCCTAGGGGGAAAAAATCCGTCTTGACTCCAAAGGGCAAAATCAGGCCTGTACCATTGGAATCCGGGCCAGTTGGAGGCATGACACAGGGATAAAGGGGTTTGGGGCTGTCTCCACTACATGGGGACCCTTAGGTGGCATGTATGTGACAATTTAATTGTAGCAAATTGACAACTGACTTTTTTAAGCCATCTGTGCAAATTTGGCTTCTAGTTTGTCAGTTATCTGCCACTTACCAATACACCTTAAAGGACCACCTGCTGGCAAAAAAAAAAAATGAAGTTCTGTTTAATCGAAAGATTGCACCAAGTGTAGGCATTTCAAATAGAAATGTTTTAATGGAAGAATATACAGAAAGTACCTTATTCAGCTCTACCTGGAGGCAGACATGTTGTTTAGAATCTTGGAAGATCTGACCCAAGATGTCTGCCCCCTGATGGATTTATACAGAGCAAAAGTGATTTTCTTTATTTGTACTCTTCCTTTAAAGCATTTCTATTTAAAAATGACTACGCTTAAATGTATTTAATTAATTTGATGCTAAAAGTTGTGGATTAAAGGACGGCCTCCCCCTACAAGTCTACATCTGTGTGAACCTCTAGTTCTAACAAGTTTTTTTTTTATTAAACATATTCTAATAATGATTATTGATTAAATATTTTATAGTGCAGGATACTTTTAGTTTTAACTTGGATCCAGAGACATTTAAAATGCTTGGATGCCTACATGTCTATTGAGATATATTGATGTGAAGGATTAAAGAGTTACTGAACCCTACAAATATTTATTTTTAATGATTCAGGAGACCAATATACACATAAGGAGAGGGGGGGGGGGGTTTACATTAGCCTGTGGGGTCTCCTGTCTATGATGTCACCTGTGGCTTGATATGCAAATTATAAATTTCCCTTGAAAACTGTTTCTTTAACAAAACCACAAGGTGATTCATAAACAAAAGACAGCAAAGACCCATTATCATCCAATTTCCCTTTTTATTTTAATTCTGCCAACACAATGAGGTCTATTCATTAAGCAGTGAACTAAGCGGTGAGCTGACAAAAGCAACTGCAAACATTTCACCCAACTTGCTAAAATGACTGCTCTGTAGTTGATCTTTATTTTGCCCCTCCCCCAAAGACTTTTACCTTGATTTAAATTAAATATTAATAAATTATTATTATTATTATTATTATTATTATTGAAAAAATTGCTTTAAAAAAAAAATAACCTTTGGGGGAATATTTTTTATGTTTTTATACTGCACGTATAAACTATTCACAGACATTCACTGCTGTTCTCAGACTTTGCAAAAATAATTTTCCAGAAAAAAAAAAACATTTATGTTCTTTAAAACAAATCTTAGACGTACAAAGTAGAATAACTTATCAATGACTTCCTATGGATAAAAATGTAATTAATTTCACGAGTTAGGGATTTTTTTGAAAAAGACTGAGCAGTTAAATAAACAGGTACAGAGATATAATGGGCAAGTAAAAGAATAGAAGAGGACAACATTAACAGGAACAGCTAGAAGAAGAATTTCTAGGGTCTACTCAATAAAGAGAGCATTGCAGGGAAATGAGAAGGGAATTTCCAACTAAAGCCCAAAGTAGCTGATTTGGAAAAATCCTCCCATCCAGCTGCACTGAAGGATTTTTCCATCTCGGCTACATTGGCCTAAAGCTTTAAATTCTCGTCTCAGTTCACGGCAATTCTCTCTTTAACGAGTAGACCCTACGGCAAAAAGCTAGAGGCGACGTAGCTAACATTTAAATGTGTTAGAGGAGATACTGAGATGGAACGAAAAGGAACAGAAGTTTAAAAAAAAAAACTGGATTCAGGAGAAATAGTTATTATTTGAAGAGACCCAAAGTCGTTCATTGCAAACAGCGGTGTCAGAGGTGCCAGTGATATAATCTTTATTATAACGCAGGGCTGATGTCATGGATAAAGATAATGACAGAACCGCTGATCCTATCTTGAGGGTTTGCACATGCATTTGGAAGCGGACAAATATCTCCGGTTATTTTTGCAAATTCTATGCTTCGGTCCGGTCAGTAATTTAGGACCACGCCGAGGTCTATTCACTTAAAAAAAAAAAAAAGTGGTGAACTGCAAAAATCAGGGATTAATAGAGAGGTCGTCACATTCTTCAACCTGCCTAGAAATCCAGTTTCATTATTAATCACTTGCCAGCTCACCACTTTGTTTTTTGGGTGAACAGTCCCCCAATGTCCAGGAATTGCACCTTTTCCCAAGATCAACATCTTGATCCTCAGAAATCTAAAAAAAATTAAAAAATTGTGTTTTTCAGAGAATTTTTTCCAACTCTGCTACTTTGGACTGACGTTTTGCAATTTCCTCCTCCGTTCCCTGCAGTTCTTTCTTTCACGACTGAATCCCCCTAGTTTTTAATTGACCAACGTCCCCATGGAGAAACTATGGGGGAGGCATGTATACGTACTGGCGCAATGGGCGTGTGCGCCAAGGTATAAAGCAGACTCCTGACAATCTTCCCTTCAGAGGGAATGAGTATGGCTTGTAGTGTGAATGTAGAAAAAAAAAGAATAAAAAATGATAAAAAAAAAAAAGTCTCTACATTGTGTTAATAGAATTCAAACCAAATGCATTTATCAGAATAAAAATGGGCATTTCACTGTGTCTGTTTGGTCCCTTGTTTATGACATCACCCGTGGCTTGATATGCAAATGACACGCATTCTACTGCAAAGTAGTTTGTTTTCAGTTTGGGGGATACTTTAGAGAAAGGGCTGAGGGGTGTAGGAGGCTAACTATACAGCTTGCATTACACAAACTAAGTTAGTTCCACAATTCTCAAGGTCGTGTCAGAAGCTTGCGAGTGGTAACTTGGTGGGATTTTTGTTGTGCGTTTTGTCGGAGGTTAAGCAGGCTGTTGGTTAGCTATAACACAGCCCATATGGAGTAATGGAGAACGCTGCACCGAGTAACTCCCACCGCAGAGAAATCTCTTATCCCTCATTAATGCATCATATAACGTCTACCAGCACAAGTCCAGGTGAAATGTACGGATATAACCAGCATAAGAGCCATCTTCACGTAGGTTCCTTTTATCATCCCATAAAATCATTCACTAAAATACCTGCTATTATTTCATACAACCCCTCCCCATAACCTTACCAATCTGATAATATAACCTCTCCCTATATATCTACCAACACCAACTACCTATACCATACACCTTCTATACACAGCTCCTCCTATTACTCCATATAACCCCTCCCGATAGCTCCTCCTATTACTCCATATAACCCCTCCCTATAACTCCCCCCTATTACTCCATATAACCCCTCCCTATAACTCCTCCTATTACTCCATATAACCCCTCCATATAACTCCTCCTATTACTCCATATAACCCCTCCCTATAACTCCCCCCTATTACTCCATATAACCCCTCCCTATAACTCCTCCTATTACTCCATATAACCTCTCCATATAACTCCTCCTATTACTCCATATAACCTCTCCCTATAACTCCTCCTATTACTTCATATAACCCCTCCCTATAACTCCTCCTATTACTCCATATAACCCCTCCCTCTAACTCCTCCTATTACTCCATATAACCTCTCCCTATAACTCCTCCTATTACTTCATATAACCCCTCCCTATAACTCCTCCTATTACTTCATATAACCCCTCCCTATAACTCCTCCTATTACTCCATATAACCCATCCCTATAACTCCTCCTATTACTCCATATAACCCCCTCCCTCTAACTCCTCCTATTACTCCATATAACCCCTCCCTCTAACTCCTCCTATTACCCCATATAACCCTCCCTATAACTCCTCCTATTACCCCATATAACCCTCCCTGTAACTCCTCCAATTACTCCATATAACCCCTTTCTATAACTCCTCCTATTACTCCATATAACTCCTCCCTATAACTCCTCCTATTACTCCATATAACCCCTCCCTATAACTTTTCCTATTACGCCATATAATCTCTCCTATGACCCCTCCCTATAACTCCTCCTATTACTCCATATACCCCTCCATATAACCTCTCCTATAACCTCTCCTATTACTCCATATAACTCCTCCTATTACTCTATATAACCTCTTTTATAACTCCTCCTATTACGCTGGATAACCCCTCCCTATAACCTCTCCTATTACTCCATATAACTCCTCCTATTACTCCATATAACCTCTTCTATAACTCCTCCTATTACTCCATATAACCCCTCCCTATAACTCCTCCTATTACTCCATATAACCCCTCCCTATAACCCCTCCTATTACTCCATATAACCCCTCCCTATAACTTCTCCTATTACTCCATATAACCCCTCCCTATAATCCCTCCTATTACTCCCTATAACCTCTCCCTATAATTCCTCCTATTACTCCATATAACCCCTCCCTATAACTCCTCCTATTACTCCATATAACTCCTCCTATTACTCCATATAACCCCTCCCTATAACTCCTCCTATTACTCCATATAACTCCTCCTATTACTCCATATAACCCCTCCCTATAACTCCTCCTATTACTCCATATAACTCCTCCTATTACTCCATATAACCCCTCCCTATAACTCCTCCTATTACTCCATATAACCCCTCCCTATAACTCCTCCGATTACTCCATATAATTCCTCCCTATAACTCCTCCTATTACTCCATATAAACCCCTCCCTATAACTCCTCCTATTACTCCATTTAACCCCTCCCTATAACTCTTCCTATTACTCCATATAACCCCTCACTATAACTCCTCCTATTACTCCATATAACCTCTCCCTATAACTCTTCCTATTACTCCATATAACCCCTCCCTATAACTCCTCCTATTACTCCATATAACCCCTCCCTATAACTCCTCCTATTACTCCATATAACCTCTCCCTATAACTCCTCCTATTACTCCATATAACCCCTCCCTATAACTCCTCCTATTACTCCATATAACCTCTCCCTATAACTCCTCCTATTACTCCATATAACCCCTCCCTATAACTCCTCCTATTACTCCATATAACCTCTCCCTATAACTCTTCCTATTACTCCATATAAACTCTCCCTATAACTCCTCCTATTACTCCATATAACCTCTCCCTATAACTCCTCCTATTACTCCATATAACCCCTCCCTATAACTCCTCCTATTACTCCATATAACCTCTCCCTATAACTCTTCCTATTACTCCATATAAACTCTCCCTATAACTCCTCCTATTACTCCATATAAACTCTCTCTATAACTCCTCCTATTACTCCATATAAACTCTCTCTATAACCCCTCCTATTACTCCCTATAACCTCTCCCTGTCGGCTCTTTTATTGCTCTAAACACTCTATTATTATCTTGTATAAGAGATTTTGCTCCTTACAGTCTGGTTCAATAAGGTTTATTTCAGCCGCTCCTTTTTTTTTTTTCTCTTCCCACAGCTCAACCTTCACATTGTTTTCTTTCTCTTCTAGTAACAATGCATTAATTGAATTATTTTTCAGAATGAAAAGATCTCACTTTCATTACATTTTTTTTTTTTTTTTTTTTTTCGATCGAATGCGGAACAAGCAATTCAAACGATCTTGACTACACAAACACAATGAAGTTAGATGTTAATAGGAGTGAGTGGGCTTCAGGTTTTCCTGCGTATGTATCGGCATGTAGTTTGCCAACAAACCAAAAAAAAAAATATCTCGGTGTACGAAACTACAGGAGAATGACTTTTCCCCCCACAACGGGGTAAAACCTTAAAAAAAAAATCTCGATTTTCCTTCCAAATATTTTACATTAAATACCGCCAGGCCATGAGATATATAAAATAGCTTGTGATAAAAGTACAGATTTTTTTTTTTTTTAATCAAAATGATCCCGTCCTGCTTTCATTTTTAAGTTCCCACAATCGTTCCTCTTACTCCGTAACTATTTCCCTCACCTATGAGTTACTCGTGGTAAACTTCATTTAAAAAAAAAAAAAAGTTCGGGAAACTTTTGTTTACATCAGACACAAACTACACTTACATTTTTTTTTTAAAAATTGTGAAAAAGAACCGATAGCCTCGTCCCCTGGTAATTTATCAAATATCTTATAATACATCCACAGTTATACATCCACGTTTGCATGTGTGCATATGTTTATACCAACATAAATACACAAGCCTACAACCGACCCCAACAAAATAATAAAAGAGATATTTTTTTATATCGCCGTATACATATCCAAAATGCATTAAAAAAAAAAACTCAAGTTCTGACTTTTAAAAAATAACACTTATAACGCAATATAATATAGGTATTACACATACGAATAAGTATTTCCAATAAATATTGGTATAATATGTGTTTGACACAGCTGGGAAAATGGGATTTACATAATCATATATGTAAATGTATGTGTGCGTGCACATATGTATATATTTAGAGAAAGCTATTTGTTATAAATATTATATAATGAACGTGTCTACTAATGGTTAAATAAAACTCTTAGTAATATATATGTGTATATATATATTTTTATTTATATATATATTTATATATATAAAAGCTTTAAGTTTTTTTTTCTTGCCTACTCATAGATTATAGACTTTTACTAAAGAGGAAATATGTGGCTTTTCTTTCTTATTATATATATATATATATATTTACACATGCCTATGTACAGCCGGTTATAGAGAACTGCAGAATATGTTAGTGCGTTAAATATATATATAAAAAAAAATCCCAAATCCTATTTATTATAAAGAAATATTAATTCATATGCATACGTTCATGCATGTATATGTGTCGTTTATTTGTAACAGCTGTCTTGTTTGATTTACTTTTTTAAAATATATATGTAGACATTTATTAAAATTTTGGGGGTTGTTTGGAGATATATACGGGGTTGGTGGGTATTTAAAATACCCATAAACAGTAAATAAACAGTAATATATATATACGTATAATACACACACACATACATATATATATATAATTATAGGCAAATGTATACTCTTTCAAATTAATAGAAATATCCAATCGGCTATATCACCCTTAAATCTGTAGAAATTATTATTACAAATGTAGTTTGTAATAATATTTTAATTTTTTTTTAATTTATTTTTTTATGAATCTATGCACGTTACTTCTATGTACTAATATGCTAATTTTCCTAAAAATATAACGCTGTTATGCGTGGAAAGAGAACTGAACGGGTTTATTCATTGCCACATGCTTGCAAAACTTTTTCTTCACAAAGTGGCCAGCTCTATTCCCCGACTGGAAGTTGTTCATTTAAGTTGCAAAATATGACTGGCTCAAATACAGCTGAAGAAGAGAGATTTTAGACCATATGTTCCTTGCAAACAGCTACCATTTCACCTCACTTGACTCCTTAACTTAAATAAATAAGAATTCCCGCTCAAATGGGTTTCACGTAACAATCTGCCCCTCTGATGTGAGTGGGGTTAAAACGATACCACTCCTGTGGCCTCCGGAGAGACCTGTACCGCTAATGTGATCAATAATGGCGTGGACCTCAAATGTGTCCCTCACAGAGGCATGTGGTTCTGCCACAGACCTACACCTCAGACGTGGCTCACCCACAGACTTGTGCCAGTTATGCCAGGACGGTGCTTTAGACGTGGCCGACAGAAGCGTGTTCCCCTGACATTGCTCACACAGGCCAGCAAAAAGTCGCATCCAAACACGCGTGTGAAAACGGGTCACACAAAGAGACCTGAGACTCAGAGTCAGGTACACTGGGACCGCCACATACAGGTGGCGGTCACCCCACGCAGGACACTCTATCACGTAGGAACATTTACCCATAAAGTGGACCAAAGGGCAGAGGTTCAAGAGCCTTATGCCCACATATTGCCTTGCACCCCCGGCACAGGTGTGTTTAATTTCACAAACTTGTGTACACACACACACACACACACACAAACACCTGCAAAACACCCAGTAGCCTACAAAAGAGAAAAAACCGGCACACTTGGGGCTGGCACCACCAAGTACCCCTACAACTCTGGCAGGCACATAATCACATCAACCAAAATGCTGGCTCAAGTAATGCGTTGGGTTTATTGTACACATTGTCGGCCCAGGATACCAGGGGTGGCACAGTCTGAGGCCTGCATTCCACTGGTGGCACCAGCACCCACCTCTGTTTCGGAAAGCCTGGCACGTGTCATAAATATACTCTAAACCCAAAGTTTTATGCATAGCAACATAAAAAAGGTTACTTTTAAAAAAAATGTAATATATATATATATATATATATATATAAAATAGAAATATGTACATGTATACAAACAGAAATATACCTACACATGCAAATATATATATATATATATACACCTGAATATATTGGTATCTCTTGTGTGAGATATATATATTTAAAAATATGCATAGATGTATTGATGGACATATATATATATATATATATATATATATGCAAGTACCGCTATACTTGTGTACATATATTTTGCAAAAGTATGTCAAGATAAGTAGTATTCACCTACAGGTACGGATAAGTGAATGTCCCTTTTATACATCAAATTCTACACTTTTATGCAACAAATATTTTCACTATTATTTCATTTTTCATAATTCATAAATTAACTCCTAGACAGAGCTCATCCAGAAATATATATATATATATATATATATATATATATATATATATATATATATATAGGTATACATACACATATATCTTAATAAGTGGCAGTTATAAAACAAGACTAGATTTGTTCCCATTAAGTTCCATGGACAGTGCTAAGGGGTCTCTCCTACCTTGTGCCTGGGTTATGCCAGGTAAGGGTGGTCCATAGAGCCAATACAAGGGGAATTATGAGGACAATTTTGCTAATCCACCATCACAAAAGGTAAAAAAAAATCCCCCCCCCCTCCCAAAAAAAATCAACGTTTATATATATATATAAATTAATAATAGCCCCTAATTAGAAATGTAATAATAATAATAATAATAATAATAAAATAAAAAAAAAATACAAATGCACATACCAGACAGGAGGAGATATATCTGCTAAACAGCCTGAGCTCAACACACACAAAAACACCTTTAAGTTTCCAAAGAAGAGACAGAAATAAAGTTTGAAGAGTTTTAGAAATTCTTGTACAGGAAGCCGAATAGAATGATAATAATCAGAGGGGCACAGATCAAAGAAAGAAAGAAAACAAAGATATAAGAAAGAATGATGGGGAGACAGAAAGGAATAGATAAGGCTACACAGCAGTAGATTTTGAAGAGGGAGAAATAATTATTCAGGTTAAAAATAGGGGGTTGGAAAATGGTGGGAAAAAAAGAAAAAAAAAAAAAAAGGCGCCTGGTAAAAACCTTACATCCTGATCCTTTCTCCTCTGCTTCAATTGCTTTTACTCTAACACCCAGTCCAAAATGTAGGGAAGTCAGTGCAGAATTCTGGAGCCATGCCATCCTCTTCTCGAGCCAGCCTGTAGGATTTCTCAGCAGCAGTCGAGCTGCAATCCTCTGTTTAAAGGGAGGGGGGAGAGAGAGAGACTGAGAGAGAGAGAGAGAGAATAGACAGACACTGAGAGTGAGAGACAGCCCCTCTGTCTCTTTTTAGATCCCCCCCCCCCCCCCCTTGAGTGCTTTAAGTTTATTATTATTCTTTTTCTCTCACTTTTACTTTAGTATATAGTTTGCCCCTGTTACATATGCAGTGGGTGTTCTGTGCCCCATTATTTGCTGGGGGGGGGGGGGGGGGGGGGGTGTTTCATATACTCTCCTGCCATGTTAGTGCCAGCTCTGATGTTGGCATGAAATGGACTTTTTCTTTCTTGGCTGGGTTTTCTCTTTCTCTCCCCCACCCCTCTCTCTTTTCACCATCCCCCTCACCCCATATTACTCTGCAGCCCCCCCTCTTCTTACCTCTCTCTCTCTCTCTGAATGGCTTACCCTTTCCTAGTTACCCCCATACACCTTATATGCACCTCTGTGTGTGTCTCTCTATCTCAATGCACCCTTTTTGTATCTTACTTGCTCCCTGACACTTTTACCCCCTCTCTCAGCACTTTCTCTGCCCCCCCCCCCCCCCCCCCCCTCTCTTTATTTCTGATGGATAAAGTGGCAGGCAATAACTGAAGTCGTGATTGAATTATTAATAAGAAGAGACTTACAGTAGTGTTAACACTGTGTAATGTGTGTGAGTGTCATGGGTACAACAGACTGGGTACAGGGCATGGGGATGGAGGAGGAGGGGTGGTGTTTGGTGCCAGCCAGACACACACACACTCACAGACAGAGAGAGAGAGAGAGAAAAGTGAAAAAGTTAGAAAGGAGGTCGAACCATACGAGAGGCAGAGAGAAGTCAGGAGAGGAGAACGGGTATGAACTGAAGGACAGAGACAGGCAAGTAATACAGGAGAAATGGAAGGGGCAGATGGGGGTAACATCAGCTGGAAAGGTATTGCTGTTTGCCTGGAGGTGTGTGCTATATTTGGGGTGCTGGAGGGGGTGTAAACAGGGAATGGGGGTGGAGTTGATTTTTTTGGGGACAAAGTTGAATGTATTTTGTATGTAACCTTAAATTCCCCCTGTGGAATAATCTGAAAGAATGGGATCATATAACATTTGATAGGGCAGATTAGAGGGACAAAGGTCCGGTGGGTTATTTCACGAGCTCCCTATCAAGGTTACTTGGGGTGGAGAGAGGGGGGGGTGGGGGGTGCGGAGAGGAGGGAGGGTGGATACCTCCTAAACTGCACCTGGGGAATGGACTGGGGGAGGGGGAGGGGACACAATGGGGGTAAGGAAGGGTGCAGAGAAGAGATCGAACTGCAAGAGAAGTAGATGGAGACTGAGAAACGGGAGGAGGAGGAGAAGAGAGGTGTGAGGTGGAAATTGGGGAGTGAGAGAGCGGCACATACTGTGGATAGAGACATATGTGAGAGAGAGAGAGGATATGAGTGAGGACTTCAGTAAGAATGGGAGATCTGAGTGAGAGAGAGGAGATATGAGTGAGGACTTGAGTAAGAATGGGAGATCTGAGTGAGAGAGAGGAGATATGAGTGAGGACTTGAGTAAGAATGGGAGATCTGAGTGAGAGAGAGGAGATATGAGTGAGGACTTGAGTAAGAATGGGAGATCTGAGTGAGAGGAGATATGAGTCTGAGAGAGAGAAGATCTGAGTGAGGACTTGAGTTAGAAAGATAAATCTGAGTGTGAGAGTGAGAAAATCTGAGTAAGGACTTGAATAAGAAAGAGAGATCTGAGTGTGAGAGAGAGAAGATCTGAGTGAGGACCTGAGTAAGAAAGAGAGATCTGAGTGTGAGGGATAGAAGATCTGAGTGAGGACATGAGTAAGAAATAGATCTGAGTGTGAGAGAGAGAAGATCTGAGTGAGGACTTGAATAAGAAAGAGAGATCTGAGTGTCAGAGAGAGAAGATCTGAGTGAGGACTTGAGTTAGAAAGATAAATCTGAGTGTGAGAGTGAGAAAATCTGAGTAAGGACTTGAATAAGAAAGAGAGATCTGAGTGTCAGAGAGAGAAGATCTGAGTGAGGACTTGAGTTAGAAATATAAATCTGAGTGTGAGAGAGAGAAGATCTGAGTGAGGACTTGAGTTAGAAAGATAGAGAATATCTGAGTGAGGAGTTGAATAAGAATGAGAGATCTGAGTGAGGACTTGAGTAAGAAGGAGAGATCTGAGTGTGAGGGATAGAAGATCTGAGTGAGGACTTGAGTTAGAAAGATAGATCTGAGTGTGAGAGAGAGAAGATCTGAGTGAGGACTTGAGTTAGAAAGATAAATCTGAGTGTGAGGGAGAGAAGATCTGAGTGAGGACATGAGTAAGAAATAGAGATCTGAGTGTGAGAGAGAGAAGATCTGAGTGAGGACTTGAGTTAGAAAGATAGATCTGAGTGTGAGAGGGAGAAGATCTGAGTGAGGACTTGAATAAGAAAGAGAGCTCTGAGTGTGAGAGAGGATCTTTGTAAGAGATAGACGATCTAAGTGTGAGATAGGATCTGTGTAAGAAAGAGAGTATCTAAGTGTGATAGAGGATCTGGGTAAGAGAGAGAATATCTGAGTGTGAGAGAGGATCTGGGTAAGGGAGAGAAGATCTGAGTGTGAGAGAGGATCTGGGTAAGTGAAAGAAGATCTGATTGTGAGAAAGAGAAAACCTGCGTGAGGATTTGAGTAAGGAAGAGAGGATCTGAGTAAGAGAGAGAAGATCTGAGTGAGGAGTTGAGTAAGAAAGAGAGATCTGTATGAGAGAAGATCTGCTTATCAGAGATAATCTAGGCAAAAGAGAGGAGATCTGAGTTTGAGAGAGTATCTGGGTAAAGAGAGGAGATCTGAGTTTGAGAGAAGATCTGGGTAGAGAGAATAAATCTGAGTTTGATAGAGGATCTGGGTAGAGAGAGGAGATCTGGGTTTGAGAGAGGAGCTGGGTAGAGAGAGGAGATCTGGGTTTGAGAGAGGAGCTGGGTAGAGAGAGGAGATCTGAGATTGAGAGAGGATCTGGGTAGAGAGAGGAGATCTGGGTAGAGGGAGGAGATCTGGGTTTGAGAGAAGAGATCTGGGTAGAGAGAGGAGATCTGAGATTGAGAGAGGATCTGGGTAGACATGAAATCTGAGTTTGATAGAGGATCTGGGTAGAGAGAGGAGATCTGAGTGTGAGAGTGGATCTGGTTAGAGAGAGGAGATCTGGCTTTGAGAGAGGATCTGGGTAGAGAGAGGAGATCTGAGTTTGAGAGAGGATCTGTGTAGCGAGAGGAGATCTGGGTAGTGAGAGGATCTGGGTAGAGAGAGGAGATCTGGGTAGTGAGAGGATCTGGGTAGAGAGAGGAGATCTGGGTAGTGAGAGGATCTGGGTAGAGAGAGGATCTGGGTAGTGAGAGGATCTGGGTAGAGAGAGGAGATCTGGGTAGAGAGAGGAGATCTGATTTACAATTCTACTAACAAAAGCTACAGATCATCTTTTTTAACTCCTGCTTTCACATTATGAGCAATGTTCATGTAGGAGAGAATAGGAAGTATATGGGAGATAAAAGAAGATTTGGAAATACCTCATGTTTCCCATCCTTACACAACATAAACATGGGGGAAGATGCTCCAGTGTCTCTTCCAGTGTAGAATGAAGCAGTGGAGTTGGAGATCTGTGTCTAAGTCACACAACCATGAATCGCTGGCCAGAAAGACAAGCCATGATTACCATCGCTCAATCGTCCAGCGCAATAGTTTCCTATGTTAGTACCCCTTTAAAGTCTCTCCTACGAGCAGTGAGCACCCAGTAATCTTACCCATGATGCTCAGCCAGAAGGCTAATCCACAGCAGCATAGAGTCACTCTTCTGTCACTTCTGGTGGGGGGGGGGGGGGGGGGTGACCTCCCTTCATCACACTCCCCCTTATTATTTCTTCCAACATCCATGGGGGAGAATGTTTCATTCCCTTATCCCTTTGTTTTGCATGAAGACGTGTGCATGCATATCTGAACATGGAATAGAATAGACTTGCAAATGCTTACTCCACCTACTGGCCTGTGCTGGAGCATACAGCTGTACGCTCAGAACTGCACATGCCCAGGGCTTCCCGCATGCATGGAGTGGCCAAGGAATACAAGCATGCACAATGGGCTCCGTGCACCCACACAAGCACAATAAATGCTCATGGCACTCCAGTGAGATGCACAAGGAGCTGTCTGTGTGTCATTTGTATGGGAGCCCTCTGACTCGCTCGGAGGAGGAGTCCCAAGATGTACATAAAAAGGAGGAGGATCCGCAAAGGGAAAGATAATCAATTTGCAGAATTCTTCCATCACAGCTATTAAGGCATGATTTCTGCAATTCCCTTGTCTGTTCACCACACTCCTGTTATCAGTGGCCTCCTCTGTAGGTGGCTACAGTGGCTTGTGTCCATTCACCAGGTTGTCCTGACAGCGCAGGTACATTTACTGACACTGTGGCATCAGTAGGAGGCACGAGGTAGGTCCACCTGCAGTGTTACTATAGGAGAAACATCACATCTCTGTAATGCGGCTGTGTGAGATGTCACTACTGAGCATACATGAGCTTTATAAAATGTGAGTGTATGAGATGTCACTACTGAGACCTGAGCTTGGGAAGGTGTGAGTGTATGAGATGACACAACAGAGCAGACCTGAGCTTGGGAAGATGTGAGTGTATGAGATGACACAACAGAGCAGACCTGAGCTTGGGGAGATGTGAGTGTATGAGATGACACACCAGAGCAGACCTGAGCTTGGGAAGATGTGAGTGTATGAGATGACACAACAGAGCACACCTGAGCTTGGGGAGATGTGAGTGTCTGAGATGACACAACAGAGCAGACCTGAGCTTGGGAAGATGTGAGTGTATGAGAAGACACAACAGAGCAGACCTGAGCTTTGTAAGGTGTGAGTGTATGAGATGACACAACAGAGCAGACATCAGCTTGGGGAGATGTGAGTGTATGAGATGACACAACAGAGCAGACCTGAGCTTGGGAAGATGTGAGTGTATGAGATGACACAACAGAGCAGACCTGAGCTTGGGAAGATGTGAGTGTATGAGATGACACAACAGAGCAGACCTGAGCTTGGGAAGATGTGAGTGTATGAGATGACACAACAGAGCAAACATGAGCTTAGGAAGATGTGAGTGTCTGAGATGACACAACAGAGCAGACCTGAGCTTGGGGAGATGTGAGTGTATGAGATGACACAACAGAGCAGACCTGAGCTTGAGAAGGTGTGATGACAACAGAGCAGACCTGAGCTTGAAAAAGTGTGATGACAACAGAGCAGACCTGAGCTTGGGAAGAGGTGAGTGTATGAGATGACAACAGAGCAGACCTGAGCTTGGGAAGATGTGAGTGTGTGAGATGACACAACAGAGCAGACCTGAGCTTTGTAAGGTGTGAGTGTATGAGATGACACAACAGAGCAGACCTGAGCTTGGGAAGATGTGAGTGTATGAGATGACACAACAGAGCAGACCTGAGCTTGGGAAGATGTGAGTGTGTGAGATGACACAACAGAGCAGACCTGAGCTTTGTAAGGTGTGAGTGTATGAGATGACACAACAGAGCAGACCTAAGCTTGGGAAGATGTGAGTGTATGAGATGACACAACAGAGCAGACCTGAGCTTGAGAAGGTGTGATGACAACAGAGCAGACCTGAGCTTGAGAAGGTGTGATGACAACAGAGCAGACCTGAGCTTGAGAAGGTGTGATGACAACAGAGCAGACCTGAGCTTGGGAAGATGTGAGTGTATGAGCCTCAAGCCAAGTTTTGTACCGGCCTGCTGGTAAAATATCGTCTGGGGGCAACACAAGTCGTGTGCAAACCTGAGTGTAGAGCATTTTGCATGTAGAAATGTATTTGCATGTACATGCAGAGCATTCTGTGCAAAGTGCTGAGCATTCTGTGCAGGCAGAGCACTGTGTGCAAGCAGAGCACTGTGTGAAGGCAGAGCACTGTGTGCCCGCAGAGCACTGTGTGAAGGCAGAGCACTGTGTGCCCGCAGAGCATTGTGTGAAGGCAGAGCATTGTGCGTTGGTAGACACAGTTCCCTGTGCAGAACTGAGTGCAGGTGGTTACAGAGCACTGTCAGTGCAGAGCAATCTGTATGTGTGATTGCAGTGTAATAAATCTGCAGAACATTATAAAGTCTCTATTTATAGACAGTAATATAGAGCAGGCTACACATCTGGATTTTATAAAGAATGAATTAATACCCCTGGCGTGTGTGCGACTCCTTTCCTTCTCTTCACTTTCTGTGTGTATGTATATCTTCTCTCTGACCCTCCCATTTTCTGTGTGTGTGTCTCCTCTTCTGACCCCTCGCTGTATGTGTGTGTGTGTCTGTACTCCTGCCCTCTCTCTTCCTGTTTGTGTCTCTTCTCCCGCTCTTTGACTCTCTGTGTGTCTCTAGTCCTGCTCTCTCACTTTCTGTTTCTGTGTGTCTCTAGTCCTGCTCTCTCACTTTATGTTTCTGTGTGTCTCTAGTCCTGCTCTCTCACTTTATGTTTCTGTGTGTCTCTAGTCCTGCTCTCTCACTTTATGTTTCTGTGTGTCTCTAGTCCTGCTCTCTCACTTTATGTTTCTGTGTGTCTCTAGTCCTGCTCTCTCACTTTATGTTTCTGTGTGTCTCTAGTCCTGCTCTCTCACTTTATGTTTCTGTGTGTCTCTAGTCCTGCTCTCTCACTTTATGTTTCTGTGTGTCTCTAGTCCTGCTCTCTCACTTTATGTTTCTGTGTGTCTCTAGTCCTGCTCTCTCACTTTATGTTTCTGTGTGTCTCTAGTCCTGCTCTCTCACTTTATGTTTCTGTGTGTCTCTAGTCCTGCTCTCTCACTTTATGTTTCTGTGTGTCTCTAGTCCTGCTCTCTCACTTTATGTTTCTGTGTGTCTCTAGTCCTGCTCTCTCACTTTATGTTTCTGTGTGTCTCTAGTCCTGCTCTCTCACTTTATGTTTCTGTGTGTCTCTTGTCCTGCTCTCTCACTTTATGTTTCTGTGTGTCTCTAGTCCTGCTCTCTCACTTTATGTTTTTTGTTTCCTGACATCTCTCTCTCTAGGTGCATTTCCTTTTCTGCCTTTTCAATTTCTGATTGTGTTTCATCTCATATACTATCTGTGTGCGTCTATAATCCTGCTCTCTCTTGATTTCTATGTGCATGCGTCTATAATCCTGTTCTCTTACTTTCTGTGTGCGCGCGTCTATAATCCTGCTCTCTTACTTTCTGTGTGCGTGCATCTATAGTCCTACTCTCTCACTTTCTGTGTGCGTGCGTCTATAATCCTGCTCTCTCACTTTCTGTGTGCGTGCGTCTATAATTCTGCTCTCTCTTGCTTTCTGTGTGTGTGCGTCTATAATCCTGCTCTCTCTTGCTTTCTGTGTGCGTGCGTCTATAATCCTGCTCTCTCACTTTCTGTGTGTGTGCGTCTATAATCCTGCTCTCTCACTTTCTGTGTGTGTGCGTCTATAATCCTGCTCTCTCTTGCTTTCTGTGTGCGTGCGTCTATAATCCTGCTCTCTTACCTTCTGTGTGTGTGCGTCTATAATTCTGCTCTCTCACTTTCTGTGTGTGTGCGTCTCTAATCCTGCTCTCTCTTGATTTCTGTGTGTGTGCGTCTATAATTCTGCTCTCTCTCACTTTCTGTGTGTGTGCGTCTATAATCCTGCTCTTTCTTGCTTTCTGTGTGTGTGCGTCTATAATCCTGCTCTCTTACTTTCTGTGTGCGTGCATCTATAATCCTGCTCTCTCACTTTCTGTGTGCATGCGTCTATAATCCTGCTCTCTCACTTTCTGTGTGTGTACGTCTATAATGCTGCTCTCTCTTACTTTCTGTGTGTGTGTGTCTATAATTCTGGTCTCTCTCACTTTCTGTGTGTGTGCGTCTGTAATTCTACTCTCTCACTTTCTGTGTGTGTGCGTCTATAATTCTGCTCTCTCTGTTTCTGTGTGCGTGCGTCTATAATTCTGCTCTCTCACTTTCTGTGTGCGTGCGTCTATAATTCTACTCTCTCTCACTTTCTGTGTGTGTACGTCTATAATCCTGCTCTCTCACTTTCTGTGTGTGTGCGTCTTTAATCCTGCTCTCTCTTGCTTTCTGTGTGCGTGCGTCTATACTCCTGCTCTCTCACTTTCTGTGTGTGTGCGTCTATAATCCTGCTCTCTCTTGATTTCTGTGTGTGTGTCTATAATTCTGCTCGCTCTCACTTTCTGTGTGTGTGCGTCTATAATCCTGCTCTTTCTTGCTTTCTGTGTGTGTGCGTCTATAATCCTGCTCTCTTACTTTCTGTGTGTGTGCGTCTATAATCCTGCTCTCTTACTTTCTGTGTGCGTGCATCTATAATCCTGCTCTCTCACTTTCTGTGTGCATGCGTCTATAATCGTGCTCTCTCACTTTCTGTGTGTGTGCGTCTATAATCCTGCTCTCTCTTGCTTTCTGTGTGCATGCGTCTATAATCCTGCTCTCTCAATTTCTGTGTGTGTGTGTGTCTATAATCGTGCTCTCTCACTTTCTGTGTGTGTGCGTCTATATTCCTGCTCTATCTTTTCCTGTGTGTGCTCTCTCACGTTGTGTCTTCTCCAGCTCTCTCACTTTTTGTGTGCATGCATCTCCAGTTGTGCTCTCTCACGTTCTGTGTGCGTGCGTCTATAATCCTGCTCTCTCACTTTCTGTGCGTGTGCGTCTCCAGTCCTGCTGTGTTTTTTTTTCTTGTGCTCTCTCATTTCTGTGTATTCGTGTCTTCTCTTGCTCCCTCGCCTCTCACTTTGTCCATGTGCACATGTTCTTACTGTCCTGTTCGCACATTGGCTCTGTGTGTGTAAACATACACCTAGACTATGGCTACACAATAAATAAAATCCACAATACAGAAAATTGATCCATAGGTCCAAGTGCAAATGTAGACCTTTTAGATAACACATATGTGTGATTTAAATAGCTCAATAGACACCTGGTATGCTCTTACACTCTGTTATACTTTGATTACATTTTTTTAAAAAGTGAAATACTATTTTTTATTTTTTTTGGTGGTGCTGGTGAGGGCGGGTACAAAAATAATATATTTTTTTAACAGAAACAAAAAATGTAAAAATATATACATAAAATGAGGATAAAATCCGCTATATGATTATTATTTTGAGATGCAACACTACTCTGTATATACATACATACATTTATAAAGACAAATATATATCATTTTTAATATTTGTTTTTTTATTCTATAAAACAATCTAAAACAGTAAAACGAATATTGCATACATGTACTTAATGATACATTCGGTATATTCTATATCTGTGGTCTATTTACAGAGATCAACTTCCATTATGCTCTTAACCTCTGTGCCTATACATTTACATAGGATGGAGAATACATTTACAATAAGTATTCTTTAATATCCTAAAAAATATATATGATTATCTGACTTAATATAAATACATTTCTTGTGTTTTAAAGTCCAGAACAGTATTATACAGTATTATACATGTAAAACAATATATAGATATTTATACAATCAAAGAGAAGAGATAACATACAGGGTATACAATTATACATACAGAGAAAAAAAATAACACAAATCATGTACAATATGTATGAAATATACATACATATATATATATATATAAATGTCTAAGTAAAACACATGGTGCAGCGCACATCAAAAAAATTCTTCCATTATATATATATATATAATGTACACACACATATATATGTCTCGCTTCGGTTTTGTATAATATCTACCTATAAATGTGTGTGTGTATCTCCCTGTGCTTTAGTATAGTATATAGCTATACATATCAATATATCCCTCCCACTGCTTTAGTATAGTATGTATATATGTCTCCCTGTGCTTTAGTATAGTATGTGTATAGGCCTCCCTGTGGTTTAGTATAGTATATATCTATATGTCCCCCTGTGGTTGAGTGTGTGTATACATATATATATATATATATATATATATATCCCTGTGGTTGAGTTTAGTATATATCTATATGTCTCCCAGTGGTTGAGTATATATATTTATATGACTCCCTGTGGTTGAGTATAGTATATAACTATATGTCTCCCTGTAGTTGGGTATATATATCTCCCACTGCTTTAGTATAGTATGTATATATGTCTCCCTGTGCTTTAGTATAGTATGTGTATAGGCCTCCCTGTGGTTTAGTATAGTATATATCTATATGTCCCCCTGTGGTTGAGTGTGTGTGTGTGTATATATATATATATATATATCCCTGTGGTTGAGTTTAGTATATATCTATATGTCTCCCTGTGGTTGAGTATAGTATATATCTATATATCTCCCTGTGGTTGAGTATATATATCTATATATCTCCCTGTGGTTGAGTATAGTATATACCTATATATCTCCCTGTGGTTGAGTATATATATCTATATATCTCCCTGTGGTTGAGTATAGTAAATATCTATATATCTCCCTGTGGTTAGGTATATATATCTAAATATCTCCCTGTGGTTGAGTATAGTATATATCTATAAATATCTCCCTGTGGTTGAGTATATATATTTATATGTCTCCCTGTGGTTGAGTATAGTATATATCTATATGTCTCCCTGTGGTTCAGTATATATATCTATATGTCTCCCTGTGGTTGAGTATAGTATATATCTATATATCTCCCTGTGGTTAGGTATATATATCTATATATCTCCCTGTGGTTGAGTATAGTAAATATCTATATATCTCCCTGTGGTTAGGTATATATATCTAAATATCTCCCTGTGGTTGAGTATAGTATATATCTATAAATATCTCCCTGTGGTTGAGTATATATATCTATATGTCTCCCTGTGGTGAGTATATATATCTATATGTCTCCCTGTGGTTGAGTATAGTATATATCTCCCTGTGGTTGGGTATTTATATCTATATGTCTCCCTGTGGTGAGTATATATATATATATATATATATATATATGTCTCCCTGTGGTTGAGTATAGTATATATCTCCATGTGGTTGGGTATTTATATCTATATGTCTCCCTGTGGTGAGTATATATATATATATATATATATGTCTCCCTGTGGTTGAGTATAGTATATATCTCCCTGTGGTTGGGTATTTATATCTATATGTCTCCCTGTGGTGAGTATAGTATATATCTCCCTGTGGTTGGGTATTTATATCTATATGTCTCCCTGTGGTGAGTATAGTATATATCTCCCTGTGGTTGGGTATTTATATCTATATGTCTCCCTGTGGTGAGTATATATATATATATATGTCTCCCTGTGGTTGAGTATAGTATATATCTCCCTGTGGTTGGGTATTTATATCTATATGTCTCCCTGTGGTGAGTATATATATCTATATGTCTCCCTGTGGTGAGTATAGCACTCGGCTGCCTTTCCCTCTGGGATATAATTATGAATCAGACACCCTCTGCCAACAATAAAGTCTAAAATTGCTATTTACTTTTCTGTGCTGTGTTTGTCTTACTAATTAAATAGCTGTATCCCGCGCTTAATGAGGGGAGGCAGGCTGGATTAACCCGTGCACAGCCAGTTACCAGGGGATTAATGACTGTGACTTGCCTGGTCAGACGGGGACCCCATTATCACTCACCCCTGCATAGTATCAGGGGGATTATTAGGCTGTGATGTAATAATACAAAGTAATACTACATGACCTGCCCGGGTAATAATGTAACACTGCAAACGGGACAGATCGATATATACATAGACGTATGGCAGAAACATAACAAGATAAATAGATAGATAAAGATAGGTATGTAAGCTAAATCGATAGATAGAAAAAGACTGATAGATAAAGAAGATATATATAGATTGATAGACAAAAAGATAGATAAGTAAGCTAAATCGATAGATAGATAGATAGATAGATAGATGATAGATAAATAGATAATAGCTAGAGATAGACCCATAGATGATAGATAGATAGATAGATAGATAGATAGATAGATAGATAGATAGATAGATGATAGCTAGAGATAGACAGATAGATAGATAGATAGATGATAGATAGATAGATAGATAGATAGATAGATAGATAGATAGATAGATAGATAGATGATAGATAGAGAGATGGAGATTTAATTATACTCACAGTGAGATATATATTTAACTTGATAAAATGTAATGTTAGTTATATTTATAAATAATCACTGATAAATAAAATGAAAGATGGACGAGTAAGTTATATTGTTATAATAATTATAGACGGACAGATATAGTCGGATTACATTTATATATATATATATATACAACTAAGAAATGTGTATATAACACTCGATTAATGTATACGATGTAGGGGAAAGCCATGTCTGCATATATGAAGCGTAGGAGAATAAATGTATAGATATATTAGACGTGTGATATATAGAATTTGTATATAGCTATATTAGCCTGTTCTATATACAGTCAGTAACAATCATAGCATGTTATAGTACACTCTATACATTGAGTAGCCCGTGATATATATAATCTATACCCAAAATAGCCTGGGACTATGGTAAAGAGTACCATATATCTTTCGGTTCTAAATAATCAGTTACCATAGAAACCAATGGAATGTTGATGCCGTATAGCCTATACCCAGCTATCCATTATATGACCCGTATATTCTGCGATATATGTAGTTCATACCCAGTATACTCATTAATGTATAAAGTAACTAACATAAAGTCTAACGTATAAATGATATAGACAGTATATAACTAACATAAAGTCTAAAGTATATATTATACAGACAGTATATAACCAACATAAAGTCTAATATAGACGGTATATAACTAACAAAATGTAATATATATTATATAGATCGCATATAATTAACAAAAGATCTAATGTATATATTATATAGACACTATATAACTAGCATAAAATATAATATAGAGAATATAGATAATATGTAACTAAGATGAAGTCTAATGTATATATTATATAACGTAATGTCTAATGTATACGTTATGTAGCCAGTATATAACTAACAATAGCTACTATATTGAAAATGTGTAACTAACATAAAATCTAATGTATATATTATATAAAAAATAAAAAGCAACTAACATAAAATCTAATGTATAGAATTCTTGAACGTCCGCAGATTATCGTGTATATAGTGTATGTACCTCTGGGGTGCCTATATTCTGCATACAGAGCGTATCTACATGCATTATACATAGTGTCTATTTAGAAACCATTACTACTTATTTCTGTGTGTGCTGTGTTATGTCTCAATCTTTCCCAACATCTCAGAGAAAGATAGTTATATTGAAACATGTAGAGATCACACCATTTAAAAAGAAAAAATACTTTATAGATAGCCAGAGACAGCTAAATAGATAATATATATTTAGATATTTTAATTGAAAGGCAATATAATGATACACAATATTGGTTTAAATTGGAAGAGATATATGTATATATATATATATATATATATATATATATATATATATAAAATCCACACAGTTTGATCAATGGAAAGACAGAGAATAAGGAAAGATAACTATAGATAGAAACATAAGAAAGCTGTGACAATCTATGCCTATATATCTGCATAAATAACATTAAACATACAAAAATGAGACATTTATGCCCTATTGTATTTTAATTTCCTGTCTAACAAGTAATCAATATTTAATATTCTAAATTGTCATTCCAGATTATATTTCAAATGAATCCTTTTTAATTCGTTTCTTCACACTTCAGACATTGAGTCTGGCCAAATTAAAACCTTGGAAAAAGGGTTAATTTGTGGGTCGATCCTTATCTTTAAAAACAAATGACAAAAAAGCAAAAAAAAAAACAAAAAAAAAAAAAAAAGCATCTTAAAAATGGCATATTTATTAAAAAGCTGGAATGCAAACAAGTCAGTATTGGAGGTTTAAACGAAGCGTTTGTCCAAGTTACAGAAGAGGTTTTAACGCTGAATTTTTTTGCACCTGTTAATAAATGAGTCCAGAGCTTTGAAAACAAATTAGACAGGAACAAAAGAGGTGGGAATTCGTTTGTATTCGTCCCCTGAATACTTGTGAAAATTGGCATCCAAAATCCACGAACTCCACAAAGAATTGTCCTGACATTTCAATTCGTGTTTTACTTTACATTTCCAACTCATTGCACCACTCCAAAAAAAAATAAGAATATTAATAAGAGTCAGAATAAACACTCACTAGCTCTGCTCTTCTCCTGTCTCATTTTGTAGCTATTTTTAAACGTTGTGGAGGGATGAAAACAGGTTTTGTTAAAAAAAAAAAAAACTATGTTAGATAATGGGTGGGATTTTTACATAATAAATCAAACTAAAATGATAATATTAATTTAGTAACTAAATATTATGTATATGTCTCCAGTCCTGCTCTCTCACTATATGTACATACATAGCAATATATTTATTAA
The DNA here is from genome assembly GCA_036172795.1 of Pelodytes ibericus. Taxonomy (NCBI): domain Eukaryota; kingdom Metazoa; phylum Chordata; class Amphibia; order Anura; family Pelodytidae; genus Pelodytes; species Pelodytes ibericus. The sequence continues at coordinate 212,375,120 of CM069858.1, read as the reverse complement.
ATGTGTGTTTTCATTTTCTTTATATATACACAAGCATAGCTATATATGTATTTTATATGTGTGTTTTTAATATAATGTATTAAGACTATATATGAATTTTTAGACATATCTAGCTATTTATATACATACATAGCTATAAAGGTATTATATAAGTGTGTTTATATAATATATAAAGTATACATAAATGTATGTATATACATGCATAGCTATATATGTATTATATATGTGTTTATATAATATATTAAGTATATATATGTATGATATACATCCATAGCTATATATGTATTATCTATGTGTGTTTATGTATATATGCACACAAAGCCATATATATGTATGTGTTTATATAATATATAAAGAATATTTATCTATGTACATACATACATAGCTATATTTGTATTATATATGTGTGTTTATATAATATATGAAGTATTTATATGTATGATATACATACATAGTTATATATGCATTATATATGTGTTTATGTATATATACACACAAAGCCATATATGTGTGTGTTTATATAATATATAAAGAATATTTATCTTTGTATATACACACATAGCTATATATGTGCTGTATATGTGTGCTTATATAATATATAAAGACACATATATTTCATAAATACACACTTTTTTTTACATATATTTATATATTTATATGTATATTACTCTCACACTATATATATGTATACATCCACATATATATAGTTATATAAGTACATACACAATAAATATATATTTATATGTACATACACAAACACATAAATATATCAATACACACATTAAATATATATATACACATATATGTGGTGTATATGTATTTGATAAATATATTTTTAAGCTCTGTATCTTTCCATACACATGCTGAATTACAAGCATTGAGCTAATATGTGATGAGTTCTACCTACTTATACATATGGACATCTTTGTTGCATGTTTCCAGTGTCAATTTCTATGAAATAAACTGTGTTTAAATGTGTAAATGTATCTTAATGTTTTAATATACTGTGTGCATGTATATATGTGCTTTCAGATGTATTCTGCATCTATATAGATTGTTTTTATGTATAATATCTATTGAATTACTTGAAGATACTGCAAAACCTTTATAATAATTTGAAAATAACTGAATTAATATAAATTGAGCACTTTTTAATAATAGAAATCAATGACAAATCTTATAACTATATTTTGTATACAGTATATTCTGTTTTTACCTGCTATGCATACCTCTCTTTTTAAAATAAATATTTATATATGTCTGTGTGCATTGTGTTTTTGGAAGTATTTAATATGCATTAGTATATATACATTCATAGTTATGTTCCGTGTGTTTCTATATAACCAGATTTCCATTTATATGATAATGAGTAATATAGTGGCTAGTATACCAAAATTATAACTAGCGGTATCTGTAAACATTCTGAGTGAAAATATTTTCAACTACTTTATAAAATGATTTCTATGACTTCTCTTATTAAGCCCAATAATGTAACCTATTACTCCATATAACGCCTCCTATTACTCCATATAACCCCTCCCTATAACTCCTCCTATTACTCCATATAACCCCTCCCTATAACTCCTCCTATTACTCCATTTAACTCCTCCCTATAACTCCTCTTATTACTCCATATAACCTCTCCCTATAACTCCTCCTATTACTCCATATAACCTCTCCCTATAACTCCTCCTATTACTCCATATAACCCCTCCCTATAACTCCTCCTATTACTCCATATAACCCCTCCCTATAACTCCTCCTATTACTCCATATAACCTCTCCCTATAACTCCTCCTATTACTCCATATAACCTCTCCCTATAACTTCTCCTATTACTCCATATAACCCCTCCCTATAACTCCTCCTATTACTCCATATAACCCCTCCCTATAACTCCTCCTATTACTCCATATAACCTCTCCCTATAACTCCTCCTATTACTCCATATAACTCCTCCTATTACTCCATATAACCCCTCCCTATAACTTCTCCTATTACTCCATATAACCCCTCCCTATAACTCCATATAACCTCTCCCTATAACTCCTCCGATAACTCCATATAACCCCTCCCTATAACCCCTCCCTATTACTCCATATAACCTCTCCCTATAAACCCTCCTATTACTCCATATAACTCCTCCTATTACTCTATATAACTCCTCCTATTACTCTATATAACCTCTCCCTATAAACCCTCCTATTACTCCATATAACCCTTCCCTATAACTCCTCCTATTACTCCATATAACCCTTCCCTATAACTCCTCCTATTACTCCATATAACCTCTCCCTATAGCTTCTCCCCGTCCTCCATATAACTGCTCCTTATAACTCCTCCTAATACTCCATATAACCTCTCCCTATAACTCTTCCTATTACTCCATATAACCCCTCCCTATAACTCCTCCTATTACTCCATATAACAACTCTCTATCACTCCTCCTATTACTCCATATAACCCCTCCATATAACTCCTCCTATTACTCCATATAACCCATCTCTATAACTCCTCCTATTACTCCATATAACCCCTCCCTATAACTCCTCCTATTACTCCATATAACCTCTCCCTATAACTCCTCCTATTACTCCATATAACCCCTCCCTATAACTCCTCCTATTACTCCATATAATCCCTCCTGATAACTCCTCCTATTACTCCATATAACCTCTCCCTATAACTCCTCCTATTACTCCGTATAACCCCTCCCTATAACTCCTCCTATTACTCTCTATAACTCCTCCTATTACTCCATATAACCTCTCCCTATAACTCCTCCTATTACTCCATATAACCCCTCCTGATAACTCCTCCTATTACTCCATAGAACCCCTCTCTATAACTCCTCCTATTACTCCATATAACCCCTCTCTATAACTCCTCCTATTACTCCATATAACCCCTCCCTATAACTCCTCCTATTACTCCATATAACCCCTTCCTATAACTCCTCCTAATATTCCATATAATCCTCCCTATAACTCTTCCTATTACTCCATATAAGTACGAGTATGGGTCTGTGTGTGTATGTTTGGCTGTGTGTGCATATGACACTGCATGCGTGACTGTGTGTGTACCTGTGCCTGTATGTGTACGTGACACTACATGTGTGACTGTGTGTCTACATGTGCCTGTATGTGTACGTAACACTACATGTGTGACTGTGTGTCTACATGTGCCTGTATGTGTACGTGACACTACATGTGTGACTGTGTGTCTACATGTGGCTGTGTGTGCATGTGACATTGCATGTGTGACTGTGTGTCTACATGTGGCTGTGTGTGCATATGACACTGCATGCCTGACTGTGTGTGTACCTGTGCCTGTATGTGTACGTGACACTACATGTGTGACTGTGTGTCTACATGTGGCTGTGTGTGCATGTGACATTGCATGTGTGACTGTGTGTCTACATGTGGCTGTGTGTGCATGTGACATTGCATGTGTGACTGTGTGTGTACCTGTGCCTGCATGTATATGTGACACTGCATGTGTGACTGTTTGTGTACCCACCTGAAAGTGGAATCACCAAGGGGCAGCTAACGTATTGCACCAGCCCTGTTTGCAGTAGTAGCAGGTATGGGCACATGCCAGTTTATTTGTTTTTATAGGATTCTGGGACCACCTTCTCCTTAAATAAACTTTTACTTGTGTTTCTTATTTGTAGCTGTTAAGAGAGTTGCAGAGTGTTCCATGTATAATCCAACACCAATAAAACCATGACTTCAATTCAGAACTATATGGAGATCTCTTCTTTGTGTTATTAAGGCTGACGGTGTGGATCTCCCCTTGAGATCTATCTAGCACCTCTGCTCTTCCCACATTCCATCGTTCCATAGTGATTTTGAACAGAATTCCAAACAGTGTGCTGTCACCAGGGAAACCAACAGAGTATTGCTTCCGAATGCTCCAGTGTTACCATTCTCTTTATCTCGAAGCCCCAACGTATGTCCGTGTGGTACTAAAGATGATAGACATCAAGGAATGGGCCGCACAACCCAAACATTTCTACACCATAGACAGTACTGGCAGTGTGCATCCAAAAATGTTGAAGGCACCTGTCTTAGATGAAGACACTGGAGAATTAAGGGTCCACGCGATAAAATTAGAATTTCAGGGAATTGAGACGGGCTTTGCAAACGTTAGGCCGAAGTAGCCGAGTTTGGAAAAATTCTCCAACTCGGCTACTTTGGCCTTAAGTTTGTCATTTGTTTGTAAGTTGTTATTGGACGGACCTTCAAGTCACAGCATATGGCCGTGTCAGGCTTAGTGATGAACTCTGTGTTTACCAATTTTGGAGCACTTTGACGCAGTGGCGGGCTAAGCATGATGGGGCCATATGCTGGGACTCTATCTCCATTTTTTTTTCTTCTAATACAGGTGCTTTTCAAAGAGGTTTATGAAAAAATGAGCAATTTTTCGGTTGTACGCTGATATTTTTATGTATTGTGATAAAAGTATTTGGCGGTGATTCCTTTCCTGGAAGTGCCGGAAGGTATAAAAAAAAATAAAAAAATAAATGGATTAATCACCCTGACAAGGCTTTTGCGCTTTTTATTTATTTATATTTTTAAATTCTTAACCCTTTATTGAAGAAGGACCCCTTTTAATATAATAGGCACATCTGGAGCTGTTCACTTGAAATTAAAGGACAACTGTCGGGACAAAAATAAGTTTAACCGAAAGATTGCATCAAATGTAGGCATTTTAAATAGAAATGTTTTAATGACAGACTACAAATACTTATTGTGCCCTTTCTGCTTGGATAGCTCTATTAGGGGGCAGACATCTTGGGTCAGATGACCAGATGAATGAAGATTCTAAACAATATGTCTGTCCCCTGATAGAGCTTTACAAGCAGAGATGGCTCAGTTAGGTGCTTTATTTAGATTCTTTCCTGAAAGTATTTATATTTAAAATGTCTTACAGCTGACGCAATCTTTCAATTAAACAGAACTTTAACTGTTTAGAGCAGGTATATAACACAGCAGTATTTTTGTCGTTTTTGCTCACACATCTATATTTATTATGCCAAGGTATGGTGCAGAAAAAATGGTAATCAAATGATATACATTTGTTTGCAGATATAAAATGTATAATAAGGTTATATATAAAAAAAAAAACAACAAAAATCTGAAGAGCACATAATAGAGTGAAGCATTTAAAATCTCTAAAATGAAGATGATCTTTTTATTACCATAGTTAAAGCAGGGAACTCAAATTTGTGAAACATTATTAGTGTTTTGGATTTTATTTTTGTTCTAAGTTGATTTTGTCTTATTTAATATCACAAGGTATTTAAATCCTTCATGCACGTTTCATGTATTTTAATTCAAATATATGCATTTCTTTTTGTATTCCTTAGTAGATATTTAGTAAAAAATAAAATAAAAAAATATTTATATTTAGTAAATATAATTATTTATATTTAGTAAAAAAAAAAAAAATTTGTTTCAACCATAATTTGTCAAATAAAAACTCGTATAAATGTCTACAGCCACAACCATTATGTACAACTGAATTCGTGTTTACTCTTTATGCATAATATAATGTATAAATATACAAGTAAAAAATGGCTGCGCTTTGATATAGACACATCTCTGTATTAATTTTTGTGTTTTGTTTTTTTTATTTTTATTTTCATAATAAAGAGTCCATAGTATTTTTAAAATAACTTTTTCCGCCATTTACTTAAAAAATATTTAAGCTCATATAATACCATTTATACAAACCTTTCATCAACTCACCAAAAGAGCAAACATTGACCTTCTTAATCATTTTTTGTATTTAATAATAATAATAATTTTAAAAAAATGATAATAATTTCTTCCAAAAGGATTCTCTTCTTTCTTTCTGGCTGGGGGAAAGAGATCTGGATTTGTAAGAATTTTTTGAGCAGATGGCGATGTTATAGTTACAACATTGTGTGCTTTTTGCTGTTAAGTGTGTTTCAATGCAGGAATTATTTATTATTTTTCCTTATATTTTTGAAGCTTTGGAAAGATATGAAGGTTTTTTTTTTTTCCTGATTTTTTTTTTTTTTTTTTCTCTTTTTAAACGCAGGCTGTTTGCTAAATATTTTAGTACAAAGGTTTCGCGCAAATAGGCCTAACGGAGTCCTATAAGAATTGACTGTGTCTGTCAAGATTGGGATAGCGCAGGGATAATATTTTGGGATTTGTTTTTTGGGGGCGGGGGTAGAAATTTGGAACATTGGAGTGGGTCTACGGGCCAGCATATCCGCTTAATGGTAACGCATGGTGTGTGGCCGCAGGTGCACAGATGGCAGAATACAATAGCGGGGGGGGGGGGGGGGGGGCAAAAACAAAAGGGCAATTAAGATAAAATGAGGGGTAAGAACAGGAATTTTAGCTACAGTGGGGGTAGGCAATAAAAGTAAATGAACATATTGTGAGGTTGTAGTAGAGGAATTGCAGAGAAGGGACAGCTGTTTATGTGGGATCAGTATAGGAACAGTAAATACACCTTATTTGTGTTGCCAGTAAGCAGATTGATAACATGGACTCCTATACATGTCACCAGCATAGCGGTCGCACAATAGAGATGCACTACAAGCGTGGACAATAGAGGGGGGAAAAAATCTTGGTTTATGAACATGGGGTCAATAGGTACATGCTTCAGGGCTTCATTCGGGGGATATATAGGTAATTGACAAGTGAACTTCAAATTTAAAGGAATCACCTATATATTGTTTTTACTGTGACTCTAGGGAATAAAAAAAAAAGATTGGAAACGATCTATACATTGTGTTAGCAAAGCTGCAAGCAAATGCCTAAATTGGGAGAGAAAAAAAACGTGTTTTAAATGTGTCTGTGGTCAGTCCCCTGCTTATGACATCACCTGTGGCACGGTATGCAAATGAACTGCTTTTCAGTAGGAAATGCTTAATTTGCATGACGTGCCACAGGTGATGTCATAACCAGGAGACTGACCACAGACCCATTTAAAACACATTTTTCTCCCAATTTAGGCATTTGCTTGCAGTTTTGCTAATACAATGTATAGATCATTTTCAGTATTTTTTTTTTATTCTCTACATTCACAGTAAAAACACGGCCAAAGTAGTTGAGCTGGAAAAAGGATCTGATGAACTGTATCATTTTTCCAACTCGGCTATTTTGTCCTTTAATTCGAAATTCCCTTGTCAGTTCCCTCTTTCAGTGTGAGATGAGCGCAGGAAGTATTCGCTGAGATACAAGAACATTATCTGAAGAGACACTTGGAGGAAGAATACAGACGCTGTCTATGCAATGTAAGTTATAAAAAAAAAAATATATATATATATATATATATATACTGCGCCTTATGTGGTGGTAAAAGCAGCACCAAACCAAGCAAGTGTTCCACTCCTAGTTAAACATACAAATAATACAACACTTAGTTATGGTTTCCTCCACGTGTTATATAGAGGGGGGAACCAAGTAAAAATACAAAATAATGAAGTATGTCATATCCAAATAAAGTTGTGATGGTAAAAACAAAGTCAGACCACTCACATTTCCCTGAGAGCTATGATCAAGGTGGTCTCCTTGATAAAGGCTATCCAGCCGAAACGTCGGTGACCCCCCCCCCCTTTCTTTTGCGCAGTGTGTCCCTCCTGCCCTTCTTTTCTCTTAAGTATTATTTTTACCTTTTTTTCCTTATTTTGTAGTGTATTTATTGTGAATTTATTTTTTTCTATTTAATAAACTTTTGTATTTTTGTAAGTGTATTGTTTTGGTTCTTGTGTGCTCCCCTTACCTTTTTTCTGTACATACTATTGTTTTGTTTGCTATGATCAGTAAAAAAAAAAAAAAAAGGGCATCCTGGAGCCCCTATAGGGGTATGGCAAATGACTATTACCTGCCTTTGAAATCTACTGTTTTTAATGTAAGATCTCTGTTTTTTCTGTCAGAGCACAAAGAATACAGTATTTGCTGGAACTGAATATGACCCTGATTATAAGATGACGCCCTCCCCCACCCCCAAACTTTGGATCGTAATTTATGCAAAAAATGGAAAAAGCCTAAATATTAGATACTTAGACAATCTATACCGGTGTTTGAGGAGGCGCAATGCCTGGGTAAATGCAGATTATTATAGCTCAAAGCTGCCCTGTGTAAAACAAGCTGTGGAGCTCTATAATACACACACATACACTACACTTTACTGTGACTTGTATTGCTGTGGAGCTCTATAATACACTCACATACACTACACTTTACTGTGACTTGTATTGCTGTGGAGCTCTATCATACACTCACATACACTACACTTTACTGTGACTTGCATTGCTGTGGAGCTCTGTAATACACTCACATACACTACACTTTACTGTGACTTTTATTGCTATGGAGCTCTATAATACACTCACATACGCTACACTTTACTGTGACTTGTATTGCTGTGGAGCTCTGTAATACACTCACATACACTACACTTTACTGTGACTTGTATTGCTGTGGAGCTCTATCATACACTCACATACACTACACTTTACTGTGACTTTTATTGCTGTGGAGCTCTATAATACACTCACATACTCAACACTTTACTGTGACTTTTATTGCTGTGGAGCTCTATAATACACTCACATACTCTACACTTTACTGTGACTTTTATTGCTGTGGAGCTCTATAATACACTCACATATACTACACTTTACTGTGACTTTTATTGCTGTGGAGCTCTATAATACACTCACATACACTACACTTTACTGTGACTTGTATTGCTGTGGAGCTCTATAATACACACACATACACTACACTTTACTGTGACTTTTATTGCTGTGGAGCTCTGTAAAACACTCACATACACTACACTTTTCTGTGACTTGTATTGCTGTGGAGCTCTGTAGTGTACTCACATGCACTTCACTTTACTGTGACTTGTATTGCTGTGGAGCTCTGTAATGCACTCATATACACTACACTTTACTGTGACTTGTGTTGCTGTGGAGCTCTCTAATACGCTTACATATACTACACTTTACTGTGACCTTTATTGCCGTGGGGCTCTGTAACTCCCCACACATTACTGGGAGTGTTATTGATGTGGAGCTCTGTGATACACTCACACAAAGCACATTACTGGGAATTTTATTGCTGTGGAGCTCTGTGACACTTTCCCGCACTACACGTTGCTGTGAGATTTATTGCTGTGAACCTCTGTGATATGATACGCTTACACACTACACAGTGATTTTTTTTTTTGCTGTGCATAATTTCACACACTACATGTGACTGTGAGTTTTATTGCTGCGGAGCTCTGTGATACACTCATACACGGTGCACATATCAGTGAGTTTTATTGCTGTGGAGCTCTGTGATGCACTCATAACCACCAAAACATGCAGAGCTCCTAAAAAAAAGTGTCTATCTCTTTAAAGTAAGAACAGTTGGGAGGTATGGAGAGATAGCCGAGATCTGTATGTGTGTGTGTGTGTGTGTGTGTGTGTATGGTTATGGGATCAGGCAGACATTAGCAGAGAGAGGGATCTGCTGATCAGGTGGGGAGGTGTTGCACCTGAAAACATGTTTTAAATTGTATTTTTAGAGAATTTACAGCTCACCTGAGGCTCTATGTGATGCTGTGCCAACCATCCCTGGCCTTCTAAGATGTAATAAACACTTCTATGTGGAGTTAGTACATAGGAACCTATCCGTACTTTTTCCACCCCGTGTGTTATTAGATCCAGAGACGTCCTTGACGTAGAAAGGTTAATCGTTCCCATTTGAGAAAGACATAGTAGAGAGGTCAGTTGAGCTGCCATCTGAAAAAGCCATTACATCAATCGGTAAATATTACCACCAGATTTTAATCTAACCGAGCTTGTGTAAAGTTCTCTCTTATGACCATATCACCATGGGAAGATAGGGAGCCTTACATAACACATACCGCTGTGAGCAAAGGGGGGAATGATGTCATCTGCCCACTGTGCCCACATATATGTATATACGTGTACGTACAGATTTAAGAATGATCAACAGGTGAAGCAGTTTTTAACGTGCGACATGGCGGGGCTAATAAAGTTTGTGATGGTGGGTTCCCTTAATAATGGAGAAACCGAAAAACAAATTTAAATTTAATTTTGTTCTGGTCTTTCTTCAAAGCACATATGGTTACTCTAGTCTCCGAACGACGGACCTCCAGTTGTTGCAGGATCATCAACTCCAATACTGCCACGGAAAAAAAAAAAAAACATGGTGAGAAACGTGACTTACTTGTGCTCCGTTTTTAGGCATTAGGGCCATAGAGAAGCTCCCTCCAGTCATTCTATAGTGCCATATTATCTGTAAAGAGCCATGGTTTAGCCAAAGCATAGCGGTGACTGTGCAACCAGTACAATCGTCTTACTGATTGTTCCACTTTTAGAACTTTGGATAGATCTGTTCTTTGAACATGAACCTGATGTTCTTTTTCCATTAACGAAAAGGGTATAAAATGACCCCCCCCCCCAGCTTTCGAACCATAACGGATCTCCTCCAAAGAGAAATAGGGAAGAGATGGAAGAGCTAAGGAAGGGGGTGGAGTAACAATGAATGGGTAGAGGCAGATGGAGAGAGGGAGAGGACTGTTGAAATTCAGAGACACAGCAGATTTGGAGGAAGTAAGGACAGAAATAAACAGATGGAGAGAGATATCGGGAATACAATAATGAAAAAACAAATAGGTGGGAAAGGTAGATTGTGTAGGAATAGTGAGAAAAAGAGAGGGGGGACATAAAAGCCATCAATGAAGAAAATAATGAGGGGCAGGAAAGAGAGGGAGTGGAGGGGTCAACCCGGGAGAAAATGGGGCCAAGGGAGAAAGAATGATGGGCAGAGGGAGATAAATAAATATATGAGATGGGAAGGAGGAGGGGGGAGGAAAAATGAGAACAGGGGAAAGAGGATATGAGAGGAGAGGAAAAGGAAAAAAGAGAAAGGTGGAAAGACAAAGAAAGTAAGAAAGATCAATAGAGAGCAAAAGAGACAGAGAGAGAGGGGAAGAATGAGAGAGGGAAAAGAAACTAAGAAAGAACAAGAGAAAGAAACAAAGAAAGAATGAACGAGAGAACAAGAAAAAAATTGAGAGAGAAAGAAAAAAGGCAAGAGAGAAAAAAGAAAGAGGAAATAAACTAAGAAAGAACAAGAGAGAGGAAAACAAAAAGAGAACAAGAGAGAGGAAAACAAAAACAGAACAAGAGAGAGGAAAACAAAAACAGAACAAGAGAGAGGAAAACAAAAACAGAACAAGAGAGAGGAAAACAAAAAGAGAACAAGAGAGAGGAAAACAAAAACAGAACAAGAGAGAGGAAAACAAAAACAGAACAAGAGAGAGGAAAACAAAAAGAGAACAAGAGAGAGGAAAACAAAAACAGAACAAGAGAGAGGAAAACAAAAAGAGAACAAGAGAGAGGAAAACAAAAACAGAACAAGAGAGAGGAAAACAAAAACAGAACAAGAGAGAAAGAAAAAAGGAACAAAGAAAGAACAAGAGAGAGGAAAACAAAAACAGAACAAGAGAGAACTAGAAAAAAATAACGACAGAAAGAAAAAAGGAACAAAGAAAGAACAAGATAGAACGAGACAGGAAAACGAGATAGGAAGAAAGAGTGAGAGAAAGAATAAGAGAGAGGGGAAAAGTGGTGATAGAGAGACGGCAAACAGAAAAGGATAGAGAGGAATCGAAAGAACGACATAGCGGGGGAGAAAAAAAGCCATCTAGGAAGAAAGACAGAATGAGAGATTCAGAAAATAATCAAAAAGGAGAAAAGTAAATAGAGAGAGAAATCAAGATGGAACGACGGGAGAGATACAGGAAAGAAGAGAGGGGGAGAGAGAAAGAAGGAGAGAGAAGTTTAGAATTACCAAGGAGAGGGGGGTGGGAGGGGAAACTGGGAAAGAGTTTAGAGGGAAAAGAGGTAGTAAAAGGGCCACGGAAAATGCAGGGCAGACACGAAAAATAATAATAATAATTACAAAAAAAAAGATAAAGGTTTACAAGGAATGGCTGAGGGGAAGAAGATATACTCAGTGTGTGTGCCCACGGTGATCCAACACCATGCCCGCTGTGAAGGGGGCATTTAGGTTATTCTCTAAAGGAGCTAGCAATTGGTAGCAGTCTGCCCCTCCCCCAGCCACCTGGTGAATCTCAGTCATGCCATACCCAAATGGCTGGCACTGCCCGCTCAGCATGTGCTCTGCCCCCTCCCCCGTCCTTCCACAGGGCTTAGAAACTTGTGCAAAGCCTGTGCTTCCCTGAGCCAAACTGCCGTCTGCAGCTGAGGCTGCCTGTGCCTATGAAAGGGGGGGGGGGGGGGGAGGCTTTAGTGATCATGCCAAGGGGGATTTGGGCAAGAGGAGGGGAGATGGGCACCCAAAAAAAACCTCCACTGCCAATGTTGATCCTAAATGGTTTTAGTGTCTCTGCTACTATCTGATATCACACTATCTGGCCATTCAGCCATCCTTCACCCTGCGTCCTATCTATCACTTTATTGCTATATCTTTACATGTCTCCTGCATCGTGTCAGTCTGTGCCTCACTGTGCCACTTACTCCTATACTTACAAGTTATATCCACATTCCCTTTCTGTCTCTCATTGACACATACATTGCCCTCTCAGGGGATTTCTATAGCAATAAGATGTTACAGGGGTGATAAGGCTCTCGGGAGCCGGGTTACTGTAATAAGACGTTACAGGGGTGATAAGGCGCTCAGGAGCCGGGTTACTGTAATAAGACGTTACAGGGGTGATAAGGCGCTCAGGAGCCGGGTTACTGTAATAAGACGTTACAGGGGTGATAAGGCGCTCAGGAGCCGGGTTACTGTAATAAGACGTTACAGGGGTGATAAGGCGCTCAGGAGCCGGGTTACTGTAATAAGACGTTACAGGGGTGATAAGGCGCTCAGGAGCCAGGTTACTGTAATAAGACGTTACAGGGGTGATAAGGCGCTCAGGAGCCGGGTCAGTGTAATAAGACGTTACAGGGGTGATAAGGCGCTCAGGAGCCGGGTTACTGTAATAAGACGTTACAGGGGTGATAAGGCGCTCAGGAGCCGGGTTACTGTAATAAGACGTTACAGGGGTGATAAGGCTCTCAGGAGCCGGGTTACTGTAATAAGACGTTACAGGGGTGATAAGGCGCTCAGGAGCCGGGTTACTGTAATAAGACGTTACAGGGGTGATAAGGCGCTCAGGAGCCGGGTCACTGTAATAAGACGTTACAGGGGTGATAAGGCGACAGGAGCCGGGTTACTGTAATAAGACGTTACAGGGGTGATAAGGCGCTCAGGAGCCGGGTCACTGTAATAAGACGTTACAGTGGTGATAAGGCGCTCAGGAGCCGGGTCACTGTAATAAGACGTTACAGGGGTGATAAGGCGCTCAGGAGCCGGGTCACTGTAATAAGACGTTACAGGGGTGATAAGGCGCTCAGGAGCCGGGTCACTGTAATAAGACGTTACAGGGGTGATAAGGCGCTCAGGAGCCAGGTTACTGTAATAAGACTTAACAGGGGTGATAAGGCGCTCAGGAGCCGGGTTACTGTAATAAGACGTTACAGGGGTGATAAGGCGCTCAGGAGCCAGGTTACTGTAATAAGACGTTACAGGGGTGATAAGGCGCTCAGGAGCCGGGTTACTGTAATAAGACTTAACAGGGGTGATAAGGCGCTCAGGAGCCGGGTCACTGTAATACGACGTTACAGGGGTGATAAGGCGCTCAGGAGCCGGGTTACTGTAATAAGACGTTACAGGGGTGATAAGGCGCTCAGGAGCCGGGTCACTGTAATAAGACGTTACAGGGGTGATAAGGCGCTCAGGAGCCTGGTTACTGTAATAAGACGTTACAGGGGTGATAAGGCGCTCAGGAGCTGGGTTACTGTAATAAGACGTTACAGGGGTGATAAGGCGCTCGGGAGCCGGGTCACTGTAATAAGACGTTACAGGGGTGATATGGCGCTCAGGAGCCGGGTCACTGTAATAAGACGTTACAGGGGTGATAAGGTGCTCAGGAGCCGGGTTACTGTAATAAGACGTTACAGGGGTGATAATGCGCTCAGGAGCCGGGTTACTGTAATAAGACGTTACAGGGGTGATAAGGCTCTCGGGAGCCGGGTTACTGTAATAAGACGTTACAGGGGTGATAAGGCGCTCAGGAGCCTGGTTACTGTAATAAGACGTTACAGGGGTGATAATGCGCTCAGGAGCCGGGTTACTGTAATAAGATGTTACAGGGGTGATAAGGCGCTCGGGAGCCGGGTTACTGTAATAAGACGTTACGGGGTGATAAGGCGCTCAGGAGCCGGGTTACTGTAATAAGACGTTACGGGGTGATAAGGCGCTCAGGAGCCGGGTTACTGTAATAAGACGTTACAGGGGTGATAAGGCGCTCAGGAGCCGGGTTACTGTAATAAGACATTACAGGGGTGATAAGGCGCTCAGGAGCCGGGTTACTGTAATAAGACGTTACGGGGGTGATAAGGCGCTCAGGAGCCGGGTTACTGTAATAAGACGTTACGGGGGTGAAAAGGCGCTCAGGAGCCAGGTTACTGTAATAAGACGTTACAGGGGTGATAAGGCGCTCAGGAGCCGGGTTACTGTAATAAGACGTTACGGGGTGATAAGGCGCTCAGGAGCCGGGTTACTGTAATAAGACATTACAGGGGTGATAAGGCGCTCAGGAGCCGGGTTACTGTAATAAGACGTTACAGGGGTGATAAGGCGCTCAGGAGCCGGGTTACTGTAATAAGACGTTACAGGGGTGATAAGGCGCTCAGGAGCCAGGTTACTGTAATAAGACGTTACAGGGGTGATAAGGCGCTCAGGAGCCAGGTTACTGTAATAAGACGTTACAGGGGTGATAAGGCGCTCAGGAGCCGGGTTACTGTAATAAGACGTTACAGGGGTGATAAGGCTCTCGGGAGCCGGGTTACTGTAATAAGACGTTACAGGGGTGATAAGGCGCTCAGGAGCCGGGTTACTGTAATAAGACGTTACAGGGGTGATAAGGCGCTCAGGAGCCGGGTCACTGTAATAAGACGTTACAGGGGTGATAAGGCGCTCAGGAGCCAGGTCACTGTAATAAGACGTTACAGGGGTGATAAGGCGCTCAGGACCCGGGTCACTGTAATAAGATGTTACTGGGGTGATAAGGCGCTCAGGAGCCGAGTTACTGTAATAAGATGTTACAGGGGTGATAAGGCGCTCAGGAGCCGGGTTACTGTAATAAGACGTTACAGGGGTGATAAGGCGCTCAGGACCCGGGTCACTGTAATAAGATGTTACGGGGGTGATAAGGCACTCAGGAGCCGGGTTACTGTAATAAGATGTTACGGGGGTGATAAGGCGCTCAGGAGCCTGGTTACTGTAATAAGACGTTATGGGGGTGATAAGGCGGTCAGGAGCCTGGTTACTGTAATAAGATGTTACAGGGGTGATAAGGCGCTCAGGAGCCGGGTTACTGTAATAAGACGTTACAGGGGTGATAAGGCGCTCAGGAGCCGGGTTACTGTAATAAGACGTTACAGGGGTGATAAGGCGCTCGGGAGCCGGGTCACTGTAATAAGACGTTACAGGGGTGATAAGGCGCTCAGGAGCCGGGTCACTGTAATAAGATGTTACGGGGGTGATAAGGCGCTCAGGAGCCGGGTTACTGTAATAAGACGTTACAGGGGTGATAAGGCGCTCAGGAGCCGGGTCACTGTAATAAGACGTTACAGGGGTGATAAGGTGCTCAGGAGCCGGGTTACTGTAATAAGACGTTACAGGGGTAATAAGGCGCTCAGGAGCCGGGTTACTGTAATAAGACGTTACAGGGGTGATAAGGCGCTCGGGAGCCGGGTTACTGTAATAAGACGTTACATGGGGTGATAAGGCGCTCAGGAGCCGGGTTACTGTAATAAGACGTTACAGGGGTGATAAGGCGCTCAGGAGCCAGGTTACTGTAATAAGACATTACAGGGGTGATAAGGCGCTCAGGAGCCGGGTTACTGTAATAAGACGTTACAGGGGTGATAAGGCGCTCAGAAGCCGGGTTACTGTAATGAGACGTTACAGTGGTGATAAGGCGCTCAGGAGCCTGGTTACTGTAATAAGACGTTACAGGGGTGATAAGGCGCTCAGGAGCCGGGTTACTGTAATAAGACGTTACAGGGGTGATAAGGCGCTCAGGAGCCGGGTCACTGTAATAAGACGTTACAGGGGTGATAAGACGCTCAGGAGCCGGGTTACTGTAATAAGACGTTACAGGGGTGATAAGGCGCTCAGGAGCCGGGTTACTGTAATAAGACGTTACAGGGGTGATAAGGCGCTCAGGAGCCGGGTCACTGTAATAAGACGTTACAGGGGTGATAAGGCACTCGGGAGCCGGGTTACTGTAATAAGACGTTACAGGGGTGATAAGGCGCTCGGGAGCCGGGTTACTGTAATAAGACGTTACAGGGGTGATAAGGCGCTCGGGAGCCGGGTCACTGTAATAAGACGTTACAGGGGTGATAAGGCGCTCAGGAGCCGGGTTACTGTAATAAGACGTTACAGGGGTGATAAGGCTCTCGGGAGCCGGGTCACTGTAATAAGACGTTACAGGGGTGATAAGGCGCTCAGGAGCTGGGTTACTGTAATAAGACGTTACAGGGGTGATAAGGCGCTCAGGAGCCGGGTTACTGTAATAAGACGTTACAGGGGTGATAAGGCACTCGGGAGCCGGTGTTCTGACAGATTTCTGGAGCAAATTCTCCTGCGCAATCGCAGGAGAATTTGCTCACCGCGCATGCGCCAGCTGCGCAACCCACCTCCCGCCCCCCGCACACCCCTTCTTACCAGATGATCGGACACAGCGGTACACAGCGCATGCGCGCGGCTATCAAGCCGTGTGGGAATTCACGTGTCCGTGGCTGGATTCAAAACGCTGGTAAGTAACACGGGGCGGGGGGACATTAGGAGCCAATGAAACTAAGGCAGTACCTGAGGGGCTGCCTCATCTTGATAGGAGTTGTGATCCCCCTGCTGCATCAATAATACAGCAGGAGGATCACAACTCCCATGAAGATGAGGCAGCCCTCACCAGGGTGCTTACCTCTCTGTTGGCTCCTTATGTCCCCCCCGCCCCGTGTTACTTACCAGCGTTTTGAATTCAACGGACGCGCGCATTCACAAACGGCTGGATAGCCGTGCGCATGCGCTGTGTACCGCTGTGTCCGATCATCTGGTAAGAAGGGGTGTGCGGGGGGCGGGAGGTGGGTTGCGCAGCTGGCGCATGCGCGGTGGTCACAAAGTTACAGCTGAGTGATCAGCTGTAACTTTATGCGCATGCGCAGTGAGCAAATTCTCCTGCGATTGCGCAGGAGAATTTGCTCCAGAAATTTGTCAGAACACCGGGTCGCTGTAATAAGACGTTACAGGGGTGATAAGGCGCTCAGGAGCCAGGTTACTGTAATAAGACGTTACAGGGGTGATAAGGCGCTCAGGAGCCAGGTTACTGTAATAAGACGTTACAGGGGTGATAAGGCGCTCAGGAGCCAGGTCACTGTAATAAGACGTTACAGGGGTGATAAGGCGCTCAGGAGCCAGGTTACTGTAATAAGACGTTACAGGGGTGATAAGGCGCTCGGGAGCCGGGTCGCTGTAATAAGACGTTACAGGGGTGATAAGGCGCTCGGGAGCCGGGTTACTGTAATAAGACGTTACAGGGGTGATAAGGCGCTCAGGAGCCGGGTTACTGTAATAAGACGTTACAGGGGTGATAAGGCGCTCAGGAGCCGGGTTACTGTAATAAGACGTTACAGGGGTGATAAGGCGCTCTGGAGCCGGGTTACTGTAATAAGACGTTACAGGGGTGATAAGGCGCTCAGGAGCCAGGTTACTGTAATAAGACGTTACAGGGGTGATAAGACGCTCAGGAGCCAGGTTACTGTAATAAGACGTTACAGGGGTGATAAGGCGCTCAGGAGCCGGGTTACTGTAATAAGACGTTACAGGGGTGATAAGGCGCTCAGGAGCCGGGTTACTGTAATAAGACGTTACAGGGGTGATAAGGCCCTCAGGAGCCTGGTTACTGTAATAAGACGTTACAGGGGTGATAAGGCGCTCAGCAGCGGGGTCACTGTAATAAGACGTTACAGGGGTGATAAGGAGCTCGGGAGCCGGGTTACTGTAATAAGACGTTACAGGGGTGATAAGGCGCTCAGGAGCCGGGTTACTGTAATAAGACGTTACAGGGGTGATAAGGCGCTCAGGAGCCGGGTCACTGTAATAAGACGTTACAGGGGTGATAAGGCGCTCGGGAGCCGGGTTACTGTAATAAGACGTTACAGGGGTGATAATAAGACGTTACAGGGGTGATAAGGCGCTCAGGAGCTGGGTTACTGTAATAAGACGTTACAGGGGTGATAAGGGGCTCAGGAGCCGGGTTTCTGTAATAAGACGTTACAGGGGTGATAAGACGCTCAGGAGCCGGGTCACTGTAATGAGACGTTACAGGGGTGATAAGGCGCTCAGGAGCCGGGTTACTGTAATAAGACGTTACAGGGGTGATAAGGCGCTCAGGAGCCGGGTCACTGTAGTGAGACGTTACAGGGGTGATAAGGCGCTCAGGAGCGGGGTCACTGTAATAAGACGTTACAGGGGTGATAAGGAGCTCGGGAGCCGGGTTACTGTAATAAGACGTTACAGGGGTGATAAGGCGCTCAGGAGCCGGGTTACTGTAATAAGACGTTACAGGGGTGATAAGGCGCTCAGGAGCCGGGTCACTGTAATAAGACGTTACAGGGGTGATAAGGCGCTCGGGAGCCGGGTTACTGTAATAAGACGTTACAGGGGTGATAAGGCGCTCAGGAGCCGGGTTACTGTAATAAGACGTTATGGGGTGATAAGGCGCTCAGGAGCCGGGTTACTGTAATAAGACGTTACAGGGGTGATAAGGCGCTCAGGAGCCGGGTTACTGTAATAAGACGTTACGGGGTGATAAGGCGCTCAGGAGTTGGGTTACTGTAATAAGACGTTACAGGGGTGATAAGGGGCTCAGGAGCCGGGTTTCTGTAATAAGACGTTACAGGGGTGATAAGACGCTCAGGAGCCGGGTCACTGTAATGAGACGTTACAGGGGTGATAAGGCGCTCAGGAGCCGGGTTACTGTAATAAGACGTTACAGGGGTGATAAGGCGCTCAGGAGCCGGGTCACTGTAATGAGACGTTACAGGGGTGATAAGGCGCTCAGGAGCCGGGTTACTGTAATAAGACGTTACAGGGGTGATAAGGCGCTCAGGAGCCGGGTTACTGTAATGAGACGTTACAGGGGTGATAAGGCGCTCAGGAGCCGGGTTACTGTAATAAGACGTTACAGGGGTGATAAGGCGCTCGGGAGCCGGGTTACTGTAATAAGACGTTACAGGGGTGATAAGGCGCTCAGGAGCCGGGTCGCTGTAATAAGATGTTTCAAACTAATGAAGCAATACAATTTGTATAATATCACAATATAATACAATGCATTATGTCACAATCATCTTAAGTGTAAAACTGAGTAATTATTTGCAGGCTTCTCTGGTATTAAAATAGTTAAAAGAAGTTGTGGTGAATAAGAGGCGAGAGGGAGTGAGAAAGAGATTTGTGGATTCTGGCAGTGCTACCCAGCTGTACACTCACCGCCAAAATCAACATACGCTGGAAAATGGAGACTTATTCGACACCGAGAGGCAGAGAGTCTGATATTGCTATTAATAACCTCTCTTTCAAAATCCTTTTTACTCAGTCCCATACTTATCAGCTCTGTCTCAGCCATTACCTGCTTGCCTGGGGTCAGAGGTTAGCCGACAAAGCAGCACAGTCCTGTCCCAGTAACCTGCCGTTTATAGCACAATATACATTATTTACTGCGCATGTCATGTTAATCTGGATCCAGAGACACACAATACACTGAATCCAAATCCAGCAGTGGCTGAACCTGTCCTGATCTTTTCTACACACCAGTGAAAGCTGCTAAACACACTTGGACCCAAATACATACCTCCCAAGTGTCCCTATTTAGGAATGACAGTCCCTATTTTGCAGCCAGTGCCCCCCTGTGCCCCTTTTTGGTGGAGCTTGGAATGTTTGGATTGTATCACAGAGCTCCAGAGCAATAAAACCCAAAGCTAAGTGTGTTTACACTGCAGTAAATGTGTTTATATAATCATTTCATTCAATAAAATGCTTTATGATTCTAAATGATTTAGCAGATTACCCAAATAATTGGAGTGGCCATAAATTCACTGAAAAGGTTCCAGTAATGCCATTTTTTCCAAATCGGCTATTTTGGTCTAAAGTTTGACTACATTTCCTGCGATTTTCTCTTTACTGAGTGGACCCTATATTCAGCATTTAACTGTTTATCTGTATTAAGGAGATCATCGTCTATGCCAGTTCTGATAACATGCAGGCAGGCGGTCACAGTCTGGACCAGTCCTGATCGTCTGCGGTCGCGAGGTCGCAGTCAGCCTTTCCTGATAATCTGAATTCAAGGGGTCACAGTCTGGACCAGTCCTGATAATCTGCAGTCAGCAGGTCACAGTCTGAGCCTGTCCTGATAATCTGCATTCAGGTGGTCACGGTCTGGACCAGTCCTGATAATCTGCAGTCAGCAGGTCACAGTCTGAGCCTGTCCTGATAATCTGCATTCCGGTGGTCACGGTCGGGACCAGTCCTGATAATATGCAGGCAGCAGGTCACAGTCTGAGCCTGTCCTGATAATCTGCATTCCGGTGGTCACAGTCTGGACTAGTCCTGATAATCTGCAGTCAGCAGGTCACAGTCTGGATGTGTCCTGAGAATCTCCAGTCAGAAAGTCACAGTTTGGACCAGTCCTGATCATCTGCCGTCAGCCGGTCACAGTCTAGACGAGTCCTGATAATCTGCAGACAGCAGGTCACAGTCTGAGCCTGTCCTGATAATCTGCATTCCGGTGGTCACGGTCTGGACCAGTCCTGATAATCTGCAGTCAGCAGGTCACAGTCTGAGCCTGTCCTGATAATCTGCATTCCGGTGGTCACGGTCTGGACCAGTCCTGATAATATGCAGTCAGCAGGTCACAGTCTGAGCCTGTCCTGATAATCTGCATTCCGGTGGTCACAGTCTGGACTAGTCCTGATAATCTGCAGTCAGCAGGTCACAGTCTGGATGTGTCCTGAGAATCTCCAGTCAGAAAGTCACAGTTTGGACCAGTCCTGATCATCTGCAGTCAGCCGGTCACAGTCTGGACCAGTCCTGATAATCTGCAGACAGCAGGTCACAGTCTGAGCCTGTCCTGATAATCTGCATTCCGGTGGTCACTGTCTGGACCAGTCCTGATAATCTGCAGTCAGCAGGTCACAGTCTGAGCCTGTCCTGATAATCTGCATTCCGGTGGTCACGGTCTGGACCAGTCCTGATAATATGCAGGCAGCAGGTCACAGTCTGAGCCTGTCCTGATAATCTGCATTCCGGTGGTCACAGTCTGGACTAGTCCTGATAATCTGCAGTCAGCAGGTCACAGTCTGGATGTGTCCTGAGAATCTCCAGTCAGAAAGTCACAGTTTGGACCAGTCCTGATCATCTGCAGTCAGCAGGTCACAGTCTGGACCAGTCCTGATAATCGGCAGTCAGCAGGTTACAGTCTGGGCCTGTCCTGATAATATCCAGTCAGGAAGTGAGAGCCTGTCCTGGTCTTCTGCAATCATCAAATACAAACCCAGCACATGCAATCAGGAGGTCACTGTACATTAGCTTTCAACGGAATAGTATGTAAACATATTTATCACCTGATTACGGTCTTTGCTTCTTCCACAATTTAATAAATCAAATAATGGTGGGCAGCTTGCAAATATAATTTCCACCTTGAACATTTTGCTACCGCAGCCTGATCGTAGTATTATTTTCGTCGTTGATTCCTGCTGATACATTTTCGCTCACTCTTAAAAACGTTTAAAAAAAACCCATAAAATAATAATCTTTAAATATAAGAAATGCTAATTCAGTTTAAAAATAAATAAATAAAAGCATTTTCATAATCCGTTGCAAAGTACTTTAGCTCACCCACAAATAAATCCACCCGGTATGCGTACAATATTCTGGAAAAATAAAACACCCCTTCGCCAGTGACTTCATATTAGAGGAATTGATATTTGTTTTTGATTTTGTTTTTTAATTCCCGAGATGGGGGAGGGGGGGGGGGGGGGAAGACCCCACCCTTATTAAAAATAAATATAAATGTCAGATAAATCTGTGCTTCAGAACAGTTTAAACACACAGAAGTCATTTAATAATAATAAAAGTAAATACTTACAAAAAGATAAAGTAAAAAAAAAAAATACATTTCCAATAAATTAAACCCATGTACAAACTTACGCAAAATAACCTAGGTGGAACTGTCGCGTTAATGCGTACGTCTTCTGCGCCAAAATTCTAGAATTGGCGCAATTACCAAGGCTAAAGAACGTTAAACTGCTGCTATATAATGTCAACCAACAATAAAAACCAGATCTCACGAGGTTGCAGTCTAATAAATTCAGACGAAGTTAGAGTCGGACCACCTTTGTATGACTTTTTTTTTTATTTTTAAAACTCTTCATAAGTGAAATTTTCTATTTATTTTTATTACCTTTACAGTCTGCTTTTGTCCATTTTCCAGATGGATAAAGTCTTTTATTTTTTTTTTTTCACAGGCTGGTTGTAAGAATAGCACTGTACGATGAAGACACCCATACTCTGTAATTAAGAATATTAAAAATACAAAAAAAAACGCCAAACATCCAGTGATACTTGATATCATTTTTTATTTTTTTTTATTTGCTTTAACTGGGGGGGAAAAAAAAATAAAAAATGCTGAGATGTTTCTAGTTTTCAAGTCAGTCCAGAAACAGTTCCCATAATCAGCATACAATTCCAGACTATTTGGTGACTCTCAACATAATTAGCAATGAAATAGAGTGAAAAAAAAAACAATTACCTCACAAAAATATGAAAAAAATATCTAATCTTATTAGATTCTAATTAAAAGTGTGTATAATTAAACATATAACAGGCTGATAGAGTGTGAAAGTGATACAAAGGTTTGATAAGGTGATAATACTATTTGCTAATCCAGAGTCGAGGTCTGTTTTCACATTTGTGTGCAATTTCTGAGGATCTATGTATATTTTTTTGCATATGGTAATTATGTTTTATTTGTGTGTGCATGTAGCTGCTTTATTTTCCTGTCTCTGAGTTGTTTTTTTTGTTTGTTTGTTTGTTTGTTTTAATGCATGTTTTTCCTTTTTTGGCCTAATAATTTAGGATAAAAAACTCTGAAGCCCATTAAAAAAAAGTTTCCCAGTTTTGCTTCCTAAATGGGGAGATTTTCCACAAAATATCTTACCGGTGTCTGGAGCCCCCCCGGATGGCATGGCACACTGTTCACAGGTTTTATTACACACGTCTTCATCAAGCATAATTACATTATTCTGACAAGGGCTATTCATCATGAAACTATGTTCATTTTTTACTAATGATGCTGTTGATCAAAATGTGCTCAAGGTTATTATCCCTTAATAAACAGCTCCACCCCCATAACAGATGTCAAGCTCACAGGCCCGTCATTACCAGGCTGAGATCTTGAGCCTATTTTTTTTAATGTGGGTACCACATCTGTTTAACACTAATATTATGGCACCATGACTGAGTGGGGGGGGGGGGGGGGGACTAAATTTTTAGAAGTACAAATCCTAAATTAAAATAAGTCTGTGTTTTGGGGGGATAAAATGCCAATCATTTTTAAATTGTTAATATAAAGGGAGTTATGGATAATGATGTTTCCTTCTGAAAGGTAGTGGAGGTCTATGTATAAAATGTATGTATTTGATGAAAAAAGTCACTGGGGGCCAGTTGCACCAAAATAAAAAATAATAAGTGATTTAATTATTATTTAAAATGTTGTTGTGTGCTATCTATGGGGGATCACTTGATTGGACTACGATGCTCCATCAGTCCTAATCTGGCAAATATTGAGAATAAAAACACTGTTTTGCCCCTTTTTTCTTATGTATAAACCCAAATCTGATAGTGTTATACATACCACACAGCTGCAAGAGTAAAAACCCTTCTGAAGACGATGTTTGAGGGAGATATAGGTGTATATAATTATAATACTTATGGCTCTCTTTATGTGACTACGACTTGTAAGGCTGCCTCCTGAATTTCTATGTAAGTACAAGTAGCTGGCATTGTTACTCTGGCTCTCAAGGTGTTGTAGATGACATTTTCTGTGATGCTCAGCCAGCTTCATATCTGGCTGGGTATCATGGAACTGACAACCCTGGGCATTGGGAGGATGGAGGGGGCAAGAGGAGACACTTGCCTCCCTGAAAATTCAAACAGGGCCACTTGGGGCAGCAGCAAGGAAGGGAGAAGCTGTAGGCTGTTTAGTTATAGGTTAACTAGACGTAGAGAACAGAAAACACACCTGGCAGGCAGTGGAGTGCAGCAAATAGGCTTTTATTTAATTCTATACACCCCCTTGCTGTCAGAGTGGTTTGGTCTGCTCTCTTCCTCTCCCTCTTCCTAGTCTCCTCTCCATTCATTCTAGCTGCTGCTGCTGCCTAGCCTGGGCAGATACACAAGGTATTGCACATATAGGAATATGTTTTGCTACTAGGGTTAGTTAATACTCCAAAATATTTTACTATTGTACTTAATTATAAGTAATATTTTTCTTGGCAGGATAGGCAAATTGGACAATTTTTTTTACCGTGGCTGTTAATGCCTGATTATTGTATTCCACTTGTCAGTTCAGTTTAATGAATAGCATTATGAAGTAGATCTCAGTGTAAGCAAAGTTTAGATGACATTGTCCCTCGAGCTTCCTTGAGCTTTTTCCTGTGTCAGCCAAGGACATGTTTGCGCTAAGATTTGCGAAATGTGTGCTTACAGGCCTGCAGCCATCGGCTCTTCCTTAATATATACGGCACAGAATGTTTAAAGGGAACCTTTACATATTACCTTTACATAAAGGGAACCTTTACATATTAGAATATTGAATTTTTAAATACAGCCAGTTATTATTATATAACATCGTTTTAAGTTTCTAGACCAAAATGGATGTTAAATTTCAGATAATTGTTGAGAAAAAAAAAAAAAAAAGAATTTGCACATCAATAGTTTTTTTTAACCCTGCCCTTCAGGCTGTTAAAAATATCAGGAGCATCTTGTGGTCTATTTACTAAAAAGTGGACTGACCGTTATCTGTAAAACAAATCAGGCAATAATAGAGGAGCTGCCAAAAATCTCCAATAATTCAGCTGCTGCCTGATCTTCGCAGATTACTTGACAGCTCATCACAGTTCACTCAGTGAGTCAGACAGGTGGGTTGGCTGACTCATTCATTCTATGTGTTATCAAAGAGATCTTGCTGATTATTAGGCTGGATGAAAGAGAATGATGTTTTCTTTACAGTTTCATGAAGACACGTCTCTAATTCACAAGATGATCCTCTAAGGTGGTCTGCAAAAGATGTAGTTTAATTGCAAACGTTTCATAGTGACCCTTTAACACACACTGAGCCCATGCTACCTGCGTCTCCCCGCCAAGTGAGCCAGCAGTGCGCATCAGGTAGGAGAAAACACGGCACTGCTCGGAGGGGGGGGGGGGGGGGGGGGCAATTGCCCCGTTGCCCCCGCCCCAGATCCGCTGCAGCACAGGTCTGACCATTTTTCTAGTTTAGCTCAAGCATTTGCCATTTGGTCTTATCCTTCCTTCATAGATCATTTCCTCCCTCACATTTTACATGACTGACACACAGACAGACCACTGGGAATGACCACGCTGTCCCTGTGTTTGTGGGGCGCCCGCTGCCTCAGACCCCAAAATACATTTTTTGAAAACTAGCCAATGGGGAAGCTGGGATGGAAGGCACCTGATTGGCCGACACAGTCATCCAATCCGACGCCGGACTTTCTTTAAATGAAATCCTCGCTCTCGGGCAGGGCTTTCATTATGCATTCGTCCCCCCGCTGGGGGTGAATGTTTTAGAGAGGGAGTGGCGCTCATTTGTTTTGCGTCGGTGGGATTTTTTTTTAACAGAAAAAGTGGTTAATTACTTATTTTTGACGGGCCTCTTTCCCTGGGCCAAAAGATAAAGATAGAGGGCATTGCGGATCACTTCTGGAACCTGGATACAGGTAATCATTTTTTGTTACAGGGCATTCCCTGGCACCCAAAGTATTTTTTACATATGAATCTTCCCCCTTACCTGGGCAAGGTAGAGCTGGGGGTAGGTAGGGTACATTTTTATCTTAATTTATTTTATTTATTGTCAGGGTCTGGCGGCAGGTGGAAGCCCAAGACCCCAGTGGGGGAACAATTATATTTGTTATGGGGTCTGGGGCTATCAGCAACCCCAGACCCAACAGAGGGTTATTTTTTTTTTTTATAGGGTTCAGGAGACATTTGAGCAGCTTTCAGACCCTGGGGTGGGTCCTATTATTGTATGGGGGTCCCCAATCTATTTTTGGGAGCTTGAGCAGCTTCTAAACCTCAAAACAAAGAAATCTTAACATATCTGCAATGCTCTCTCTCTCTCTCTGGAAGGAGATCCCACCATATTACCAACATTGTCTCTCTCACTAAGAGCCGCTCTTCCTCTCTCGTCTGACTTTAAACTCTCTGCCTGACACCGATTCTATGGCCGCCTCCGAGCTGGGGGACCTCTTCCCTGCAGATAAAATGATTGCCTTCTTCCTATCCACAGATATTAAACTTTACACAGCAGCCCACCCCTGGAGCGCTACGTCTCTGACCTGAGCTGCACAAGGGACGTGCCACTGAACCGTGACTTATCCAGGCAAAGAGGGGCACATGCGTGTTTGCGTGTTCCAGCTGCCACAAACATGTGCGCTGCTCTCTCTGGTCATGCATATTTATGATGCCCGGTCAGCCAGGGTATATGTTTCAGCACATCTGGCACAGGGAGAGTGGGAAAAGCACTGAACAGCTGTGCATTCACCCTGGCACTGCCCACAGCGTGCAGTACCTGTGCTAGGCATGTGTGCCACAGTCTAATGCTAGCTGTGGAGGAGAGAGGTGAGAACTGGCACTGTAGCTACCTGTGCTGTCACTGTGCACTGCACACACGTGACAGGGTAATGGCATACCTATTCTCCCCAACCCAAATAATACACAGACAACTTGCTGGCTAAAAGTTCATAAGAATAAACTGCTACATAAATTCTGTATAGCTAATAAAAATAGCTGTATTTTAATAAAAAAAAAAAAACATTCTTAAAAAACCATATTAAAAATCCGGTACTATAACGAGTACAAAAAATGAACCGGGTGTCACCGAAAATATCTAACTGAGACACAGAGCGGTAGCGTGCCACCGTAAACCTTCCAGATGATTAGGATGGGGTCCCCAAGGATCTGACGCAGGCGTAATTCAGTTGCTTGGGCTACTGGAGTCCCACTATGCACAGTAGCCCCGAATCCGCTCGCCAGGGACCAGCCCATGGTGAGCCCGCACAGCTAGCCACATAGCTACTGCTACACGGGTTGGCCGTACACCAGACGACCAACCCCTAGCACTGACGTCCGACCTCAGGGACCTCCCCCGCCAACACACTTGCGAGAAAAAAAAAAGGGGGTAGGTGGGAGGGAACAAGAAACTTTATTCCTGTAAAAGAGAAAATGCTTTACATTGATTGAGCATGGTGACCTGATTGACACAGCAAAATGGGGATGTAATGCCCACCCCTGTCATGTTGATCTTGCACTTATTTTTTTTAGTTTACAGGTCATTTCTTTCACACTATATTTATGTGCTGTCTGTCCATGCTGTGTATACATGTAATGGTGCCTCATACCTCCTAACTTTTACTCCCGGCGAATCGAGATGCCGATGGTAAGAGCTTGGGAGGTGAAGTGTCAACACTACTGCGCATGGGTAGTATGCGTTCTCCGATGTCACAGACATTTATAGACAAAAAATGGAATCCTCACCGTCAAAGAGGAGAGTGTGTTAAAAAGAAGAAAAAACAACAAGAGGACATTAAATAAGAGAGAGATACGGGCACTAGTGCTGTATCTGTGCTGAGTATACATGTCATGGTGTAGTAATGAGTGTTTGTGAGAGATACTGGCGCTAGTGCTGTATCTGTGCTGAGTATACATGTCATGGTGTATTAATGAGTGTTTGTGAGAGATACTGGCACTAGCGCTGTACCTGTGAGTATACATGTCATGGTGTAGTAATGAGTGTTTGTGAGAGATACTGGCGCTAGTGCTGTATCTGTGCTGAGTATACATGTCATGATGTATTAATGAGTGTTTGTGAGAGATACTGGCGCTAGTGCTGTATCTGTGCTGAGTATACATGTCATGATGTATTAATGAGTGTTTGTGAGAGATACTGGCACTAGTGCTGTATCTGTGCTGAGTATACATGCCATGGTGTAGTAATGAGTGTTTGTGAGAGATACTGGCACTAGTGCTGTATCTGTGCTGAGTATACATGTCATGGTGTAGTAATGAGTGTTTGTGAGAGATACTGGCACTAGTGCTGCATCTGTGCTGAGTATACATGTCATGGTGTAGTAATGAGTGTTGGAGATACTGGCACTAGTGCTGTATCTGTGCTGAGTATACATGTCATGGTGTAGTGATGAGTGTTGGAGATACTGGCACTAGCGCTGTATCTGTGCTGAGTATACATGTCATGGTGTAGTGATGAGTGTTGGAGATACTGGCACTAGCGCTGTATCTGTGCTGAGTATACATGTCATGGTGTAGTGATGAGTGTTGGAGATACTGGCACTAGCGCTGTATCTGTGCTGAGTATACATGTCATGGTGTAGTAGTGAGTGTTTGTGAGAGATACTGGCACTAGCGCTGTACCTGTGCTGAGTATACATGTCATGGTGTAGTAATGAGTGTTTGTGAGAGATAGTGGCGCTAGCACTGTACCTGTGCTGAGTATACATGTCATGGTGTAGTAATGAGTGTTTGTGAGAGATAGTGGCGCTAGCACTGTACCTGTGCTGAGTATACATGTCATGGTGTAGTAATGAGTGTTTGTGAGAGATACTGGCACTAGGGCTGTATCTGTGCTGAGTATACATGTCATGGTGTAGTAATGAGTGTTTGTGAGAGATACTGGCACTAGCGCTGTACCTGTGCTGAGTATACATGTCATGGTGTAGTAATGAGTGTTTGTGAGAGATACTGGCACTAGCGCTGTACCTGTGAGTATACATGTCATGGTGTAGTAGTGAGTGTTTGTGAGAGATACTGGCACTAGTGCTGTACCTGTGAGTATACATATCATGGTGTAGTAGTGAGTGTTTGTGAGAGATACTGGCACTAGCGCTGTAACTGTGAGTATACATGTCATGGTGTAGTAATGAGTGTTTGTGAGAGATACTGGCACTAGCGCTGTACCTGTGCTGAGTATACATGTAATTGTGTAGTAATGAGTGTTTGTGAGAGATACTGGCGCTAGCGCTGTACCTGTGCTGAGTAGACATGTCATGGTGTATTAATGAGTGTTTGTGAGAGATACTGGCACAGGTGCTGTATCTGTGCTGAGTATACATGTCATGGTGTAGTAATGAGTGTTTGTGAGAGATACTGGCGCTAGCGCTGTATCTGTGCTGAGTATACATGTCATGGTGTAGTAATGAGTGTTTGTGAGAGATACTGGCACTAGCGCTGTACCTGTGCTGAGTATACATGTCATGGTGTAGTAATGAGTGTTTGTGAGAGATACTGGCACTAGCGCTGTACCTGTGAGTATACATGTCATGGTGTAGTAGTGAGTGTTTGTGAGAGATACTGGCACTAGCGCTGTACCTGTGAGTATACATGTCATGGTGTAGTAATGAGTGTTTGTGAGAGATACTGGCACTAGCGCTGTACCTGTGCTGAGTATACATGTAATTGTGTAGTAATGAGTGTTTGTGAGAGATACTGGCGCTAGCGCTGTACCTGTGCTGAGTAGACATGTCATGGTGTATTAATGAGTGTTTGTGAGAGATACTGGCACTAGTGCTGTATCTGTGCTGAGTATACATGTCATGGTGTAGTAATGAGTGTTTGTGAGAGATACTGGCACTAGTGCTGTACCTGTGAGTATACATGTCATGGTGTAGTAATGAGTGTTTGTGAGAGATACTGGCGCTACTGCTGTATCTGTGCTGAGTATACATGTCATGGTGTAGTAATGAGTGTTTGTGATAGATACTGGCACTAGTGCTGGATCTGTGCTGAGTATACATGTCATGGTGTAGTAATGAGTGTTTGTGAGAGATACTGGCACTAGTGCTGTATCTGTGCTGAGTATACATGTCATGATGTATTAATGAGTGTTTGTGAGAGATACTGGCACTAGTGCTGTATCTGTGCTGAGTATACATGTCATGGTTGAGTAATGAGTGTTTGTGAGAGATACTGGCACTAGTGCTGTATCTGTGCTGAGTATACATGTCATGGTGTATTAATGAGTGTTTGTGAGAGATACTGGCACTAGTGCTGTATCTGTGCTGAGTATACATGTCATGGTGTATTAATGAGTGTTTGTGAGAGATACTGGCACTAGTGCTGTACCTGTGTTGAGTATACATGTCATGGTGTATTAATGAGTGTTTGTGAGAGATACTGGCGCTAGCGCTGTACCTGTGTTGAGTATACATGTCATGGTGTAGTAGTGAGTGTTTGTGAGAGATACTGGCACTAGCGCTGTACCTGTGTTGAGTATACATGTCATGGTGTAGTAATGAGTGTTTGTGAGAGATACTGGCACTAGCACTGTACCTGTGTTGAGTATACATGTCATGGTGTAGTAATGAGTGTTTGTGAGAGATACTGGCACTAGTGCTGTACCTGTGTTGAGTATACATGTCATGGTGTAGTAATGAGTGTTTGTGAGAGATACTGGCACTAGTGCTGTATCTGTGCTGAGTATACATGTCATGGTGTAGTAATGAGTGTTTGTGAGAGATACTGGCACTAGCGCTGTACCTGTGTTGAGTATACATGTCATGGTGTAGTAATGAGTGTTTGTGAGAGATACTGGCACTAGTGCTGTATCTGTGCTGAGTATACATGTCATGATGTATTAATGAGTGTTTGTGAGAGATACATGCACTAGTGCTGTATCTGTGCTGAGTATACATGTCATGGTGTATTAATGAGTGTTTGTGAGAGATACTGGCACTAGTGCTGTATCTGTGCTGAGTATACATGTCATGGTGTAGTAATGAGTGTTTGTGAGAGATACTGGCACTAGCGCTGTACCTGTGAGTATACATGTCATGGTGTAGTAATGAGTGTTTGTGAGAGATACTGGCGCTAGTGCTGTATCTGTGCTGAGTATACATGTCATGGTGTAGTAATGAGTGTTTGTGAGAGATACTGGCACTAGTGCTGTATCTGTGCTGAGTATACATGTCATGGTGTAGTAATGAGTGTTTGTGAGAGATACTGGCACTAGTGCTGCATCTGTGCTGAGTATACATGTCATGGTGTAGTAATGAGTGTTTGTGAGAGATACTGGCACTAGTGCTGTATCTGTGCTGAGTATACATGTCATGGTGTAGTAATGAGTGTTTGTGAGAGATACTGGCACTAGTGCTGTATCTGTGCTGAGTATACATGTCATGGTGTAGTAATGAGTGTTTGTGAGAGATACTGGCACTAGTGCTGTATCTGTGCTGAGTATACATGTCTACACCACGACATGTATACTCACAGGTACAGCGCTAGTGCCAGTATCTCTCACAAACACTCACTCGCACTGATCCTCAGCATGCCTTTCATGGTGTAGTAGTGAGTGTACATCACGCCATGATGTTGTGTTTGAGGACACTGATTTGTTGATGTCTGAGGTCAGACAGAGCTAGAGTAACAGATTTAACATATACAGGAATTGTGGGAAGGAAGAGAAATAATATAATGTCGCAGACATTCACACCGGACAGGATGGATGGAAAGTCAGAATTATAATCAAAGAGAGAGAAAAGGAAAGGGAGAGAGAGAGTCAGGAAGGAAACAAATATAGGGACAAAAGGGAGAGAGAACAAAGGAGTGTGAGAGAGGAATAAAGAGAGAGATGGAAAGAGTGAGGGAGTGTGTGAAGAAGAGAGAATGAGAGAGAGAGTGTGAATGAAGAGAGGAGAGAATGAGAGAGAGTGTGTGTGTGGGTGAAGGAAGAGATAATGAGAGAGAGAGTGTGTGTGTGAAGAAGGGAGAATGAGAGAGAGAGTGTGAAGGAAGAGAGAATGAGAGAGAGAGTGTGTGTGTGAAGAAGGGAGAATGAGAGAGAGAGTGTGAAGGAAGAGAGAATGAGAGAGAGAGTGTGTGTGTGAAGAAGGGAGAATGAGAGAGAGAGTGTGAAGGAAGAGAGAATGAGAGAGAGAGTGTGTGTGTGAAGGAAGAGAGAATGAGAGAGAGAGTGTGAAGGAAGAGAGAATGAGAGAGAGAGTGTGAAGGAAGAGAGAATGAGAGAGAGAGTGTGTGTGTGTGTGTGTGAAGGAAGAGAGAATGAGAGAGAGAGTGTGAAGGAAGAGAGAATGAGAGAGAGAGAGTGTGTGTGTGGGTGAAGGAAGAGATAATGAGAGAGAGAGAGTGTGTGTGAAGGAAGAGAGAATGAGAGAGAGAGTGTGAAGGAAGAGAGAATGAGAGAGAGAGAGAGTGTGTGTGTGTGAAGGAAGAGAGAATGAGAGAGAGAGTGTGAAGGAAGAGAGAATGAGAGAGAGAGTGTGTGTGTGAAGAAGGGAGAATGAGAGAGAGAGTGTGAAGGAAGAGAGAATGAGAGAGAGAGTGTGTGTGTGAAGGAAGAGAGAATGAGAGAGAGAGTGTGAAGGAAGAGAGAATAAGAGAGAGAGAGTGTGTGTGTGTGAAGGAAGAGAGAATGAGAGAGAGAGTGTGAAGGAAGAGAGAATGAGAGAGAGAGTGTGTGTGTGAAGGAAGAGAGAATGAGGGAGAGTGTGTGAAGGAAGAGAGAATGAGAGAGAGAGTGTGAAGGAAGAGAGAATGAGAGAGAGAGTGTGTGTGTGAAGGAAGAGAGAATGAGAGAGAGAGTGTGAAGGAAGAGAGAATGAGAGAGAGTGTGTGAAGGAAGAGAGAATGAGAGAGAGAATGTGAAGGAAGAGAGAATGAGAGAGAGAGTGTGTGTGTGAAGGAAGAGAGAATGAGAGAGAGAGTGTAAAGGAAGAGAGAATGAGAGAGAGAGTGTGTGTGTGAAGGAAGAGAGAATGAGAGAGAGAGTGTAAAGGAAGAGAGAATGAGAGAGAGAGTGTGAAGGAAGAGAGAATGAGAGAGAGAGTGTGAAGGAAGAGAGGAGAGAGATGGAAAGAGTGAGAGAGTGTGTGTGAAGGAAGAGAGAATGAGAGAGAGAGAGATGGAAAGAGAGAGAGTGTGTGTGAAGGGAGAGAGAGATGGAAAGAGTGAGGGAGTGTGTGAAGAAGGGAGAATGAGAGAGAGAGAGAGAGAGTGTGTGTGTGAAGGAAGAGAGAATGAGAGAGAGTGTGTGTGTGTGTGAAGGAAGAGAGGAGAGAATGAGAGAGAGAGAGTGTGAAGGAAGAGAGAGATGGAAAGAGAGAGTGTGTGTGAAGGATGAGAGAGAGAGAGAGAGAGAGAGAGAGAGAGAGATGGAAAGACCGAGGGAGTGTGTGAAGAAGGGAGAATGAGAGAGAGAGTGTGTGTGTGAAGGAAGAGAGAATGAGAGAGAGAGTGTGAAGGAAGAGAGGAGAGAATGAGAGAGAGAGATGGAAAGAGAGAGAGTGTGTGTGAAGGAAGAGAGAAAGAGAGAGATGGAAAGAGTGAGAGAGAGTGTGTGTGAAGGAAGAAAGAATAAAAAAGGAGAATGAGAGAGAGAGAGAGTTGGAAAGAGTGAGGGAGTGTGTGAAGGAAGAGAGAGATGGAGAGAGAGAGTGTGTGTGAAGGCAGAGAGAGAGAGATGGAAAGAGTGAGAGAGTGTGTGTGAAGGAAGAGAGAATAAAAACAGAGAATGAGAGAGAGATGGAAAGAGAGAAAGAGATAGTGTGTGAAGGAAGAGAGAATAAAATGAGAGAGGAAGAGAGAGAGAGAGATGGAAAGAGAGAGAATGAGTGCAGAAGAGAGAGAGACATAAAGAGAGAAGAGTAAGCAAGGAATAAAGAGAAACGAGAGAGATAAAGTAAAGGAAGGAGTGAGAGCGCAAGGAATAAAGAGAGAGAGAGAGCGAGAGACAGAGAGAGAGAGAAGGAAAGGAATAGAGAGAGAGAGAGAGAGAGATGGAAAGAACATGAATGCCGCAGAAAGAAATAAAGGCGAGTAATATACAGAGAAATACAATAAGGAATAAAGTGTCAGGGAGACTGGAAGAGAGATACAGGGAATAATATCCAGGCAGAACGCTTTAAGGATACCACTGCCCCTGTGAGGTTGGCTGGGGCAGTGCCCATGGGCAATCCTCACCTGACCCCTGACCCTTTTCCCAGCCATCCCTCCCCTGCCCTCAAATCGTTCTCCTTGCCAGTCTGAGGTTCCCACAGCCCTGAAGACAGCTGGCATCACCCCCCCTCTGCCATGTTTTGTTCTGATTCGCTGGGCACTGCAAGGTTGGCAGCATCAGGTACTATATGCCAACTACTCTGGCATGCTGTCTGCTCCATCTTAACTCCTTGTTTGCCTCGCTACATGCAGACTGCACACCGAGTATCCTATACACCCTCGCCACTGGCCACCCACTGCAAGCCAGCTGCACCCTATAGCAATACTGAGTATCTATACACTGATAATGAGCACGCCGCGCTGTATAATGATACTGAGTATCTATACGCTGATAATGAACACGCCGCGCTGTATAATGATAATGAGTATCTATACACTGATAATGAACACGCCGCACTGTATAATGATACCGAGTATCTATACGCTGATAATGAACACGCCGCGCTGTATAATGATACTGAGTATCTATACACTGATAATGAACACGCCGCGCTGTATAATGATACTGAGTATCTATACACTGATAATGAACACGCCGCGCTGTATAATGATACTGAGTATCTATACACTGATAATGAGCACGCCGCGCTGTATAATGATACTGAGTATCTATAAACTGATAATGAACACGCCGCTCTGTATAATGATACCGAGTATCTATACACTGATAATGAACACGCCGCGCTGTATAATGATACTGAGTATCTATACACTGATAATGAACACGCTGCGCTGTATAATGATACTGAGTATCTATACGCTGATAATGAACACGCCGCGCTGTATAATGATACCGAGTATCTATACACTGATAATGAACACGCCGCGCTGTATAATGATACTGAGTATCTATACACTGATAATGAACACACATCACTGTATAATGATACCGAGTATCTATACACTGATAATGAACACGCCGCGCTGTATAATGATACCGAGTATCTATACACTGATAATGAACACGCCGCGCTATATAATGATACTGAGTATCTATATGCTGATAATGAACACGCCGCGCTGTATAATGATACTGAGTATCTATATGCTGATAATAAACACGCTGCTCTGTATAATAATACTGAGTATCTATACACTGATAATGAACACGCTGCGCTGTATAATGATAATGAGTATCTATACACTGATAATGAACACGCTGCACTGTATAATGATACCGTGTATCTATACACTGATAATGAACACGCTGCACTGTATAATGATACTGAGTATCTATACGCTGATAATGAACACGCCGCGCTGTATAATGATACCGAGTATCTATACGCTGATAATGAACACGCCGCACTGTATAATGATACCGAGTATCTATACGCTGATAATGAACACGCCGCGCTGTATAATAATAATGAGTATCTATACGCTGATAATGAACACACCGCGCTGTATAATGATACTGAGTATCTATACACTGATAATGAACACGCCGCGCTGTATAATGATACCGAGTATCTATACGCTGATAATGAACACGCCGCGCTGTATAATGATACCGAGTATCTATACGCTGATAATGAACACGCCGCGCTGTATAATGATACTGAGTATCTATACACTGATAATGAACACGCTGCGCTGTATAATGATACTGAGTATCTATACACTGATAATGATCATGAGTATCTATACACTGATAATGAACACGCCGCGCTGTATAATGATACTGAGTATCTATACACTGATAATGAACATGCCGCGCTGTATAATGATACTGAGTATCTATACACTGATAATGAACACGACCGCGCTGTATAATGATACTGAGTATCTATACACTGATAATGAGCACGCCGCGCTGTATAATGATACTGAGTATCTATACACTGAAAATGAACACGCTGCACTGTATAATGATACTGAGTATCTATACACTGATAATGAACACGCTGCACTGTATAATGATACTGAGTATCTATACGCTGATAATGAACACGCCACGCTGTATAATGATACCGAGTATCTATACGCTGATAATGAACACGCTGCGCTGTATAATGATACTGAGTATCTATATGCTGATAATGAACACGCCGCGCTGTATAATGATACTGAGTATCTATATGCTGATAATGAACACGCCGCGCTGTATAATGATACCGAGTATCTATACGCTGATAATGAACACGCTGCGCTGTATAATAATACCGAGTATCTATACACTGATAATGAACATGCTGCACTGTATAATGATACCGAGTATCTATACACTGATAATGAGCACGCCGCGCTGTATAATGATACTGAGTATCTATACACTGATAATGAACACGCCACGCTGTATAATGATACTGAGTATCTATACACTGATAATGAACACGCCGCACTGTATAATGATACCGAGTATCTATACGCTGATAATGAACACGCCGCGCTGTATAATGATACTGAGTATCTATACACTGATAATGAACACGCCGCGCTGTATAATGATACTGAGTATCTATACACTGATAATGAACACGCCGCGCTGTATAATGATACTGAGTATCTATACACTGATAATGAGCACGCCGCGCTGTATAATGATACTGAGTATCTATAAACTGATAATGAACACGCCGCTCTGTATAATGATACCGAGTATCTATACACTGATAATGAACACGCCGCGCTGTATAATGATACTGAGTATCTATACACTGATAATGAACACGCCGCGCTATATAATGATACTGAGTATCTATACGCTGATAATGAACACGCCGCGCTGTATAATGATACTGAGTATCTATATGCTGATAATAAACACGCTGCTCTGTATAATAATACTGAGTATCTATACACTGATAATGAACACGCTGCGCTGTATAATGATAATGAGTATCTATACACTGATAATGAACACGCTGCACTGTATAATGATACCGTGTATCTATACACTGATAATGAACACGCTGCACTGTATAATGATACTGAGTATCTATACGCTGATAATAAACACGCCGCGCTGTATAATAATACTGAGTATCTATACGCTGATAATGAACACGCCGCGCTGTATAATAATACTGAGTATCTATACACTGATAATGAACACGCCGCGCTGTATAATGATACCGAGTATCTATACGCTGATAATGAACACGCCGCACTGTATAATGATACCGAGTATCTATACGCTGATAATGAACACGCCGCGCTGTATAATAATAATGAGTATCTATACGCTGATAATGAACACACCGCGCTGTATAATGATACTGAGTATCTATACACTGATAATGAACACGCCGCGCTGTATAATGATACCGAGTATCTATACGCTGATAATGAACACGCCGCGCTGTATAATGATACCGAGTATCTATACACTGATAATGAACACGCCGCGCTGTATAATGATACTGAGTATCTATACACTGATAATGAACACGCTGCGCTGTATAATGATACTGAGTATCTATACACTGATAATGATCATGAGTATCTATACACTGATAATGAACATGCCGCGCTGTATAATGATACTGAGTATCTATACACTGATAATGAACATGCCGCGCTGTATAATGATACTGAGTATCTATACACTGATAATGAACACGACCGCGCTGTATAATGATACTGAGTATCTATACACTGATAATGAGCACGCCGCGCTGTATAATGATACTGAGTATCTATACACTGAAAATGAACACGCTGCACTGTATAATGATACTGAGTATCTATACACTGATAATGAACACGCTGCACTGTATAATGATACTGAGTATCTATACGCTGATAATGAACACGCCACGCTGTATAATGATACCGAGTATCTATACGCTGATAATGAACACGCTGCGCTGTATAATGATACTGAGTATCTATATGCTGATAATGAACACGCCGCGCTGTATAATGATACTGAGTATCTATATGCTGATAATGAACACGCCGCGCTGTATAATGATACCGAGTATCTATACGCTGATAATGAACACGCTGCGCTGTATAATAATACCGAGTATCTATACACTGATAATGAACATGCTGCACTGTATAATGATACCGAGTATCTATACACTGATAATGAGCACGCCGCGCTGTATAATGATACTGAGTATCTATACACTGATAATGAACACGCCACGCTGTATAATGATACTGAGTATCTATACACTGATAATGAACACGCCGCGCTCTATGATGATACCGAGTATCTATACACTGATAATGAACACGCTGCGCTGTATAATGATACAGAGTATCTATACACTGATAATGAACACGCCGCGCTGTATAATGATACTGAGTATCTATACGCTGATAATGAACACGCCGCGCTGTATAATGATACTGAGTATCTATACACTGATAATGAACACGCTGCACTGTATAATGATACTGAGTATCTATACACTGATAATGAACACGCTGCTCTGTATAATGATACCGAGTATCTGTACGCTGATAATGAACACGCTGCACTGTATAATGATACTGAGTATCTATACACTGATAATGAACACGCCGCGCTGTATAATGATAGTGAGTATCTATACACTGATAATGAACACGCTGCACTGTATAATGATACTGAGTATGTATACACTGATAATGAACACGCCGCGCTGTATAATGATACCGAGTATCTATACACTGATAATGAACACGCCGCGCTGTATAATGATACCGAGTATCTATACACTGATAATGAACACGCCGCACTGTATAATGATACTGAGTATCTATACACTGATAATGAACACGCCGCGCTGTATAATGATACCGAGTATCTATACACTGATAATGAACACGCCGCGCTGTATAATGATAGCGAGTATCTATACACTGATAATGAACACGCCGCACTGTATAATGATACTGAGTATCTATACACTGATAATGAACACGCCGCGCTGTATAATGATATTGAGTATCTATACACTGATAATGAACACGCTGTATAATGATACTGAGTATCTATACGCTGATAATGAACACGCTGCACTGTATAATGATACTGAGTATCTATACACTGATAATGAACACGCTGCAATGTATAATGATACTGAGTATCTATACGCTGATAATGAACACGCCGCGCTGTATAATGATACAGAGTATCTATACACTGATAATGAACACGCCGCGCTGTATAATGATACCGAGTATCTATACGCTGATAATGAACACGCCGCACTGTATAATGATACCGAGTATCTATACACTGAT
This sequence comes from Pelodytes ibericus, assembly GCA_036172795.1. NCBI lineage: Eukaryota > Metazoa > Chordata > Amphibia > Anura > Pelodytidae > Pelodytes > Pelodytes ibericus. Next base: position 212,335,476 of record CM069858.1, on the reverse strand, counting down.
AATGAACACGCCGCACTGTATAATGATAATGAGTATCTATACACTGATAATGAACACGCTGCACTGTATAATGATACTGAGTATCTATACACTGATAATGAACACGCCGCGCTGTATAATGATACTGAGTATCTATACACTGATAATGAACACGCCGCACTGTATAATGATACTGAGTATCTATACACTGATAATGAACACGCTGCACTGTATAATGATACTGAGTATCTATACACTGATAATGAACACGCCGCGCTGTATAATGATACTGAGTATCTATACGCTGATAATGAACACGCCGCGCTGTATAATGATACTGAGTATCTATACGCTGATAATGAACACGCCGCGCTGTATAATGATACTGAGTATCTATACACTGATAATGAACACGCTGCACTGTATAATGATACCGAGTATCTATACACTGATAATGAACACGCTGCGCTGTATAATGATACCGAGTATCTATACACTGATAATGAACACGCCGCGCTGTATAATGATACTGAGTATCTATACACTGATAATGAACACGCCGCTCTGTATAATGATACAGAGTATCTATACACTGATAATGAACACGCCGCTCTGTATAATGATACAGAGTATCTATACACTGATAATGAACACGCCGCGCTGTATAATGATACCGAGTATCTATACGCTGATAATGAACACGCCGCGCTGTATAATGATACCGAGTATCTATACACTGATAATGAGCACGCCGCGCTGTATAATGATACTGAGTATCTATACACTGATAATGAACACGCTGCGCTGTATAATGATACTGAGTATCTATACACTGATAATGAACACACCGTGCTGTATAATGATACTGAGTATCTATACACTGATAATGAGCACGCCGTGCTGTATAATGATACTGAGTATCTATACACTGATAATGAACACGCCGCGCTGTATAATGATACCGAGTATCTATACGCTGATAATGAACACAGTGCGCTGTATAATGATACTGAGTATCTATACACTGATAATGAGCACGCCGCACTGTATAATGATACTGAGTATCTATACGCTGATAATGAACACACTGCGCTGTATAATGATACTGAGTATCTATACACTGATAATGAGCACGCCGCACTGTATAATGATACTGAGTATCTATACGCTGATAATGAACACACTGCGCTGTATAATGATACCGAGTATCTATACACTGATAATGAACACGCTGCACTGTATAATGATACTGAGTATCTATACACTGATAATGAACACGCCGCACTGTATAATGATACTGAGTATCTATAGGCTGATAATGAACACGCCGCACTGTATAATGATACTGAGTATTTATACACTGATAATGAGCACGCCGCACTGTATAATGATACTGAGTATCTATACACTGATAATGAACATGCTGCACTGTATAATGATACTGAGTATCTATACACTGATAATGAGCACGCCGCACTGTATAATGATACCGAGTATCTATACACTGATAATGAGCACGCCGCGCTGTATAATGATACCGAGTATCTATACACTGATAATGAACACGCCGCGCTGTATAATGATACTTAGTATCTATACACTGATAATGAACACGCTGCGCTGTATAATGATACCGAGTATCTATACACTGATAATGAACACTCCGCGCTGTATAATGATACCGAGTATCTATAGGCTGATAATGAACACGCCGCACTGTATAATGATACCGAGTATCTATACACTGATAATGAGCACGCCGCACTGTATAATGATACCGAGTATCTATACACTGATAATGAACATGCTGCACTGTATAATGATACCGAGTATCTATACACTGATAATGAACACGCTGCGCTGTATAATGATACTGAGTATCTATACACTGATAATGAACACGGCGCGCTGTATAATGATACCGAGTATCTATACACTGATAATGAACATACCGCACTGTATAATGATACTGAGTATCTATACACTGATAATGAACACGCTGCACTGTATAATGATCCCGAGTATCTATACACTGATAATGAACACGCTGCACTGTATAATGATACTGAGTATCTATACACTGATAATGAACACGCCGCGCTGTATAATGATACTGAGTATCTATACACTGATAATGAACACGCCGCGCTATATAATGATACCGAGTATCTATACGCTGATAATGAACACGCCGTGCTGTATAATGATACTGAGTATCTATAAACTGATAATGAACACGCCGCGCTATATAATGATACCGAGTATCTATACGCTGATAATGAACACGCCGTGCTGTATAATGATACTGAGTATCTATACGCTGATAATGAACACGCCGCGCTGTATAATGATACTGAGTATCTATACACTGATAATGAACACGCCGCGCTATATAATGATACCGAGTATCTATACGCTGATAATGAACACGCCGTGCTGTATAATGATACTGAGTATCTATACGCTGATAATGAACACGCCGCGCTGTATAATGATACTGAGTATCTATAGGCTGATAATGAACACGCCGCACTGTATAATGATACTGAGTATCTATACACTGATAATGAACACGCCGAGCTGTATAATGATACTGAGTATCTATACACTGATAATGAACACGCCGCGCTGTATAATGATACTGAGTATCTATACACTGATAATGAACACGCCGTGCTGTATAATGATAACGAGTATCTATACACTGATAATGAACACGCCGCACTGTATAATGATACTGAGTATCTATAGGCTGATAATGAACACGCCGCACTGTATAATGATACTGAGTATCTATACACTGATAATGAACACGCCGCGCTGTATAATGATACTGAGTATATATACACTGATAATGAACACGCCGCGCTGTATAATGATACTGAGTATCTATACACTGATAATGAACACGCCGTGCTGTATAATGATACCGAGTATCTATACACTGATAATGAACACGCCGCGCTGTATAATGATACAGAGTATCTATCCGCTGATAATGAACACGCCGCGCTGTATAATGATACCGAGTATCTATACACTGATAATGAACACGCCGCGCTGTATAATGATACAGAGTATTTATACGCTGATAATGAACACGCCGCGCTGTATAATGATACCGAGTATCTATACACTGATAATGAACACGCCGCGCTGTATAATGATACCGAGTATCTATACACTGATAATGAACACGCTGCGCTGTATAATGATACTGAGTATCTATACGCTGATAATGAACACGCTGCGCTGTATAATGATACTGAGTATCTATACACTGATAATGAACACGCCGCGCTGTATAATGATACTGAGTATCTATACACTGATAATGAACACGCCGCACTGTATAATGATACCGAGTATCTATACACTGATAATGAACACGCCACGCTGTATAATGATACCGAGTATCTATACACTGATAATGAACACGCCGCACTGTATAATGATACTGAGTATCTATAGGCTGATAATGAACACGCCGCACTGTATAATGATACTGAGTATCTATACACTGATAATGAACACGCCGCGCTGTATAATGATACTGAGTATCTATACACTGATAATGAACACGCCGCGCTGTATAATGATACTGAGTATCTATACACTGATAATGAACACGCCGTGCTGTATAATGATACCGAGTATCTATACACTGATAATGAACACGCCGCGCTGTATAATGATACAGAGTATCTATACGCTGATAATGAACACGCCGCGCTGTATAATGATACCGAGTATCTATACACTGATAATGAACACGCCGCGCTGTATAATGATACAGAGTATCTATACGCTGATAATGAACACGCCGCGCTGTATAATGATACCGAGTATCTATACACTGATAATGAACACGCCGCGCTGTATAATGATACCGAGTATCTATACACTGATAATGAACACGCCGCGCTGTATAATGATACTGAGTATCTATACACTGATAATGAACACGCCGCGATGTATAATGATACCGAGTATCTATACACTGATAATGAACACGCCGCGATGTATAATAATACCGAGTATCTATACACTGATAATGAACACGCCGCGCTGTATAATGATACCGAGTATCTATACACTGATAATGAACACGCTGCGCTGTATAATGATACTGAGTATCTATACGCTGATAATGAACACGCTGCGCTGTATAATGATACTGAGTATCTATACACTGATAATGAACACGCCGCGCTGTATAATGATACCGAGTATCTATACACTGATAATGAACACGCCGCGCTGTATAATGATACAGAGTATCTATACGCTGATAATGAACACGCCGCGCTGTATAATGATACCGAGTATGTATACACTGATAATGAACACGCCGCGCTGTATAATGATACTGAGTATCTATACACTGATAATGAACACGCCGCGATGTATAATGATACCGAGTATCTATACACTGATAATGAACACGCCGCGATGTATAATAATACCGAGTATCTATACACTGATAATGAACACGCCGCGCTGTATAATGATACTGAGTATCTATACACTGATAATGAACACGCCGCACTGTATAATGATACTGAGTATCTATACACTGATAATGAACACGCCGCGCTATATAATGATACCGAGTATCTATACGCTGATAATGAACACGCCGTGCTGTATAATGATACTGAGTATCTATGAACTGATAATGAACACGCCGCGCTATATAATGATACCGAGTATCTATACGCTGATAATGAACACGCCGTGCTATATAATGATACCGAGTATCTATACGCTGATAATGAACACGCCGTGCTGTATAATGATACTGAGTATCTATACGCTGATAATGAACACGCCGCGCTGTATAATGATACTGAGTATCTATACACTGATAATGAACACGCCGCGCTATATAATGATACCGAGTATCTATACGCTGATAATGAACACGCCGTGCTGTATAATGATACTGAGTATCTATACGCTGATAATGAACACGCCGCGCTGTATAATGATACTGAGTATCTATACGCTGATAATGAACACGCTGCGCTGTATAATGATACTGAGTATCTATACGCTGATAATGAACACGCTGCACTGTATAATGATACTGAGTATCTATACGCTGATAATGAACACGCTGCACTGTATAATGATACCGAGTATCTATACGCTGATAATGAACACACCACGCTGTATAATGATACTGAGTATCTATACACTGATAATGAACACGCCGCGCTGTATAATGATAACCGAGTATCTATACACTGATAATGAGCACGCCGCGCTGTATAATGATACTGAGTATCTATACACTGATAATGAACACGCCGCGCTGTATAATGATACTGAGTATCTATACACTGATAATGAACATGCCGCGCTGTATAATGATACCGAGTATCTATACACTGATAATGAGCACGCTGCGCTATATAATGATACTGAGTATCTATACACTGATAATGAACACGCTGCACTGTATAATGATACTGAGTATCTATACACTGATAATGAACACGCTGCACTGTATAATGATACTGAGTATCTATACACTGATAATGAACACGCTGCGCTGTATAATGATACTGAGTATCTATACACTGATAATGAACACGCCGCGCTGTATAATGATACTGAGTATCTATACACTGATAATGAACACACCGTGCTGTATAATGATACTGAGTATCTATACACTGATAATGAACACGCCGTGCTGTATAATGATACTGAGTATCTATACACTGATAATGAGCACGCCGCGCTGTATAATGATACCGAGTATCTATACACTGATAATGAGCACGCCGCGCTGTATAATGATACCGAGTATCTATACACTGATAATGAACACGCTGCGCTGTATAATGATACTGAGTATCTATACACTGATAATGAACACACTGCGCTGTATAATGATAGCGAGTATCTATACACTGATAATGAACACGCCGCACTGTATAATGATACTGAGTATCTATACACTGATAATGAACACGCCGCGCTGTATAATGATACTGAGTATCTATACACTGATAATGAACACGCCGTGCTGTATAATGATACTGAGTATCTATACGCTGATAATGAACACGCCGCGCTGTATAATGATACCGAGTATCTATACACTGATAATGAACACGCTGCACTGTATAATGATACCGAGTATCTATACGCTGATAATGAACACGCCACGCTGTATAATGATACTGAGTATCTATACACTGATAATGAACATGCTGCACTGTATAATGATACTGAGTATCTATACACTGATAATGAACACGCTGCACTGTATAATGATGCCGAGTATCTATACACTGATAATGAACACGCTGCGCTGTATAATGATACTGAGTATCTATACACTGATAATGAACACGCCACGCTGTATAATGATACCGAGTATCTATACACTGATAATGAGCACGCCGCGCTGTATAATGATACCGAGTATCTATACGCTGATAATGAACACGCTGCTCTGTATAATGATACCGAGTATCTATACGCTGACAATGAACACGCCGCGCTGTATAATGATACCGAGTATCTATACACTGATAATGAACACGCCGCGCTGTATAATGATACCGAGTATCTATACACTGATAATGAACACGCCGCGCTGTATAATGATACCAAGTATCTATACACTGATAATGAACACGCTGCGCTGTATAATGATACCAAGTATCTATACACTGATAATGAACACGCCACGCTGTATAATGATAGCGAGTATCTATACGCTGATAATGAGCACGCTGCACTGTATGATGATACCGAGTATCTATACACTGATAATGAACACGCCGCGCTGTATAATGATACCGAGTATCTATACACTGATAATGAACACGCCGCAATGTATAATGATATGAGTATCTATACACTGATAATGAACACGCCGCACTGTATAATGATACAGAGTATCTATACTCTGATAATGAACACACCGCGCTGTATAATGATACAGAGTATCTGTACACTGATAATGAACACGCCGCGCTGTATAATGATACAGAGTATCTATACACTGATAATGAACACGCTGCGCTGTATAATGATACAGAGTATCTATACGCTGATAATGAACACGCTGCGCTATATAATGATACCGAGTATCTATACACTGATAATGAACACGCTGCTCTGTATAATGATATTGAGTACATATACGCTGATAATGAACACACTGCGCTGTATAATGATACTGAGTATCTATACGCTGATAATGAACACGCTGCACTGTATAATGATACTGAGTATCTATACACTGATAATGAACACGCTGCACTGTATAATGATACCGAGTATCTATACACTGATAATGAACACACCGCGCTGTATAATGATACCGAGTATCTATACACTGATAATGAACACACCGCACTGTATAGTGATACCGAGTATCTATACGCTGATAATGAACACGCTGCGCTGTATAATGATACCGAGTATCTATACACTGATAATGAACACGCCGTGCTGTATAATGATACCGAGTATCTATACACTGATAATGAACACGCCACGCTGTATAATGATACCGAGTATCTATACACTGATAATTAACACGCTGCACTGTATAATGATACTGAGTATCTATACACTGATAATTAACACGCTGTATAATGATACTGAGTATCTGTACACTGATAATGAACACGCCGCTCTGTATAATGATACTGAGTATCTATACACTGATAATGAACACGCTGCGCTGTATAATGATACCGAGTATCTATACACTGATAATGAACACACTGCGCTGTATAATGATACCGAGTATCTATACACTGATAATGAACACGCCGCGCTCTATAATGATACTGAGTATCTATACACTGATAATTAACACGCTGTATAATGATACTGAGTATCTGTACACTGATAATGAACACGCCGCTCTGTATAATGATACTGAGTATCTATACACTGATAATGAACACGCCGTGCTGTATAATGATACCGAGTATCTATACACTGATAATGAACACGCTGCACTGTATAATGATACTGAGTATCTATACACTGATAATGAACACGCCGCACTGTATAATGATACCGAGTATCTATACACTGATAATGAACACGCCGCGCTGTATAATGATACTGAGTATCTATACGCTGATAATGAACACACCGCGCTGTATAATGATACCGAGTATCTATACACTGATAATGAACACGCTGCGCTGTATAATGATACCGAGTATACGCTGATAATGAACACGCCGTGCTGTATACTGAGTATCTATACACTGATAATGAACACGCTGCGCTGTATAATGATACTGAGTATCTATACACTGATAATGAACACGCTGCGCTGTATAATGATACTGAGTATCTATACACTGATAATGAACACGCTGCGCTGTATAATGATACCGAGTATCTATACACTGATAATGAACACGCCGTGCTGTATGCTGAGTATCTATATGTATACTGCTTGCATTGGATATGTGTACATTCGGTCTGTATGTGATACATTATGGCTGCCATCATTAATATACTGTGCTGATAGGCGTTGTATCATGTATGGGGTATTTTTGAATCAGTGCATTTCTGATGGATCAGAGAAAAAAGGGAAAAACCTTCCCTCTCCCTCACTGTGTACAGAGGACATCTCAGGCCTCCATACAACTGTACACTGTAACAATGCCCTCTCTGTTGGCATACACTGGCACAGTGATGGGAGGGTTGCTATGGTATTCTATGCCAGGCTGAATTAGCTCATTGTTACATGGGGAAAGGAGGAGCTGGTGGGTGAAAATGGTGCAATCTTTTACAAATGGGGTTAAGGCAGAACAGTGTATACCCCACAATGCAGCCAATACCTTACACTGCAGCCATTACTGGACAAGCCCAGAGCCGGGGCCCCAGAATGCACTGCAGCTAATGCACCCAAAGAATGCATGCTAATCTGGACTTTGTAACAGAGAGACCAGATGCTCACTTTAATGGGGGGGGGGGGGGGGGGGGGGGGCAGCTAGGAAAAATGTATTCACTACAATACCATTCTGTATTGGGTAAAAAAAAAAAAAAATTCCAATTGAAAGGAAATCTGGTCACCCAGCTTTATTACCCAGAATGCAAGAGGAAAGAAGAGAACCAGAAAGCCTCTGTGACCTTCAGGACATTCAATATGCAATATTTGCAAATCCTGAGCCAAAAGAGATTGGTATAATAGTCAGGGTACTGTGGGTAGAGCGCCCAGCAGATCACGAGGAGCCGTTTTCCCTGCTTTATACAGAGTATAAATGCTCATTACAGTGTCACACTATTGCAGCCCTTGACCATGCATTTTATAATTACTCCCCTTCCCTTTAACATGGGCCATCTGATCAACCCATTGTGCTGGGAGATCAGGTACTTATAGGCTGGGAGTCTAGTGTCCATATTGTAATTAGACATTAATTGGGAATCATTATAATCCAGAGACAAGCTGGGTGGCAACCAGAGATGCTTTGCACGGTGTACAAATCATATGTAATCAATAGGAAGGGAATTAACCAATCAGCGTGGTTCTGTGGGACCCCAGTACCTGGATCATCTGGTCACATATGATTTCTACATACTGCCAGGCAGCATGCAAGAGTACTATGTGGCTGACGTGGCAGCCCTGACTGAGAGTAGTGTGGGGCAGATGCTGGTGTAGTGTGGGCCCAAAGACCTGGCAGTGAGCTGAGAATGGGAGAGTCTGGATAGCACTTGGCACAGCGTAACTGTGCAGGTGCCTGGACACGAAGATCGAGAGCGGGGCGGTGATAGCCTGAGATTTGCTGTAATTTGTACAGCGCACAGCTCAGGAGCCCCCTAGGCTTTTTTTTCTTCAGCGAGATTTCGGAATAATGCGTATTTCAGGTGTTAAAATGAATCCCGCGCACTGTTGTACACTAAACTGATTATATGTTACGCTAACCACATGCTTAATTAACTTTGTCATCTAATTAGTATTTACACTGGGAATGTGATATTAAAAGCAATAATGTATTGTATTAGTAGAAGCCACGCACTGATTCCATGAGTTCATTTACATATGGTAAAGGTGATGTCATAAACTGGAGACCGCACAGGTACATTTAAAACACATTTTTTTCCTGCTGTGCTGTAGCACTCTCCACGTAGAGCGGCCATTTTGAGGCGAAGGCCATCCAACCAGGTCCCATCCTTACAAAGCAATGTGGCTAGTATCATGCTGTCACTGGGAGCACAGTAAATGTGGGCCAGTGGGGCCAGTCCACTCAGCAACTTTTTCTGGAGATCTAGTAAAATACTTTTATGGGAAGGAGCTAGAGTGAAGAGGAGGGGTCAATGTAACCATGGAATATTTAATGGGCTCCTGTATGTGGCATATTTAATGGGCTCCTGTATGTGGCATATTTAATGGGCTACTGTGTGTGGCATATTTAAAGGGCTACTGTGTGTGGCATATTTAATGGGCTACTGTATGTGGCATATTTAATGGGCTACTGTTTGTGGCATATTTAATGGGTTCCTGTATGTGAAGTATTTAATCGGTTCCTGTATGCGGTATAGTTAATGGGCAGCTAGCTGTGGCATATTTTAATGGTTAAACTGGTTGTCGTATATTTTAATGGGTAAACTGGCTTGGCATATTTAATGGGCAAGCTAACCATGGCATATTTTAATGGACAATCTGGTTGTGGCATATTTTAATGGGCATTTAGCTTTGGCATATGGTAATGGGCAGTGTGTACAAGTCCTATGTGCCCAGATGGAAATCAGATAACTAATCAGTGTGCTTCGGTTGTATCCAATCCTTCATTAGGTAATTGATTTGATTTCCTTCTTGTCACATATGACTTCTACATACCGGAAAAGCAGCCTGCAAAAGTTATCTGTGGCCGGTAAAAAATGGCAGCCCTATTTCCAATTATGTGGACAAGGTCCAGTAATGACTTCCTAAGGATTCCAGACACTGCTTACCTACATATGCCTACAGGCCTCACAGGTAAGAACTGCAAGGAAGCACAAACTTAGAATGCTCACTGGTGCCCTCATAATGATCACTGATGGTCTAGAATGATCACCGAAAAGTGCTTGGAATGATCACTGGTGCTCACTAGTGATCCTAGAATGATCACTGAAGTTTTTAGAATGATCACTGATGCTCTAGAATGGTCGCTAAAGTTATTAGAATGCTGGCTGATGCTCTAGATTTTATAGATGATGTCCTTGGCATGATCACCGAAGTGCGTTGAATGATCACTGATGCTCTAGAATGGTCGCTGAAGTTCTTAGAATGCTGGCTGATGCTCTACATTTTATAGATGATGTCCTTGGCATGATCACCGAAGTGCTTAGAATGATCACTGGTGCTCACTAGTGGGCATAGAATGATCCCTGAAGTTTTTTTTAGAATGATCACAGATGCTCTTGAATGATCACTGAAGTTTTTAGAAATCACCGATGCTCTTGAATGATCACTGAATTTTTTGGAATGATCACTGATACTCTATTATGATAGCTGAGTTTCTTAGAAGGGCAACTGATGCTCTAGAACAGGGGTCCTCAAACTACGGCCCGCGGGCCACATGCGGCCCGCCGAGCACATTTTCATTTGTCCGGCCCGCGGGGGGTGCTGCCGGCACCCCCCGCTCCCCGCTGTTTACCTTTTTTTTTTCTTGCAGCCGCAGAAGGCACACTATTCCTGGGCATCTGACTGGCATACTATTACTGGGCATCTGACTGGCACACTATTCCTGGGCATCTGAATGGCATAATATTCCTGGACATTTGAATGGCATAATATTCCTGGGCATCTGACAGGCACACTATTCCTGGGCATCTGACTGGCACACTATTCCTGGGCATCTGACTGGCATAATATTCCTGGGCATCTGACTGGCACAATATTCCTGGGCTCTTACTGGCACTCTATTCCTGGGCATCTGACTGGCATAATATTCCTGGGCATCTGACTGGCATAATATTCCTGGGCATCTGAATGGCATAATATTCCTGGGCATCTGACAGGCACACTATTCCTGGGCATCTGACTGGCACACTATTCCTGGGCATCTGACTGGCATAATATTCCTGGGCATCTGACTGGCACACTATTCCTGGGCATCTGAATGGCATAATATTCCTGGGCATCTGACTGGCACACTATTCCTGGGCATCTGACTGGCACACTATTCCTGGGCATCTGAATGGCATAATATTCCTGGGCATCTGACAGGCACACTATTCCTGAGCATCTGACTGGCATAATATTCCTGGGCATCTGACTGGCACACTATTCCTGGGCATCTGAATGGCATAATATTCCTGGGCATCTGAATGGCATAATATTCCTGGGCATCTGACAGGCACACTATTCCTGGGCTCTGACTGGCATAATATTCCTGGGCATCTGACTGGCATAATATTCCTGGGCATCTGACTGGCATAATATTCCTGGGAATCTAACTGGCATAATATTCCTGGGCTCTGACTGGCATAATATTCCTGGGCTCTTATTGGCACTCTATTCCTGGGCATCTGACTGGCATAATATTCCTGGGCATCTGAATGGCATAATATTCCTGGGCATCTGACTGGCATAATATTACTGGGCTCTGACTGGCACACTATTCCTGGGCATCTGACTGGCATAATTTTCTTGGGCTGTGACTGGCATGATATTCCTGGGTATCTGACTGGCATAATATTCCTGGGCATCTGACTGGCATAATATTACTGGGCATCTGACTGGCACACTATTCCTGGGCATCTGAATGGCATAATATTCCTGGGCTCTTACTGGCATAATATTCCTGGGCATCTGACTGGCATACTATTACTGGGCATCTGACTGGCACACTATTCCTGGGCATCTGAATGGCATAATATTCCTGGACATTTGAATGGCATAATATTCCTGGGCATCTGACAGGCACACTATTCCTGGGCATCTGACTGGCACACTATTCCTGGGCATCTGACTGGCATAATATTCCTGGGCATCTGACTGGCACAATATTCCGGGGCTCTTACTGGCACTCTATTCCTGGGCATCTGACTGGCATAATATTCCTGGGCATCTGACTGGCATAATATTCCTGGGCATCTGAATGGCATAATATTCCTGGGCATCTGACAGGCACACTATTCCTGGGCATCTGACTGGCACACTATTCCTGGGCATCTGACTGGCATAATATTCCTGGGCATCTGAGTGGCACACTATTCCTGGGCATCTGAATGGCATAATATTCCTGGGCATCTGACAGGCACACTATTCCTGGGCATCTGACTGGCATAATATTTCTGGGCATCTGACTGGCACACTATTCCTGGGCATCTGACTGGCACACTATTCCTGGGCATCTGAATGGCATAATATTCCTGGGCATCTGACAGGCACACTATTCCTGAGCATCTGACTGGCATAATATTCCTGGGCATCTGACTGGCACACTATTCCTGGGCATCTGACTGGCACACTATTCCTGGGCATCTGAATGGCATAATATTCCTGGGCATCTGACAGGCACACTATTCCTGGGCTCTGACTGGCATAATATTCCTGGGCATCTGACTGGCATAATATTCCTGGGCATCTGACTGGCATAATATTCCTGGGAATCTAACTGGCATAATATTCCTGGGCTCTGACTGGCATAATATTCCTGGGCTCTTACTGGCACACTATTCCTGGGCATCTGAATGGCATAATATTCCTGGGCATCTGACTGGCATAATATTCCTGGGCATCTGAATGGCATAATATTCCTGGGCATCTGACAGGCACACTATTCCTGGGCATCTGACTGGCACACTATTCCTGGGCATCTGACTGGCATAATATTCCTGGGCATCTGACTGGCACACTATTCCTGGGCATCTGAATGGCATAATATTCCTGGGCATCTGACAGGCACACTATTCCTGGGCATCTGACTGGCATAATATTTCTGGGCATCTGACTGGCACACTATTCCTGGGCATCTGACTGGCACACTATTCCTGGGCATCTGAATGGCATAATATTCCTGGGCATCTGACAGGCACACTATTCCTGAGCATCTGACTGGCATAATATTCCTGGGCATCTGACTGGCACACTATTCCTGGGCATCTGACTGGCACACTATTCCTGGGCATCTGAATGGCATAATATTCCTGGGCATCTAAATGGCATTATATTCCTGGGCATCTGACAGGCACACTATTCCTGAGCATCTGACTGGCATAATATTCCTGGGCATCTGACTGGCACACTATTCCTGGGCTCTGACTGGCACACTATTCCTGGGCATCTGAATGGCATAATATTCCTAGGCATCTGACTGGCACACTATTCCTGGGCATCTGACTGGCACACTATTCCTGTCCATCTGACTGGCATAATTTTCTTGGGCTCTGACTGGCATAATATTCCTGGGCATCTGACTGGCATAATATTCCTGGGCTCTTACTGGCACTCTATTCCTGGGCATCTGAATGGCATAATATTCCTGGGCATCTGAATGGCATAATATTCCTGGGCATCTGACTGGCACACTATTCCTGGGCATCTGAATGGCATAATATTCCTTGGCATCTGAATGGCATAATATTCCTGGGCATCTGACAGGCACACTATTCCTGGGCTCTGACTGGCATAATATTCCTGGGCATCTGACAGGCACACTATTCCTGGGCATCTGACTGGCATAATATTTCTGGGCATCTGAATGGCATAATATTCCTGGGCATCTGACAGGCACACTATTCCTGAGCATCTGACTGGCATAATATTCCTGGGCATCTGACTGGCACACTATTCCTGGGCTCTGACTGGCACACTATTCCTGGGCATCTGAATGGCATAATATTCCTAGGCATCTGACTGGCACACTATTCCTGGGCATCTGACTGGCACACTATTCCTGGGCATCTGACTGGCATAATTTTCTTGGGCTCTGACTGGCATAATATTCCTGGGCATCTGACTGGCATAATATTCCTGGGCTCTTACTGGCACTCTATTCCTGGGCATTTGAATGGCATAATATTCCTGGGCATCTGAATGGCATAATATTCCTGGGCATCTGACTGGCACACTATTCCTGGGCATCTGAATGGCATAATATTCCTTGGCATCTGAATGGCATAATATTCCTGGGCATCTGACAGGCACACTATTCCTGGGCTCTGATTGGCATAATATTCCTGGGCATCTGACAGGCACACTATTCCTGGGCATCTGACTGGCATAATATTTCTGGGCATCTGACTGGCACACTATTCCTGGGCATCTGACTGGCACACTATTCCTGGGCATCTGAATGGCATAATATTCCTGGGCATCTGACAGGCACACTATTCCTGGGCATCTGAATAGCATAATATTCCTGGGCATCTGAATGGCATAATATTCCTGGGCATCTGACAAGCACACTAATCCTGGGCTCTGACTGGCATAATATTCCTGGGCATCTGACTGGCATAATATTCCTGGGCTCTGACTGGCATAATATTCCTGGGCTCTGACTGGCATAATATTCCTGGGCATCTGACTGGCATAATATTCCTGGGCTCTGACTGGCATAATATTCCTGGGCATCTGACTGGCATAATATTCCTGGGCTCTGACTGGCATAATATTCCTGGGCTCTGACTGGCATAATATTCCTGGGCTCTGACTGGCATAATATTCCTGGGCATCTGACTGGCATAATATTACTGGACTCTGACTGGCATAATATTCCTGGGCTCTGACTGGCATAATATTCCTGGGCTCTGACTGGCATAATGTTCCTGGGCATCTGACTGGCACACTATTCCCATTGAAATACTGGTAAGTTTGTTGATTTAACTTTACTTCATTTTAAATATTGTATTTGTTCCCGTTTTGTTTCTTCACTTCAAAATAAGATATATGCAGTGTGCATAGGAATTTGTTCATAGTTTTTGTTTTAACTATAGTCCGGCCCTCCAACGGTCTGAGGGACAGTGAACTGGCCCCCTGTTTAAAAAGTTTGAGGACCCCTGCTCTAGAATGTTCGGTGAAGTTCCTAGCATGACCACTGATGCTCTAGAATGACTAATGAAGTTCTTAGAATGGCAACTGATGCTCTAGACTGGTCACTGAAGTTCTTATAATGACCGAAGATGATCTAGAATGCAGCCCAGTGCCGTCAAGGGTTAATCCAAGCTCCCTCTGCCTCTCTCTGGGGAGAGGGGCTTCTGTGCTTGCCTTATTATGCAAAGAAAGTTTAGGGTTTTTGTCCAACTGGGTCACAGCTCCTCATGTCCGTATGTTAATTCGGACTGATTAAATCTGTGACTTTTATTGATATTACTGTGATGGTTTGAGTTCTGTTGCACTGTAAGAGAGTCTCAGACCGAAATGTAAGGAGGGATTGAAAGAGAGCAGCCTGGTTTCTGGCAGGTTACTGTTTGTGGGGGGATCTTCTGGATGATATTATCAAAAATGACCAATTTATCTGCTACAGGGAGCTGCCATCTTGATTCTCTAGCTGACTACCTTTTTGTTTAGGATTGATGCTATAACACAGGCGGATCCCTAGATTACAGCTATAGAGAAAGAGGCTGGAGCAAGATACACGACTCATCGGACAAGCAAAGGTTTAATCTAGAGGCTGGATATGTTGATGTTGACGCGTTTTACACCAGTACTTTCTCCAACACTAGCTCCTCTCTGATCCTAGTGTGGATCCGGGTAAATTCTGCGAAACTGGACTGAAACTGCAGATTTGGAGCTACGGTTGACTGTAGATCTCTTCTACTTCAGGTCACTTTTCACAGATCCCTTAAAGGGACAGTACACCACTTTTATTTTATTTTTTTTTATTCATCACGATTGCTTTCTACACAACATTTCTACTTTATGTCAGGTATGATATAAAGTCACATGGGATTCAGAAAAATCGTGATTATTTTAGTTTTGCCTCAGAGAAACCAGCTAGAAACCTCAGTATTTTTTTACCTCCACAATTCTCCATTTTCTGAACCTTCCAAAAGTTAACTCTTACAATCCTCAGCCTTTTAAGCTTGCTAAGCCCCATGCACGTAAGTATGCAGAGCCTTACTCACTACAGAGCCTCTGCAAGTCTCGAATCAGAAAACTATTGACTTTGCAGATTAAATGAGCCGACCCATATGCACCTCTCCATTCCACGTGTGCAGAGCAGTCTGCTCACACAATGAATCAGTGTCTCTGCTGCCCCTTAGTGGTTAGAGGTCATCGTAATCCTTCCGTACACCGAATAACTCAATATAATATACAAAAAGTGGATTGATTCGGATTAAAGTTGACAATGACAGGCTGAGGCTGTGGCAGCAGAAGAGAATTAATTAGCCCTGGGACGAGGAAGTCTGTAACAAAAGACTATCAAGTTCAAACTTTCACAGCCCCGGAGATAAAGATGGCATAACGAAAAAAGTCAGTGGAGCTTTATTAAACATATCTACACAGACCTGTTTGTAGCACAGAAATCCCAAGTATGACAGTGCTGTAAGGGATTCTGTACATGATATGTCAGTATATCTGTCTATCAATCTCTGCACCTTATCTGTCAGTATATCTGTCTATCAATCTCTGCACCTTATCTGTCAGTATATCTGTCTATCAATCTCTGCACCTTATCTGTCAGTATATCTGTCTATCAATCTCTGTACCTTATCTGTCAGTATATCTGTCTATCAATCTCTATATCTTATCTGTAAGTATATCTGTCTATCAATCTCTGTACCTTATCTGTAAGTATATCTGTCTATCAATCTCTGTACCTTATCTGTCAGTATATCTGTCTATCAATCTCTGTACCTTATCTGTCAGTTTATCTGTCTATCAGTCTCTGTACCTTATCTGTCAGTATATCTGTCTATCAATCTCTGTACCTTATCTGTCAGTATATCTGTCTATCAATCTCTGTACCTTATCTGTCAGTATATCTGTCTATCAATCTCTGTACCTTATCTGTCAGTATATCTGTCTATCAATCTATGTACCTTATCTGTGAGTATATCTGTCTATCAATCTCTGTACCTTATCTGTCAGTATATCTGTCTATCAATCTCTGTACCTTATCTGTCAGTATATCTGTCTATCAATCTCTGTACCTTATCTGTCAGTATATCTGTCTATCAATCTCTGTACCTTATCTGTCAGTATATCTGTCTATCAATCTCTGTACCTTATCTGTCAGTATATCTGTCTATCAATCTCTGTACCTTATCTGTCAGTATATCTGTCTGTCAATCTCTGTACCTTATCTGTCAGTATATCTGTCTATCAATCTCTGTACCTTATCTGTCAGTATATCTGTCTATCCATCACTGTAACTTATCTGTCAGTATATCTGTCTATCAATCTCTGTACCTTATCTGTCAGTATATCTGTCTATCAGTCTCTGTACATTATCTGTCAGTATACCTGTCTATCAATCTCTGGACCTTATCTGTCAGTATATCTGTCTATCAATCTCTGTACCTTATCTGTCAGTATATCTGTCTATCAATCTCTGTACCTTATCTGTCAGTATATCTGTCTATCAATCTCTGTACCTTATCTGTCAGTATATCTGTCTATCAATCTCTGTACCTTATTTGTCAGTATATCTGTTTATCAATCTCTGTACCTTATCTGTCAGTATATTGGTCTATAAAACTCTGTACCTTATCTGTCAGTATATCTGTCTATCAGTCTCTGTACCTTATCTGTCAGTATACATGTCTATCAATCTCTGTATCTTATCTGTCAGTATACCTGTCTATCAGTCTCTGTACCTTATCTGTCAGTATATCTGTCTATCAATCTATGTACCTTATCTGTCAGTATATCTGTCTATCAATCTATGTACCTTATCTGTCAGTATATCTGTCTATCAATCTCTGTACCTTATCTGTCAGTATATCTGTCTGTCAATCTCTGTACCTTATCTGTCAGTATATCTGTCTATCAGACTCTGCACCTTATCTGTCAGTATATCTGTCTGTCAATCTCTGTACCTTATCTGTCAGTATATCTGTCTAGCAATCTCTGTACCTTATCTGTCAGTATATCTGTCTAGCAATCTCTGTACCTTATCTGTCAGTATATCTGTCTCAATGTCTGTAAGTTATCTGTCAGTATACCTGTCTATCAATCAATTAATGGACAAATTATCAGTGTCTATTAATGGACAAATTATCAGTGGGCTATTAATGCACATATTATGAGTGGGCTATTAATGGACGAATTATCAGTGGGCTATAAATGGACAAATTATCAGTGGCTATTAATGGACACATTATCAGTGGTTAATAATGGACAAATTATCAGTGGGATATTAATGGAAAAATTATCAGTGGCCTATTAATGGACAAATGGTGGTGTAAATTTGCACCTTGCTGGTACCCTTCAGCATGGGTTATCTACACCAGTGCATACGACATCTATCCCCAAGGACCTTCCAACAGGTCCAGGATTTAGGAATTACCCAGTGTTGTAAGTAAGATTACAAATAGCACCTGGTGTGGTTCCCTAAGCGTTAGGGAACCATACGACGTGTTTTTCATATTCTTATTTAAACACAACTGGGTAATCGCTAAATCCTGGACCTTTGGCAGGTCCTCAAGGCAGGGTTTGAGGAGCACTGGTCTACACCCTCCTTGATTTTGGGAACATTTCACTTCTCTGAGTAAGTTGGAGGTCAGGTGTAGGTGAGTTGAGGCGAACATTTGATTTCACAAACTTAGCTATACGTTTCGCAGGGACAAATCTAGTGAGTTTCTCTTGCTAGAAGAGCTCACTTGACCAACTCTGTTCTTCGAGCAGAAGAATCTCACCAGGTTTGTCCCTACACAATGAATTGTTACCTCAATTTACCTGCTACTCACCTTTTAGTTCCTAGTATTTGGGTCACGTCTAAACAGGGGAATTAGACTTAATACCTGTAACTCACGGGGGCCAGGATGGTAAAGGGACCCTGAGCGCCTGAGATCTGGAGCTACAGTGCAGGTGTGGAGACACAGGGCCTGGTGCTGGGTAACTGCAATGCCTTGGAGGTTTGGGACCCCAAGTTTTTGTAGCCACAACCAGGCCCTGTGAAGCATCTGCTGTATCCAGGACCCAGGGCTAGAGAGGAAATTAACTAAGTGACAGCCAAGCAGAGCTAAAACAGAAAAGGCAACTGAGGGAGAGCAGAACTAAAATACAGAGTGCAGGGCTACAGGACAGAGGGATAACATAAGCAAGATAAAGCAGAAACCGAACTAAGGATAAGTAATACAAAGCACAGGGTTAATGGACACGAGAGAGACATACAAAGGAACAAACAAAAATACAGGAACTAGCCTAATACTAAAGATGGTAAAGGTGGGGGTTTAGTTCACCATTTGGCCAATTAGATGTTAGCTTGCCAACCAAGTCAAGTTACCCCCCATTAGGCATGTCCCTAACTAAGACATAATATTAGTAAAGAATAAATAGAATCTAAGACACATACATGGAATTGACACAGATGAAATACCTGTAGACTGCACTACTAAGGACTGAACAGAAACAGGAGTGGTTTAAATAGAAGTAAACTAACAAGGCAGAGGGAATCAGAAAACCTGGAATGAAACATAAGGACTGGACTACAGGGCAAGGACAGGACTACAGGACAGGACTACAGGGCAAGGACAGGACTACACGGCAAGGACAGGACTACACGGCAAGGACAGGAATACATGGCAAGGACAGGACTACAGAACAGGACTATAGGGGAAGGACAGGACTACACAGCAAGGACAGGACTACAGGACAGGACTACACGGCAAGGACAGGACTACACGGCAAGCACAGGACTACAGAACAGGGCAAGGACAGGACTACAGGACTACACGGCAAGGACAGGACTACAGGACAGGACTACACGGCAAGGACAGGACTACACGGCAAGGACAGGACTTCATGGCAAGGACAGGACTAGAGAACAGGACTACAGGGGAAGGACAGGACTACACGGCAAGGACAGGACTACAGGACAGGACTACACGGCAAGGACAGGACTACACGGCAAGGACAGGACTACATGGCAAGGACAGGACTACAGAACAGGACTACAGGGGAAGGACAGGACTACACGGCAAGGACAGGACTATAGGACAGGACTAAACGGCAAGGACAGGACTACACGGCAAGCACAGGACTACAGAACAGGGCAAGGACAGGACTACAGGACAGGGCAAGGACAGGACTACACGGCAAAGATAGGACTACAGGAAAGGGGAAGGACAGGACTACACGGCAAGAACAGGACTACAGGACAGGGCAAGGACAGGACTACAGGGCAAGGACAGAACTACAGGGGAAGGACAGGACTACAGGACAGGGCAAGGACAGGACTACAGGACAGGGCAAGGACAGGACTACAGGGCAAGGACAGGAATAAGCGTAAATAATAAACAAGAAAGCAAAGCAAGAAGGATAAAGAAAAGCCTGGATGAGCCTGCACAAGGGTGCATGGTTACAATACCTACAATATCTAAATAAGATTTTTATCTGGAATGTTAATGGACAGGAAACATGGCGGCACAACACAGAAACAATATAATACCTGTGGCAGCAATCCATCCACTTCATCATTATTTATAAAAACCAACGCCTGTGGAGTCTTTTACCCAAACTTTCCAACCATTCCCCAGAGATCTCTGGTGCCCAAGGCCCTGTTTTCTCTATATGTCATGTTCCTCCTCTTCATACCCATGGACAAGTAGGGGTTCATTTGACAAGGGAGTGAAGAGGAGGAACATGATATACATGAAGAGAGACGACCCTCCCTCTGACAGCAGCTCTGAAGAAGTCGTAGCTCGGCGAAACGCATCGGAAAGAGGGCGTTTCAGGAAATAGGCTGAAACGATTACAGCGCGGAGTCGGCATCGGTGAATGAGGAGGAGAGCTGCCTCTAGCCTCACCGACTTTCGTTCCAGTTCGTCTGTCCCTATGTGCTATAGAGAACAAATCACTTCCTGTGTGGTGGGGATTATAATCCCACAGAGCTTAAAATACCAGAGCCAGTGTTACAGGCTCTAGCACACGCGAGTGCCACACTTAAGGGGGCAATACCAGCTTAGTTTTTGTCACTTTTACCGTGTCACACATTGCTTGTTATTTTCCTTTTTACCTGCCTGAGGATGACCAATCATCTCTATGTGATAAGTATCTGTTTATGTCCTTTAGTACTATCGCTGTGATCATGACTGGGTTTATTTTCTCGGTATTATTTTTCTACGGTGTCTTTTGTTCACTTTTAGTATCATTTTTATTAGTTGTTTTCTTGCGCGCCACTCTTTTTATGGGAAACATTAGTCCCCACTGCTCAGTCTACCAATAACTGCAATTCCCATGGTGTGTAGGCAGTAATGGCTGGCTGTAAATCATGGGACCTGTAGTTACTGTGTAGAGTAGACCATAGGCCTTTATTAATGATAGGGGACTTGAGAAGGGATTTGTTAAGTTAAAGCAAAAGTAACCATGATGGAAAAATTCTCCCATCCAGCTGTAATTTTGCTCTTAATTTTGTTATTCCTTTCTCAATTCCTTCTTTACAGCTAACTAAATTTCCCATAATGACCAGCCAGCAACATGCAGTCAGTAAGAGTTAGCGTTGTGTTCTGAGTGTAGCTCTGTGATGCACAGCAAGCATTCTGAGCCAGCACAGTTGTCGAGTGCTCACTTTCCCAACTCAAGGTACAATACATGTGTTACATAAACTACCTTGTGTGGGCAGCATGTACACTGTGTCTCTGCCCAGGCAGAGATTCCGTGTCTGTGAAGGAGCAGCTGCCAAAGTGAAGGGGAGGAGAAAAGCTAGAGGGAGAGGAAGAGAGCAGAACAAACCACTCTGAAAGCAAAGGGTGTGCAGAATAAAATAAAATAGTTTTTGCTGCACTACCCTGCCTGCCAGGTGTTTCACCTACTCTCTATGTCTGGTAAACCTACCCTTACATGGCTTTTGTTTCTCCCTCCCTCCCCCTGCTTCTGTGGGCCAGTCTGTCTCGCTTTGCCCCCACCCTGGACACCCATGCCAACAATACGCCCTTCCATTGCCTATAGGGTTGCCACCTTTTCTACAAAAAAATACCGGCCTTGCTGGTGCCTCCACAGACTAAGGTATCAAGCAAAATTTTTACCGGCCTGCGCTTTTAATACCGGCTGGGTGGCAACCAGAATTGCCTTACTGACCAGACATGATTACTTAGTAAGGCAGACAGACATACTGAAGTATCTGGATCATTGGGAACTCAATGAATTGACTTCACCAAAGCTTTGCCACCTGTACCATCTTTCAGAACTGCATGGCATCGGCCAAGTTTCACATTTTTCGAGATGATTTAAGACAATCGCCGTTACTCGGGACAGTTTTGACCAAAGCCATGTAAACTGTGGATTACAGCACTCGCTATTTTTCAAAGCTCAATCGCTACATCAAGATGCGTCACATAAATGGCCTGGCAGCGGCTGCACCGCAAGTGTCTCTGATACGCGGCTGAGCGAGCAGCGAGCCATGGTGGGTGCTCTGTGCCGCAGTTACCAAATTCCGAAGTTTAATAATATGAACAGTATGATGGTAACATTGTATTACAATTAATATTCTTGCATAGGGTTGCCACCTGGCCGGTATTTTAACGGCAGGCCGGTAAAAAAAAAGCATCAGGCCAATGTTAAGTCTATGGAGACAGTACCAAGGCCGGTATTTTTTTTATTATTTTTTAAAAGGTGGCAACCCTATATATATGTATGTGTGTGTTTTTGTGTCCATTATTGAGCGACCCAGTTTTTGTGGGCGTAAGTTCGGCTGCCCCATTTGCATCCGGCAGGCGGCACTCTGCGGCACGTGTTTTTTTTTTGGTTAATCCAGCCCTGGCGGCTGCCATTTGGAATCCCACCTGGATCCAGGACTGCTCTATGGCTCACTTATACTTGGACCTCCTAATATGGCAGGAGGAGTCCCCTCTCACATTGCTGCTTACGCGCAGGCAGGTTTGGGCTCGGAAAAAGCCAAAGGAGACCTTCAACCCGCAACCCCCCCCCCCCCCCCCCCCCCGCTGCTAAGAGTGAGGCCAGGAGGAGAACCCACAGAGTCAGCAATCTCGTAGGAATCCCTAGGCCATAAAGAATACGAGGAATGGAAGAAAGGAAGACCACTAATAGAAGGAAAGTGATGATGCAGGGCCAGTCATGGTGTATTAGTTCTTGGCTGAGAGAAGATGGCACCCAGAAAGTGACGGGCGTTTGCGCTTGACTGTAGTCTCTTACTGGCTGGTGTTTGGAAAGTTGATCTACGGTCACATATGGCAGAGTATGTGAAACAGGAACAAGAGGGAGGTGCAGGAATCTACCCCGGGCCTGTCTGCACATCCTCATAAGAAAGCCTTTGTCTTGTTTTCCAGTACAGGGGGAGAATAAAAAGAGGCTTTTTTTTCTTCCACGGTAACAATAGACACCTTTCACCCCCCCCCCCCCCCCCCCATCCATCCCACCCCGTATCCTGAGCGGCAGGAGAAAGCTTTCTTATATTCCTAGCTAAAATAATATTAAGAGTGGAAGTACAGAGAGGAGAGAATAACAGTTTACTGCCCGAGGCTGAACATCCCTTTCAAAGACACCACTGTTTAACTTCTTAATTAGTTTAATTAAAAATATTTAACTCCTGCAACATGCGTTGGCTGTCATCATGAAACTGCCGTGCAGAATGGACGTGTTGTCTAATTTTTTGAACTGGGAGAACCAGATACTGAGCCAAATCCCTCTCCCTCTTTAAGGGGAGACCCAAGGGCCCAAAGTCTTTTTCTCTCTCTCTAGATGTTCTCAATAGGGTTGTTGCAGAGCCTCACAGTAATGTGCAGTATGTGAGTGTATCACAGAGCTCCACAGCAATAAAACTCACAGTAATGTGCAGTGTGTGAGTGTATCACAGAGCTCCACAGCAATAAAACTCACAGTAATGTGCAGTGTGTGAGTGTATCACAGAGCTCCACAGCAATAAAACCCACAGTAATGTGCAGTGTGTGAGTGTATCACAGAGCTCCACAGCAATAAAACTCCCAGTAATGTGCAGTGTGTGAGTGTATCACAGAGCTCCACAGCAATAAAACTCACAGTAATGTGCAGTGTGTGAGTGTATCACAGAGCTCCACAGCAATAAAACTCCCAGTAATGTGCAGTGTGTGAGTGTATCACAGAGCTCCACAGCAATAAAACTCACAGTAATGTGCAGTGTGTGAGTGTATCACAGAGCTCCACAGCAATAAAACTCACAGTAATGTGCAGTGTGTGAGTGTATCACAGAGCTCCACAGCAATAAAACTCCCAGTAATGTGCAGTGTGTGAGTGTATCACAGAGCTCCACAGCAATAAAACGCACAGTAATGTGCAGTGTGTGAGTGTATCACAGAGCTCCACAGCAATAAAACTCCCAGTAATGTGCAGTGTGTGAGTGTATCACAGAGCTCCACAGCAATAAAACTCACAGTAATGTGCAGTGTGTGAGTGTATCACAGAGCTCCACAGCAATAAAACTCCCAGTAATGTGCAGTGTGTGAGTGTATCACAGGCTCCACAGCAATAAAACTCCCAGTAATGTGCAGTGTGTGAGTGTATCACAGGCTCCACAGCAATAAAACTCACAGTAATGTGCAGTGTGTGAGTGTATCACAGAGCTCCACAGCAATAAAACTCCAGTAATGTGCAGTGTGTGAGTGTATCACAGAGCTCCACAGCAATAAAACTCACAGTAATGTGCAGTGTGTGAGTGTATCACAGACTCCACAGCAATAAAATCACAGTAATGTGCAGTGTGTGAGTGTATCACAGAGCTCCACAGCAATAAAACTCCCAGTAATGTGCAGTGTGTGAGTGTATCACAGAGCTCCACAGCAATAAAACTCACAGTAATGTGCAGTGTGTGAGTGTATCACAGAGCTCCACAGCAATAAAACTCACAGTAATGTGCAGTGTGTGAGTGTATCACAGAGCTCCACAGCAATAAAACTCACAGTAATGTGCAGTGTGTGAGTGTATCACAGACTCCACAGCAATAAAACTCACAGTAATGTGCAGTGTGTGAGTGTATCACAGACTCCACAGCAATAAAACTCACAGTAATGTGCAGTGTGTGAATGTATCACAGACTCCACAGCAATAAAACTTACAGTAATGTGCAGTGTGTGAGTGTATCACAGACTCCACAGCAATAAAACTTACAGTAATGTGCAGTGTGTGAGTGTATCACAGACTCCACAGCAATAAAACTCACAGTAATGTGCAGTGTGTGAGTGTATCACAGACTCCACAGCAATAAAACTCACAGTAATGTGCAGTGTGTGAGTGTATCACAGACTCCACAGCAATAAAACTTACAGTAATGTGCAGTGTGTGAGTGTATCACAGACTCCACAGCAATAAAACTCACAGTAATGTGCAGTGTGTGAGTGTATCACAGACTCCACAGCAATAAAACTTACAGTAATGTGCAGTGTGTGAGTGTATCACAGACTCCACAGCAATAAAACTCACAGTAATGTGCAGTGTGTGAGTGTATCACAGACTCCACAGCAATAAAACTCACAGTAATGTGCAGTGTGTGAGTGTATCACAGACTCCACAGCAATAAAACTCACAGTAATGTGCAGTGTGTGAGTGTATCACAGACTCCACAGCAATAAAACTCACAGTAATGTGCAGTGTGTGAGTGTATCACAGACTCCACAGCAATAAAACTCACAGTAATGTGCAGTATGTGAGTGTATCCCAGAGCTCCACAGCAATAAAACTCACAGTAATGTGCGGTGTGTGAGTGTATCACAGAGCTCCACAGCAATAAAACTCACAGTAATGTGCAGTGTGTGAGTGTATCACAAAGCTCCACAGCAATAAAACTCACAGTAATGTGCAGTGTGTGAGTGTATCACAGACTCCACAGCAATAAAACTCACAGTAATGTGCAGTGTGTGAGTGTATCACACAGCTCCACAGCAATAAAATTCACAGTAATGTGCAGTGTGTGAGTGTATCACAGACTCCACAGCAATAAAATTCACAGTAATGTGCAGTGTGTGAGTGTATCACAGACTCCCCAGCAATAAAACTCACAGTAATGTGCAGTGTGTGAGTGTATCACAGACTCCACAGCAATAAAACTCACAGTAATGTGCAGTGCATGAGTGTATCACGGACTCCACAGCAATAAAACTCACAGTAATGTGCAGTGCGTGAGTGTATCACAGACTCCACAGCAATAAAACTCACAGTAATGTGCAGTGTGTGAGTGTATCACAGACTCCACAGCAATAAAACTCACAGTAATGTGCAGTGTGTGAGTGTATCACAGACTCCACAGCAATAAAATTCACAGTAATGTGCAGTGTGTGAGTGTATCACAGACTCCACAGCAATAAAATTCACAGCAATGTGCAGTGTGTGAGTGTATCACAGACTCCACAGCAATAAAACTCACAGTAATGTGCAGTGTGTGAATGTATCACAGAGCTACACAGCAATAAAACTCACAGTAATGTGCAGTGTGTGAGTGTATCACAGACTCCACAGCAATAAAACGCACAGCAATGTGCAGTGTGTGAGTGTATCACAGAGCTCCACAGCAATAAAACTCACAGTAATGTGCAGTGTGTGAGTGTATCACACAGCTCCACAGCAATAAAACTCCCAGTAATGTGCAGTGTGTGAGTGTATCACAGACTCCACAGCAATAAAACTCCCAGTAATGTGCAGTGTGTGAGTGTATCACAGGCTCCACAGCAATAAAACTCACAGTAATGTGCAGTGTGTGAGTGTATCACAGGCTCCACAGCAATACAACTCACAGTAATGTGCAGTGTGTGAGTGTATCACAGGCTCCACAGCAATAAAACTCACAGTAATGTGCAGTGTGTGAGTGTATCACAGACTCCACAGCAATAAAACTCACAGTAATGTGCAGTGTGTGAGTGTATCACAGACTCCACAGCAATAAAACTCACAGTAATGTGCAGTGTGTGAGTGTATCACAGGCTCCACAGCAATAAAACTCACAGTAATGTGCAGTGTGTGAGTGTATCACAGAGCTTCACAGCAATAAAACTCACAGTAATGTGCAGTGTGTGAGTGTATCACAGAGCTCCACAGCAATAAAACTCACAGTAATGTGCAGTGTGTCAGTGTATCACAGACTCCACAGCAATAAAACTCACAGTAATGTGCGGTGTGTGAGTGTATCACAGAGCTCCACAGCAATAAAACTCACAGTAATGTGTAGTGTGTGAGTGTATCACAGACTCCACAGCAATAAAGCTCACAGTAATGTGCAGTGTGTGAGTGTATCACAGATTCCACAGCAATAAAACTCACAGTAAGGTGCAGTGTGTGTTTAACACAGAGCTCCACACCAATAGTGCTCAGAGAAATGTGCAGCATATTATATAGGTCTATAGGTGTAAACTATAAATATAACTCAACACACCAATTTATAGAACATGTCAGTGTATCACAGACTCTGCAGAAATCAAACCCAGTGTAATATGCGGTGTGTATCACAGTGTGGGTATAAATGCTGTGGTGTAGCTCTGTGTCCCCATTCTCAGCTTTAACACCTTCTTTTCCTGCCAGCTGTTTACAGTCTCCTGTGCAGATCCCACATCTGTTCCTTCTGCAAATACAGTTGCTGGTCTCCATCTGGAATGAGATTTTGGTTACCAGCTCCCAGGGATTCCCCCTCCCCGCTAGGATGCCAGGCATATGGGCCTGTTTAACCCTCCAACTGCCTAAGTGATCTTACACAGTCCACATTCAATATTGTGATGTCATGATCCAGGTAAAATATTAATCTTGTAACCCGGCTTCTGAGCGCCTTATCACCCCCGTAACGTCTTATTACAGTAACCCGGCTCCTGAGCGCCTTATCACCCCTGTAACGTCTTATTACAGTGACCCGGCTCCTGAGCGCCTTATCACCCCTGTAACGTCTTATTACAGTGACCCGGCTCCCGAGCGCCTTATCACCCCTGTAACGTCGTATTACAGTAACCCGGCTCCTGAGCGCCTTATCACCCCTGTAACGTCTTATTACAGTGACCCGGCTCCTGAGCGCCTTATCACCCCTGTAACGTCTTATTACAGTAACCCGGCTCCTGAGCGCCTTATCACCCCTGTAACGTCTTATTACAGTAACCCGGCTCCTGAGCGCCTTATCACCCCCGTAACGTCTTATTACAGTGACCCGGCTCCCGAGCGCCTTATCACCCCTGTAACGTCTTATTACAGTGACCCGGCTCCCGAGCGCCTTATCACCCCTGTAACGTCTTATTACAGTAACCCTGCTCCTGAGCGCCTTATCACCCCTGTAACGTCTTATTACAGTAACCAGGCTCCTGAGGGCCTTATCACCCCTGCTACATCTTATTACAGTGACCAGGCTCCTGAGTGCCTTATCACCCATGTAACGTCTTATTACAGTAACCTGGCTCCTGAGCGCCTTATCACCCCTGTAACGTCTTATTACAGTATCCCGGCTCCTGAGCGCCTTATCACCCCTGTAACGTCTTATTACAGTAACCTGGCTCCTGAGCGCATTATCACCCCTGTAACGTCTTATTACAGTAACCCGGCTCCTGAGCGCCTTAGCACCCCTGTAACATCTTATTACAGTGACCAGGCTCCTGAGTGCCTTATCACCCCTGTAACGTCTTATTACAGTAACCCGGCTCCTGAGCACCTTATCACCCCTGTAACGTCTTATTACAGTGACCCGGCTCCCGAGCGCCTTATCACCCCTGTAACGTCTTATTACAGTAACCCGGCTCCCGAGCGCCTTATCACCCCTGTAACGTGTTATTACAGTAACCCGGCTCCTGAGCGCCTTATCACCCCTGTAACGTCTTATTACAGTAACCCGGCTCCTGAGCGCCTTATCACCCCTGTAACGTCTTATTACACCCGGCTCCTGAGCGCCTTATCACCCCTGTAACGTCTTATTACAGTAACCCGGCTCCTGAGCGCCTTATCACCCCTGTAACGTCTTATTACAGTAACCCGGCTCCTGAGCGCCTTATCACCCCTGTAACGTCTTATTACAGTAACCCAGCTCCTGAGCGCCTTATCACCCCTGTAACGTCTTATTACAGTAACCCGGCTCCTGAGCACCTTATCACCCCTGTAACGTCTTATTACAGTAACCCGGCTCCTGAGCACCTTATCACCCCTGTAACGTCTTATTACAGTGACCCGGCTCCTGAGCGCCTTATCACCCCTGTAACGTCTTATTACAGTAACCCGGCTCCTGAGCGCCTTATCACCCCTGTAACGTCTTATTACAGTAACCCGGCTCCTGAGCGCCTTATCACCACTGTAACGTCTTATTACAGTAACCCGGCTCCTGAGCGCCTTATCACCCCTGTAACGTCTTATTACAGTAACCCGGCTCCTGAGCGCCTTATCACTCCTGTAACGTCTTATTACAGTAACCAGGCTCCCGAGCGCCTTATCACCCCCATAACGTCTTATTACAGTAACCCGGCTCCCGAGCGCCTTATCACCCCTGTAACGTCTTATTACAGTAACCCGGCTCCTGAGCGCCTTATCACCCCTGTAACGTCTTATTACAGTAACCCGGCTCCTGAGCGCCTTATCACCCCTGTAACATCTCATTGCAGTGACCCGGCTCCTGAGCTCCCCTGTATCACCTGATGATGACCCTTCCTATGTATTGCTCCAGAGCTCCTCTGAACATTCCTAGGGGTGGAAGGAGCTCCATCCAGGTGTCTCATGGTGCGAATCTGCACACTGCGTCTGTCAGTGCTGTGCTGCTGCCCCGCAGTGGGCACATGTGGGTATGACAGGACGATTAGCTGCTCTGCGCTCTGTGACACTGCGCTGGCAGTACTTTGTCTAGGGGAAGCAGAGCGCACAGCATGCCAACCCTGTGCAAACTCGATACACTCCGTGCACAATGCCTCGCACAAGCCAGGAGGGATGACACTCCATTTGCACATCAAACTTTGCCCGAGGTGCATTGGTTGGCAGGTTCTGAGCGTAATGCTCTGCACAAGGTAATAAGCCTGGCACGGCGTGCCCGCTCTGCCCTGTGCCAAGTGTATAATGTTATGCAGCGCATTGCACCCAACTCACCCACCTCATTGTGCTGCACAGTGCCAGTGCGCACTATGCCCTGGACAAGGTTAGCAATGCTCTGCAAATGGGCAGGCTCTGCACGGCGTTCTGCAGGAGCTTAGAAGGCTGGCACAGGGCTCCACCATGCTCTGCCCAGGATAATACGGTTGGCATGCCGTCCTGTGTTCAAGGTAACACAGCTGGCGCCCAACGCACCGAAAGAGTAGGGAAGGCTGGCGAATGCAGAGAGAGAGAGAGATGCTCTGCGCAGGGCAGTGCGCTTGGCATATTGCGGGGGGGCATTGCTCTGCACACGGCCCTGTCTAGGGTCACACTGTTTAAGGTAGTACACTTGCCAGCCTGCCCGTGTTGCTCCACGCCAGGCGATGAGGTTGGCACAGTGTCGATAAGGTAATAAGATTGGCAGTGCCATGCTCCTGGGGGTCTGCGCCAGTGTGTGCGTCAGGATTCCCCACTCGCCTCCCTAATAGAGATGCCAGAATCCTAATTGTAAGGCAGGGTGACGGGGGCACTGAGCAGCCCAGATGCGCTCCTTCTAACAGATGGCTCTGGCATTCCCCATCCACTGCCTTCATGCCAGCCTCCATGCCACCTGCACCCACCCTCCTTCCCTTCCTCTCTCTCTCTCCTATCTCCACAAAGTGCTTATTACACAGCCATCACTTAACCCCTTCATCCCCAAGCAGACCTGGCACCTGTGTACCACCAGCTGGCAAGGTTGTACCACCAGCCGCCCTCCTGGGAGAGCTTTCAGGGGAGAGCAGGTGGCACATTGCAGATGATTTCTTACAAACAGGAGCAGTGGGCATCTATCTCTGCCATGCCCTCCTCTGCTCCAACCCCCCCCCCCCCCCCCCCCCCCAATCCAGCAGCACCCCACCCTGGCAGCAACTTTTGTATTTATTTATTTTTCTTCCTTCTTTCCCCTCCACCTCATTCCCTGTGCCTCTCTCATTCTTCCCAGCTGATCATCCCACCCCTGTCGCCCCCTTAGATCCTGTCTCCCAACATCACATCATCAGCTACATGTATGATGAACATGTGTGTGTATGTGTGTGTTACCTGTGTGCACACAGCCACATGATATATTATTATTTTACTTTTAATATGAAGATTGAAACATATCAACATAAAGAATAAAAGGGTATCATTAAAAAAAAAAGATAGAAAGGAACAGTTTTAAATCAATAGTGTGGACAATGGGGGCGAGAGTCTGGTCTGGGAGGAGGGGGGTGGGGGGGGGTTTGCTGGCTAGGCCCAAATAGACAGACATTTTTCAGACAAATTGCAGTCAAGCCAACAGCTTCCTGAATTTCAATAAGGGGTCACGGCTAATTTTAACATGTACCATGGCGTGTGGGCACAATCAGCG
This sequence comes from Pelodytes ibericus, assembly GCA_036172795.1. NCBI lineage: Eukaryota > Metazoa > Chordata > Amphibia > Anura > Pelodytidae > Pelodytes > Pelodytes ibericus. The sequence goes on along the minus strand of CM069858.1, from coordinate 212,303,017 downwards.
TTATGCTTGCTAATGTATTCTCTCCTGAAAAGTCTTATTTATAATAAGTGGAATAATCAGCAGCAATATTTGTATTGGTTTCTGTGGTGACTGCTCCACTTTTAGAACATATATGGCCCATATATGTCGTCGTCGTCCCCAGCTTTGCTAATACTTTGCATTCATCATACATGCTGATAAAGCGTAGCTTTTATTGTATATACGGGGATGTAGTGTAGGGTAACTGATGTGACAGACGGAAGGGCATGTAGCAGATGCGAAAGAGTTACGTTTTTTTTCCCTGGCTTTAAAAATATCCCTGCTTAGCGAGGCTCTGCGGGCACTCTGCCTCGATGGAGTTAGAAAGGAGAGCGCTCTCTCTGCCTCCATGCCAAAACTTCCATTTGGTTCAGTAAATATTTAATGGCTGTCAGATTTCCCCAAAGCATCTTCAGATATAGAAAGGGGTTAGGCTGCCACTGCCGCAGCCCACACTGTACCTGTGCTATGTATATATATGTCATGGTGTACAATATTGTGTGTGTCTGTGTGTGTGGGTGAGGTGGGGGGGCTGGCACTGCCGCAGCCCACACTGTACCTGTGCTGTGTATATATGTCATGGTGTACAATATTGTGTGTGTCTGTGTGTGCGGGTGAGGTGGGGGGGCTGGCACTGCCGCAGCCCACACTGTACCTGTACTGTGTATATATGTCCTGGTGTACAATATTGTGTGTGCGGGTGAGGTGAGGGGGCTGGCACTGCCGCTGCCCACACTGTACCTGTGCTGTGTATATATGTCATGGTGTAAAATATTGTGTGTGTCTGTGTGTGCGGGTGAGGTGGGGGGCTGGCACTGCCGCAGACCACACTGTACCTGTGCTGTGTGTATATGTCATGGTGTACAATATTGTGTGTGTCTCTGTGTTTGCGGGTGAGGTGGGGGGGCTGGCACTGCCGCAGCCCACACTGTACCTGTGCTGTGTATATATGTCATGGTGTACAATATTGTGTGTGTCTGTGTGTGCGGGTGAGGTGGGGGGGCTGGCACTGCCGCAGCCCACACTGTACCTGTGCTGTGTATATATATGTCATGGTGTACAATATTGTGTGTGTCTGTGTGTGCAGGTGAGGTGGGGGGGCTGGCACTGCCGCAGCCCACACTGTACCTGTGCTGTGTATATATGTCATGGTGTACAATATTGTGTGTGTCTGTGTGTGCGGGTATGGAGGGGGGGCTGGCATTGCCACTGTCTGCATTGTACCTGTGCTGTGTATATATGTCATGGTGTACAATATTGTGCGAGTCTGTGTGTGCAGATGAAGGGGGGGCATGCTGGCATTGCCGCAGCCCACACTGTACCTGTGCTGTATATACACCCTGTTCCAAATTATTATGCAAATTATATTTTTCTCATTTACCTAAATAATTGATGTAAATAACAGTCAGCATAATTCTCATGTTATCAACTATTAAGAGTACAATTCAAATTTCATTGAACAAACCTGCTAATGATAACAGTATTTTTTTAAACATAAAAAACTTACAATGCACTGTTCCAAATTATTACGCACAGTAAGTTTCAAAACACTTTATAGGTTGTAAAGAACTGAAAATTGTCATTTGTTGTGTTTGCAGCATATTTACTGAAATCAAAAGGTATTACAATCAAACTTTTTTAACAGGTCACGTTACATTTTAACATAGGACCCTTATTTGATAGCAGCTTCACAAGTCTTGCATCCATTGAACTTGTGAGTTTTTGGACAGTTTCTGCTTGAATTTGTTTGCATGATGTCAGAATAGCCTCCCAGAGTTGCTGTTTGGATGTAAACTGCCTCACCCTAGATCTTTTGGTTAAGGATGCTCCAAAGGTTCTCAATAGGATTGAGGTCAGGGGAGGATGGAGGCCACACCATGACTTTCTCTCCTTTTATCCCCATAGCAGCCATTGATGCAGAGGTATTCTTTGCAGCATGAGATGGTGCGTTGTCATGCATGAAGATGATTTTATTACGGAAAGCATAGTTCTTCCTTCTGTACGAGGGAAGAAAGTGTCAGTCAGAAACTCCACATACTTTGCAGAGGTCATCTTTACACCTTCGGAGACCCTAAAAGGGCTGACCAGCTCTCTTTCCATGATTCCGGCCCAAAACATGACTCCACCACCGCCTTGCTGACATCGCAGCCTTGTTGGAACAGGGTGGCCGTCCACAATCATCCACTGCTCCATCCATCTGGACCATCCAGGGTTGCACAGCACTCATCAGTGAACAGGACTGTTTGGAAATTAGTCTTCATGTATTTTTCTGCCCAATGCAGCCGTTTCTGCTTGTGAGCATTGGTTAGTGGTGGCCAAATAGAAGGTTTATGCACAGTTGCAAGACTCTGAAGGACTCTACACCTTGATGTCCGTGGGACTCCAGAGGCACCAGCAGCTTCAAATATCTGTTTGCTGCTATGTAATGGTCGTTTAGCAGCTGCTCTCTTGATCCGATGCATGGATCTGGCAGAAATCTTCCTCAATGTGCCTTTATCTGCACGAACCCGTCTGTGCTCTGAATCAGCCACAAATCTCTTAATAGTGCGATGATCACGATTAAGTTTTCGTGAAATATCTAATGCTTTCGTACCTCGTCCAAGGCATTGAACTATTTCACTCTTTTCGGCAGCAGAGAGATCCTTTTTCTTCCCCATATTGCATGAAAATGGGGCTCTGCTTAATAATGTGGAACACCCTCCTTTAGTAGTTTTTTCTTAAATTGGGCTCACCTGGCAATCTAATTATCACAGGTGTCCGAGATTGTTTTCAGTGATCAAAAGAGCCCTGAGACACAATGCCATCCGTGAGTTAAACTGAAAACCAAAATATTTAATCTTTTGTGACACTTTAATAGAATTTGCAAAATAATTTAGAACAGGGTGTACATGTCATGGTGTCCAATATTGTGTGTGTCTGTTTGTGCAGGTGAGGTGGGGGCTGACACAAACAGAGGGGGGGGGGGGGGTAGGGACTGGCACTTCCAATAGCCTTAATATAGCTGTGCTGTATGCAGGAGACACAAAGGGGGGGGGGGGGGGCTGGCACTGGCACTATACCCTTGGGATGGTTGTAGTCCATCTCATGGTTCACAATATGGCAGCACACACTACTCACTCTGTGCCAGCGCGGCATAGCAGGTATACTGGATGGTCTCCTATTGATGACATCACCTCGTGGCGGATTACGTGCTCTCCATTGTAGAAGCCCATTGGAATGCCACACGGTGATGTCATGAACAGGGGACAGCCCAGCACTTTGCTTACAATTCTGCTGACAAGATGTAGAGATCATCTACCGAGTTGATATTGACACCGTGTTTGGGCGACGGTCTCCTTAACGCACAATATCTATCAGCTATTTATCTAGCGTAGTGTGACCACCTTTCCTTTTCAAAAAATACCAGTCTTCCTGTTACCTCCATAGAGTTAACATTGGCCCAGAAATTTGAGGCCCCTTACTGAAAAGAAAATGTCTGCACCCTCCATCCCTATATCGCCCTCGCCCCCCTACCCTCACAAAATCATTTTATCCAGGTTTTTGTATATCCTGCCAATGATTTAAATGCAACCCCAGGACATGCCCCATCACCTGCATTGCACATCCAGGACTTGCTGCTGCCCCCCTAGGACATGCCCCAACACCCACATTGCACATCTAGGACTTACCATATTAATATGTCAGTGTGAGTGAGTGAGTGAGTGTGTGTGAGTGAGAGTGTGTGTATGTCAGTGTGAGTGAGAGAGTGTGTATGTCAGTGTAAGTGAGAGTGAGTGACAGACTGTCTGTATATGTGTGTGGATAAAGGGGTTCTAGATCTGTCTAGCCACCCAAGGGGTTAACTCCTCTTACACTGCCTAGATCTGTCTAGCAACCCAAGGGGTTAACTCCTCTGACACTGCCTATATCTGTCTGAATTTAGTTACAGGTCACTGGTTATGTTAGATCCCCCCCCCCCCCCCCCCCCTTGATAGTTTATCAATTAGTATGTGACATCCAGTGCATGCGAACCCCAGGCATTTAGTCACATATTAATTGATAAAATATCAGGGGGGGCAGATTTTTTTTTCAGTAAGGAGCCCTGAATTTTCTGATTTTTTCTTACTTACACCGACATGCACACACACTGTCCGTTTTTAACTTACCTGATCTGTGCTTTGAGCTCCTTGTGTGAAGGAGGTCTCAGCCAATCACAGGAGGCTTCTGAATCTCAGCCAATCAGGAGAGTGGAGAGGTCTCACCTGATTGGCTGAGACCTCTTTCTATCAAGCTCCCACAGGAAAAAAGAAAGAAAAATACGCTGCACTGAGCAGCAAAGTGCCGCCTGGGGCAGCTGCCCCATTAAAGGGCCAGCTGCCCCATTAAAGGGCCAACCTGGCGGGGGCCCACGGGGCAGATGCCCCATTTTTTTTTTAAAGGGCCGGGGCCAGAGTGGGCCCATGACGGGTGTATCGCCCATCACCCCCCCGATGCCGGCCCTGCTGTCAATTTGTTAAAACCAGTCTAAACCAGTATCATGGTATACACGTAAAAGGAAGGACACAAAAATGGAAACAAAAAGGTGATAGAGGGATGAAAAATAACTCAAAGGTGGCAAAGAAGCCATAAGAGAGGAGGGCAGGAAGATACAAGCTGTAAGGACACTTGCCAAAAAAAAAAAAGGAAGAATTGCACCTTTTTCACTGTCCCAAAACTTGTGACTGCAGCTACTGTTATAAACCCTTCCCAAAGTGTAGCAAAACAACCCAAAATGAAGATGTGGAGAGAAAAGAGCTCGTTAAACAGCCTTTTTCCCCAAAAAATAAAAAGCTACTGGAAGGACAACGATCAGCAAAAAATTCTCTTTGAAAGATTGCATCAGCTGCAGATATTTTAAATGGACGTTCTTTAATGAAAGAATAGAAATATAGTACAATATGAAGCCCTTATTGCTTGTATAACCATCAGGCGGACATCTTGGGTCAACACTTCCTTCATCTGACCCATGATGCTTAACCTGTCAGCCCCCTGATAGAGCTATAGAGGCAAAGAGAGCTTATATGGATTATATGTGTACATAGCTATAAAAACCACACATGATGGGAGTTGCTGTTAGCTCTACATGTTGTGTAGCTCTGTGGTGCACAGCAACCATTCTGGATGTATTACACACAAAAGAAAAGGGCACAATAATAAGGAAGGGGGGGCCGGGGGGGACACACACAATGCTTAAAGCCAAAATAAAACACTTGGTAGTAATGCAGCAGTGATTGTTAACACTTAGCACTACTAGGGTTGCCACCTTTTCTTCAAAAAAATACCGGCCTTGGTACTGTCTCCATAGACTTAACATTGGCCTGATACCAATTTTTTACCTGCCTGCAGGTAAAATACCGGCCAGGTGGCAACTTTAAGCACTACAGGTGCAGTTACTACAAAGCTCATCATGTTCAATCAACCAAATGGATGACTGAGAATGATGAGATGTGCATTCCACAGCAGCAGCACTGACCCATAATCAGAATAGCTAACCTTTGGCACCCCATTTGTGGAGTACTCCCTTTCCCGTGATGGGTAACACACCAGACTAGCTGAGAGTCATGGGAAATGTAGTCTTGATGACTGGAGTGTTAAGGAAGCCAATACTTGTCCATAAAGATTTATTCACCTCGGCTTTGGGTAGAGAGAGTTTACAGACTTGAAATAGGAATGTCAAACTTCAACTCAAAGTTGCTGAGTGGGGGGGAGGAATATTTTTTTTTGCTGAGAATCTCCAACTCTGCTACTTGGGCTTAAAGTTTGAAAATCCAACAAGTCTTTCAGTAAACATTTAAAAAAAAAAATTTTTTATTTTTTTAAAGCTAGCAGAATGTGTAGGCATTTGAAAAAGAGACCGTCATCTTAAATTGAGTTGCACTGAATGTAGAGAATTTAGAGAAATGGCAAAAGACCACCCCCCCCCCCCCCCCCCCACCCCACACACAGTATGAAAGAACAGCATGCTAGCCACTAGCCCTCTATAAAAAAGACACAGGGAGAGATGCGTTACCTCATATTATTGGGGAGGAGAGGCAGCTCCAATCAGAATTTGAATAAAATAAGTTTTTTTAACTAAACATACCAGTAATACAACATAATGTGGGATATTTGTAGTTTCTTGCATATTTACATATAATGACCAGCCTGCATTGACAAACATCCCAGCCTCTCATTGAGACATTAGGTAGCTTTAGCATCTGACAAACAGGGGAGTCTGCATAGGTTGTGTGGCAAGGGGAAGCTTGCAGTCTATGATGTGTTAAAAACGATGGACTAGAAAAGTGGCTTGCAGCCTGGACACACTCAGCCAGCCAACACCTGAAGTTCTTCTTACATATAGAGGAGAAAAAAAAAAAAACACAAAATTAGGTCCCTGACACACACACACTGCCAAATAACCAAACGCTTCTGTTACATAAGAAGTTTATTCATGGTAAAATAAGAGATTTTTCATTTTATAAAAACCTTTTGGAAACAGATTTTACATGGAATGTTATACTGGGAAAAGTATTTTGTTTATGGGAGAGGACTGGGGGATCAATGGACATTAGTTACAACAGGGAGATGGCACAAAATTAATAAACAGGTTTGATTGCATCCATTTTTACAGTCTTAGACAGGCCCAGAAGCCTGCGGTACCAAGACGCTTGCATATTGAAGCTGTTTGGCTAAAAATATCACCTAGTGAACCTTTGGGGGGGGGAGGCCTACTCACTTACATTGGGAGGCGTTTACAGATGGCAGAGGTTGTAACCCAAAAGGAGAAAAACATTTCATCCTCTATAAATTGTACTGTGGACCAAAAACAGAATGGTCAGGCCACATTTAAAAAAAAAAAAAAAAAAGTGAACTTCTAGAATTGTACCCCTAGTAAGGCCCTTTATACTAACTGACAGACATCCTCCCAGGGGGCAGCATCTACAAAACAGATTTTTTTTTTTTTTTTAAAACAAACATTTAAAGACTATTAAAGTCTCAGTCCATAAACAAATAAAAAAAAAATAAAAAAATTGAAATTGCCCGAGTGCTATAGGAAAGCATCCTGGCATGTAGTCAACTTAACACTTTCCTGTATTAAAAACAGTGGCAGGATTTAAAAAAAAAAAAAAATATAAAAAAAATGATAAAAAAGGTACAGGCATTAGAAATGCCATGATGGTAGGTGCAGTACCCACAACAAGCAGCAGATGGCAGATTGGTTCCCTTTATTAAGAATTCCTCTGCTGCAAGGTATGGGACAGTCCACAAGTTACAGCCATAGGAAACGGTTTCCCCCCCCCCCCCCCCCCATTTAATGGGCGTTTCGTCATGTAAGCCGGTCTGAATTTGGGGAAGGGAGGGTAGAGGAGATAAATATCCTTTTTAAAAACAAAGTCCCGTGTCAGACACAGCACTTTATAGAAAAGGGGAGTCGTCGTTTATCATGTGGCCGTGACACAGGCCCCGTGTCTGGCAGTCCGTTCCTTTGCAGTCTATAGGGCGGCTATTGAGCCCTAGTGGCTCCAGTCTGGGCCGCCCTCTCACGCTGGGTCACACAGTGGCATTCCTGCACCAGCTCCACCTCCTCCCAGAAGATCCGGCCGTAGCGGCACTGCAGGGCCACAGAGATGCGCCTGGATTTCATGGCTACGCAGCGCGTGCAGGGCTGGGTTTGCCGGTGGCCCGCGGCCTTGCCGGGCACGTAGAAGGAGTTGCACTGACCGAAGCAGAACTTGTTTGGGATAGTCATGGGAAGGCAGTGCTTACGGTGGAGATTCTGGGAAGAAAAAAAAAAAAAAAAAAAAAAACACAAAATTAAAATTTGGCAGATTGTTAGGATGGACGAGATCAGGACTCCTAGATCCAATTCCACAAAACAGGTTACCCATGGCTCGAAAGATTCTCTGTTGCCAAACTTAGAGTCCTCCCTCCTGACCCTTGCTCTATCAATGTAACATTAACCGCGATTAGAGTTGAGCGGACACCTGGATGTTCGGGTTCGGCAGAACTTCGAAACAATGTCCGGGTCCGTGCTCGAACTTGACCCCGAACCCCATTGAAGTCAATGGGGACATGAACTTTTGGCCACTAAAATGCCTCTAAAAAAAGTCCTGGAAAGGGCTAGAGGGCTGCAAAATGAAGTAAAATGTGGGTAGGAGTGTCCCCATTCATACGAATAGGTCCTCTATTTCGGTTTATAGAATAGCAATAGCATTACATGTATTCCATAAACCGAAAGTCTTTCGGTTTATGGAATACATGTAATGCTATTGGCTTTCTATAAACCGAAATAGAGTCCCTATTCATACGAATTTCTTATGAATGGGGACTCTATTTCGGTTTATAGAAAGCCAATAGCATTACATACAATGTAATCGCCGAACCCCGAACTCCAACACAAAACATACAGTGCAATATCCGTGTTCGGGGACCAAAAACCGTAATGTTCGGTACGAACCCGAACAGTGCGGTTCGGGTTCACTCAACACTAACAGCGATACTGTGGATGACAAACGTCCCAAATACATATTATACCAAATCCCTAAACAAGTACTTCTTTGCTTCTGAACCCCAATCCAAACACCCTCTCTCCTACCACCTTCTCCCCATCATCTCTTCTCTCCACTACTCTTTTGCAAACTTATTATTTTTATTTTTTTTCCCCATTAATCTACATGAACCTTCTTGGTACAGTGTTTGCAACGGAGTTTTGCATGGAGATTACTTATTCTAATATACAACAAACCATTCTGTTCAACTTTATTTACTCTATGTGAATGTTCACATTTCTCTACAATTCTAGTTTTGTGAAAACCCAAAATAAATTTACATTAAAAAAAAAAAATCTATTGTTTTGGGGGAGTGGGCGGCGAGGTTGTCGTTTTATAAATTGCAACGTTTTACTTTCCAACCTCTTGAGTATTTAAGATTAAAAAACACATTTTTTTAATGTGTTAATACTCTAAGAGGTTGGGAGTAAACATTTTTTACAAAAAATAATGCCTCCCACCTCCCCCCATACATTTGTTAGCAGTGAATAAGAAATTTGCAGTAATAACCTCTGTATAAAGCCCCCTGAATCAAGGCAGTAATAGCTGGATAGCATTAGTAATTAGGCAAGGATTACATGTTTGTTTTGTGGAGTCTTCTAGCTATGACAGGGTTAAATGCAAAATTACATATGTTCCACTTAAGTGGTTAATTAGCATACTGTACCATAAGAGTGTGCCGTCCCACCTTTATGACATATCTAGCTAAGCACGTACCATTAACTAGAGCAATCCTACTCTACACTTGTAATGCAAGAGAGGTTTGGGCCACAGAACTGCCTGAACTCCCACCGCTAGTTACTGGGCCCAGACAGGGTAGAGGACAACAAAGGGATAAGCGATTTGGTTGCAGTTTGCATTACTAATATAGACAGGGTTGCCATCTGGCCAATATTTTAACGGCAGTCTGGTAAAAAAAAAAAAAAAAAAAAAAAATACTAAAAAAAATTGGCTCGAGACCAATGTTAAGTCTATGTAGACAGTAGCAGGGCCGGTATTTTTCTACAGAAAAGGTGGCAACCCTAAATGTAGAGTAGACTGTCCGCCCAATTTTCGAAATACTTTTATTAGTCCCCAGTTCCCGGTCTTATATCTAGGATTGCCTTGTGTTTATCCCACGCATGCTTAAACTCCTTCACTGTGTTTACCTCTACCACTTCTGCTGGCAGGCTATTCCATACATCCACTACCCTCTCACTAAAGTAATACTTCCTGATATTACTTTTAAATCGTTGCCCCTCTAATTTAAGACTAATGTCCTCTAGTTGGGGTAGTTTTTCTTCCTTTAAATATACTCTTCCTTTACTGTGTTGATTCCCTTTATGTATATAAATGTTTCTATCATATCCCCCCCTGTTACGTCTTTCCACCAAGCTATACATTCCAGAGATCTTTTAGAACCTTACCCCAGGGTCTCCGGGTTGGCTGGGTAATTACCTGTACAAATGGAAGGGCCTCACACCGCTCTCGGATTAAAGCCTCCTGGTCAATATGTAGGACTTGCGGAGGATGTGGCGTGTCCTCTCTCGCCATTGCGCTCTCCCAAGCCTGCCTTCTCTGCAGAGCTTCCTGGTCCATGGAGGGGTCGCCGGGGATTCGGTTTGATTCTTCAGTCTTCTTGGCATTTTTAAAGAGCGGAGGATTGAGGAAGGAGTGCGCCTCCTTGGTAGTCGGTGCTAAGCCATCTTCGTCTCGATGGGGAGCAGCCATCGCAGTGAGGCACAGAGCCAGAAGAAGATTCAGAGCAAAATAACCCATCTTATGTCGTTTGGAGGAGGGGGGTCTTCAGGTCTGGGGGGGTCGGTTCCCCTTTCGTTTCAGAAGTTCTAAGGTCAGAAGAGACCTTCAGTCAGTAAGTTGCAGCGTAGTCTGTGGGGAAAGAAAGATGCATCACTTTAAATAGCAGTTAGAAGACTGGGCAGGGATTCCCACATGGAAGTTCCTAAGGTTTCCCAGAGAAATCTGTCACCTTCTTCACCTGTCAATCCAGGGACCTGTGAACTGGTTTCAGCACAGAGCAGTATCTGGGAGATGTTTGAGTTTCATGCAGACAGGTGAAATGGTATCTAACACACAAGCAGCTTCTTACAAAGCCCATACAGGATATTGCACAGCAAACAGGCAAGGTAGCCATGTTGGTAGAATACCTTTTTTTTTTTTTTTAAACCATTGCTTAATTAATCAAAGCAAAAGTTAAAAACCTGGTGCCATTTGCCTGCAGTAACACATTTCTTACATGTTTATTTTACAGATGCATAATGGTTTACTCAGCTCTGCCAGAGCTGATCTGGATGCAAGCGCATATCAGCCAATAGGACCAATTGATCACTAGTGAAGATAGAGAGACACCCATTTATACCAGTCATTAGGAGATGTATAAATACAGATATTACTGGGATCTCACCCCAGAGGGGGCCGCACTGTGTATAATGTAATAGAGAGGAGCTGTATCACTACAGATATTACTGGGATCTCACACCAGAGGAGGCCGCACCGTGTATAATGTAATAGAGAGGAGCTGTATAAATACAGATATTACTGGGATCTCACCCCAGAGGGGGCCGCACTGTGTATAATGTAATAGAGAGGAGCTGTATAAATCCAGATATTACTGGGATCTCACCCCAGAGGGGGCCGGACTGTGTATAATGTAATAGAGAGGAGCTGTATAAATCCAGATATTACTGGGATCTCACCCCAGAGGGGGCCGCACTGTGTATAATGTAATAGAGAGGAGCTGTATAAATACAGATATTACTGGGATCTCACCCCAGAGGGGGCCGCACTGTGTGTAATGTAATAGAGAGGAGCTGTATAAATACAGATATTACTGGGATCTCACCCCAGAGGAGGCCGCACTGTGTATAATGTAATAGAGAGGAGCTGTATAAATACAGATATTACTGGGATCTCACCCCAGAGGGGGCCGCACTGTGTATAATGTAATAGAGAGGAGCTATATAAATACAGATATTACTGGGATCTCACCCCAGAGGAGGCCGCACTGTGTGTAATGTAATAGAGAGGAGCTATATAAATACAGATATTACTGGGATCTCACCCCAGAGGGGGGCGCACTGTTTATAATGTAATAGAGAGGAGCTGTATAAATACAGATATTACTGGGATCTCAACCCAGGAGGGGGCCGCACTGTGTATAATGTAATAGAAAGGAGCTGTATAAATACAGATATTACTGGGATCTCACCCCAGAGGGGGCCACACTGTGTATAATGTAATAGAAAGGAGCTGTATAAATACAGATATCACTAGGATTGTTTTTCCATTAGCCTTACACTTCACACTGGTGTGTCTTCCTTTTCTCCCAAAATAAAAACAGCCAGACTGTTGCCTCCATGGCCTTAACATTGGCCTCAATTCAAACAAATTTTAAATTACCAGCTGGGGGTTAACCCTAACTCACACAGAAGTCAACCATGAGTAAAAGCACTAAACCAAAACATAGACTGCTAAAATACACTAGGAGAAAAAAAAAACTTTATAATAATAATAATAATAAAAAACCCTTGAGAACATTGTTCTTCAAAATAACCTCACCTTGCTGTACACCTAACACCATCTAACTGTCTCACCTGCCTCACTCCCTCTTATACCCTGGCTAATTAAGATTAATTAGCCATGGAGTGTTAGTCATAAAAAGTTAATTACTAATGGGCTGCAATTCACTGCATAGGAAATGTCAGATTATCCTCTGACTGGCAGCTGACATTCTTCCAGGGGCCTCTAAACAAGCAAAGGTTAATACAAAGTTGAATTGTACTTGAATTATATGTACTGTGAACATGAAGAATAAAAAAATATTATGTGTGTATTGTGCTAGAAGAATAGAAAGAAAATGCATAAATTGTGTTTTAAATGCAAATTAATTTTCCATATCAAACCAGAAGGTGATGTAATTAATGGGGCATTTCATGACTACAGTTAGAACACAATGTATCTCTTGCTTGCTCTTTATATGTCCATTTTAATATCTATATCCATAACATACACATTGTTCAGGTGACTGAGATCAGCAGGTAAATAACCATTTTAGAAAATGTTTGATTTTAAGATGTATTTATATATATATTTTTTTTTTACAGCCAGGGGACATCTGCTCATCCTTTAATACCAGTGAAATACTTTTACCGCATCTAATTGTCATCTACGGGTGACAGGTAAAAAAAGAAGTAAAAAGTAAATTGCTGGCCCCATAAAATGTGCAACAATATATTTTGTATAATTCTATGTATTTAGCATAGGTAGAAATCTGTAAATATCCTTTCTAGAAATATGTGCATTAATGTCGTTATAGTTAAAAAAAAAAAAAATCTATAGAATTATACATTTTAATGCACTGTATCAGTTGTATATACAACATGTAAATGAGCAGGCACCGCTGTAGACACCTCAGTCACCTGAGGAGGACCCACATAGGAAAGTAACGCAGGCGCTGCACTTCCGCCACTCTCTAAGGACGCTGTCAGGAAAGATGGCGGCGCCCATGAGCCGATGCTGGGCAGGATTGCGGTCTCTGACCTTGCCTTGGCCGGCAGCGGGCTATCATGCCAGAGCACGGATTTGGGGGCTGGGTGGGGTGTATAAACCAGATCCCGAGGATCCCAAGACCAAAGAATGGCATAAAGGACCCGCCTATGAAGCCAAGTTATATGGGAGGCATGGTGCTGCATCTGGGGTAAACCCAGCCAACCTGTGGCCAAGTCCCCAAAGCCTCAGAGAGGTGGAGGCAGAAGAGAAGGAATGGTACCCGAGCCTCCAGACAATGCTGGACAGCGTGGAGGCCAAGGAAAGGGAGATCCAGAAGAAGCAAGAGGAAAAGTCAGTATTGTACAGTAACATGACCTGGTGAAAAGCAATAGGTTTCTGCCAAATATTAAATTACAATGCCAACCAGGCCTTCCCTAGAACATCATACCTAAATACTGCTTATATTGTGAATGTAGAGAACAAAATCAAGAAAACTGATTTATACATTGTGTTAGCAGAGTTGCAGCAGATATAGAAGATAAGAGAAATGTGTTTTAAGTGTGTCTGGGGTGTCTACTGTTTATGACCTCACCCTGTGGCTTGATAGGCAGATGAACACATTATCAATGGAAAATATGCTTATCAAGCCACAGAGTGATGTCCTAAACAGAATACACTACAGATCCATTTAAAACGCACATTTCTCTGATTTATGCATTTGCTGCAATTCTTCTAACACAAATGTATAGATTTATTTATTTTTATTCTGTACATTCACATTAGGTTGACACTTAAAAGGGACTGGATCACCTGAACATTGTTTTTACTGTGCATATAGAGCATTAAAAAAAAAAAAAAAGATCTACATATTGTATTATGAAAACTGCAAGCAAATGCAATATTGGGAGAAAAATGTGTTTTTAAATGTGTCTGTGGAGTCTCCTGCTTATGACATCACCTGGGGCAGGGTATGCAAATGATCTGCTTTTGAATGGGAAATGTATCATTTGCATACCATGCCACGCTTGCAGTTTTGCTAATTCAGTGTATAGATAATTTTCAATAATTGTGTATGCTGTACAAATTATATTCAGGTGATACAGTCCCTTTAAAACTTTCAGCATCCCAGTGGCTGTGGCCTGCCATTCCCATGAGTTCCAAAGCCTTTTGTCTTTGAGGGATGTATATATCATGTATGTTGAATCTCTGGATGCCATTTTCATGTTTTTCTTTCTACTTATTAGGTCTTGCAAGGAGTCTTACTAGGACTTCTTGCAAGACCAATATAAAACCTGACATAAACATCTTCAAAAGTACTTAGAGTCAAGTCTTCCATGAACTCGCCAATCTCAAGAGAGTGAATTCAAATGGTCACTGACCAGGTAAAGTAGAGAGGTCTATACTCTAATGGCAGCCCTATGTCTATCAAATGACCAGATTGCCTGGAGAAATAAAATTAAGCCATACTGTTAAAATGTATATATATATATATATATATATATATATATATATATATATATATAAATAATGCAGGCCATGGTTCTGTACACAGCAGATCTGTAGTAAAAACAATGGCCCCCAGGGACATTTTAGTTTTTGTTGTAACAGATTTATTCTTAGTAATTTAGGTTAAAAAAAACAAAAAAAACACTTAAAGGCACTGTGAACGTAGAGAATAAAAAAAATGATCTATACATCCTGTAAGCAAAATAAATGTTTTTTTTTGAAAAAAGTCTGTACTGCCTGCTGCTTATGACATTACTTTGCGGCCCAATTACCCATTTCTTATGGACAATGAGTTCATATCAAACCACAGACGACGTCCTCAGCAGGAGATGCCACAAACGCTTTTAAGACCTGTTATTTTATCTCTTATTTTATGCATTTGCTGGGAATTCTGCTCATACAATATATCATTTTTCATATGCCCTGTATAAGCAGTGGTTAACCCTTTAAGTTCATCAAGTTTAACCCTTTGCCTATCCTCATTCCCACCGCTGATTGAAAAGAAGAGACCCAAAGGAAGTGATTTTGAGAGATTTCTCCTTGGATTAACAAACTCTACATATTTATTAATGGCGATTCTGTTAGTGCAGCAAACGCTAATACAATACATATTACATACAGTTAATACTAAGACATTCTGTTCTTGGAATTAGTTTTTTTTTTTTTTTTTTTTAATCACTCCCCCCGTCCTAAATTATTATTGTACCCCCCCATTCTCTCCCTTCGCCCACAGCTGCCCGGTTGGGGAATTGTCTTATTTGGAAACACCGAAACTCAAATAAATGCAGCTGTGAGACTCAGCACCTGCTGCTGCGGTATGTTTGGATTTGGCTGTAGGCTTATGTAGATTCCTAGCCAAAGACCGAAAAACCCGACCTCTACAAAAATGTAACCTTCTTAGAACCCGTATATAATCTTCCTTTGCAAACACACTTCAACATATCACTACGGTTTTCAAAAGTTCTTCTCACTTCTCAGCTGGGTATACAAAGCTCAAATGTGATTTAATCCTTGGTTTTGTCTTATGAGTTCTTCTTAAATTCTATGTATTATCCGCTACCACTCCTGCTGGAAGGCTAATCCACGCATCAACCGCTCCTTTCTTACATAGCAGTTAAGCCTCTTTCATTACCGTAGTTAGCCTCTTCTAGCTCTTCTCCTTTGAAATGTATTTTGCTCCTTTATGTTGTTTGAATTATTTGTTTAAATATTTTTTTTTACTTATCTAATAAGCCATAGAAGTTAAGACCCTTCAACGTGTACAGATATATTTCATCCTGCGAATTGTCTTTGAGGGATGTATATATCCAGTGCACCATTTCTAGTAGTCGTCCATTAGAATCTTTTTATTGACAATGTAATTATATATTTTTTTAATTCAGGGAGCGTATTATTGCCGCTAACATGGCCAAGATGCCCCAGATGGTGGCAGACTGGCGCCGGGAGAAGCGAGACCTAAGGCTGAAGCAGCGGGATGAGAAGGAACGAAGGGAGCGTCTTTTAACCCAGGCTCGTGAGAAGTTTGGTCTCAATGTGGACTTTCGAAGTCCCAAATTCCAGGACATGGTGAAAGATCTTGAGAAGCAGGAGAAGAAAAGGAAGAAGCTGTTAAAGAGGCAGATGAGGGAGGAAGCAGTCGCTGCTGCTGCTACTGCTCCTCCTGCTGCTCCACCCATCGCCTCAACCAGTACCCCAGCCGAAACTGCTTGAGATCTATCCAGCAATGGATCCGTGGGGAATATGTTCCCCATTTACTGCCACATTGGCAGTGGAGATCTATAGCTGGCAGGACCAACCATGTAAGGTTTCTGAATGGCTGATCAGGAGGGGCCTCCTGGCAATTCTCACCGTACCAGTGACATGCTGCCTGGGGGCCTCTGCTTGCAAACACAGTCAAGTCTTTCTGCCAGCAGTGAAACGCACTGTGGTCAAGTCTTGTTTAATATCAGTTAAGGATATTGTTCAGATACTATTTTATAACTTATATTCGCAGGGAGGAGATGATGGTTGTGGATGATGCCAAGCATCATCTCAAGACCCAGTGTTGTTCCACAAGTTTTTCTTTATACAATATTTGTCAAACCAAATAAAGCATAAAATACCCGAATGTGTGCAGTTCTCCACACTTCTGTACAAAGAGGGATCCAGGGCATTAATGTAATTGTTTCATTGAAAGATTGCACCAAGATTAGGCATTTTAACCCCTTAGTGACAAGACATTTTGACCTTGCCTTGGTGACAAGGGCTGTTTTTACATTTCTGGGGTGTTTGTGTTTAGCTGTAATTTTCTTCTCACATACTGTACCCACACTTTTTTTTTATCATCATAAGGGCTTTCATTTGATACCATTATGATCATCATATCTTATTTACTACAAAAAAAATCATAAAATGATGGAAAAAAAACAACACTTTTTCTAACTTTGACCTAAAATATAATTTACACAAATACAATCATTAAAAAAGACTCCATCTAAATAGTTTCTAAATGTTGTCCTGAGTTCAGGAATATGCATGTTTCCATGTTTTTCTGCAGTTTTTTGGGGGTTACAGAGCAAGTACCAAAAAGTGTTTTTCCTATATTGACCAACTCTAACCCTTTATATTTTAACCCTATCTCTTCTGCTAACCCTAATTTAATTGTAACCCTAACGGCTATTCTAACACCAGATTTCAGCTAATTAAGCCTTTTTTTTTTTCATTGCAATGTTGCTGACTGCCTCTAGGGGTTAGGGGCAGTCAAGCAACATATTCAGAGTGTTGGAACTGATTTTTTTTTTCACTTCCAAAGCTCTGACCACAAGAGGGCTCCGTAGAGCGATCGTGGGCGCCCCATAGCCCAAATTTCAGTGCTGGCTATTGCCTCAACATCGAGGCAATAGAGCAGAACCGTCGGAGCGGTTTCCGCTCATTTCACCGCAGGTCGTGTGTGGCACGTCTATTGTCGGAAACGGAGTTTCCGGCTGGACGTGCCCGACGCGTCCATTGTCGCGAAGGGGTTAAATAGAAATACTGAATACAAAAAGTACCTTTTATAGTACCCTCCTCAGTCTGTATAGCGGACATATTGTTTAGAATCTTGTGTCAAATGAAAGAACATCTAACTCAAGATTCTAAACATGTCTGCCCCCTGCTGGAGCTATACAGACTACACAGGGCTTGATAAGGTATTTTATTGTTTCATGTAAGTCTACAATTGATGCAGTCTTTCAGTTAGACAGACACTTGGCTGGAACATTTCATTGGCTTCCATGTCGATTGCTCTATTTTTACACATTAATGTTTAAGCGTCTGCAAGAATTACAGCAAAATAAGTGTACAATACATTTAAATCAAAACTATAATTTATTACCTTTACAATAATTAATACTACTTAGGGCAATATCAGTAACATGAAAGGATTCTGCTTATTACACATAATGCAGACATACACTGCCAACATGTTACATCTGGGTGAAACGCATAGATATTCATTATTATAGTACAGAGTGTGTGAAATGCATTGGGATCATTATACAGTTCTTTAGGTCAGGAGACACTGGCCCCATCCGTACTATTTTCTTCCGAGTCGGCCGCTTTGAGCTTAGAAAGAGCGGCATGGATACGGAAGAGTGTGCGAGATTCCATGGAATAGTTCTTATAGTTATTCCTGAGAGAGAGAGAGAAACGGTGCGTCTTTAATAATCAGTATAGAAATCTAAACGTACTGTACCTTTAAATAATATACAATATAACGCCCATTAAAGGTCATCTATCATTTATTAACTCTGCTTTGAGAGTAATGTAGAAACCGCGCCAGTATTTGTTAGTTAATACAGAATTAGCCTGATCAGGCGATACAGATACCAGGGATGCATAACACTGGGCGCTGTGCTGGAATATAAACTCTCCTCCTTTACCAGCAGTCACCTGGACGCTATTATAGGTCTATCACATACTTAGCGCGCCGTAGAATGGGTATAGCGTCTTCTCCCCGACGTTGCTGCATGTAGAGCAGACCCAGCTCCAGTAATGCATTGGGCACCAAATGGTGGTCAGACTTTATCCTCTTCTCACTGTGGGAAACAGAACTTCACATCACAACAAAGCAATCTTAATAACCAAGTCTGTGTGTAACTGTCTCCTCCAGGGACTGTCCCTTTAAATAGGTCACTGCGCTCCCCAGTGGGACTGACCCTTTAACCCATTAAACATGTCACTGTCATTAGGTCACTGTGCTCCCCAGTGGGACTGACCCTTTAACCCATTAAACATGTCACTGTCATTAGGTCACTGTGCTCCCCAGTGGGACTGACCCTTTAACCCATTAAACATGTCACTGTCATTAGGTCACTGTGCTCCCCAGTGGGACTGACCCTTTAACCCATTAAACAAGTCACTGTCATTAGGTCACTGTGCTCCCCAGTGGGACTGACCCTTTAACCCATTAAACATGTCACTGTCATTAGGTCACTGTGCTCCCCAGTGGGACTGACCCTTTAACCCATTAAACATGTCACTGTCATTAGGTCACTGGGCTCCCCAGTGGGACTGACCCTTTAACCCATTAAACATGTCACTGTCATTAGGTCACTGTGCTCCCCAGTGGGACTGACCCTTTAACCCATTAAACATGTTACTGTCATTAGGTCACCGTGCTCCCTAGTGCGACTGACCCTTTAACCCATTAAACACGTCACTGTCATTAGGTCACTGTGCTCCCTAGTGCGACTGACCCTTTAACCCATTAAACATGTCACTGTCATTAGATCACTGTGCTCCCCAGTGGGACTGACCCTTTAACCCATTAAACATGTCACTCTCATCAGGTCACTGTGCTCCATAGTGGGATTGACCCTTTAACCCATTAAACATGTGAAAGTCATTAGATCACTGTGCTCCCCAGTGGGACTGACCCTTTAACCCATTAAACATGTCACTCTCATCAGGTCACTGTGCTCCATAGTGGGATTGACCCTTTAACCCATTAAACATGTCACTGTCATTAGGTCACTGTGCTCCCCAGTGGGGCTGACCCTTTAACCCATTAAACATGTCAATGTCATTAGGTCACTGTGCTCCCCATTGGGACTGACCCTTTAACCCATTAAACATGTCACTGTCATTAGGTCACTGTGCTCCCCAGTGGGACTGACCCTTTAACCCATTAAACATGTCAATGTCATTAGGTCACTGTGCTCCCCATTGGGACTGACCCTTTAACCCATTAAACATGTCACTGTCATTAGGTCACTGTGCTCCCCAGTGGGACTGACCCTTTAACCCATTAAACATGTCACTGTCATTAGGTCACTGTGCTCCCCAGTGGGACTGTCCCTTTAACCCATTGAACATGTCACTGTCATTAGGTCACTGCGCTCCCCAGTGGGACTGACCCTTTAACCCATTAAACATGTCACTGTCATTAGGTCACTGTGCTCCCCAGTGGGACCGACCCTTTAACCCATTGAACATGTTACTGTCATTAGGTCACTGCGCTCCCCAGTGGGACTGACCCTTTAACCCATTAAACATGTCACTGTCATTAGGTCACTGTGCTCCCCAGTGGGACCGACCCTTTAACCCATTAAACATGTCACTGTCATTAGGTCACTGTGCTCCCCAGTGGGACTGACCCTTTAACCCATTAAACAGGTCACTGTGCTCCCCAGTGGGACTGACCCTTTAACCCATTAAACATGTCACTGTCATTAGGTCACTGTGCTCCTCAGTGGGACTGACCCTTTAACCCATTAAACATGTCACTGTCATTAGGTCACTGTGCTCCCCAGTGGGACTGACCCTTTAACCCATTAAACATGTCAATGTCATTAGGTCACTGTGCTCCCCAGTGGGACTGACCCTTTAACCCATTAAACATGTCACTGTCATTAGGTCACTGTGCTCCCCAGTGGGACTGACCCTTTAACCCATTAAACAGGTCACTGTGCTCCCCAGTGGGACTGACCCTTTAACCCATTAAACATGTCACTGTCATTAGGTCACTGTGCTCCTCAGTGGGACTGACCCTTTAACCCATTAAACATGTCACTGTCATTAGGTCACTGTGCTCCCCAGTGGGACTGACCCTTTAACCCATTAAACATGTCAATGTCATTAGGTCACTGTGCTACCCTGTGGGACTGACCCTTTAACCCATTAAACATGTCACTGTCATTAGGTCACTGTGCTCCCCAGTGGGACTGACCCTTTAACCCATTAAACATGTCAATGTCATTAGGTCACTGTGCTCCCCAGTGGGACTGACCCTTTAACCCATTAAACATGTCACTGTCATTAGGTCACTGTGGTCCCCAGGGGGACTGACCCTTTAACCCTTTAAACATGTCACTGTGATCAGGTCACTGTGCTCCCCAGTGGGACTGACCCTTTAACCCATTAAACATGTCAATGTCATTAGGTCACTGTGCTCCCCAGTGGGACTGACCCTTTAACCCATTAAACATGTCACTGTCATTATATCACTGTGCTCCTCAGTGGGACTGACCCTTTAACCCATTAAACATGTCACTGTCATTAGATCACTGTGCTCCCCAGTGGGACTGACCCTTTAACCCATTAAACATGTCACTGTGCTCCCCAGTGGGACTGAACCTTTAACCCATTAAACAGGTCACTGTCATTATGTCACTGTGCTCCCCAGTGGGACTGAACCTTTAACCCATTAAACAGGTCACTGTCATTAGGTCACTGTGCTCCCCAGTGGGACTGACCCTTTAACCCATTAAACAGGTCACTGTCATTAGGTCACTGTGCTCCCCAGTGGGACTGAACCTTTAACCCATTAAACAGGTCACTGTCATTATGTCACTGTGCTCCCCAGTGGGACTGAACCTTTAACCCATTAAACATGTCACTGTCATTAGGTCACTGTGCTCCCCAGTGGGACTGACCCTTTAACCCATTAAACATGTCACGTCATTAGGTCACTGTGGTCCTCAGTGGGACTGACCCTTTAACCCATTAAACATGTCACTGTCATTATATCACTGTGCCCCAGTCTCACCTCTGACATATCTGTACAAAGCACTGCTCAGCCTGTGTCAGTCTGCCCCGGTGCTTTAGGCACAAACCCTTCAGAAGCATAATGGAGCAAAGATCATCGTCTAGATACTCATTTCCTGCAAGGAAGAGAGCAAAGAGTTAGAGTTAAACACTGTTCAGTACAGACCCATCGGGGCTTATATACAGCTCCATGAATATACTAGGTGATACAAGAGGTACAAAGCATGGAGTAGCCAATAGGATTTGGAATCGTTGTTCTCTCTCTTCTCATTGGCTGCATGATGATGTAATCTAGAACTGTGGCATGATATTACTGCTGCTGTACAGGATCCAACTATAGTTTTTTTTACGCCCTTTTGAAGTTACTCCTTAGTGTACCCAGAACTGAGTTTTGTGATGATCATTTTTGATAATGACCATCCCGACCCAACACACTTGTCGTCTGTTTCCACAAATAGATCCCCCAAATTACTGACTTACACAGTGAGGTGTGAAATTGAGCGACTGTACTGCAGGAAGAACACCACCCACCACTCAATGTGAGTTGGTAATCGTGTGGGGGGGGGGTGGTGCTGTTCTCACACACTCTCCCCACCGATTGGATAATTCTGCAGCTGGACCCTCCCTCTCATGCATCATCACTGCTCCCAATTTCCCATGGGCTGCTGGGCAGACCGGTCTGTGTTTCCTCGCTTTCTATTGGCCAACGTATCCCGGCCTCAACCCAGCGCCGGAAAGGGACAAGTCTGCGGAAGCGCGCATTCATAATTATAACAGTTATTTACCAGCGACCAGCTGTACCACGAAATAAAAACCCATCATCTGTCACCTAATGTACAGGTGTGCCGTAATATCCCACCCGGCGAAACAATGGTCTGTGACCGAGCAGAAAACGAGCCGGGCTCTGTACCTCACGTATCAGTCTGTGTCTTTTCATTTAACATAGTAAGTAGTATGCTCTGCACCAAGCGTTATGTGAATTGTTGGCACTATATAAAACACAGCTTAAAGGCACACTCTCGCCAAATAATGAAAAGGGTTTATTTTTATTTTATTTTGTATGGTTGATTTCAGATATGTCTTTTGTTTTTGTTAAGAGAGTTTCTTGAATAAACTATTTAACGAAACAAGTGCGACTGTGCGCCGCCATTTTGTGAAACATATATATATATATATATTTGGATGCCACCCCCTAATGACTATACAGCACTAGTATCTCACCTTGGGGCTGGAGACACAGAATGCAGTCTATAAGTCAGAATTCTGATCATAGACTTGCATTGAATGGGAGGGTAATGTAACTATTACATCACAAGGGGGCGGAGTTATGATCCTGTTTGATCAGGTTAATATCCTCTCTTTGTGTTGGAAGACAGGTTAAAAAAAAAAAAAAAAGTTGTACTCAGCCACCTAGTCGTGCCCACTATGACACAAAGGAACCAGTAATAGAGCAGGAGAATACTTAATGACATCGTCATGCAGGCCTTGGCAACAGTTGTAAAGTGAGACTGGCTGGAACATTTTGGACAATGTTGCATCATGGGAAATATTCACAAAATGGAGCCAGGACAGAAACACCTAATTTAATTTTTCCTTTTATATGCAATTAATTCCAACATATTTATTTATTTTTTTTAAAAGTGGCGTATGATTTATATATGTTTTTGTTTTTAAATGACCAGGTTATCTAGCTACATCTTATGTAAGTGGTAGTGTCCCTTTAATGTGCCTACAAGTCAATGAGCTCAAGGCCTACAGTTGGGTGGGAGACCATGGGGTCATCTCCAGCCAATCAGAGCACAGATTCATTCTACATACACCCATTGGTTCTATATTAAATCAGAGGGTACCTGGCTCCTCGTGCAGGCGGCTTTCAGCTAAACACAGGGTGTTTAAGGCGTCTTCTGTCAGCTGAGCATCTTTCCCGAGCACGGAGAACCCATTCCATAAATACATCATCTCCTGGTAGAGAATGGAGAGGGGGGGGGGAGGGGGGTAAAATCATTAAAGTTCACCATGTGTGGAAGTCATTCTAATCCAAATTACTTCCAATTTCCCAAAAGGGGTTAAATCATTTGCAGAATATCCCAGACTTGTGGATATGTAAGGAACTTCAAATATATAGAAAATAAGTTCTCAATCCATGAGGAACTGCACACCATTAGACAAGTCCTATCCCTTGTTCCCAAAGAGCAATACGGCCATTTGCCCATCAAATAAAAGGTCCCCATTACCAAGCTCAGTCTTACCCCATCCAGCAATTGGACGTATATATTCGTCTAGAACAAAAAAAATCATCCTTGCGGAGCATGGAGGTGTATATATATATATATATATATATATATATATATATATATATATATGGCCGATGGAAAAAAGCAGCGGCTCTCGGAATAAGATTTTACCTAGAAAAGAGGCGGTCTTACCGGAGCCTGCTCTGAGCTCTTCTGGGGTGTGATCACTGTGATAACCAATCACAGCGATCGTATGCCGCTCATGACAAAGCCGATTAAGGTGGAGTGGGCTCACTGAAGGCTTTGCCCGGGGACTACTAATGCCTTTAAACAGCTCTGCTTGTTCCAGACTAGCTTTGCCTGATTCTCTGTGTGGGACAGTGGGATATCAGATCTATGCCCCCTTAAAGCACAGAATTCAGTCTTTTTAATGCACTAGTTGTGCATGTTTCACAAGCAGAGATTCTTTAAAATCCCCCATGTGCCCGTCTGACTGCATCTAGTGGTGTGTTGTATTCAGGCATCAGGATGGGAAGGAGGATAACGGGGGGGGGGGGGGGGGGCTGCAAAGTGAGAAAGAAGGATATGAAATGGGAAGGAAGACTGAAAGAACAGTGAGCAGCCAATGGGAATATCCAATATGCAACCAAGACCGTAAAATACTACTTCTAGTAGGCTGGCAATTTGTTTTCCTGACAACTACGTGATTTTCCGGAGGATCTTGGGATTTGTAGTTTTCCCACGGGTAGCCTAGTCCCTGAATTCAATGATTAAGGATTATACTGCAGCTTCATTTAAGAAACAGGGCACATACCAGAGCAGGCACAGGCAAGGGGACAGGCTCCTTGGCTTGGTATCTCCGTGCCTTCCTGATCGCGTACTTCTCAGTAGGTGGGGATTTTCCTGCAATTTTCTGTTTCAACGAGGGGACCAGCCTGTGTAAGGGGAAAAAAAACGCTAATGCAACACTGCACCCTCACCTTGCCCTCCCGGCTCTCCCCGCCCTGGCCCACCCTGCCCTCCCAGCTCTCCCCGCCCTGGCCCTCCCAGCTCTCCCCGCCCTGGCCCACCCTGCCACCCCAGCTCTCCCCGCCCTGGCTCTCCCTGCCGCCCCGGCTCTGTGGTCCAGTACACTTGTATACAGAAGGTTCATTAAAAAAAAAACTCAGTAACTGTATCCAAGACCCCCAGGCTGGTGAGAAGCAGTACCACTGCTATCCCCTGAAGACAGTGCTATGCTACCTGCAGCCACTGACCATCTCTACAGCAGCAATAAACCAAGTAAAAAAATCTCTTAATAAAATCCCCGGACCATTTCTTCATTGTTCCAACAGGTGGCGCTCTGGGACAAAGACTGACTGCAAACCTGTTTAACATGAGTTTAGTTATTTGCACTATGCTACTCAGCTCTTTCTCGCTTGTGAATACGCATTGTTGCTTTGTGCCTGGTCCTGTGAGACCTACAGCCCCCCCCCCCCCCCCCGTGAGACCTACAGTCGTCGTTGTCCCCCTTGTGTCTGGTTCTGATAGACCTACAGCCCCCCCCCCCCTTGTGTCTGGTTCTGAGAGACCTCCAGTCCCGTCCCCCCCCTTCTCCTCCGAGCCTCTGTCATTTTCCAGCCATCCCCCCCCCCCCCCCCATTTACCTGAACAGCTCTGCTTCGTTCTCATCGAACGGGCGGGCTTCATTTCGGGGTAACATACTGAGGAATGCAGCCTTCATGTACACATACATGGCCTGAGGAAAGGAGACAACCAGCAAGAAGAGGGAGAGACAGACTTGAGAAAAGGAAGATCAAGCAAGCAGAGCCGGCTCAGGACAGGAAGCATTGGGGACAATGACGTCACCGGGGGGGTATATAACAAAAGTAAATAGGGGGAGTGATGGGAAAATAAAGACTGGAAAAGATGAGTGTGCGGTGGGCGGAGCATATGGAGAGAATAGAAAAGTAGGAGAGGAGGACACGTGGTGCAAAGTAAAAAGGAGGACAGAGTTGTACATTGGACTAGTGACGGGTGGTGGCGGGGGCATGACTGGTGGCGGGATGAGATGAGGAGTTTTCAGGGTGATTACCTTTGACCAGCGATTCTCTTTGCTCAGGAGATCGGCGTAGAAGTACGCCACCTTCCACATCCCCTTGTAGGCAAAACACCACATGAGCTCCCAGTAACACATGTGGTGGAACTGCTTCCACGCCTGCTGTGCGGAGCAGCAGAGCTCGAACCAGCGCACCGCCTGGACAAACAGAGAGGTGGGACCCTGGAGGTTGGCTGGTGCGGACAGCAAGTAGCTTAGGATTTTAGCATTGGGTTAACGCGCATTCTCCCATGACATGCGACCACTCACCTCATCAATATTCCCTTTAATCTCTTCAATCCGCCCAGCAAAGAACAGGAAAATGGCGCCCTGAAAGGAACCAGGCAACCAATCAATGCTGGCTACAGAATGGCGAGCCAATCAGAAACCACATGACCTACTACAAAAGGTATGTGCTCACCTTGGGGTAGCGAGTCAGGTAAGGCTGCAAGATGGATTGTGCCTCAGAGAGACTATCATCACCGATTCCTGTAACCGAGACACAGAGAGAAAGGTTTTCCAAAGTGCGTGGAGTCTGTCCCTCCCACCACAGGGCGACACAGACAGGAGGGAGCTATGGGACATGGAGTCTGCCCCTCCCACCACAGGGCGACACAGACAGGAGGGAGCTATGGGACAAGGAGTCTGCCCCTCCCACCACAGGGTGACACAGACAGGAGGGAGCTATGGGACATGGAGTCTGCCCCTCCCACCACAGAGTGACACAGACAGGAGGGAGCTATGGGACATGGAGTCTGTCCCTCCCACCACAAGGTGACACAGGAGGGAGCTATGGGACGGTCTGTCCACACCACAGGAGTGAGTTCCCCTTCTCACCCAAGACAAAGCTGAGGAAGGTGTAGTAACAGAGTAGTAACATGGTGCACAGCAAGGAGCGCAGGTTGTGGGTCAGGGAACCTTCACGAAGCTGCGACAAGCCGTATTCCTGAAGAAGAAACACGTGAACATCACCGGGCGAGAAGAAATACAGAAGCTGAAACGAGCTAGACTAAATGAGTACCATTCAATTGGGTAACAGCTGACACATCCAGGACGTCCAGAGAATATCTCGGGATACCTTCCCTCACTTTATTATTATTATTTACTTTCTATCTTCATATCTTACAGCAAGAGAAAAGGTGAAACATCCAGCTTACAATAACATGAACAGCAGGAAAGGTAACGATTAAAGTGTTGGAAAGACCAAGGCGGGCACACTACCTTATCCCCTGAAAAACCAGCAAACTCCAGTAACCTCAGAATCCGTGGTGGGAACAGGGATAACGTCTGTGGGAAAAACACGAAAGTTAAAAAAATAAAAAATAATAAGACTCCTTTACCCCTGCAGAGATCTGCCTTGTGCCTTTACAGGTCATGCTTGCATAGTCAGTCACCTGTCCTTTGCTCATCTTCCCCAACTTCTCAGGAAGCCAAGGGGACACAATAATGCAGAAACAAAACATTTGAAGATTTGGGAAGGTTAAAAGTCCATTTATAGCAAAATTGTATACACATTTATATTATATGAATATATCCAGCCCAGCAAGGAAGCACTGGGTCTACAAGCCTCTGTTCGGGACCCTATTTGTAACACTCAGAGGAAGACTAGCTAGGAGTCAAGTAATAATAATAATGGCATGTTGGTCAGCAATAATGTTTAGGGTTGCCATGTTTTCCACAAAAATACACAGGCCTTACCATTATCTCCATAGACATAACATTGGCAGCAAGCCATTATTTTACTGGCCGGGTGGCAAGTCTAATTTTGGTCAACTGATTTTGTAACATTTCTTGGTAAAAGATGCCCCACTGATTCATTAATACTTATCCTTCGACATACAGAAGGTGATACGTATATTGTGACAAATACTGCATTAAATCCAACGTGCTCTAAACTAGACATGTGCATTCGTTTTCGGACGAATGCATTTTCGTCCGAAAATAGCATCTACGTCCATTCGTCCGAAAAACGAATAACGAAAATGCTAAACTAACGAAAGCCGAATGAACGAATGGTTAATAAACGAAAATCAATCGTCCATTCGTGCTATTGGCATTCTATAAACGGAAATATAGTCGGTTTATAGAATACCAATAACATTACATACATTCCATAAACCGAAAGTCTATAAACCGAAAGACATTCGGTTTATAGACTTTCAGTTTATAGAATACATGTAATGCTAATGCTATTCTATAAACCGAAATAGAGTCCCCATTCATACGAATAGGTCAATTCGTATGAATGAGGACTCTATTTCGGTTTATAGAATACCAATAGCATTACATGTATTCCATAAACAGAAAGACATTCGGCTTATAGACTTTCGGTTTATGGAATGTGTAAGTCAATTGATATGTATGAACGAATAAAACGAAACGAAAATAATGAACGAATTCCGTTTGAAACGAATGCAGTACTGAACGAAATTCGTTTTAGACGAAATAAAAAACATTTTTGTCCGAATGGAAGAAAAAGAAACGAAAATTTTAGTTTTGCACATGTCTACTCTAAACTATTGTAAAAAACACTTTATGTTCTGCTTTATTGTGGCCTACCTATGCGGCTGTGGACTCTCTTACTCCCATTATACACACTATTTTTTTTTTCTCGTCTTCATACTTTTGTATGATAATATTATTAGTATTTTAACGTGGATTCTTCACTTTTCTTTTGTAATTTGTTTATTATTTTTTAGTTTTATGGCAATCTTGCAGGATAACTCTGCGCGGAATAGGTGCGAATGCCGTGGTTTTTTTTTTTTTCCATGGTTCAAGACATGTGACATGGTTTGAGACTAAATATTTATATAGATTAGACTAATAAAACAGATCATCATTAAAGACGCAGTTTTTTCAGTCAATACCCATTACGATACTCTTGCTGTGGCAAGTGTCTTGAGGACCCCCCAAAAAAATTGGTCCAATTGGACTGATCGGTTTATACTTTTTGTGCCCCAAATCGTGTAGCAATTTAAGGCACACTTTTTATTGTGCTGACGCAGGTTGTGCATAGTTCCACCTTTTGTCAGCTATTCTAGTTATGCATTGACGCACACAGACTGTGCAGCTGCTAAGTGCAATGTCTGCAAGTGCCCCCTTTATAAATCTCCACCTTTCTTAACATTTGAGTGCGTATTTAATAAGGTGGTGTAGGAATCACATGTACTCCATGTGGCGATACTGCCGCCGGGCATCCCAACATTGTTGCACTCCACTCCCTCAACGATCACGTACCGAGCTATGTTTTTATGCACAGGAGAGCTGTGATTCTAATGAACTTTCCAACAAGTATCCTGGGCAGAAGAAGGGCGTCGGCTTTCACGGCGAGTTAAGCTATTGTTTGTGAGGAAGCCCTTCATTGGTTCCAGGGAACTTGAAGATCAAGAGAGTCCAAGACATGTTAAAGGGCCACTAACCATAAAAAAAAAATGTCTGGGGTGTGTACACATGTTTAAAGCGGTTAAAAAATAAATCTCCATATTAAATTCTCACAAGTCTTTGTTTTCTGGGCAAAAAAATATGACATATCTTTCGAATGATAGTTCAAAGAAAATCCATTCAAAAACAATAAAAAACACAGACATGGTTTTTCATACATAAAAAAAATAAATAATTTAGGGGTTTAGTCCCTCTTAAATAATGGAATTCCAAGCAGATTCTGACCGGCTCAAGCCCCAAATAACAGTAGAGTGAGTAAAATTAACTTCCAGGTGCTGTAGCACAGAAAAAGGGTCTACTCACACCCCAGGCAGACAACAGGAACAAACAGAGGTATTGCCAGCTGAAGTCATCCGGAAGGTAAACAGCATTAATCCACAGTTGGTTTGTAGAAAAAAGTAACTTTATTAAATCAAAAAAAATATAATAAAACCATCGAGCAGGGAGACAGGAACAAAACGGATACGACACACGCTTGACGCGTTTCGCACCAACTGGTGCTTTGTCAAAAAGTTGTTTTTTGACAAACTGTTTAAAGCGGTTAAAAAATAAATCTCCATATTAAATTCTCACAAGTCTTTGTTTTCTGGGCAAAAAAATATGACATATCTTTCGAATGATAGTTCAAAGAAAATCCATTCAAAAACAATAAAAAACACAGACATGGTTTTTCATACATAAAAAAAAAAAAAAATAATTTAGGGGTTTAGTCCCTCTTAAATAATGTTCTACTGACTGTAGTTTATTTTAAAGTGGAGGGATCTCGTGCTCCCGTTACCCCAAAAGTACATTGAATACTCTCCAACTTGATGAAATTCTAGAGTGACATATTCGTTTATCCATCCCCCATTACTCAGTGAAGCTCCTCCCACTACCCCTTCCAAAACAAAAACAAAATATATATCTATTTACATATGCTCACCAGATTAAATGCTCCAATCCCCAGTGAGACTCCTCCCTCAAGATGCACATGTGACTCCCCCTTCTGGAAGGTATTAGAGTGCATGGAAGCATTCAGATCTCTAAAATAAAACATTAGACAAAATGTGGCACACTTATGTACATAAACAGTAAGAAAATTATAATTGTGTTCCTCCCAACATTTAAAAATCACCAATGGGGATGAGGACAGTGATGATTTGTGATTTCCAATGGTGATTTTTTTCAACAAGTTTACCCGTTATTATTTAAGCAACATACAAAAAACAAAACATTCCAAAAGAGTATGTATTTGCATGTCAACATTCTAAATTAGAACACTGTGCAGCCAATAGCAGACAAGCAAACAGAGATCCCATCTACCATTGGCTGTACACGGGTTTTCATACCTACAAGTGAATTAAACAATGCAGGGTTTGTTTTGGCCCCAGACAGGGTCTCACCGATAAATGAGGTAGCTGTTTCGAACTTTCATTCCACCCTTGATAAAGTTGATCATATTCTCATCCTGAGAGGGGTTAAAGACACAAGGCAGAAGTTATGAATAACAGGGATAGTGATTATTAAAGTGTGAGCTCTTTAACGCCAGCTCATCTGGTAATGAAAAAAAAAATAATACACTAAATATTATCATTACTTATAGCACTGAACATCTGCTGGTTCCCTGGTTAGTAAACAACATTATATTAACATTTATTGATATAGCGCCCTCTAGGGTCTGTAGTGTTTGATACAGGGCACAGAGGGGAACTACATACTAAGTAATATGAACAGGGACAGACTGATATCCAAGGGAAAGGGTCCAGCTTGCAAGCTTACAATCTAGAGGGGGTGAGAAATGGGATACTTTACACACACAAGCATATTTAGTCATGTGGACTACTATGCAAATATATATTTACACATACACATTACTATACCGAGGTACCTGCAGGAAGATGAGGGCCGCTCTCTGGAGTAGACATTCTGCATAGCAAATCTCTGCATGAAACTCAACTGCAACATACAGGAGAAATCATATACATTGTATACTCAGCCTCATTACATACATTGTATACTCAGCCTCATTACATACATTGTATACTCAGCCTCATTACATACATTGTATACTCAGTATCATTATACAACGCAGCGTGTTCATTATCAGTGTATAGATACTAAGTATCATTATACAGTGCAGCGTGTTCATTATCAGCGTATAGATACTCAGTATCATTATACAGTGCAAAGTGTTCATTATCAGTGTATAGATACTCATTATCATTATACAGCGCAGCATGTTCATTATCAGTGTATAGATACTCATTATCATTATACAGCGCAGCGTGTTCATTATCAGTGTATAGATACTCGGTATCATTATACAGAGCTGCGTGTTCATTATCAGTGTATAGATACTCAGTATCATTATACAGCGCAGCGTGTTCATTATCAGCGTATAGATACTCGGTATCATTATACAGCGCAGCGTGTTCATTATCAGCGTATTGATACTTGGTATCATTATACAGCACAGCGTGTTCATTATCAGTGTATAGATACTCAGTATCATTATACAGCGCGGCGTGTTCATTATCAGTGTATAGATACTCAGTATCATTATACAGCGCGGCGTGTTCATTATCAGCGTATAGATACTCAGTATCATTATACAGCGCGGTGTGTTCATTATCAGTGTATAGATACTCGGTATCATTATACAACGCAGCGTGTTCATTATCAGCGTATAGATACTCAGTATCATTATACAGCGCAGCGTGTACCTTCTGTATACGAGTCGGCTCCAGGCTTATTGATGAGGGATGTTCTCTTTCTGAACCTGATGTATAGAGAGCAGGTCACAGAGTTAGATTATATTTTCTGTAGCTTTGATTCACCAGATTATACCTGAGCCAAGATGAAGACCACAAAGTGATCAGCCAGTTATCAGCATGACCTGTATACATTATACAGGTCCATAAGCTCTCTGTGCTTGGACAGCTCTATCAGGCGGCAGACATGCTGTGTAGAATCTTGGGTCAGACCTTCCTTCATCTGACCCAACATGTCTGCCTCCTGATAGAACTGTATAGAGAAAAGAGGACTCAGTAACGTACCTTATTAACACTTGTCCTTTTAACAAAAATATCTTAAAAACTGCTGTACTATATAAAATAAAGAGAGTTATTGTCTGATAAAAACTCCCACACATATTTAATATATGTATGTATTTATTTTTGAATCTACTGTTAAATGTGTAACTCTCATTCTGGACTGGGTCCCCAGGACATACTTGAAAACGAGAGAAATATCAATGTATTCTTCCTGGTAAAACACTTTCTAAATAAATAAATATTAAAAAAACAAGTAATGTCTTACCCATATTATACATTTTATACACAATTTGCACGGTTTCTGACATTGTATTGGTTAGTGTTTATTTTTGGGGGCATTTGGAAGCATCAGGAAGTGACAGATATAAGATATAGGTATGGCCGAAAATGTATGTAAAGCAGTGACTCATGTTCCAGCAAAACGGGTCGTGAGATGGCCAATTACATTATCTTTACATAAATCTGGGCGCAGGTTCAAATTATACAAGTGAAATCTGGGCACTGGGGCAAGTCATGGGTGCTGGTGTAAACTCTGGGTGCTGGGGTTAGTCCTGTGAGTGGCATCTGGTCTTCTACCTAGGTTATGTTACTATAAATATAGATCTAGGTGTGGCAGTTGATGTGATCTATTTGGATTTTGCTAAAGCATTTGATACAGTTCCACACAAAAGGTTACTCTACAAATTGAGAGAAATAGGTTTGGGGGCAAATGTATGTATTTGGATTGAAAATTGGCTAAAAGATAGAACACAAAGGGTTGTTGTAAATGGAAAATCCTCAAATTGGACCAGGGTAGTGAGCGGAGTATCTCAGGGGTCTGTTTTGGGCCCTATTCTTTTTAATTTGTTTATTAATGATCTGCCACGTTGTGCTGAGAGCCATGTCTCCGTGTTTGCGGACGACACTAAATTAGGTAAGGCAATAAAGACTAATCTTGATGTTTTTTCTTTGCAGGAAGATTTGGACAGAGTGGGGGACTGGGCAGTAAAGTGGCAAATGAGGTTCAATATAGACAAATGTAAAGTTATGCATTATGGGAAAAATAATAACAAAGCAACATACACTTTAAATGGTTTTTCCCTGGGAAAAACTACTAATGAAAAGGATTTAGGAATAATTGCTGATAACAGACTTGGCAACAGTGCCCAATGCCAGTCAGCAGCTGCAAGGGCCAATAAGATATTGGCATGTATAAAACGAGGTATAGATTCACAGGAGGAGGATATCATCTTGCCTCTTTACAAATCAATGGTAAGACCTCACCTTGAATATGCAGTACAATTCTGGGCACCAGTCCTTAAAAAGGATATTAAGGAACTAGAAAAAGTGCAAAGGAGGGCTACAAAATGAATAAAGGGGTTTGGAGGATCTTAGTTATGAAGAGAGATAAAAAATTGCATTTATATACGTTAGAAAAAAGGCGTCTTAGAGGGGATATGATAACATTATATAAATTTGTGCAGGGCCAATATAAAGAGCTCTCCAGTGAGTACAAAGAACAAGAGGTCACCCCCTCAGACTGGAAGAGCAAAGATTTCATAGACAGCAAAGGAAGGGATTCTTTACGGTTAGGACAATAAAGTTATGGAACTCACTGCCAAGAGAGGTAGTGCTAGCAAACACAATAGATGCATTTAAACATAGTCTGGATGTTTTTTTAGGAAAGCAGAACATACAGAGCTTATTGATCCAAGGAGAGTCAAGAAGGGATTTTTACCCCTAGGAGGCAAAATTCGAAATATCTTCCTTAGGGGTTTTTATCTTCTTTTGGATCAAAAACTGGAATGATTGGTAGAAGGGTTGAACTTGATGGACTTGTGTCTTTTTTCAACCTAAATTACTATGTTACTATGTTACCTATATATTTTTGTGCAAGTGACCCGGCCAGGAGGACTTTGGAATTGGGCAAAGATGCGTATACTTTACTTACACAGTATTTAAATAGTATGGCTTATAGGGGAGCCTTTGTATATATAACCTTTCTGAGTATTGAGGTTGGTTCAGAGGGGAGAGGCGAGGTGGTATTGGCAGCAGGGGGCATCAAAATGCACCTTGCCCTGGGTAGACAAAATCCTTGCACCTGCCCTGAGGATAGGGGGAGGATTCTGAAGACTGTGCATGTTTGTGACAATGCTAGGTGACGGAAAGAAGCTGGCAATGTGTCGTTTGTATGGTATGTTTGTCTTTGTCTTCCATGTGAGCCCAAGTGCCCCCAGGATGTGGATACAAAGGAGATGGAACAGACCAAAGGTAAATTGGAAAGACTGGATCTGCCGACACATTCTATGTTTCTATACAGAAGCAGACGAGACAAAGCAAGAAAGATTACTGAAAGGAGAGATGGGGTGAGATATGACCGGGACACAGGTAATGAAGAGTTCAAGACATTAGTGAAAAGTCAGGGTTGACAATGGATAGAAACCAACAGGGAACTCCGTGAGCCCCCTCCAGGAAAAGGATTAGCAATATATTATATTATAGATAGGGCTGTGCCCCTTTTGATACCTCTGGCAGGTTTCCTGTGCCTGTTTCATGGTATGTCCAGCGTTGGTGATGTCATCATGTTCAAATGTCATCATAGCTTGCATCTCCAGGATAGTGCCATAGACCAGACCATGGTACATGCTGTCTGCAGCCCTAAGAGGCAAAGTATAGAACTGAATGGGCAAACCCACCGGGGGCTATGCATGAAATACATATTGGCACTACTGCCCCGCTTGTCAATGTACAGGGCTAACTCCCTACAATACCGCTTTATGGGTTTGTAAAAATGTTGAGCTTTATTTGAAGTGCGCCCCCCCCCCATCCTGTGTCACCCTGTGGTGGGAGGGACAGACCCCATATCCCCTAGCTCCCTCCTGTCTGTCACCCTGTGGTGGGAGGGACAGACTCCACGTCCCATAGCTCCCTCCTGTCTGTGTCACCCTGGGGTGGGAGGAACAGACTACATGTCCCATAGCTCCCTCCTGTCTGTGTCACCCTGTGGTGGGAGGGACAGACTCCACGTCCCATAGCTCCCTCCTGTCTGTATCACCCTGTGGTGGGAGGGACAGACTCCACGTCCCATAGCTCCCTCCTGTCTGTGTCACCCTGGGGTGGGAGGAAAAGACTACATGTCCCATAGCTCCCTCCTGTCTGTGTCACCCTGTGGAGGGAGGGACAGACTCCACGTCCCATAGCTCCCTCCTGTCTGTGTCGCCCTGTGGTGGGAGGGACAGACTCCATGTCCCATAGCTCCCTCCTGTCTGTGTCGCCCTGTGGTGGGAGGGACAGACTCCATGTCCCATAGCTCCCTCCTGTCTGTATCACCCTGGGGTGGGACTGACAGACTCCGTGTCCCATAGCTCCCTCCTGTCTGTGTCACCCTGTGGTGGGAGGGACAGACTCCGTGTCCCATAGCTCCCTCCTGTCTGTGTCACCCTGTGGTGGGAGGGACAGACTCCATGTCCCATAGCTCCCTCCTGTCTGTGTCACCCCGTGGTGGGAGGGACAGACTCCATGTCCCATAGCTCCCTCCTGTCTGTGTCACCCCGTGGTGGGAGGGACAGACTCCATGTCCCATAGCTCCCTCCTGTCTGTGTCACCCCGTGGTGGGAGGGACAGACTCCACGTCCCATAGCTCCCTCCTGTCTGTGTCACCCTGTGGTGGGAGGGACAGACTCCACGTCCCATAGCTCCCTCCTGTCTGTGTCACCCTGTGGTGGGAGGGACAGACTCCATGTCCCATAGCTCCCTCCTGTCTGTGTCACCCTGTGGTGGGAGGGCAGACTCCACGTCCCATAGCTCCCTCCTGTCTGTGTCACCCTGAGGTGGGAGGGACAGACTCCATGTCCCATAGCTCCCTCCTGTCTGTATCACCCTGGGGTGGGACTGACAGACTCCATGTCCCATAGCTCCCTCCTGTCTGTGTCACCCTGTGGTGGGAGGGACAGACTCCATGTCCCATAGCTCCCTCCTGTCTGTGTCACCCTGTGGTGGGAGGGACAGACTCCGTGTCCCATAGCTCCCTCCTGTCTGTGTCACCCTGTGGTGGGAGGGACAGACTCCGTGTCCCATAGCTCCCTCCTGTCTGTGTCACCCCGTGGTGGGAGGGACAGACTCCACGTCCCATAGCTCCCTCCTGTCTGTGTCACCCCGTGGTGGGAGGGACAGACTCCACGTCCCATAGCTCCCTCCTGTCTGTGTCACCCTGTGGTGGGAGGGACAGACTCCATGTCCCATAGCTCCCTCCTGTCTGTGTCACCCTGTGGTGGGAGGGCAGACTCCACGTCCCATAGCTCCCTCCTGTCTGTGTCACCCTGTGGTGGGAGGGCAGACTCCACGTCCCATAGCTCCCTCCTGTCTGTGTCACCCTTTGGTGGGAGGGACAGACTCGACGTCCCATAGCTCCCTCCTGTCTGTGTCACCCTGTGGTGGGAGGGACAGACTCCATGTCCCATAGCTCCCTCCTGTCTGTGTCACCCTGTGGTGGGAGGGCAGACTCTAGGTCCCATAGCTCCCTCCTGTCTGTGTCACCCTGTGGTGGGAGGGACAGACTCCATGTCCCATAGCTCCCTCCTGTCTGTGTCACCCCGTGGTGGGAGGGACAGACTCCACGTCCCATAGCTCCCTCCTGTCTGTGTCACCCTGTGGTGGGAGGGACAGACTCCATGTCCCATAGCTCCCTCCTGTCTGTGTCACCCTGTGGTGGGAGGGCAGACTCCACGTCCCATAGCTCCCTCCTGTCTGTGTCACCCTGTGGTGGGAGGGACAGACTCCATGTCCCATAGCTCCCTCCTGTCTGTGTCACCCTGTGGTGGGAGGGCAGACTCCACGTCCCATAGCTCCCTCCTGTCTGTGTCACCCTGAGGTGGGAGGGACAGACTCCATGTCCCATAGCTCCCTCCTGTCTGTATCACCCTGGGGTGGGACTGACAGACTCCATGTCCCATAGCTCCCTCCTGTCTGTGTCACCCTGTGGTGGGAGGGACAGACTCCATGTCCCATAGCTCCCTCCTGTCTGTGTCACCCTGTGGTGGGAGGGACAGACTCCGTGTCCCATAGCTCCCTCCTGTCTGTGTCACCCTGTGGTGGGAGGGACAGACTCCGTGTCCCATAGCTCCCTCCTGTCTGTGTCACCCCGTGGTGGGAGGGACAGACTCCGTGTCCCATAGCTCCCTCCTGTCTGTGTCACCCCGTGGTGGGAGGGACAGACTCCGTGTCCCATAGCTCCCTCCTGTCTGTGTCACCCCGTGGTGGGAGGGACAGACTCCACGTCCCATAGCTCCCTCCTGTCTGTGTCACCCTGTGGTGGGAGGGACAGACTCCACGTCCCATAGCTCCCTCCTGTCTGTGTCACCCTGTGGTGGGAGGGCAGACTCCACGTCCCATAGCTCCCTCCTGTCTGTGTCACCCTGTGGTGGGAGGGACAGACTCCATGCCCCATAGCTCCCTCCTGTCTGTGTCACCCTGTGGTGGGAGGGCAGACTCCACGTCCCATAGCTCCCTCCTGTCTGTGTCACCCTGTGGTGGGAGGGACAGACTCCACGTCCCATAGCTCCCTCCTGTCTGTGTCACCCTGTGGTGGGAGGGACAGACTCCATGTCCCATAGCTCCCTCCTGTCTGTGTCACCCTGTGGTGGGAGGGCAGACTCTACGTCCCATAGCTCCCTCCTGTCTGTGTCACCCTGTGGAGGGAGGGACAGACTCCATGTCCCATAGCTCCCTCCTGTCTGTGTCACCCTGTGGAGGGAGGGCAGACTCCACGTCCCATAGCTCCCTCCTGTCTGTGTCACCCTGTGGTGGGAGGGACAGACTCCATGTCCCATAGCTCCATCCTGTCTGTGTCACCCTGTGGTGGGAGGGCAGACTCCACGTCCCATAGCTCCCTCCTGTCTGTGTCACCCTGTGGTGGGAGGGACAGACTCCATGTCCCATAGCTCCCTCCTGTCTGTGTCACCCTGTGGAGGGAGGGACAGACTCCATGTCCCATAGCTCCCTCCTGTCTGTGTCACCCTGTGGTGGGAGGGGCAGACTCCGTGTCCCATAGCTCCCTCCTGTCTGTGTCACCCTGTGGTGGGAGGGGCAGACTCCGTGTCCCATAGCTCCCTCCTGTCTGTGTCACCTTGTGTTGAGTGTCACTCTCTAGTTCAGCGATTTCTTTCCATTTGTCTGTCACTTTCTGATAAACAATATAACACGGCAAATCATTGCCTGTAACCAGATTCTCACGCCCTCCATCCGCTTCTCACCTCGGCCGCAAAAGATCCAGGCTCTCATTAAACTTGTTATTCAAAAACAGGTCCAGAGCCTCCATACATTCCTTGAGATCCCGAGACAAATCCAGACCGCATCTGAATAAATAAACAGGAAAGTGTATTGTGAGGATGTGAAAGGTTTAGAGAGACAATTAGTGTCAGCAGTACCCTTCAAATATCCCTCCCACTGAGGAAAAAGCCCCAGCATGTATAACCCCCCATGTATAATGTATAACCCCCCCATGTATAATGTATAACCCCCCCATGTATAATCCCCCCATGTATAATGTATAACCCCCCCATGTATAATGTATAATCCCCCCATGTATAATGTATAACCCCCCATGTATAATGTATAACCCCCCCATGAATAATGTATAACCCCCCCATGTATAATGTATAACCCCCCCATGTATAATGTATAACCCCCCCATGTATAATGTATAACCCCCCCATGTATAATGTATAACCCCACATGAATAATGTATAACCCCCCCCATGTATAATGTATAACCCCCCCCATGTATAATGTATAACCCCCCCCATGTATAATGTATAACGCCATGTATAATGCCCCATGTATAATGTATAACCCCCCCAAGTATAATGTATACCCCCCCATGTATAATGTATAACCCCCCCATGTATAATGTATAACCCCCCCATGTATAATGTATAACCCCCCCATGTATAATGTATAACCCCCCCCCCCCCCGTATAATGTATAACCCCCCCATGTATAATGTATAACCCCCCCCCATGTATAATGGATAACCCTCCACCCCCGAGAATTAATTTATGTTACAGGTAATGGGTAAAAATGTCCAATAAAGTTTAACGCGAGTGATATTAGTAATATTAATACAGTTACCAGAATGTTTAATTATAGTTTGTTTCGTTTTTTTAGGACTATTATGTTTTTTTCTCCTGTTCTGCTTCTTCCATCATGATAAGGACTGAGATAGCATTTTAAAGGTCCAGCCAATCTAGATTCCTATAGGATCCCACCGTGCACTACATCTTATTACAGTAACCCGGCTCATGAGTTCACTATTAATAAATCACCCATTCTGTTACTCCACATTCACAACATAATCCACCTTCTGCAAATACCTTACTCCAAAGTACATGGAGACACCCACCCTACTACTTCCTAGA
The DNA here is from genome assembly GCA_036172795.1 of Pelodytes ibericus. Classification (NCBI taxonomy): domain Eukaryota; kingdom Metazoa; phylum Chordata; class Amphibia; order Anura; family Pelodytidae; genus Pelodytes; species Pelodytes ibericus. The sequence continues at coordinate 212,263,276 of CM069858.1, read as the reverse complement.
GATTAAGCTTCTGGTTAATTGACTAAACTAGCACACCCATCTCTCAAAACAACTAACCCGTAATTTGTATCTATAATAAGACGTTACAAGGGTGATAAGGTGCTCAGGAGCCGGGTTACTGTAATAAGATGTTACAGGGGTGATAAGGCGCTCAGGAGCCGGGTTACTGTAATAAGACGTTACAGGGGTGATAAGGCGCTCAGGAGCCGGGTTACTGTAATAAGACGTTACAGAGGTGATAAGGCGCTCAGGAGCCGGGTTACTGTAATAAGACGTTACAGGGGTGGTAAGGCGCTCGGGAGCCGGGTTACTGTAATAAGACGTTACAGGGGTGATAAGGCGCTCGGGAGCCAGGTTACTGTAATAAGACGTTACAGGGGTGATAAGGCGCTCAGGAGCCGGGTTACTGTAATAAGACGTTACAGGGGTGATAAGGCGCTCGGGAGCCGGGTTACTGTAATAAGACGTTACAGGGGTGATAAGGCGCTCGGGAGCCGGGTTACTGTAATAAGACGTTACAGGGGTGATAAGGCTCTCAGGAGCCGGGTTACTGTAATAAGACGTTACGGGGGTGATAAGGCGCTCAGGAGCCGGGTTACTGTAATAAGACGTTACAGGGGTGATAAGGCGCTCTGGAGCCGGGTCACTGTAATAAGACGTTACGGGGTGATAAGGCGCTCGGGAGCCGGGTCACTGTAATAAGACGTTACAGGGGTGATAAGGCGCTCAGGAGCCGGGTCACTGTAATAAGACGTTACAGGGGTGATAAGGCGCTCAGGAGCCGGGTCACTGTAATAAGACGTTACAGGGGTGATAAGGCGCTCGGGAGCCGGGTTACTGTAATAAGACGTTACAGGGGTGATAAGGCGCTCAGGAGCCGGGTTACTGTAATAAGACGTTACAGGGGTGATAAGGCGCTCAGGAGCCGGGTCACTGTAATAAGACGTTACAGGGGTGATAAGGCGCTCAGGAGCCGGGTCACTGTAATAAGACGTTACAGGGGTGATAAGGCGCTCAGGAGCCGGGTTACTGTAATAAGACGTTACAGGGGTGATAAGGCGCTCAGGAGCCGGGTTACTGTAATAAGACGTTACAGGGGTGATAAGGAGCTCAGGAGCCGGGTTACTGTAATAAGACGTTACAGGGGTGATAAGGAGCTCAGGAGCCGGGTTACTGTAATAAGACGTTACAGGGGTGATAAGGAGCTCAGGAGCCGGGTTACTGTAATAAGACGTTACAGGGGTGATAAGGCGCTCAGGAGCCGGGTTACTGTAATAAGACGTTACAGGGGTGATAAGGCGCTCAGGAGCCGGGTTACTGTAATAAGACGTTACAGGGTGATAAGGCGCTCAGGAGCCGGGTTACTGTAATAAGACGTTACAGGGGTGATAAGGCGCTCAGGAGCCGGGTTACTGTAATAAGACGTTACCGGGGTGATAAGGCTCTCAGGAGCCGGGTTACTGTAATAAGACGTTACAGGGGTGATAAGGCGCTCAGGAGCCTGGTTACTGTAATAAGACGTTACAGGGGTGATAAGGCGCTCAGGAGCCGGGTTACTGTAATAAGATGTTACAGGGGTGATAAGGCGCTCAGGAGCCGGGTTACTGTAATAAGACATTACAGGGGTGATAAGGCGCTCAGGAGCCGGGTTACTGTAATAAGACGTTACAGGGGTGATAAGGCGCTCTGGAGCCGGGTCACTGTAATAAGACGTTACAGGGGTGATAAGGCGCTCAGGAGCCGGGTCACTGTAATAAGACGTTACAGGGGTGATAAGGCGCTCAGGAGCCGGGTTACTGTAATAAGACGTTACAGGGGTGATAAGGCGCTCAGGAGCCGGGTTACTGTAATAAGACGTTACAGGGTGATAAGGCGCTCAGGAGCCGGGTTACTGTAATAAGACGTTACAGGGGTGATAAGGCGCTCAGGAGCCGGGTTACTGTAATAAGACGTTACCGGGGTGATAAGGCTCTCAGGAGCCGGGTTACTGTAATAAGACGTTACAGGGGTGATAAGGCGCTCAGGAGCCTGGTTACTGTAATAAGACGTTACAGGGGTGATAAGGCGCTCAGGAGCCGGGTTACTGTAATAAGATGTTACAGGGGTGATAAGGCGCTCAGGAGCCGGGTTACTGTAATAAGACATTACAGGGGTGATAAGGCGCTCAGGAGCCGGGTTACTGTAATAAGACGTTACAGGGGTGATAAGGCGCTCTGGAGCCGGGTTACTGTAATAAGACGTTACAGGGGTGATAAGGCGCTCAGGAGCCGGGTCACTGTAATAAGACGTTACAGGGGTGATAAGGCTCTCAGGAGCCGGGTTGCTGTAATAAGACGTTACGGGGGTGATAAGGCGCTCAGGAGCCGGGTTACTGTAATAAGACGTTACAGGGGTGATAAGGCGCTCTGGAGCCGGGTCACTGTAATAAGACGTTACGGGGTGATAAGGCGCTCGGGAGCCGGGTTACTGTAATAAGACGTTACAGGGGTGATAAGGCGCTCAGGAGCCGGGTCACTGTAATAAGACGTTACAGGGGTGATAAGGCGCTCAGGAGCCGGGTCACTGTAATAAGACGTTACAGGGGTGATAAGGCGCTCGGGAGCCGGGTTACTGTAATAAGACGTTACAGGGGTGATAAGGCGCTCAGGAGCCGGGTTACTGTAATAAGACGTTACAGGGGTGATAAGGCGCTCAGGAGCCGGGTCACTGTAATAAGACGTTACAGGGGTGATAAGGCGCTCAGGAGCCGGGTCACTGTAATAAGACGTTACAGGGGTGATAAGGCGCTCAGGAGTCGGGTTACTGTAATAAGACGTTACAGGGGTGATAAGGCGCTCGGGAGCCGGGTCACTGTAATAAGATGTTACAGGGGTGATAAGGCGCCCGGGAGCCGGGTTACTGTAATAAGACGTTACAGGGGTGATAAGGCGCTCAGGAGCCGGGTTACTGTAATAAGACCTTACAGGGGTGATAAGGCGCTCAGGAGCCTGGTTACTGTAATAAGACGTTACAGGGGTGATAAGGCGCTCAGGAGCCGGGTTACTGTAATAAGACGTTACAGGGGTGATAAGGCGCTCGGGAGCCGGGTTACTGTAATAAGACGTTACAGGGGTGATAAGGCACTCGGGAGCCTGGTTACTGTAATAAGACGTTACAGGGGTGATAAGGCGCTCAGGAGCCGGGTTACTGTAATAAGACGTTACAGGGGTGATAAGGCGTTACTGATTTTCATGTACATACAGGTATATTGAAATGTAAACACTGTGAAAAAACCACGATAGAACATTTGTATCAAAACAAATATTGTGATGCCTAATCTGACAACTGTTGAACAGCTGATAAAAAAAGAGTGAACCAAAACACAGAATATGAACACACAGTAAGAGAATAAGTAACAGGGAGATATGAGGAGACAGATCTGGGCAGAGAGACAAGACAGCAATGCGCACAGTGAATTCATCCCAAAATATCCCTGATCCCAGCCCTAATGATCCCTGCCTCATCCCAAAATATCCCTGATCCCAGCCCTAATGATCCCTGCCTCATCCCAAAATATCTCTGATCCCAGCCCTAATGATCCCTGCCTCATCCCAAAATATCTCTGATCCCAGCCCTAATGATCCCTGCCTCATCCCAAAATATCCCTGATCCCAGCCCTAATGATCCCTGCCTCATCCCAAAATATCCCCGATCCCAGCCCTAATGATCCCTGCCTCATCCCAAAATATCCCTGATCCCAGCCCTAATGATCCCTGCCTCATCCCAAAATATCCCTGATCCCAGCCCTAATGATCCCTGCCTCATCCCAAAATATCCCTGATCCCAGCCCTAATGATCCCTGCCTCATCCCAAAATATCCCCGATCCCAGCCCTAATGATCCCTGCCTCATCCCAAAATATCCCTGATCCCAGCCCTAATGATCCCTGCCTCATCCCAAAATATCCCTGATCCCAGCCCTAATGATCCCTGCCTCATCCCAAAATATCCCTGATCCCAGCCCTAATTATCCCTGCCTCATCCCAAAATATCTCTGATCCCAGCCCTAATGATCCCTGCCTCATCCCAAAATATCCCTGATCCCAGCCCTAATGATCCCTGCCTCATCCCAAAATATCCCTGATCCCAGCCCTAATGATCCCTGCCTCATCCCAAAATATCCCTGATCCCAGCCCTAATGATCCCTGCCTCATCCCAAAATATCCCTGATCCCAGCCCTAATGATCCCTGCCTCATCCCAAAATATCCCTGATCCCAGCCCTAATGATCCCTGCCTCATCCCAAAATATCTCTGATCCCAGCCCTAATGATCCCTGCCTCATCCCAAAATATCCCTGATCCCAGCCCTAATGATCCCTGCCTCATCCCAAAATATCCCTGATCCCAGCCCTAATGATCCCTGCCTCATCCCAAAATATCCCTGATCCCAGCCCTAATGATCCCTGCCTCATCCCAAAATATCCCTGATCCCAGCCCTAATTATCCCTGCCTCATCCCAAAATATCCCTGATCCCAGCCCTAATGATCCCTGCCTCATCCCAAAATATCCCTGATCCCAGCCCTAATGATCCCTGCCTCATCCCAAAATATCTCTGATCCCAGCCCTAATGATCCCTGCCTCATCCCAAAATATCCCTGATCCCAGCCCTAATTATCCCTGCCTCATCCCAAAATATCTCTGATCCCAGCCCTAATGATCCCTGCCTCATCCCAAAATATCCCTGATCCCAGCCCTAATGATCCCTGCCTCATCCCAAAATATCCCTGATCCCAGCCCTAATTATCCCTGCCTCATCCCAAAATATCCCTGATCCCAGCCCTAATGATCTCTGCCTCATCCCAAAATATCCCTGATCCCAGCCCTAATGATCCCTGCCTCATCCCAAAATATCCCTGATCCCAGCCCTAATGATCCCTGCCTCATCCCAAAATATCCCTGATCCCAGCCCTAATGATCCCTGCCTCATCCCAAAATATCCCCGATCCCAGCCCTAATGATCCCTGCCTCATCCCAAAATATCCCCGATCCCAGCCCTAATGATCCCTGCCTCATCCCAAAATATCCCTGATCCCAGCCCTAATGATCCCTGCCTCATCCCAAAATATCCCCGATCCCAGCCCTAATGATCCCTGCCTCATCCCAAAATATCCCCGATCCCAGCCCTAATGATCCCTGCCTCATCCCAAAATATCCCTGATCCCAGCCCTAATGATCCCTGCCTCATCCCAAAATATCCCTGATCCCAGCCCTAATGATCCCTGCCTCATCCCAAAATATCCCTGATCCCAGCCCTAATGATCCCTGCCTCATCCCAAAATATCCCTGATCCCAGCCCTAATGATCCCTGCCTCATCCCAAAATATCCCTGATCCCAGCCCTAATGATCCCTGCCTCATCCCAAAATATCTCTGATCCCAGCCCTAATGATCCCTGCCCGCTTAGTGCCTCTCCCAGATATATACTGTGTGTCCAGAGGAAGTATGTGGCCCCTGGGAGCCCCACTGCTCTGTGAGTGCTGGGTACAGCTTGATGTGCAGCCTCCTTCTAACTGCTCTACCTGCTGTGCATTAAAGATCCCATGACTCCCAGCCAGCCATACTGATTGGCTGAGCATCATGGGAGTTGTAGCTAGTAGTTCCTGTGTCTCTAGTTCGGCCATCCCTTCCTGCCAGTGTGACAGCCTCACTGCACCGATGCCTTGCTTGCTCCTGCTTGCTCCCCAATCCTGTTACCTGTCCGCTGCTCTCGGCTGCTCACCCATGTTGCCTCCGCACTGACTAGCCGACTCACATGCCACGCCCACAGACACCTGTCGTGGGAGGAGCTACACCTTACCTAGCCCTTCTCGGAGTGATCGAGCAGGCCACACCCACTGACACGTCGTGGAGTGTACAGGTGTCATGCAGCCACGCCTTCACGGGGGAGGAGCTTAGAATTCCACATCCAGGTTTATTAAAGGGACTCTGGCTACCCATATCCTGGAGGTCCATATACTATCCATATTATACTGTATATTCATATAACACTGTATATCCATATAATACTGTATATTCATATAATACTGTATATCCATATTATACTGTATATTCATATAATACTGTATATCCATATTATACTGTATATTCATATAATACTGTTTATACATATAATACTGTATATCCATATTATACTGTATATTCATATAATACTGTATATCCATATTATACTGTATATTCATATAATACTGTATATCCATATTATACTGTATATTCATATAATACTGTATATCCATATTATACTGTATATTCATATAATACAATACTGTATATCCATATAATGCTGTATATCCATATTATACTGTATCTACATATTATAATTATATTAATATTATACTGTATATCCATATTATACTGTATCTACATATTATAATTATATTAATATTATACTGTATATCCATATTATACTGTATATTCATATTATACTGTATATCCATATAATACTGTATATCCATATTATACTGTATATCCATATTATACTGGATATCCATATAATACTGTATATCCATATTATACTGTATCTACATATTATAATTATATTAATATTATACTGTATATCCACATTATACTGTATCTACATATTATAATTATATTAATATTATACTGTATATCCATATTATACTGTATATTCATATTATACTGTATATCCATATAATACTGTATATCCATATTATACTGTATATCCATATTATACTGGATATCCATATAATACTGTATATCCATATTATACTGTATCTACATATTATAATTATATTAATATTATACTGTATATCCACATTATACTGGATATCCATATAATACTGTATATCCATATTATACTGTATCTACATATTATAATTATATTAATATTATACTGTATATTCATATTATACTGTATATCCATATTATACTGTGTATTCATATAATACTGTATATCCATATAATACTGTTTATACATATAATACTGTATATCCATATTATACTGTATATTCATATAATACTGTATATCCATATTATACTGTATATTCATATAATACTGTATATCCATATTATACTGTATATGCATATAATACTGTATATCCATATTATACTGTATATTCATATAATACTGTATATCCATATTATACTGTATATCCATATTATACTGTATATTCATAAAATATGGTATATCCATATAATACTGTATATCCATATTATACTGTATATTCATAAAATACTGTATATCCATATAATACTGTATATCCATATTATACTGTATATTCATATAATACTGTATATCCATATTATACTGTATATTCATAAAATACTGTATATCCATATTATACTGTATATTCATATAATACTGTATATCCATATTATACTGTATATCCATATAATACTGTATATTCATATAATACTGTATATCCATATAATACTGTATATCCATATTATTCTGTATATCCATATAATACTGTATATTCATGTAATACTGTATATCCATATTATACTGTTTATTCATTTTATACTGTATATATTTATATAATACTGTATATCCATTTAATACTGTATATCCATATTATACTGTATATTCATAAAATACTGTATATCCATATTATACTGTATATTCATATAATACAATACTGTATATCCATATTATAATTATATTAATATTATACTGTATATACATATTATACTGTATTTCCATATTATAATTATATTAATATTATACTGTATATCCATATTATACTGTATATCCATATAATACTGTATATCCATATTATACTGTATTTACATATTATAATTATATCCATATTATACTGTATATCCATATTATACTGTATATCCATATTATAATTATCCATATTATACTTTATATGCATATTATACTTATATCCATATTATACTATATACCTATATTATACTTATATCCATGTTATACTTTATATTCATATTATAATTATCCATATTATACTTTATATGCATATTATATTTATATCTATATTATACTTAAATCCATAGTAAGATAGTAACATAGTAATTTAGGTTGAAAAAAGACACAAGTCCATCAAGTTCAACCCATCTACCTATCATTCCAGCGTTTTGATCAAAAAGAAGCAAAAACCCCTAAGGAAGCTAATTAGAATTTTGCCTCCTGGGGGAAAAATTCCTTCTTGACTCCACAAGGGCAATCAGATTTCTCCTTGGACTATGTTTAAATGCATATATTGTGGTTGATAGCACTACCTCTCTTGGCATGGAGTTCCATAATTTTATTGTCCTTACCGTAAAGAATCCTTTCCTTTGCTGTCTATGAAATCTTTGCTCTTCCAGTCTCAGGGGGTGACCTCTTTGTTCTTTGTACAGTTCTGTTAATGAACAGGTCACTGGAGAGCTCCATATATTGGCCCTGCACATATTTATATAATGTTATCATATCCCCTCTGAGATGCCTTTTTTATAACATAAATAAATGCAATTTTTTAAGTCTCTCTTCATAACTAAGATCCTCCAAACCCCTTATTAATTTTGTAGCTCTCCTTTGCAATTTTTCTAGTTCCTTAATATCCTTTTTAAGGACTGGTGACATATTATACTGTATATCCATATTATACTGTATATCCATATTATACTTAAATCCATAGTATACTGTATATCCATATTATAATTATATCCATATTATACTTATATATAATTATATCCATACTATACTTATATCCATATTATACTGTATATCATATTATAATTATATTAATATTATACTGTATATCCATATTATACTGTATATTCATATTATACTTAAATCCATAGTATACTGTATATCCATATTATACTGTAAATCCATATTGTAATTATATCCATATTATACTGTATATCCATATTATACTTATATATAATTATATCCATACTAAACTTATATCTATACTATACTGTAGGATGACATTGGTCTCCATGGCAGTATTTGCAAATGGCAGTACAACAGGTGATGTCACTGGAATGAAAACCTTAAAGACACCGGGGGGAGGAGTCTGGCAAAGGGGGTGTCAGTGCTACCGCTCCTGTGAGGTAACACTGTCAACCATTTTTTATCCTGGCATCTGAAGCCAGGATTGCTACTGCGCATGCGCACAATGCTGGGCATGGCGCCGCGTCTGGGACACCGGAGAATGCGATCAGGACTGCAGGATTATGGCGCAACCATACACAGCCCCAGCTTGCTTTGCTGGGGGGAGTTTAGAGTTTATACAGGGGTATGGAGAGGTGCACAGTATGTGTCCTACTTTTTTTTAAGCCTGAAGAGTAATAAAACCACATCAACACTAAGGAATTGTCTTTTAAACACGAAAATTACAATGGACTACAGTTCCCATAATGCTCAGGCAGCCCTAATGGTCTCTTGCCCAAACGATCATTGTGGTAGTTGTGGTGCATATATATATAACGGGTATATGTTTTCCAAAGACCGGCCAGGCACTGATTTTCATTAATCATGATTTGATATTGGCAAGTATCAGACTGCGGCCGAGAATGCTGGGAGTTGTAGTCCACGGCGGCTGGAACGCCAGCAGCTTCCTGTGGATGACTCGGCCCTGTGCTAGATAGTTGTACCAGGAAGCCTGTCCAAAGTTTCCCCATATTAGACACTGTTTGTTTTTTTAAATCTCCCCGGACCGGTTCCTCCAGATTTACTAAATGAGCAGATTGAACCCTTTCCATGTCCCGCCTTTTTCCTGTTCCTTCTTTTGTCAAGTGAGGAAATATTTGCCCATCTATCTGTCTGTGTCCGGCTCTCTGCCTGTGTATCTATCATTTCCGCGCCAAAATGGCGGCTCCGAATGGCGGACGTATTGAAATCCCCATCGGTACCCGAATTTCAAGCTGCTCAGGTAGCTCCGAAGACATCAAATACATCAAAATAAATACCCCGCCCGCACAAAAAAAAAATGTTTTTTTTTAAACTGTGTAAATGCTTGTATTGATGTAAAAATGCTTTTATAATATGTAACATTAATATTTTATAATGGTATAGGAATATTTCTGTGTTTATAATATATTCCTTTTAATTCTAGTGAACTGTAATGGGTGAATTTGGCCTATGTCAGCTTATAACAATAAAGGTCCCAATTTGATGCTTTGGTTTTAAATTAATTCAGGGGCGGTGAGCAGACTAGGTTTCCCCCCTCTGGGCATAGGAGGCAATCCAAGCCTCACTCCTTGTAATAGGTGTAGGGTGAGCATCTCTTTGTTTGGTGCCAGGGCAGATCTGACAGTCATTCAAGCTGGCATTTTCTTGCCACCGGCAAGTTTACTGTGTTTTTCTGATGCTTCCAGATATATCTGTGCATTATCTGCGTGTAGCAGCAGATAGGTCGAGGACTCTCGGGGTTACGGCTTTTCCACTGACCAAATTCTCCGGTTTGATGGCCGAGGAAGGGACCTTGCAACTTTGGTCTTGAAAGCTTGCAATCAAACTCCCAGTCACACGTAGTTACTAGTGTTGAGTGAACCCGAACCGCACTGTTCGGGTTCGTACCGAACATTACGGTTTTTGGACCTCGAACACGGACATTTCACTGTATGTCCGTGTTGGAGTTCGGGGTTCGGCGATTACATTGTATGTAATGCTATGGGCTTTCTATAAACCGAAATAGAGTCCCCATTCATAAGAAATTCTTATGAATGGGGACTCTATTTCGGTTTATAGAAAGCCAATAGCATTACATGTATTCCATAAGCCGAAAGTCTATAAACCGAATGACATTCGGTTTATAGACTTTCGGTTTATAGAATAGCAATAGCATTACATGTATTCCATGTATAGCCATATTACATTTATAGCCATATTACATGGCAATTGGCTTTCTATAAACCGAAATAGAGTCCCCATTCATACGAATAGATCAATTGACCTATTTGTATGAATGGGGACACTCTTACCCACATTTTACTTCATTTTGCAGCCCTCTAGCCCTTTCCAGGACTTTTTAAGAGGCATTTTAGTTCGTGTCCCCATTGACTTCAATGGGTTTCGGGGGTCAAGTTCGTGGTCAAGTTCAAGCCCAAAGCCGAACCTGCGGAACCCGAACATCCAGGTGTCCGCTCAACTCTAGTAGTCACAACAAAAAATGACTTAAAGTACAAAAAAGCTCCACAGTACAAAAGAAAGTCCATCTAAGCAGGGCACACCAACCGCCTGACACATTTCGTACCCCTCTGGAACTTATCATACGCATCAGTTGTGACTACGCATAATAAAGTACTTTGTGTGTACCATACATCATGAGCTGTGTATGACAATACTGAACCCTAGAGCAGCCTATCCCCCAGGTGTATTGTCCTCAAGGGGATTGTTGCTGAGACCGGGGTCAAGTCAGCGACTATCAGTGGCGGATGCTCCATATGTACTAGGTGTGCGCCGCACACCTAACACGGAGCACCCGCACTTGATAGATATTTTTTTATTCTCTACATTCATGGTACACTGGTTAGGTGACTGATTCCTTTTAGACGACCTCATCCATATGTGCTGGCTACAACACAGATTGCAAATACATTCAAACATAGCCATACAAAGCCAACTAATTCACTCAGCACTAGTGCTGAGCGAACCCGAACCGCAAAGTTCTGGTTCGTACCGAACACTACGATTTTTGGACCCCGGTCCCGAACAAAGACATTTCACTGTATGTCCGGGTTGGAGCTCGGCGATTAATATCGCGTGAAATTTAAAATTACTAGTGTAACCGCAAATAAAGTGACTAGGGGTGCCCAGCCCCTAGTCACTTACCCCCCCCCCCCCCCCAATAAAATAAAAAATTCCTACCTACCCCCCCTCACCCTAATAATAGTGAGGGGGGTGGGCAATAAGCTAACCTGTAAAAAAAAACCAATTTTATACTTACCATTTGAGGTCTTCTTTCTTCATTCTTCTTTTTTGTTTCTTCAGCCCCAAAAAAGGCCAAATAAAAATCCATAATACGCACCGCAACTGTTAAAGAAAACAAAAACCCCGAGCGCAAAAAAAACCCCGAGCGCATTGAAATCCAACCAATCAGAGTGCTCTGAGCTTAATTGCAGGGCGGGGGAAGGCTTTATAAGCGGGGCCCTCAATGGGCGAAGTTGGATTTTTTTTTTTCCACCCGTGGATTTTTTTGGCGCTCAGGTTTTTTTTTTTTTTTAACAGTTGCGGTGCGTATTATGGATTTTTATTTGGCCTTTTTTGGGGCTGAAGAAACAAAAAAGAAGAATGAAGAAAGAAGACCTCAAATGGTAAGTATAAAATTGGTTTTTTTTAACAGGTTAGCTTATTGCCCACCCCCCTCACTAGTATTAGGGTGAGGGGGGGGGGGGGGGTAGGTAGGAATTTTTTATTTTATTGGGGGGGGGGGGGGCACCCCTAGTCACATTCTTTTTAGGGTCCCCGCCCACCGGCAATGGCAATAGCTGTCCAGTCATTAGTAATTTTAAATTTCAGGCACCTGTGTTCGGGTCCGGGGTCCAAAAAAAGTGCTGAGTGAATTAGTTGGCTTTGTATGGCTATGTTTGGATGTATTTGCAATCTGTGTTGTAGCCAGCACATATGGATGAGGTCATCTAAAATGAATCAGTCACCTAACCAGTGTACCGTGAATGTAGAGAATAAAAAATATCTATATAACATGTTTCTATATCCTCTCTATATCCTCTCCAAACCCCCCCCCCCCGCCCCCCCCCCCCCCAGGATTTGCCATGTTCCCTGGCAGGGCCGGCGCTACTGTTAGGGTGCCCCAAGGGGGGGCGCCCCCAGGCCTGTTTACTTACCTCCTTGCATCTGTGCAGGTCCGCGGCTGTGAGGGAAGCGTTGTGCGCTCCTCTCCAGCAGCGCGGCTTCAATAAAGTTTGTTTTCAAAAAAAGTTTAAACAAACTTTATTGATCCGCGCAGCTGGAAGGAAGCGCACAACGCTTCCCTCACAGCCACGGACCTGCACAGCAGAACACCGGGAGACAGAAGCAAAGAGGTAAGTACTGGGGAGGGGGGGGGGAAATCCTGGCATACTGGAGGGGCAAAATCTGGGCATATTAAATGGCATATTGGAGGGGCAAAATCCTGGGATATTATATGGCATATTGGAGGGGCAAAATCCTGGGATATTAAATGGCTTATTGGGGGGATAAATCCTGGGATATTAAATGGCATATTGGGGGGGCAAAATCCTGGTATATTAATATTAGAGGGGCAAAATCCGGGCATATTAATATTGGAGGTGCAAAATTCTGGGATATTAATATTGGAGGGGCAAAAAATCCTGCCATATTAAATGGCATATTGGAGGGGCAAAATCCTGGCATATTGAGGGGCAAAATATTGGCATATTAAATGGCAAAAGAATGGCATATTGAGGGGAAAATACTGGCATATTAAATGGCATATTGAGGGGAAAATACTGGCATATTAAATGGCATATTGAGGGGGCAAAATACTGGCATATTGAGTGGCATAATAGTGTGTTACAATAGTGTGTTACACAGGTTATGTGTGTATTGGTGTCACTGTGTGTGTGTGTGTAAGTGGTAAGGGTGTGTGTAAGTGTGTCAATGTGTCTGTGTAAGGGTGTGTAAGTGTGTCACTGTGTCTGTGTAAGGGTGTGTGTGTAAGTGGTAAGTGTGTGTCTGTGTGTGACTGCAAGGGTGTCTTTGTGTTTAAGGGTTTCAATGTGTGACACATTTAGAGCATGCGAGTTGAATATTTAGATGTATTTATTTTTCACACTATACATTATACTTATATATATATATATATATATATATATCACCCACATTGCATACACACTAAATACCCCATCACCCCCATTACATGCCACCATCACCCTCATTACATACCCCCACCACACCCATTACATGCCCCCATCACCCCGATTAATTGGAAGGAGCTAAAGCTTGCTGAACGGTGGGGATCGGAGCAAAAATGTTTGAAGCACCAGAAGTGTGCTTTAACACCCTCTGGCAAAGTGCCGCCCTAGGCGAGTGCCTTGTGTGCCTTGTGGAAGATACACTACTGGCTCTATCCCCCTGAAGATGGTCCTGCCGGATGCTCTCTGCTTGTTGTGCCATGTGTGGTCATATCGCCCAAATGCCAGCCCAAGGGCTGCTAACTTATCTTCCAAAGAAATTATATATATATATATATATATATATATATATATATAAAAATATGTTCTCTAACTAAATTTTTGTTTCACCTGTACTCCGAATATAGAAGTGAAACATTCAGTGTTCCTATTATGATAATAAACTGCTATGTAGTTTTGATGGTACATACATGCTAGTTTATTCTCTGGCTGGCAGCTGCCATTTTTCCCTGAGAAACAGGAAACCTGTCTGGTCGGCGACTGTCTCGTTTTCCGACGGTATTACTCCTTGCTTCTGATCTGTAGTGTGAAGAGAATAATGCTGAGCACCTCCGCACAAGTAAAGCCTAGTGTGCGGGGATAATCAGACTGCAATTAATAGAAATTCTAATAGAAATTAAAATAGAGATTCATAATCTCCTGGTAAATTATTAAATCTGAAAAACGAATCTTTCTATAAAGCAAAATAACTCAGAGTCAATACCATAAAGAAGTCAATGCTTTGTAATTAAGTGCCCCCTCTACTGGTGACAACTTTGTCCTTTTCCAGCCTGTACAATAACTTGCAGCAGTGACTTGTCTGGCTAATAGTATACTACTTTTTTTGCAGGTTGTTATATGTAGGGAGGGGTGACGTTTAAGGAATCTTAAACCCACGTCTCTTGATTGCACACATTAAAGTAGTGGTGGGCTAACCTTGGCACTGCAGAGGTTTGTGAACACCACATCCCATGTTGTTCAATCATACGTTTGGCTGTGCATGATGGGAGATGTAGTTCCCAAGCATCTTCAGTGCCAAGGTTAGCCATCACTTTGCTGCAATATGCTTTGCCTCCCTGTGGATCTATTGGGAATTTACATAGGAGCACAGTATTTGGGCGGGGGGCCTCAGAATCATAATACTAACATTAAAGGGTCTCCTAAGTAAAAAGATAATTGCAGGAAATTGAGAGGGGAATTTCAAACTTGAGGCCAAAGTAGCCGAGATGGAAGAAATATCCAATTTCTCTTCCGATCTCCCCAGCCACCTTCTCTGCCGGCAAGCAAGGTTTTTTGGGTTTTTTTGCATTTTGTGCCGCCCCTTAAAGGCATACAAGGCAAGTGCCGTCCAAGCCAGTTGCCTTGTTTTCCTCGCGCTAAATACAGTGTTGGGTTTCAGAGGTGAAGGACGTTCTTTGTGTTCTTGCCAATGATATCCGTCAGGTTGTGTCCACCCTGTCATTCTCTGACGTTCTGTCTGTGCATTATATTCAGAGTGTTAGACGGATGCGTATTAGGGACTTTAACTCGTGGCTTGGGGAATGGTGTCGGGAGCAAGGATTTGGCTTTGTTTCTCGTGGTAATTCTCTTTGGGATAGAAATGAACTGTACAAAAAATATGGTTTGCATCTTTCTCAAGAGGGAACGAATGTTCTCAGTGAGCAGTTCAGAGGTTTTGAAACTAAAAGAGGGAGGGCAAAATGGCAAAAACACATCAATTCAATTTCCCCCCAAAATAGGGACAGAAGGTGCCTGTAGTCAGTGTGTTAAGAAATGATAAGCTTAGGGTCATGTCTACAAATGCTCCCAGGGAATAAGATCCATGAACTTGTGGCAATTTTGGCAACTGAGAATGTAGATTTAGTGGCTGTTACTGAGACATGGTATAATGAAAAACATGACTGGGACATATCAAAACCAGGGTACTCTTTATAAAGAAAAGACAGAGAAGGCAAATAAGGGGGAGGGGTGGCCCTGTATGTGAGGGATAGCTTAAAATGTAACGTAATACAAGTTAGTGAGGCGAACATAGAGTCAGTTTGGGTTACATTAGAATTTGGTAATCATATGGTAACTCGGGTAGGTGTGATTTATAGGCCCCCTGGACAAATAGAGGAGTTAGATAATCTACTAGTTGAGGAAATCGCTAAAATGACAATGAAGGGAGAAGTGATCATCATGGGTGACTTTAATCTTCCTGATGTGAACTGGAAATACAAAACAGCTACTTGCGCCAGGAGTACGCATATCCTAAACTCCCTACTGGGATTATCTCTAAAACAAGTAGTGGAGGAGCCAACTCGAAAGCAGGCCATACTAGACTTAGTGTTCACAAATGGAGATTTGTTATCAGATATTACTGTAGGTGAA
The DNA here is from genome assembly GCA_036172795.1 of Pelodytes ibericus. Classification (NCBI taxonomy): domain Eukaryota; kingdom Metazoa; phylum Chordata; class Amphibia; order Anura; family Pelodytidae; genus Pelodytes; species Pelodytes ibericus. The sequence continues at coordinate 212,247,048 of CM069858.1, read as the reverse complement.
AGTTTAGGATCTAGTGATCACCAGACAGTGAGGTTTAATTTAAGAACAGTGACGCAGTCACACCACACAAAAACAAAAGTTTTTTGATTTTGGAAAAAATCAACTTGTCTAAAATTAGATTATGTGTAAAGGAGTCATTATCAGTCTGGAGCAGTTTAAATGGAGTCCAGGAGAAATGGGATTATCTAAAAGTTGCACTACTGAAGGCAACAGAAAATTGCATTAAGCTTGTCAATAAGAGGAAGAAAATGTAAGAAAGGTACTCCCGCAGGGGGGCAAAATAGTATATAACATACAGCTAGCATTTAGTAATTATAAAAAAAATCAGAGTGAGGAAAATAGACAGATCTATAAGAATAGGCAGAAAGAGGCCAAGCAAGCTATAAGAGCTACCAAAGCACACACAGAAGAGACTATAGCACAGTCAGTGGAAAAGAAAAAAAAAAAAAAAAAAAAAAAAAAAGGGATAAAACATTAGATATGTAGATACATAAATGGGAAAAGGAAAGTAAAACAAGGATTAGTCAGATTTTTAAAAAAAGAAGGATGCTGTGTATAAGAGGATAAAGGCCTAGAAGACTGCCGTAATGAATATTTTTTTACAAATGAAAATGAGGCAAAGGGACCTCATTTAGGGAAAAAGACTAATGAGTCATTTGATACATGTAAGTTTACAGAGGAAAATGTTTTATTTAAGCTGTCTAAAGTAAAGACAAATATGTTGATGGGCCCTGATGGGATACATCCAAAGTTATTAAAAGCACTTAGTGGTGTACTAGCAAAAGCGTTAACAATGATTGGTTAAATAAATCTGTTAACGGGAGTAGTCCCAGAAGATTGGAAATTAGCAAATGTTGTGCCTATTCACAAGAAAGGTAGTAGGGAGGAGGACGGGCAACTATAGACCAGTAAGTCTTACTTCAGTAGTGGGGAAAATAATGGAAACCATGTTAAAGAATAGGATAGTTGAACATCTAAAAATCTCATGGATTTCAAGATCAGAGACATGGGTTTACTTCAGGGAGATCATGCCAAACTAATCTTATAGAATTTTTTATGATTGGGTAACTAAAATAATAGATCAGGGTGGTGCAGTAGACATTGCTTACCTAGATTTCAGTAAGGCTTTTGACACTGTCGCACATAGAAGGCTTATCAATAAACTGCAATCTTTAAGTTTGGATTTCAATATTGTTGAATGGATTAGACAATGGCTGAGTGACAGGCAACAGAGGGTTGTAGTCAATGGGGTATATTCAATGCAAGGTCTTGTTACTAGTGGGGTACCTCAGGGATCTGTACTTGGACCCATTCTCTTTAATATTTTTATTAGCAATATTGCAGAAGGTCTTGTTGGCAAAGTATGTATTTTGCTGCTGATACAAAGATTTGCAGCAGGGTTGATATTCATGGAGGGATAAGCCAAATGGCAAATGATTTAGCTAAACTAGAAAAATGGTCAGAGCAGTGGCAACTGACATTTAATGTGGACAAGTGCAAGATTATGCACCTTGGGCGTAAAAACCCAAAAGCTGAATATAAACTATTTGGTACAGTCCTAACCTCAACATCTGAGGAAAGGGATTTAGGAGTAATAATTTCATAAATGCTTGGCTGCATAGGTAGAGGTATTAACAGAATGGTTGGCTGCATAGGGAGAGGTATTAACAGAATGCCTGGATGCATAGGGAGAGGTATTAGCAGAATGCCTGGATGCATAGGGAGAGGTATTAGCAGAATGCCTGGATGCATAGGGAGAGGTATTCACAGTAGAAAGAGGGAAGTGCTCATTCCATTATACAGAGCACTGGGGAGACCTCACTTGGAGTATTGTACGCAGTACTGGAGGAGGTAAGCACAGTGAAGTAGTTTAAGCATGCATGGGATAGACACAAGGCTATCCTAGATATAAGACCGGGAACTGGGGGCTAATAAAAGTATTTAGAACATTGTGCAGACTAGATGGACCGAATGGTTCTTATCTGCTGGTGACACATGCTAATGTTCAACAAGGTGTCCAACTGTGGCCCTCCAGCTGCTGCAGAACTACAAACCCCATAAAAGTGTTCTGGAATGGCAGTTGTAGCAGAGAAACAGCTGGAGGGCCCCAGTTGGACTTCAGCATGTTGTAGACCCCAGATACACGTGCATGCACTGGACCAGTGGAAGACTGGCAATAGCAGTTTAGTAGGCCGTGGTGCCACTTCATAAGCCCATCTTATATCATAGATAGGAAGCCACTACAGGACCACCATTGAGATTCTCAGATGGAGGTGACGACCTAAACTAGACAACTCTTGGCACCACGCGAGGCAGCATGGAAGGAGGTCTGTGCACCATGCTGCCTACCACTAGATACCAGGACGCTGTGGGTGATGGGGGCATGGACACCGTAGTAACAGAACTTGAGTGGGAGGCCCCAGACCATTTGGGTCACCACAATTTCGGATGGTGGCCCTGCATGTTCCCCATTCAAAAGGAGATTGTAATCTTGCAAGCAGCACCCTCTACCCCATGTTTGTCTAATTAAGTTTGTCTAATTGTGTTTAACTCTTTATGCTCTGTACCAGAGTGCTGTGTGAGTTGTTTGAGTATATAAATGCAATTCTGCAAAAAACAAACAAAAAAATGTTCAAGTCTTTGCTTTTAAGACCACAACTGCTTTAGTGGCTCTAACACCAGTGTAAAGATATACAAATTATCCCTACAAAAATAAAACCTGGACATGTACCCAACAAAATGGCAGCCACACAAACACAGGGACACCTTATGGACACAAACATATTTAATTAGAAATTGAACCGACATCTGTACATTCCAAAACAAAATCCATTCATAGGCGTTGGTAAGGAGCGCCCTGCCACATTATAAGTTAAGGGACCAATCAAACTGGGTTTGGAGCAGGGTGATCTTCGTACAGGAAGTTTTTAATGCCCACTCAAGAAAGTACAGAGTGGGGGGGGCACACTGGCAAGTTAATGAACGCCTGAGGTCTGAAACCAAAGTTTAGGAGCCATAATAACCAGCCATGTTGTGAATTTACTGCTGGGAAGGTGGAGCTGAATGAAGCTTTACTTGTCCTGCAAAGCCCTTTTGACAGACTGCAAGTGCCACAAAGCAGAATGTCTACAGCTGGGTCATGTCACTAGTTAAATACACTGGGCTGTGTAACCTGTGTCAGTACAGCCATTTTGAAATGTAAATGCTCTTGCCAACAGCCAACACTGATTTATTGGATACTGCATTTTGGGGGCAAGTTTGGCAAGGCAGGCCAGTTGTTGGGGCAATTAAACTGCAGATTAGCCACCAACCTGTTAGTTTACACATTGTATGGCAGCTCAGCAAATCACCACTGGAGCACAATATTGTAATGGTAATCAGACTACATTTAACTTAATTTCCCAAAAAAATAACGTTCTATGGGCACTAACTCTTGCCCCCAGGAATAGTGGCATAAGGAAGGGCAAGTAAGAAAACGGGGTTACTGCCATGAAGAAAGGGTGGGTTAGAGTAACCTGCAGCTCTTAACTGGTTGTACACCCACTGGTTGGCAGAGGACAATGGGAGTTGAAGTGTTGCTCGTTGCCAAGACACACTGAAGAAAGGAGGGAGAGACTGAAGTGACGAGACTGAGAGCAGGTGGCCAAGGAGAGAGGAGATGGGGCAAGGGGAGGGGGAAGACTGACAGACCATCTTCCTATTAAGGGTTAAAACAAAAACAGTAAAAAATATATATAAATTTAGAGTCTCATAGAGACAGAACGATCCCATTTCCCCTCTCCTATCTAAGACATGACAGCCCAGGGAAGGGGAGAGCGCCAGGTTGGGGAGGGCAGCAGGAAGCCACCATCTTTTAAAGCTCGTCTTTTTGCGACACATCAGCTTCTTCCTCTTCCTCATCAGTTTTGTCCTCCTTATCTTCATCTTCCTCGTCATCATCATCGTCTTCCTCCTCCTCCGGCTGCTGCTCCTCCTCCGCGGGCTCCTCTTCCTTCCTGTTCTTCTCTTCTTCCTCCTGCTTCTTGCGCTCCTCCTCTTCCTGCTGCTCTTTCATTTTCTTCTCTGCATCCTGTGAGGTTGGGATAAGGGAGAGAATGGACAGTCAGCCATGTGGCAGCAGCAGCACCACAACTACATCACCCCTGTCTAACAAACCAAAAGATTTGTAGTTAAAGGCTTCTTGGCTAGATCCACAGGCCTGCTGAACACAGAGTCCTCCACCAGCTGCTCAATTAAACTCCCATAAAGCCAAGGGTCAGAAGAAACGTACAGAAGACAGACTGGCAGGAGATCATGGCGAGGTAGATCAGCTGCAAACTATACAGTCCTGACCTCATGTGACACTGTAGGAAGTGAGATCTTCACTTCCTGCAGTGTAAAAAGTCTCCATGCTTTAAAAGTGTTGTATTTGTTTCATTACAAGGACATGTTACAGGCTAGCTCACACTCTTACAGTAGAAAATACAGGGACCGAACAATTTCAAATTGGTAATGGAGATCAGGTAGAGCAAGAGGTTGGGTGAAGAAATTTGGGGTTGACTAGGATGGAGGGACCTACATGTTACAGCAATTATTTAGGAGCTGGGAAACTCATGCATTCACAGAAAGCTTTATCAAGTACCGATCCTACATATACATTGAGATTGCCCACTTTCGCTAAGGGTTTGACCAACTGCGTCTCAGATGTACCTTAGTGACGCCCCAGGTCTCATTGCCGTACTCTTCTGCAAACTTCTCATCGTCTGTCAGCAGGAAGTTGTCGAAAATTGTGCCGGATTTTACCTGCGAGAGATTACAAGTTAGTGATCAATGAAAACTCAGAAAGTCAGCAGTCATATCTGTACAGAAAAATGAGCGCTCAGAGGCAGTCGTAAACTGCCGTAATTACCTGCCACAAGTCAAGGCCAAGACAGCCAAAGCTTTCATATGCATGCAGGGACGAGTCTGGTGTGTACTCTGGGTTGTCAATCTCGGGGTGGACCCACTTTCCTTTGTAGTCTGGGTTGTCAATCTGGCGAGGTTTCCATTCTCCCTGTTTAAAGAGGAACAACAAGCATTAGATTCATCAAGGCAATATGTTAGTTGCTTTAGGCTTTTTTCATGCATGCTTTGAAAGAGTTTAGTCACTGCAGTCTCCATTTTCATGAGAGACTTGGGCCCAAGATTACCAGTTTGTGCTATATATATTTTGCGAGGAAGAGCAGCTATCGTGTAATATGGAGCACGTTTTTCCAGATCAACCTTAACAGATCTGTGCATTGGCTGCTGCAGGTCAGGAGCCAAATAGTTCTGACTGGGGCCCACTGTAACTTCCCTAAAAGGGGCCATCTTTAGAATATAATGCCAACCACACTAACCAGACAATAAATGTGCAACCAAAGCTTTCCAATGGTCCCAGCATGGGGATAAAAGTACGAGACTTATCTGGTCAGACCCCCTTATAGGCAACAGTCAGAACCCATTAGATTTAGAAATATAAAGAGGGGGCCTTCAGAGCCCCCCACTATTATCTGTATAAACAAGGGAAACTGCATTAGTATTCAGATCCTGACTGCCACTTCTGCAGGCGTGCACTGAAAGTTTTAACAGATTTAAGGAAGGGGACAGACTATTTCTGATAGGAGCCGGCAGGGGAAAAAAAATAAAAAATTAAAGAATTATTCTGCCTGTAGTGGTGATTTGGTGCAGGATTAGCATGTTATGTCACAAGTCTTATATTACAGAGTCTGCTTACTTTGTACTCTGGATTCTGGATCACTGGGGGCTCCCACTCTCCATCCATCTCCTCGTCCCAATCTTCTGGCTTTACTGCATCAGGGTCAGGGATGTGCTCTGGCTTCTCCCAGTCCTGGAGTCCCCAAAATGCAAGAGAAGGCGTGAGTGTTACAAGACATCACACAAATTAGAAGCCGAATGTCAAAGCTGAGCAGCAGATTTGCAGAGGAGCCGGTTGGACATTATGACAGGGTTGGGGAATATTGTAATATGTGCCAAGTTAGATAACCATATAATGCTACAATGGTTCAGTTCTGGAATCAGATCCTGGAACTAACTCATTAGTGCAAGTAAAAACAAGATGTCAGCCCTGTGAGTGCGAAGGTCCAACAACGTAGCCACAGTTTGGCCTTCAGGGACAACCATACTGACCTCTGGTCTCTTATCTTCTGGATCATCAATCTTGGGGCGCTCATCCCAGTCATCTGGCTTCTTTGCTTCAGGATCTTTAACCTTCTTGGGGGGCAGGAAGTCCCAGTCATCCTCCAGATTTCCAGACTCTACTTTGCTGTTGTCGATCTTGACTTCGTAGGTGTTGTCTGGCCGTACAATGAGTGTGTATAGATGGGTGTATGCGTCATCCTGTGGATCAATCAGGGATGTTCTTTACATATACAGAAGGCAGTTTTACCCTTGCGGTGCTAAGATTATAAAGTAATCCTCATGCACATTTAAGGTTTGATACGGTCACATTGAAGACCCCAGAGAGGTGGGGTGAATGACTGGATGCTCAAGGCCATTTATTGCAGTTACCAGAACATGTTTGGCCAATTATTCTAAACTGGAAAACCAGTCATTACCCATTTTATTACCTTTTAGCACTACTTATAGTGACTATCACCTATACATTGTATTTACTTTGAATCTAGAGCAAAAAAAAAAAAAATACAATGTATAGATTTTTTTTTTTTTAATTTTTTTTTTTTTATTAGCCGAATTCCTAAATTAGGAGAACTGTCATAAGCAGGAGACTCCACAGACACATTTAAAACACATTTTTATCCTAATTTAGGCATCTGCTTGTGATTTTGCCAATACAATGTATAGATCATTTAATATTTTTATTCTCTACATTCACAGTAAAAACAATAATTGTGACAGTCCCTTTAAGGAAGTTTTATAAACTATGTTTGATTGGCTAAACAAGACTGTCTATAAGGTAGACCTGGAATTCCCAACCTTTAAGATCAGACTCTCTCAAAAGTCATCAAAATAGTCTCCCCTCCTTGTATTTTAAGCCCTATTGGGTCTTAAAGATATTGAACTTCTAATGACAGGCTGTTCTGTCTGCTCCCCCACTGGAATATATGACTATACACCGCCAAAACAAACCACAGCTTGGGAATCTGAATGGTTTAGAGAATCTTTTGACCCATAGCACAGCACTTACCTTGCATCGGATATCTTTGTTAATCTGAAGGTTCTTTCCCTTGTAGTGGAAGATCACGTGCACCTTCTTTGTGGGTGGGCCGCAAATGTCAGGGCCTGGAAGGGAATCACAGCACATTTAACATAATTAGACCAAATGATAAAGGAGATTACACATTGCTCGCTCTAAGGTTTCATTTTATAACTAGTTAGAGGGCTGTTCCAGTAACCTTGAACTTGCTATTTCTAGAAGACCACGGTCGTTCAGAAGATTTGTGACAAGTCAGTGGAACTGCATTCCGTTTTACTAACACTATAAGCTAAACAGAGGTCTCATGGGCCGAATCCCGTCAACCCTTCGGCCATGTTGTCACAGGCACGTCTGGGCAGGGATGGGACACTCCATCGCGGCTGCATCTGCGCAGCTGCTTCACCACGCGACAGCTCGTTGCGGGATATTTCATCGATAAAGGTGAGTTTTAATGTTAGAATCAAGTGTTAGGGTTTAGGGGGTTAGAATTAGTATTTAGGGTTCGGGGCTGGTATTGGGGGTTAATTTTAGTATTGGGGTGCACATTTATTGGGGGGGTATTTTATTTTTAACTTGTACATTTGTAGCCGCGTCATTCTTAATTTCTGCGTTGAAGCCGCGGCGCTGAACTGTCCTAGACCCTGTCTGGGCTACTCCGGATTCATGGTTGGAGTAACTGGCTGTGTCCGGGTTCAGTTCATCAGGTACCCACCAAACATTATGTTGTACTCAGAGTCGCCATGCATGTCAGTCTGGTCCAGGCTAGATGGGAAGAGTTTGACGTATCCACCGCCGCAGTCAATGTTCTGCTCGTGCTTCACCGTGAACTGGACCACCAGTGTCTTGTCCTTGTTGGAGAAGGAGTCAAACCGGGCAGACTGGGCATAGAATCGGGCATCCTCACTGGTTTGGAGACCTGTCGAGAAAAGACATTTGGAAGCCGCCATGTTAGAGCTAGCAAGGGAAGACTAAGCAATTGCACATCACTGGATATATCAGATCATTACTACTTTCCTAGGTCAGGATTATGACAAGACTACAAAAGGTGGGACTAAGAATTAAACACTGACTGCGGCATAACCATTTTACATGGACGCCAAGCCAACCACTTGTCTCCTGCATATTTGGTTCAGCAACTGCAAAAGCAGGGGTAGGCAACCTGCAAGGCTCCAGATATTGCAGGACTGCATTTCCCATACTCCTCTGTCAGTCTCTTAGATGAAAGAACATTATGGGAGATGTAGTTAATCAGCAACTGGATGACGTCTACCCATGTGCTCACCAGTGGACATAGTCTAAGGCTAAAAGCCCCTCCCACAAGGGGTGGCAGCAAGCCAAGAAGTCCCTCCTATTATACAGCTGCTGGGGGGGAGAACTTTCTCCAATCACCTTCTAGATCAAGGAGCAGCAGCAGTTTGTCTCACCTTGGTCTTTCTCTGGATGTCCATAGAACTTGCCGGCGCTGACCTTGAATTTACCGTAGTCCGTTTTGTGTTTTGATTCTACCCAGCGCTGCGTCCAGTCATCTGAAAGAGCAGAACATGTGACATTAACACTTACACCGCCAACTGCACCAAGCGCTCAGGTTACATGTGTACAAAATGAAACAGGAGCCCACGAGCGAGCACAGGAGCCCACGAGCAAGCACAGGAGCCCACGAGCAAGCACAGGAGCCCACGAGCAAGCACAGGAGCCCACGAGCAAGCACAGGAGCCCACGAGCAAGCACAGGAGCCCACGAGCAAGCACAGGAGCCCACGAGCAAGCACAGGAGCCCACGAGCAAGCACAGGAGCCCACGAGCAAGCACAGGAGCCCACGAGCAAGCACAGGAGCCCACGAGCAAGCACAGGAGCCCACGAGCAAGCACAGGAGCCCACGAGCAAGCACAGGAGCCCACGAGCAAGCACAGGAGCCCACGAGCAAGCACAGGAGCCCACGAGCAAGCACAGGAGCCCACGAGCAAGCACAGGAGCCCACGAGCAAGCACAGGAGCCCACGAGCAAGCACAGGAGCCCACGAGCAAGCACAGGAGCCCACGAGCAAGCACAGGAGCCCACGAGCAAGCACAGGAGCCCACGAGCAAGCACAGGAGCCCACGAGCAAGCACAGGAGCCCACGAGCAAGCACAGGAGCCCACGAGCAAGCAATGTGATATCTCGCCATTATACTGTAACCATGACCTGCACAGAGTGCTACTGGCAAGCGACTGGCAATTCAGTATCCTGTGCTATATCCGCCTCTCAGCAGCGTCACTACTAGTCCCAGGCTGGAATTAAGCCTTTGACTATCTGGCAGTTACTTTCGTCCAATCCAGCCAGCGCCAATGGGGGATTTTCAGAAACTTTAACTTCCCAGTAATGTTTGACACATACACAGCCCTGGGTGAAGCTAAGGTCTGAAAACAGAGATTCATCACATACTGCAAGACTTGCATTGAATGCAACAGCCTTCCAATCCAATCCTACCAGAAGACAAACCCCCCCCCCCCCCCCCCCTCCTCAAAGAGACCACTTTACACAAAGCAGGTAACCAAGATCTTATCTTAAAACCCCATACAGATACTCAATGCATATTATAACCACACAGATCAAACCATGTCAAGCATTCCTATACACTCAATTATAAAGGCTCTAAATGCTGCATCATTAGAGACCACCATCTCTGCACTACACACCAGCCCCATCACTATGCTTTCTCTTTCAGTATGTGCTAGAGGTAGAAGGGAGGGGGGGATGGACAAATTAAGCTCCCCCTCCTGCTTCCAGAAGATTCAGCAGTCCTCTATACATCTGCATGGTGGCCAGGCGGAGAGGAGTCAGGGATGGGAGAATAAAGAGGATAGCGGAGGGGGAGATTGGCATGCACCAGGAAGGAATCGAAAACCATCAGTGCTGTGAACTATAACAGGACTTTATAGACTTGTGCAATAAGGCTTAATTTAACCCATTCCTGCAGTTCAGGTGGAAGGATCATGTAGTGCCACCCCCCACCCATCTGCATCACATGTGGAATGAGATTCTCAGCTAGCCTTGCAGGGGTTAAAACTCTTGCACAATACTATTGGACATCCAACACCTGCAATGTTGGATTAAACCGGGCAATAACCACTCCTTTATCAGACTCATGTTAAATCGGGTTTCTTTTCAAACTATTTGCAACAGACTGGCAAGATTTTAAGAAATAAAAGCATAATTAAATGGACACTAACAATGCTTAGAGCACAGTAAGCCATTTGATAAACAGGCATGTTAAATATAATCTGCAGATTAGGCAAAGGTATAGGAGAAAGGTGCATTGGAGGACACAAGTAGCCTGGAGATAAAACCTGTTTGTAAGATTGGGGGAAGGGGGTCACTGGCACAAAGTCCCTCACCACCCCTCCTATAGTAAAATCTGCACACCAACCCATTGTGTGCCCATAAAGATCATCTTTAATAATCACCCAACCTAGCATTAAGATAGCACTCTTTGGACCATGTCCCCTGACTATCCTAGGTTAACTCATTACAGTCTTAAAAAAAAAAATTTAAACCTTAAAGAAGTTCCTTGGTGCACTCCCAGATCCCCTGCCCCCCTGATCTTTCCAAGGTATCCCCCCAGATATCTGTGTACCTGGGACACATGTGCCCTGAAGCACATCCAATATAGATCCTATGGCAAGATAGTGATATATTTAATCATTTTCCTACCCTCCTTCCAAAATTACTTGTGCAGAGCTCTAACCCTAGGTTTTGGGGGGGTTTTTAGGCTCAGCTCCTAGATTCCTTTCCAAAATCTCCCCCCACCCATCATGTCATGCATCCACTCCATGCACAGAAATCCTATTAACCCTTTATTGCACTGATGGACACACACGGTTACACCCACTAAGCCCCTATTTAAAGGTGTAGCCATGAAAGCCCCCCCAATGCAGCCCTCTCCGCGGGGTGAGATTAATACCTCCATCTGTGAACTCCTCCTTGAAGAAGACGGCGGGGTCGGCAGCACAGAGAGCCGCCAAGAAGGGTAGGATGAGGAGCGCTGCACGGGCCATTTTGGTTTTCCACTACCCTGAGCCGCCTGTCACTGACAGCCTGTAGACACCACTGAGCACCCGCTGCCTTGCGCCGCTCTAGCTATATACCCGCCCGGCTCCCACCCTACTGCCTGCTTTCCTCATTGGCTACCTCCACACCGGTGTCCGCCGCGGATTGGTCGGCCTCTCCTGCCACTCAAGGTACCCAGATGGCTACCACGGATTGGTCAGGCCGGCGCCCAATGAAAGATAACCACGCAGGGGCCTCCTACTAGTCGTCAGATTATTGGCTGCTGGAGGTGGAAGCGGCTGGGTCACGTGCTCGGTGACTCGGGGAGCGGGTCACGTGATCTCCTTTCCGGCTGCGGGGCGTGGTCTGTCATTCTTAGCAATTAACAACCATTTAAAACGGATCTATTTGCAAACTGTAATGATGTGTTATGGGGTAATCAGCAGCTAAACACGCCTTGTGTATAGAAATAACGAGATATCCCTGAAGGCAGCTTGCTATGCATGTAACTCAGTCACCATGAGACCACAGAATAATATTTTTTCTCCTTCTTTTACTCATACCAATATTAATTATTTATATATACTGAGGTTTAAATAATGCAATCAGAATTAATTGTCAACACCAGCCATGTTTCCACTAATACATACACATATATGTGTGTATTTATATATATAAATATATGTATATATATATATATATATATATATATATATATATATATATATAGCTGCAGAAAGATCATGCACAGTTAAGCTTGGCAATATTTAGGATGCCTATACACACAGACGTAATCCAATTAATAAGGGTGGGGATTAATTAGTTTGCCTTTTGTGCCACTTCATATCGTCAGGGATAGACACATATAGAAACATAGACTATGTCGGCAGATAAGAACCATTCAGTCCATCTAGTCTGGCCAATTTTTTTTTTTGAGTACTTTTATTAGTCCCCTGTTCCCGGTCTTATAGCTAGGATAGCCTTGTGTCTATCCCACGCATGCTTAAAATCCTTGACTGTGTTTACCTCTACCACTTCTGCTGGAAGGCTATTCCATACATCCACTACCCTCTCAGTAAAGTAATACTTCCTGATATTACTTTTAAATCGTTGCCCCTCTAATTTAAGACTATGTCCTCTAGTTGTGGTAGTTTTTCTTCTTTTATATATACTCTCTTCCTTCACTGTGTAGATTCCCTTTATGTATTTAAATGTTTCTATCATATCCCCCATGTTACGTCTTTCCTCCAAGCTATACATGTTAAGATACTATAACCTTATCCTGCTAAGTTTTATCCTTCAACCCATGAACCAGTTTAGTAGCCCTTCTCTGAACTCTCTCCAAAGTATCAATATCCTTCTGGAGATACGGTCTCCAGTACTGCATACAATACTCCAAGTGAGGTCTCACCAGTGCTCTTTACAATGGCATGAGCACTTCCCTCTTCCTACTGCTAATACCTCTCCCTATAAAACCAAGCATTCTGCTAATACCTCTCCCTACACAGCCAAGCATTCTGTTAATACCTCTCCCTATGCAACCAAGCATTCTGCTAATACCTCTCCCTATATAACCAAGCATTCTGCTAATATCTCTCCCTATGCAGCCAAGCATTCTGCTAATACCTCTCCCTAAGCAGCCAAGCATTCTGCTAATACCTCTCCCTATACAGCCAAGCATTCTGCTAATACCTCTCCCTATGCAACCAAGCATTCTGCTAATACCTCTCCCTATATAACCAAGCATTCTGCTAGCATTTCCTGCTGCTCTATCACATTGCCTACCTACCTTCAAGTCCTCTGAAATTATTACTCCTAAATCCCTTTCCTCAGAGGTTGAGGTTAGGACTGTACCAAATAGTCTATATTCTGCTTTTGGGTTTTTACCTGGAAGACAAATCTGCTGATAGATGAGGTACAGAGATTGATAGACAGACAAGAGAATTGGATAGAAAGAAGTTGTTACTGACTGGGGCATTTAAAAGTGGAGTAGGCCCATCTCATTGATGGAATTTAGAAAGCATCCCGGGGGTCTATTTGCCACCTTGCCAGCCTTCGCGGAATTCTCATAGGACCTGCGATGATTAATTCATTGGATTGTGTCTGTGTATATACATCCTACATACCACCGGGCTGCACTTTACATGAATTGGATTGTGTGTGTGTGTATATACATCCTACATACTGCCAAGCTGCACTTTACATGAATTGGATTGTGTCTGTGTGTATATACATCCTACATACTGCCAGGCTGCACTTTACATGAATTGGATTGTGTGTCTGTGTATATACATCCTACATACTGCCGGGCTGCACTTTACATGAATTGGATTGTGTGTGTGTGTATATACATCCTACATACTGCCGGGCTGCACTTTACATGAATTGGATTGTGTCTGTGTGTGTATATACATCCGTCATACTGCCGGGCTGCACTTTACATGAATTGGATTGTGTGTGTGTATATACATCCTACATACTGCCGGGCTGCACTTTACATGAATTGGATTGTGTGTGTGTGTGTATATACATCCTACATACTACCGGGCTGCACTTTACATGAATTGGATTGTGTGTGTATATACATCCTACATACTGCCAGGCTGCACATTACATGAATTGGATTGTGTGTGTGTGTATATACATCCTACATACTGCCGGGCTGCACTTTACATGAATTGGATTGTGTGTGTGTGTGTATATACATCCTACATAGTGCCAGGCTGCACATTACATGAATTGGATTGTGTCTGTGTGTATATACATCCTACATACTGCCAGGCTGCACATTACATGAATTGGATTGTGTGTGTGTGTGTATATACATCCTACATACTGCCAGGCTGCACTTTACATGAATTGGATTGTGTGTGTGTGTGTATATACATCCTACATACTGCCGGGCTGCACTTTACATGAATTGGATTGTGTCTGTGTGTATATACATCCTACATACTGCCAGGCTGCACTTTACATAAATTGGATTGTGTGTATGTGTGTATATACATCCTACATACTGCCAGGCTGCACATTACATGAATTGGATTGTGTCTGTGTGTAAATACATCCTACATACTGCCGTGGTGCACTTTACATGAATTGGATTGTGTCTGTGTATATACATCCTACATAGAAGCGTCGAATCGAGTGGTGTAAAGCACGCCACCACTGGACTCTGGAGCAGCTGCATGCAAGCCTCACATCACCAAGTACAATGCCAAGCATCGGATCGAGTGGTGTAAAGCACACTGCCACTGGACTCTGGATCAGCTGCATGCAAGCCTCACATCACCAAGTACAATGCCAAGCATCGGATCGAGTGGTGTAAAGCATGCCGCCACTGGACTCTGGAGCAGCTGCATGCAAGCTTCATATCACCAAGTACAATGCCAAGCGTCGGATCGAGTGGTGTAAAGCATGCCACCACTGGACTCTGGAGCAGCTGCATGCAAGCCTCACATCACCAAGTACAATGCCAAGCATCGGATCGAGTGGTGTAAAGCACGCCGCCACTGGACTCTGGAGCAGCTGCATGCAAGCCTCACATCACCAAGTACAATGCCAAGCGTCGGATCGAGTGGTGTAAAGCACGCCACCACTGGACTCTGGAGAAGCTGCATGCAAGCCTCACAGCACCAAGTACAATGCCAAGCATCGGATCGAGTGGTGTAAAGCACGCCACCACTGGACTCTGGAGCAGCTGCATGCAAGCCTCATATCACCAAGTACAATGCCAAGCATCGGATCGAGTGGTGTAAAGCACGCCGCCACTGGACTCTGGAGCAGCTGCATGCAAGCCTCACATCACCATATGCCAAGCATTGGATCGAGTGGTGTAAAGCATGCCGCCACTGGACTCTGGAGCAGCTGCATGCAAGCCTCACATCACCAAGTACAATGCCAAGTGTCGGATCGAGTGGTGTAAAGCATGCCGCCACTGGACTCTGGAGCAGCTGCATGCAAGCCTCATATCACCAAGTACAATGCCAAGTGTCGGATCGAGTGGTGTAAAGCATGCCACCAATGGACTCTGGAGCAGCTGCATGCAAGCCTCACATCACCAAGTACAATGCCAAGTGTCGGATCGAGTGGTGTAAAGCACGCCACCACAGGACTCTGGAGCAGCTGCATGCAAGCCTCACATCACCAAGTACAATGCCAAGCATCGGATCGAGTGGTGTAAAGCACGCCACCACAGGACTCTGGAGCAGCTGCATGCAAGCCTCATATCACCAAGTACAATGCCAAGTGTCGGATCGAGTGGTGTAAAGCATGCCGCCACTGGACTCTGGAGCAGCTGCATGCAAGCCTCACATCACCAAGTACAATGCCAAGCATCGGATCGAGTGGTGTAAAGCATGCCACCACTGGACTCTGGAGCAGCTGCATGCAAGCCTCATATCACCAAGTACAATGCCAAGCGTCGGATCGAGTGGTGTAAAGCATGCCGCCACTGGACTCTGGATCAGCTGCATGCAAGCCTCACATCACCAAGTACAATGCCAAGTGTCGGATCGAGTGGTGTAAAGCATGCCACCACTGGACTCTGGAGCAGCTGCATGCAAGCCTCACATCACCAAGTACAATGCCAAGCGTCGGATCTAGTGGTGTAAAGCATGCCGCCACTGGACTCTGGAGCAGCTGCATGCAAGCCTCACATCACCAAGTACAATGCCAAGCATCGGATCGAGTGGTGTAAAGCACGCCGCCACTGGACTCTGGAGCAGCTGCATGCAAGCCTCACATCACCAAGTACAATGCCAAGCATCGGATCGAGTGGTGTAAAGCACACCGCCACTGGACTCTGGAGCATCTGCATGCAAGCCTCACATCACCAAGTACAATGCCAAGCATCGGATCCAGTGGTGTAAAGCACGCCGCCACTGGACTCTGGAGCAGCTGCATGCAAGCCTCACATCACCAAGTACAATGCCAAGCATCGGATCGAGTGGTGTAAAGCACGCCACCACTGGACTCTGGAGCAGCTGCATGCAAGCCTCATATCACCATATGCCAAGCATCGGATCGAGTGGTGTAAAGCACACCGCCACGGGACTCTGGAGCAGCTGCATGCAAGCCTCACATCACCAAGTACAATGCCAAGTGTCGGATCGAGTGGTGTAAAGCATGCCGCCACTGGACTCTGGAGCAGCTGCATGCAAGCCTCACATCACCAAGTACAATGCCAAGCATCGGATCGAGTGGTGTAAAGCATGCCACCACTGGACTCTGGAGCAGCTGCATGCAAGCCTCATATCACCAAGTACAATGCCAAGCGTCGGATCGAGTGGTGTAAAGCATGCCGCCACTGGACTCTGGATCAGCTGCATGCAAGCCTCACATCACCAAGTACAATGCCAAGTGTCGGATCGAGTGGTGTAAAGCATGCCACCACTGGACTCTGGAGCAGCTGCATGCAAGCCTCACATCACCAAGTACAATGCCAAGCGTCGGATCGAGTGGTGTAAAGCATGCCGCCACTGGACTCTGGAGCAGCTGCATGCAAGCCTCACATCACCAAGTACAATGCCAAGCATCGGATCGAGTGGTGTAAAGCACGCCGCCACTGGACTCTGGAGCAGCTGCATGCAAGCCTCACATCACCAAGTACAATGCCAAGCATCGGATCGAGTGGTGTAAAGCACACCGCCACTGGACTCTGGAGCAGCTGCATGCAAGCCTCACATCACCAAGTACAATGCCAAGCATCGGATCAAGTGGTGTAAAGCACGCCGCCACTGGACTCTGGAGCAGCTGCATGCAAGCCTCATATCACCAAATACAATGCCAAGCATCGGATCGAGTGGTGTAAAGCACGCCACCACTGGACTCTGGAGTAGCTGCATGCAAGCCTCACATCACCAAGTACAATGCCAAGCATCGGATCGAGTGGTGTAAAGCATGCCACCACTGGACTCTGGAGCAGCTGCATGCAAGCCTCATATCACCAAGTACAATGCCAAGCGTCGGATCGAGTGGTGTAAAGCATGCCACCACTGGACTCTGGAGCATCTGCATGCAAGCCTCACATCACCAAGTACAATGCCAAGCATCGGATCCAGTGGTGTAAAGCACACCGCCACTGGACTCTGGAGCATCTGCATGCAAGCCTCACATCACCATATGCCAAGTGTCGGATCGAGTGGTGTAAAGCATGCCACCACTGGACTCTGGAGCATCTGCATGCAAGCCTCACATCACCATATGCCAAGTGTCGGATCGAGTGGTGTAAAGCATGCCATCACTGGACTCTGGAGCAGCTGCATGCAATCCTCATATCACCATATGCCATGCATCGGATCGAGTGGTGTAAAGCACGCCACCACTGGACTCTGGATCAGTGGAAATATGTTCTGTTTGGCAGTCTGATGGACGAGTCTGGGTTTGGCGGATGTCAAGAGAACGTTAGGATCCCCACAGACCAGACCTAGAGACTACAGAGCCCATTGCTCGGCATTCCATTAAAACTCCCGCGACCACAGCCCAGCGTCACTCGAATGGGGATTGGCTGGTGAGTTAAAGGGCCGAGTAGCTCTCATTTCCTGAAATAGGGAACCGAAATGTATCCGACAGTTGAGGCAAAATAGAATTAAAACCAGTGATTCAGCCCCTTTCAGGACAGGTATTGTCCCCCGGCGGCGAAGCTCTCTAGACAGACAGCCACAATAAAGGTTAAGCCCTCCCTCAGCTCATGCGGGGCTCTGCTGATTGGTCACTCCAGACTGTCAGCAGTGACCAGATTTGTCGCTCTTAACCGATAGGAAAACGGTATGCGTCCATCTCATTGGCCAGGAGTTTAAAGGTCCCCAAAGTTAAAAGCATTAAAGGGACCTAACTCAACCCCCCCAGCCCTGATTGGTCGCTACTTTCCCTAGTGTACTCTCATTGGTTTCCCACACAGACTGGCGCCAGGTTTAATTGTATTATCCATTGTGTAAAGTTAATCCCGTTACAGTGTATTGTTTAATCTCTCCTGTTATCAAGATTTTTTTACTGCGTAAATGTGCTGTCCTGTCTATAATAAATTGTTCTTGCTTGTGACAAACCTCGGTAGCCGTGTCTACTTCTGGGGATCGCTATACTCTTGATTGACGTCCAGGGGGTTGGCGAGGGAGCTGACACTCTATTCCTAAGGACTTGGGCTGAGGAGATATTGAATCCCTTACAAAATGAGAATTAAATGGCTGCCTAGCCTACTCGTTACGGGGGACCAACTACTCATTAATGTCTATATATTTAGAGTGCAATGTGATAAAAGTCGCCGATGGTCTAATGAGCAGGTGTACTTTTGTCTGTATTGTGTATGGCAAATAGGAGGATTCGTTATAAAACTGAACTGAGAATATGAGCAGTTATCAGGTGGGCTGCACCTTTCAGTCAAACAGGCTACATGTCGAGCACCCGCGGTATACAAATCAGACCCACTCCATTGGATTAGAAACTTGCCCCAGAATGCACTCTATGTGTGCAGTAGCATGATTACTGTGGTAAGTGGGTTAGTACTAGTATTGGTGCAGATTTATATACTCTTTTATATAAGTCCCAGGTAACATGATGCATTGTTTGCCGCTCTGAGTCATATAAGAACGTCTGACGGGAGCAGATAATGGAGTTGCTCTTTTTGGAGAAGCAGGATCGATCTTGTGTAATTGAAGAGTTGGTTCTACGTTTTTGGGGGCCCTTGTATCCGCTACTTGCCTCCTGTACATAACTCCCACCCAGTGGTGTATCTTGGTTTTGTGTCGCCCTAGGCAGACAAATTCAAGCACCCTCCCACCCACGTTGCGCACCTACGACATGCCCCATCACCCACGTTGCACACCCACAACATGCCTCTTCACCCCATTACATGCACCATCACCAAAGTTGCACACCGACAACATGTCCCATCAGCCCATTACATGCCCCTTCACCCACATTGCATACACATTAAATGCCCCATCACCCCTATTACATGCCACCATCACACTCATTACATACCCCCACCATGTCCATTACATGCCCCTATCACCCTGATTAATTGGAAGGAGCTAAAGCTTGCTGAACGGTGGTGGAGGGAGCGAAAATGTTTGAAGCACCAGAAGTGTGCTTTAACACCCTCTGGCAAAGTGCCGCCCTAGGCAAGTGCCGCCCTAGGCAAGTGCCGCCCTAGGCAAGTGCCGCCCTAGGCAAGTGCCTTGTTTGCCTTGTGGAAGATACACTACTGCTCCCATCTTAGACACTGGGAAAGTCCACTAACATGACACTTAACTAATTTGCATAATTGCACCACCGTTGCTTATCCCAGCAAATTGGAAGGCGTGGGGGAGGGCGAGGCTTGGAAGGCCCAGACTGTGCCACGCAAAGCGTGGCATGTCACTGTACCACTGGAGGTCACAGCAGCAATGCTGTTAAATTTATGAGCAGGCAAGTGAATAAAAATACTATTCTTTTTCTCAACAAAGCACTGTTTTTGCAGCACTGAAGGTAAATGTGTGATAACAGGTAGATCAGATTTCCTCCTGGATCTGTAAGCAGTGTAAGACAATCCATCCTGCAGGGCTGCACTATGCATTGTACAGAAGTGACAGATGATCCCTGATCACCATCTGCAGCGCAAGCCAAATCCTGGGCTTGTGAGAAAAACCCATTCATTGAAAAAGGGTGAAAATAGAACACAACAGGAATTGAACTGACCAGAAAGTATATTTTGGGGATTGCCTTGGTCCAATTAAATTCCTGCAAACAATCACATCTGCGTAAGAGTTGAGAGAAATGGGGACCTTGGAAAGATCAATCTAGCTGTCAGGACTGTCCTGAAAAAAAATCAGGACACTTGGCAAGTGTCCAACCTTAGTATATAAGAGAGAGTGAGTGCTTTGGCAAACTGAAAGCTCCGAAGCTTCCGATTTCGGCAAGCAATACAATGCATACTTGCTATTCCAGTTTACACCGAGAGCAACATATGCTATTTGTGACTGTATGACGGCCATTTTCCTTTTAGTGTTTCTAGTAGAGAGATAAGCTACAGTCTGGTAAAGTGTCCGTAGAAGGACTCCGTGTCCACGGCAAGGTCGGAGAAGGTCAATGGAACATCATTTAATTGTTTACCACAGACCCCAGTCGATGTTGGTGTCTAGCCCTGGCTACAGATCATACATGACGGAAGTCTTGATTCGTAGACCAGGTGGCCATCCCAAACAGTGCTTCTTTTATAGCCCTGGAGAATGCATTTTTCATAATCATTTTTACAACCATGTGGTCACCCAAAAGATGAATGAAGAGATGGCCTGCCAATATCAGCCATTAATAGCTGAGATGGATAGGCAGCTGGAGAAATTTTCCAGTTTCGCTATTCCAGTTCTTTTTTTTGCAGTTCACTTGCAGAAAGCAGCTTGACGCGTTTCGCACATCTCAATGCATAATCTTTATGATTATCTGGCCGATCAAGCAGCTTGACGCGTTTCGCACATCTCAATGCATCATCTTTTATCTGGCCGAGCAAGCAGCTTGACACGTTTCGCACATCTCAATGCATAATCTGATTATCTGGCCGAACAAGCAATGTGACGCGTTTCACACATCTCAATGCATAATCTTTGATTATATGGCCGAGCAAGCAGCTTTACGCATTTCGTACATGTTGATGCATCATCTTTATGATTATCTGGCTGAGCAAGCAGCTTGACGCGTTTCGCACATCTCAATGCATACTCTTTATGATTATCTGCCCACGCAAGCAACTTGACGCGTTTTGCGCATCTCAATGCATAATCATTGATTATGTGGCTGAGCGAGCAGTTTGATGCGTTTCGCACATCTCAATGCATAATCTTTGATTATCTGGCCGAGCAAGCAACTTGACGCGTTTCGCACATCCCAATGCATAATCATTAGGAGTATCTGGCTGAGCAAGCTGTTTGACGCATTTCGCACTGTATGATCATACCTTGGCAAGAGCGGAGCATGATAAAGAGAGAGAGTGCATGCACAGTGCTTCTAAACACCATCCCAGGCATGCGCAGTAAATTAGCTAATGCTTGGCGCATCACTTCCCATTAGGGCAATCCGGATCAAGCAATAAAGGTAACGGCAAAGATCTAAACTTCCCCTAATTAGCATGAGACGAATCAACAAGCCCAGCGCAAATCTGTAGGGCCTGACCAATAAAGAGGGAAATGACATGTGAATGAAACCTTAGGCCAAAGTAGCCGAGCTGGGAAAATTATCCAGTGCAGCTGAGCGGGAGAATCTTTCCAACTCGGCTACTTTGGCCTTACGTTTGAAATTCCCTTCTCAATGCCCTGCAATTCTCTCTTAAACAACTTTTTTTTTTATTTCATATCCCAGCATTGTCACAATAAAATAAACCATATGATTGTCTAAAAATGGTCCTGAAAAAGGGGGCAGAGCAAATCCAGGCCCCGGTCATATCATATCAGGCCTCTGAATCCCCCTGCTTCCTGCCCATGTATTGTATTAATAAACCTGACAAATCCCCCTCATCCTCTAGCCCTCCTCCTACCTTCATTTCAGTATGGTTTGAAAGAGAATTACATGCTACACTCACTACGCAAACTCACAGCAATGACGGCTAACCTTGGCACTGCAGACCAAAGATCATGCCATATTTAGTTACCAAACATTTGCAGTGCCAAGCTTAGCCATCACTGATCCAGAGGGAGCGGGGGAACAGGAGACACATAAGTGGAGTGAGAAGGAGAGAAGACAAGGTGGTGGCAGTCAGGGCAGGACCCCCCATAAAACAGGACTGTCCAGGGACTGTTGGCAGCTATGGTGCTGTTGTAATGAGCTTTGTGTTGTGTGTAATGTATGCATTGTGTG
Source organism: Pelodytes ibericus (assembly GCA_036172795.1). Taxonomy (NCBI): domain Eukaryota; kingdom Metazoa; phylum Chordata; class Amphibia; order Anura; family Pelodytidae; genus Pelodytes; species Pelodytes ibericus. Next base: position 212,225,024 of record CM069858.1, on the reverse strand, counting down.
GGTTTAGAGTGAGAATTGTTCTTGTTTCGGTTTTTTCACACGTTGAGATGTATTATAAATGGCTTTACATTAGCATGTTAATGGAGACGCTGGCTATATATAGTCTATATAGGGAGAGCAAACAAGGTCAGACAACTGATTGTATACGGGGGGAAGTTTTGTACAGGCCCCTACTCATACACCGCATAACACGTACCTCCCACGTAACACGTGCCTCCCATGTAACACGTACCAGCCACGTAACCCATACCTCCCACGAAACACATACCACCCACGTAACGCGTAACACGTACCAGCCACATAAAACGTACCTCCCACATAACACGTACCTCCCAAGTAAAACGTACCTCCCATGTAACACGTATCTCCCCCACGCAACACGTACCTGCCACCACGCAACACGTACCTGCCACCACGCAACACGTACCTGCCACCACGCAACACGTACCTGCCACCACGCAACACGTACCTGCCACCACGCAACAAGTACCTGCCACCACGCAACACGTACCTGCCACCACGCAACACGTACCTGCCACCACGCAACACGTACCTGCCACCACGCAACAAGTACCTGCCACACAACTTGTACCTCCCATGTAACACGTACCTGGCACGCAACGCATACCTCTCACGCAACACGTACCACCCATGCAACATGTAATTGCCACGCAATACGTACCTGCCACGCAACATATACTTGCCACGCAACACGTACCTGCCACGGAACACGTACCTCTCATGCAACACGTATCTCTCATGAAACACGTACCTCTCATGCAACACTCTCATGGAATGCTTACCTCTCATGCAACGCGTACCTCCCACGCAATGCGTACCACCCATGCAACACTTACCTGCCATGTTACACATACCTCCCATTTGTCCCAATTTTGCATTCAAGCTCCGCCTGTCCCTCTTTCCTCCCCTGTTGTGACTCTTTTCTGGGAGCTCAGATTTTTTGGTTTGTGTATCACAGAGCTCCACAGTAATAAAGCTCCCAATAAACCGAGATGAAACTGTAGTACATGTGTTTTTATATTCATTTGTTTAAATAAAATACTTTATTCTTGTTCTAAATGACTTATCAAATGACATAAGTAGATACCAATTGGGGAGTTTTACTCTAAACTATAAATTGTGATGAACTGACCAGAGGTCTAAACAAAAAGGTGATTTAATTTGTCCAAATTCAGATATTATGGCCTCGTATGTAGTCAATAAATCCATACATCACCCACTTGAACCTCTGCTTTGTTGTATTTACCTCTATAAGTCTGAAAATAAATTGTATCAGCGGCGTCCAAAATCACAATGATAAATATGAGAGAAACATTAAAATACATAAAGGGAATCAACACAGTAAAGGAAGAGAGTATATTTGAAGAAAGAAAAACTACCACAACTAGAGGACATAGTCTTAAATTAGAGGGGCAACGATTTAAAAGTAATATCAGGAAGTATTACTTTAGTGAGAGGGTAGTGGATGCATGGAATAGCCTTCCAGCAGAAGTGGTAGAGGTAAACACAGCCAAGGACTTTAAGCATGCGTGGGATAGGCACAAGGCTATCCTAGCTATAAGACCGGGAATGGGGGACTAATAAAAGTATTACTTTACTGAGAGGGTAGTGGATGTATGGAATAGCCTTCCAGTGGAAGTGGTAAAGGTTAACACAGTGAAGTGATTGGGCAGACTAGATGGGTCGAATGGTGTATTTCATATACTATTGGGACCTGGTGGAATCATGCTTTGGTACCTCTGAGTGCCTGTGTACTGCCAAAGTTGGTCATTTTGGTGTAGTCCCTTTAATGGAGCAGACTGGGGGCAGCTGCCCCGGGCGGCACCCTGGCAGAGGCGGCACTTTGCAGCTCCATGCAGTGGTCTTTTTCTTTTTCTTTTTTTTTTTTTTTTTTTCCTGGGGGAGCTTGATAGAAGGAATGATCATTCAGACTTACAGATCTTCTAGCACTACGTCCTTTCTAGGCTCTATCTATGTTTACAGCGTCAATAATGTTTAGGATCCAGAGTCCATTTAACTCAACTAATCATTTAAGCTGCAGCCTTGACCTGTGTAACAGCCTTGTCTGGTTCTCTTTTCCTGTTGGACAAACTTTGCCCTTTTCAAAACCCCCAAAGGCCTTTGATGGATCGCATTCTATGTAACCAAGGCATCTCAGGTTGATACCATCACTCAGGTGCCCCGCCCACATTATGTAGTGGTGTAAAAGTCTGGGTGTGAATGCTCTAACTTTAGCACATTTTCAAAAGAGGGGGGGTGTTGAGGTCAAGGCATAGATTGGGGCGTAGACCCCCACTGATTACACAATCATTCAGCTCTCTTTATTGGGATTCTTCTACCTACTCTGTCATTTCTTTTGATAATGTTCATTAAGGTAACTTTTCCTTGTCAACAAACCGTTTCTCAGCCATCTTTTGGGTAAATAATTAGTTTATTTTTAGCCAGATTTTGTCTGCCGTCTCTCACACTCCACTTGCAGATTGTATACTCCTAACAAACAAAAAAAAAGCCTTCTCTCTTGTGCTTATACAGTAGAAATGCAAGTGGAAGTGTATAACTTAAACATTAAGGTCTACATGATACAAGCCGAACGTCGCGTCTGAAGTAATAGGCCCGAAGTTTGAAAGAATTTGGGGTACATCGGGAGTATAATTATGCTGGCCGGGGGGAAGGGAGGAGTGGCTTTTTTATTTGTTATTTATTTTTACATTTTAATTTAACTTTTTTGAGAAGGTGAATTAAATTCGGGGTTGATCGCAGTATATTGTGCAGCCAAAATGCATTTCAAACCGCTCCAAACCGAAATGCCTTTCGGTATTCCAAACGGTCAAAAATGAGACAAATTTTGGGCTATATTGTGTTTTCCCTTTTGTTTGTAGAAAATAAAAAAATAATAGAAAATTATCTATACATTGCAGTAATATTTATCCAGATAAAGATAAATGATGATCATTATTTGGCCATAAAGTAACTGAAAAAGTTCCATTAATGCCACACCTATAGCCACACACCCCCAACTTACAAATCTATCTCCACACAGTGTTAGCAGAAATGCCAAAAAAATGCATAAAATAAGCGACATAGAGGGGCGTGTACTAAAAAAAACGCAAATATATTTTATGTGCAAAACTATTTTTGCGCTTTGCTCCTGTTGCAATGTACTAAACATTTAACGCTCAAATGGTAAATATGAGCAAATTGCAAATAAAAACGGGGCATAAGTGAGAATAAAAACAGACAATTTTGTGAATACATTTTTCTACCTCTTTTGATAGCACTTTGCTAAAAGCTGGTGTAATTTTCACGCGCAAATAAGAATAATTTTTTTACAAAATATTCGCAAAGCTCTTTAGCGCGCGCAGATATAGTCACCTGCTTATGACATCACAGTTCCCATTGAGAATCTGTTGATTTGCATACCAAGCCACAGGTAACCAGTTCATCTGCATATGAAGACACAGGTGATGTTATAAGCACAAGACACCACAGAAACATTTAAAACATAATTTTCTCTTAGTTTATGCCTTTGCTTGCCATTCTAACACGATGTATAGATTATTTTTCGTATTCTGTCTCCATCTTCACAGTATAAGCCATATTTAGGTTGACAAAGTCCTCTTCAGCGTTTCATCTTGCCTTACTAATCCACGGCGCAACTGTCAAACTCAATAAAGAGAATTAAAATAATATTTTTCTCCCAAATTCCGAGGCCTCCCTAATTATCCCCAGGTGACATGGTTATTAGACTCCGCTGATGTTCCCCCCAGAGGACGGCTTCCTAACAATCCAGTATTATCTCTCTATTTTTAATGCGATTCAATGCCCAAATTATTGTTTTATCTGTGTTGATCGTGTGAATGAGATCATTAGGGGATTTTAACTAATCCTTTCACGCTTTAAAGGGAAAGTATTAATACATTTACAGATAATCTTTTATTGTTTCCTTACAGCAGGAGGAGGCGGTTGTTGCCTTGAATATACAATCTTACCCCAAATAACTGGTTAATCTGGATGTTTCGCCATAATGAAAGCTGTCTGGAAATTTAAAGGACAACTGTAAAAAATTAAGAAGTTCTGTTTAATTAAAAGATGGCATGAAGTGTAGACATTTTATAGAGAAATGCGTTAATGATAGAATACAAATAAAGTACCTTATTGAGCCATCTTTACTCCATATAGCTCTACCAGGAGGCAGCCATTTTGTTTAGAATCTTTGTTTAGAATCTTTGTTCATCTGAACCAAGGTGAGTGAAGATCTGACCCAAGATTCTAAACAACATGTCTGCCCCCTGAGAGAACGATATGGAGTAAAGATTCTAACCAACATGTCCGCCCCCTGAGAGAACGATATGGAGTAAAGATTCTAACCAACATGTCTGCCCCCTGATAGAACTACATGAACTAAATAAGGCTTAATAGAGCACTTAATTTGTATTCTTTCCTAAAAGAAATTCTTTATAAATCATCTACACTTGATACAATCTTTCAATTAAACCTTAAGTTAATTTTTGTGTTTGCTACAGTTGCAAAAACAGTATCATATAATTTTTTATATGTGTTTGTTTTAAATGACCATGTTATCTAGTTACATCTTATGTAAGTGGTAGTGTCCCTTTAAATAGGAATGGAAACCAGGGAGGAGGCGCACCTTCACCTCAATTGCCTCATTGATTGGCAAAAATGTGTCTGTGGAGTCTCCTGCTTATGACATCACCTGTGACCTAAAATGAAAATGACGCATTTCCCTTTTAAAAGCAGTTCATTTTCAGCCACTTGACGTTGGGTGGACGTTCGCTGCCGTCACGCGGTACTGTGCATTGAGGAACGTCTTCAGCGCCGGTCATTTTTGCGCTCATCTGTCTCATCAACATCCAATCCCTGCATTTCCTCCCTTGTGATCGCTGAGATGACCAATCATATCGAGAACAGGGCTTACACGACAAAGCCAAGGTTCTGAAACATTGGCTTTGTCTCCAGCTCTGAACCTCTTACTCATAATTCTTTATGAGGGGAGAGAGACAGATTAGCAACTGAAGCAAGTCTCTGGATCAGTGTCTAAGGCAAATGTTTTATAAAAGTTCTATATTAAAATAAAATAAATGCTGCTTTTGCTGTTTTTTAATTATTATTTTTTTATTTGGTCTAGGGTTAGGGCCAGGGTTAGAGCCTGGAACAGGGCTAGGTTTAGGGCTACAATATCACCATAGTTAATTCTGGAAGAAAAACAATGGTTATTAAATAGGCAAAGCGCTACTTCTACTTATTGCCATATAACTTGCAAACAAAAGTAGAAAAATACTTTTAAAAAAACGTGGTACTCCCTCCTCAGGATAAAAATGAGAATCTAATTAGCAGGGTTTTTTTTGTTATCTTTTGTAGATGTGTTACACATTTTTCAAATAAATAGTAAATTAAATGACCAAAATAATGGTATCTATAGCAAGCCCTTTTTATCCAGAAAAAAAAATGTGTGTGGGTACAGTGAATGAGAGAGAGGAGAATTTAAGCTGAACACAAACACCGCACAAATGTTAAAGCAGCCTGTGTTCTGAGCAGTACAACCTGACCAAATTAGTCCAGCCATGAAGTGGATAAACATAAAATGGGTTTTGCTTATTTACTCCTGGTTGGCTCCCAGCTGAGAATGCAACTACCAGCATGCCATGTTCTCTCCCTGCTCCTCCAGTGGTAGGGTTCCTCTCTTGTTGTGAGGTGTGATCTTCACTTATCAACTACATGTGAATCTGAGTATGTCTCACCACGGGAGCAGTGAGAAAAGGTCAATGGGTGTTCAGCCCTTGTTGTTACAGTGGGGAGTTATAACAAAAGACTGTAGGCATACTTTACTGCAAAGAGCTGCTTTATTGAGTATATTAAGTATGAACCCTGAGCTCACACCTGTGTCTAATAAGAGTTTTGGCTCATCTGGGTCACTGTACATCCCAAGGCTCCATGTTGCTTAAACAGTATATGGTACATTTTCAAAATTCTTGTTGCATTTTAAAAATAATGTTTTTGCTGCTATAAAAGAAAGGCAAGTTTTATTTTTAAACAGTTACTGGTCCTTTAAATATCTCTTTTGTTGAGCATACAATACTTGCACAATTTAAACCTTTGGCCTTCTACCTGTAAACTAGAGATGGTTCTTATCTTTACTCTGGCACACTCCACTTCCAGCGCATTTAACCAATCACTGTCCAATCACTATGATCTGCCATCAACATGGGCCATCTAGATCCTTTGGAGAATATTACCGTATCTGCATTACATCCTACTCAATCAACTGATTACACATAAACCTTGCAAAGTTCAGAAAGATTAAAGCAGAATATTTCTAGAAAACAGACAATGAAAGTATCTCTGCACCCCAGGCAATCGATAATAAGCGTCATTATTTTTGATATATTTTATTCCCCCAATCATGCTGAATTAGGCAACATTTAGGCATATAAGAGCACGCAATCAAATTTGTACGATTCATTCCCCGGATCATTTTGAAGGTTGAAAATAATTGAGCACTGAAAATAACAAGGGGAAGGAGAGAGAGCATGTCAGGTGCGTCGGGCAATGTGCACTTGGGCAGATTCTGAGGATGCTTATTCCACAGCAAACAAAAAGAAGAGATGTTATGGGAGGATCAATCCCTGCAAAGGTAAGTACATTTTAAAGGGACTCTGTCACCTACACATTGTTTAAACTGTGAATGTAGAGAATACAAAATGATCAAAAATGTTTGACATCACCTGGTGGCTTGAAATGCAAATGACACATTTTTCTCGGAAACCTGTTTTTTTGCATGTCAAGCCGCTGGTGATTTCATAAGCCAGCAACACCACAGACACATTTAGAACACGTTTTTTTTCTCTTAAAGGGAAAAAAAATTAAACTTTTTTTTAACATCTTGCTTTGTTGAAGGAAGCTTCTCTTAAGTAAATCCAAACGAGGAGTCTGGGTGCTGGGTTATGTCCTGTGGATGCAAAGTGGGTGCAGGCTGGGGAAAGTCCTGCTCGTGCAATGGAGGTGATGGGGCATGTCCTGGGTGTGCAAGGTGGTGCTATGGTAAGGGATGTGGGGGCAATAACGAAAGGGAGTTAGGGGGAGTCGCCCGGACCATTTGTCTCACAATTTCTGATGGCGGCCTAGCACAGGTCAACTCTCGGCCTTGTCTCGCACCTGGGGGTAGACAAAGGGTAGGCAGTGTCACCGCATGCACCGGGGCAGGGTCTGCATTGTGCGGATTTTCTGTCTGCTAGCCCAGCGAGAGACCCTCATTTTTGCACAGGATCAGCAGAAGGGACCCCGACTATTTATGCAACTCTACAAACACAATGTATAGATAATATTTGATCATTTTTATCCTCTACATTTACAAGTCGCACCTCTAATAAAACAAATACAATTGCAGAGAAAGATTGAAAGTGTTACTGAATAGGGCGTAGCTCAGGCCCATTGAGAGAGATTAGAGGGCAGCCTGGGGAGCAGTTGCCCTCCTGTCCCCCCTGCCAGTCCCCCACCCCATGTACATCGAAGCCAGAAGAAGTTTCTCAGTGGCTCTTCTCTAGGTGCTGGGAAAGCATTAGGCTGCAATGTGCAATTCCACATTCATCCACAGAGGGCGCCTGAAATAATTAGCAGCCCGGTCTCTAGGCAGCAGATCTAACCTGCGAGACCCTTGAGTTTTTATATAAAGTAGATCGTTTTTTAATTCTCACACTGCTAAGCTGATTAGTATTGAATGTTTAATTCAATACTGACCAATAAAACCATTGATAATACACTCTCCTCGAAGCTAAGGCAGTCTTACCAAACATATGCACGCAGAAAGTGCATACTGCAGGGCCGCAATACAACCTGTAAAAGGTTTTGCTGATGCATAGTTGCCAACATCGGCCATGTTTCCAGGGACACATATTTTTCCCACATGCTGCAGAAAGACCATGCAAAGTGCAGCCCGGCAGTATTTAGGATGGATATACACACAGACACAATCCAATTAATTAATCATGGTAGGTCCTATGAGATCTCCACCCTGATTAATTAATTGGATTGTGTCTGTGTGTGTATATCCATCCTACATGCTCCCCCCCCCCCCCCTTCCTTATTGCACCCAGAGGACTTGCCATGCTCCCTGGTGTCTGGTGGGGGCAGCCAGAGGATGTCTGTGACTCTGGTGGTCCAGAACTGGATCAGTTTTTAAACAGTCTGTTTTATTATTTTATCAACAGCGTTTTATATATACAACATGATCACCCTAATTTGGATCACAGATTGCTGGGCTCATGCATGCCTTGCGAAACGTGTTGGGTACAGGAATGACACTACATTCCCTTACAATATAAACAAGATGACTGTTTTGGGGGGGGGGTTTCCCCCCTTTGTCTGAGATTTTCTGGGGATGAATAATTTGTTTAAATGCATGTTAAATAATTGCTTATTTTTTTTATAAACACTGGTAATGACTGGGATCCTGATATAGTGACAGAGTATCTCTGGATTCCCTTCTGTGTGCACAGTATCACAATTCCTTCTGTCATTACTCAGGTTTCACCCTGTGTACACACACACAGAGCCTCAGAGGATGCAATGCTCCTGAGATCTCCACCTTCTAATTATGTCATCCACTTCCTCCTTCCCCATACTCTGTGTAACCAAACATTCAGCTCCCCCGGGCTACATGATCACCTCCCATACACAGATACACTGACACACAACCAGTAATTCAGGTCTGGTTTTGGATCCACATTGTCTGTAAACCCTTAATTAAAAATTGCCTTTTTTTTCTGGCTAAAGAAAAACGGGGAATTAAAACCAATGTTTTAGATAACAGTATAGGGGGGGCGGGGGGCGGCATCCCTATAACGGTAGCTAGGTGACCAGGTGCGAAATGCATAGTGTAACATTAAAATTGCACATGATTAAAGGGACTGTATCACCTAAACATTGCTTTTTATTGTGCATGTAGAGACATAGTTGCCAACGTCGGCCATGTTTCCAGGGACACATATGTGTTCCACATGCTGCAGAAAGAGCATGCAAAGTGCAGCCCGGCAGTATGTAGGATGGATATACGCACAGACACAATCCAATTAATTAATCAGGGTGGAGATCTCATTGGACCTACTATGATTAATTAATTGGATTCTGTCTGTGCGTATATCCATCCTACATACTGCCGGGCTGCACTTTACATGAATTGGATTGTGTCTGTGTGTGTATATACATCCTACATACTGCCGGGCTGCACTTTATATGAATTGGATTGTGTCTGTGTGTATATCCATCCTACATACTGCCGGGCTGCACTTTACATGAATTGGATTGTGTCTGTGTGTGTATATACATCCTACATACTGCCGGGCTGCACATTACATGAATTGGATTGTGTGTGTATGTGTATATACATCCTACATACTGCCAGGCTGCACTTTACATGAATTGGATTGTGTGTGTGTGTGTATATACATCCTACATACTGCCGGGCTGCACTTTACATGAACTGGATTGTGTGTGTGTGTGTATATACATCCTACATACTGCCGGGCTGCACTTTACATGAATTGGATTGTGTGTGTGTATATACATCCTACATACTGCCGGGCTGCACTTTACATGAACTGGATTGTGTGTGTGTGTATATACATCCTACATACTGCCAGGCTGCACATTACATGAATTGGATTGTGTGTGTGTGTATATACATCCTACATACTGCCGGGCTGCACTTTACATGAATTGGATTGTGTCTGTGTGTATATACATCCTAAATACTGCCAGGCTGCACTTTACATGAATTGGATTGTGTCTGTGTGTATATACATCCTACATACTGCCGGGCTGCACTTTACATGAATTGGATTGTGTCTGTGTGTATATACATCCTACATACTGCCGGGCTGCACTTTACATGAATTGGATTGTGTGTGTGTGTGTATATATACATCCGTCATACTGCCGGGCTGCACTTTACATGAATTGGATTGTGTGTGTGTGTGTATATACATCCTACATACTGCCGGGCTGCACTTTACATGAATTGGATTGTGTGTATGTGTGTATATACATCCTACATACTGCCGGGCTGCAGTTTACATGAATTGGATTGTGTGTGTGTGTGTGTGTATATACATCCTACATACTGCTGGGCTGCAGTTTACATGAATTGGATTGTGTCTGTGTGTATATACATCCTACATACTGCCGGGCTGCACTTTACATGAATTGGATAGTGTGTGTGTATATACATCCTACATACTGCCGGGCTGCACTTTACATGAATTGGATTGTGTGTGTGTGTATATACATCCTCCATACTGCCGGGCTGCACTTTACATGAATTGGATTGTGTCTGTGTGTATATACATCCTACATACTGCCGGGCTGCACTTTACATGAATTGGATTGTGTGTGTGTGTGTATATACATCCTACATACTGCCAGGCTGCACTTTACATGAATTGGATTGTGTGTGTGTGTGTGTGTGTATATACATCCTACATACTGCCGGGCTGCACATTACATGAATTGGATTGTGTCTGTGTATATACATCCTACATACTGCTGGGCTGCACTTTACATGAATTGGATTGTGTCTGTGTATATACATCCTACATACTGCCAGGCTGCACTTTACATGAATTGGATTGTGTGTGTGTGTGTGTGTGTATATACATCCTACATACTGCCGGCCTGCACTTTACATGAATTGGATTGTGTGTGTGTGTGTGTATATACATCCTACATACTGCCGGGCTGCACATTACATGAATTGGATTGTGTCTGTGTATATACATCCTACATACTGCTGGGCTGCACTTTACATGAATTGGATTGTGTCTGTGTATATACATCCTACATACTGCTGGGCTGCACTTTACATGAATTGGATTGTGTGTATGTGTGTATATACATCCTACATACTGCCGGGCTGCAGTTTACATGAATTGGATTGTGTGTGTGTATATCCATCCTACATACTGCTGGGCTGCACTTTACATGAATTGGATTGTGTCTGTGTATATACATCCTACATACTGCTGGGCTGCACTTTACATGAATTGGATTGTGTGTGTGTGTGTATACATCCTACATACTGCTGGGCTGCACTTTACATGAATTGGATTGTGTGTATGTGTGTATATACATCCTACATACTGCCGGGCTGCAGTTTACATGAATTGGATTGTGTGTGTGTATATCCATCCTACATACTGCCGGGCTGCACTTTACATGAATTCGATTGTGTGTGTGTGTATATACATCCTACATACTGCCGGGCTACACTTTACATGAATTGGATTGTGTGTGTCTGTATATATACATCCTACATACTGCTGGGCTGCACTTTACATGAATTGGATTGTGTGTGTGTGTGTATATACATCCTACATACTGCCGGGCTGCACTTTACATGAATTGGATTGTGTGTGTGTGTGTATACATCCTACATACTGCTGGGCTGCACTTTACATGAATTGGATTGTGTGTATGTGTGTATATACATCCTACATACTGCCGGGCTGCAGTTTACATGAATTGGATTGTGTGTGTGTATATCCATCCTACATACTGCCGGGCTGCACTTTACATGAATTCGATTGTGTGTGTGTGTATATACATCCTACATACTGCCGGGCTACACTTTACATGAATTGGATTGTGTGTGTCTGTGTGTATATACATCCTACATACTGCCGGGCTACACTTTACATGAATTGGATTGTGTGTGTCTGTGTATATACATCCTACATACTGCCGGGCTGCACATTACATGAATTGGATTGTGTGTGTGTGTGTACATACATCCTACATACTGCTGGGCTGCACTTTACATGAATTGGATTGTGTGTGTGTGTGTACATACATCCTACATACTGCCAGGCTGCACTTTACATGAATTGGATTGTGTGTGTGTGTATATACATCCTACATACTGCCAGGCTGCACTTTACATGAATTCGATTGTGTCTGTGTGTGTATATACATCCTACATACTGCCGGGCTGCACATTACATGAATTGGATTGTGTGTGTGTGTGTGTGTATATACATCCTACATACTGCCAGGCTGCACTTTACATGAATTCGATTGTGTCTGTGTATATACATCCTACATACTGCTGGGCTGCACTTTACATGAATTGGATTGTGTCTGTGTATATACATCCTACATACTGCCGGGCTGCACTTTACATGAATTGGATTGTGTGTCTGTGTATATACATCCTACATACTGCCGGGCTGCACTTTACATGAATTGGATTGTGTGTCTGTGTATATACATCCTACATACTGCTGGGCTGCACTTTACATGAATTGGATTGTGTCTGTGTATATACATCCTACATACTGCCGGGCTGCACTTTACATGAATTGGATTGTGTGTCTGTGTATATACATCCTACATACTGCCGGGCTGCACTTTACATGAATTGGATTGTGTGTATGTGTATATACATCCTACATACTGCCGGGCTGCACTTTACATGAATTGGATTGTGTCTGTGTGTATATACATCCTACATACTGCCGGGCTGCACTTTACATGAATTGGATTGTGTGTGTGTATATACATCCTACATACTGCCGGGCTGCACTTTACATGAATTGGATTGTGTGTCTGTGTATATACATCCTACATACTGCCGGGCTGCACTTTACATGAATTGGATTGTGTGTATGTGTATATACATCCTACATACTGCCGGGCTGCACTTTACATGAATTGGATTGTGTCTGTGTGTATATACATCCTACATACTGCCGGGCTGCACTTTACATGAATTGGATTGTGTGTGTGTATATACATCCTACATACTGCCAGGCTGCACTTTACATGAATTCGATTGTGTCTGTGTGTGTATATACATCCTATATACTGCCGGGCTGCACATTACATGAATTGGATTGTGTGTGTGTGTGTGTGTGTATATACATCCTACATACTGCCAGGCTGCACTTTACATGAATTCGATTGTGTCTGTGTGTATATACATCCTACATACTGCTGGGCTGCACTTTACATGAATTGGATTGTGTCTGTGTATATACATCCTACATACTGCCGGGCTGCACTTTACATGAATTGGATTGTGTGTCTGTGTATATACATCCTACATACTGCCGGGCTGCACTTTACATGAATTGGATTGTGTGTCTGTGTATATACATCCTACATACTGCTGGGCTGCACTTTACATGAATTGGATTGTGTCTGTGTATATACATCCTACATACTGCCGGGCTGCACTTTACATGAACTGGATTGTGTGTGTGTATATACATCCTACATACTGCCGGGCTGCACTTTACATGAATTGGATTGTGTCTGTGTGTATATACATCCTACATACTGCTGGGCTGCACTTTACATGAATTGGATTGTGTCTGTGTATATACATCCTACATACTGCCGGGCTGCACTTTACATGAATTGGATTGTGTGTCTGTGTATATACATCCTACATACTGCCGGGCTGCACTTTACATGAATTGGATTGTGTGTCTGTGTATATACATCCTACATACTGCTGGGCTGCACTTTACATGAATTGGATTGTGTCTGTGTATATACATCCTACATACTGCCGGGCTGCACTTTACATGAACTGGATTGTGTGTGTGTGTGTATATACATCCTACATACTGCCGGGCTGCACTTTACATGAATTGGATTGTGTCTGTGTGTATATACATCCTACATACTGCCAGGCTGCACTTTACATGAATTGGATTGTGTGTGTGTGTGTGTGTGTATACATACATCCTACATACTGCCGGGCTACACTTTACATAAATTGGATTGTGTGTGAGTGTATATACATCCTACATACTGCCGGGCTGCACTTTACATGAATTGGATTGTGTGTGTGTGTGTATATATATATCCTACATACTGCCGGGCTGCACTTTACATGAATTGGATTGTGTGTGTGTGTATATATACATCCTACATACTGCCAGGCTGCACTTTACATGAATTGGATTGTGTGTGTGTGTATATACATCCTACATACTGCAGGGCTGCACTTTACATGAATTGGATTGTGTGTGTGTATATATACATCCTACATACTGCCGGGCTGCACTTTACATGAATTGGATTGTGTGTGTGTATATACATCCTACATACTGCTGGGCTGCACTTTACATGAATTGGATTGTGTGTGTATACATCCTACATACTGCCGGGCTGCACTTTACATGAATTGGATTGTGTCTGTGTGTATATACATCCTACATACTGCCAGGCTGCACTTTACATGAATTGGATTGTGTGTGTGTATATACATCCTACATACTGCTGGGCTGCACTTTACATGAATTGGATTGTGTGTGTATACATCCTACATACTGCCGGGCTGCACTTTACATGAATTGGATTGTGTGTATGTGTGTATATACATCCTACATACTGCCGGGCTGCACTTTACATGAATTGGATTGTGTCTGTGTGTATATACATCCTACATACTGCCAGGCTGCACTTTACATGAATTGGATTGTGTGTGTGTATATCCATCCTACATACTGCCGGGCTGCACTTTACATGAATTGGATTGTGTGTGTCTGTATATATACATCCTACATACTGCTGGGCTGCACTTTACATGAATTGGATTGTGTGTGTGTGTGTATATACATCCTACATACTGCCGGGCTGCACTTTACATGAATTGGATTGTGTCTGTGTGTATATACATCCTACATACTGCCGGGCTGCACTTTACATGAATTGGATTGTGTCTGTGTGTATATACATCCCACATACTGCCGGGCTGCACTTTACATGAATTGGATTGTGTCTGTGTGTATATACATCCCACATACTGCCAGGCTGCACTTTACATGAATTGGATTGTGTGTGTGTGTGTATATACATCCTACATACTGCCGGGCTGCACTTTACATGAATTGGATAGTGTGTGTGTATATACATCCTACATACTGCCGGGCTGCACTTTACATGAATTGGATTGTGTGTGTGTGTATATACATCCTACATACTGCCGGGCTGCACTTTACATGAATTGGATTGTGTGTGTGTGTGTATACATCCTACATACTGCCGGCCTGCACTTTACATGAATTGGATTGTGTGTGTGTGTGTGTGTATATACATCCTACATACTGCCGGGCTGCACATTACATGAATTGGATTGTGTCTGTGTATATACATCCTACATACTGCTGGGCTGCACTTTACATGAATTGGATTGTGTCTGTGTATATACATCCTACATACTGCTGGGCTGCACTTTACATGAATTGGATTGTGTGTATGTGTGTATATACATCCTACATACTGCCGGGCTGCAGTTTACATGAATTGGATTGTGTGTGTGTATATCCATCCTACATACTGCTGGGCTGCACTTTACATGAATTGGATTGTGTCTGTGTATATACATCCTACATACTGCTGGGCTGCACTTTACATGAATTGGATTGTGTGTGTGTGTGTATACATCCTACATACTGCTGGGCTGCACTTTACATGAATTGGATTGTGTGTATGTGTGTATATACATCCTACATACTGCCGGGCTGCAGTTTACATGAATTGGATTGTGTGTGTGTATATCCATCCTACATACTGCCGGGCTGCACTTTACATGAATTCGATTGTGTGTGTGTGTATATACATCCTACATACTGCCGGGCTACACTTTACATGAATTGGATTGTGTGTGTCTGTATATATACATCCTACATACTGCTGGGCTGCACTTTACATGAATTGGATTGTGTGTGTGTGTGTATATACATCCTACATACTGCCGGGCTGCACTTTACATGAATTGGATTGTGTGTGTGTGTGTATACATCCTACATACTGCTGGGCTGCACTTTACATGAATTGGATTGTGTGTATGTGTGTATATACATCCTACATACTGCCGGGCTGCAGTTTACATGAATTGGATTGTGTGTGTGTATATCCATCCTACATACTGCCGGGCTGCACTTTACATGAATTCGATTGTGTGTGTGTGTATATACATCCTACATACTGCCGGGCTACACTTTACATGAATTGGATTGTGTGTGTCTGTGTGTATATACATCCTACATACTGCCGGGCTACACTTTACATGAATTGGATTGTGTGTGTCTGTGTATATACATCCTACATACTGCCGGGCTGCACATTACATGAATTGGATTGTGTGTGTGTGTGTACATACATCCTACATACTGCTGGGCTGCACTTTACATGAATTGGATTGTGTGTGTGTGTGTACATACATCCTACATACTGCCAGGCTGCACTTTACATGAATTGGATTGTGTGTGTGTGTATATACATCCTACATACTGCCAGGCTGCACTTTACATGAATTCGATTGTGTCTGTGTGTGTATATACATCCTACATACTGCCGGGCTGCACATTACATGAATTGGATTGTGTGTGTGTGTGTGTGTGTATATACATCCTACATACTGCCAGGCTGCACTTTACATGAATTCGATTGTGTCTGTGTATATACATCCTACATACTGCTGGGCTGCACTTTACATGAATTGGATTGTGTCTGTGTATATACATCCTACATACTGCCGGGCTGCACTTTACATGAATTGGATTGTGTGTCTGTGTATATACATCCTACATACTGCCGGGCTGCACTTTACATGAATTGGATTGTGTGTCTGTGTATATACATCCTACATACTGCTGGGCTGCACTTTACATGAATTGGATTGTGTCTGTGTATATACATCCTACATACTGCCGGGCTGCACTTTACATGAATTGGATTGTGTGTCTGTGTATATACATCCTACATACTGCCGGGCTGCACTTTACATGAATTGGATTGTGTGTATGTGTATATACATCCTACATACTGCCGGGCTGCACTTTACATGAATTGGATTGTGTCTGTGTGTATATACATCCTACATACTGCCGGGCTGCACTTTACATGAATTGGATTGTGTGTGTGTATATACATCCTACATACTGCCGGGCTGCACTTTACATGAATTGGATTGTGTGTCTGTGTATATACATCCTACATACTGCCGGGCTGCACTTTACATGAATTGGATTGTGTGTATGTGTATATACATCCTACATACTGCCGGGCTGCACTTTACATGAATTGGATTGTGTCTGTGTGTATATACATCCTACATACTGCCGGGCTGCACTTTACATGAATTGGATTGTGTGTGTGTATATACATCCTACATACTGCCAGGCTGCACTTTACATGAATTCGATTGTGTCTGTGTGTGTATATACATCCTATATACTGCCGGGCTGCACATTACATGAATTGGATTGTGTGTGTGTGTGTGTGTGTATATACATCCTACATACTGCCAGGCTGCACTTTACATGAATTCGATTGTGTCTGTGTGTATATACATCCTACATACTGCTGGGCTGCACTTTACATGAATTGGATTGTGTCTGTGTATATACATCCTACATACTGCCGGGCTGCACTTTACATGAATTGGATTGTGTGTCTGTGTATATACATCCTACATACTGCCGGGCTGCACTTTACATGAATTGGATTGTGTGTCTGTGTATATACATCCTACATACTGCTGGGCTGCACTTTACATGAATTGGATTGTGTCTGTGTATATACATCCTACATACTGCCGGGCTGCACTTTACATGAACTGGATTGTGTGTGTGTGTGTATATACATCCTACATACTGCCGGGCTGCACTTTACATGAATTGGATTGTGTGTGTCTGTAGATATACATCCTACATACTGCCAGGCTGCACTTTACATGAATTGGATTGTGTGTGTGTGTGTGTGTGTGTGTATACATACATCCTACATACTGCCGGGCTACACTTTACATAAATTGGATTGTGTGTGAGTGTATATACATCCTACATACTGCCGGGCTGCACTTTACATGAATTGGATTGTGTGTGTGTGTGTATATATATATCCTACATACTGCCGGGCTGCACTTTACATGAATTGGATTGTGTGTGTGTGTATATATACATCCTACATACTGCCAGGCTGCACTTTACATGAATTGGATTGTGTGTGTGTGTATATACATCCTACATACTGCCGGGCTGCACTTTACATGAATTGGATTGTGTGTGTGTATATATACATCCTACATACTGCCGGGCTGCACTTTACATGAATTGGATTGTGTGTGTGTATATACATCCTACATACTGCTGGGCTGCACTTTACATGAATTGGATTGTGTGTGTATACATCCTACATACTGCCGGGCTGCACTTTACATGAATTGGATTGTGTCTGTGTGTATATACATCCTACATACTGCCAGGCTGCACTTTACATGAATTGGATTGTGTGTGTGTATATACATCCTACATACTGCTGGGCTGCACTTTACATGAATTGGATTGTGTGTGTATACATCCTACATACTGCCGGGCTGCACTTTACATAATTTGGATTGTGTCTGTGTGTATATACATCCTACATACTGCTGGGCTGCACTTTACATGAATTGGATTGTGTGTGAGTGTATATACATCCTACATACTGCCAGGCTGCACTTTACATGAATTGGATTGTGTGTGTGTGTATATATACATCCTACATACTGCTGGGCTGCACTTTACATGAATTGGATTGTGTGTGTGTGTATATATACATCCTACATACTGCCGGGCTGCACTTTACATGAATTGGATTGTGTCTGTGTATATACATCCTACATACTGCCAGGCTGCACTTTACATGAATTGGATTGTGTGTCTGTGTGTATATACATCCTACATACTGCCAGGCTGCACTTTACATGAATTGGATTGTGTGTGTGTATATACATCCTACATACTGCCAGGCTGCACTTTACATGAATTGGATTGTGTGTGTGTGGGTGTGTGTATATACATCCTACATACTGCCAGGCTGCACTTTACATGAATTGGATTGTGTGTGTGTATATACATCCTACATACTGCCAGGCTGCACTTTACATGAATTGGATTGTGTGTGTGTATATACATCCTACATACTGCCAGGCTGCACTTTACATGAATTGGATTGTGTGTGTGTGTATATACATCCTACGTACTGCCGGGCTGCACTTTACATGAATTGGATTGTGTCTGTGTATATACATCCTACATACTGCCGCGCTGCACTTTACATGAATTGGATTGTGTGTGTGTGTATATATACATCCTACATACTGCCAGGCTGCACTTTACATGAATTGGATTGTGTCTGTGTGTATATACATCCTACATACTGCCGGGCTGCACTTTACATGAATTGGATTGTGTGTGTGTGTATATACATCCTACATACTGCCGGGCTGCACATTACATGAATTGGATTGTGTGTGTGTGTATATACAGCCTACATACTGCCGGGCTGCACATTACATGAATTGGATTGTGTGTCTGTGTATATACATCCTACATACTGCCGGGCTGCACTTTACATGAATTGGATTGTGTGTGTGTGTATATACATCCTACATACTGCTGGGCTGCACTTTACATGAATTGGATTGTGTGTGTGTGTATATATACATCCTACATACTGCCGGGCTGCACTTTACATGAATTGGATTGTGTCTGTGTATATACATCCTACATACTGCCAGGCTGCACTTTACATGAATTGGATTGTGTGTCTGTGTGTATATACATCCTACATACTGCCAGGCTGCACTTTACATGAATTGGATTGTGTGTGTGTATATACATCCTACATACTGCCAGGCTGCACTTTACATGAATTGGATTGTGTGTGTGTGGGTGTGTGTATATACATCCTACATACTGCCAGGCTGCACTTTACATGAATTGGATTGTGTGTGTGTATATACATCCTACATACTGCCAGGCTGCACTTTACATGAATTGGATTGTGTGTGTGTATATACATCCTACATACTGCCAGGCTGCACTTTACATGAATTGGATTGTGTGTGTGTGTATATACATCCTACGTACTGCCGGGCTGCACTTTACATGAATTGGATTGTGTCTGTGTATATACATCCTACATACTGCCGCGCTGCACTTTACATGAATTGGATTGTGTGTGTGTGTATATATACATCCTACATACTGCCAGGCTGCACTTTACATGAATTGGATTGTGTCTGTGTGTATATACATCCTACATACTGCCGGGCTGCACTTTACATGAATTGGATTGTGTGTGTGTGTATATACATCCTACATACTGCCGGGCTGCACATTACATGAATTGGATTGTGTGTGTGTGTATATACAGCCTACATACTGCCGGGCTGCACATTACATGAATTGGATTGTGTGTCTGTGTATATACATCCTACATACTGCCGGGCTGCACTTTACATGAATTGGATTGTGTGTGTGTGTATATACATCCTACATACTGCCAGGCTACACTTTACATGAATTGGATTGTGTGTGTGTATATACATCCTACATACTGCCAGGCTGCACTTTACATGAATTGGATTGTGTGTGTGTGTATATACAGCCTACATACTGCCGGGCTGCACATTACATGAATTGGATTGTGTGTGTGTGTATATACATCCTACATACTGCCAGGCTGCACATTACATGAATTGGATTGTGTGTCTGTGTATATACATCCTACATACTGCCAGGCTGCACTTTACATGAATTGGATTGTGTGTGTGTGTATATACATCCTACATACTGCCAGGCTGCACTTTACATGAATTGGATTGTGTGTCTGTGTGTATATACATCCTACATACTGCCGGGCTGCACTTTACATGAATTGGATTGTGTCTGTGTGTATATACATCCTACATACTGCCGGGCTGCACTTTACATGAATTGGATTGTGTGTGTGTGTTTATCCATCCTACATACTGCCGCGCTGCACATTACATGAATTGGATTGTGTGTGTATATATACATCCTACATACTGCCGGGCTGCACTTTACATGAACTGGATTGTGTGTGTGTGTATATACATCCTACATACTGCCGGGCTGCACTTTACATGAATTGGATTGTGTGTGTGTGTATATATACATCCTACATACTGCCGGGCTGCACTTTACATGAACTGGATTGTGTGTGTGTGTGTATATACATCCTACATACTGCTTGGCTGCACTTTACATGAATTGGATTGTGTGTGTGTGTGTATATACATCCTACATACTGCCGGGCTGCACTTTACATGAACTGGATTGTGTGTGTGTGTGTATATACATCCTACATACTGCCGGGCTGCACTTTACATGAATTGGATTGTGTGTGTATATACATCCTACATACTGCCAGGCTGCACTTTACATGAATTGGATTGTGTCTGTGTATATACATCCTACATACTGCCGGGCTGCACTTTACATGAACTGGATTGTGTGTGTGTGTATATACATCCTACATACTGCCGGGCTGCACTTTACATGAATTGGATTGTGTGTGTGTGTGTATATACATCCTACATACTGCCGGGCTGCACTTTACATGAATTGGATTGTGTGTGTGTGTAT
The DNA here is from genome assembly GCA_036172795.1 of Pelodytes ibericus. Lineage (NCBI taxonomy): Eukaryota > Metazoa > Chordata > Amphibia > Anura > Pelodytidae > Pelodytes > Pelodytes ibericus. The sequence continues at coordinate 212,203,545 of CM069858.1, read as the reverse complement.
ATACATCCTACATACTGCCGGGCTGCACTTTACATGAATTGGATTGTGTGTGTGTATATATACATCCTACATACTGCCGGGCTGCACTTTACATGAATTGGATTGTGTCTGTGTGTATATACATCCTACATACTGCCGTGCTGCACTTTACATGAACTGGATTGTGTGTGTGTGTGTATATACATCCTACATACTGCTGGGCTGCACTTTACATGAATTGGATTGTGTCTGTGTATATACATCCTACATACTGCCGGGCTGCACTTTACATGAATTGGATTGTGTGTGTGTGTGTATATACATCCTACATACTGCCGGGCTGCACTTTACATGAATTGGATTGTGTGTGTGTGTGTATACATCCTACATACTGCCAGGCTGCACATTACATGAATTGGATTGTGTGTGTGTGTATATACATCCTACATACTGCCAGGCTGCACATTACATGAATTGGATTGTGTGTGTGTATATACATCCTTCATACTGCCGGGCTGCACTTTACATGAACTGGATTGTGTCTGTGTATATACATCCTACATACTGCCAGGCTGCACTTTACATGAATTGGATTGTGTCTGTGTGTATATACATCCTACATACTGCCGGGCTGCACTTTACATGAACTGGATTGTGTCTGTGTATATACATCCTACATACTGCCAGGCTGCACTTTACATGAATTGGATTGTGTCTGTGTGTATATACATCCTACATACTGCCGGGCTGCACTTTACATGAACTGGATTGTGTCTGTGTATATACATCCTACATACTGCCAGGCTGCACATTACATGAATTGGATTGTGTGTCTGTGTGTATATACATCCTACATACTGCCGGGCTGCACTTTACATGATTTGGATTGTGTCTGTGTGTATATACATCCTACATACTGCCGGGCTGCACTTTACATGAACTGGATTGTGTCTGTGTATATACATCCTACATAATGCCAGGCTGCACTTTACATGAATTGGATTGTGTCTGTGTGTATATACATCCTACATACTGCCTGGCTGCACTTTACATGAATTGGATTGTGTGTGTGTGTATATACATCCTACATACTGCCTGGCTGCACTTTACATGAATTGGATTGTGTGTGTGTGTGTGTATATACATCCTACATACTGCCAGGCTGCACTCTACATGAATTGGATTGTGTCTGTGTGTATATACATCCTACATACTGCCGGGCTGCACTTTACATGAATTGGATTGTGTGTGTGTGTGTATATACATCCTACATACTGCCGGGCTGCACTTTACATGAACTGGATTGTGTGTGTGTGTGTATATACATCCTACATACTGCCGGGCTGCACTTTACATGAATTGGATTGTGTGTGTATATACATCCTACATACTGCCAGGCTGCACTTTACATGAATTGGATTGTGTCTGTGTATATACATCCTACATACTGCCGGGCTGCACTTTACATGAACTGGATTGTGTGTGTGTGTATATACATCCTACATACTGCCGGGCTGCACTTTACATGAATTGGATTGTGTGTGTGTGTGTATATACATCCTACATACTGCCGGGCTGCACTTTACATGAATTGGATTGTGTGTGTGTGTATATACATCCTACATACTGCCGGGCTGCACTTTACATGAATTGGATTGTGTGTGTGTATATATACATCCTACATACTGCCGGGCTGCACTTTACATGAATTGGATTGTGTCTGTGTGTATATACATCCTACATACTGCCGGGCTGCACTTTACATGAACTGGATTGTGTGTGTGTGTGTATATACATCCTACATACTGCTGGGCTGCACTTTACATGAATTGGATTGTGTCTGTGTATATACATCCTACATACTGCCGGGCTGCACTTTACATGAATTGGATTGTGTGTGTGTGTGTATATACATCCTACATACTGCCGGGCTGCACTTTACATGAATTGGATTGTGTGTGTGTGTGTATACATCCTACATACTGCCAGGCTGCACTTTACATGAATTGGATTGTGTGTGTGTGTATATATATCCTACATACTGCCAGGCTGCACATTACATGAATTGGATTGTGTGTGTGTATATACATCCTTCATACTGCCGGGCTGCACTTTACATGAACTGGATTGTGTCTGTGTATATACATCCTACATACTGCCAGGCTGCACTTTACATGAATTGGATTGTGTCTGTGTGTATATACATCCTACATACTGCCGGGCTGCACTTTACATGAACTGGATTGTGTCTGTGTATATACATCCTACATACTGCCAGGCTGCACTTTACATGAATTGGATTGTGTCTGTGTGTATATACATCCTACATACTGCCAGGCTGCACATTACATGAATTGGATTGTGTGTCTGTGTGTATATACATCCTACATACTGCCGGGCTGCACTTTACATGATTTGGATTGTGTCTGTGTGTATATACATCCTACATACTGCCGGGCTGCACTTTACATGAACTGGATTGTGTCTGTGTATATACATCCTACATACTGCCGGGCTGCACTTTACATGAATTGGATTGTGTCTGTGTGTATATACATCCTACATACTGCCAGGCTGCACTTTACATGAATTGGATTGTGTGTGTGTGTATATACATCCTACATACTGCCAGGCTGCACATTACATGAATTGGATTGTGTGTGTGTGTATATACATCCTACATACTGCCGGGCTGCACTTTACATGAATTGGATTGTGTGTGTGTGTGTATATACATCCTACATACTGCCGGGCTGCACTTTACATGAATTGGATTGTGTGTGTGTGTATATACATCCTACATACTGCCGGGCTGCACTTTACATGAATTGGATTGTGTGTGTGTGTATATACATCCTACATACTGCCAGGCTGCACTTTACATGTATTGGATTGTGTGTCTGTGTATATACATCCTACATACTGCCAGGCTGCACATTACATGAATTGGATTGTGTGTGTGTATATACATCCTTCATACTGCCGGGCTGCACTTTACATGAACTGGATTGTGTCTGTGTATATACATCCTACATACTGCCAGGCTGCACTTTACATGAATTGGATTGTGTCTGTGTGTATATACATCCTACATACTGCCGGGCTGCACTTTACATGAACTGGATTGTGTCTGTGTATATACATCCTACATACTGCCAGGCTGCACTTTACATGAATTGGATTGTGTCTGTGTGTATATACATCCTACATACTGCCAGGCTGCACATTACATGAATTGGATTGTGTGTCTGTGTGTATATACATCCTACATACTGCCGGGCTGCACTTTACATGAACTGGATTGTGTCTGTGTATATACATCCTACATACTGCCAGGCTGCACTTTACATGAATTGGATTGTGTCTGTGTGTATATACATCCTACATACTGCCAGGCTGCACATTACATGAATTGGATTGTGTGTCTGTGTGTATATACATCCTACATACTGCCGGGCTGCACTTTACATGAATTGGATTGTGTCTGTGTGTGTGTATATACATCCTACATACTGCCGGGCTGCACTTTACATGAACTGGATTGTGTCTGTGTATATACATCCTACATACTGCCAGGCTGCACTTTACATGAATTGGATTGTGTGTGTGTGTGTATATACATCCTACATACTGCCAGGCTGCACATTACATGAATTGGATTGTGTGTGTGTGTATATACATCCTACATACTGCCGGGCTGCACTTTACATGAATTGGATTGTGTGTGTGTGTGTATATACATCCTACATACTGCCGGGCTGCACTTTACATGAATTGGATTGTGTGTGTGTGTATATACATCCTACATACTGCCGGGCTGCACTTTACATGAATTGGATTGTGTGTGTGTGTATATACATCCTACATACTGCCAGGCTGCACTTTACATGTATTGGATTGTGTGTCTGTGTATATACATCCTACATACTGCCAGGCTGCACATTACATGAATTGGATTGTGTGTGTGTATATACATCCTTCATACTGCCGGGCTGCACTTTACATGAACTGGATTGTGTCTGTGTATATACATCCTACATACTGCCAGGCTGCACTTTACATGAATTGGATTGTGTCTGTGTGTATATACATCCTACATACTGCCGGGCTGCACTTTACATGAACTGGATTGTGTCTGTGTATATACATCCTACATACTGCCAGGCTGCACTTTACATGAATTGGATTGTGTCTGTGTGTATATACATCCTACATACTGCCAGGCTGCACATTACATGAATTGGATTGTGTGTCTGTGTGTATATACATCCTACATACTGCCAGGCTGCACATTACATGAACTGGATTGTGTCTGTGTATATACATCCTACATACTGCCAGGCTGCACTTTACATGAATTGGATTGTGTGTCTGTGTGTATATACATCCTACATACTGCCAGGCTGCACTTTACATGAACTGGATTGTGTCTGTGTATATACATCGTACATACTGCCAGGCTGCACTTTACATGAATTGGATTGTGTGTCTGTGTGTATATACATCCTACATACTGCCAGGCTGCACATTACATGAATTGGATTGTGTGTCTGTGTGTATATACATCCTACATACTGCCAGGCTGCACTTTACATGAATTGGATTGTGTCTGTGTGTGTATATACATCCTACATACTGCCGGGCTGTACTTTACATGAATTGGATTGTGTGTGTGTGTATATACATCCTACATACTGCCGGGCTGCACTTTACATGAATTGGATTGTGTGTGTGTGTATATACATCCTACATACTGCCGGGCTGCACTTTACATGAATTGGATTGTGTGTGTGTGTATATACATCCTACATACTGCCGAGCTGCACTTTACATGAATTGGATTGTGTGTGTGTGTATATACATCCTACATACTGCCGGGCTGCACTTTACATGAATTGGATTGTGTGTGTGTGTATATACATCCTACATACTGCCGGGCTGCACTTTACATGAATTGGATTGTGTGTGTGTGTATATACATCCTACATACTGCCGGGCTGCACTTTACATGAATTGGATTGTGTCTGTGTGTATATACATCCTACATACTGCCGGGCTGCACTTTACATGAATTGGATTGTGTCTGTGTATATACATCCTACATACTGCTGGGCTGCACTTTACATGAATTGGATTGTGTGTGTGTGTATATACATCCTACATACTGCCGGGCTGCACATTACATCAATTGGATTGTGTGTGTGTGTGTGTGTGTATATTCATCCTACATACTGCGGGCTGCACATTACATCAATTGGATTGTGTGTGTGTGTGTGTATATACATCCTACATACTGCCGCGCTGCACATTACATCAATTGGATTGTGTGTGTGTGTATATACATCCTACATACTGCCAGGCTGCACTTTACATGAATTGGATTGTGTGTGTGTGTGTGTGTGTATATACATCCTACATACTGCCGGGCTGCACATTACATCAATTGGATTGTGTGTGTGTGTGTGTATATACATCCTACATACTGCCGCGCTGCACATTACATGAATTGGATTGTGTGTGTGTGTGTATATACATCCTACATACTGCCAGGCTGCACTTTACATGAATTGGATTGTGTCTGTGTATATACATCCTACATACTGCCGGGCTGCACGTTACATGAATTGGATTGTGTGTGTGTATATACATCCTACATACTGCCTGGCTGCACTTTACATGAATTGGATTGTGTCTGTGTGTGTATACATCCTACATACTGCCGGGCTGCACTTTACATGAATTGGATTGTGTCTGTGTGTATATCCATCCTACATACTGCCGGGCTGCACTTTACATGAATTGGATTGTGTGTGTATATACATCCTACATACTGCCGGGCTGCACTTTACATGAATTGGATTGTGTGTGTGTGTATATACATCCTACATACTGCCAGGCTGCACTTTACATGTATTGGATTGTGTGTCTGTGTATATACATCCTACATACTGCCAGGCTGCACATTACATGAATTGGATTGTGTGTGTGTATATACATCCTTCATACTGCCGGGCTGCACTTTACATGAACTGGATTGTGTCTGTGTATATACATCCTACATACTGCCAGGCTGCACTTTACATGAATTGGATTGTGTCTGTGTGTATATACATCCTACATACTGCCGGGCTGCACTTTACATGAACTGGATTGTGTCTGTGTATATACATCCTACATACTGCCAGGCTGCACTTTACATGAATTGGATTGTGTCTGTGTGTATATACATCCTACATACTGCCAGGCTGCACATTACATGAATTGGATTGTGTGTCTGTGTGTATATACATCCTACATACTGCCAGGCTGCACATTACATGAACTGGATTGTGTCTGTGTATATACATCCTACATACTGCCAGGCTGCACTTTACATGAATTGGATTGTGTGTCTGTGTGTATATACATCCTACATACTGCCAGGCTGCACTTTACATGAACTGGATTGTGTCTGTGTATATACATCCTACATACTGCCAGGCTGCACTTTACATGAATTGGATTGTGTGTCTGTGTGTATATACATCCTACATACTGCCAGGCTGCACATTACATGAATTGGATTGTGTGTCTGTGTGTATATACATCCTACATACTGCCAGGCTGCACTTTACATGAATTGGATTGTGTCTGTGTGTGTATATACATCCTACATACTGCCGGGCTGTACTTTACATGAATTGGATTGTGTGTGTGTGTATATACATCCTACATACTGCCGGGCTGCACTTTACATGAATTGGATTGTGTGTGTGTGTATATACATCCTACATACTGCCGGGCTGCACTTTACATGAATTGGATTGTGTGTGTGTGTATATACATCCTACATACTGCCGAGCTGCACTTTACATGAATTGGATTGTGTGTGTGTGTATATACATCCTACATACTGCCGGGCTGCACTTTACATGAATTGGATTGTGTGTGTGTGTATATACATCCTACATACTGCCGGGCTGCACTTTACATGAATTGGATTGTGTGTGTGTGTATATACATCCTACATACTGCCGGGCTGCACTTTACATGAATTGGATTGTGTCTGTGTGTATATACATCCTACATACTGCCGGGCTGCACTTTACATGAATTGGATTGTGTCTGTGTATATACATCCTACATACTGCTGGGCTGCACTTTACATGAATTGGATTGTGTGTGTGTGTATATACATCCTACATACTGCCGGGCTGCACATTACATCAATTGGATTGTGTGTGTGTGTGTGTATATACATCCTACATACTGCCGCGCTGCACATTACATCAATTGGATTGTGTGTGTGTGTATATACATCCTACATACTGCGGGCTGCACATTACATCAATTGGATTGTGTGTGTGTGTGTGTATATACATCCTACATACTGCCGCGCTGCACATTACATCAATTGGATTGTGTGTGTGTGTATATACATCCTACATACTGCCAGGCTGCACTTTACATGAATTGGATTGTGTGTGTGTGTGTGTGTGTATATACATCCTACATACTGCCGGGCTGCACATTACATCAATTGGATTGTGTGTGTGTGTGTGTATATACATCCTACATACTGCCGCGCTGCACATTACATGAATTGGATTGTGTGTGTGTGTGTATATACATCCTACATACTGCCAGGCTGCACTTTACATGAATTGGATTGTGTCTGTGTGTATATACATCCTACATACTGCCAGGCTGCACATTACATGAATTGGATTGTGTGTCTGTGTATATACATCCTACATACTGCCAGGCTGCACTTTACATGAATTGGATTGTGTGTGTGTATATACATCCTACATACTGCCGGGCTGCACGTTACATGAATTGGATTGTGTGTCTGTGTATATACATCCTACATACTGCCTGGCTGCACTTTACATGAATTGGATTGTGTCTGTGTGTGTGTATATACATCCTACATACTGCCGGGCTGCACTTTACATGAATTGGATAGTGTCTGTGTGTATATACATCCTACATACTGCCGGGCTGCACTTTACATGAATTGGATTGTGTCTGTGTGTGTATATCCATCCTACATACTGCCGGGCTGCACTTTACATGAATTGGATTGTGTGTGTGTATATACATCCTACATACTGCCGGGCTGCACTTTACATGAATTGGATTGTGTGTGTGTGTGTATATACATCCTACATACTGCCGGGCTGCACTTTACATGAATTGGATTGTGTGTGTGTGTGTATATACATCCTACATACTGCCAGGCTGCACTTTACATGAATTGGATTGTGTGTGTGTGTGTATATACATCCTACATACTGCCCGGCTGCACTTTACATGAATTGGATTGTGTGTGTGTGTGTGTGTATATACATCCTACATACTGCCGGGCTGCACTTTACATGAATTGGATTGTGTGTGTGTGTATATACATCCTACATACTGCCGGGCTGCACTTTACATGAATTGGATTGTGTCTGTGTGTATATACATCCTACATACTGCCGGGCTGCACTTTACATGAATTGGATTGTGTGTCTGTGTATATACATCCTACACATACTGCTGGGCTGCACTTTGCATGATCTTTCTGCACCATGTAGAACAAATGTGTGTCCCTGGAAACATGGCCAATGTTGGCAACAATGGTAGAGAATAAAAAATGATTGAAAATTATAAATTGTATTAGCAGAATTCCCAGCAAATGCCTAAATTATGAGCTGTTATCTCAGCTTGATGGCCATGTGTAATCATTCTATGTTGGGTGAATTAAAAAACCCCATTCCCTTTAGTTTCCATACATATTGATTTACTAATGTTGCTCCTATCATGCTGTGTTAGAGAGTACCATCCTACCATTGAAGAGATCCTCAGAAAATTCTCCTTTTCCAAAAAACCCTGTAACCCTCTGCTGTGATAATTATTCAAAGTTTCTTTATCACATTGCAATATATTTGTGTCAATCATGTACTGGAATGTCACTCAGACTGTGTCACAATATCGCTCTCATAGCTCTTTATTACTCTATATTCTGTGCCTCTTCTAAGGAAACAATGCAGAAGGAAGTAACATAGTGTCTTGTGTGTTGCTACAGCTCATAGTAAGGTGGCTGCTTCTGATTGGCTGTCGGGGTAAGGCTAGAATAAATTATACTCTTATGTCTACAGGACGTCTGGCCAACCAAGAACTTGGGTGGATCATGGATTACCATATTTATAGATGGGTAGTTGTCTTACTGGTTGCTGCTTTGCCAAGCGCTCTGCTCTTTAGAAAAAAAAAAAACCATAGTAATTACTTCACACACGTTATCTGATGTTGGCCAGTAGCTAACAGGAAGCGCCCAGCTCAAATAAAGGAAGTCCCGACTGCCCGGCTCACGGAAATTGGAACAAAAAAAAAATATATATAATATTATATATATGTAAATATATGTTATATCTAATAATAATTCACTTAAATATGCCTTACACTATACCGGTATGATGAGATCTAGCTAAATTGTACAATTAAGGCTGATCCCATGTAACTATGAGGGTCTTTCTCTGCTCTAGCAGAGAAGGCCGGTCGCCGACCAGACCGGGCTGACTACTTCCCAGGGAAACATGGCAGCTGCCGGCTAGAGAATAAACTGACGTACTATCAAAGGTACCTACCAGTTTATCCTCAGACTAGGGACTGTTCGAAGCACAAGTGAAAAATAATGTGCACTTTAAAAGTGAGAAGTGTTGCAGTCGCAGCCTACTGAGAGAGATTAAAGAGCAGCCTGGGGGGCAATTGCCCTCCCGCTCCCCTTGCCAGCCCTCCCTTTGGTATAGCTCGGTCTGAAATAATCTTGGGTCAGATTTAATGTATTAAAGAGTTTCTGTTTGAAATGTCTACACGTTTTTTTTTTTTTTTTGTAAGAACATTCTCACCATATATTTAAGAAAACGATATCCTACACGGAACAAATTATTTTACATAGCTTAGACTCATTTATTTTTAGGGGGGAGGTAAGGAGAGGGGCTAAACTCTCATGCTGCCTTAATCTTTTTAAATATAAGATATGAGTGTAAAAATCAGTTCTGAAACAATCTGACAAATACTAAACCAGCATACCACAGCTTCATCCATCAATGAATTTCAACTGGGTTTATATGTTTCTTACTTTTTTTTTTTTTTTATCTTTAAATTATTTTTGTATTTCCTTTGTACCCCCGAAATAGCTTGGATATTAGAAATGGATATACTATAGTGCTGAGGGGCTCTGTATCCCCATAATTGTGAGATTGTCTCACATCCTTACACAACAGGAGTCAAAGCCCTTTAACTGATGGCATTTTGCAACCAAAACCGAGGGGGTCTGTAAGTGATGCAACGGTCAGAGGGGTTAGGAAACAAAGAGATAACGGGGTGGCAGGAAACGGTTTGGTCTGTTATCATTATATATCTCCACTGATTAGCAAACTAGCTTCCAACAGACATTATTGGCTACGATTATGAAATAATTGCAGTGTTGCCAAATACATTTTTACAAAGGAGAGGGGGCTTCCAGTTCCACCCTGTTTCACAGCATTTGCCTAAAAAGATGTCCTTATGTTAATTGAAAGATTGTATCAAGTCTAGATGATTTATAAAGAAATTCTTTAATTTAAATTAAGTGCCGTATCAAGCCTTTTTTACTCCATATTGTTCTCTCAGGGGGCAGACATGTTGGTTAGAATCTTTACTCCATATTGTTCTCTCAGGGGGCAGACATGTTGGTTAGAATCTTTACTCCATGTAGTTCTCTCAGGGGGCAGATGTTGTTTAGAATCCCAAGATTCTATACAAAATGTCTGCCTCCTGGTAGAGCTATATGGGGTAAAGATGGCTCAATAATGCACTTTATTTATATTATTTTAGAGAGAGAGAGAGAAGCGCCTCTGCTCTCTCAGAGGATAAGACAAAGATAAGGTTCTGGCAAATTTCCCCTTATTGCAGAGGTGTCCAAAGGAGAATCCCTGGCTTTTGATCGGCTCCAAATTCCATAATTCCGAACCAGTCTTAATGGGTTTCCTATTGGGAATGTACACAAAAAGTACACAAAAATGGATATATGCAATAGCTGAGAGTACAGGGGCGAGCATCTCAAGATGCTAATTGGCCATCCAAGTAAAGCTAATGTTACTATTTGCCACCACTGAATGGCAACTACTGTTTCTCCATACTAGTTTAGGATTGTGTTCACAAATCCATACTATACTACAGTGTAAAAGAAAGCCAAAATCCAACAGTCAGTAACAGCCTGACGCATTTCACCTGTGGGGCGGAGTTAATCGTAGACCTAAATCCATATGCCAGTAACAGCCTGATGCATTTCTTCTGTGGGCCGGACTTAATCTTCGGTCTACGGGTAAGTCTACATCACAAACGAAACGCGCCAGGGTGTTAATGGCTGTTGGATTAAGGTCTGCCATTAAGCCTGCATCACAAACGAAACGCGTCAGTCTGTTACTGGCTGATGGATTTAGGTCTACGATTAACTCCGCCCCACAGGTGAAATGCGTCAGGCTGTTACTGGCGAATGGATTTAGGTCTATGGTTAAGGTTGCCCCACAGGTGAAACGCGTCAGGCTGTTACTGACGGTTGGATTTCGTTTTTCTGAGATTTTACATTGTCGAAAATAAACATGAAGTTTCAAACTTTAGTCCATTGTCTGTTGGATACAAGTCTGCAACTGGGCTGTTTTTTCACTTATTTTCCTTTGTCTAATATCACTCCTGTTCCCCACATTTGCGGCTATTTTGGAGAAAAAAAATCAGCTGCCCTCCCAGGCCATAGGCATTATCTGCCCCCGGCCTTGATAAAGGTGAGACAGACAACCTGCACATCCATGAGCAATGTATCAAGTAGGGATGTTCAAAGGGTGTAGTTGAATCACAGGTCTATGGGGCTTAGATGTCTCCAACCCTGCCCAAAGATCTCCAAAAGTGTCTGAAAGGGACCCACAGATTATCCAAACGTGGTTGTATTCATGTCAGACATTATTTACCACACGCACATAACTTTTACACGCTGCCCAAGACATGCACACGCTAGTAACATGTAATGAGGTGTTGGGGCCCTGATACCAGGTCAGGACCTATACTACATGTTTATTCGACTGTATTTTTTTTAAATGCTCTGTTTATACCCTGCCTAGTTTTTTTTTTTATTACTTGTTATAAAAAGGTACAAACAATGAATACTGGAACTTGTCCCATCGTGCAAGACAACGTGATCATAAGGCTTTATAACTTCAAACACACCTTCAAACAATTCCCCTCTATTACCTCTGTGATCGGAAAAATGGATTGTTGTTAAAGGAGAACTGTAGCAAAAAAATGTATATTTATTTGAAAGATGGCATCAAGAGTAGACAGTTTGCATATAAATGCTTCAATGAAAGAATAAAAATAACGCACCTTATTGGGCCCTCTTTGCTCTGTTTAGCTCTTACAGGGGGCGGACATGTTGTTTAGAATCTTGGGTCAGATCTTCATTCATCTGAACCAAGTAGAATGAAGAACTGTCCTAAGATTCTAAACAAGATGTCTGCCTCCTATTAGAGCTAAACAGAGCAAAGAGGGCCCAATAAGGTACATTATTTATATTCTTTCATTAAAACATTTCTATTTAAAATTTCTACACTTAATGCAATCTTTGAATTAAACATTGCTTAAGTTTTTGCTACAGTTGTCCTTTAACCCCTTCCCGACCTTATGACGAGTTAACTCGTCATAAGAGCCGCAGCGTTAGCGACCTTATGACGAGTTAACTCGTCATGCAGTCTAGCCGGCGGTGCGCTCCGTGGGCACCGCCAGCTAGTCTGCAACGGGTCCAGGACTAAGCCTCGCACCCGAGGCAAAGCTCCTGGACCCGATCGGTCAGTTTCCGGGCATGTGATCACGGTGATTTAGTCATCACCGCGATAACATGCAAATTAGATGGCAAAGTCTGACTTTGCCTCTAATTCACTCCCTGTGCTTCACATTCTTATAGTGAAGCACAGAGAGTGACCTGTAAGTAAAAATAAATTAATTATACACACATAGGTAAAAAAAAAAAAAAAAAAAAAAAATTAACCCTTTCATTGCTGATCACAGTTTTTAACTGTGATCAGTTTCCTTCCACTTTATGGCCCTCATTTAGTTTTTTTTTTAACAGATTTTTTTATTTTTACAATTTATAAAGTTTTTTGGAATAAATAAAGGTAATTTTAATATATTTATTTAATAAAATTTAACCCCTGCATGCCTGTTGCATGATTTTTACTGATCTAACATCGCACTCTTCAGAGTTTTTTTTCTGTCTTTTTTGTTATGGGGGGTTTGGGAACCAATATTTTTCTTTTTTATTAGTTAGTTAATTAGGGGGGATAAGTGGGTTAGTGTTGCACTAGTTATGTAGCTTATTATTGGGAAAATAATGGGGAAAAACTTTTTTTTCCTAAAAAATTTCCTCTTTTATATGTATTTTTTAATACTAAAATGTAAATCATTTTTATGTATAGGGTATCAAAAGAAAGCTCTAACTGTCCTCTAAAAAACAACATATAACTTGTATGGGTACGTTAAATGAGAGAGAGGAAAATTATGTTTCAAAAACCGTGTATTAAAAATTGAAAAACGCTCTGGTCCTTGGCCCAGGAAAATCCCTGGTCCTTAACCGTGCCAGGCACGTCACTGCAAATCGAGGACTTGCCGACAGCTGACGTGCCTGGCACGTCATGCACTAAACTGAGTAAAGAAAGCGACCAGCGGTCGCTTTCTTTACTCTAACGGTGTTGCTACAATGCCTCTAGGTAGAGGCATTGTGCAACACCCCCCAAATGTGCAGGGGCGCGCTACGATCACTCCACGGAGTGATCGTAGCAGCCATTTAAAAATGGCTGCGCCGGCTGCACACATGTGCTTAGAAAGCGAACGATCGTTCGCTTTCTAAGCATCTGCGGTGTTTCTAAAGTGCCTCGCTAGCGAGGCACTTAGTAACACCTTGATGCTCCCCAGAGCCGATGGTGGTCGCTCTCCTGAGCGACCCCATCGGCTCAGTAGAAGGGAACGCTGCCTGTACAGGCAGCGCTTCCCTTCTAATGGCAAGAGCATCGGAAGTGAAAGTATTTCACTTCCGATGCTCTAGGGGGAGCCAATCAATGCCGGCACAACAGATCTATGTGATCTGTGTGCAGGCATGTATGGTAAGTGCTCTGACAAGTATTGATCTGCCTCCCTCACCTTACTAGTTTTAGTAAGGGAGAGAGACAGATCAGATAAAGTAAAAAATAAAATAAAATAATAAAAAAAATATTTAATACAATTTTAAACACCAAGGGCTTTTATAAAAGCCATTTAACCCCTTCCCTGCCATTGATCGCTGTGTACGCAGTGATCATACACAGCAGCACATTTTTTGCTGTCTGTGCATTTTTTAGGGGTTCATTTTTTTTTTACTGTAATTCATTACAGTATAAAAAAAAGCTCTTTTAAGAGAGATTAACCCCTTTCTTGCTGTAGATCACTGCCTAAGCAGCGATCTGATGCAAATGCAGCAATCTTGCTGCAGAAGCATTTTTAATTTTTTTTAAACTTTTTTATTACACCCGTCACGTGTTAATTATACCCGCTAGGGGACTACGTTTAACGTAAAAAAATTTTTTTTAGCTGTCTGACCGCATGTATAGCGATCAGTAACAGCTGATAAGTGACAAAGGCGGGTTGGCGTTTGCTTAGATGAGCATCACCATTCGTCTGGTTAGATCAATATTTGTAAATATTTGATCTGACCCGTGTAGATCTGCCTCCCTCTCACTTGAGTTTTAGTGAGGGAGGGAGACAGAGCTGTATAATGTAAGTTTTTAATTATAATATATTTAATTGAATTGAGACCCAAAGGCTTTTATAAAAGCCGTTTCCAGTATTTAACCCCTTCCCTGCAATTGATCGCTGTGTACGCAGTGATCTTACACAGAAGCACATTTTTTGCTGTCTGTGCATTTTTTTAGGGGTTATTTTTTTTTTACTTTGATTTATTACAGTATATCAAAGGCTCTTTTAAGAGCTATTAACCCCTTCCTTGCCGTATATCACTTCCTAAGCAGCACATATGGTCACTACCTAAGCAGTGCATATGGTCACTGCCTAAGCAGCGCATATGGAGCAATCTAGTCGCAGAAGGATTTTTTTTTGCTATGAGCATTTTTTTTGTCAGACTCGCTAGGGGTTAGTTATACCCACTAGGGGATTACGTGTATTCCTTTTGAAGCTGTCTGAACGCGTGTATAGCGATCAGTAACAGCCGATCAGTGGCAAAGGTGGTTTGGTGATTTCTCAGATGAGCATCACCATTCGTCTGGTTCGTAAATATTGTTCTGACCCATATGGATCTGCCTCCCTCTCCTCACTTGAGTTTTAGTGAGGGAAAGAGACAGATCTGTATAACATAATTTTTTAATTGTAATAAATTAAATAAAATGTTAAAAAATTGTGAGTCCCAAGGGCTTTTATAAAAGCCATACCCTTTGTATAGTGTAGTGTATTAACCCCTTCCCTGCCACTGATCACTGCACAGCAGAACATTTTTTCTTGTCTGTGCATTTTTAGGGGTTAATTTTTTTGTACAGTACTACAAAGGCTCTTATAAGAGCTATTAACCCCTTCCTTGCTCTACATGTTCAAATTCCAAGTTTGAAAATCAAAAAGCGCACCTCTCGAATGTAGCCTTTCAACACCCAACAAAGCTGACAAAGCTATGCATGGGTGGTATCCCTGTGCTCGGGAGATGTTGCTGAACATATATTGTGGTATTGTTTGTCAGTGATACATACCGAAATATGTGAATTTGTGTCTAAAGTACAATGTATGTGGGAAAAAATACACAATAAAATGACTACCACAAACTTTGACAAAGGCTGGTGGTAGAATTGGTGCATGGAAAGTGTTAAAATAACACCATTTAAAATAGCCTAGGGTGTCTACTTTTACAAAATATATACTTTTTGGGGTAAAATACACTGTCCTACTTTAAAAAAAAGTCCCAAATGAAAGATGGGCTCAGGCTGGCTACACGTCAATATTCCAAGTTGAAAATGCGCACCTTCACAATGTGGCCCTTTTAGCCCCCAAACAACCCAACAAACCTATGCATGGGTGGTATCCCTGTACTCAGGAGATGTTGTTGAACACATATTGGGTTATTGTTTGGCAGTGACACATACCAAAATCTGTGAATTTATGTCTAAAATACAATATTTGTGAAAAAAAAACCACACAAAAATTACTACCACAAACTTTGACAAAGGCTGGTGGTAGAATTAGTGCATGGAAAGTGTTAAAATACCACCATTTGAAATAGCGTAGGGTGTCTACTTTTAAAAAATATATGGGTTGATGGGGTAAAATACACTGGCTGTTTTCAAATATGTCCCAAATGGGACATGGGTGCAGGCGGTCTGCATGTCAAAATTTCAATTTGGAAAACCAAAAACGGCACCTACCAAATTTGGCCTTTCACCCCCCAAACAACCCAACAAACCTATGCATGGGTGGTATCCCTGTACTCAAGAGATGTTGCTGAACACTTATTGGGGTGTTATTTGGCAGTGACACATACCAAAATCTGTAAATTCATGTCTGAAGTACAAGGTTTGTGAAAAAAAAACACAAAAAAATTACTACCACAAACTTTGACAAAGGCTTTGGTAGAATTAGTGCATGGAAAGTGTAAAAATACCACCATTTGAGATAGCCTAGGGTGTCTACTTTTAAAAAATATATGGGTTGATGGGGTAAAATACACTGGCTGGTTTCAAATATGTCCCAAATGGGACATGGGTGCAGGCTGTCTGCATGTAAAAATTTCAAGTTGGAAAACAAAAAACTGCACCTCACAAATTTGGCATTTTAGCCCCCAAACAACCCAACAAACCTATGCATGGGTGGTATCCCTGTACTCAGGAGAAATAGTAGAATCTATTTAGCATGTTTTTTCGTTCGCTTTTGTCGATGAGGAGAAGTTGTTTCAAATAAAAACAAAGAAATGTGTGTATTTTTTTTTTTTTTACCATATTTTATTTTATTTTTTTTTAATAATATGATAAGATATGATCAAAAATATGGCATCCATAGAAAGCCCTTTTTGTCCCGATAAAAACAATATATAATATGTGTGGGTACAGCAAATGACGAAGAAGAAAATTACTGCTAAACACAAACAGCACAGAAATGTTAAAATAGGCATTGTCCAGAAAGGACAAAAATGTTTCAAAGGCTCTGTCCTTAAGGGGTTAAAGGGTTAAGGTCACTGAAAGGTAAAGAGCAAATAGTTGCATGTGAGGACAATATAGTATACCTCCCAAGTGACCCTATATAGGAGGGACGGTACCTATTTTGCACCCAAATCCCTCTGTCCCTCTTTCCTCCACTATTGTCCCTTTTTTCCGTATCACAGAGCTCCACAGCAATAAAAGTGGGTTTAAAATGCAGTAAATGTGTTTTTATATTAATTTGTGTAAATAAAATACGTGATTCTTGTTCTAAATGACATACATAGATACCAACTGGCCTTAAAGTCACTGAAAATGTTCTGACAAAGCACCGCCCATTTCCACACCTTTAGCCACTCCCACAAAAATAAAAGTGTCCCTCTTTGGCCATTTGTAATGTTGGGAGGTGTGAAATGGTAATATTTCTGCGTTCTCCCCAAAAAGTCACTTTAGTGAAACTATTAGCAAATTTCTAAAAGATGTCTACGCATAAACTGTGAAACATCAGAATCTCCGCTTCTAAAAGGTCGACTTAAAGAGAGAATAGCTGAGACAGGAGTTACAAACTTAAGGCCAAAGAAGCCGAGTTGGAAAAATTCTCCAATGCGGCTAAAATTTTCCAACTCAGCTACTTTGGCCTTAAGCTTGTAATTCCCGTCTCAGTTCCCCGCAGTTCTCTCTTTATTGAGTAGATCCTCTTGTTTCAATAGCTGCTGTACCAAAAATTGCATACCAACTACAGATGTTACCTCTTTTATTGTCAAACACAGAAAAACAAAACGTTAAAGGGATTGTATTACCAAAACATTGATTTTACTGTGAATGTAGAGAAAAAAGAATCATTGAAAAAGATATATACCCATAGTCGCCAACATCGGCCATGTTTCCAGGGACACATATGTGTTTCACATGCTGCAGAAAGAGCATGCAAAGTGCAGCCCGGCAGTGTGTAGGATGGATATACGCACAGACACAATCCAATTAATTAATCAGGGTGGAGATCTCATAGGACCTACCACGATTAATTAATTGGATTCTGTCTGTGCGTATATTCATCCTACATACTGCCGGGCTGCACTTTGCATGCTCTTTCTGCAGCATGTGGAACAAATATGTGTCCCTGGAAACATGGCCGATGTTGGCAACTATGCTATACCTCGTGTTAGCAAAACTGCAAATGCCTAAATTAGGAGAAAAATTTGTTTTAACCCCTTTGCAACATAGGATGTGTGGTGGTACAAGCGGTTATTTTGGCGATCAATGGTTGTTCTAATGCCTCGATATTGAGGCAGTACTGAACTATTTTCGCCAGGGCAGCATGCTCCTCCATTATGGCTACTGCCCTCTTGTGGAAAGAGTGACAGAAGTGATGATTTTTCAATTCTGTCGCACTATTGCTGTTGCTAGACTGCCCCTAACGTCAGCAAAACCCCGCAGATAACCTAGGGTTTAAATCTAGGGTTAGCATTAAAGCTAGGGTTAGAATAAAATTAGGGATAAGGTTACAGGTAAATTAGGGTTAGCATAAGGGTTAGGGTTACATGTATGGTCAGGATTGGGGTCAAAAGTTCACTTTTTATGGTGATAAAAACAATATATATTGTGCATGGGTATAGCAAATGAGAAAGAAGAAAACTACAGCTAAACACAAACACCACAGAAATGTTAAATCATCTCAAATTCATGTCACTATGGAGTTAAATATGCATGTGCGGTCTCCTTCTGATGACATCACCCGTGGCTTGATATGCAAATTAACTGTTTTTGTGTAGTCTGCATATCAAGGCACAGCGGTGATGTCATAAACAGGAGACTCACACACAAAACACATTTTCTCCTAAATTAGGCATCTGCTTGCAATTCTAACATAATGTATATATATCATTTGATTTCCAATCTTTTTTTATTCTCTATATTCACAGCATATGCAATGATGGTGATACAGCCCCTTTAAAGAGTAGTAAAATGCTTTCTACCTTAACTTTATTAATGGAAAACATATTTTGTGACAATAAATACATCTTCCATATGGTTTCAGTGACTGCAGCCTGCATCTCCATGCCATCCGGGACACCGTAGTTTTCCCCCCGGCTGTTATTGAACTACAAATCCCATATTCCTCGGACACGCTAGGCATAGCGAAAGGCTTCTGGAACTTGTAGTTCAACAACCAAGAGCGATCGATCAGGTAGACGTCGCAGCGCATGCGCAGTGAAGTTTGCCGGCAGCATGGCGGATAACAGAGTGTCAGAGTTTCTGCTGCAGAAGCTGCAGGATGGAGAGTGCCGAGGGCTGGACAGCATGGAGCTGGCGGCCGCCCTGGAAGTGGACCATCAGGTGGTGGTGGGGGCTGTGAAGAGTCTGCAATCCCTGGGAGAGGTGAGACTGGCTGACTGCAGGAGCTGATGCAATATCCCTGGCTCTCAAACCTGGAGGTATCATGGGAAATGTAGTCCAGAAGCGTTAGAGAGTCAATGGTTGGCCATCACTGGGGAAGACTGCACCCTGTTTTGCTGATAGAACCTGACAGTAATCTGTATAATCTATATATCACTGTGTGAAATAAATAAATAGATTTATTACTATTATATATTTATATATATTACTGTGTGATATAAATATATATATAAATATGTATTATACAGTAATCTGTATAATATATATATATCACTGTGTGAAAGAAATACATAAATAGATTTATTACTATTATATATTTATATATATTACTGTGTGATATAAATATATATATAAATATGTATTATACAGTAATCTGTATAATATATATATATATATATCACTGGCGATAAATAAATAGATTTATTACTATTATATATTTATATATATTACTGTGTGATATAAATATATATATAAATATGTATTATACAGTAATCTGTATAATATATATATATATCACTGTGTGAAAGAAATACATAAATAGATTTATTACTATTATATATTTATATATATTACTGTGTGATATAAATATATATATAAATATGTATTATACAGTAATCTGTATAATATATATATATATCTCACTGTGAGATAAATAAATAGATTTATTACTATTATATATTTATATATATTACTGTGTGATATAAATATATATATAAATATATATTATACAGTAATCTGTATAATATATATATATCACTGTGTGAAAGAAATACATAAATAGATTTATTACTATTATATATTTATATATATATTACTGTGTGATATAAATATATATATAAATATGTATTATACAGTAATCTGTATAATATATATATATATCACTGTGTGAAATAAATAAATAGATTTATTACTATTATATATTTATATATATTACTGTGTGATATAAATATATATATAAATATGTATTATACAGTAATCTGTATAATATATATATATCACTGTGTGAAAGAAATACATAAATAGATTTATTACTATTATATATTTATATATATTACTGTGTGATATAAATATATATATAAATATGTATTATACAGTAATCTGTATAATATATATATATATATCACTGGCGATAAATAAATAGATTTATTACTATTATATATTTATATATATTACTGTGTGATATAAATATATATATAAATATGTATTATACAGTAATCTGTATAATATATATATATATCACTGTGTGAAAGAAATACATAAATAGATTTATTACTATTATATATTTATATATATTACTGTGTGATATAAATATATATATAAATATGTATTATACAGTAATCTGTATAATATATATATATATCACTGTGAGATAAATAAATAGATTTATTACTATTATATATTTATATATATTACTGTGTGATATAAATATATATATAAATATATATTATACAGTAATCTGTATAATATATATATATCACTGTGTGAAAGAAATACATAAATAGATTTATTACTATTATATATTTATATATATATTACTGTGTGATATAAATATAAATATGTATTATACAGTAATATGTATAATATATATATCACTGTGTAAAATAAATAGATTATATATATATATATATATATATATATATATATATATATATATACTTATATAATACATAGTAATCTGTATTATATATATAATCACTGTGTGAAATAAATATACACATATTTATTTCACACAGTGATTAATTTAAGCTGTGCTCAGTATGCAGCTAACTCGTGCAAGTGATCATCTCCTTGGCTTCATTTATTCCCACGTAATAGTTTCAGGTAAAATTGTGTG
The DNA here is from genome assembly GCA_036172795.1 of Pelodytes ibericus. NCBI lineage: Eukaryota > Metazoa > Chordata > Amphibia > Anura > Pelodytidae > Pelodytes > Pelodytes ibericus. Next base: position 212,182,116 of record CM069858.1, on the reverse strand, counting down.
TAAATGACACCAGTTACATATTAGACATATATATGGAGGCTACATGTGACTTCTTTGTCGTGTGTGTTTATGTATATGTGTGTTATTTATGGATCTGTAAAAGGGTCTACTCAATAAATAGAGAATTTCAGCGAATTTCAAAAGTAAGGCCAAAGTAGCCGAGTTGGAAAAATTCTCCCATTCAGCTACATTGGCATATTTTTTCCAACTCTGCTACATTGGCCTTAAGTTTGAATTCTCTCTTTATTGAGTAGACCCTCTAATGTATTCTTTTGCATTTAAATATTTGTAACCGTTTTGCACTGAATTCTTGAGGCAGGGCTGTCCAAACTGTGACTCTTGTGGCCGGGGTATTAGTCCCATGAACCGCGGAGTTCATCCTTATCTGGAAACAGGGGTGGGCACCGACATTACTTATGACGGACTATTAAATGATTGGCTACAGACCACGGCATCTGGTTTCCTTGGATGGACACTTATCCTATCTGTGGCTGGTGTATTTTTACACATCTTTACATTCTCACAGCCTAAATCTCCTACGGGTTTTTCTCATCATTCCAACTAATTTTCTAAAAAAAAAAATCCTGCTTGCAAACAGGTGATCTCAAATGTTCCATGTCTCTGTGACCTAATACAGAAGGTTACACATAGAGCAGTTTAAAGCTCAGAGACTAAGCTGGTGTATTAGCAAATAGCTTGATTGTGTTATTCTGTAAAGCACTTTGTGGACCACCAGTAACATGTACTGTTACCCCGATCATGACCTCACTTGTATATCTTACTGTTTTTATTAATTTCCTGTTCACACTGACAAACCACTCTTTGTTTTATTATATCCAATATGATTATTTCCTGCTCCTTGATGCTGACATTGTCTCACTGCAGATAATCGAGGCTGAGCAGAGGTCCAGCAAGCGTTGGGAGTTGACCGCAGAAGGAGAAGAGATTGCTCGGGAAGGCAGCCACGAGGCCAGGGTTTTCTACAGCTTGCCCAAAGACGGGATGGCGCAGAGCGAACTCATGGTGAGTCTCGATAGGGGTCACACGAGAGTTTGAATTTGGAAAAGTTGGAGTTTATTGTATAGATATAAGCCGTGTTAGAATGGAGGCAGCTAACTGAGCAGAAAACAATATTCATTATTGTCTGGTATTTTAAATGGGAAAACCGGAGAGTTGTGGTTAGTAACACTTTTTTTTTTTTAGTTTTTTTTTTTACTGTGCTCACAATTCTTTAAGTGTTGTAATAAAGTTATAGATTCTAGATAATAGTATTCCTTTACTGTGATATTCCAACAATAGAAATTAAACAAGTTATTTCCGGAGAAAAGGTATAATCCCTACCCAACAGTGAATCTATAAAAATATTCTGTTACTGATTTCTTCCTTTTTCTCGTATCTTCTCTGGTATTTGGCTCCTATGTATATTAATGTACGTGATGTTCTGTTGCCCCTAGAAATTGCCCATCGGAAAGGTTGGCTTCAGTAAGGCCATGTCCAACCGCTGGATCAAGCTCGATAAATCGGCTGCAGGCGGCCCACGTGTCTTCCAAGCGGTGAGTTCTCGCTTGTTCTCTCTGTCTCTCTTCTGTAATGGTTTTGAGATAACCCTGCCTTGTGCAACTGTCCCTCTCTGTGGCTGTGCCGCTATGCTCTCTGAGAGGCTGCCATCACACTGTGTTTCCCTTCATACAGGTGGATTCGGTGGAGGACAGCGTGAAGGAGAAACTCCTTCTAGTGCTGCAAGGTAAAGCTGAGAGTGTCATCGAGAAGGAGAAGACCGAGCTGAAGAAGAGGAAACTTCTCAGTGAAGTGTGAGTTGCTCGCCACTTTCGATCATGTTGGCAGGATGTGCTCCAATGCAAACAGGAAGTGATGTAACTGGTTACATGGCGCTAACTTCCAAGTTTTGTTGGCATTACACAGTGACACACGGGATGGTAATGCCATCCTCATGAAAGTCGCCCAAAGTGGGTTTTGTGTAAAGGGGTTTGTGTCAGAAATGTAGCGCAATTACTTCTTGTCCATGCCTATGTGTAAAATGGTTTCTGCCAGGAAAAAAGGCCACAGTGCACCAAAAAATAAAAATAAAACGTGATCTAGCAATTGTGTAAGAATTATACATGTCTGTAATAATACAGCACAACCCCAATGATGTCATAAGCTGGAGACTCCACAGACACATTTAAAACACATTTTCTCCCAATTTAGGCATTTGCTTGCAGTTTTGTATAGATCATTTTCAATCATTTTTTTTATGCTAAATTTCTTAGTTTTAGGGAATATTTTAAGGAAGATGGCAGTCCTTTAATGAACCGGCTATACAAGCAGCTCAATCATGTGCTTTATTTATATTCTATCAAGGGACGAACATGTTTAGAATCTTGGTTCAGATGAAGGAATGTCTGACCCAAGATGTCTGCCCCCTGTAGAGCTATACAAACAGAGAGGGGCTCAGTAAGGTACTTTATATGTTTTCTTTAATTAAAGCATTTCTGTTTAAAATGCTGACACTTGATGTGATCTTTCAATTAAACTTAAGTTGTCCTTTAACTGTTGTGTAGTTGCAAGTTTTCTTGGTGACACTAGAGGGCGAGCTTGTCTTCAGAGATGTGACCCTATCAATGCAGTGAATAAAAGAAATTGAAGTATATAGCCATCTCTCAGGTTCGAGGTCAGGCATCTAGGTCACATTGATGAGCATTTAAAGAGATAGTAACGCTAAAACATATTACGGGGGTCCGTGAGGCTAATGACAATTTGCTGACAACTAGTGTGTGTGTGTGTATATATATTTAAAAGTAATATCAGGAAGTATTACTTTACTGAGAGGGTAGTGGATGTATGGAATAGCCTTCCAGCAGAAGTGGTAGAGGTAAACACAGTCAAGGATTTTAAGCATGCGTGGGATAGACACAAGGCTATCCTAGCTATAAGACAGATGGACCGAATGGTTCTTATCTGCCGACACATTGTATGTTTCTATATGTATATGTGTGTGGGGAATAAGCATTTTTGGATATTTCTCTATTACACCGGGCAGTGAGGCTTTGCTGTACACAGGATGTAAATACCCCTGAGACTTTTTATTTTATTATACAGCCAGTTATATATAGAGCTTATGATTAAGGGCCAGTCGGCACGAAACGTGTAAGGCGAGTCCTTTCCGCTTCTGTATACCTGTAACACTTTATCTTTTTTGTCGGATCATTATTTAATACATTTTATACACCTTTTTCATTGATATCAGGAGTGCAGGCGTCTTTGTTCCTTGTATTTAGATGTATAGGCATGTTAAACATAAATGCTTTAATGAAAGAATACAAATAAAGTATGTTATTGAGTGTTCTTTGCTTGGATATCTCTATCAGGGGGCGGACATGTTGTTTAGAATCTTGGGTCAGACGACTCAGATCTTCTTTCATCTGACCCAACATGTCTGCCCCCTGATAAAGCGATACAAGCAAAGAGGGCTGATTAACGTACTTTGTTTGTTGATCTTTCAGTTTATATGTTTGGAAAATCCATGGGAACATCAGGTGCTGTGATATAAATGTAGATAATGTGTTTTTATTTTTTTTTTCAGGACAATTAAAACGTACTGGGTGACGAAGGGGAGCGGGTTCAGTATGAGTATAACGAAACCGGAAACTGATCTGACGCCAGATATGATTGCCAGGTAAGGCTGAGTCCGTCGGTTTCCGGGGCGATATTAAATTTAACCCTTTAATAGACTTAGTCTCTCTCGTTCGTTCGTTCCTTCCTTCCTTCCTTCCTTCCTTCCTTCCTAGTAAAGACATATTAGGCCAGTTTCTGTCTTTTTCTCACCTGCAGCGGATCCTGGAAGGAGAAGAACTTTAAACCATATAACTTTAATGCCCTGGGCGTGATGCCAGAGAGCGGGCACCTTCACCCGCTCCTGAAAGTCCGAACGCAGTTCAGACAGATTTTCCTTGAGATGGGGTGAGTCAATCAGCGCAGCCTGCGCGACTGCGATGACATCATCAGCGTTACAAACCAATAAAATCTATACCCTCAAAACCCACCTTGCTCCCACTGGCCCTTAAATCCTGTTACTTACCCACTCACCTCATGTGTCCTCTTGTCCCCTACACCCTGTAGATTGTAAGCTCTGTGAGCAGGGCTCTCTCCCTCGCATGTCAGTCTAATGTAGCATGTGGTTCCCCTGTATACTCTGTACCAAGTGCTATATAAATACATGTTAATGGAATACCCTGTGTGTGCCAGGTTCACAGAGATGCCCACCAATAACTACATTGAGAGCTCATTCTGGAATTTCGATGCCCTCTTTCAACCCCAGCAGCACCCGGCCAGAGACCAGCATGACACATTCTTCATACAGGGTCAGTCTCTTCTGGTTTATTATCATTATGAATCGTCAGTCTGTCGGGCATCGCACAACATTATCAGAGGGCCTCAAGCCTACCAGCGGCACCCACTCTGAATTCCCAAAAAAGAAAGTCCTGTAGCACTGGGGGGTGTGGGGAGGGGGGTGTAAGTGGCACTGTGGTGGGAGTATATGGCAACGTGAGAGGTAGGGGGAGTATGTGGCGCTGTGGTTAGAGTATATGGCAATGTGGGAGGTAGGGGGAGGATGTGGCACTGTGGGGGGGGGGGATATGTGGCACTGTGGTTAGAGTATATGGCGATGTGGATGTAGGGGGAATATGTGGCACTGTTTTGTGGTGCACGTCACTGTTTCATAACGCCTACCCTTGGTCAGATCTAACATGTTATATGCTGCATTTTGTTGGCGCAGCCATTCTGTATTCCAGAAATTACATATTACCAGCCGGCTCAGCGTTATGTGCACAGCAGACTTACAGCCATATGTTTAACTTTCAGACCCAGCACTCGCAACCGAATTTCCCATGGAATATCTGGAGAGAGTGAAGAAAGTTCATTCTGAAGGAGGATACGGCTCCCAAGGGTAAGATTATATTGTGAGGAGGACAGACTCTGTGTCCCATAGCTCCCTACTGTCTGTCGCCCTGTGGTGGGAGGGACAGACTCCATGTCCCATAGCTCCCTACTGTCTGTCACCCTGTGGTGGGAGGGACAGACTCCATATCCCATAGCTCCCTCCTGTCTGTGTCACCCTGGGGTGGGAGGGACAGACTCCATGTCCCATAGCTCCCTACTGTCTGTCACCCTGTGGTGGGAGGGACAGACTCCATATCCCATAGCTCCCTCCTGTCTGTGTCACCCTGGGGTGGGAGGGACAGACTCCATGTCCCATAGCTCCCTCCTGTCTGTGTCACCCTGGGGTGGGAGGGACAGACTCCATGTCCCATAGCTCCCTCCTGTCTGTGTCACCCTGTGGTGAGAGGGACAGACTCCGTGTCCCATAGCTCCCTCCTGTCTGTGTCACCCTGTGGTGGGAGGGACAGACTCCATGTCCCATAGCTCCCTCCTGTCTGTGTCACCCTGGGGTGGGAGGGACAGACTCCACGTCCCATAGCTCCCTCCTGTCTGTGTCACCCTGTGGTGAGAGGGACAGACTCCATGTCCCCATAGCTCCATCCTGTCTGTGTCACCCTGTGGTGGGAGGGACAGACTCCACGTCCCATAGCTCCCTCCTGTCTGTGTCACCCTGTGGTGAGAGGGACAGACTCCATGTCCCCATAGCTCCATCCTGTCTGTGTCACCCTGTGGTGGGAGGTACAGACTCCATGTCCCATAGCTCCCTCCTGTCTGTGTCACCCTGCGGTGGGAGGGACGGACTCCATGTCCCATGTCTCCCTCCTGTCTGTGTCACCCTGTGGTGGGAGGGACAGACTCCATGTCCCATAGCTCCCTCCTGTCTGTGTCACCCTGCGGTGGGAGGGACAGACTCCATGTCCCATAGCTCCCTCCTGTCTGTGTCACCCTGCGGTGGGAGGGACAGACTCCATGTCCCATAGCTCCCTCCTGTCTGTGTCACCCTGTGGTGGGAGGGACAGACTCCATGTCCCATAGCTCCCTCCTGTCTGTGTCACCCTGTGGTGGGAGGGACAGACTCCACGTCCCATAGCTCCCTCCTGTCTGTGTCACCCTGTGGTGGGAGGGACAGACTCCATGTCCCATAGCTCCCTCCTGTCTGTGTCACCCTGTGGTGGGAGGTACAGACTCCACGTCCCATAGCTCCCTCCTGTCTGTGTCACCCCGTGGTGGGAGGGACAGACTCCATGTCCCATAGCTCACTCTTGTCTGTGTCACCCTGTGGTGGGAGGGGCAGACTCCACGTCCCATAGCTCCCTCTTGTCTGTGTCACCCTGTGGTGGGAGGGGTAGACTCCATGTCCCATAGCTCCCTCCTGTCTGTGTCACCCTGTGGTGGGAGGGACAGACTCCACGTCCCATAGCTCCCTACTGTCTGTCACCCTGTGGTGGGAGGGGTAGACTCCATGTCCCATAGCTCCCTCCTGTCTGTGTCACCCTGTGGTGGGAGGGACAGACTCCATGTCCCATAGCTCCCTCCTGTCTGTGTCACCCTGTGGTGGGAGGGACAGACTCCACGTCCCATAGCTCCCTCCTGTCTGTGTCACCCTGTGGTGGGAGGGACAGGCTCCATGTCCGATAGCTCCCTCCTGTCTGTGTCACCCTGTGGTGGGAGGGACAGACTCCACGTCCCATAGCTCCCTTCTGTCTGTGTCACCCTGTGGTGGGAGGGGCAGGCTCCATGTCCCATAGCTCCCTCCTGTCTGTGTCACCCTGTGGTGGGAGGGACAGACTCCATGTCCCATAGCTCCCTCCTGTCTGTGTCACCCTGTGGTGGGAGGGGCAGGCTCCATGTCCCATAGCTCCCTCCTGTCTGTGTCACCCTGTGGTGGGAGGGACAGACTCCATGTCCCATAGCTCCCTCCTGTCTGTGTCACCCTGTGGTGGGAGGGACAGACTCCATGTCCCATAGCTCCCTCCTGTCTGTGTCACCCTGTGGTGGGAGGGACAGACTCCACGTCCCATAGCTCCCTCCTGTCTGTGTCACCCTGTGGTGGGAGGGACAGACTCCATGTCCCATAGCTCCCTCCTGTCTGTGTCAGCCTGTGGTGGGAGGGGCAGGCTCCATGTCCCATAGCTCCCTCCTGTCTGTGTCACCCTGTGGTGGGAGGGACAGACTCCTCCGTGTTATTAAACAGTCCTGCTCTTTTCCGCACAGTTATAAGTATGATTGGAGTATCACTGAAGCACAGAAGAATCTCTTGCGGACTCACACGACGGCCGTGAGTGCTCGGATGTTGTACAAACTGGCGCAGCAGGTAAATATAAACACTTGTAGTGCTTTGTGAAGTTGCCATGGTAACTAATACAGACTGTCTGTACGTTCCCATGCTCTCGCGCACTCTCTCATTCTCCGCGCTCTGTCTGTCCCGCAGGAAGAGTTCACTCCTGTGAAGTATTTCTCCATTGACCGCGTGTTCAGGAATGAGACCCTGGACGCTACGCATCTAGCGGAGTTTCACCAGATTGAAGGGGTGGTGGCAGATTACGGTCTAACACTGGGAAACCTCATGGGGGTCCTTAAGGAATTTTTCACCAAACTTGGTATGTTCTTCTTTTCCAGCCCCACCCCCACCCCCCCTCCCAAGTTGGAATGTTCTATCCTTTCTCCCCCTTGCAGCACAAAAATCGAAAATTGTTTTATTTATTTTGGAACTTTGGATAGATGTGGAATTATTTGCAAGAAAAGAAAACTATAATTCTTTTAATAGTGGCAACATTTTGTTCCAAAAAAGTTCTAGAACTTCATCTTTTCCATTTCCTATTCCATACAGGGATCACGAAATTACGTTTCAAACCAGCATATAACCCGTACACCGAGCCCAGTATGGAAGTGTTCAGCTACCATGAAGGTGAGCATGTCTGTCTATAGATTGTGTACAACCTAGATACACCTGTGCGCAAGCAGAGAGAGAGAGAAACAGCACCTGGCCAGCAGAGCTTACGCTCCAATTTTTGCAAATGTATTCAGGGAGAAGAAGAAAACCAATTAAAAGGCTTAACATGCCGTGCAGACATAGAGAGAGAGAAGCCAGTAAAATACAGGGGCTACTGAGAGAAGCGCACTGCTTCCGTGCAGAGCTGACACTCTAAAAGAATTAATCAGACTAAATCTGATAAGTAAAAATAAATGGATGCACATTGTCATTATTATTATTAATGCCATGCACTTATTAGAGTCACGGAGGCTAGATCCTCCATCTGCCCCTGTCCTCTGGCTGTTAATTGGGGATTGACGACTGTTATATAAAGCTGATTACAGTGTTGTCAGGAGTTCTTTGCCTTGTGTCTGGGTAATGACAGTAAACCCAACCGCACAGACATGCTGTGTAAACCATACATTAAAGGGAAATCGCATCTAAAATCAAATCCCCCAAAAACTCTAATGAATTATATTTATATATAAATCCAAAGGCCGTGCACTTGGCTTACCCTTGAATGTAAATGGTGCCGTCTGCTATATACAAAAATCCCCAAAACGTACACGCACTCGCAGGCTTAAAGTCATGCAATTCTGTGTATTTAAATGGAGCAGTCACCATGGTGACCATTGTATTGATTCATACCTCAGAATTACTATGCATTAGGTTTTGCTTTTTTGAATACAATATGCTAATGGATTTGTGTAAATACTGTCAAAAGATTACTATTTGCTTTTAAATTTGATTGGCTGGGAACATTCTCATACATTTTGGATTTCATCTACAGGGGGGCACCATTTTATATCTGTGACATGGAGGCCCCTTGGATCTAAACAGCTGTATAACCTTTCTATGGGTTGGCTTGGCCTTCAGTCTGATTGGATACTTTAGCTGTATAGAACTAAACTGCACATTGTTTAAAGGGCCAGAATCCCCTAAACATGGCGTATACTGTGAATGAAGGGAATGCAAAATGATTAGAAGATGATCTGTACGTTGTGTTGGAAAAACTACAAGCAAATGCCGAAATTAGGAGAAAAATGTGCTTTCAATGTGTCGTCTTCTGCTTATGACATCACCAGTGGCTTGGTATGCAATTGAATTGTTTGTAGTGGGAAATGTGTAATTTGCATATTAAGTCACAGGTGATGTCATAAGCAGGAGACTAACCACAGATGCATTTAAAACATATTGTTCTCCTAATTTATTTGCTTGTAGGTTTGTGAATACAATGTATAGACCATTCTTTATTCGCTACATTCACAGTAAACGCAATGTTTAGGCGATACCGTCCCTTTTGATGTGATTTTAAATCCCTCTTATGTGGTTTATAATTCTCCCATTAAAAGTTAGTTTGTAACAGACTCTCTTGTAAACGAATGGGAAAATTGAAACTGCTGAGCTCACCCCTTTCTTACACACAGGACTGAAGAAGTGGGTTGAAGTTGGTAATTCGGGTGTCTTCCGTCCAGAGATGTTATTACCAATGGGTCTCCCGGAAGGGGTGTCTGTCATTGCCTGGGGTCTCTCTCTGGAAAGGTAAAGACCACGTCGCTTCTATAAGATCCCAACTCTCTGTATTATGGTAAAGGCGCAGTATGGCCTAGAATATTGCATATACTGGGAATGTATAGAATACAAAATGATTGAAAAGGAGCTATAGATTGTGTTGGCAAAACTGCAAACAAATGTCTAATTTAGGAGAAAAACATGTTTTAAATGTGTCTGGAGTCCCCTGCTTATGACATCACATGTGGCTTCATATGTAACTTACATATTTCCCATTGAAAAGCAGTTAATTAATTAATTTACAGGGTTTTATTATCTGCAGTTTGAGGTTTTTGTTTATCATGCTGTGAGATATAATGGCGCTTAATAAATCTCCACACAATACAGTAGTAAAGTGATAACACCTCTGTTATATTCTGCAAACACTTATGAAAAACGCATGTCTCAGGGCTGCACTCTTTTCTCTAGTTACAGCCCTGCAGTATACATTTATCATAAGCCGCGATATGGTCATCTTAACCTCTGCTGGTAAAGCGTAATTACTTGGTAAAACAAATTTATCTTCTTTTTTTTCCAATTATTTTTCAAGGCCGACCATGATCAAGTACGGGATTAATAATATCCGGGAGCTGGTGGGCCACAAAGTCAACTTACAGATGGTCTACGACAGTCCGATATGCCTCCTGGATTCCTAATGCATGACCATTCAGCGTGACGCTAGAATTTTCTCCATCCCTTGGGGGACCGCGCACCGAGCTATCCAAATATTTATTTTGAAATGGTTTATATTTACCTGGTATTTGAGTAAAAAAAAAAAAAGAAAAAGATGATGTACATCACTGTTTTTTATTTGGGGGCAAAAGGGGCTACGTTAAACTGTCATGGAATAATTGTAACATACATGTTCATTCGCATTCTTGACTGTTGTACACTATCGCACATGCCTGTGGCTAGCAGTTTACGGGTTTTTTATTCTGAGGTAACTGGCTTTGGAATAAAGACTAGTTAATTGGCCTTCTATCTACTAAGAAGCAGTCCTGAGGTGCAGCCTTGTCAAACTCTGGCCCTACAGCTGTTTGAGAGCTACTACTTCCATCCTGACAAAGTATTATTGGAATGCCTTTTTCGGACACTAGATGGGCCTGTCCCTTTAAGTCCAGGAAAAATTGCATTGCACAGGCTCTTTTTTAAGCCAATCACGTTGACTGATAATTGTGACACATTTTGTGCAGTGGCGCAGCCAGCGTCAGTGATGGCGCCTCCCGATCATGCGCTGTGGCGCCGACAGTTGAGCTCCCGTGCTCTGGGCCCCAGGTGTCCCAATTTGCTGGGAGCCAAGAGTTAGGAGAGGTATGCTTAAAGGGACAAAGCACTGTTTAGTGTATAAAGATATAGAATAAATACATGAAATGATCTATGCATTATGGGAGTAAATGTGTCTCCGGTTGATGACATCACCTTGGTTTGAGGTTTGATATCCGAATATGCCAAGTGAAATGTGTAATTATCATATCAACCCAAAAGGTGATGTCATAAACCGGGGACACCACAGACACATTTAAAACACATTTATCTCCTGAATTATGGTTGCACTTGTGCTAACACAGTGAATTGATATGTTTTTTATTCTGTACATAGTATAAATAATAATAAAAAAGCAACGCTGTTTAGGTTAGCACTCCGTTACCCCTCTGCTTTTTTTGCTGGTATTTCTTTGTGTGATTTAGGGTTACACAGTACAGGTTGCAGCTTGTATCTCTCTAGCGCTGTGGACACCAATTGTTTCTGTCAAAATATTAGAAATAGAAATCGAGGACATTTAAACGGCCATTCCGTAAGCTGTGCAGCTCTCAGCAAGTCCTGTTAGTAAAAGGAGGAAAACGGCAGAAATGGGGAGAGTTTTTATTTTTTTATTAAACCAGAATATTTACATAATTGTTTTTTTTTTTTTTTTTTTTGTAAAAATGCAGCAAAAGAAAAAATACAACAAAAAACCTTCCCGTTTGATTTTGATGTTCATGACACTAGTCCAGGAGAACCTGTGGCCCTCCAGCTGCTGGTGAACTACATCTCCCATAATGCTTTGACAGCTAAGAGACTGGCAGAGGAGTAAGGCAAATGTAGTCCTGGAACATCTGGAGGGCCGCAGGCCCCCCACACGTATTCAGATTGCCTAATCAGCGGATGAGAAATTACTACATTGATTACTTGCAATTAACGTAATCACCAGATTTCCTGCCCCCAATAAATTCCCAAAAATGAAAGATGACTGCAGAACGATATGTTGTTCTCCCGTAGATTTTAGATTTGATTTGTGAGAAAATGTCCCAACTAGACCCTGGTATTATAACTAAATCCTCTACGAGAGAACGCCAGTGTAGCCGTTTAACTGTTCGGTGTACATAGAGGCTTCCACAACATATATTATTTTGGGGTATAGGTTTTAGGATAAACCCCTCCACTTAAAATTAATGGGGAGGAAGCAGAGGCATGATTATTAGTGTTGAGCGAACCCGAACCGCACTGTTCTGGTTCGTACCGAACATTACGGTTTTAGGACCCCGGACACGAACACAGATATTCCACTGTATGTTCGTGTTGGAGTTCGGGGTTCGGCGATTACATTGTATGTAATGCTATTGGCTTTCTATAAACCGAAATAGAGTCCCCATTCATAAGAATTTCTTATGAATGGGGACTCTATTTCGGTTTATAGAAAGCCAATAGCAATACATGGATTCCATAAACCGAAAGACATTCGGTTTATAGACTTTCGGTTTATGGAATACATGTAATGCTATTGCTATTCTATTAACCGAAATAGAGTCCCCATTCATAAGAATAGGTCAGTTGACCTATTTGTATGAATGGGGACACTCACCCACATTTTACTTCATTTTGCAGCCCTCTAGCCCTATCCAGGACTTTTTTAGTGGCTAAAAGTTCGTGTCCCCATTGACTTCAATGGTGTTCGGGGTCAAGTTCGAGCCCGAACCCGGACTTTTTTACCGAAGTTCCGCTGAACCCGAACATCCAGGTGTCCGCTCAACTCTAATTATTATTAAATACAAACATTGCAAGGGATTCTGGGCAGACAAGGATCACCTTTTTTGTCTTGGTATACGTGGACCTATTGGAATGGGCATTCGTGTACATGTATAAATTGTATAATAATGTATTATTAGTTCCTGTTTTAAAATACCTCCGCTTCCCACACATAAAATTCCTTGCAAAAAAAACATCGTCAAAACTGATGCCAACTACTCCTTAACTAGAGTCACTTATCTGGTTTTGCTTGTAGACTGAATAAAGGACATATCCACTGGCTGCGTCAGTATCAGTATCATTACAAGATGCTTTTTTTCAGTTGTACTGTCAGGTTAACAAACATGGCACCTTAAAAACCAAGAATAGACGAAAAGAAATGAAAGTCTTTGGAAAACTCGCCCAAGAGTTCCCGATCTTCGCGTGTCACACAGTTTGATGTGAGTTTGTGGGCTGTGTGCTTTGTTGCGTGCACGTGGTTGGTTCTTTGATGGATTCGCTGGTAAGTACGCACGTGTGACTTTGCTCGTGGAGCTTACACACGTGTATATCGTGGACGTATGCAGGTAAAGGAATCTCGTTTCCCGCCTTGTGTATATTAACAGTGCAGTCTGTCGCTTCAGAGTGAGGGCCGAGCATGCAGTCTGTAAGAGAAGAGGCACCCAGAATAATATGAGGATAGTATTAATAAGTATATTAAAGGTCAGTTCTGGGGCAAAGTTCTAAAAATGGAGCCATGTTCCACAGGTTTCCAAAAAACTTTGCAGCACAACTTTCTAAATAAACAAAATTTTTTGATCCACATCCTATAGCTGGCACTAGGAATTAACAGTGGAGAGAGTTTATGGTCTTCATCTTGAGTAATTCCTGTGTAGTCTATAAAAATACTTGTAATACACGTATGGCCTACACAGTTCTTCTGTATCACGGCCTTTCCATTTCACAAATACGACCACACTGGATACATGAACCACTAATGCAAATGAAGTTCCATTATAAGGAAAGGAATAGCTTTACCTGCTCTCTAACATAATCATAAACCAGAATTTCTAATTCTCCCTCCACAGGTGTAATGACAATGGTCCTAGGAAACCAGTAAAGAACTAATACTGATACCGCAACCAGTCATTATTTTCCAAATAAACCTGACATGTATCTTTATAGATTGGCAGAACCGGCCTGGAGGCTGTCAGCGCACGCACAGCCAATCAGAGCCCCTCTGCTGACCCCAACGAGGGTCTCTCTCTGCACTAGCATAGAGAGAGTCAGTCTCCGACCAGACCAGACTGTCAGCCAGTGGATAAGCTGACATACTATCAAAAGTACAGTTTATCCTTATACTAGGGACAATGATTTTTTTTCACTTGTGCTTCTAGGTTAGTTAAACGTTGCCCTTTAATTACTGTTTTTTGCATTCCCCCTGACCCCCTTCTTCATAACCTGCAATATCATGAGCCAAATCCTTGATGAGGTGTCCCACAATGGCGTATACGGCAGCGACTACAACCAGCGCCGCCATGAGGAGGTACAGGACAGACTTAGGAAGCGGTATGAGCTCCCTTTCCACTGGCTTGTAGTCGGTGTAGGTGGGATTGTCGTTGGAGGCAGAGTACTGATAGATGGCGTAGGTGCGATCAGCTGTGACGTTCGTTGTCTGCAGATCTGAAATGACTTCCATTTTCACAGCGTTACCCCCGGATAAAGCTTCCAGAACCAATGGACGTGCTCTATAAAAGAAATACACAGTTATTGTATGCAGCCAAATGAGACCCTTCTCTGTGGGGGCCAATACAGTACAATGCTGTTACCTTTCTGGCTACACTATGTCCCTCCTCTGATCTGTTTCCCTGGCAGTATTGAATCGGAGATACCGGCATGAACTAGCGGTTTTTTTTAGGCTCAAGTATATGTGAGTGTCGTACTAACGGGGGCAATATCTGTCAAACACTATTTTCTACAGTCTGCAGTCTACGTATTTTTGTGGTTTCTGTTTTTTTCTTACATGTTATTTAAATTGTCACATCCAGGAACCCATTAAATATGTCACATACAGGAACTCATTAAAAATGCCACATACAGGAACCCATTAAATATGCCACATACAGGAACCCATTAAATATGCCACATACAGGAGCCCATTAAATATACCATGGGATGGATACTGTACTCCGAATGAGTAGCTCCGCCAAACTGTGCTCCCTTAGCCTGAGCTGATAATCAGGAACTCCACCAGCCATGAACACTAGAGCATAATTCACTTAAATAAAATATCCTGTCCCTCTCCTGATAAACGGTCTGGCCGCCTGCCTGGCGCATTAGCCCGGGACCCTGTTGTGAAAACTCCTGATGCACCGAAACAGGATTTAGTCCTGTATCCCCACAAGGAGTGCAGCCCCAAACCCAGAATATACACTGATGATTCCCTCCTCCCCAAACTGCGATGGGACGGGTGGCTTTATGCAGGAATGGTTAAAGCATCTTAACATGTATAGCTTGGAGGAAAGACATAACAGGGGGGATATGATAAAAACATTTATATACATAAAGGGAATCAACACAGTAAAGGAAGAGAGTATATTTAAAGGAAGAAAAACTACGACAACTAGAGGACATTAGTCTTAAATTAGAGGGGCAACGATTTAAAAGTAACATCAGGAAGTATTACTTTACTGAGAGGGTAGTGGATGCATGGAATAGCCTTCCAGTGGAAGTGGGAGAGGTATATACAGTGAAGGGAGTTTAAGCATGCATTAGACTTGAGACAGGTATAAGGCTATCTTAGATATAATTAAAAGCCAGGCACTCATAAAAGTATTCAGTTGTTTTTTTTGGAGGAGGGGGCCGAATGGTTGGCATTTCATTTGACAGTGCAGTTTCAGTGAAAAGCCTCTTTATTATTTAATGCTTCTTGCAACATATCTGCATCTCTATGTCTGTGGGACAAAACCAGCTTTCGCTCTACTGTTCCTCCTCTATTGCATCTGTCTAACTACACAAACATTTTAAAGTGCAAGCTCTGCAGGACAGGGCTTCCTCTACTCACTGATCACTTCTCTCATTCACCTGAAACCTTCTCCCAGTCCTCCTTCTTTATTGAGCCAGTATCAATTCTATATTAGAGTGCAAGCTCTCTGAGACAGCATCTAATTAGTCTATGTTCAGTGTAACATAGAAACATAGCTTGGAAAAAAAGACCAACCTTTTACCTATGTTTTCACCTGTTTAAAGTGTTTATTTCTATTTTAATTTATAACCTTTGCAGAGGCCACATTTTTTCCTCTCTTTGTGGCGTCCCATTCCATTTTAGAAGGTTATATCATCCTTCCTTTCACAATCTACTTCCCTGGCTGCATTAGAGCGTAAGCTCTGCAGGAGAGTTTACCAAATCAGTCCAAACCTCTATGGCTCAAGTGGTGAAATGAAACAAACATCATTAATGTATCATAACCACAAATTATGAAAATACCTTTATATCCTGGGGAATAAATGGTGAAGTCTGGGCACGCGGTTCTAACGCTCCCCTTTCAGCTGTAGCCGTCGTGCCTTATGCAAGGCGATAAGGGTTTTTCTCATTAAAGTACACTTGGTCAGCCCGGTCCAGCAACACGTTGGCTGCATGTGCCCCGTGACAGGAGTCGAGATTATAGGGGGTGGGAGAGCCCCCTCGTCAATACCATATGTTCTGCCAGCTTAATCTCCGCTGTCACATTATGGGATCACTGTGATAAATACAAAGATCTGGGTGTCTGACTTTCTAGGTAAATGTTACATTTGCTCTATATTTGTGATATTGATACAGTAAAAGGAGGTTCAGGGGTGAGAGATTTTTTTGGGACACACAATATATACCAGTTACACTGCATTTGCAGCTGATATGTATTCCTAATTTAAGGGGGTCTGTCCTGCCGAGCTCTGTGGGCAGAGGTAGAGCTTGATGGGACAGTGGGATTCGGAACCACTGTCAAGACAACAGTGCATGCTGGGTAGTATTGTCAGTTTGACCTCCTGAGCTCCGCTCTCCAGTGTCCCGTTGCCCGGGGATAGGAAAAGTGTACAACTGTCTACATATAATGTGTCGGCAGATAAGAACCCTTCAGCCCATCAAGAGTGCCCAAAATGAATCTAGGCCACAGCAGTGCTGAATACTAAGCACTAGACCACCAGGGAGAGTCTATGCACAGTGGTCTGTGAAGGTCCATAGAACATCATTATGTTATCCACAATACAGGCTGATTGTCCCTTATCCAGAAATCTGTTATCCAGACATTTTTTTAGGATTTTGCCACAAGTTGCAGATTCCACACACGCATTGCTCGGATTCCCCCACGCCCCCCAAAGGGTAATACAATGACATGTGTGCAGACGATACCTCACATCACAGTAACAGTGATTTATTTGCTCTATACAGTATTTACATTGATATTACTGTATTTCACGAGAGATGAGAGGCTTTAATATATCTTATTGGTGAAAATGATCCGTTATCTGAAATACTTCTGGTCCCGGGCATTTTGGATAAGGGATACTCCACCTGTATTTGGTGCCTATCCCTGGATACATGCGTCAGCACTGAGTTGCATGGCAGAACTGGGAAGTGCATTTGTTCTGCATCGCCACATGGGGCAGTAGCGCCACTATTACCACTGCCTTTTACAAACAGCCCCCCCATTGCGCTGTTTAAGGGCAGATTATGTATTGGGGACTATTCACCAAAAAGGTCTACTGTAATAATCAGCCATTAAATCTGGGGCAAAGTTCTGAACGTGGTCCAGTCGCCACGGGAACCAGTGAAAATGTCCTGGGTAATCCGCCATACTGGAAATCAAATATCCGGCACATCTGCCTTTTACCCAGTTCCTTTCACATATACATTAAACATACATACAACTCATGGGCTAGGTAAACCTGACCCTTTAACATGTATGACCTGACCCTTTAATGCCTGATTGTTGCAAATCACCACCGTTGACTTTTCATTGAACAGACCAGTCATGATTTCGTTTATTTGTCTTTATTCACAATATTATCGTTTTCTTTATTCACAATATTATCATTTTCTGCCCATGTTGAGCTAAACTGAATCCCCACCGTCTAATGCAGCTGCAGGGGGGAGGATATTATCAAGGCTGTGTGGCTCTCAGTGTAACAACTGATGGTACTTATGCATCTAAACATAGACATCATTCGAGGGGAGATTGTGTTTGCTGTGAACAAGCTGCATTCACCTCACAAACACACAGGCCTGTGAGATTTAACCAAATTGGGGCCAAACTACAATAATTAAAAACTAAAAAAAAAAAAAAAAGTAATCCTGCAACAACAACAAATACACGCTCCTTTACACACAGTTAGTATATTACAGGCCTACTAGCAAAACCAATTCATCTAAACTGATTTGCATGGCTGTGGAAATAATTCCCTCACTTTTCCCGCCCAACTGATCTCTAACCGCCGCTCTTCCGTTCTACAGCCAATCACGAACCGGGCAGTTAAGGCATTGTTACCGCCCCGCGCCACTTCGTCCAATCACGGCTTCGCCCGCCTCGTCGACGTCGCCCAATCACAGCGAGCTCGCGTTAGCCTGTTGAACTCGCGGCTTTAGCTGTGCTTCCAGTCAGCGGGTTGCGCGTCACGCGGTGGGTTTGCAGGCTGCCTCAGAGGCTGTAGCGTAATGGCGGCCATACAGCTGTACATAAGCATGCGCCTGTGTTATTTCATTCCCTTGTAGATCGCCACTGTTGTCATTGGAGGCTATGGAGAGCTCTGATGGCGGTTTGTGTTTACATTTACGTTACTTTGTTTTGACTTCCTGCTGCTGTGGACTGTAACTCCCAGCATGCTGAGCTGTAGTTCTAGAAACTGCTTCATATTAAATGCGTGTTTTAGGATTTAGCTAACAGCTGGCACTTGCAAGCCAAGCTGGAAACCTTCAGCTAGGTTCTAGTTGTCCATTAATATTAATGGCATAGTATGTGTCACCATATCTCCCACCTGTCTCTATGTAGGAGGGCTCAATCCCTATCTTGCACCCAAATCTTTGGTTTCTATAACCAGAGCAATAAAACTCACAATAAAGATATATATATATATATATATTTTTTTTTTTTTTATATTAATTTGTGTAAATAAAATAATCTATTCATGTTCTAAATGAGCAATCAAAATACATACATGGTTATTAACCCCCTCTTGACGCTAGGACGTTCTATGCCGTCCTGATTTTAGCGTACCCAAAAGACACGTTAAACGGCTCATCGCGGCGTCCCGCTGCAAGACCACTTTGCGTGACCTCGGTCTGACAGGGGAAATGTAGCCGGTGCTGGAAGCGAGTGCCGGCTACATTTCACTAAATCGCGCTGTACCCGAAAATTCCGGGTTTGGCCACGGCTCCGTGATGTCACACGTGATGTCCGGAGGTCTCGCCATCTTTTGGTAGGGACTCACGAGGTCTATGCTTTGGTGCTTACGTCGTCTGGGACGCAAGCACCTTGCGCCACGAAGGGGTTAATTGGCCTGCTGGCTGAAATGCCCCACCCGTAGCCACACCTTCAGCCACTCCCACAAAAAAGTGAAAGTGTCCCTCTTTGGTCCTTTGAAATGTTAGGCTCAAAGAATGCTTTCTATCGATTGCAGCCTGGTACAGAAACGCCTTAGGGTCTACGCAATAAAGAGCCAATTGCAGGGAATTGAGACGGGATTTTCAAACTTGAGGTCAAAGTAGCCGAGCTGAAAAACTATTCTCCGGTGCAGCTGAATGGGAGAATTTTTCCAACTCAGCTACTTTGGCCTAAAGTTTGAAAATCCCATCTCAATTCCCTGCAACTAGAAATAGAAATCATGGTGGCAGTGTTGAGCTGATCTCTGT
This sequence comes from Pelodytes ibericus, assembly GCA_036172795.1. Lineage (NCBI taxonomy): Eukaryota > Metazoa > Chordata > Amphibia > Anura > Pelodytidae > Pelodytes > Pelodytes ibericus. The sequence goes on along the minus strand of CM069858.1, from coordinate 212,162,779 downwards.
GATAGATGTTTAATCTTTATAGTTGTGCGTGCTGCAGTTCTATGTGTTAGTTACTGAAATTCAAACAGAATAACAAGATGAACCCTTTATTGGTTGGTTAGAATTTAAGTGCAAGCTTTAAAGACAACGTCTATTTTCAGGGATTTAAATAGCCAATAATGTAATGTGACCAGATTTTTTTTAAAATGAAATCCAGCCTATATGTGTTTTTAATGCATATGGTTAAACCAAATAAATCTGTTTTATGGGCTTATTTTTATTCTGCAGCTCGTGTTCACACTGTATGTAGTTTGAGTCTATGACGTAATTGTAATATGTACATATTTATGGGGAAATTAGCCTGGCACTGATCTGGGGACGGTGGTCTCAATCCAGGGACTATACCCTGAAACCGGACACATCTGGCCACACTACAATAAAGGCTAACGTGTTACCTGTTTTATTAAAGGGCAACTGTAGCAAAAAATGAAGTTCTGTTTAATTGAAAGATGGCATCAAGTGTAGGCATTTTATATAGAAATGCTTTAATGAAATAATACAAATAAAAGTTCCTTATTGAGCCATCTTTACTCCATATAGCTCTACAAGGAGGCAGACATTTTGTTTAGCATCTTTGTTCATCTGAACCAAGGTGAGTGAAGATCTGACCCAAGATTCTAAGCAACATGTCTGCCCCCTGAGAGAACGATATGGAGTAAAGAAGGCTTAATAAGGCACTTAATTTGTATTATTTCATTAAAGAATTTCTTTATAAATTATCTACATTTGACACAATCTTTCAATTAAACATTTTTGCTACAGTTGTCCTTTAAGAACATTCCAATTTAACATAATCTATGTTCATGAATAAATGTAAATTCTATGACAAGACCAGATGCCTTTTCTGCTACATGTAATAATGCATTTTTTAAAGGGATTTTCCAGTCAGTAAACTGACTTTGGTTGGTCCCTCTGTTTGCTTGCAAGAGGACCAGTGCAAATGTACTGGTTCATACAGTAACTTGCAACTGCCTTCCTATATTGTTTGTGATTGCAGGGGCAGAACAGTCACATGATGCCACTGTACCCCTGCCGGGAGCATCCCCATGTACCTCTATGGCGGTCCACTGATTGACTCCTAGGAGATGCTGGGGACTTTCAAGTTTGGGTTGAGCTACCGATGTTATGTTGGACATGGTCAATCTTGAGGAGAAAACTTGAAAACAGATCCTGCACGCTAAGTGCTGAAAAAAACAGGGCTTTACAGATGTTTGTAGACCTCAGGGCAGGGCTTGCCAAATCCCAGGAGCCAGGATTCTTAAAATCCCTTCTGCTGGCTCCTAACTTTTTTTGAACAATTTACATAGAACTCTATAGCAGTTCCATTTCCCTGGCTATTAAAAATAACTAGACTAGTTCCTGAGTGGGTCTGGCTGGCTCCTGAATGCTACAGACAGGCCTTAGGAGCTAAGCAGACCATGTCAGGATTCAGCATAGTCAATTTTAGGAGCCAACGAGGTGGTACTTCCATATAGTTCTACGTAACCAGCAGTAGTAATCTAGGAGCCCTGGCTCTTGGGATTTCTTTAGTACTTCTTTAAGACAATTTGAGTTGTTTTCTTTGCTGATATGGGAACAGTAAACTAATATAAATAATAATATTCCCCTCGGCCAATGATAACAGGAAAATCTTCCAGTTTTCTTCATCCATGTCTTATTTTTCAGGTAGCAAATGTCTGAGCATAAGTTTGATGCCACAGAGGGGCAGGATAGATTACTCCTCAATGCATCCAAGGAGGAGCATGCCAGTGTATCTACCAGCCAGGTGGCATCTCGGTGAGACATGCTGAAACCTATATATCATAATTATATCTCTATGACAAAAGTCGGAAGTTTGCACTGTATTCGTGGCTCCCGCACTTCTGGGGGCAATTACACCATTGTTCTGGGGTGTGATGATTTTAGCATCATCGCACCCCAGAACAAAGGTGTAATTGCCTTTATACATAAGAAATGGCTACACTTTTGTGTATTGGACTTTTTATGCTTAACCCCCCTTAAGTAAACGAATCGCCAGTTCACCTGGACTCGATGACATCTGTTTAAAAACCTATGCACATGAAAGCCATGAAATTAGATCTTTTATGACCTTTTACAAACATTTGAATGTATTTTTACCTTTAAACCTTCACTCCTTGTGTTTCCCATGATTTATTCCTGTCGTGATTGCACAGCTTTCATATTTGAAAATGATTTGGAAGTCAATCAATAAAGATTTTGCCTTTCTTTCCCTACAGGCCCCAGAGCCCATCTGTGTCCAACGCTGCACCAGATTTGGCTATTGGCAGTGGCTTAGAGGGAAAATCTGGCAACTACTTTGCAGCTCTAGATGCCTCTGTGGAGGCTCTGCAAAGCCGGGCACAGAGTCTAATTGACAAGATTAACGAGGGGCGCAGCAAGGACCAGGCACTGATGAAGAATTTTAATGAGAGCCTTACAATGAAGGTACCATCTCTTGACTTAACTGTAATATAGGTGCCTTTGTACAACTGTGTGCCTAAATCACTGAACTGGGAATAGTTAATCAAATCCCATGTCGTCAGGGCATCCACCAGGCACAACAAAGTCTGCAAATCTAGAACGGCAGATTTTGTAGATAATTTAAAATACAAATGTTTCATAAAAGACCAGCAAATCCACCACCCTCCAAAAATATGTTAACCCATCCTTGATAATGGATGGCATGTCACGAATTTATGTTCCGTTGCAAACATTGGACTTGCCTGGCAGCAGTGAAACAAACATCGGATGGGATCAGTTTGTCTCTTCCTCTCCTCACTTGGGTTTTGTGAGGGAGAGAGACAGAGGTCAGTGATAGTTTGTTGCACAATAAGTAAGTGTGAGTTTCAAAGCCCTGTTCCCATCATAATAACATTTATTCCTTTTCATGCCTGAAATACAATGTGTGTGAACAAAAACTCACAAAAAATGACTACTACAAAATTGGACAAAGGCTGGTGGTAGAATTAGTGCATGGAAAGTGTTAAAATGCTACCATTTGAAATAGCCTTTGTTGTCTATTTATCATAAAGATATGGTTTGAGGGGAGTAAATTGATTTGGCAGGCTTTAAAAAGATCCCAACTAGGACATGGGGGCAGGATGACTACATGTTAAAATCCCAAGTAGGAAAACAGAAAAGCTCATCTCGCCTATGTGGCCTTTTACCTCCCAAGCGACCTGACAAACCTGGTTGGTAACTTTGGAAAAGATTGGTGGTAAAATGGCTGGATAAATATGTACACAACCCTTCTAGCTGGAGAGACCCTAAAACACGGCAGACTAGAGCCCACCAGTATGTCTTGTATTGTACTGTTTTGTTAGTATTGTATGTTAGTATGGCACACAGATATTCTACATGCACTAATGGAGTTCTTTGTAAAGAAGCTAATAATACTATTTCTGTAATTTTTTCTTTTTAATGCGAATTTTGATGGTAATTTATAGCTTTATGTGTGTCCTTCTTGTATATTTATAATAAAATAAAAAAAGAAGTGTCAACAGACCCCCAAGTTGAATATCCTCAGTTGTCTACTTTTGGAAAATGTGTATGTATGGAGGGTGATTCTAGGATTTTTGACAGTTACAATATCACTATCAGTAATGTTTGCAAATAGCAATGCACTACTTGTACTTATTGCCTTATAACTTCCAAAAATAAGTAAAAAAAATTATAAGCATGCAATTTCCAAATTTAGGACAAATATTTGAACCGATTTTGCAGTTTTTTCATTAGCTATTGTAGATCAGTAAAAGTAAAGCAAAAACATATTTTTTTCACATTTCCTCTATACTTTATTGTTACCGTAGTCTCTTTTTTTAGAATAAATGATATGATCTACTCAAAATAATGGTATCTAAAGAAAGCCCTTCTTATCCTTAAAAAACAAATATACAATCTGTATGGATACAGTAAAAGAGAGGAAAATACAGCTAAACACAAACAGTGAAACATGTTAAAACATCCATTGTCCAGCATGCCCCAAAAATAGCAAACAGTCCAGTCATGATTGGTTAAGGTTGACATTATATAAAATAATCCTGGTTATTTATAAAGGTCAATGCTGGGGCCAAGTTCTAAAAGTGTAAATGAGAGGGTCCTTCCATTGGTTTCTATGATGAGAGGGTCCTTCCATTGGCTTCTATGATGAGAGGGTCCTTCCATTGGTTTCTATGATGAGAGGGTCCTTCCATTGGTTTCTATGATGAGAGGGTCCTTCCATTGGTTTCTATGATGAGAGGGTCCTTCCATTGGTTTCTATGATGAGAGGGTCCTTCCATTGGTTTCTATGATGAGAGGGTCCTTCCATTGGTTTCTATGGTGAGAGGGTCCTTCCATTGGTTTCTATGATGAGAGGGTCCTTCCATTGGTTTCTATGATGAGAGGGTCCTTCCATTGGTTTCTATGGTGAGAGGGTCCTTCCATTGGTTTCTATGGTGAGAGGGTCCTTCCATTGGTTTCTATGATGAGAGGGTCCTTCCATTGGTTTCTATGATGAGAGGGTCCTTCCATTGGTTTCTATGATGAGAGGGTCCTTCCATTGGTTTCTATGGTGAGAGGGTCCTTCCATTGGCTTCTATGGTGAGAGGGTCCTTCCATTGGTTTCTATGGTGAGAGGGTCCTTCCATTGGCTTCTATGGTGAGAGGGTCCTTCCATTGGTTTCTATGGTGAGAGGGTGCTTCCATTGGTTTCTATGGTGAGAGGGTCCTTCCATTGGTTTCTATGGTGAGAGGGTCCTTCCATTGGTTTCTATGGTGAGAGGGTCCTTCCATTGGTTTCTATGATGAGAGGGTCCTTCCATTGGTTTCTATGGTGAGAGGGTCCTTCCATTGGCTTCTATGGTGAGAGGGTCCTTCCATTGGCTTCTATGGTGAGAGGGTCCTTCCATTGGTTTCTATGGTGAGAGGGTGCTTCCATTGGTTTCTATGGTGAGAGGGTCCTTCCATTGGTTTCTATGGTGAGAGGGTCCTTCCATTGGTTTCTATGGTGAGAGGGTCCTTCCATTGGTTTCTATGATGAGAGGGTCCTTCCATTGGTTTCTATGGTGAGAGGGTCCTTCCATTGGCTTCTATGGTGAGAGGGTCCTTCCATTGGCTTCTATGGTGAGAGGGTCCTTCCATTGGTTTCTATGGTGAGAGGGTCCTTCCATTGGTTTCTATGGTGAGAGGGTCCTTCCATTGGTTTCTATGGTGAGAGGGTCCTTCCATTGGCTTCTATGGTGAGAGGGTCCTTCCATTGGCTTCTATGGTGAGAGGGTCCTTCCATTGGTTTCTATGGTGAGAGGGTCCTTCCATTGGTTTCTATGGTGAGAGGGTCCTTCCATTGGTTTCTATGGTGAGAGGGTCCTTCCATTGGTTTCTATGGTGAGAGGGTCCTTCCATTGGTTTCTATGGTGAGAGGGTCCTTCCATTGGCTTCTATGATGAGAGGGTCCTTCCATTGGTTTCTATGGTGAGAGGGTCCTTCCATTGGTTTCTATGGTGAGAGGGTCCTTCCATTGGTTTCTATGGTGAGAGGGTCCTTCCATTGGTTACTATGGTGAGAGGGTCCTTCCATTGGTTTCTATGGTGAGAGGGTCCTTCCATTGGTTTCTATGGTGAGAGGGTCCTTCCATTGGTTTCTTTGGTGAGAGGGTCCTTCCATTGGTTACTATGGTGAGAGGGTCCTTCCATTGGTTTCTATGGTGAGAGGGTCCTTCCATTGGTTTCTTTGGTGAGAGGGTGCTTCCATTGGTTTCTATGGTGAGAGGGTCCTTCCATTGGTTTCTATGGTGAGAGGGTCCTTCCATTGGTTTCTATGGTGAGAGGGTCCTTCCATTGGTTTCTTTGGTGAGAGGGTCCTTCCATTGGTTACTATGGTGAGAGGGTCCTTCCATTGGTTTCTATGGTGAGAGGGTCCTTCCATTGGTTTCTTTGGTGAGAGGGTGCTTCCATTGGTTTCTATGGTGAGAGGGTCCTTCCATTGGTTTCTATGGTGAGAGGGTCCTTCCATTGGTTACTATGATGAGAGGGTCCTTCCATTGGTTTCTATGGTGAGAGGGTCCTTCCATTGGTTACTATGGTGAGAGGGTCCTTCCATTGGTTTCTTTGGTGAGAGGGTCCTTCCATTGGCTTCTATGGTGAGAGGGTCCTTCCATTGGTTTCTTTGGTGACTGCTCCATTTTTACAACTTTGCCCCCTAAATTGACTTTTTTAAGTAAACACAAAGATGTATAATTCCATCTGTCTCTTGTGTTCTGTTCGAAGCTAACTGCTCTGCCAAAGACCCCATTCTTCCTTAGTTATCTCTAATATGGGGAAGTGGTTTTTGTTACAAGCTGGGAGGTGGTGCTAAGATTAGCAAGTATCTTTTTGGATAAACTAATAGCAAGTAGCATGCATGTTTGATGCAACAAATAGTGGTAAGTTAAACTGTCTACACTATACGCATTCAAACACTGTCCTATAACTGGGAATACTTTATTAGCACAGGGTGATGCATCAAACAGATTAATAATGAATTAATACATTTGCTTGCAATTAATATATATAATAATGCAATATGTAAATCATTTTTTTTAAAATTTACACTGTAAATACTATCTAGGTCATTGAGCTCTTTATATTACAGTTAATAAAGATATAATAGAAGACGGGAATTTATGTGCTCAGTGATTATTATTTTTCTTGTTTACATTTCTTCCTATGCTTTGTCCTGGATGGAGGCTGAGTGGGACATTGTTCAACTGTCCTGGGCAATCTGGTATACTACTTACTGACATGTAACTTTTCTCATATTGTGTACCTTGATCATTAAGGGGTAAAGGCATCTTTTTACAGTTCTCCTTTTTATGCACACTGGATAAAATCACCTTCTCTTTAGAAACATCCTGCCAAGTATCGACTTTGATCAATTGTCTATAACCCTAATTGTCTCCAGCATAGTCCCACGTATTTAAATCTCCCACGCTGTACCATGTTACGATTGAGTCACCAGGTCTGATGACGTCACCGGGGTCCTTGCACTAGATAGGAAGTAGCGTCTCCCATGTTTTTGGTTTCGGTCTGCGATAATGTGTGAGCTGCTGCACACGAGTTCAGTGGTTGTAAGAAAGTAGTAAACGCAACATTCACTGTATGTGAACCCGTATCACTGCGGACAGTATGCTGCGGTGTAGAGCACACGTGGCGAGGTTACTGTCAGTTTCTAGCCAGCTCTATGGGTCGGCGATGAGAAGGTCATTCAGTCAGCACAGTTTAGCGTCAGAGCAGGAGGCGGCTGTGTACGTGCATTGGCCATATTGCGAGAAACGCTGCATTTATTGCAACTTTAACAAATATATTCAGCGTTCAGACAATGAGGATCTCATGCAAGCTTGCATGGTACAGGAAGCTCGCACACTCATCCAACTCAGCCAAGTGAGCAGGGTTTCCTCTGTGTATTTTGGAGGTGGGACCCCCAGCCTTGCAAGCCCACGCACCATTGATGCCGTTTTAAAAGCGATATCATCCAGTGCATTGCTGCCTTGCAATGCCGAGGTTACACTGGAGGTTAACCCTACATCCATGCAGCACAGCCGGCTGCAGCAGTTCCGGGCAGCCGGTGTGAGCCGCCTGTCTATCGGCGTGCAGTCATTGGATGATGCAGAGCTCAGGTTCCTGGGCAGGACACACACAGCCTCTGATGCCTTGCACACCATGAAGGAGGCCAGCAGACTCTTTCCTGGATCTACATCAGTCGACATGATGTTTGGGCTACCAGGGCAAAGCTTGCCATCTTGGCGTGCAACCTTGGAAAGGCTCCTGACACTGTGTGATGAGCATGTGTCTTTATACCAGCTCACTGTGGAGAGAGGCACTGCCCTGTACAAACTCATACAGGGTGGACAGCTGTCTCCCCCAGACCAGGATCTGACCGCCCAAATGTATGATCATGCCAGGAGGACTCTATCTGAGGCTGGCTTCAGACAGTATGAAGTGTCAAACTTTGCAAGGAATGGTGCATGCAGCCACCACAACCTGTCCTACTGGCTTGGAAAGCAGTATATTGGGATAGGGCCAGGAGCACATGGTCGCTTTGTAGCCCGAGCCAATGGGGGGACCCGGAGAGAAGCTCGTATACAGACTCTAGAACCTGATCCCTGGATGAGGGAGGTGATGGATCATGGGCATGGCACACGTAAAGTGATTGAGCAGACTGATCTGGACGTTGTGTCAGAGATGTTGGCGCTGGGACTGAGGACAGATAATGGGATAATGCATGAGAGCTGGCAGCAGATCTCTCCATTCCTCAGCTTGCAGCACATGTTCCATGCGTCCCAAGAGCTGAGGATGCTGCAAGAGATGGGGCTCTTAGTGCTGGATGACACAGGCCTGCGCTGCTCCTGGAAGGGATTTTCTGTTCTGGACAGTCTTCTGGTACCACTGCTTTCCCAACTTCAGGACTGCTGGAATCCGAGAGAAATGGCTAGTAGCTAATGTGTTACACACATTGCCTTCACTGATAGTGCTGCCTTATAAATTCCTGGTGAATTGATTTATAACATTATTTTCTACAGTGTGTTGATGTGGGTTTAGCTCTGGTATTATACAAAGTTTCTTGTTAAAGGACAGTTGAACTTTTTTAATATTTATTTTTAGCCTTGCCTTCTAGAAGTAAGCAAGGGTTAAAGGGACTGTATCACCTGAATATTATTTTTGCTGTGCATGTAGAGCATAAAAAATGATTGCAAATGATTTATACATTGAATTAGCAAAACTGCAAGCAAATGGCTAAATGAGGAGAAAAATGTGTTTTAAATGCGTCTCTGTGGAGTCTCCTGTTTATGACATCTCCTGTGGCACAGTATGCAAATTACACATTCCCCATTGAAAAGAAGTTCATTTGAAAGTTTTGAAAGGCTCTGCGGGGGGGGGGGGGGGGGGGGGGGGGGGGACAGGGGATGTCATAAGCAGACACATTTACAACATATTTTTCTCCTAGTTCAGGCTTTTTCCTGCAGTTTTGCTATTGCAACGTATAGATCATTTTCAATAAATTTTTTTATGCTCTACATGCACCTTAAAAACAATATTCAGGTGATGCAGGACAGATTTTAAAGGCACTGTATTTCCCAAGTAATAGCTGCATGCTGGTTTAGTCTGTGCTGTAAGTCACTATTGAGACACAGCAGGTCTGGGGGTTGGCGTGTGCTGACTGTGTCAGCTCCAACACAGTTAATCAGAGTGAGGGTGCAGAGAGAGCCAATCACCGACCAGACAAGGCTGTCTACTTCCCAGTCTGGCCTGTATTATCAAAAGTACCTGCCAGTTTATCCTCAGACTAAAGACTACTACTTTTTTTTGTTGGGTTGTCCTTTTAAATGATCAGATTGTTAGCTGGAGGCCTCTACTGGACACAAGTAATAAATAAATAAATAAATAAAAGTAGTGGCAATGTTATCTTGTTGCCATGGAGACGCAAAGTACAGAGGGATTAACAACGAACAAACCTGTAAAGAAACCACTGCGGACCCCACATGGTAACCCCATTTGGCGTATAATTCAGGTAACAATATAATGCGTTGCTGAAGTTGTAATAAAGCTTCACAATCTGATAACGTAGCAATGCCATAAAAGTGAAGTAATACTCTTCACACTATTAGTACTTTTTGTGCATAGGATTGGGAACTAACTGTCAGGGTTTCTCTGCTGTTTTTTTTTAAAAATAGAAACCCTTTCCTTCAGTGAGTTAACCAGCTGGGATTAACGCGCAGAGCCTTTCAAAACTGTCACAATGGTTACTCACCTGGCTGCTATTAGCCAGCCCCTTTGCTGCTCAGAGCAGGTATTTAGGCTGCTAGTGTCAGTAGCTCCTTTGTCCTTGTTTGCGGCTTCCAAGTGCAGTTCCTGGATTCTTGTGATTTCTGTGTTCCTGACCCTGCTCGGCTGATTTCTCTTCACGTTCTTGACTCCGCTGATCTCCATTCTCCTGACTCCGGGTTGTTTGAATACCCGCTTTGGTTCCTGCCTCCTGGATAGTTTCTTTTGGACTATTTTTTTCCATTTTGCTATTTATTATTATTAATAAAGGTATTTTTGCATCTTACCTTCTGTCTGGTTCCTGGTCCCTAACACTAATTCACTGTATGTATCGTCTTGTCACCTCCTTCAGCTTGCGGGAATGCAGTTATTTCTAGCATTAGGTGTAACTAATATGGTGGTAAATATGTTATTTATAATACATGATGTGTAATGTATTGGCCAGTAACAAACTAAAATGAACAATATTTGGAAAAAGAAAAAAATATGGGAAGATCTCCATTCACACATTTTATGATATCTGTCAAGTTTTCTATTAACATATTTTTATATAGCACATAAAATATATTGTAGCCACCAATGCAGCCCTCTCTGCCTATACTTACTGCATAGAAACACCGAATGTGCTTTAGGGAAAACCCAAATATCTATTGAATATATGCTGGGACCATTTGCCACAAGTGAGCCACTTCTGGTGACGTCTTTGCTACCCAGCCCCAAATTTCTTTACCCAATATTCTTAAGGGACTATAAATATATCTATATATAAATATATATATATATATATATATATATATATACACACACACATAGCCTTATCAAACTCTAAAATCAACAGCTCAAAATCGGAGATTTTACATTTGTACATACCTCCCCTTTACAAACATCTTTCCCCTTCAACCCCTTCGCAACACAAGATGTATAACCTCCGGTTATATATGCAATCACTCCTAGGAGCGATTATTTGTGCCATCGCTCTGTTATAGTTGTTAGACTGTCAGCAATATTACAACAATATAAAACTATCGTTAGGGTTCAGATCTAGGGTTAGTGTTAAAAGGGGACACTACCACTTACATAAGATTTAACTAGATTACCTGTGCATTTAAAACAAACACATATATAAGACATATGCCACTGTTTTTTCTTCTTCTATGTTTGAATTAATTGCATATAAAAGTAAAAATAAAATTAGGTGTTTATCTCTAGCATCCATTTTGAGAATTTTACCCCTGATGCAACATTCTCTAAAAGCTTCCAGTAAGTCTCACTTTACAACTGTGGCCAAAGCCTGCATGATGATGTCATAAGATACACCCCTGCTCTCTTACTGACTCCTCTGTATCACAGTGGGCAAGAGTAGGTGGCTGTGTACAACTTTTTTTTACCTGTCTTCCAACACAAAGAGAGGAGATTAACCTGATCAAACAGGATCATAACTCCGCCCCCTTGTGATGTAATAGTTACATTACCCTCCCATTCAGTGCAAATCTATGGTCAGAATTCTGACTTATAGACTGCATTCTGTGTCCCCAGCCCCAAACTGAGATACTAATGCTGGAAAGTCTCTGGGAGGAGTCACCCAGTCACACTATATTTCACAAAATGGAGGCGCCCAGTCACACTTGTTTAGTAAAATATTTCATAAAATAAACTCGAATAACAAAACCAAAAGACATATCTGAAATCAACAATACAGAATAAAAAAAATAAACCCTCTTCATTTTTGGTGGGAGTGTCCCTTTAAATTAGGGTTAGGGTTATACAAACAGAAATTCCAGGCTTTGCAGGTGAGTGGGTCAGCTGAGCATGTGATGAGTTAACCCTTTGTGCATATATGCTTCTTATCACCCCTGCACGCTGCTGTGTTGTATCACAAATGTATGAATTTCATCATATTACCGTATTTGCTCGATTATAAGACGACCCTGATTATAAGACGATCCCCCAAACTTTGGATATTCCATAAGGAAAAAAACTAAAAGCCTGAATATAAGACTACCCTATAGGAAAAAAGTTCAACTTGTATATATTCATATGTAAATTGCTTTTTTAATACAAAATTATGATATCAAAAAATGTATTTCTAGTTTTTATTTCTTTTTATTTTCTCTTTCTCTTTCCCTTGCCCCCATTTTTCTCTCTCTCCCCCCTCCCCTTGTCTGTCTCTTAACCCCCTCACTCCCCTTGTCTCTGTCTCTTAACCCCTTCCCTCCCCTTGTCTCTGTCTATTAACCCCCTCCCTCCCCTTGACTCTGTCTCTGCCCCCCTCCCTCCCCCCTGTCTCTCTGTCCCCCCTGTCTCTCTGTCCCCCTCCCTCCCTCCCCCTGTCTCTCTGCCCCCCTCCCTCCCTCCCCCTGTCTCTCTGCCCCCCTCCCTCCCTCCCCCTGTCTCTCTGCCCCCCCCTCCCTCCCTTCCCCTTACATTGATCCCTGGTGGGGACAGCCGGGGGATGTCTGCACGATACTTGCAGACATCCTCCATGCTGTCCGTCATAATAGTCTGCCGTGTCGGGCAGCATGGAGGATATCTGCACGTATAGTTCAGACATCCCCCAGCTGCCCGATTGTCCCTGGTGCCTAGTGGGGCAGCAGAGGAAGTCTGCGCGATGAGCGCAGACCTCCCCTGCTGCCGCCCGGCACGCTCGCCGGGACTTCTGTGACGAAAGCGGAAGTACCCGGCTTCTTCACAGAAGCCCCGGCGGTCGTGCCGGGCGGAAGCAGGGGAGTCTGCACTCGTTGCGCAGACATCCCCTGCTGCTAGAGAGGGGGATCCAGGTCCCCTGCAGCTCTGCTGGGGACCTGGATCCATGTCTTATTATCTGACCTCAATTTGAGGTCAGATTATAAGAAGACCTCGATTATAAGACGAGGGGTAGTTTTCAGATTTTTTTTTCTGAAAAAAACCTCGTCTTATAATCGAGCAAATACGGTACAATTCTCAATACTGCATCCAGCCTTGAGAGTGCTGTCTCTGCTCTCTTTCTTTAGAGTTAAATTGATCATCGGGGTTGGGGTCACCGCAGGGAAAAAATGTGTGTGGGGGGGGGGGGGGGGACTAATTTTTTTTTACATTACTGTCCTATAAAATAACAGAAAAACATTTAACCATTGCCTATTTATAAATTCAGGACAAATATTAGAAACTTTTTAGGTGGGGTCTTTCTTTACCAATTCTAATTGTGGTGAGATCCTATAAAGGACAACTGTCGGCAAAAAATAAATTATGTTTAACAGAAAAATTGCATTAAGTGTGGGCATTTATAAACAGAAATGCTTTAGTAAAAGAATACAAAATGAGCACCTTATTGAGGCCTCTGTGCCTGTATAGCTCTATGAGGGGGGCTCAGAATATTGTCTCAGACTATTCAAGCATGGTACCTAATAATAAAAAAAAATAATGGGACTTCAATCAAAGATCCCACAGTTCTTGATCTTAATCTGTTTGGAATCCAATATGGTTGATCCGTCTACAGCAAAGTGGTCAGAGCAGCAGTCAGTTCCAATCTCCGAATCAAAACATTTTTGGATATCAAATTTTACAAGCATACATTTGAAATAGGTAAACAACTTGGAGGCATATTTGGTCATGAGGCAGTTGATAAGATTATGACAAATGTTAATCTTTTGTTGATCACTATCAATCACACTATCAATGACACTACCCCTTTTTTTTGGGGGGGGGGGGGGGGGGACTGGGAATATCTATTTCCCACAGTAAGTACATCAATCTGTGCATTGCGTGTATTTGGTTGAAAACCAATTCAAATGAATGAACAGCTGGTACCGGACACCCAATTTGTTACTAACTGATGTGGCTCCTCCGATGGGTCGTTTAGCCATATCTGGTGGAATTGCTTGGCAGATATCTCGTTCTTGAAATGGGCAAATAGTCTGATAAAGAATATAACAAATTAGGATTTGCAATGGAGACCAGAAGTAGCTTTATTGAACTTTAAAAAATGTAAAGAACTTAGTAATTCATTGGTAGCTGCCAGCTATTATTGCACGTAGATGGAACCCTAGTACACCCTTTTATAAAATCTCATTTTAGAAATCAAGTAAAATATCAATTCTCTATAGAGAAGGGAGCGACTGATTGTATTATATCCTTATTGGAGACTCATCACCTATATGTTAAGGTCTTAGCCAGTATTTAATATATAGATACAGGAAGGAAATGGGCCAATCTGTTTATCTACAGTAGCAAAGGGTGGCATATAGGGAGAATAATGGTTCAGGGGGGAAAGTATGAGGTTAACAGTTTTATTGGGCATTATCGAGGTTTGGTGGCAGATCTCTCGGCTCACGCAAGCGTCAATTGTGTATTTATTTGTGTCATTGCATATTATCTGATTTAATTTATGCAAACTATTAAACATATGCTTTCATGTGAATGTGAAGAACGTTCTCGGTGCTAAAAAATTATTGTGATAATTATATAACGCAGCTCACTTTTACATGGAAAAAACACCTCTATGTCCACTAAATGAATAGAAAAAAGGAACGCAGAGGATATTCAATATAAATATGTGCAAACAATGTGCCAAAATAAATAAATAATACTTAATGCTATCTTTGTGTAGATATTGCCAGAAGATCTTTTTCCATATATTTTCCAGAAAACCAAACAAAGAGATATGCACAAAAATAGTGTTATACTGTTTAATCAGGGTGTAAGGAGTTAATTTCACTAACTACCTGAGACTAATTTGTGGTAGTGTCAAGATGTTGCAAGTAGAGACAGCTGTATTTAGTCTCTCCAGTAGTATGTTCATTTAACCCCTTCTCGACAATGGACGTGTCAGGCACGTCCTGCCGGGAACTCCGTTTCCAACAATGGACTTGCCTGGCATGTCCTGCGGTGAATCAAGCATGCTCCGTCAATATGGCTATGCCCTCTGGTGGTCTGAGCTTCAGAAGTGAAAGTAAATTCACTTCCGTCGCTCTGAATATGTTGCTTGACTGCCCCTAGAGGCAGCAACCAGCATAGCAATGTTAAAAAAAAAAAAAATTAGCTTAAAACTGGTTAAATACTTAGGTTAGCCTATAGGGTTAAAATATATTTAGGGCTAGCATAAGGGTTAGAGTTGGGGTTAAATTTAGGGTTGGGTCAAAAGGTCAATATAGGAAAAAAACAGTATTTTTGGTTTTTGCCACCATAACTCGCAAAATAATACGAAAAATATGGAAACATGCATATTTCTGAACGTGGGACAGCATTTAGAAACTATTTAGACGGGGTCTTTTTTAATGATTGTATTTGTGTCAATTATATTTTAGGTCAAAGTTAGAAAAAGTGTTTTTTTTTTATTTTTTATTATATTTTATGATTTTTTTTTGTAGTAAATTATAAGATATGATGAACATAATGGTATCTAATGAAAGCCCTTCTTATGACGATAAAAACAACATATCATTGAGTGTGGGTACAGTATCTGAGAAAAAAGAAAATTGCAGCTAAACACAAACACCCCAGAAATGTCAAAACAGCCATTGTCACTAAGGGAAAGTCAAGGTGAAAATGTCTTGTCACTAAGGGGTTAAACATTGTGTTATTTCCTTATTATGTGAGCAGAAATAAATAGACTCAAACCAGATTAGTCTTTGTGGCACTCAGGTGTTTTAATTGTAGGCAAACAACACTCTACTTATCTGATGTATAGACTTATTAAAACATTACTTGCCGCTCAATACAAAAATATAAAAGACAAACAAGTTCACAGATATTTTGCAAAAAATAGTAAAAACAGAACTATTGCACGCAGAAGTCTGTAACAAGATGTCAAACAGACAGGTTCATAGGTATTTTTAACAAGAAACAATACAAATGGACAGAACTGAGTATGCAAACATACAAGCAGGCTGAGCTAAGCATATAGCTTCCGTTTCACTCAGATATTTGTAGCAAAATTAGGATTGAAATAAGCTTTAAACAAAGGAGCTCACTTGGAAGCAAAAACGTGAGAGGCACGGAAGTGCCGACTCACGTATAAAAGCTGTGTCATCTTTCACCGGCTGACCTCGGATCCAAAGGACAATCAATCTCTCTGTATCAGGCAGACAGGGGTCCTGTAGTTGTCTGGAGCAGAGTTTCAGCAACAGGTTCAGAGCTTCTTGGTGAGCAGACGCGTTTCACCAGGATCCAGTGTACCATATATCTATATGCTTTCATGTGTTGTAATCCTTATTTATATGTATCTTTTCTTTGTCGTTTTTAAATATTATATGTATTATCTTTTGATATCTAAACTATTATAAATAAAAATTTATAATAACAAAAAAAAGTTTAGTTGTCCTTTAAACATAGATTTGTTTTTATTGCCTACAGTTTTCCTCTAAGACAAGATTTTCCAGTGTTTCAGGAACATACACCTTTGATATATTTTCACAAAACAAAAACCTGCCTTTCAACTGTCTGTCAATAAAAGAGGTAAAAATAAACAATCAAATAATTTTTAGTGCAAATTTTAAGAACTAAAAGATGACTAGAGAAAACAATGTATTGTACATCAAAGGAAGGAACAATACTATAAAACAAATAAAATGTCGTCTTTCTGCATCCTGAGATAATGTGGCTTTAAGTTGTTTGATCAGTCAGCTAGGTGTTCTTTGCACGTAACTGAATTTATAGATTATTCAGTTCTAACATGTTTATTGTAATCAGCTTGGCGCACACTATTCTAGCTGAATGTAATCCCCCTGAGAGAGCAGGGAGCTGGTGCAATTAGTTAGAAAGCTGTACAGAACATTCTGAGCCTTGATCTGCAACGTGTGTGTGTGTGATGTGAGCTTTAGCAGCAGCTGTTACAATGGCCAGTGGATCCGAAGTCCAGCCACACAATTTCAATATTGTGTTTATTAGGTATTTTCTTGTAGCAAGAAATAGCAAAGTCAGGGGTCCACACTTATGTTTTATATGTTAATGTGATCTGCTGCATTGCCTTTTTACATCTATGGTTATAACGGGTCTATTCATTATAAACATCACATTAAATGTGTTAACCCATTGGTGACAGGACTGTTTGGAAATGTTTGTACCCTTCGTGACAATGGCTGTTTTAAAAAAAAAATTGCGGTGTTTGTGTTTAGCTATAATTTTCCTCTTTCTCATTTTCATGTACCCACTCATATTATATACCGTAAAAAGGTATACCATTATTTTATTCATGTAGTTTAATTTAGTATAAAAACAATTTGTAAAACATGATGAAAAAACAGAAAAAAATGAAAAACGCCTTTCTAACTTTGACCTGAAAAATATTTTTTATACAATTACAAATGGTAAAAAAAGTCCCTATCTAAATAGTTTCCAATGTTTTTCCTGATTTTAGAAATATGCCATGTTTAAATGTGTTTCTGTTTTTTTTTTGCAAGTTATAGGGCATTAACCAGAAGTAGTGTTTTTTTGTTTCTTAACCATCGTTTACTACAAGGGCCGTTTGATCCTTAATTCTAACCCTAACCCATCTGTAACCATAACCCTAGATCTAGGCTTAATTTCGAACTAGGGTTAGTTTTGGCTCTTTTGCTTGCAATGTTGCTGACTGCCTCTAGAGGGAGTCTAGCAACAGCTCTTTCCACCTACAGGGGCTAACTGCTATCCAATATGGTGATTACTCCGTGGAGTGATCGTGATGCCCTGGGTGGCCGAATTGTGGCATTGCTTGATGCCTCGATACTGAGGCATCATAGTGACACCAGCTAAGCATAGGCAGCAACAGCTGATCGATGTCTATTTGGAATCCACCACAGGATGTACCAGGGATGTCCATTGTCACCAAGTGACATGATTTCGGTGACGTACCTGGTATGTCCATTGTCACTAAGGGGTTAATCCTTCACCCACTTGGTTAAACAGAACAATTACAGTATTCAGAAGCACATCCTCATTGCTTTGTAATGCCCAAACCATGGCCAAGCATAGCAGCAGTTACAATATCATAGTTTCTCTGTTGTTTTTATATATAATGGAACATTAAGGAGTAAAAAAAAAATGATTAAAAGTGCATTTCATTTATACATTAAAGAGGGACTAAACGTCCGTGTGATTAGAAAGACTGAAGTAATTTTGACTCCCTTTCAAAGCCATACACGGACTTTCAGACTGCCATGTCGGGGAGATCGGCTTGGCACCTCTGATAGGAGTGTGGAGCACCAAGGTGATCATCTCCTCCCCACTGATTGGTTGTGTGGATTGCAATAGACCTTCTCTCTCTGCTGTCATGGAGCTATGCTCTGTGACATGGCAGCCCCCTAGTCTTTACTAATATGAATATTAGGGGAAAATGTAATTTGAATGGTGGACTTTTAATGTGGCAGTAGAGGCTTCCTGCTCCATTAAAAGATAAAGGTAGGATTCATTCTCTCTTTGAAGGAAAACGAAACAATTTTTTTAAAACTAATTAACCCTTTTTTTGGGGGGGGGCTCACTTTAAACTTACTTTGATTGATAAAGTCCCCAACCCCTCGTACTTTCATTCCTGACCCCCTGGCTCAGTAGTGTCGCTGACACTAATGAACCAAGGGGCTGAATGTGACGTTCAAATTGCATTTCTGACTAGTCTGCATCACAAAGGTAATTCTGTAATATGCTATGCTGAACTGTGTGCGACTTCGGCTTTTAAAAGAAAGCAGAATCAATGGGAACTACATTTCCCATGATCCTGCGGTAGAAGAAGCCAAAATCACGTGATCGCGCATAATTCGGCACTCAGGTATCTTCCGAATTGCACTGACAATATAATTGTCAGCAATACAATTAGGATGTAACATTCACAGAGTCCAAAGCAGGGGCTGGAGACTCTAGGAATGAAATAAAGTAAAACGTATGTCCCCCACCCCAAAAAAAATAGTTACGGTCACTTAAATTAATTATTGACTCAGTGTTGAAAAACACTAAGTAAAAAAAAAAAAAAAGCATTGTTTTTCTTTAAACACCTGTACAGAAAACTGTCCCTTTAATTCGAAGTTAAAAGATATATATTGAAAATCATTGATGTTAAGTAGATAAGAATCATGGAAGATTTAATACAGACTTCTAGGAATAACGGTTCTGAACACACATTGTGCTGATTCCCCTGGATGGAGTTTGTTCCCACAGAATCCTCCCAGTCTCATCTCTCACAGACCACGTCTGACCCTCATTCATTCAGAGGAGCATGTCTCTACGTTTCATATCTCTAGTGACCCTGGCAGTGTCTCCCCCCTAAAGACTTCGTACAATGCCCTCTATGATCACAGATAGTTTCAGTTACTCACCATTCAGATCGATCATGATATATCTCCTCTACCAGTGGCGGCTCTAGACTTTGTGAGGCCTTAGGCGAAAGTCGAACATGAGGCCCTCACAGACACACATTATTAAATAAAATATATGCAAGTGATAATAAAAATGAACTGTAGAAATAGCATATTTCAAGATCAGACTCAAATCCCAGCTTCTAGAAATGAACAGCTCCTAGAATTGTATTTGTCTCATAATTATTCTACAAACATCTATAAACATTTGGTATAGATAAAATTGTGTGCGGCTGACTAACTCACATTGTTATTGCTGTGTCCTAAATGTGAACACTAACACATATCACACAGTCATTCATAGACACACTCAGTGAGCACACACTGACTCACAGACACTCTCAGTCAGCACACAATCACACTCAGCCAGCACACACTCACAGATGCACTCAGCCAGCACACACTGACTCAGAGACACACTCAGAAAGCACACAATCACACACTAAGAGAAACACTAAGCCAGAAGGAAAGGTGCTCAATGTTGAAAGTGGTCTCACAGACCACGTTGTGCTAGAAGATTGGCACTTTGTTCTTCCTCACAGCACCGGATGCACTGTGATTTAGCCATTCAAAATGCCAGAATTTTGCCACTCAATATGCCAGGATTTAGCCATTTAATATGCCAGGATTTAGCCCCTTAATATGTCAGGATTTACCCCCTCAATATGCCAGGATTTGGTCCCTCAATATGCCAGGATTAAGCCATTCAATATGCCAGGATTTTGCCCCTCAATATGCCAGGATTGTGCCACTCAATCTGCCAGGATTTTGCCCCTCAATATGCCAGGATTTTTCCACTCTATGCCAGGATTGTGCCCCACAATTTGCCAGGATTTTGCCACTCTATGCCAGGATCTTGCCCCTCAATTTGCCAGGATTTTGCCACTCTATGCCAGGATTTTGCCCCTCAATATGCAAGAATTTTGCCCCTCAATATGCCAGGATTTTGCCACTCTGTGCCAGGATTTTGCCCCTCATTATGCCACAATTTTGCCCCTCACAATGCCAGGATTTAGCCTCTCATTATGTCAGGATTTTGCCACTGTATGCCAGGATATTGCCCCTCATAATGCCACTATTTTGCCCCTCACAATGCCAGGATTTAGCCTCTCACTATGCCAGGATTTTGCCACTCTGTGCCAGGATTTTGCCCCTCATTATGCCAGAATTTTGCCCCTCACAATGCCAGGATTTAGCCTCTCACTATGCCAGGATTTTGCCACTCTGTGCCAGGATTTTGCCCCTCATTATGCCAGAATTTTGCCCCTCACAATGCCAGGATTTAGCCTCTCACTATGCCAGGATTTTGCCACTCTGTGCCAGGATTTTGCCCCTCACTATGCCAGGATATTGCCTCTCACTATGCCAGGATTTTGCCCCTCATTATGCCAGAATTTTGCCCCTCACAATGCCAGAATTTTGCCTCTCAATATGCCAGGATTTTGCCACTGTATGCCAGGATATTGCCCCTCACAATGCCAGGATATTGCCTCTCACTATGCCAGGATTTTGCCCCTCACCTCATTATGCCAGGAATTTGCCACACACTGTGCCAATATTTAGCCACTCATTATGCCAGTCTTTGCTCGTTTGTGCCACCCTCCTCCCCCCTTCGCTAGTACTTACCTCCATGCTGCTCTCCGTTGTTTCCTCCGTGCATCTTCTCTCCTGCACGGAGGAAGGAAGTTCCGGTCGCGTTTTTTTTTTTTTTAAACTTTATTGAAGCTGCGCGGGTTCAATAAAGTTTAAGAAGAAAAAAAACGCGACCGGAACTTCCTTCCTCCGTGCAGGAGGGAAGATGCACGGAGGAAACGTCCCAGGTTAGTGTAACAGGGAGCTTAACGGCAGCGTTAAGCTCCATGTTACATCAAAGGCAATAAGGTGAGTTAGGCAGCCGCGAGGCCCCCGTGAGTGCGAGGCCTTAGGCGGCTGCCTAACTCACCTAATTAGAGAGCCGCCTCTGTCCTCTACCGCTCACAACTGATCCTTTGTACCTGCCAAATCCTACCTGGTGTCTACTTTATCCCCCTATTCCCCTTCCCTCACCTTCTGATTTCACCCCCAATTTAGGTTTGATTCATTTGTTGCAAGAAGTTTGACAACTGCTGATTTTTTGTTCTAAAATCTATTTTGTTCCAGAATATTAAGTGTTATTATGACCAGTTTTTCTTTGGTATACTGTAACATCTTATAGTAACACTGTATGCACCATGTAATGCTTGGAAGATGTAACTCTGGAATACACTTCACTTTGAAGACCTTTGTCATCCCAAGTTTAAAGCACTGTATCAAATAAACATTGTTTTTACTGTGCATGTAGAACATAAACAATGACTGAAAATAATCTATACATTATGTTAGGAGTATTACAAGCAAACACCTAAATCAGGATAAAAATGTGTTTTTTTTAAATGTGTCTGTGGTCTCTGCTGCTTATGACATCACCTGTGGCACGGCATGCAAATGAACTGCTTTTCAATGGGAAATGTGTAATTGACAGACAACATGGCAGATCTCTGAACTGTATCATTATCTGCGGCAGGTCTCCGAGCTCTCCCAACACCTGGAAGACCGAATGTATCACCTGTACGATCATCACAACAAACTGCTGCAGGACAGACTGCAAGAGCTGCCGGAAATTATAGACCGAATCGGAAAGCTACAGGCTGAGCTGAAGCAAGTCTGCCAGACTGTGGTTACAGTCTACAAAGACCTCTGCGTTCGCTCAGAAATCTGACAGGTTCATTATTTCTACCTAAAAATTCATCAGGTCTGCCTCGTTTTGCCTCCTGTTAAAATCTATTTAGTCTTGTTCCGGTTACAAAAACAGTACCCCTGCTGGGTATTTGCAATAGCGATCCACCCGAAAATGAATAAATGAACAGAATGCAATTTAAAACCTACTTATCAGTTTTAAACTTCATAGAACATTAAAAAGGCTTTACTGGTCTGGTTACTCATCCAAAATTAAATCCATAAAGTGTTGTAAGGTCAGCAGAGAATTTTTGAACACAGATATACATCCCAGACAGCTGATTGTTGTTTTTTTTTTTAAGCGTTCGCCTTTAATCCTGCTCCACTGATCTTCCTAACTGCCCACATTAACATTCACATAGAGGTTAATATCAGTGGTGTCCGTGCTGTCTGCATCCTCTAACTTTTTTTTTTTTTTCACCAAGCCACATCCGCTGGATGTAAAAAAAAAAAAAAAATCTGGTGACTGATGGAGGGAAGACTGCACGGAGGAGACAACCAGGGACACGGAGCAGCCAGGAGGGTAGTACTGGGAAAGGTGGGAGGAGGGTGGCAAAATAACACTGGCATATTATCGGGCAAATTGGCTGTGGCATATTAATGGCAAAATAATACTGGCATATTATTGGGAAAAATAATACTGGCATATTAATGGTCCAATTGGCTGTGGCATATTAATGGCAAAATAACACTGGCATAATAATGGACAAACTAACACTGGCATAATTAATGGGGCTCCTGTGTGTGGCATAATTAATGGGGCTCCTGTGTGTGGCATAATTAATGGGGCTCCTGTGTGTGGCATAATTAATGGGGCTCCTGTGTGTGGCATAATTAATGGGGCTCCTGTGTGTGGCATAATTAATGGGGCTCCTGTGTGTGGCATAATTAATGGGGCTCCTGTGTGTGGCATAATTAATAGGACTCTTGTGTGTGGCATAATTAATAGGACTCTTGTGTGTGGCATAATTAATGGGGCTCCTGTGTGTGGTGTAGTTATGGGGCTCCTGTGTAAGGCATAATTAATGGGGCTTGTGTGTGGACTAATTAATGGGGCTCATGTGTGTGACATCATTTGTGGGGCTCCTGTATGTGGCATATTTAATGGGTCATCTGACTGGCATTACTAAGGAATCTGTTTGACATGGTATTGGAGGAAATCCAGGGGGTGACACCATGAGTTACAGCACCAGGTGACATCAACCCTAGTGACGCCTCTGGTTAGCAAGTTCATTCCCATTCCCATACATAGATCATTTCCTCCCTCCCATCTTACATGATTGACACACAGACACACCACTAGGAGTGACCGACAGTCTCCAGACCGCCTCAGTCAAGAAGCATTCCTGTAGCACTCAATGGAAATAAAATGAAAAGAGCCGGACAGATATTTATCCTATAAAATGTATTTATTTTCACTAAAGCTTGATGTTTAGGCCACAGAGCCTTACTGTGGTCATCATAACAATATAAAGTATTTACTGGTTCATTCAAAAGTCAGAATAAGACACGACTCCAAGTATCTGTACACAATTGGATGTTAAAACATTTACAATGGCTGGAGAACCAACGAAAATGTAAAGATGTAACCTTTCCCACAGTGAAACATAAATGTCTATTATTCTGAAAAAGAAGGGGAAAAAAAGACAAATGGCTGACTGTACAGACAGAACAAAATCACGTATCCCAAAAACAGAGGTACAGGGTCATCATGCCTTGGCCAAGAAAGACAAAAAATATTTTTTAGTTTGCAGAAAAATTGTAGTTTTACAAATTTTAGACATTTTATGTCCTGTGCTTCATTAGGCATCTTATAACTTCCTGTTTAGGACGTGTAAAGTAAAATTGATCTCTGCTAAAAAAAAAAAAAAAAATCTGCCATTTGCAATATATGCACATACATGATTTTTTTTTTTTTTTAAATTTCGGCTGTCGTCTTCTTTTACCAATTCACCAGCTCAAATCATAATATAACCGTTGGGTCTACCCAAGGAGATGGTCTGTTTACTTTCCCACAGTAAACGCCTGCAGCCCTGTGATAGCTCTTCCTAGGATTAAGGCATGCACGTCGTGGGTACCTGTCGGAGGAGGAAGAGGTCTTGTTATTTGCAGGGTTAGATGCCCATCCCAGGCTCTCCAAAGCAGTCACACTGCACTAGAAATCCCTTTTTTTCTTTTTACAAAAATAATGAACATGCTTTGTGGGGGGGGGGGGGGGGGGGATTCAGGGCAGGGCAAAACAGTGGGTAGCTCAAGTCCTAATATATCAAAGTAGGAGAGGATTTAGTACAATGGATGGAGTTATTACTAAGCACCAATCCTTAATAAGTGACACTCTTAAGAGACATACCTCATTTACCTAGGCAGGATCCCAGTCCTGGTTATTTGGCATATCCCACGACATATTAATCACCACCTCCATGGTTGGATAGGTGATACAGCCCTGATGTAGCTAGGACTAAATCTAGTGTAAAATCCCAGGAAGAACCAATCTCTCTTTTCACTCTGAGCAGTAACTCGCACGGTAGCACCCGTATACCTTCGTACGTGTTGACGGCCTCCAAATTCATTACGTGTCGGATGATGTGGTACTCGTCGGAAATCCCATTTCCCCCCAACATGTCTCTGGCCTGTCTGCTGATATCCAGAGCTTTTCCACACGAGTTCCTCTTCAGCATCGAGATCATTTCCGGGGTGGCTCTAAGAGACGGATAGAGAGTCAATATAGATATGTTGGGGATTGTTCTGCTTTCAGAATTTTGACCCACAATTTTTAATCTATTAAATAAAATAAAAACACAAAATGACTAATAAATATATGCTGAATGGTGGTGGTTTCTATCTTTTCGGTAATACCGTGCTTTACTACAGAGCTAACCGACACACCCATTACTGAACCAAAACTGCCATCAACCATAGCCAACATAGGGCCTTCAAGTGTTTGGCTAGATAGCAGGTCAACATGTTGTGTAAAGACACAACTTGAATTACTGAGGTTTTTCTATTGTGTGCATATATATTTCAAATGAGAAAAAAAAAAAAGATTTTCTTTAAGGTCACCCTGTTTACCAGTAATATTAAATACAAAAGGTTAAATATTGGCAAGGTTAAAATAGTTTTTTCATCCAGAAAGTTTCAACAAGCTGGCACCTCCTTTTCGTTTTCCCTTGGGCTCAATGGGCATTTTGCATCAAGAAAATGGAATGCCATCAAATAACCAGCAAATTAGCGCACGTTCACAGTCTAGTTATACTGGTTCTCCATTGTCAGTTACTGCGCAACTAAATTCACTATTAAGCCTCTGTCACGGACTGACATTAATCCTTTCCTAGCTCTTTGGATCACTCACTTGTCCTGGTCTTTGAGGCGACCCAGCTGCAGACAAGCTTGTAGACCAATAGAAATTTCCGTCAACATATCTGCCAACTTCTTCTGGATCAGCTGATTCCTGGCAAGGGGCACCCCAAACTGGATCCTAAAAACAGGAGAGTGAGATAAAATATAAAAATTGTCACTCTTTGACAGACCTCCCTCTAGCAGCCCTTCACCCTTAACCATCCCATAAAAGTCTAAAATATAGTAGGGCCCTGCTTCTCCGCTAAAAAAGATGTGTACAGTACTTTACAGCAATTCATATATATTTTACCCATACAGTACCTTACAGTAATTATATATATATATACTACAGTGGTATATCTTGTTTTTGTGCTGCCCTAGGCAGATAAAATTCGGGCAAAACAAATCAGAGCTGCATTCTGATAGGTGTAGAACAGAAGCCAATCACAAGGCAGATGGGATTCTGATTATGGTCACAAACCACAAAATACTCAGGTTGCATTTGCTCTAGATGGTGGCAGGTAATAGCATTTCACTAGAAACCTGACGAGTCCAGTAACCTGCTGATATGGAGGGAGTGGGACAAAGAAAAATCCAAGTGCCTGCAGCGCCTCCTGTCTACAAACACAACTTTTTCGATCGAAAGCAGTCCCTTGAAATAAAAAAGCAGTGATAAGACAAAGCAACCAAACATGTTTCCTACCTGTCCATAGTGTACTGCCTTGCTGCATGGAAACAGAACTCAGCAGCACCCAGAGAGCCCCATGAAATCCCATAACGAGCGTTATTCAGACATCCAAAGGGACCCTGAAAGACGGAACAGAATACAACACAGGAAGTGATTACAGGTACAGCTGTACAGATAGGGAGCACTTATATGGAGCAGTGGGAGGAGTTATAGGCAGAGATTTTATGGAGCAGTGGGAGGAGTTATATGGAGCAGTGGGAGGAGTTATAGGGAGAGGTATATGGAATAGTGGGAGGAGTTATAGGGAGGGGTTATATGGAGAAGTGGGAGGAGTTATAGGGAGAGGTATATAGAGTAATGGGAGGAGTTATAGTATGTATAATTTACCCCCAGTCCAGACACATTTGGTAGCAGATTTTCCTCTGGTATCTCCACATCCTCCATCAGAATCATGCCCGTGGCAGACGCTCGCAGAGAGAACTTGCCTTCTATTTTGGGGGTGGAGAGCCCCTTCGTACCTTTCTCTATCAGAAAGCCCCTGATTTTGCCGTCCTCACACCCCGCCCAAACCACACACAGGTCAGCAATAGGGGAATTAGTGATCCTGCAGATGGAAAAGCATAAACAGAATACAACGTAACCAATGCATTTGGTCCAACAGTTTACGGCCAAGAGTCATCCTCAGCCAGCTGAATTTTGATTATTAAGTGTGTGTATCGATATGCCGCTGTGTGGACAATCCTAATAATCATATATGTCTATACTGATAAATAAAATAATGGTTTGGAGGAGGATGTCTGCATAGCGCCATCTGTTGGCTGTATTCAGCAGGGAGCACCATAGAGAGCAGCACTGCCCCCTTGTGTTAATAATCCATCACACTGGAATGCTTCCCACTTGATAAAGCAGACACTGCAGTCCTCACTGGATCATACCATGTTTTCGATCCGTTGAGCGTGTAGGTTTTGCTGGTCGGGTTGTATTTTGCTCTGGTCTCCAAGCCGGCTGGATCACTCCCGTGGTTAGGTTCAGTAAGTCCAAAGCAGCCCAGCATCTCTCCACTGGCTGCATTACAATGGAAGGATAGAGATTAGACCTCTCCTTATCCTCCCCACACATGATACAGTACACACCCCACACAGGAAATGTACATCTTACCGATATCTACCTGTATATTCTGAATATAAATAATGAATAACATCCAAACCTTTAAAAATTCCAGGTAAATTTAGCAACCCAAGCCAATAAAATTATTCAAACAAAACTACACATTTTATAGGGCAAAATGAGATTATGGCCAGTTGAGCCACGATATCAAACGGGTCAAATTTGGACATCCGTTGTGCCCTATAGCTTTTTAGAACTGAGCCATTTTCTGTACTAGCCATTGCTCCCGGCCAATATACAAACTAGCATCATATGCCATTATTTTACAAGGGGTGGTGAAAGAAAATGATAGAGAGGTTTATTATTACAACGCAATATATCACACAAAAATTAACTAATTTAATTGAAAGATTGTATCAAGTATAAATTATTTATAAAGAAAACCTTTAATGAAAGAATACAAATAAAGTACCAGATTGGGCCATCTTTACTCCATAAAGCTCTACCAGGAGGCAGACATTTTGTTTAGAATATTTGGTCAGATCTTTGTTCATCTGAACCAAGGTGAGTGAAGATCTGACCCAAGATTCTAAACAACATGTCCGCCCCCTGAGAGAACAATATGGAGGAAAGAAGGCTTAATAAGGCACTATATCTGTATTCTTTCAATAAAGGTTTTCTTGATAAATCATTTACACTTGATACAATCTGCAATTAAACATAAGTACATTTTTTTTTACCACTGTTGTCCTTTAAGTAAGAACCTCACAGTTTCATCCTAAACTGTCTAAAATTAACCTTTGTGTAGTTGTGTAGTTTTCACTTTAGAAATGTCATATTTCAAGAGCCGAATACACCAAGATTTTAGAGATCACTGTCCTAGGATACCTGGCTAATGTGGGTAATGGCCAGCCATATCAGGATACACAATGTGAATGTTGTGTTAATGCTACAATCTCCCTGATGTACCCTCTGACAGTATAACCTGCAGCATTGTGTCCCAACACCATCCACTCAGTCACACTTGCCGTTTTACCATGAGATTCATCATCAGATCCCACCCCCCACGTACCCAGTTTGGGGAGATATTTTTGCTTCTGTTCCTCTGTCCCATAGGCACTAATGGGATGCATGACCAAGGATGACTGAACACTCATCACAGACCGATAGCTGCTGTCTACCCGCTCTACCTCTCGAGCCAACAGGCCGTACGCCACATAGGAGGTCCCAGCGCAACCGTAGCCTGGAGTCCAAGGAGAATAATAATCGGTTAGTGACTTATCACATAGAGATAAAATAACAATACTGTAACCGAAAAGAAAAAAAATGGTGGAGGATAAATTCATCCATTGGTCTACGCAGTAAAATGTGAACTGCAAGGGAAGTGCGAAAATGAGGCGTTAGCAACCAAACTGTCCAACTTGTCTTTATTTGTAACTCGGCTATTAATGAGCGATTTGTTAATGAATTCTTTTCATTCATGGTTTTGTTGGAACAATGGTGAGCAATCGGTCTTATCTCCAAGAAAGCTATCAAAACAAACCACCGGTATTTACCAACTATTCTCTATATCAAACTTGACAATAAAACGGTATATATGATAATTACTAGTGATGGTTAACCTTGGCACTGCAGGTGATTGGGAAACTAAATATCTCATGATATCTCGGCTGCCGTAAGGTTAGCTACTACTCATATATGCCGATGTGGAAGTTCTTGGCAGTGGATTCCACAACTTTAGAGCTCTTCCTGTAGTCTTTTCTAAGTGTGAATGGCTGTTCTCATACAGCTTACCTTTGATCGTAGATCCCAGGACTCCAAGTTCTCCCATCTCAGATATAATCTCCCGGTCAAACACTGCAACCAACAGGGCCGTGTGTTAGAGCAGAAGTAAAAAGGTAGCGTTGGTGAGCAATGGGAGGTTAGCAGAGGAGAAGCCGCACACAATAGAGAATGTCCCCAGTCTGGAGTAACCAGGGAGAATAGAGTAGTATAATGCATGGCAGCTGTGTGTATCGCTTCTACAGAAATCCACATCGAGAGGGGGTAACCGCTGTGCAAGAGAAATCCGCAGAGCAGGGGACATTGCTGGATGTAATCACAGGAGGAGAGGCCAGAATGTAAAGTGTCCTCTTGGAAGATCAGCATTGGCGGTTTTGGCTCTAGTGATGTGCTGTAGGGCGGATTCGCGGGGAGGCAGGGGATTTAACATTTACTTGCTCCGCTACGGAATGTAAAAAGCAAGTGTTTCCAGGCGCGTATCCTTAGCAAAGATCCTGGACCCGATCACCGCGATAACATGCAAATTAGATGGCAGAGTTCAATGTGTTCACATTTTGCCTCTAATTCCCTCCCTGAGCTTCACATCTAGTGACAGAGAGGAACAGGTAAGAGAAAAAACCCCAAACATTTCCTGCTGATCACAGTTTGTTACTTTATGGCCCTCATTCTCAAACTTTTTTATTTTTCAAACTTTAAGTTTTTCTCATAAATAAATGATATTATTGTAATAGATTAACGTAATTATAGTTAACCCCTGCATGTCCATGCTGTGATTCTTAGGGCTCGGACTAGTCACGTCGCACAGGTCAGAGTTTTTTTTCCTATATTTTAATTTTTTATTAGTTAGTTAATTAGTTGGGATAAGTGGGTTAGTGTTGTACTAGTTGTGTCGATTATAATTGAGGGAAATAATGGGAATTTCCCCCCCCCCCCATTTTATATGTATTTTTTAATACTAAATTGTAGATTATTTTTATGTATAGGGTATCAAAAGATAGCTTCAACTGTCCTTTAGAAAACAACATATAACTTGTATGGGTGCGTTAAACGACAGAGGAGAATTATGTTTAAACAAACACATATCAAAAATTAAAATTATGGGTTAAAAGTACTGCCTTGATTAATAAACAGATTTAACACATGGAAAGAGTATATGAGTCCTGAAAAAAAGGCCATGCACTGCCACAGCCACACGGGAGGGGAGGGCACCCTGCCACAGCCACACGGGAGGGGAGGGCACCCTGCCACAGCCGCACAGGAGGGGAGGGCACCCTGCCACAGCCGCACAGGAGGGGAGGTCACCCTGCCACAGCCGCACAGGAGGGGAGGGCACCCTGCCACAGCCGCACAGGAGGGGAGGGCACCCTGCCACAGCCGCACAGGAGGGGAGGGCACCCTGCCACAGCCGCACAGGAGGGGAGGGCACCCTGCCACAGCCGCACAGGAGGGGAGGGCACCCTGCCACAGCCGCACAGGAGAGGAGGGCACCCTGCCACAGCCGCACAGGAGGGGAGGGCACCCTGCCACAGCCGCACAGGAGGGGAGGGCACCCTGCCACAGCCGCACAGGAGGGGAGGGCACCCTGCCACAGCCCATGTGTATGAAGTGAGCCCAAGAAGGGGGAGGTGAGAAGAAAGCATGGGATTCACGGAGAAGGTGACAATACAGATACACACATGGAAAGGTTTGCAAGGAATGCATTTATCAGCCATACCTTCCTGGCGATTGGCCTGAATGATCCGCGGCATCAGCCTGTCCTGGCAGTAGGAGCGGAAGCTGTCTCGGATCATGATCTCTTCCTCCGTCAGCTGGGAGTCGAGGTTCAGGGCATCCTTCCAGTCAAACTGCACCCTAGCTGTAAAGAGACAGAGGTCTGCCATGAGCATGTGAATACTGCCTAACTCTCATGCTGGGCTCACTGCCTCATCTGGTGCATAAACAAGGTCATATGGGGCAATCAGCAGGGACATTCCATCAGTTTCTATGATCTCTGCTGCACAACTGGCGGGTATAAATAAAGCTCGCAACTTCTATTGTACATTATAAATGGCAATTGTGCCTGTTATTATTTAAACTTCCTGTGCAGGACATTTTAGACGTAACGCTCAATTTGAAAGTGTCCCCCGGATCTGTTAGACCGCCACTACAGCTGTATACCAAGCAGTATTTAAAGGAACGGGACACTTGTTTTAATACATGTGGCACAAGCAGAACTCCCAGGGAGGTCTCTCCTTTCAGACAACATTATTACTAAAAGGAAACTCTCTCTAAATAGCGATTTTTTTTAACTTGATTACCGTATTTATCAGCGTATAACACGCACTTTTTCTCCCTGAAAATAGGGGGCAAATGATGTGTGCGTGTTATACGCCGATAGGTGGCTGAAAAAATAAAAAAAATCTAAAACTTACCTCGTTCCTGCTCTGTCCCCCGGTGCTCTGAATGTGCGTGGCTGTAAGGGAAGTGTTGTGAGCTACCCTCCAGCTGCGCGGTCAACAAAGTGTGTTTTTTTTAAACAAACTTTATTGTTCCGCGTGGCTGGAGGGAAGCTCACAACCACGCAGCTTCAGAGCACCGGGGGACAGAGCAGGAACGAGGTAAGTGCTGGGCTCTGGGGAAGGGAGGGAGGAGGGTGGCATAACGAGCATACTAAGGGGCAATATCCTTGCATATTAAATGGCATATTGGGGGCGAAATCCTGGCATATTAAAATGGCATATTGGGGGCAATATCCTGCATATTAAAATGGCATATTGGGGGCAATATCCGGCATATTAAAATGGCAAATTGGGCTTCAAAGTTCTTTATTTGAAATGTACGTTTTTTTTTCCTGAAATTTCCTTCTTAAAATGAGGTGCGTGTTATACGCCGGCGCGTGTTATACGCCGATAAATACGGTATTTAATGGATCTGAAAAATATATGAAGGAAGGAATTATCACCAGGATCCAGACACACATCCCTTCAGCTCTCCATCCTTGTGTTTAAATAATATGTACTCCCCTCCAGCTGCGCGGTCAACAAAGTGTGTTTTTTTTAAACAAACTTTATTGTTCCACGCGGCTGGAGGGAAGCTCACAACGCTTCCCTCACAGCCACGGACCTTCAATGCACCGGGAGACGGAGCAGGAACGAGGTAAGTGCTGGGCTCTGGGGAAGGGGGGGAGGAGGGTGGCATAACGAGCATACTAAGGGGCAATATCCTGTCATATTAAATGGCATATTGGGGGCAATATCCTGGCATATTAAAATGGCATATTGGGGGCAATATCCTGGCATATTAAAATGGAATAATGGGGGCAATATTCCTGGCATATTAAAATGGCATATTGGGGGCAATATCCTGGCATATTAAAATGGCATATTGGGGGCAATATCCTGGCATATTAAATGGCATATTGGGGGCAAAATCCTGGCATATTAAATGGCATATTGGGGGCAATATCCTGGCATATTAAATGGCATATTAAATGGAATATTAGGGGCAATATCCTGGCATATTAAAATGGCAAATTGGGCTTCAAAGTTCTTTATTTGAAATTTAAGTTTTTTTTCCTGAAATTTCCTTCTTAAAATGAGGTGCGTGTTATACGCCGGCGCGTGTTATACGCCGATAAATACGGTATTTAATGGATCTGAAAAATATATGAAGTAAGGAATTATCACCAGGATCCAGACACACATCCCTTCAGCTCTCCGTCCTTGTGTTTAAATAATATGTACATTGCCAATGTAATACATACTCTGAACATTTCATCTCACCAGTTTAGCCATACATTGCTTATGGGAGGAAACTCACCAGGTTTGGCCCTGAACAATGTATAGCTAAACTGGTGAGATGTAATATTAATCTCACCTCAACTCTCCATTTAATAAATTGCCTCCAATATCGAGGCCTTCCTTTAGTCTCCGCAGTCACAGTATACACTCAAACCTGTCCTCAAGCACCCTAAACGGTCCAGGATTTAGGGATTACCCGGTTGTGCTTAAATGTATAATACCCTGGTATGGTTTACTAATGCTTAGGGAACCAGACCAGCCAGGTGTTACACACACTCTTATTTAAAGACAACTGGTTAATCCCTTAATCCTGGACCATTGAGGGACCTTGAGGACTTTTAAGTTATAAAGTATGGGAAACAAGGACCATAGCTGGTTCTACTAGATGGATACACAGAGAAACATGTACCATCACCAGTAACACAAGATCTGATACCAAACCCCAGACATCAGTAATATTTTAAAGGGACACTACCACTTACATAAGATGAAACTATGATATCCTGGTCATTTAAAACAAACACATGTATAAATCATATGCCATTTTGTTTTTTTATATATATATATGCTTGTATACATTACATATAAAAGTAAAAATAAAATTAGGTGTTTATTTCCTGGCTCCATTTTGTGAATAGTTCCCAAGATGCAACGTCATCCAAAATCTTCTAGCCAGTCTTAATTTACAACTGTTGCCAAAGCCTGCATGATGAGGTCATAAGATGAAATTGGGAAGACTAGATGGACCGAATGGTTCTTATCTGTTGACACATTCTATGTTTCTATGTAGATACACCCCTGCTCTCTTACTGGCTCCTGTGTATCATAGTGGGCAGGACTAGGTGGCTGTGCACAACTTTTTTTTTTTACCTGCCTTTCAACACAAAGAGAGGAGATTATCCTGATCAAACAAGATCATAACTCCGCCCCCTTGTGATGTAATTTACATTACCCTCCCATTCAATGCAAGTCTATGGTCAGAATTCTGACTTATAGACTGCATTCTGTGTGCCCTGCCCCAAAGTGAGATACTAATGCTGGAAAGTCACTAGGGGGTGGCACCCAAAAACACTATATATTTCACAAAATCGCGGCGCCCAGTCACAATTGTTTAGTTACATATTTTATTAAATGCAGTCACGTTACAAAAACAAAAGACATATCCGAAATCAACAATACAAAAAATAAACCCTTTTAATTTTTTGGTGGGAGTGTCCATTTAACATATTTGTACTATACATACAGAGATAATGTCCTAGTATATTAGATGCTAAGAGATATTTTTTAGGGCCCAGTGCTATTTAGTTCCTTGGATTTGTCTAGCTCTATCTTGTGATCCCTTATATCCAAGCCACCACCCAGATCACAAACCTCATCAGATGATAAATACAGCTGTACAGACCCGACGTACTTACACTTTGCACTTTTTTGTTCTTTCTTGAGATCTGTGAAATGGAGAGCAGGATTATTAAACAGATGATTCATTTTAGATTTCAACATAAAAGTACATATCTGCTGCTACTCCACATACCTGTGATCAGAGAAATGATCATTACTGCCCTATACGAAAGGCACAATATAGCAGTGAGGGCTAACCTCTGGAACTACAGATCCCATGATGCTCAGTCAACCATAAGGAAGAAACAGGTAGGGATTTTGATGAGAGAAATATATGTCTTACATGTTCCTGGTGTCTCCTGTGTATGACATCAATCTGTAGCTTGATATGCAAATTAACTAGTTTTCACCGGGAAACTTGGTGCCATTATGCTCAGCCAGCCAGACTAGAATAAAGCAGCTGATTTATCAGATGTTACTGCAGCTGGTAGCAGAAAACGCTACATTTTCTTTGATGCTCAGCCTACCGTGTTGCTTGAAGAGAACAGTCTGGCTGAGCATGATGGGAGTAGAGGTTAAATAGAAAAAGAAACTCACACTTTCTCATGGTAATAGTGGCACAGGTGGGAGGAGAAGGAGGATTAGAGGACAGAACGAGCTCCTGATTATAAGGGGGGAGGTATTTAGGTATTGAGGGGTCCTCACCTTTCTGCTGCGCCAGTGTGCTCTGCGTCCTTAATCCCCGGGCACAGATGCTCCATCGTGACGCGTTAAACAGGCGTGAGGTCACACCGGCCAGTGACATGGTAATTGCGCTAAACAAGGACAGACATCATTTTAATACAGCTCATCATTCAGTAACCAGAGATGATCTATCTCAGTCTCATCACATGACTTCATTTCAATCCCATCTCCCAACTTAATGTACTTATATGCACAATTACCGAATACAGGGATTGCCCAAAAAATTGAGGAGCCAGCCTGGTCATTTTTAGGAGCCAGGGTAATGGAACTTCTATTGAATTCTATGTAAAACAATCCGAAAAACGGATCCAGGAGCAGGGATTTTAGGAGTCACGGCTCCTGGGATCTGTCAAGCCCTGCCCCGAATACAAACTGGGTCACTCAGTCTACGGGATCCACTCAATAATATTTTAAACCTTTTTTTTTTTTTTTGTTCTTTCAGGGAGCTATGTCAGTATTCAGATCTCAGCCACAGTATTTTTTTTTTCACTAGAAAAATATAATAATGGCCTTCTACTCTGATAACTGTGAACAACACCATATTCTCATTAAAACAACCCCAAACGGAGCAGTTACCATGGAAAGCACTGGACTATTCCTGCTGATTACATCACTTTTAGAACTCAGCCCTAGAAGCAGGGTAGCCACCTCAGCCATCTTTATTTGCCCACTTAACTTTTGCAGGCTGACTTGCAGTGCGTACAAGTGATATAAGTCCAGATGCAAATTAACTAATCAACATGGTTTCCGATCCTGGATTAGTTAACAGTTTTCCTTCTAGTCACATATGGCTTCTATACGCTGCAAAGCAGCCTGCAAAAGTTATATGTGTCTGGCAAAAAAATGGCCAGGTTGGCAACCCGACACTGAATTTAAATTGTATAAATAACCCCCAATGAGTTTGGTTTTCCAGTGTGGTTTGCTTGCTCCCTGGCTTTTGATGTGCATTAGAATGTCAGTTCTGCAGGACTGGATTACTGCTCTGATCTCTCTTTGTCACAGAGACTTAACCTGTCATACAAAATGTGTTCAAAAGGTAGCAACAGAAAAGCTACAGTGTCTTTAAATATTAACATCATCTTCCACCAATCAGAGCCAGGAGAATGTGGCATCGCCCCTTTGTATTAACCAATGAGGTGAGAGATAGAGTTAAAACCCATCTGGGGTCTGACAGCTGTGGACTGTGAGAGTCTTGGTACACACAGGACAACACTGACTTTGCTAAATACAAATACACTCAAAGGGGAACCATGCTGGAATACATCTGATCCTGGCTAATAAAGCCACATACACTTAGTGGGTATGTCTGCTCTCCAAACATTATACTAAAATATGTCATCTTCCCTCCAAACCTTTGTCCACCTCAATTCACACAGCCCTGACCTTTGTAATAGAGAGACCAAGGATTTTTTATTTTTTTAAAGTCACAGTGAACAGATTTAGGTGTCACAGCATATGACAGGTGTGTGATCCAGACCCCTTTAAATCATAATCCATACACTGCCCCCCCCCCCCCCCCCACCCCCCCATGCTAAGGATTTGTTTGAATACAGTAATCTTTTGGCACTTAACCAGTTGTGGCCCACAGGGAGGGTGGCTGGCTGAGCGTCATAGGAGATGGTAAACAAGAGGCTGCTAAATTGTGGCAATTTCAGAACTGACTATTCTCAAGAGAGGAGGGATCCAGTGGATCCCTAAATGATGCCTTGTAGAATAGATAATATGTATTTACATTTATTCATCTAGACTGTAGAAATTAAGTCACTGGCTGCTAATCACAGTCACCAGTTAACTCAGACACACTAAATGATTTATGATCATACAACTATATATTATAATCTAAGACCATCCTGACACCCCCAGCACAAGCCCCTTCTCTCCCACTCACCTTGTATAACTCACAGAGTCCTGGTCTTATGAAACTAGCCAGGCTGGGGGCAAGACAAGAGTGGTGTTGAGTGTTCCCGACGCTCGTTGATGACATCACTGGAGGAGAATAGACGCCATGTTGAGTGTGGCAACAAAGCTAAAGTCTTATTCTCTGTAAACAAGTTCTACCAAAATATATCTTTCAGTTGTTTTTTTATCAGGCAAATAAAAGCATGAGAGTTTCAAGGGGAAAGGTGGGGTGACTTTGAATGTGTAACATATTACCTGACCAGTTACAGGGGATAAAGTTATAATAATAAACATTAACACAATTCACCTTAAATAGCCTGTGGGCAGTAGTGCTGCCACCTGGTGGTGATAAGGTGCGCACACACAGACATGCTCAGTGCTAGTCTAGTGTATTCTCCTATAGTGGTTGAAGTCAGTTCACTAAACAGTCAGGAAACTGACAAGGCAATTGCAAAAACCAGGCGGTAAAGGAGCACTACCACCCAGATGTAGCTAGATAACCTGGTCATTTAAAACAAACACATATATAAATCATAAGCCACCGTTTTTCTTTTTATATGTTTGAATTAATTGCAAATAAAAGGAAAAATAAACTTAGGTGTTTATCTCCTGGCTCCATTTTGTGAATCTTTCACATGATGCAACATTGTCCAAAATCTTCCAGCCAGTCTCACTTTACAACTGTGGCCAAAGCCTGTATGATGATGTCATAAGATACTCCCCTGCTCTCTTAATGGGTCCCATATATCATAGTGGGCAGGACTAGGTGGCTGTGTACAACTTTTTTTTTTACCTGCCTTCCAACACAAAGAGAGGAGACTGACCTGATCAAACAGGATCATAACTCCGCCCCCTTGTGATGTAATAGTTACATTACCCTCCCATTCAATGCAAGGCTATGGTCAGAATTCTGACTTATAGACTGCATTCTGTGTCCCCAGCCCCAAGGTGACATACTAGCTGTAAAGTCTCTGGTAGGAGTCACCCAGAAAAACTCTATTTCTCAAAATGGCGGCGCCCAGTCACACTTGTTTAGTTATATTTTATTAAATACAGTCACATAACAAAAACAAAAGACATATCTGAATCAACAATACAAAATAAAATAAAAAACCCTTTTCATATTTTGGTGTGAGTGTGCCTTTAATAGCTGGAATGGGAATGTTGTTCATTTGTGGACACATGCAAAAAGCTGTTATTCTTTAACCGCAATACCAATGCAGCTGAACAGGGAATTTTTTCCAACTCGGCTACTTAGGCCTGAAGGTTGACATTCCCATCTCAATTCCCTGCAATTCTCTCTTTATTGAGTCTAACCCAGTGATGACGTACGTTTTTGGGCTCCGTGCCCAATTTTTGGCCGAAACCAGACCTCAAAGTGCATACACCATATACACACGCACACTCATACTCACACACTTATACTCACACACTTATACTCACATTCACACACTTATACTCACACACTTATACTCACACACACTTATACTCACATTTACACACATATACTCACACACACACACATATACCCGCACACACTTATACTCACAAACACACACTTATACTCACACACACACATATACTCACACCCACACATATACTCA
The DNA here is from genome assembly GCA_036172795.1 of Pelodytes ibericus. Taxonomy (NCBI): domain Eukaryota; kingdom Metazoa; phylum Chordata; class Amphibia; order Anura; family Pelodytidae; genus Pelodytes; species Pelodytes ibericus. The sequence continues at coordinate 212,124,631 of CM069858.1, read as the reverse complement.
CACCCACACACACATATACTCACACCCACACACACATATACTCACATCCACACACACATATACTCACATCCACACACACATATACTCACATCCACATATACACACACATTTATACTCACACACACATATACTCACACCTACATATACACACACCTACATATACACACACACATATACTCACACCTACATATACACACACACTTATACTCACACACACACACACACACACATTTTTACTCACAATCACACACATATACTCACACTCACACACTTATACTCACACACTCATACACACACAGCCAGGTTCAGCTCTCGCCTCCGGTCATCTGCTCCTTCTCCTGATAATCGGGCGCATGCGCACTATGTGAAGAAGTGTTCAAATCGGAAAGCAAACAGTTAATTGCTTTCCGACTTGAACGCTTCTCCACATAGCTCGCATGCGCCCAATCATAGGGGGAAGGAGCAGATGACCAGCGGCGCCCGTCTTTTACCCACTGATGATTGCTCCTCTCGGAGGGAGTAGACAAGCGGTGAGAGGTGAACCTGGGTAGGGTAGTGGATGTATGGAATAGCCTTCCAGCAGAAGTGGTAGAGGTAAACACAGTCAAGGAATTTAAGCATGCGTGGGATAGACACAAGGCTATCCTAGCTCTAAGACCGGGAACTGGGGACTAATAAAAGTACTCAAAAAAAATTGGGCAGACTAAATGGACCGAATGGTTCTTATCTGCCGACACATTCTATGTTTCTATGTTTCTCCTATTGTGTGAAACGTTTTATATTTTTTTTTAGATAAATATTGCATCATGGTAAATAAACAAAAAGTAACCGATTTTTCTGATCAGCATATTCCTCCACTCTTACTGTCGCATAAATAGTGTAACAGGACAATAAAGTTATGGAATTCGCTGCCTGAATAGATGGTTCTGGCACATTCGTTAGACGCCTTTAAAAGCGGCCTGGATACTTATTTAATGAGCGGGAGCATAGAGGGCTCTGCATGTTCCTATAGGCAGTAATATTTATTTACTGCTTGTTGATCCAAGGAGAAATCTGGAGTTTTGGAGTCAAGAAAGAATTTAATGCCCCATGGGAAGCAGAACTCAAAATGGCTGTATTTTCCTTCTTTTGGATCAACAGTGGTAAACATGGGATAGATAAAGGGATGAACTTGATGGACGCAACTATATAACAGTCTCACCTCTCTCTCCACGGTCCTCCATAGCAAGTACCAATAAGTGCATAACCTGAGTAACCTACAGATAATATGATAATAATGACCCATTTAATGCCACATAGGCTTTATTTATTTTTTTGTACCATGTCCTATTGACCTCATGTCCTGTTCCTTGTAAACACATCAATATAGCTTCTCTCATATATATAGAAAACGGAGAAATCCACACAAAAAAAGGGGAACTGCTATATACCCTACTCACGCACTTCACACCATGGATTGCTGCACGTACCACCCCCTCGCTGGCCCCCATTGGCTGTCGACACGTGGCAAGTGGTTGCTTGGCCCGACCTGTGCTTGTGAAAATAGAGGAACATGCCCGGCACGAGCTCCTCCACAAACTTCCTCTAAACTATTCACCCCTCGCTGACTTTCTAACCTTTTTTCCTTCTATTTTCAGACTTACGGAGAAATGCGCCTGCTGCGTTGTTGAAACTGGTATTCGTCGGCGCAGTGGTTTTGTAAAGCACACTCTCTGATTCCTAGGGAGGCGCTCTGTGTGTAATGGTTCCCCCCAGGGCTATCACCAAAGATGAGGGTCTTACATTTTATATAGGTAGCGAATAGTGTTGAGCAAACCCGAACCGCACTGTTCTGGTTCGTACCGAACTTTACGGGGTTCGGCGATTACATTGTATGTAATGCTATGGGCTTTCTATAAACCGAAATAGAGTCCGCATTCATAAGAAATTCTTATGAATGGGGACTCTATTTCGGTTTATAGAAAGCCAATAGCATTACATGTATTACATAAACCAAAAGTCTATAAACCGAACGACATTCTGTTTATAGACTTTCTTTTTATAGAATAGCAATAGCATTACATGTATTCTATAAAACGAAAGTCTATAAACCGAATGTCTTTCCAGGACTTTTTTTAGAGGCATTTTAGTGGCCAAAAGTTCGGGTCCCCATTGACTTGAATGAGGTTCGGGGTCAAGTTCGACCCCGAACCCAGACTTTTTTCCGAAGTTCGGCCGAACCCGAAACATCCAGGTGTCCGCTCAACTCTAGTAGCGAACACACAGGAAATGGGGGTCTTGTAAAAAAAACCACCGCACTGTAAAGTGTCAAGAGAGGTCACAAAAAAGGCCGTTTGATATTTATAACGGCGATTGTGCCTTTTTTTTATAAATCCAGACCCTTTTCAGTGTGGGAGAGGGACCTCCCCAAACAGTTTTTTAGAAATAGCCCCCAATGTGTCTAAGAGTTCTTCAATTTCCCTGTATGCCAGTGAATAACCCATAACGCCCATCCTAACTCGCGGGTTTGTGCTACCTGCGCCAGTCCCAAAATTCGGGAAATGTTTGAGCCAGCGCAACCCATTTATTAAAAAACCCCAAAACAAATCAGAAGTGCACTATGGATTTGTTACTTACCGCTCCTGCAGCTTATATTGAGTGTATCACATTTAATTATTTAATCAAGGAGAGGATTCCACAGGAAGTATTTTGATTACCGGTATATATGATTCATAGTTTCAGACATATAGAAATAAAATACATAGTGGCTGATATATAGGTTAGCTGTGATCCAAACACCATGGTAAGCACCCCTTATTAAATGTGCTTGTGTCAGAAAGTGCTTCCCTAGCACCCCTCCCCATCACAGCTGCTCCTTAATTGATGTCCACAGAAACCTATAAATGTCAGGGTAGGCAGAGCAGTCCCAAGGTCTGTCTGATGGATACAGGAGGAGAGGTATTGATACTGATGCTTGGAAGAGCTGAACATGGTATGATCTAGTGGTACGGGAGGGCGTCCATCTTGTTTCTGAAGTGGGTCTTATCAGAACTGCAGATGAGAATTGGGCTGCACTGTACTTACGTTGCCACCCATGTTGTATTTATACTGGAAGACTGGTAAATAAATTCGTTTAAAGCCAATATGAAGTCTTTAAAGAGTGGAAACAATAGCTTCACTACATTAAAAAAAACAAAGGTTTTTAAAAAAAATAATTTTTTTATCATCTTATAGGAATTGTGATTTGTGGCTTATAATCCATAGAATAAATGTTTATCAGTTAAGTAATGCAAAAGAAGGCCAGCTTTATTCAAACAAAATGGCACATTTATTGGAGTTAATGAGAATATAATTAGTTGTCAGTTGGGCCCCACCTTGCTGTCAGATGAGCTGCTTGATGACCGGTGTTTTTTTTTTTTTATAGCTTTGAGTTTATAAATGTGTAGATTGCTTTTGTGATATATATATATATATATATTTTTGTTAATTCCAGCACAGTCCTGAATTTGAAGTTACAGTACTCCTCATTGCTTGCCAACAGAATATCTGCCAACAGAATATCTGCCAACAGAATATCTGCCAACATTTGAAATGTCCAAAGACCTTTTTTTTTAAATGTAATTTTTTTTTTCTTCTTCTTATAAGTGTGGCTGACATTTGGGCTTTACCAGAACTGTTTCTGGGTCTCTACAGACAATTTGTTATTATTTAGCAATTTGAGAAGTCATTTTAGAACAAGTAAAAAATAAAGAAGAAAAAAAAAATAAAAAAATAAAAAATAAAAAAATATATATATATTGCAAACGGTCTCAAATTCAATAGAACTGTCCTATTAAATTTGAGACCGTTTGCACCTATGATTATAAAAAAATAAACTTTTAATTTCGAAGGTGAACATTTTAACTGGCTACAGGAAAACTTTCAAAAAAAAAAAAAGTGGCTACATGGATCTGCCTTCCAGCAGAATGAGTACAAACCAACACTAAGGCTGAAAGTTGCTAAGACTGTCATAAAATGTTTTTTCCCATGTTGTGAGGTCTGGTGTTGGCAGGTTTGGACCTATCCCCATATTTTGGAGCATTATCTGCTCTGTGGCACCGCAGAGTGTCTAAGATAACAAACCCCAAGTCCTCCGTATCTGTGCTGCTGGTCCAAGCAATCCGTGTGCAGTTTATTCTGCAGCCAGCAGTACAGCTAGCTCATGGTTGATGCTGATAAACTCTAGGTTATCTTGACAAACTAGTCTAGCTAAGGCAGCTTCAGTCACTCATCCACTCGCTGTGCTGGTCATGGGCTTGTATCTATCATGTGCAAGTGCCAGGGTTATAGCATTAACTGTTGGCAACACATTAAGTTTAATTGAGAGATTGCTTGAAGTGTAGATATTTTAAATTTAAAAAAAAAAACACTTTAATGAAAGAATACAACCAAAGCACCTTATTGAGCTGTCTGTGCTCTGTATAGCTCCATCAGGAGCAGACATGTTTACAATCTTGGGTCAGATCCTCACGTATCTTGTGTTGGTGCAGATATAGCTCTGTCTCGCTGATGAGGCAGAGCTGATCTGGCAGTGAATGCTCGCTTGGCCAGTAAGCTATTACTCAAGGCTCTCATCTCACAGGAGTCTGATCCAGTGGTCTCTGTGCCAGTGTAGAGACCCTCCTTTTCATGTGCAAGTAGTAGAAGGCACTTGAGGTCCGTTCCATTGATTCGGGTTGATAACGGTGCTGGCTTTGGGTAACCATTGGCACCAAGTATGTCCTTCATTAATACAATCAAGAGGGTTCCTCGTGATAGTCTCCACCCCTTACCTCTATGTTCAGCCTTCTTGTATCTGTTTGTTGCCCTTTTCCATGAATATGATCATCTTTTCCTAGATTGTGCTTTGTCACTTGATATTGTACATCTAACTGTTTAGTAACTATTTACTCTATAGCATTTGTGTCTGTTCTCATGTTGTAACGTGTACTTACACTGTGACAAGTGACATTTTATTATCCAAGTCTTTCTAATTTGTATTTGATTCCCCCATTATTTATTTCTAGATTTATTGTGGTTCCTTTTGGACAGGACCTTATGGGGTTGGGGTTGTCCCCAAATTGATTGAGAAACCAAAGTGTGTCCCCCCCCCCCCCCCCCCCCCTTTATAATGTAGAATACATCAGTTAATGTTAGATAGTGTAGTATAACCTACTCCTTTTTTTTTTTATTTTTTTAAAGGGTATGGTGATCGGGGTGTTTTTAAAACAAATTGGCAACTGACTGTAAAAAAAAAAAAAAAAAAAAAAAAACCCACTATTTGTTAAAATGTCTTTTCTTCCAGTCAGTGCTGACCTTGACATGATGTGGTTTGAAAGAGTGAGATGGGTGTGACCGTATGGGCTGACTGCATCATATACACACTACCCTTGGCTGTCAGATCATAGATTAAACCAAAAGTACATTCTGTATCTGCTCCACTACTTTCACTATGGCTCTTTCATCCCTTGACTGCCAGATGCACCAACAGTATGACCTCCTACAAGTAAGTGTCTGAGCTGCACCTTTAAATCTTGCATAGTTTGGGGGGGGGGGGGGGTGTATTATAAACTTACAGGAATCGTATGGCTATGTGGTCATTCTACAAAGATGTAGCTGGTAAGGCTGCTGGCTGGAGTGGAGTTGTGATGTCATGACTTTGAATGACCTCTCCAGGATGTAGCACCAGGCTATTGGTCATCTAGACGTGTGTGTGTATATATGGTGTAAATGCAATACTGCCTGTGCAAAGACACTACAGACCCAAATTTGACTGGACAGGAGCCAGAAAAAAAATGTCTCTGGCAAATTCAGGACTGTTGACGTATCGGCACATGGGGCCCACTTCAGAAACTGTGACTTGCAGAAGGAATAGATGGGGAACTTGTAGCCATTTTTATTTTTCCTTTCTAGCCGCAGCAGTCTTGGTATCCCCCGGCCCCGTACGCAGGCCCCGAAGAGCTTTCTGCCTACCAGGCCAACGTCTGTCGTCCATCAGGCACTATGAATTTCGATGAGCAGGACATGCAGGTGGAAGATTACCAGTGGGACCTCGACTTCCTGCGCAAAAACTTCTCGGACGCCCCATACGGTGCCAGCGGACATTATAGCTACCACGAGCCGGTATCCATAACCACGGGCGGACCTGAAGCTTTCAGGGAGCGATTTCTCCAGTCTATGGAAGAATTTGCTCCTAAATGTCAATCTGGAAAGTATGCTAGCCCGGCGGAGAGTAATATTATGGTGGGACATCCGGTGTCTGTAGACTTTGTGCAAACGGGCCACCTCGGGCAAAATACCGGCTATGAAACTCAAATCCTGAATTGGCCATACTCCAAATCAGACTTACCATCTACAAACCCTCCAGCCGGGTACAGTGCAAACCATGCGCCCATCATACCACGGACAATGGCTCCTTTTATGTCCTACCAGCCAGTACAGACCCCTTTGACTGTGAACCCCCAGTCTCTCAACCCGCAGTGCGTCATCCAGCAGGCCCCTGCGCAGGAACCTTCAAAACGTCCTGAGACCAAGAAGGGGAGGAAACGCCGGACTCCGAAAGTGGTTACTGTCCACGCCTGCGCATACGTCAACTGTGGCCGTACTTACAAGAAGAGCTCGCACTTTAAGGCACACATGCGCACGCATACAGGTGAGAGGGGTGAAGAAAGGCCAGGGAAGAGTTGATGTAACGTCTTATTACAGTGACCCGGCTCCTGAGCGCCTTATCACCCCTGTAACGTCTTATTACAGTGACCCCGCTCCTGAGCGCCTTATCACCCCTGTAACGTCTTATTACAGTAACCCGGCTCCTGAGCGCATTATCACCCCTGTAACGTCTTATTACAGTAACCCGGCTCCTGAGCGCCTTATCACCCCTGTAACATCTTATTACAGTAACCCGGCTCCCGAGCGCCTTATCACCCCTGTAACGTCTTATTACAGTAACCCGGCTCCCGAGCGCCTTATCTCCCCTGTAACGTCTTATTACAGTAACCCCGCTCCTCAGCGCCTTATCACCCCTGTAACGTCTTATTACAGTAACCCGGCTCCTCAGCGCCTTATCACCCCTGTAACGTCTTATTCTCGTTCTAGGTGAGAAGCCGTTTATATGTAACTGGAGCGGCTGTGAATGGAAATTTTCTCGGTCCGATGAGCTGACCCGCCATTTCCGGAAACACACAGGTGACCGCCCCTACCAGTGCGCCACTTGCGAGCGGAACTTTGCCCGTTCTGACCACTTGGCGTCGCATATGAAGCGACATGAACACACAGTGCTGGAGCCGTTCAAGACCGTCCATTATTTCGATGCTTACTTGGGCCACCTGTCAAGCTGAGGACCCCCTTTTATCATGTTCCCGTTAAAAGACTGTGTTTCTAGCTAGCTAACTAAAGAGGGTCTGAACCCCCCCTCCCCCCCCAAAAAAAAATAAGCTTTAACCCACTTCTGCCTGATTTTAAACAGAATTTTAAACAGTGCTCCAACTGTGCAAAAAGCTATCCCCCCTGGACCATTCACTTAAGGGGCTTGAGCTCCATCCTGTGGGAGCTGGTTAAGCAACTGGTTCTCCTATTGGTATATGGGCCTGTCAATCACTCCTCACAACCAATCACTGCAGAGGAGACTAGCATCTCCTCTCTGCTGGAGCTCTGATCAAAATTCATTCTAACCAGGCAGGACAGGACTTCTGCCAGATCCATATTTTTGGTTTGGGTGGGAGGAGGTTTGTTCCTCTTCAACTGCACTTCAGCTTTGCAGCTCGACTTGTGATGGGGTCAAACTCAAGGTGGGGATTTGAAGACTTGATGATGTCTGACCAGCAAGTGGCATTAATAAATACACTGTATCACCTAAACACTGCTTACACTGTGACTGTCAAGAATAAAAAAAAAATGGTTGAAAATGTATACCTTGTGTTAGCAAATGCCTGTTGGGATAAAAGTGTGCTCTTAAATGGGTCTGTGGAGTCTCCTGCTTATGACATCACCTGTGGTCTGATATCCTAATGACACATTTCCCAATGAACAGTAGTTCATTTGCATACCGTGCCACAGGTGATGTCATAAGCAGGAGACTGACCACAGACACACTTAAAACCTTTTTTTTTTTCCCCCCAGTTTGCGCATTTGCTTGCACTTTTGCTAACACAATGTATAGATCACTTTCAGTCCCTGTTTTTACTGTGTATGTAGAGAATTAAACCATGTTTAGATGAAGCTGTCCCTTTTCAGAAACTACGTGACCTGATGCTTTCATTGGGGCTAAATACTAGAAGAAAAAGAAAAAAAAAAGTGTTAACTCTCATCACCAGACGGCAAGGCCAGCCACTCTTCGCTTTAATCCTTTTAAAAGCATGGTTGGGATTGTACATTTTTTAAATGCAAAATATTCTTTTGAAATATTTCTAAGAATTGGAAAAGATTATAACCTTTAAAAAAAAATTTAATTAAAAAAAAAATGTATCCAACTTCCCTGTTTTTATAAAAAAAATGTTTTTTATATATTGAATAGTTTGTTGGTTTTTGATCTGTCTTCTACTTATATTTCTGAGTTTTTGCAGAATGTACCGGGGTTTGCTCTGTTACTTTATTTATTTTTGCAATGTTTAGGCATGTCCATCCCTGTTCATTTAGAGATATACACTGGTCTATAAACAAGTGGTCCGATACAGTTACCCCCTTTTTTTTTTTATGTACAGCAATTTATAAATCGTCTGACGGGGCTCTGGATATCCCAGTCTGCCTGAATGAAACACATTATTTTAAATTATACAGTGCATTTCTCCTGTGCAAACTCAACAGTAACAGACCACCAGCTGATATTAAAGACCATTACCCAACTTTAAGGGAAACTTTTAAAATGTAATATATATATATAATATATATATATTTTCGCTATGCATTTTAAAAATTTGAACTAGACCAGTGCATCCCAACCTGTTTTAACCTCAGGACCTGTAATTGTTCCTTAGTCATTAAGTCACAACCCAAAAATAATTTTTATTTCCAAATCCTTACACCTCAGTGTGTTTGTATCTGTTTTCACAAAATGAATAATACAGTGATCGCAGTGCAAGTGAAACTAAAAATTCTATTTTGCTAAAATCCTAATAAAAAGCCATTGAAATACGTTGGGCTAATTGGCAATAATGGGAAAGCTGGGGATGCTAAACAAAGCAACTCTGAGCAAGTGTTCAATGTCCACTCTGTTTCTATATTTTGTCTTCAGATCTGAGCAGAGCTGAGAAGATACATTCATTACACACTCACTGTATCTGCCACATCAAACTTCACTTCAGGCAATTTTTAAAATGTGTTATCCCTAAACTAGATGGAAACATAGAATGTGTCACCGGCAGATAAGAACCATTCGGCCCATCTAGTCTGCCCAATCCTCTAGTCCCCAGTTCCCTATCTTATATCTAGGATAGCCTTGTGCTATTCCATGCATGCTTAAACTCCTTCACTGTGTTTACCTCTACCACTTCCGCTGGAAGGCTATTCCATACATCCACTACCCTCTCAGTAAAGTAATACTTTTATTAGTCCCCCAGTTCCCTATCTTATATCTAGGATAGCCTTATACCTATCCTATGCATGGTCAAACTCCTTCACTGTATTAACCTCTACCACTTCTGCTGGAAGGCTATTCCATACATCCACTACCCTCTCAGTAAAGTAATACTTTCATTAATCCCTAGCCTTATCTTATATCTAGGATAGCTTTGTGCCTATCCCATGCATGCTTAAACTCCTTCACTGTGTTTACCTCTACCACTTCTGCTGGAGGCGTATTCCATTTATCCACTACCCTCTCAGTAAAGTAATACTTCCTGATGAATAGTGAAGCCCCTGCTGTTTTCTAATCCTAGGGGTATTAACGAACAAGATATCAGCGACACTCTTGAAACAACGCCTTCATTGGCGGGCTACTCAGCTTCAGATGGTAAATTTAGTGTGCCTCATCGCTCATTACAACCCCCCCCCCCCCCCCCCCATCCAACAATTAGACTTTTTGACAAATCTGAGGGAAACATCCACGACCCGCCAATATGGCGGGGGATGAGACTGTAACATGATTGTAATTCGACAGCTGAGATGCCACCAATTACACTTCCCATGATGCCTTCCGCCTCCAGCGGTATGAGGTGTGAGCAAGCAGACCGGGGGGGGGGATTAGGGTTAACTTAGTAATTACAGCTTACACGTACCCTAACGCCGCTGGAGTAATGTATATTTGTTCACGCTAATCTTGACCCTCACTGTAAATCTAATCCCCCTGGTCTAATTGCTCACATATTATACTGCGGGAGGCATTATGGGAAGTTTAGTTGTTGGCCTCTCAGGCGCTATTTCCTCCCAGTGATCTGAGGGATCTGAAAAAAGTCAGAAAAAATATTTAAAATGCATGTTGTGAAGGAACCCGCCATCACTGGGCTACTTGGAGAGAGATAATGGCCTGCCTCCTAACTATAGATTATGGGCCCTGGCATTGAAAAGGGGCTCTATTTTTGGGAAGTTTGCACTTTGCATTGACTTTATAACATATATCATAGACAGTCACGTCAAAACCAAGATTGTCCGGGGGAATTCTCATCCCTGGGACAGTCCCGGTAATTTGCGCAGTTTTAGAGCGATCGCGGGTCAGTCTGTGTGAGTTGAGCTCACATCAGCCGGTATTAGCAAGCCCTGTCACTGCTGGAAGCAGGCATGACGCATGTGGCAGGCCTGGGTAACACAGGCTGATGTGATTCACTGCAACAAACATTTTTTTTTTTTCAAACTTGCTTTTTAAAAAAAAAAAAATGCTTGAAAAAACCTGACATTGCCGGTGCATGGAGTATACAGCCAGGGACATGGAGCAGGTGAGTACTGGGGAAGGGGTTAAGAGGATGGTGGTTTATTACTGGGCAATCTGGCTGTGGCATATTACTGGGCAATCTGGCTGTGGCATATTACTGGGCAATCAGGCTGGGCAAGAGGTTGTGGCATAATACTGAACAATCAGGCTGTGACATATTACTGGGCAATCAAGCTGGCCATATTACTGGGCAATCTGGTTGTGGCATATTACTGGGCAATCTGGCTGTGGCATATTACTGGTCAATCAGGTTGTGGCATATTACTGGGCAATCTGGCTGTGGCATATTAATGGGCATACTGGCTACGGCATATTACTGGGCAGTCAGGCTGTGGCATATTACTGGTAAATCAGGCAGTGACATATTACTGGGCAATCAGGCTGTGGCATATTAATTTGCAAAATGGATGTGGCATATTAATGGCCAGGCTAATAGTGGCATATTAATGGAAAAATTGATTGTTGCCAAAGTGATGCTGTGGCATGTTCTGTGGGGCAAAATAAGATGTACTATGGGGCAAAGTGACACTGTGGAATGTTCTGCGGGGCAAATTGACACTGTAAAATGCCAAATTGTGTGGGTGCAATATGCCAAGTGCTGTGTGTACTGTATGGTGCTGTGTTAAGTCCTGTAGGTGCAATGTGGGTGCAGAGGAAAGGAATAAAAATAAGAAATGAACAATTTTTCAATAACATTTTATTACATATGAAAATATTTGGATATAATATTCAAAAAATCATATATGTTTAAATATAAAACTATATATATATTTAGGGTCCACCTCAATCTTTTGAAAAGGCTGGAAATATTTAATATTGTTTTTTTTTGTGGTCAGAAACATATATTTACTTTGCTGAGAGGGTAGCGGTATGCATGGAATAGTTCCTGAGGTTAATACAGAGGTTAAAACATGAAGGAGTTTAAGCAAACATGGGATAGGTATAAGGCTATCCTAGATGTAAGATAAGGCCAGGCAGTATTACTTTACTTATAGGATAGTGGATACATGGAACGGCCTTCCAGCAGAAGTGGTAGATTCATACTAATGTATGTTTTATGGTGTAGACACAGCTCAATGACTGAAGCACATCTGCACCAGGTCTTACTATATTTCATGTAAAAGTGATACAGCCGAATGTATCTGTTGTATACCAAGGATCCTGGTAATGTTGTTGGGAACTTGGTGATATAATATACATTGTGACAAGAAAGTGGAGTTACATTATGCTAATTATGTGGAGTGGGCGGGGCTTTTGAAAGTAGGTGTGGTCAATTGGAAGGTGAGCTTCAAAGTGTCCCTGGAAATTTTTTTCAAATGTTGGCAACTATGATATATGCTGTTGTTACCCTTTTACTCGTGTATCCAGATTGTGCCCTCTGTAATCCTTGCTCACCCTGGCTTATGTGCTATAACTGGATGTTTAATATACAACAGCCATTTTAACCATTAATATGCCAGTGTTATGTTGCCCATTAATATTCCACAGCCAATTTTGCCATTAATACGCCAGTGTTGATTTGCACATTAATATGCCACTGACAATTTGCCCATTAATATGCCAGTGTTATTTAGCCCATTATTATGCCACCGCCAATTTGCCCATAAATATGCCAGTGTTATTTTGCCCATTAATATACCAGTGTTAGTTCATCCATTAATATGCCACAGCCAATTTGCTCATTAATATGCCAGTGTTATTTTGCCATTAATATGCCACAGCCAATTTGCCCATAAATATGCCAGTGTTATTTTGCCCATTAATATGACAGTGTTAGTTTATCCATTAATATGCCACAGCCAATTTGCTCATTAATATGCCAGTGTTATTTTGCCATTAATATGCCACAGCCAATTTGCCCATTAATATGCCAGTATTATTTAGCCATTAATATGCTAGTATTAGTTTGACCATTAATATGCCAGTATTATTTTGCCATTAATATGCCACAGCCAATTTGCACATTAATATGCCAATGTTATTTTTCCATTAATATGCCCCAGATAATTAGCCCATTAATATGCCCCAGATAATTATTCCATTAATATGCCCCAGATAATTAGCCCATTAATATGCCCCAGATAATTATTCCATTAATATGCCCCAGACAATTTGCACATTAATATTCCAGTATTATTTTGCCGTTAATATGCCACAGTTAATTTGCCCATTAAAATGCCACCCTCCCCCCCTTCCCCAGTACTCACCTCCTGGCTGCTCCGTATCCCCGGCCGTCTCCTCCACACAGTTTTCCCTGGAGGAGGGAAGTACCGGATATGACGTACTGTGCGTCTTGCGTGGCTTAATGGTACTAATATTAAATTAATGGACTGGCCTAACAGTACTAATTTTGCCAAACTCAGTAGGCTGAAAGTACTAGCTGACCCTGCCAGGAATGAAACCTGACTTTTTGTACATGTGCACCTTTACAGCCAGTTTCCACGTGGTTACCCAGAATCCCTTGCTGCACTGCTAACTTGCATGTAGCAAACTGGAATCCCTTGCTTCCACTGCACTGTACAAACAAGGATCACTCGGTGTATTAAATGCAATTGATACTTGCTCACTCACTTGTACAGTAAAATGTAAAATAAATCAATAAAAATAAACTATCTATGCCCTGTGCAAAAATGGTCTGCACGTTTAAGTATTCCTATTGCCACTAGGATTAAGACCCAGTGAGCATTTTACCGGCAGGCTGGTAATAAAAAACTGGTGTGAGGCCAATGTTAAGTCTATGAAGGCGCTAGTATGGGGTATTAAAAAAAAATATATATATATTTTTAAGAAAGGGGGAAATCCTAACTGAAGTATTTCTTTTTCATTACCCTCCCTAAATAAAACTGCAGCGTTTGGTCTCCCTTGTGTCTGGGTCTAGCCTGGCAAGTGCCTGGGAATAATAGAGGAGAGAGGACAGGAGAAAACTCACTGTTATCTGTTTTGGTGGTATGTATAATTGTGGCAGTGCAAGCAAAACGTGGACATTGCTTTAATGACTGTTTTACTCTTAACTCCACATGTCTGGCTTTGCATATAGTCCCATTGCCCTGCATTTTATATTCTGCCACCCAGTCCTGTCCTGTACCAGCACAAAACTTTCTTTAAAACAAAACTAAAAGTTAAAATGGCCCCCGTCAGCAAACTGAGTTCAGTTGTCAGAACTTTTTTGTAATTTTTTTTTTTTTAAAGGTTAGTTCTGTAAGGACCAAAGTGTGTCACTTTCACTTCGGAGAACTCCCTATCTCTCAAACCCAGTGATGTTAAACTGATCAGCCATTGTGTTTGGGCTGGAGAGATAAGAATTCTGTATCCAGACTGCAGATTTCCAAGAATACATGCTTTTTACAAACTGAACAGCGGTGTTTATTTCCTAGCTGGTGGCAGTATTATTATAAAGTACTTGGCGGCACTTATCAATGTCTCCTAACTGCACACAAAGTGTACAAAAAGTAACTACAGCTAGCTTTGTGCAAATCTGTAAACAAGGTAACAATGAAAGGAACCTTAAAGGAACATTAAACGTTGTTTAACCCTTTGCTTCCTTGAAGGAAGCAAAGGGTTAAACAAAACATGTCCCGGGACATTTAAGTAAACCAGACATGTATCTTAATAGATCCACGCGGGTTTACTATCTGCCATGTCTCCCGTGCTTAATGTTCCTTTAAGTCAAATCTGCAAGAGGTGCTGAGATGCTCCTTTCTGTAGATGTTGGCAAACCCTGCGGAAAATAACTATTAAAAAAAAAAAAACGTAATGTAGATATTTGAATTAATATCCATTTTTGGTAGGCGTTTGATAGTTAATTGTGGGGGCTCTCTACGTTGATTTAAACACATGCAGCAATACCACTACAGTGTATAAACCTTTTCTAAGACACAAATACAAACGAGCAGTGGAATCGATGGGGGAGCAAACAAACTCATTAATGAACTCGTCTGTTAGTGAAGACGACAAGAGCAATATAGTGTAACACTTTTTGAACCAGTGCAATAGCTGTTAATCCCCTGTGTAACTACACTCACATAGTGCAGAGCATTAAGTATCCAGGCTCAGTATATGTCTATCTTCCCAGAATTGATGTGTAGCCATCAGCCAGGGACAGATACTCCTGTGTGTTAAAGAAGTTGTGTATCTCTGAGCCTGGGTATATTTGGCTCTGCACTGTGTGAGTATTACAGCTAGGGGCACTGGTCCAAAAAAAAAAAAAAAGGCTATGCTGTTTTGCTACTGGGTTCTTTCTTTTATCTTCAAATGTTTGTAATAGACTTTTTAAAGGCTGGAATGGTTATTTTTAAAGGGTAAAGTAAATAAAAATGCTGTTTGGAGGCAGGCTAGCAACAGAGCAACGCTGGCGATCACTGATCACTTCTGAAGCTCTTGCCCACAACAGGGCTGCCAACATGCCACCATTCCAATATGGAGTTATCACGGGTCATTGGGGCAGCTTAATGACTCCATATGGAGGCATTACTGATTACTGCAACACCAGTGCTGGTTTTAATGGAGGATGTTCCATGCCGTTACTTTATGGTAAAAAAATGTCATGGACCTTCCTTATGTGCTCAGCAGATTAATAAGAACGTATCTGTTGCCTTTACTTCATCTAAAGGGATTAGGTCTGAAGCTCGTCCGTATGCGCAGTCAGTCACAAAGTTGACTTTGCATCATGGGATGGGTGGCATGGGATGGGTGGCATGGGATGGGTGTCAAAAATTAAAGTTCTCTACCAGGAGGCAGACATTTTGTTTAGAATCTTGGGTCAGATCTTTGTTCATCTGAACCAAGGTGAGTGAAGATCTGACCCAAGATTCTAAACAACATGTCTGCCTCCTGAGAGAACGATATGGAGTAAAGATTCTAACCAACATGTCTGCCCCCTGAGAGAACGATATGGAGTAAAGATTCTAACCAACATGTCTGCCCCCTGAGAGACCGATATGGAGTAAAGATTCTAACCAACATACCTGCCCCCAGAGAGAACTATATGGAGTAAAGATTCTAACCAACATGTCTGCCCCCTGAGAGAACTATATGGAGTAAAGATTCTAACCAACATGTCTGCCCCCTGAGAGAACTATATGGAGTAAAGATTCTAACCAACATGTCTGCCCCCTGAGAGACCGATATGGAGTAAAGATTCTAACCAACATGTCTGCCCCCTGAGAGAACGATATGGAGTAAAGATTCTAACCAACATGTCTGCCCCCTGAGAGACCGATATGGAGTAAAGATTCTAACCAACATGTCTGCCCCCTGAGAGAACTATATGGCGTAAAGATTCTAACCAACATGTCTGCCCCCTGAGAGACCGATATGGAGTACAGAATAAGGCACTCAATTTGTATTCTTTCATTAAAGAATTTCTTTATAAATCATTGTGAAGAACCAGGAGAAGCATTAGGACTGTAGGCGCTTTTCTGATTGGTCACTTTTAGGCCACCTCTGTCAGCAGGTTCCCCATTGACTCTCCTTGGTAAAGGGATTAAAAGTGTCTGGTGCCATTGCCGCCTGCCCCTTGTGTCCCGATTGGTGGCTTTTTTAGAGGTCCCCTCCGATTGGTGCCTTTCCAAGCCAAATTATGCAATCTGCAAGTCTAACTGTTTACTGTCAACATTACCTATTGTTCAATCACACGTTATCTGATCTTTTACTGTATAAAGAGTCTGCTATTCCCTGCAATAAAGTTCTTGTTTTTTCAGCTGTACCTACAACAGTGTCGTGTGTGATTCTTGGGGACAAAGAGCAGGCGAGACAGAGAATTATTTGGGACTCTGGGTGATATCGATTGCAGGCTAGGAGTAAAGTAACCCCGGGAGGAGACGTCTCTTTATCTATACTTGAAACAATCTTTCAATTAAACAGAAGTTATTTTTTTGCTACATTTGTCTTTTAAGGTAACACCACGATCCTTATGTGTCAGGATAAGGGGTAATGACTATTCTAAGGGTGTCCATGCCTGCAGGGAAGACCCCAGGATCAAGGCAGAGCTGCGGATGGTATAGGAGCATGAACTAGAGTGCCTAGAACCTAGACATCGAACTCTGCCCCTCTAGTGGGATCATATGGATTTCGCTTACTCCTAAAGCACCGAACCCCCATCCCCCCCCCTAAGTTGGACCAAAATTGTCAAATTTCAGGCAATTAAATCCAGATTTTAGGTCCTCCAGAAATGACTCCCATATAAGCCAAATTCCTCCCTATAGAAGTCTATGGGTCGGACCGAGGCTACCATTTTGGCTGATTTTTGTGGCTATTCGAGATCACTTTGGTGGCCTCTGTGTAGCCCGAATTCGAGGGCTTCTTGGAAGTAATATGATTGGTTCCAAAACTCAGACCTTCAATTTTCTCACAAAAAGTAGCCTCTAAAGTCCTGAGAGAGCTGCAGTGAACTTACTAAGCTTGTCCCCTCAATGTGTAATATGTGTGCTGGCCACAAGGTGGCAGCTGTGTTTTCTAATTGCCCATTCTGAGACTAAAGTAAAACTCTTTTCATAGCCACTGATCACACATTACACCAGGCAAAAAGTATCTTATTTACCTGATGCAACATAAAAATATTGTTTTTCAATCCCTGCAAGTGGTCCTGCCCCTTTAAGGCTGACCAGATCTATTTCTTAACTGTACATGATACTTGATATTTTTTCAGAATTGAAATGTTTAATTGCAGGCATTTTAAATAGAAATGCTTTAATGAAAGACTGAAAAAAAGCACATTTATTGAGCCCTCGTTTTTACCATCTAGCTCTATCAGGGGGCAGACATGTTGTGTCAGATGAAGGAATATCTGAATGAACATTCTAAACGCCATGTCTACATCTGATGCAATCTTTTGGCAGTAGTTAGTTGTCTATTCCCTGCTCATTTTCCTTCCAAATCTGAAAATTCACCCCAAAACTTCGGGACTGTTGGCAGGTATACTGATCCGCTGGAAGTTGTTCTGCCCTGGATAACTCAGGACAGTTGGCAGGTATACTGATCCGCTGGAAGTTGTTCTGCCCTGGATAACTCAGGACAGTTGGCAGGTATACCTGATCAGCTGTGTAGATGCTGACATTTATCTGTGTCAGCTGACAGTACCTGCTGCATGTTCCCTCTGGACTTACCTGGCTGAAAAACAGCTCTTGGCTGTTCTCTTACAGAGGATCCCTGGGTAGTAAAGCCCAGGGGAAGCTGGGGTGATTGTGTGGATGTCTTGTTTCATGGTTACAGCTGGTTTCACTCCAAAGTATGGCATGAAAAATCCCCGGTGGAATAAGCTTCCAGGAAAACTACAGCAACTTTATAAAGCTTAGAGAACTCCCCTCTAAGCCCTAAACTAGGCTCATAATCCACTAGAAAATAAGGAGGGAGGGAGCTATGGGACATGGAGTCTGTCCCTCCACCACAGGGTGACACAGACAGGAGGGAGCTATGGGACGTGGAGTCTGTCCCTCCCACCACAGGGTGACACAGACAAGAGGGAGCTATGGGACGTGGAGTCTGCCCCTCCAACCACAGGGTGACACAGACAGGAGGGAGCTATGGGACACAGAGTCTGTCAGACCCACCACAGGGTGACACAGACAGGAGGGAGCTATGGGACATGGAGTCTGTCCCTCCCACCACAGGGTCACACAGACAGGAGGGAGCTATGGGACATGGAGTCTGCCCCTCCCACCACAGGGTGACACAGACAGGAGGGAGCTATGGGACGTGGAGTCTGCACCTCCCACCGCAGGGTGACACAGACAGGAGGGAGCTATGGGACATGGAGTCTGCACCTCCCACCGCAGGGTGACACAGACAGGAGGGAGCTATGGGACATGGAGTCTGCCCCTCCCACCACAGGGTGACACAGACAGGAGAGAGCTATGGGACATGGAGTCTGTCCCTCCCACCACAGGGTGACACAGACAGGAGGGAGCTATGGGACATGGAGTCTGCCCCTCCCACCACAGGGTGACACAGACAAGAGGGAGCTATAGGACATGGAGTCTGTCCCTCCCACCACAGGGTGACACAGACAGGAGGGAGCTATGGGACTTGGAGCCTGTCCCTCCCACCACAGGGTGATACAGACAGGAGGGAGCTATGGGACGTGGAGTCTGTCCCTCCCACCACAGGGTGACACAGAGAGGAGGGAGCTATGGGACATGGAGTCTGTCCCTCCCACCACAGGGTGACACAGACAGGAGAGAGCTATGGGACACGGAGTCTGCCCCTCCCACCACAGGGTGACACAGACAGGAGGGAGCTATGGGACTTGGAGTCTGTCCCTCCCACCACAGGGTGATACAGACAGGAGGGAGCTATGGGACGTGGAGTCTGTCCCTCCCACCACAGGGTGACACAGAGAGGAGGGAGCTATGGGACTTGGAGTCTGTCCCTCCCACCACAGGGTGACACAGAGAGGAGGGAGCTATGGGACATGGAGTCTGTCCCTCCCACCACAGGGCGACACAGACAGGAGGGGGCTATGGGACATGGAGTCTGTCCCTCCCACCACAGGGTGACACAGAGAGGAGGGAGCTATGGGACATGGAGTCTGTCCCTCCCACCACAGGGCGACACAGACAGCAGGGAGCTATGGGACGTGGAGTCTGTCCCTCTCACCGCAGGATGACACAGACAGGAGGGAGCTATGGGACATGGAGTCTAATAAAGTGAGATTTTACACAGTCTGTCACTACATTAGACTGACACCAGGACATATGAAGGCAGAGTCTATCACAAGCTTCGGACGTTAAATACATGCACATTTTTAATAATAATGGTTAATAAATGTTAACACAGTGGACGGTCATTGGGGAGAATTAACCCCTTCCCTTCCAGAGCTTCCTGCCATGCGCAGTATATATTTATATAACTTCTCTATTTGATCTAACATTTTATAAAACAAACATCTTGAAATTAAGGAAAAATCAGAACGGATTAAAACTTCATAAAGAAACCTAAACATCCTGACATTAACGGTCACTATATCTACATATTACCTGCGAACAGAAACCCTCTGACAGCTAGCTGCGCTGCTAGTCTGATAATGGGGATTACATGAGGAATATGAAGGATGATAGGCTTCACAGTCTCTTTTTGTTCGTGAGGATTGTTAACCCTTCTCGCGCACACCGTGGGGGGATCCAGATGTTCCGTGGCAGAGGGAGTTGTACCCACTTTGGATACTGTGGACGCTAAGATTTTTTTTCTGGGTTTCGAACTTTTCAACAATATACTTCTCCACGCAGTCACTAAAAGGGGATGGAGGGGGGTCCGCACAAGGGCTGCATTATGTGGCGTTGCCGATTTTACAGAACAGCACCAGGGAGACAATCATGGCTGCGAGCTGTAGGGAGAGACACACAGAACAAACATTACTGCCTGGACTATCATCCTCATCCACCACTCCAACACTCCCTCCTGCTCCTCATCTACAAAGCTTGTTATGGCCACTCCACGTGCCAGATGGATACAGCCTGACCGTTGGAGTTTAGTTTGGATACAGTGTGACAGTTGGGGTTTAGTTTGGATACAGTGTGACAGTTGGGGTTTAGTCTGGATACAGTCTGACAGTTGGAGTTTATTCTGGATACAGTCTGACAGTTGAAGTTTAGTTGGATACAGTGTGACAGTTGGGGTTTAGTTTGGATACGGTGTGACAGTTGGAGTTTAGTCTGGATACAGTCTGACAGTTGGGGTTTAGTCTGGATACAGTCTGACAGATGGAGTTTAGTCTGGATACAGTCTGACAGTTGAAGTTTAGTTTGGATACAGTGTGACAGAGTTTAGTTTGGATACAGTGTGACAGAGTTTAGTTTGGATACAATGTGACAGTTGGGGTTTAGTTTGGATACAGTGTGACAGTTGGGGTTTAGTTTGGATACAGTGTGACAGTTGGAGTTTAGTCTGGATACAGTCTGACAGTTGGGGTTTAGTCTGGATACAGTGTGACAGAGTTTAGTTTGGATACAGTGTGACCGTTGGGGTTTAGTTTGGATACAGTGTGACAGTTGGGGTTTAGTTTGGATATAGTAAGACAGTTGGGTTTTAGTCTGGATACAGTCTGACAGTTGGAGTTTAGTCTGGATACAGTCTGACAGTTGGGGTTTAGTCTGGATACAGTCTGACCATTGAGGTTTAGTCTGGATACATTGTGACAGTTGGGGTTTAGTCTGGATACAGTCTCACAGTTGGAGTCTAGTCTGGATACAGTCTGACTGTTGGAATTTAGTTTGGATACAGTCTGACAGTTGAAGTTTAGTTTGGATACGGTGTGACAGAGTTTAGTTTGGATACAGTGTGACAGTTGGGGTTTAGTTTGGATACAGTCTGACAGTTGGTGTTTAGTTTGGATACAGTCTGACAGTTGGGGTTTAGTCTGGATACAGTGTGACAGTTGGAGTTTAGTCTGGATACAGTCTGACAGTTGGAGTTTAGTTTGGATACAGTGTGACAGAGTTTAGTTTGGATACAGTGTGACAGTTTGGGTTTAGTTTGGATACAGTGTGACAGTTGGGGTTTAGTCTGGATACAGTGTGACATTTGGGGTTTAGTCTGGATACAGTGTGACAGTTGGGGTTTAGTTTGGATACAGTGTGACAGTTGGGGTTTAGTTTGGATACAGTGTGACAGTTGGGGTTTAGTTTGGATACAGTGTGACAGTTGGGGTTTAGTTTGGATACATTCTGACAGTTGGGGTTTAGTTTGGATACAGTGTGACAGTTGGGGTTTAGTTTGGATGGGATGGATGTCAGGTGCCCCTGAATTAATACACATCTAGCACTTTATGGCAATGGGGCACCATTCAATGTATAGGGCAGAGTGTGAACTCAGATAGCATGCTTCTGTGAAGCTGTTTTTCTTGCTGAATGCAGTCCGGACATATGGATTTGAATCCACAACATACACGCAGTATACATTCCATTTCCCTTGTGTACATATAATCATCTCTTACCTCCAGCGAGCAGATCCCCAGAGCTACACCTCCCACTATCTTGCCGTTGTCAGTAATGAAATGTTCAAATGCCTTAAAGCACCCCTAGGAGGAATGAGAGGAGGGAGACTGAGAGAGGCCTGAATATAAGGGATGTGACTCCAGTCTGACTCTTCTGGGATTAGGCAGCTCCACTGCTTATTGTATGATATTATACCAGAGTTTGACACACTTCTGTAGACATTAGGAGCCAGCCTGGTCATTGTTCCAGTCAGTGAACTTCCATAGAGTTCTGTGCAAAATAATAAAAAATGTGGGGGATTTGTCAAGCCCTGTATTATCCAGTGGTGTGATATATGTCACCTATAATAATGTAACTATACAGTCTGGCCTCAGGGCTCGCTGGAGAGATACAGGGCAAAGTTGCCAACAATCATGAATTTGCCAGTCCTGTTTTTTTGGGGGACTATCCTGGCAAATTTGGGTCAGTCCCAGCATTAACACTGCCTGTGCACAGTGAGTTCAAACAGTGCGGTCTGAATGCAAGTCAATGATCCCAGGAAGCCATGTTTCCTTGCCGGGTAGCCTGAAGTTCAATGCACGTGACGTTATGTGATGTTGTGTAACCCTACCCCCTTTAGTATCTTTCCTGCAGACTTCCAATATTTGTCAGGAGTCTGCTTTGTACCAGTATTTGTCACTATCTGTGTGTACGGTGCGTCTTTATACCTGACCCCCAATGTTGGCAAGTGTAACAATGTGATGTCAGCTCTGGAGTTGGTTCTAAGGATTAGGCCTGGTATCAGCTGGCTGGTCCCTCCCAGCCTCAGCCAGACATCTTCCTACCTGGTATCTCTGGTAAAAGAGAAAAGAATGGCGGATGTATATAGATATGAAATGGCAGCAGTGGGCGCCAAGTCGGAAACATTCTCCAATTCATCCCTGCTTCTGCTGTAATTGGCCTTCATTTGGCCAATGTCACTATTAGGCGCTCTCAGTGTGCGAGGCTCCTTTAAACATCTGCCATATTGGATCTGACCTATCCCTGAATGGATTGAGAGGCGGAGCCTCGCATATCACTTGCTGGGCTCAGGAAAAAGGCAGGGCCTGAATCCAGAAAGGATCCTATAGAAGACAAGCAGAGCCTCGAACCTCTCAGCAGGATGCTCAGTATATTTATTTACCTGAGTGCTGTTGTTGGGTGTCTTGCATGGGGTCACAGAGTCACAGCACACAGGGGGATACTGCTTATTCTCATTATAATAGTAGGAGTTTTGAAAATCCATGTAGCCGTGAAATCCACAGCACTTCAGCTGGAAAACACAATAATTAATACAGAAATCATTAATATTCCTGGACTTTTACCTCATCCTCCCCGT
The DNA here is from genome assembly GCA_036172795.1 of Pelodytes ibericus. NCBI lineage: Eukaryota > Metazoa > Chordata > Amphibia > Anura > Pelodytidae > Pelodytes > Pelodytes ibericus. The sequence continues at coordinate 212,101,488 of CM069858.1, read as the reverse complement.
TGACAAGAAACATAACCTGAATTCAATGTTCCCTTTTTATCATAGTGGCAGACAGGTTTCTGATGTAACCCCTGCGTGAACAATTTTGGTTGCTTTAACATTTCTGCAGTGTTTGTGTTTAGCTGTAACAGCATTATTTTGGTCATTACATACGCTGTATGGACACATGTTTTGGACCACTTCATTGTTGAATTCAGGTGTCTCAGTCAGACCCCTTGCCACAGTCTGTATTTACAAGCATTTGTGAAAGGAATGGGTAGTTCTGGAGAGCTCAGGGAATTCAGGCGTGGTACTGTGATTGCCACCGCTGCAATAAGGCAGTTTGTGAAATGTCACCACTGCTGGATATTCCACGGTCAACTGTAAGTGATATTATTGTAAAGTAAGATGATTGTTAAGGTACAGCAGCCACGAAGTGGAAGGCCACGTAAAGTCACAGAGCGGGGTCACTGAGTGCTGAGGCGCATGGTGTGTACAAGTCTCCAATGCTCTGCTGATTCCAAACTCCCACTGACGTTAATATCAGCACAAAAGCTGTGTGGCGGGAGCTTCATGGAATGGGTTTCTATGGCCGAGCAGCTGCATGCAAGCCTCACATCACCAAGTACAATGCTAAGCGTCGGATCGAATGGTGTAAAGCATGCTGCCACTGGACTCTGGAGCAGCTGCATGCAAGCCTCTCATCACCAAGTACAATTTCCCTCTGCCCCCTTTGCCGGCTCTTCTAATGGTCAGAGGTTGGCATCTACAATTAAATGTACATTCCAGTTTGTCCTCACAATTGGGCTACTGGAGAGTTAAATAAAAAACGAGAACAAGTGAAAAAGTAGCTTAGTGTGCCTTTAATGGATTTATCCGATACAGTGAAGTATCATGGTGAGCCCTCTTACCTCATTCATTGTTTTGTTCCACACTGTGGTGAGATCAGGGTTCCTCCCATAATCATTCTGTAAGAATTTCACCGCTACATTGCCAAAGTAATCCATGATGATATTAGACTGGGAACGAAGCGCATTATAAGGTTAGTATTATTTGCTCAGGGGACATCTCCTCGTGAATATTAGAGTGTAAGCTTTGCAGTACAGGATTCCCTTCCTCTAGCAGTTTCATTCATCAATCTACTGTAAAGTGCCTAGTAAGATAACCCTTCCCCCTCCAGGAGCATACGTGTGTACGGATACCATGCAGAGTCTCAGACAGCTGATTGGTGGGTCATAACAGACAACAAGGTGGATAGCTCTGCCCACTTCCTGTCCAGCTTTGACCATGTTTCACTGGCCCCACCCACTTTGAGATTAGCACCACCCGTATTTTGGCAAAACCCAGCGACTGACAAACTTATTGCCCAACACTGTCCCATTCTTGACCCCCAGGTATGTACATGCTAGAGAGAGTAAATATTAATAGTCCCATCTCTATTTCACTCTTCCTCTGGGCAGGATCTGATATTTAATATGCCCCCCTCACACCTCTATTTATTTTTGTTCTTACATATATTTTTTGTAAGGTGTGTAAAGCAGGATTCTTACCAGAGAGGAGAATGCCAACACGACCACAGCTCCAGCCGTCTCAATAATGAAAATAATTAGTATGACGGAGAAGAACTAAAGAAACAGAGAATATCTAGAGATTACATGGAGCGGTTATATGGAGTAATAGGAGGAGTTACAGGGAGGGGTTATATGGAGTAATAGGAGGAGTTACAGGGAGGGGTTATATAGAGTAATGGGAGGAGTTATATGGAGAGGTATATGGAGTAATAGGAGGAGTTATAGGGAGGGGTTATATGGAGTAATAGGAGGAGTTATAGGGAGAGGTATATGGAGTAATAGGAGGAGTTATAGGGAGAGGTATATGGAGTAATAGGAGGAGTTACATGGAGCGGTTATATGGAGTAATAGGAGGAGTTACAGGGAGGGGTTATATGGAGTATTAGGGTGAATTATAGGGAGAGGTTATATGGAGTAATAGGAGGAGTTATTCGGAGAGGTTATATGGAGTAATAGGAGGAGTTATAGGGAGGGGTTATATGGAGCAACAGGAGGAGTTATATGGAGGGGTTATATGGAGTAATAGGAGGAGTTATAGGGAGGGGTTATATGGAGCAACAGGAGGAGTTATTTGGAGAGGTTATATGGAGTAATAGGGGGAGTTATAGGGAGAGGTTATATGGAGTAATAGGAGGAGTTATAGGGAGGGGTTATATGGGGTAATAGGAGGAGTTATAGGGAGGGGTTATATGGAGTAATAGGAGGGGTTATAGGGAGAGGTTATATGGAGTAATAGGAGGAGTTATAGGGAGGGGTTATATGGAGCAACAGGAGGAGTTATAGGGAGAGGTTATATGGAGTAATAGGAGGAGTTATATGGAGTATTAGGAGGGGTTATATGGAGTAATGGGAGGAGTTATAGGGAGGGGTTATATGGAGTAATAGGGGGAGTTATAGGTAGAGGTTATATGGAGTAATTGGAGGAGTTATAGGGAGGGTTATATGGAGTAATAGGAGGAGTTATAGGGAGGGGTTATATGGAGTAATAGGAGGAGTTATAGGGAGGGGTTATATGGATTAATAGGAGGAGTTATAGGGAGAGGTTATATGGAGTAATAGGAGGAGTTATAGGGAGGGGTTATATGGAGTAATAGGAGCAGTTATAGGGAGGGGTTATATGGAGTAATAGGAGGAGTTATAGGGAGAGGTTATATGGAGTAATAGGAGGAGTTAGAGGGAGGGGTTATATGGAGTAATAGGAGGAGTTATAGGGAGGGGTTATATGGAGTAACAGGAGGGGTTATAGAGAGAGGTTATATGGCGTAATAGGAGGAGTTATAGGGAGAGATTATATGAAGTAATAGGAGGAGTTATAGGGAGAGGTTATATGAAGTAATAGGAGGAGTTACAGGGAGGGGTTATATGGAGTAATAGGAGGAGTTATAGGGAGGGGTTATATGGAGTAATAGGAGGAGTTATATGGAGTAATAGGAGGGGTTATAGAGAGAGGTTATATGGAGTAATAGGAGGAGTTATAGGGAGGGGTTATATGGAGCAATAGGAGGAGTTATAGGGAGAGGTTATATGGAGTAATAGGAGGAGTTATATGGAGTAATAGGAGGAGTTATAGGGAGGGGTTATATGGAGTAATAGGAGGAGTTATAGGGAGGGGTTATATGGAGTAATGGGAGGAGTTATAGGGAGGGATTATATGGAGTAATAGGAGGAGTTATAGGGAGAGGTTATATGGAGTAATGGGAGGAGTTATAGGGAGGGGTTATATGGAGTAATAGGAGGAGTTATAGGGAGGGGTTATGGGGAGTAGTAGGAGGGATGACATGGAATAAGGGGAGGGATTGCAGGGTAAGAGGTAGGAGGTGTGTTTAACACTTACAATCATTAGCATACACCGGCTCTCCTTCACGGCCCCACAGCATCCGAGAAATCCCATCAGTATGAGGAAGCCCCCGACGCCCATGCACAGGTATCCCACATTCACCACCTGCATGAGCTCCGGCGCAGTTGATCCCAGGATATTAATAAAGGATCCTCCATCCACCTTCACCCAGATGCCAATCCCCAGGATCACCGCTCCCCCTAGCTACACAAAGGGGGGGAAGAGTTACACTAATATTGAGCACTAAGCTGGTCCCATTCCCATCCCTCCAGTGTCAATGCTTCATTCATTCACACTAATACTTCTGTCCGGTGTTTATCAGTTTATACATCACACTCTGCACAGTAACGCCTAGGATTACCCCACGGCCGGTATATTACCGGCTGGGGGACAATGTTAAGTCATTGGCCACAGTGGCACGGCCGGTATATTTTGGGAAGAAATCCTAGTTTCCCCATTTTAATAACATTTTTATACATCTTTTCCATTATCCCTAATTTTGACACATCTTACTCTCCCTTCAGCATCTCTTTCGCCCCCTTTCTTTCTCTCTCTGGCCCTGGCTGTGAATTAGCTGGTACTCAGGTCTCCAGACACATGTAACCATTACTTTTCCCCACACATAAGTTATACTTGACTTGAAGGAAATGACTGAATAAAAAAAGTGCATGTCACATATGGATAAATGGATTGATTACTGGACACATGGGACACGTGTTACATATACAATGTAATATTAGGAGATGGACGCACCTCCTTGTCAGTATCCCAATCTTATCATTCATAATATGGCCTACGGTGCTGAATTAACATGACTGATCTGCATACTCGCATACATTGTGGGAGATACACTCCGCTCCGTTAATGAGTGATCCTGCATTCATAGGGGTTCGTCCCTATTAAATGTTAGCTTTGGGTATTGGGGTGTTAGGAGTCAACCCCAGTCACATAGCATCGCCCCCCACCCCCGTAAAAAAAAAAATTTGGTGCCCACTGGAGCCCAGCAGCCTCCTGCTGCCCCCCCCCCCCTAAAAAAGTGGACCTCCTTAGTGATCGTGGGTCAGTGTTATGCCCACTGTTAAAAAATTTAATCATTGGCCCCCTGGGGGTATGCCCAAAGTCCCAAATGAAATCTTGGTGCTGACGCTATGCCCCGAGCCCTGATTAAAATTAAATAAAGCCCCCCTGGGCTTTAATATTTAACAGTAATATTAAATACTGAGACAAGCTGTGTAGCTGTCAGGCTCACTTCATGGTGACACCGAACCCCTCCCCCCGTGAACAGCTCCATCCTCGCGCCTCTCTGTGTTTTATATACTCACAAATATGGTGCCATTGAAAAAGAACATCATGGTTTTCAGGAACGTAAAGCAAGTCATTTTGTTTCCCTAGATGTAGAGAAAAGAAAACCGGGTTAAATAGACAATGTTACAGAGACAGTGTTACATAGACAGTGTTACAGAGACAATGATACATAGACAATGTTACAGAGACAGTGTAATATAGACAATGATACATAGACAGTGATACATAGACAATGTTACAGAGACAATGATACATAGACAATGTTACAGAGACAGTGTAATATAGACAATGATACATAGACAGTGATACATAGACAATGTTATAGAGACAATGATACATAGACAGTGTTACAGAGACAATGATACATAGACAGTGATACATAGACAATGATACATAGACAATGATACATAGACAATGATACATAGACAGTGTTACAGAGACAGTGTTACATAGACAATGATACATAGACAGTGTTACATAGACAATGTTACATAGACAGTGATACATAGACAATGATACATAGACAATGATACATAGACAATGATACATAGACAGTGTTACAGAGACAGTGTTACATAGACAATGTTACAGAGACAGTGTTACATAGACAATGATACATAGACAATGATACATAGACAATGTTACATAGACAGTGTTACATAGACAATGATACATAGACAATGGTACATAGACAATGATACATAGACAATGTTACATAGACAATGTTACATAGACAATGATACATAGACAATGGTACATAGACAATGATACATAGACAATGATACATAGACAATGTTACATAGACAGTGTAATATAGACAGTGTTACAGAGACAGTGTTACAGAGACAGTGTAATATAGACAATGTTAGATAGACAGTGTTATATAGATAGTGTTATATAGACAGTGTTACAGAGACAGTGTAATATAGACAATGTTAGATAGACAGTGTTATATAGATAGTGTTATATAGACAGTGTTACATGGACAGTGTTACATAGACAATGTTATATACAATGTTATACAGACAATGTTACATAGACAATGTTACAGAGACAGTGTAATATAGACAATGTTAGATAGACAGTGTTATATAGACAGTGTTACATGGACAGTGTTACATAGACAATGTTATATACAATGTTATACATACAATGTTACATAGACAATGTTACAGAGACAGTGTAATATAGACAATGTTAGATAGACAGTGTTATATAGACAGTGTTACATAGACAGTGTTACATGGACAATGTTATATACAATGTTATACAGACAATGTTACATAGACAATGTTACAGAGACAGTGTAATATAGACAATGTTAGATAGACAGTGTTATATAGACAGTGTTACATAGACAATGTTACAGAGACAGTGTAATATAGACAATGTTAGATAGACAGTGTTATATAGACAGTGTTACATAGACAATGTTACAGAGACAGTGTAATATAGACAATGTTAGATAGACAGTGTTATATAGACAGTGTTACATAGACAATGTTACAGAGACAGTGTAATATAGACAATGTTAAATAGACAATGTTACAGAGACAGTGTAATATAGACAATGTTAGATAGACAGTGTTATATAGACAGTGTTACATAGACAATGTTATTTACAATGTTATACAGACAATGTTATACAGACAATGTTATATAGACAATACTGCATAGACAATTTTACATAGACAATGTTATATAGACAATGTTATATAGACAATGTTACATAGACAATGTTACATAGACAATGTTATACAGACAATGTTACATAGACAATGTTATACAGACAATGTTATACGTATATACAATGTTACATAGACAATGTTATACAAACAATGTTACATAGACAATGTTATACAGACAATGTTACATAGACAATGTTATACAGACAATGTTATACGTATATACAATGTTATATAGACAATGTTACATAGACAATGTTATACTTATATACAATGTTACATAGACAATGTTATATAGACAATGTTACATAGATAATGTTATACAGACAATGTTATACGTATATACAATGTTACATAGACAATGTTTGTCCCTATATGTATATTGCGTATGGAATTTTAAGATACACAGAGTGCCTATTGTTATCAGAGAAAATAAAATAAAAAATAGATTTGAAGCCAGTGTTTATGGAGTTAACAGCATGGCCGGTATGTGTCAGATATGCCCCCGACTCCTGCCACTTACCCGGTAGGGGACCAGGGGACTCCTAATTTATAGGATTCTAGCACTTACATAAAGGCCTCTCTTCTGGCACTATGTGGACTGATATAAACACATCCGCTCACCCTTCCTCTCTTATCACTGCACACAGAATGTGCACCGAGCAGGACAGCGGCCCCCTGTTCCCCACTGACAAAAAGACATTAGTGTGCCCAGTTATATGTAGGCGCTGTGCCTCCTGATAGGTTAGACTTGACCGACACCACAAAATAAAAAAAATACCGTATTAGCTCGATAATATGGTGACCTTCCCCAACTCTTAAATTACACAAAAAGAAAAGACCTAAATATAAGGCGACACTACAGGGGAAAAAAGTTTTGCCTGCAATATGGGTGCAGTGGCTAGACCTTTGGATGCAATATGAATGCAGTGGCAAGTCTATTTGCATGCAATAAGGGTGCAGTGGCAAGTCTATGTGGGGACAATAGGAGTGCAGTGGAAAATTCTTGTGGGTGCATTATGGGTGCAGTGTCAAATCCAGCGGCATCCCCCTTCCCCCCCAAACTCTTCTTTTACGGAAAAAAAAAGCCTAAATATAAAGCAACACTATTGGGGGGAAAAAAGTTCTGCATGCAATATGGGTGAAGTGACAAATCCTTGTGGGTACAATATGGGTGCAGTGTCAAATCCAGCGGGTGCAATGTGGGTGCTGGGGCAAGTATGTGGGTGCTGCTCTGTGGGTGATGGGTCAGTTTATGTGGGTGCAATCTGGTGCAATGGCAAGTGAGGGGGCAGAGAAAGGAAATCAAAACAAGAAAGTTAAATAATGTTTCATGTGAAGCAATATTTACTACCAAAATGTTGGATAGTCTTAGAATCGAGCAAATATGAAATATATAATTATACATGGTTCCCAATAATGTATATAAAATAAATATTATGTATTTTATGGACGTTGAATTAACAGGGGAACGACATACTGTGTTAGCCCCGCTTGCAAGCTTATAATCTAGATGGCATGGGAAACAGGAGACACATAAGGCGAGTGAAGATGGTGGTAAGAAGAGGATTTGGCCAGAGGTTAATTAATGTGTGTTCTAGGTGAATGAATAGTAAGCTTCCTTATTCCTAACAGTATTTGGGGACAGTGAGAGCTGGGTGGGTTGGTCCACAAGTTAATTGATGGGTGTTCTAGGTGAACGAATAGTAAGCTTCCTTATTCCTAACAGTATTTGGGGACAGAGAGAGCTAGATGGGTTCAGCCAGAGGTTAATTAATGGGTATTCTAGGTGAAATGAATAGTAAGCTTCCTTATCTCTAACAGTATTTGGGGACAGAGAGAGCTAGGTGGGTTGGCCAGAGGTTAATTAATGTGTGTTCTAGGTGAATGAATAGTAAGCTTCCTTATCTCTAACAGTATTTGGGGACAGTGAGAGCTAGGTGGGTTGGTCCACAGGTTAATTAATGTGTGTTCTAGGTGAATGAATAGTAAGCTTCCTTATCTCTAACAGTATTTGGGGACAGAGAGAGCTAGGTGGGTTGGTCCACAGGTTAATTAATGTGTGTTCTAGGTGAATGAATAGTAAGCTTCCTTATCTCTAACAGTATTTGGGGACAGAGAGAGCTAGGTGGGGTTGGCCAGAGGTTAATTAATGGGTGTTCTAGGTGAACGAATAGTAAGCTTCCTTATTCCTAACAGTATTTGGGGACAGAGAGAGCTGGGTGGGGTTGGCCAGAGGTTAATTGATGGGTGTTCAAGGTGAATGAATAGTAAGCTTCCTTATTCCTAACAGCAGTGGCATTGATAGGGGTGGGTAACTGGGGTTATAGCCCCGAATCCCTGTTCCATAGCCCCGAAACTCCTGGGCTATCAATATTAAAAAAAAAAAAATTCCCACTGAGCTTCCCTCTTTCTGGGACATGGTCCCAGAATCGGAGGTTTAAGCTTGCGCGGGGATGAGGGCCGATCTTGAGAAGTGTGTGTGAGAGAGTCAGAGTGTGTGAGAGAAAAAGACGGAGTGTGTGAGAGAGAGACTGTGTGTGAGAGAGACAGAGTGTGTGTGATAGAGACAGAGTGTGTGAGAGAGTCAGAGTGTGTGAAAGAGTCAGAGAGTGTGAGAGAAAGAGACAGAGTGTGAGAGAGAGACTGTGTGTGTGAGAGAGACGGAGTGTGTGAAAGAGAGACAGAGTATGTGAGAGAGAGACACAGTATGTGAGAGAGAGACAGTGTGTGAGAGAGACAGAGTGTGTGAGAGAGAGACAGAGTATGTGAGAGACAGACAGTGTGTGAGAGAGACAGAGTGTGTGAGAGAGAGACAGAGTATGTGAGAGACAGACAGTGTGTGAGAGAGACAGAGTGTGTGAGAGAGACGGAGTGTGCGTGTGTGTGTGAGAGAAACGCAGCAGCAGAGTGTCTGTTAATTTGTATGTTACATGGAGTGGAGTAGAAACAAGCTGGAGTTAACAAGCTGTGTATTGATGTGTTACTAGCAGATTATCCTATGTAGATAATTAACAGTCTGTCTCATTGGGAGCCAATTGTAGGAACACCTCTGTTGTTCTCCTTGGAAATAAAGGCTCTCTCTGCACTAGCAGAGCGAGACAGTAGCCAACCAGACCAGGCTGCCTGCTTCCCATGGAAGACCCTACTTTTTTAACCCAAAATTAAGAAATCAATTTAAAAAAAAAAAAATCTTTGCACTTGCACTCAGCAATGCCCCCAAACCCACGTTTTCACTCAGCAATGCCCCCAAACCCACGTTTTCACTCAGCAATGCCCCCAAACCCACGTTTTCACTCAGCAATGCCCCCAAACCCACGTTTTCACTCAGGAATGGCCCCCAAACCCAAGTTTTCACTGAGGAATTGCCCCCAAACCCACGTTTTGACTCAGTAATGCCCCTAAACCCACGTTTTCACTCAGGAATGCCCCCAAACCCACGTTTTCACTGAGGAATTGCCCCCAAACCCACGTTTTGACTCAGTAATGCCCCTAAACCCACGTTTTCACTCAGGAATGCCCCCAAACCCACGTTTTGACTCAGGAATTGCCCCCAAACCCACTTTGTCGCTTGATAACATCAAGTGGCCCCATGATCACAAGACGTGGAAAGGGCAGCACAATTCCACAGGGGGACGACGACGATGCTAAGCCCCCCCCCCCCTCCCCATTGTGGGATCTCTTAAATGATTAATTCCGTGTATAAGACGACCCCCAATTTTTGCTCTAAATGTTTTAGAAAAAAATACACTTAAAAATATGGTCATTTCCATTAAATAAATTCCCTGAAGTACTTAATAAATACACACACTTATATTTATATATATATATATATAGTCTCACTCAAATTGGGACTGTCCTTGTGCAAAGCGGGACAGTTGGGAGGTATGTATATATATATATATATATATATATATATATATATATATATATATATACTCACATAGGGGATAACATTTCAAAGTCAACTTGGCAGGAAATGTATAGGTCCAATGTTATGTTTTACCAAAGTTTAAATATTATACATTGGACGCCAATGGATTATAGAGATAAAGCACGATAACGCCGATTGATAAGACAACGGGGGTGATTTATAAACATGGCGCACACGCGCGCAGATAGCGACCGAATGCCGGTATTCCCTGCGTGTGCGCCTATGTATAAAGCAGACTTGCAGGTTGCGCAGTGCGCCAGCCCAGGTATAAAGAATCACCTGATTGGCGTCAGGATGAAAATAAAAAAAAAAACAACATCAAAAGTCACCATGATACTTAACGAACGACGATTGTGCTTTTGTAAAAATATTCCACATTTTACAGCACAAGAATTACATTTTTTTATTTATTTATTTTTATAAATAATGCCCATTATTTACGCTTTCGGAACGCATTGCGAGGCATGGCACCCTGTGCATTATGGGAGACAGCGCAGCATGCTAGCCGAAGGCCCAGCCAGCGTCAGATGGCCATATCATTAAAAGTCTTAACATTGCCTCGTGATTTATTTTTATTTTTATTTTTACCTTTTGTGGATGCCGAGCCCATAGCTACCATGTTTAATTTAGTGTTTCTGGTAAAATACTGGCAACCCTATGTTTAATTTGCTCTTAATATGCCCACCTCTGATGAATGAGCACTTATTTAGCAAGAGGCTACCAAATCTTTGTCTTTGTAAGCCATAAGAAGTTCCTACCTGAACTGGGCTTGCTTGTTGAGTTGGGGTCATAGCTGGGGGCCTAGTTACTCTGATACAGCCTGCCCTAGATTTCCCTGTCCCTAGCAGCATGCCCGGTTTCTATGGCAACTGCCACTTCTTTTTTGCAACAAAATGGCTGTGGCTTAATTGGTACCCAGTGAAAGGCTGGACATGAATAAATAAGAGTGCTGGATTAATGTCTTTTTATAATGAATTTAAAAAAAAAAAAAAGATTAGGGAGGGGAGACTCTGTGAGGGACAGGAGTGGAATAAAAACCACAGCAAACAAAGAGAAATAAAGATATAAAAATATATAAGCACACAAAGAAGTGAATGCATGCCATGCCATGATCAATATTTTAGTTTGGCATCATGTGGAGATGCATAATGCCATGCCACACAGGAAAAAAAAAAAACCCAGAGAAATAATCACACTGCTCCTTGCACAATTTGTTTGTGTTTGATCTGACATCTTTGGTACTGCCCACAGTAAAAGCTAATATTTATTTATAGGTTAGTACAGGTTGAGTATCTCTTATGCAAAGGATAATTTAATGACACGTGTGCAGGTTCCCAACAATGCCTCACATAGGGTTGCCACCTTTTCTTCAAAAAAAATACCGGCCAGGTGGCCACCGTAGCCTCACATCACAGCTACATCACGTTAACAGTGCTTTATTTGCTCTATACAGTATTTACATTGATACTGCAGAGTGCTGAGAAGCTTTATTATATCTTTAATATATCTTTAAAATGATACGTTATCCAAAATACTCCATGTCCCAAGCATTTGGGATAAGGGATACTCAACCTGTACCGGATAGTACCAAATCTCAAAGGAGTTTTTTTGTAATTGGTTTTAAAGTGAAAAGGGGTGGTCAAGGAAAGTAAAATGGGATTACAAAATGACTATTAAGGGGAAATAAAATTTCATAATAATGGAGGGGGGGGGGGGGGGGGAGACAAAATCATAATGAGAGACACAGTCAATTTTAGAGAGATTTTAAACTTTTTTTTACTATATTTTATAAATGCCGAAATGTTTGTTAAAATCCAGACTGGTTGGCTTTTTTTTTTTTTTAAACCCTGACCCCCTGAGTCAAGCATCAAGACTGAGTCAACCCCTGTACCAAAGTTACTTTGTTGCCTGGAGTGTCCTTTTAAGTTGAACAATTACCATCTCCTTAAACCGTTGTCTTGTTAATGTGTCACAGAGAAGAATGCGCAGCTTTGCTGAATCTGAAAAAAATAATTGCTTAGAAAAGAAAACCATTTGCTTAAATCCATTAAGGTTTGAAAGAGGAAAGTCTTCAGACGATACAGTTGAGATGCGCGCAGTAATCATCAGATAACCTTTAGACGGCTTCTTTCATTATTAACTCGGCACCAGATTGTTTACCTCCCTATGTTAAATCAGTGTCTTATTTAAAAATATAGCAGAACTAGACTTGTAATATCCCAGCAGACCTTAAAAAAAAGACAACTTTTTTTGGTCAACTTAAAAAAATGGTGTCCATGAGTGTCCATGAGTGGCCTTCCGCCTGGACGCAGTCCATACTGTGCACCCGCCTCAGAGCGGCATCTGTCCGATTTTTGCTTCGCAGCACCCCACTACCGAATGGCACACCGCCTACAGCGCTCCCCACCCACCCTTAGTACGCCACTGGGCCTGGGACTAATGAAAGTATTCAGAAAATTGGGCAAACTAGATGGTTCTTATCAGCCAGTGACACATTCCATGTTTCTAATCTGCCGGCTTCATCTAGCCAAATGTAGGTCATTTAAACAAAAAACTAAAACGGTATAGTGTCACTTTAATTAGTTTCTTTTTTCACCTTTTCTTCTTACTTAGAGTTGTTTTTCCATTTATCTCCCTGATTGGAAGAGAGAGCCCAGCTCAGTGACGGCTAGTCTTGGCAGTGCAAATGTTTGAGAAATGTAGCTTCCAAACAACTACAGTGCCAAGGTTAGCCATCACTGACCTAGCTGTAGGGCCTAAAGGTGGAGCCTGGTTAAACAGTGCTCATTTGATGACGTGTGTATCTGATAGGAGATCCCAGGTCTCACTATAAGCAGATGAAGGGGTTAAACCTCTGTGGAGTGGTAAGTCAGGATGACGGTAGGTAGCCAAGCAATCGTGGTGTCATTTAATGTATTGAATGAATGTATCTTTCAGGTTTGAGTTAAGTAAATGCATAGGTATTTAACATTCAAAAATAACCTCATTTATACTGTATACAGGATGGGAAGACCAAGGGACAAGACAGTCCGAGTCCCACCATACCTTCACCATTGGTGGGTAGGCCCAGACCCATTATAAAGCCGGCTGAGAGGCCATTAACAGGACGCCAAAACATTAGCTTAGAACTGGCGCCAACGTATAACAAACACTGAAGTTTCTACAATGGAATCCATTTATTAAAAAAGGTAGAGATGCGTACCAAAACTCTATTTTGGCCCAGCTAACTTAAATAGACTGCATCACCTAAACATTCATTTTACTGTGCATGTGGAGCATAAATAAGGATTGAAAATGATCTATACATTGTGTTAGCAAAGTTTCAAGCAGAAGCCTAAATTAGGAGAAAAATGTTTTTTAAATGTGTCTGTGGAGTCTCTTGTTGATGACATCACCTGTGGCACGGTATGCAAATTTACTGCTTTTCAATGGGAAATATGTAATTTGCAAACTGTGCCACAGGTGATGTCATAACATATTTAAAACACATTTTTATCTTGATTGAGGCATTTGCTTGCAGTTTTGATAATACATAGAAACAAAGTAATGTAGGTTGAAAAAAGACTTAAGTCCATCAAGTTCAACCCTTCTACCGATCATTCCAGCTTCTGATCCAAAAGAAGGCAAAAACCTGTAAGGAAGCTATTTTGAATTTTGCCTCCTAGGGGTAAAAGTTCCTCCTTGACTCCAAAGGGCAATCAGATTTGTCCTTGGATCAAGAAGCTCTATTATTGATGCTTATTCTATTATTAATAGCTCTGTGTGTTCTGCTTTTCTAAAAAACAAACAAAAAGAAATCCCCATCCAGACTATTGTTAAATGCATCTATTGTAGTCAGGGCCGCCATCAGAAATGTCAGGGTCCCTTACTGAAAAAAATTCTGGGCCTTAACACCTGATAATTTGACCATTAATATGGCACTGATAATTTGACCATTAATATTCCACTGATAATTTGTCCATTAATATGCTACTGATAATTTGTTAAAATGCCACTGATAATTTGACCATTAATATGCCACTGATAATTTGTACATTAAAATGACAGTGTTAGTGTATCCATTAATATGCCACTGATAATTTGTACATTAAAATGACAGTGTTAGTGTATCCATTAATATGCCACTGATAATTTGACCATTAATATTGCACTGCTAATTTGTCCATTAATATGCCACTGATAATGTGTCCATTAATATGCAAGTGTTAGTTTATCTGTTAATATGCTACTGATGATTTGTCCATTAAAGTGCCACTGCTAATTTGTCCATTTGTATGCTACTGATAATTTGTCCATTAATATGCCACTGATAATTTGACCAATAAACCCCCTCCTCCCTCCTTCCCCAGTACTTACCTGGATGCTATGGGTCGCCGGCAGGCTCCTCCTCATGTGAGACTTGTCACGCGGGCAGCAGGCCTATGTTGCGGCCAGTGGGGGCCCACGGGGCAGCTGCTGTCTGCCGGGTCTGTGACAGGTGTATTGGCCATCCCCACTGATGGCGGCCATGAACGTAGTTGATAGCACCACCTCTCTTGGCAGTGAGTTCCATATCTTTATTGTCCTTATTGTAAAGAATCCTTTCCTTTGCTGTCTATGAAATCTTTGCTCTTCCAGTCTCAGGGGGTGACCTCTTGTTCTTTGTACAATTCTGTTAATAAGCAGGTCACTAGAGAGCTCTCTATATTGGCCCTGCGCATATTTATATAATGTTATCATATTCACGCTGAGATGCAGTTTTTCTAAAGTATATATATGCAACTTTGTAAGTCTCTCTTCATAACTAAAATCCTCCAAAATAGAAACTTTTTCTAGTTCCATAATATCATTTTTAAGGACTGGTGCCCATATTTGTACTGCATATTACAGGTGAATCAATACCTCGTTTTAAACATGCCAATATCTTACTGGCCTTTTCAGCTGCTGACTGGCATTGAGCACTGTTGCTAAGTCTGTTATCTACACCGAGCAAACACTAAGACATGGCTCTCAACACAACTTGGGAGATCAATAAAAAAAACAAATTAAAAAGAAGAGGGCCTAAAACAGACCCCTGAGGTACTGCACTAACACAACGTATTGATCATTTTTTGAATCTCTATATTTATAGTAAATCCCAGGTTCTGGTGATATAGTCCCCTTAACTATCTATATTTTAATGATCCTTATAAGTATGTAGTTTTGTAGGAATAAAGTTAATTTGATCTTGTTTTGAACTGCTTTTGTATTACTGCTAAATAACTCAGCTATTCACCATTACAGCAATTTAAAAAAACTGATTGGGGTCCAATAAGCATATACGGCCCACCTGTGCTCAAGAAGACAAACGCAACGATATTGTCAGCCCCCCCCAATCACGAGCCGAAACTTAGTGCAGGGTGAAAACGAGAAACACACAGGCTTATGTGCAAACTTATATCGAGTTAACAGATAATGTAACATACAATGTACCAGGAAACTAACCGGCAGTACCCTATCAGGTTCTCGAATTAACCTGGTCTAGGCATACAACGGACCCTTACAGCTTAGAGAACAAAAGACGATGAGCAGGATACAATGCACTGTCCTGCCCTGGACAAGCAGGCTGGCCTCCTGCCTGGCACCTTGTGGAGAAGTTTATGGGTGCCCCACACAATGGGCAACCCCAAAACAAGTAAATCCTTGGATGCCTCTCATGGTTGCCAAACCCCCCTTCGAAAACGAATGTGATTGGATGCTTCGGGGAGGACTGGCAGATAGATATTGTTCTCCAGTATCGGCTTTGCAATCTGCTTTAGAGTTTCCGGTTGATTTCTGCTGTAAGCCAAGCTACGCAAGTGGCAGTGGGTTTGCGTAGTGCTGCCAGATGGCAAGGGGGCAAGAGGACACTCCTTTTCAAGCAAAGGAGTCGGGAATCAGAGTAAAGTCTTAAAACAGTCCATCAAACAGGGGTCACTAAACACACAAAGTCTTTACACATTTCCCTTCGCAGCATGTTATTGCACATCAGAAACATGTGTTTTAGCAAAACTAACGCAAGTGTCATATTCTATTCCTTCCCAAGGCAGGGTCCATAGTCTGTGGGGAGCACGCTGGCCCCCTCCAGGAGCCCCAGTGACACTGGTGTTTTGCTTGAAGCCTTCTGGCGAAACGCGTAAGGCTCTCAGTGTGCAGAAAAATGACAGAGGTGTCAAATTTTACAAACAACTAGTGCTACGTTGTTGAAATGTTTTTACCACATGCATACTGTGCAATTTTGGAATATACATTTCTATAATGGGGAGACTTTTGCTTCCTATGTAAGTATTGGCACAATAGCCAATACTTACACAGTATATACATTACATCTCACGTGCACATTGTACAGGGCAAAGCACAAGAAAACAAAAGCAAAAAAAATAAGAATTCAAGTATTAAAATGCCTTCTGGGTAGTTTCAGAGCTTATCAAATTGTTACAAGGATTGCTAAACAGCACTGACTGCTGCAGAGCATTGCACCCACGGGTGGCGCCGCAGCCTTCTGCCAAATATTGCACCGTTTTGGAGTTTGCATATTAGAAATGTAATGTTTGAAAGGCAAATTAATAAGTAAAAGAAAACATGGAAAATATATGAAAAACCTGGCACGGCCTGGACATCAGTAAGCATGCATTCGATCGCTATACAGAACATAGGAGTAGTGTTGAGCGCACCCGAACCGCACTGTTCGGGTTCGTACCGGACATTACGGTGTTCGGACCCCGGACCCGAACAAGGACATTTCACTGTATGTCCGTGTTGGAGTTCAGGGTTCAGCTATAAACCGAAAGTCTATAAACCAAAAGACATTCGGTTTATAGACTTCCGGTTTATAGAATAGCAATAGCATTACATGTATTCCATAAGCCGAAAGTCGGGTCCCCATTGACTTCAATGGTGTTCGGGTTCGGGGTCAAGTTCGGGGTCAAGTTCGACCCCGAACCCGGACTTTTTTCCGAAGTTCGGCCGAACCCGAACATCCAGGTGACCGCTCCACACTACATAGAAGCTATCATCTATTCCCAAGGTAGAAAGCGTGTTAGAATAACTCTCTCTTGGTAATTTTCACAGGACAAGTGTGTATTTATATAGCAACAGGATGCTTGGAAGATGTGACCCCAGATTCCTGATAATCCTGTTTTTATGTAAATAAATATCTCTGGCGTTCTGTGAATAGCAGTATTACCGCTTCCCTCCCCTTGTTCTGTTGTGTTCTGCCCCCCCCCCCCTTCCCCGGCTGCCTCCCCTTAGGTTGTGCCCGTCACAATTTCCGCCTGATATAGATAAAAGAAGATCTAGCAACCTAAACATTGCATGCATTGTGAATGCAGACAGTACAAAATGATGAAACATGAGCTATACATTGAGCTAGCAGAATATCAAGCAAACTGATAAAAAAGAAATGTATGTTTTAAATGTGTCTGGGGCTTATGACATCACCTGGTGGCTTAGTATGCAAATAATCTCATTATCAGTGGCAAATTAGGGAATTGCATTTCAAGCCACGGGTGATGTCATAAGGAGGAGACACATTTAATACATCTCATGTTAGCTCATGTTGTTGTTTTTTTACCTTCCCAGTATAGGCAATGTGTAGGCTGACCGGTTATTTAGAAACAGCCAGTTCTGGGGCAAAGTTCTAAAAGTAAAGCTGTCACCGTGGAATCCAACAAATAGCTCAAACTTTTAGATTTTTGTGCCAGAATTGACTTTTAATAAATATATGTGCAAAGAATAGTTTTTTTTTTTTTTTTATACCTGGCAGGATCCTGGGACAGGGGGCCCCAGACACGGAAAGGAGGAGCCTAAAACGCGTGGGGACAGTGTGTTACAGATCCCGAGTGACCGGAGCTTATACCTTCATCTTTTTATTATGCCTGTCTCGCAGACGTACACAGTTTAAAATGCAATGCTGTCCGCACTGTTCATAGACGGTCGTCCTACTGGTTCAGCACCTCGTTTCGGTGGGACAGCACCTTCCCCCCCCCCCACAAAAAAAAAAATCAGGACTGTTGGCAACTATGATTTCGGGACGAGTTCTAAAAGTGGAGGGAACATTCTTTTGGTTTTTGACTGTGATCAGCCTTGCTGACTTGGTTGGGAATTGGGGGAATCAGCGACAATCCCCCCCGCCCCCCCACGAGCAGGACCACAGGAGTGATAATAACACAATGTGCCTGCCCCCCTCCCCGACACTTAGGATGATGATCCCTTTTTATAACTTTATCACAGTCACCTCAGAGGGCACACTGAAGACCCCCTTAGCAGATAAAATAAGGCCTTTTTATTCTGCTACTTTACTCTACTGTCTTAAAAAAGCAACGGAGGTGAATTTATTGTCTTTGTGTATAATAAATCCACCACTTATATAGATATATATTACATCTCACCTACACAATGTACAGGGCAAACCCGGCGCGTTTCTCCTGCTAGAAGAGCTCAGCCAAGGATAATGCAGGGTTTACACCTCTACAAACTCTCACTGTAGTGACAACGCCTTGTGCAGGGGCCAACTCTGTTCTTCTAGCAGGAGGGATTCACCTGGCCAGTCCCTGCACGATGGATAAGTAAAAGACATTGAAATGGTCATCTCTCACCTCAACTCACCTGTTAGTGAATAGACCCCACTGAACACTGAACTAGACACTTGCTGTACTTTGCTATGTTACTTTGAATACTACAACGGTCACCAAACACAGGCAAAGTTTTAAACCCTTGGTAGGAAGGCAATGGGGGGCGGGTTGAGGTGAGATAACCATTCCACCTCCGTAACTCAGCTATACATTGTGCAGGGACAGAGCCGGTGACTAGAAGGAGCAGAGTCGGCCCTGTATAATGCATTGTTAAATCTCCTGCACCAAGCCCCCTGGATATAATGCAGCGTGGGGGCTTTACTGGGGGTGGGACATTACTTGGGAAAAATGCCAGTGAGAATGACGGGATTCCCGCAATTCAACAAAGAACATGACAATCTAATCCTGAAGGGTAAAAACCAGAAACACGCAAAATACTATAACATGGGCACAAGCAGAATCAACAGCCTAAATCCCAGCTATGTGTGTGCAGTGAAAACCCAGGAATACTGGGGTCTGTAATTACAATTAGGGGGGAGCTACAAATAAAACCCGCTTTAGCAATACTTGGATGTGTTACCCCTGCCACAAAGACATATATTAGAGTACAAACATGCTAAGTTAACACAGTAAAGGAAGAGAGTATATTTAAAAGAAGAAAAACTACCACAACTAGAGGACATAGTCTTAAATCAGAGGGGCAACGATTTAAACGTAATATCAGGAAGTATTACTTTACTGAGAGGGTAGTGGATGTATGGAATAGCCTGCCAGCAGAAGTGGTAGAGGTAAACACAGTCAAGGAGTTTAAGCATGCGTGGGATAGACACAAGGCTATCCTAGCTATAAGACCGGGAACTGGGGACTAATAAAAGTACTCAAAAACAATTGGGCAGACTAGATGGACCGAAAGGTTCTTATCTGCCGACACATTGTATGTTTCTATGTTTCTAAGAATTGGACACATTAATAATAATAATAATAATAATAATAATAATAGACAGCAGCTGGGAGGGAGAGATTTCATATACTGGGACGGGGGTTTGCTGTATGTCTGTCTGACGGTCGGGGACTCACCTTGATGGTGACAGATCACTGTTGATTTGTGTGTCTCTCCTTCACTGCTCTCTCCTGGAGACTGAAACTCTCTCTACACCTGAGATACACGACTGGGATTACCCACAGGGGAGGGACAGTGAGAGAGGATGGGAAACCTGTGAGATTTATATAGTGAGTGTGTGATTTATATAGTGAGTGTGAGATTTATATAGTGAGTGTGAGATTTATATAGTGAGTGTGTGATTTATATAGTGAGTGTGAGATTTATATAGTGAGTGTGTAAGATTATATAGTGAGCGTGTGAGATTTATATAGTGAGTGTGTGAGATTTATATAGTGAGTGTGAGATTTATATAGTGAGTGTGTAAGATTATATAGTGAGTGTGAGATTTATATAGTGAGTGTGTGAGATTTATATAGTGAGTGTGTAAGATTATATAGTGAGTGTGAGATTTATATAGTGAGTGTGAGATTTATATAGTGAGTGTGTGATTTATATAGTGAGTGTGTAAGATTAAATAGTGAGTGTGAGATTTATATAGTGAGTGTGTAAGATTATATAGTGAGTGTGAGATTTATATAGTGAGTGTGAGATTTATATAGTGAGTGTGTAAGATTATATAGTGAGTGTGAGATTTATATAGTGAGTGTGAGATTTATATAGTGAGTGTGTGAGATTTATATAGTGAGTGTGTGAGATTTATATAGTGAGTGTGAGATTTATAGACAGTATGAGATTTATATAGTGAGCGTGTGAGATTTATATAGGGAGTTTGAAATTTAGATAGTGAGTGTGAGATTTATCTAGTGAGTGTGTAAGATTATATAGTGAGTGTGTAAGATTATATAGTGAGCGTGTAAGATTTAAATAGTGAGTGTGGGAGATTTATATAGTGAGTGTGAGATTTATATAGTGAGTGTGAGATTTATATAGTGAGTGTGAGAGATTTATATAGTGAGTGTGGGAGATTTATATAGTGAGTGTGAGATTTATATAGTGAGTGTGAGATTTATATAGTGAGTGTGTGAGATTTATATAGTGAGTGTGAGATCTATATAGTGAGTGTGAGAGATTTATAGACAGTATGAAATTTATATAGTGAGTGTGAAAGATTTATATAGTGAGTGTGAGATTTATATAGTGAGTCTGTAAGATTATATAGTGAGCGTGTAAGATTTATTTAGTGAGCGTGAGATTTATTTAGTGAGTGTGAGATTTATAAAGTGAGTGTGGGAGATTTATATAGTGAGTGTGAGATTTATATAGTGAGTGTGTGAGATTTATAGACAGTATGAAATTTATATAGTGAGTGTGAAAGATTTATATAGTGAGTGTGAGATTTATATAGTGAGTCTGTAAGATTATATAGTGAGCGTGTAAGATTTATTTAGTGAGCGTGAGATTTATATAGTGAGTGTGAGATTTATAAAGTGAGTGTGGGAGATTTATATAGTGAGTGTGAGATTTATATAGTGAGTGTGAGATTTATAAAGTGAGTGTGGGAGATTTATATAGTGAGTGTGAGATTTAAATAGCGAGTGTGTGAGATTTATATAGTGAGTGTGAGAGATTTATATAGTGAGTGTGAGATTTATATATTGAGTCTGTAAGATTATATAGTGAGCGTGTAAGATTTATATAGTGAGTGTGTGAGATTTATATAGTGAGTGTGAGATTTATAAAGTGAGTGTGGGAGATTTATATAGTGAGTGTGAGATTTAAATAGTGAGTGTGTGAGATTTATAGACTGTATGAGATTTATATAGTGAATGTGAGATTTAAAAAGTGAGTGTAAGATTTATATGGTTAGTGTGTGAGATTTAAATAGTGAGTGTGTGAGATTTATGGACAGTATGAAATTTATATAGTGAGTGTGTGAGATTTATAAAGTGAGTGTGTGAAATTTATATAGTCAGTGTGGGAGATTTATATAGTGAGTGTGAGATTTAAATAGTGAGTGTGAGATTTATTTAGTGAGTGTGTGAGATTTATAGACAGTATGAGATTTATATAGTGAGCTTGTGAGATTTATGTAAGGAGATTGAAATTTAGATAGTGAGTGTGAGATTTATATAGTGAGTGTGTAAGATTATATAGTGAGCATGTAAGATTTATATAGTGAGTGTGTGAGATTTATACAGTGAGTGTGAGATTTATAAAGTGAGTGTGTAAGATTTATATAGTGAGTGTGTGAGATTTATATAGTGAGTGTGATATTTATAAAGTGAGTGTGTGAGATATATATAGTGAGTGTGGGAGATTTATATAGTGAGTGTGAGATTTAAATAGTGAGTGTGAGATTTATATAGTGAGTGTGTGAGATTTATAGACAGTATGAGATTTATATAGTGAGCGTGTGAGATTTATATAGGGAGTTAGAAATTTAGATAGTGAGTGTGAGATTTATATAGTGAGTGTGTAAGATTATATAGTGAGCGTGTAAGATTTATATAGTGAGTGTGTGAGATTTATATAGTGAGTGTGAGATTTATAAAGTGAGTGTGTGAGATTTATATAGTGAGTGTGTAAGATTAAATAGTGAGCGTGTAAGATTTATATAGTGAGTGTGTGAGATTTATATAGTGAGTGTGAGATTTATATAGTGAGTGTGTGAGATTTATAGACAGTATGAGATTTATATAGTGAGCGTGTGAGATTTATATAGGGAGTTTGAAATTTAGATAGTGAGTGTGAGATTTATCTAGTGAGTGTGAGATTTATCTAGTGAGTGTGTAAGATTATATAGTGAGCGTGTAAGATTTAAATAGTGAGTGTGTGAGATTTATATAGTGAGTGTGTGAGATTTATATAGTGAGTGTGAGATTTATATAATGAGTGTGAGATTTATATAGTGAGTGTGAAATTTATATAGTGAGTGTGTGAGATTTATATAGTGAGTGTGAGATTTATATAGTGAGTGTGTGACATTTTTATAGTGAGTGTGAGATTTATATAGTGAGTGTGTAAGATTATATAGTGAGCGTGTAAGATTTATATAGTGAGTGTGTGAGATTTATATAGTGAGTGTGTGAGATTTATATAGTGAGTGTGAGATTTATAAAGTGAGTGTGTAAGATTTATATAGTGAGTGTGTGAGATTTATATAGTGAGTGTGATATTTATAAAGTGAGTGTGTGAGATATATATAGTGAGTGTGGGAGATTTATATAGTGAGTGTGAGATTTAAATAGTGAGTGTGAGATTTATATAGTGAGTGTGTGAGATTTATAGACAGTATGAGATTTATATATTGAGCGTGTGAGATTTATATAGTGAGTGTGTAAGATTATATAGTGAGCGTGTAAGATTTAAATAGTGAGTGTGTGAGATTTATTTAGTGAGTGTATGAGATTTATATAGTGAGTGTGAGATTTATATAATGAGTGTGAGATTTATATAGTGAGTGTGAAATTTATATAGTGAGTGTGTGAGATTTATATAGTGAGTGTGAGATTTATATAGTGAGTATGAGATTTATATAGTGAGTGTGAGATTTATATAATGAGTGTGTGACATTTATATAGTGAGTGTGAGATTTATATAGTGAGTGTGTGAGATTTTTATAGTGAGTGTGAGATTTATATAGTGAGTGTGAGAGATTTATATAGTGAGTGTGAAATTTATATAGTGAGTGTGAGAGATTTATATAGTGAGTGTGAGAGATTTATATAGTGAGTGTGTGAGATTTATATAGTGAGTGTGAGATTTATAGACAGTATGCAATTTATATAGTGAGTGTGTGAGATTTGTATAGTGAGTGTGAGATTTATAAAGTGAGTGTGGGAGATTTATATAGTGAGTGTGAGATTTATATAGTGAGTGAGTAAGATTATGTAGTGAGCGTGTAAGATTTATATAGTGAGTGTGTGGAGATTTATATAGTGAGTGTGAGATTTATAAAGTGAGTGTGTGAGATTTATATAGTGTGTGTGAGATATATATAGTGAGTGTGGGAGATTTATATAGTGAGTGTGAGATTTAAATAGTGAGTGTGAGATTTATATAGTGAGTGTGTGAGATTTATAGACAGTATGAGATTTATATAGTGAGCGTGTGAGATTTATATAGTGAGTGTGTAAGATTATATAGTGAACGTGTAAGATTTAAATAGTGAGTGTGTGAGATTTATATAGTGAGTGTGTGAGATTTATATAGTGAGTGTGAGATTTATATAATGAGTGTGAGATTTATATAGTGAGTGTGAAATTTATATAGTGAGTGTGTGAGATTTATATAGTGAGTGTGAGATTTATATAGTGAGTATGAGATTTATATAGTGAGTGTGAGATTTATATAATGAGTGTGTGACATTTATATAGTGAGTGTGAGATTTATATAGTGAGTGTGTGAGATTTTTATAGTGAGTGTGAGATTTATATAGTGAGTGTGAGAGATTTATATAGTGAGTGTGAAATTTATATAGTGAGTGTGAGAGATTTATATAGTGAGTGTGTGAGATTTATATAGTGTGTGTGAGATTTATATAGTGAGTGTGAGATTTATAGACAGTATGAAATTTATATAGTGAGTGTGTGAGATTTGTATAGTGAGTGTGAGATTTATAAAGTGAGTGTGGGAGATTTATATAGTGAGTGTGAGATTTATATAGTGAGTGAGTAAGATTATATAGTGAGCGTGTAAGATTTATATAGTGAGTGTGTGGAGATTTATATAGTGAGTGTGAGATTTATAAAGTGAGTGTGTGAGATTTAAATAGTGAGTGTGAGATTTATATAGTGAGTGTGATATTTATAAAGTGAGAGTGTGAGATTTATATACTGAGTGTGGGAGATTTATATAGTGAGTGTGAGATTTATATAGTAAGTGTGTGAGATTTAGAGACAGTATGAGATTTAAATAGTGAGCGTGTGAGATTTATATACAGAGTTTGAAATTTATATAGTGAGTGTGAGATTTATATAGTGAGTGTGTAAGATTTATATAGTGAGTGTGTGAGATTTATATAGTGAGTGTGAGATTTATATAGTCAGTGTGTCAGATTTATATAGTGAGCATGAGATTTACATAGTAAGTGTGAGATTTATATAGTGAGCGTGAGATTTATATAGTGGGCGTGTGAGATTTATATAGTGAGTGTGTGAGATTTATAGAGAGTGTGTGAGATTTATAGAGTGTGACATTTATATAGTGAGTGTGTGAGATTTATAGAGTGTGACATTTATATAGTGAGTGTGAAATTTATATAGTGAGCAGTGTGTGAGTGTATCACAGACTCCACAGCAATAAATCTCACAGTAATGTGCAGTGTATCACAGTTTAAACTGCATTAAAGAAATGCTTCAAATGAAATAATACAAATAAAGTACCTTATTGAGCCATCTTTACCCCATATAGCTCTACCAGGAGGCAGCCATCTTGTTTAGAATCTTGGGTCAGATCTTTGTTCATCTGAACCAAGGTGAGTGAAGATCTGACCCAAGATTCTAAACAACATGTCTGCCTCCTGAGAGAACTATATGGAGTAAAGAAGGCTTAATAATGAACTTTATTTGTATTCTTTCATTAAATAATTTCTTTATAAATCATCTACTTGATACAATCCTTCAATTAAACATAAGTTATTTTTTTGCTACAGTTAAAGTGAAAGATAAACCAATGTATTTGCAAACGGACTGGACCAGCCACAGACAGCGATGGAAGCAATGCCCAAAATTAGCATAGAAAACGTATTTGATGGTTATATAGTTCCAGGTTTGCGATTTGAGAACTTGCAAAAAGTCTGACAAATAGAGAATAACATCAAGGTTTGTTGCATCGATAAATCCAATAACTGAAACTGTTTCTAATAAAGAGAATACGTGTTGAGCTAAGAGATTGTATTTTACGATAGCTGCTGTTATTTGCTTTCTGGAGATGAATTATACAACACCAGACCTCCAATCAAATCTTACTCATCTTCTCTCTTATAATAGTGCACATTTTCTGTCATCCCAGGCCGCAGTACTTTTATATCTCCACATGGTGTCAGTGCAGTCCTAAGTGATAGGTGAAATATCCCGAACTCGGGATTGATCGGAACCACAGTTCGGCACCTAATATGGCCACATACGGTTTGTGGGTGTCGGACTGCTCCTAATGAACACAACCACCCTCCACCCCCCCTGAAATTCCTCAGGAATTGCAGAATTTCTGGCTGTTCAATTCTCCATATTTTTGCCGGAAAAGTGAAAAGTGTAGAAGAATTTTACTAAACATATTTAATACACAAAAATATTTAGATACTTTTATTAGATGTGAATGTTTTATATTATAAAAAAATTCTAAAATTTGAATAAATTATAATGCGGCTTTTGACTTTGGCTATTCCAGCTATACATTTTAATAAAAATGAATAATAATAAGTTTAAAAAATATATATTTTGTGGTCATTTTATTTTTATGTTTTTAATAGTCATTTAGGGTGACAAAAAAACATAAGTCCATCAAGTTCAACCCTTCTACCGATCATTCCAGCTTTTGATCCAAAAGAAGGCAAAAACCCCTAAGGAAGATATTTCGAATTTTGTCTCCTAGGGGGAAATATTTCTTCTTGACTCCAAAGGGCAATCAGATTTAGCATCTAAATGCATCTATTGTAGTTTATAGCTCTACCTCTCTTGGCAGTGAGTTCCATAACTTTATTGTCCTAACCGTAAAGAATCCTTTCCTTTGCTGTCTATGAAATCTTTGCTCTTCCAGTCTGATGGGGTGACCTCTTGTTCTTTGTACATTTCTGTTAATGAACAGGTCCCTGGAGAGCTCTTTATATTTGCACTGCGTATAATTATATAATGTTATCATATCCCCTCTGAGATGCCATTTTTCTAACGTAAATAAATGCAACTTTTTAAGTCTGTCTTCAAAACCAAGATCCCCCAATCCCCTTATTAATATTGTAGCTCTCCTTTGCACTTTTTCTAGTTCCATAATATCCTTTTTAACGACTGGTGCCCAGAATTGTACTGCATATTCAAGGTAAGGTCTTACCATTGATTTGTGAAGAGGCAAGATGATATCCTCCTCCTGTGAATCAATACCTTGTTTTATACATACCAATATCTTATTGGCCCTTGCAGCTGCTGACTGGCATTGAGCACTGTTGCTAAGTCTGTTATCAGAAATTATTCCTAAATCCTTTTCATTGGTAGTTTTTCCCAGGGAAATACCATTTAACGTATATGTTGCTTTGTTATTATTTTTCCCATAATGCATAACTTTACATTTGTCTATATTGTACCTCATTTGCCACTTTCTTGCCCAGTCCCCCACTCTGTCCAAATCTTCCTGTAAAGAACAAACATCAAGATTAGTCTGTATTACCTTACCTAATTTAGTGTCATCAGCAAACACTGAGGCATGGCTTTCTGCTAGACTTCCTGTGGCGGCAGGTCAAAAGCATTACACCTAAAGGTTTAAAAAATACACCATTAATTAGGGTTAAAAATCTAGGGTTACGGTTAGAGTTAGGTTTAGAGTTAGGGTGAAGATGATCATCGGAGCTGGGTTCAAAATTTCACGGGAAAATTTGTTTACAGGAGAAAAGTGTACAGGAAAATTGCTAGGGAAGGAAAACACTATTTTAGGTTATTGCCCTATAACTTAGAAAAAAAACAACATAAACATGTAAACATTGGGTATTTCTAAACCAATTTCGAAACTGGTGAAGGAGGCTGATGGTCCATAGCAGATCTGGGTACCAGAGGGCTTGGACACTGAGATACCAGCGATTACCCAGTGCACGGATCCGTGTGCACCTTCTATGGGCGTTGCTAGTGGTTTTGACATGTTCAGACAGTGCCACTTTTTTCATTACTGGCCTTGATTTTACACCTGGTGGAATTTTTTGCAGATACCATACTATGTTGTTTTTTCCCTTTTTTTCTCCTCTGTATATGCTGGTACAGGTGGCTTGTGGGTTGCTCCCATCTGATTTTGCCCCCCACGCTCTTATTTTAAGAGCCAGTGAACTTTGTGACCCCGTAGACACCTGATGCTACTGGTGAACCCTCTCTTGTGGATACCCTTTCCCCCCTACTTTTTTCTTCTTCTAGATCTCTTTTCCACTCTCGTTTACATTTTTATATCATTTTCCTTCCTATAATATTTTTTATTATATTTTTTAAATGTGAGATAGATGGAATGTTATTGTAGTTTATTAAACCGACCACGGAGGGGCACTGCCTGTCCATACGATGTAGATTAGTGATGTTCACTATCCTATTTTTTTGCACACTGTTCTGTATCATTTTTGTAGATTTGGTTACATTTCTCTATGGTGATACACACCAGATGTGATCTCAGTGTTCATGCCATGCTATTTTATATTATAATGGTCTTTTTAAAAAAAAAGTAACAGCCCACCCGTATGTTTTACATCGAAAATAATGTCACCGGGGCCTCTTAATTCAGTGGCTTCCGAATAAGGAGGGGCTTGGAGACATACGGGGGTCATGTACTAAACAAGTGCAGTTGGTTGAAAAAAGTAGGTAAAACATGAGTAAGGAGCAATTTGCGACTATTTGTAACATTCTGCGCTTTTTTTCCCCTGATTTGCGCCTCTTCCGTTTATTTTTATTTAGCGTGCATTTTTCCTGTTGAGCTAATAAATTGCGATGATATTTGTGCACGCTAAAGAGCTTTGCATATATTTTGTGAAAAATAATTCTTATTTGCGTGCGAAAATTACACCGGCTTTTAGCGAGCGCTATCAAAAAGAGGTACAAAAAATATTCACAAAATTGCCCGTTTTTATTCGCAATTTGCTCGTATGTACTATCGGAGTGATAAATGTTTAGTACATTGCAATAGGAGCAAAGAGCAAAAATAGTTTTGCACATATATTTGCGTTTTTTTTAGTACATGCCCCTCGTGGGCAGGACTGGCTATAGCAACAGCCGTAAAAACCGTATTAGCAGTTTTTCAGAGGTGTGAAGAAAACTGAGCAGACAGATCTGCTTCTTAATACTTTACGCTACATGATAAGCACTTATCATAGAAATATCTTTTTCCGACAGTGTAAGTGCGTCACCCATGTTTGCCGTTGTACTGTGTCTATGTGTAGGGGCCTGGACCTTTGCTCTGTTTGCTGACCAAAGGCAGGTGGTGCGATGTCAGTTGGCCTCATTTGTTTGTATTGATTTTTCTAATAAAATGTTTTCTAATTATAGTTTTTTTTCTCCTGGGATGCTAATTAACCCTTTTACTCGATGTCGAGGCATTCACCAACCCCGGCGCGGTAGCAGGCGCACCCCAAGAGCATTTGCAGACGCCATATTGAAAGCATGCCCTGTTGGGGGCAAGAGCTTCAGAAGTGATCAGTGATTGCTTGCTGTTGAGGCAGTCATCAGCATTACACTAAAAATGAAAGCCTTAGTTAACAGTAGATAAAGGATTAGGTTAAGTTAGGGTTAGTGCTGGGTTTAGGGTAATGTTTAGGGTTGGGGTTAAAATGTCACTGTAGGAAATAATGGTTAGGACAAAGCAATAATCTAATTCCAGTCCTTCCTCTATAACTTGCACAAAATAAGAGAAAGACATGTAAACATTCTATATTTCTAAACATAGAACTAATAGAATTTATTTAGCAGTTTTTTTTTATTTCTGTTTGTAGCTGTGTGAAAGATTTTTCATGTAAAAATTAGAAAACTTTATTTTTTTTTTCTTTTCATTTTTTCCCTCTCATATTTTATGTCTTTTTTGGGGGACATTATATATGATGACATTAATGGTATCTTAAACAAGTCCTTCTTATGGAGAAAAAAAAAATATGATCTGTGTGGATACAGAAAATGAGAGAGAGGAAAATTACAGCTAAACACAAACACTGCAGAAGTGTAAAAACAGCCATTGCCCAGTTATAGCACGGAGCTAAAATCTACATCTCCCTTTTTGCTTTTAAAAAGTGAGTGACTCTTGTCGAATTCGCAGGGGCCGGCAGCAGCTGCGAATTCGACAAGAGTCACTCACTCTGTTGCCAATTCGGCCAGCACAAAAAGTATACGAAACTGCAAGCAAATGCCTAAAATTAGGTGAAAAATGTGTTTTTAAATGTGTCTGTGGTGTCTCCTGTTTATGACATCACCTGTGGCACGGTATGCAAATGACACATTTTCCTTTTAAAATCAGTTAATTTGCATACCGTGCCACAGGTGATGTCATAAGCAGGAGACTTCCCAGACATATTTAAACACACATTTTTTCCTTAATTTAGGCATTTGCTCGCAGTTTTGCTAACACAATCTATAGATCATTCTCAATCATTTTTTATGCTCTACATTCACAGTGAAAACAATGTTTGGGTGAGACGGTCCGTTTAAGTTAAAAAAGTTTAAAAAGTAAAAAAAAAAAAAAAAAATGTGTTTGTAGTGCAAAGTACACTGTGTGAGAGAAGTGAGCATCATGGAGATAGCAGGTCAGAGGTTAGCCCAGCATTACTGCTGTAGATTAGATATTCTCTTGTTTGATGTGTAAGAAATGAGGGAATGTCTGGTGAATGCCTGGTGAATGTCTGGTGAATGCCTGGGGAATGCTGCACAGGACATTGCGCTCCATGTGTTCACCAGGCAGCAGTGCCGCATATCTCCACACGGTGTCGCTCTTTTCCTGCTCTGGCCGGGCCGGGGCGTGCAGGGGGCGGGCTGGAGGCTGGGACAGGGCGGGCGGCAGGCGGTGCTGGAAGGTTACTCTGCCCGGGGGAAATACTCTCCAGCCGGTACAGTCCATGTTGGAGCCGTGCTCTGGGAGGAGATGGCGGCAGCGGCGGAGCGCAGGGCCTTTGCACAGAAGATAAACAGGTGACACAGAGCAGAGCACGCGGTGCGGGGGGCAAGAGACAGAGGAGGGGGGCAGCACTCTGAAGAGTTACAGGGAGTTCACTCTGCCAGGTGACTGTGTGACTAGGAGGGGACACACAGCCAGGTGACTGTGTGACTAGGAGGGGACACACAGCCAGGTGACTGTGTGACTAGGAGGGGACACACAGCCAGGTGACTGTGTGACTAGGAGGGGACACACAGCCAGGTGACTGTGTTACTAGGAGGGGAACCACAGCCAGGTGACAGTGTGACTAGGAGGGGACACACAGCCAGGTGACAGTGTGATCAGGAGGGGACACACAGCCAGGTGACAGTGTGATCAGGAGGGGACACACAGCCAGGTGACAGTGTGACTAGGAGGGGACACACAGCCAGGTGACAGTGTGATCAGGAGGGGACACACAGCCATGTGACAGTGTGATCAGGAGGGGACACACAGCCAGGTGACAGTGTGATCAGGAGGGGACACACAGCCAGGTGACAGTGTGATCAGGAGGGGACACACAGCCAGGTGACAGTGTGATCAGGAGGGGACACACAGCCATGTGACAGTGTGATCAGGAGGGGACACACAGCCAGGTGACAGTATGAATAGGAGGGGACACACAGCCAGGTGACAGTGTGAATAGGAGGGGGGCACACAGCCAGGTGACTGTGTGGATAGGAGGGGACACACAGCCAGGTGACTGTGTGGATAGGAGGGTACACAGAGCCAGGTGACTGTGTGGAAAGGATTGGACACACAGCCAGGTGATAGTATAAATAGGAGGTGACACACAGCCAGGTCATAATATAAATAGGAGGGGACACACAGCCAGGTCATAATATAAATAGGAGGGGACACCCTTTCTGGTTATAGTATAAATAGGAGGGTACACACAGCCAGGTGATAGTATAAATAGGAGTGGACACCCTTTCTGGTTATAGTATAAATAGGAGGGAACACACAGCCAGGTTATAGTATAAATAGGAGGGGACACACAGCCAGGTCATAATATAAATAGGAGGGGACACACAGCCAGGTCATAATATAAATAGGAGGGGACACCCTTTCTGGTTATAGTATAAATAGGAGGGTACACACTTTTAGGTCATAGTATAAATAGGTGACAGTATAAATAGAGGGGGACACACAGCCAGGTGACAGTATAAATAGAGGGGGACACACAGCCAGGTGACAGTATAAATAAATAGAGGGGGGCACACAGCCTGGTGACAGTATAAATCGGAGGGGGGCACACAGCCAGGTGACAGTATAAATAGAGGGGGACACACAGCCAGGTGACAGTATAAATAGAGGGGGGGCACACAGCCAGGTGACAGTATAAATAGAAGGGGACACACAGCCTGGTGACAGTATAAATAGAAGGTGGGCACACAGCCAGGTGACAGTATAAATAAGGGGGGACACAGCCAGGTGACAGTATAAATCTGAGGGGGCACACTTTCAGGTGATAGTGTAAATAGGAGGGGACACATAGCCAGGAGGGAACACAAGAAGCCAATTACTGGGGTGAGGACAATCACTAAGGACACTGCTAAGAGGGGGATAAAATTGAAGGTGTCAAAATCACTGAAGATGACCCCCCCCCCCCTTAGCTCACAGTGTATTCTCCTATATCATCATCACCTGTCTGTATCTTACTGTCACCTCCCTGTTATTTTGTCACCTAGCATTGTGTCACTGTCACTCTCTGTGACACCAGTCTATGATATAATGAAGTATTAACATGCTCGCTGGTAACTCCTGTATTGCAGTGTTTATACTGGGGATGTGGGGAGGGGCAGATATGAAGATATTGTGATGTGTACAGGATTTTGGGACGTGTTACTCTATGGTTTGTGTAAATAATGCTGTACGAGGGATAATACAATGACACTACCTGACAGGCTGTATCTCTTTGTCTGAGCGAGGTTCTGTCTGGGTAATAATGGCTATTATATGCGTTGCAGAGATCCACGTGTGTTTCAGTCCTTCATTCTGTCTCATTGTTTCCGTATCAGATGTTTAAAGTTTCACTAATTGATGCAAACAGACCCCACTATTCTTTCCCTAAATCCATCCGTGAAGCCGGACCATCTGTTCAAAGACAGCTGTACCACACAGTATGCATATATTATCTGCCTCGCCACTGGGGTATTATAAGAAGAGGTTACAGGGGTGATAAGATGTTACGTTACAGGGGTGATAAGGCGCTCAGGAGCCGGGTTACTGTAATAAGACGTTACAGGGGTGATAAGGCGCTCAGGAGCCGGGTTACTGTAATAAGAGGTTACAGGGGTGATAAGGCACTCAGGAGCCGGGTCGCTGTAATAAGACGTTACAGGGGTGATAAGGCGCTCAGGAGCCGGGTCACTGTAATAAGACGTTACAGGGGTGATAAGGCGCTCAGGAGCCGGGTTACTGTAATAAGATGTTACAGGGGTGATAAGGCGCTCAGGAGCCGGGTTACTGTAATAAGACGTTACGGGGGTGATAAGGCGCTCGGAAGCCGGGTTACTGTAATAAGACGTTACATGGGTGATAAGGCGCTCGGGAGCCGGGTTACTGTAATAAGACGTTACAGGGGTGATAAGGCGCTCAGGAGCCGGGTTACTGTAATAAGACGTTACAGGGGTGATAAGGCGCTCAGGAGCCGGGTTACTGTAATAAGACGTTACAGGGGTGATAAGGCTCTCGGGAGCCGGGTTACTGTAATAAGACGTTACAGGGGTGATAAGGCGCTCAGGAGCCGGGTTACTGTAATAAGACGTTACAGGGGTGATAAGGCGCCCAGGAGCCTGGTTACTGTAATAAGAAGTTACAGGGGTGATAAGGCGCTCAGGAGCCGGGTTACTGTAATAAGACGTTACAGGGGTGATAAGGCGCTCAGGAGCCGTTACTGTAATAAGACGTTACAGGGGTGATAAGGCGCTTGGGAGCCAGGTCACTGTAATAAGACGTTACAGGGGTGATAAGGCTCTCAGGAGCCAGGTCACTGTAATAAGACGTTACAGGGGTGATAAGGCGCTCAGGAGCCGGGTTACTGTAATAAGACGTTACAGGGGTGATAAGGCGCTCAGGAGCCGGGTTACTGTAATAAGACGTTACAGGGGTGATAAGGCGCTCAGGAGCCGGGTTACTGTAATAAGACGTTACACGGGTGATAAGGCGCTCAGGAGCCGGGTTACTGTAATAAGACGTTACAGGGGTGATAAGGCGCTTGGGAGCCTGGTTACTGTAATGAGACGTTACAGGGGTGATAAGGCGCTCAGGAGCCGGGTTACTGTAATAAGACGTTACAGGGGTGATAAGGCGCTCAGGAGCCGGGTTACTGTAATAAGACGTTACAGGGGTGATAAGGCGCTCAGGAGCCGGGTCACTGTAATAAGACGTTACAGGGGTGATAAGGCACTCAGGAGCCGGGTTACTGTAATAAGACGTTACGGGGGTGATAAGGCTCTCAGGAGCCGGGTTACTGTAATAAGACGTTACAGGGGTGATAAGGCGCTCAGGAGCCGGGTTACTGTAATAAGACGTTACAGGGGTGATAAGGCGCTCAGGAGCCGGGTCACTGTAATAAGACGTTACAGGGGTGATAAGGCGCTCAGGAGCCGGGTCACTGTAATAAGACGTTACAGGGGTGATAAGGCGCTCAGGAGCCGGGTTACTGTAATAAGATGTTACAGGGGTGATAAGGCTCTCGGGAGCCGGGTTACTGTAATAAGACGTTACAGGGGTGATAAGGCGCTCAGGAGCCGGGTTACTGTAATAAGACGTTACAGGGGTGATAAGGCGCTCAGGAGCCGGGTTACTGTAATAAGATGTTACAGGGGTGATAAGGCTCTCGGGAGCCGGGTTACTGTAATTATGGGGGTAATATGGGTTCAGGAGCCGGGTTATTGTGATAAGGTGTTACAGGGGTAATAAGGGTTCAGGGGGTGTTGATACATTTGGAAAGCCATTAAACTTGGCAGATTTCGGTTGTTGTGACTGGTGTGCCTCTGCTGTCCTATTAATGTCTTTACATCCCGCTCTCCCCCCCCCCCCCACCCCTTCGTTTTCCTCTTTCCCCTCTAACCTCCCTTTTTTTGGACGTCCTGTTATTGTGTTGGGACAGTCAGGCACTTCCTACTCTGCCGGCCAGTTTTACCCCGCTGTCTCTCTTCCCACGATTTGTAGGGCTGAGTCTGGAAAGCCTCACCACCATTAGTTAGGGAGTGATGTCTGCTACGATCAAGGCCTACTGCCACAATATTGGTTTTTTTCCCCCTGTTTTATAAACCCTCTGTTCTCCTATCCTACATATAATTGACTGGTTTGGGGCTTTAATTGTATGTTTTTTTTTTACTACCAGTGAATATTTATTGATAGTCTAATTTTAGAACAATCGGAATGTCTAAATATATAATCACTTTGCCTTCTGCAGGCCAGCAACAATTTCAATGTAACCCATATATTTTCTACAAAAGGGATAATCCAGGCAGCAAACTCCAGTCTGGTGCATCTGCTAGTGTTTAACCTGTACATTGTACAGGGCTTTTTTTTTTTCTTTCTTTTTTACATACAGGTTCATACAGGCATTCCTCAGGAGTCTCTTGCAGAGGCTACTGCTGTAAATACTTACCTGCAAGAGGATCAGTGCAGATGCCCGGAGGGGCCATACGTTCATCAAGGGTCTACTCAATAAGTTTGAAATGACCCTCTCAATCACCTGCCGATTTCTCTTTATTGAGTAGACCCTCTAGTGTTTTTAAAATCGGGAACATAGAGATGAAGGTTTACATTTAAATGATGATAGAATCCAAGTAAATTACGCCATTGAGCCCCCGTACAGCTCTATCAGGGGGCGGACATGTTGTTTAGAATCTTGGAACGGATGCATGAAGAACTAATCCAAGATGTCAGCCCCCTGAGAGAGCTATACGGAGCAAAGAAAGCTCGGTAAGGTGCATCCTTTCTATTTTAAAACGCCTACACTTGACGCAGTCTTTCAGGTAACAGTCTTTCGTCCTGTAATATGCAGTAACCTGGCTAGGATATTTTTTTTAGTGTGAACTGATCCTTTAACACCTGAGTTTTGCAGTTCACTGTGAATAAACCCAGGAGTGGATTATTCTCCCATCCAGTGACACCAGACTCTCATTCACTTCTTGCTGCTCTGCTCCCAGCAGACGCCTGGGTACTTGTTGCTATTCACAATGTGATAGCAGATCTCGATATTTCTTGCTGTCGCCTACGGGTTTTAATTGAACCCCAATGTTTAAATTTAGACTTGATTTAATGGTTTCTGAGCTTAGCTTGAGAAAGCATGAGGCATATCCTGACTGTTTTTCTAATGGGGTTTACGGCAGGAGCCAGGGTGCCTTGACTCCTGATATTCTTACCACTGACTCCTAACTTTTTGGATTACTTTACATAGCTCTGTATTGTTTAGCGTGCGCCATATATATCTGTCAAGTCCTAGTTCATGTCAGTTCTGGTTCCTTGTCTAATTTGCTCGTGGGCCATGTGTCAGACAACATTCAGATTATGCCCATGCATGCTTGAATTTCTTAAAGGGGCAGTCTAGTGCCCAAACTCACTTTGGTGCAAGATGAAGATCACTGCTTGTATAGTGCACAGGCTTTTTTTAATTTTTTATCCCTGTGTGATTTGATGCAGGCATTCTGCATAAATCACATTTTAATCAATCCCTCCCCCTCTGCATGTTTACTGCAGGTATGGCAGCACTGATTATATAGATACTCATATAAAGTTTTGTTTCATTCAATTCATGTGCTGCTGGAATAAAATACATTGTGTGAACTGTGATAAACTTGCTCTTGCACCCAGTAGGATCTCTTAACAGTGCAACACATCGTCTCATGACATCACTAGAGAGACAAGGAATTCCATTCCTTTGAATGGCAATATTCTCATTGGTTCCTGTAGCAAAAGTAGTGTGGGCAGTCCTGGTTTCTTGCAAACTGCTGTAATTTCTCAATTTCTGAATTCCATCAAGCTGTAAGTATTTTATATTTTAAGCAATGCAAAATGTAAAACGTGCATTTTAAGGTACTTGGAAAGCAAATTAATATGCCTTAGTATTTTGAAGATGCATTTTGGCCCTAGACAGTCCCTTTAACTTTTTCTTTTTACTCCTCCTCTATGTAAAGGAATCCTTTCATCTTGTCTTGATGGGTGTGAAAGCTGTTGGCATCATGAAAAGCTCTCTTTTAAATTGCCACCGGGTATCACATTAGATCCTGGCTAAAAATGATTTCGTTTAATCTCATTCATAAAGCTGGAGAATTTTATTCAGCTTATCTTTGCCGTTCACCTAACAATTCACAGCGTAATGACCAGGGAGAAACATACAATGTGTCGGCAGATAAGAACCATTCGCTCCATCTAGTCTGCCCAATTCTCTAAATACTTTTATTAGTCCCCAGTTCCCGGTCTTATATCTAGGATAGCCTTGTGTCTATCCCACGCATGCTTAAACTCCTTCACTGTGTTTACCTCTACCACTTCCGCTGGAAGACTATTCCATGCATCCACTACCCTCTCAGTAAAGTAATACTTTCATTAGTCCCCAGTTCCCTATCTTATATCTAGGATAGCCTTGTGCCTATCCCACGCATGCTTAAACTCCTTCACTGTGTTTACCTCTACCACTTCCGCTGGAAGACTATTCCATGCATCCACTACCCTCTCAGTAATGTAATACTTTCATTAGTCCCCAGTTCCCTATCTTATATCTAGGATAGCCTTGTGCCTATCCCACGCATGCTTAAACTCCTTCACTGTGTTTACCTCTGCCACTTCGGCTGGAAGGTTGTTCCATGCACCCACTACCCTCTCAGTAAAGTAATACTTCCTGATATTACTTTTAAATCGTTGCCCCTCTAATTTAATACTATGTCCTCTAGTTGTGGTAGTTTTTCTTCTTTTAAATATACTCTCTTCCGTTACTGTGTTGATTCCCTTTATGTATATAAATGTTTCTATCATATCCCCCCCTGTTACGTTTTTCCTCCAAGCTATACATGTTAAGATGCTTTAACCTTTCCTGATAAGTTTGATCCTTCAACCCATGAACCAGTTTAGTAGCCCTTCTCTGAACCTTACCTAGACCAACACATGGGTTTGGAAAAAATGTAGTGTATCCCTACTGTATAATACAGACATTATTAAGACTCCTTCTAGAGTGACATATTTAATGCTTTGAACAACAGCTGATAACATTGTGCTAATGATACAGACACAACTCCTAAACATTGACTGTTTACACAGCCAGCCAGAGCCCCCCCCCCCCCCCCAAGACATGTGCAGATTTCTACCCCATCTGCCAAGTGATGTTTTTTTTTTTATTATTATTATTATTTTTTCCCAAGAAAAGCTGACATAATCTCCTGGGAATACTGCCTGAGGAAACTGAAATCATGTGGGGGTTTAAAAAAAAAAAAAAATGATAATTGTCCTGCACAGTAAATAAAATTCTAATTTATAGGCTCTAGATTGTAAGCTCTTCAGAGCAGAATTC
Source organism: Pelodytes ibericus (assembly GCA_036172795.1). Taxonomy (NCBI): domain Eukaryota; kingdom Metazoa; phylum Chordata; class Amphibia; order Anura; family Pelodytidae; genus Pelodytes; species Pelodytes ibericus. The sequence goes on along the minus strand of CM069858.1, from coordinate 212,063,225 downwards.
CCTTCTAGTAATTTTTTTTCCCCCTCTGCATTTGTAACTCTGCTTTGGTTTCCGCTCTAGCACCCTCGGTATGTTTTGAGTGTTAGCTGTGCTGGCCAGCGTTCCCAATACTACCTGCATTTGCCATGTTAGAGTGCAAGCTCTGCGGGCAGGGTGCTCCCAATAATTCCACCTCCCCTGGTATAAAATCGGTAAACATATATACATCTTCGCCAGCACGGAACCTCCGAGAGTGAGAGAGTCCTTGGGGGCTATGCATAAAGAGCAGCTCTGGCTTTTGGGGGTTATTTCCCCCCCTTTATTTCCCCCAGCCCTGATGGATCTAATCCGTGGATTGACACATCTTTCTATAGGAGCCAGGGAAATGGTCTAAAGTGTCCTATGTAAAACAAGGAAAAACGTTAGGAGCCAGCACCAATGGTTAATGGAAGGCCTGGCTCCTGGGATTTGTCAGTCCTTCCACACTGTATGAGTGTGACTGGAAGTGTTCACTCTGTCTGTCTTGTCTTCCCTGTGCCACAGGTGAAGCAGGTGTCAGTAAATTATTCAGGGGGTGAAAACTGACCCCTCCCTGCGCCTGTGTCACAATCCAGCACAACCGGTCTAGTGTGTCACTGCAACGTGCTGTGTATAATAGTACTGAGTAACTGAACACTGCCAGTGAGCACCATGTACTGCACAAGACTATACACTGATAATGAACACACTGCACTGTATAATGATACCGAGTATCTATACACTGATAATGAACACGCCGCGCTGTATAATGATACTGAGTATCTATACACTGATAATGAACACGCTGCACTGTATAATGATACTGAGTATCTATATGCTGATAATGAACACGCCGCGCTGTATAATGATACTGAGTATCTATATGCTGATAATGAACACGCCGCGCTGTATAATGATACCGAGTATCTATACACTGATAATGAACACGCTGCGCTGTATAATGATACCGAGTATCTATACACTGATAATGAACACGCCGCACTGTATAATGATACCGAGTATCTATACACTGATAATGAACACGCCGCACTGTATAATGATACCGAGTATCTATACGCTGATAATGAACACGCCGCGCTGTATAATGATACCGAGTATCTATACACTGATAATGAACACGCTGCGCTGTATAATGATACCGAGTATCTATACGCTGATAATGAACACGCTGCGCTGTATAATGATACCGAGTATCTATACACTGATAATGAACACGCCGCACTGTATAATGATACCGAGTATCTATACACTGATAATGAACACGCCGCACTGTATAATGATACCGAGTATCTATACGCTGATAATGAACACGCTGCGCTGTATAATGATACCGAGTATCTATACACTGATAATGAACACGCCGCGCTGTATAATGATACCGAGTATCTATACACTGATAATGAACACGCCGCGCTGTATAATGATACCGAGTATCTATACACTGATAATGAACACGCTGCTCTGTATAATGATACTGAGTATCTATACACTGATAATGAACACGCTGCTCTGTATAATGATACCGAGTATCTATACACTGATAATGAACACGCCGCGCTGTATAATGATACCGAGTATCTATACACTGATAATGAACACGCCGCGCTGTATAATGATACAGAGTATCTATACGCTGATAATGAACACGCCGCGCTGTATAATGATACCGAGTATCTATACACTGATAATGAACACGCCGCGCTGTATAATGATACCGAGTATCTATACACTGATAATGAACACGCTGCTCTGTATAATGATACTGAGTATCTATACGCTGATAATGAACACGCTGCTCTGTATAATGATACTGAGTATCTATACGCTGATAATGAACACGCTGCTCTGTATAATGATACTGAGTATCTATACACTGATAATGAACACGCCGCGCTGTATAATGATACTGAGTATCTATACGCTGATAATGAACACGCTGCACTGTATAATGATACCGAGTATCTATACACTGATAATGAACACGCTGCGCTGTATAATGATACCGAGTATCTATACACTGATAATGAACACGCCGCGCTGTATAATGATACTGAGTATCTATACACTGATAATGAACACGCTGCGCTGTATAATGATACCGAGTATCTATACGCTGATAATGAACACGCCGCGCTGTATAATGATACCGAGTATCTATACGCTGATAATGAACACGCCGCGCTGTATAATGATACTGAGTATCTATACACTGATAATGAACACGCCGCGCTGTATAATGATACTGAGTATCTATACGCTGATAATGAACACACCGCGCTGTATAATGATACCGAGTATCTGTACACTGATAATGAACACACTGCTCTGTATAATGATACTGAGTATCTATACACTGATAATGAACATGCCGCGCTGTATAATGATACTGAGTATCTATACACTGATAATGAACATGCCGCGCTGTATAATGATACCGAGTATCTATACACTGATAATGAACACGCTGCGCTGTATAATGATACCGAGTATCTATACACTGATAATGAACACGCTGCGCTGTATAATGATACTGAGTATCTATACACTGATAATGAACACGCTGCGCTGTATAATGATATCGAGTATCTATACACTGATAATGAACACGCCGTGCTGTATAATGATACTGAGTATCTATACGCTGATAATGAACACACCGCGCTGTATAATGATACCGAGTATCTATACACTGATAATGAACACGCCGCTCTGTATAATGATACTGAGTATCTATACACTGATAATGAACACGCTGCACTGTATAATGATACCGAGTATCTATACACTGATAATGAACACACTGCACTGTATAATGATACCGAGTATCTATACACTGATAATGAACACGCCGCGCTGTATATAATGATAGCGAGTATCTATACGCTGATAATGAACACGCTGCGCTGTATAATGATACCGAGTATCTATACACTGATAATGAACGCACTGCACTGTATAATGATACTGAGTATCTATACACTGATAATGAACACACCGCACTGTATAATGATACTGAGTATCTATACACTGATAATGAACACGCCGCGCTGTATAATGATACCGAGTATCTATACACTGATAATGAACACACTGCGCTGTATAATGATACGGAGTATCTATACACTGATAATGAACACACCGCGCTGTATAATGATACCGAGTATCTATACACTGATAATGAACACGCCACGCTGTATAATGATACTGAGTATCTATACTCTGATAATGAACACGCCGCGCTGTATAATGATACTGAGTATCTATACACTGATAATGAACACGCCGCACTGTATAATGATACCGAGTATCTATACACTGATAATGAACACGCCGCGCTGTATAATGATACCGAGTATCTATACACTGATAATGAACACGCCGTGCTGTATAATGATACTGAGTATCTATACGCTGATAATGAACACGCCGCGCTGTATAATGACACCGAGTATATATACACTGATAATGAACACGCCGCACTGTATAATGATACTGAGTATCTATACACCGATAATGAACACGCTGCACTGTATAATGATACCTAGTATCTATACACTGATAATGAACACGCGCACTGTATAATAATACTGAGTATCTATACACTGATAATGAACACGCCACGCTGTATAATGATACCGAGTATCTATACGCTGATAATGAACACGCTGCACTGTATAATGATACTGAGTATCTATACACTGATAATGAACACGCCGCGCTGTATAATGATACCGAGTATCTATACACTGATAATGAACTCGCCACTCTGTATAATGATACTGAGTATCTATACGCTGATAATGAACACGCCGCTCTGTATAATGATACCGAGTATCTATTCGCTGATAATGAACACGCTGCTCTGTATAATGATACTGAGTATCTATACACTGATAATGAACATGCCGTGCTGTATAATGATACCGAGTATCTATACACTGATAATGAACACGCTGCACTGTATAATGATACTGAGTATCTATACACTGATAATGAACACACCGTGCTGTATAATGATACTGAGTATCTATACGCTGATAATGAACACGCCGCGCTGTATAATGATACTGAGTATCTATACGCTGATAATGAACACGCTACGCTGTATAATAATACTGAGTATCTATACTCTGAAAATGAACACGCTACGCTGTATAATAATACTGAGTATCTATACACTGAAAATGAACACGCTACGCTGTATAATAATACTGAGTATCTATACACTGAAAATGAACACGCCGTGCTGTATAATGATAACCGAGTATCTATACACTGATAAGGAACACGCCGCTCTGTATAATGATACTGAGTATCTATACACTGATAATGAACACGCCGCGGTGTATAATGATACTGAGTATCTATACGCTGATAATAAACACGCCGCGCTGTATAATGATACTGTGTATCTATACACTGATAATGAACACGCCGCGCTGTATAATGATACCGAGTATCTATACACTGATAATGAACACGCTGCGCTGTATAATGATACTGAGTATCTATACGCTGATAATGAACACGCCGCTCTGTATAATGATACCGAGTATCTATTCGCTGATAATGAACACGCTGCTCTGTATAATAATACTGAGTATCTATACACTGAAAATGAACACGCCGTGCTGTATAATGATAACCGAGTATCTATACACTGATAAGGAACACGCCGCTCTGTATAATGATACTGAGTATCTATACACTGATAATGAACACGCCGCGGTGTATAATGATACTGAGTATCTATACGCTGATAATAAACACGCCGCGCTGTATAATGATACTGTGTATCTATACACTGATAATGAACACGCCGCGCTGTATAATGATACCGAGTATCTATACACTGATAATGAACACGCTGCGCTGTATAATGATACTGAGTATCTATACGCTGATAATGAACACGCCGCTCTGTATAATGATACCGAGTATCTATTCGCTGATAATGAACACGCTGCTCTGTATAATGATACTGAGTATCTATACACTGATAATGAACATGCCGTGCTGTATAATGATACCGAGTATCTATACACTGATAATGAACACGCTGCACTGTATAATGATACTGAGTATCTATACACTGATAATGAACACACCGTGCTGTATAATGATACTGAGTATCTATACGCTGATAATGAACACGCCGCGCTGTATAATGATACTGAGTATCTATACGCTGATAATGAACACGCTACGCTGTATAATAATACTGAGTATCTATACTCTGAAAATGAACACGCTACGCTGTATAATAATACTGAGTATCTATACACTGAAAATGAACACGCTACGCTGTATAATAATACTGAGTATCTATACACTGAAAATGAACACGCCGTGCTGTATAATGATAACCGAGTATCTATACACTGATAATGAACACGCCGCTCTGTATAATGATACTGAGTATCTATACACTGATAATGAACACGCCGCGCTGTATAATGATACTGAGTATCTATACGCTGATAATAAACACGCCGCGCTGTATAATGATACTGTGTATCTATACACTGATAATGAACACGCCGCGCTGTATAATGATACCGAGTATCTATACACTGATAATGAACACGCTGCGCTGTATAATGATACCAAGTATCTATACACTGATAATGAACGCACTGCACTGTATAATGATACTGAGTATCTATACACTGATAATGAACACACCGTGCTGTATAATGATACTGAGTATCTATATATATTAATAATCGGTATGCTGTGCACTGTATAAGGGTGCGGAGTATCTCCTGTTCCTGCTGGCACAGGCTGTACAGTAATCCATTGTGTTGGATGGACTGGTATCACTCTACATATCACTCAATATATTAATAATCAGCATGCTGTGCACTGTATAACGCTGTAGAGTATCTATATATTAATAATCAGCATGCTGTGCACTGTATAAGGCTGTAGATTATCTATATATTAATAATCAGCATGCTGTGCACTGTATAAGGCTGTAGAGTATCTATATATTAATAATCAGCATGCTGTGCACTGTATAACGCTGTAGAGTATCTATATATATTAATAATCAGCATGCTGTGCACTGTATAAGGCTGTAGAGTATCTATATATATTAATAATCAGCATGCTGTGCACTGTATAAAGCTGTAGAGTATCTATATATATTAATAATCAGCATGCTGTGCACTGTATAAGCCTGTATAGTATCTATATATTAATAATCAGCATGCTGTGCACTGTATAAGGCTGTAGAGTATCTATATATATTAATAATCAGCATGCTGTGCACTGTATAATGCTGTAGAGTATCTATATATATTAATAATCAGCATGCTGTGCACTGTATAAGGCTGTAGAGTATCTATATATATTAATAATCAGCATGCTGTGCACTGTATAAGGCTGTAGAGTATCTATATATATTCATAATCAGCATGCTGTGCACTGTATAAGGCTGTAGAGTATCTATATATTAATAATCAGCATGCTGTGCACTGTATAAGGCTGTAGAGTATCTATATATATATTAATAATCAGTATGCTGAGCACTGTATAATGGTGCGGAGTATCTCCTGTTCCTGCTGGCACAGGCTGTACAGTAATCCATTGTGTTGGATGGACTGGTATCACTCTACATATCACTCTATATATTAATAATCAGTATGCTGTGCACTGTGTAAGCCTGTAGAGTATCTATATATTAATAATCCGAATGCTGTGCACTGTATAAGCCTGTAGAGTATCTATATATTAATAATCCGAATGCTGTGCTCTGTATAAGGCTGTAAAGTATCTGTATATTAATAATCAGCATGCTGTGCACTTTATAAGGCTGTAGAGTATCTGTATATTAATAATCAGCATGCTGTGCACTGTATAAGGCTGTAGAGTATCTATATATTAATAATCAGCATGCTGTGCACTGTATAAGGCTGTAGAGTATCTATATATTAATAATCAGCATGCTGTGCACTGTATAAGGCTGTAGAGTATCTATATATTAATAATCAGCATGCTGTGCACTGTATAAGGCTGTAGAGTATCTATATATTAATAATCAGCATGCTGTGCACTGTATAAGGCTGTAGAGTATCTATATATTAATAACCAGCATGCTGTGCACTGTATAAGCCTGTAGAGTATCTATATATTAATAACCAGCATGCTGTGCACTGTATAAGCCTGTAGAGTATCTATATATTAATAATCAGCATGCTGTGCACTGTATAAGGCTGTAGAGTATCTATATATTAATAATCAGCATGCTGTGCACTGTATAAGGCGGTAGAGTATCTATATATTAATAACCAGCATGCTGTGCACTGTATAAGCCTGTAGAGGATCTATATATTAATAATCAGAATGCTGTGCACTGTATAAGGCTGTAGAGTATCTATATATTAATAATCAGCATGCTGTGCACTGTATAAGCCTGTATAGTATCTATATATTAATAATCAGCATGCTGTGCACTGTATAAGGCTGTAGAGTATCTATATATTAATAATCAGCATGCTGTGCACTGTATAAGGCTGTAGAGTATCTATATATTAATAATCAGCATGCTGTGCACTGTATAAGCCTGTATAGTATCTATATATTAATAATCAGCATGCTGTGCACTGTATAAGGCTGTAGAGTATCTATATATTAATAACCAGCATGCTGTGCACTGTATAAGCCTGTAGAGTATCTATATATTAATAATCAGAATGCTGTGCACTGTATAAGCCTGTAGAGTATGTATATATTAATAATCGGCATGCTGTGCACTGTATAACGCTGTAGAGTATCTATATATTAATAATCAGCATGCTGTGCACTGTATAACGCTGTAGAGTATCTATATATTAATAATCGGCATGCTGTGCACTGTATAAGCCTGTAGAGTATCTATATATTAATAATCAGCATGCTGTGCACTGTATAAGGCTGTAGAGTATCTATATATTAATAATCAGCATGCTGTGCACTGTATAAGGCGGTAGAGTATCTATATATTAATAACCAGCATGCTGTGCACTGTATAAGCCTGTAGAGTATCTATATATTAATAATCAGAATGCTGTGCACTGTATAAGGCTGTAGAGTATCTATATATTAATAATCAGCATGCTGTGCACTGTATAAGCCTGTATAGTATCTATATATTAATAATCAGCATGCTGTGCACTGTATAAGGCTGTAGAGTATCTATATATTAATAATCAGCATGCTGTGCACTGTATAAGGCTGTAGAGTATCTATATATTAATAATCAGCATGCTGTGCACTGTATAAGCCTGTATAGTATCTATATATTAATAATCAGCATGCTGTGCACTGTATAAGGCTGTAGAGTATCTATATATTAATAATCAGCATGCTGTGCACTGTATAAGGCTGTAGAGTATCTATATATATTAATAATCAGTATGCTGAGCACCGTATAATGGTGCGGAGTATCTCCTGTTCCTGCTGGCACAGGCTGTACAGTAATCCATTGTGTTGGATGGACTGGTATCACTCTACACTGCTACACACAGCATCCTGGCTGGCAGGCGTCAGTACAGTATGCCTCTGTGTACATTCCATGCTGTGCACCCATTGGTACTGCCGGCACTGAGCACATTGCTCTGTGTGATTGTTATTGCCTCAGGGTGTAATTAGAATTACACAAGGTTTCCTACAACTACTGCTAAAGGGACTGCTAATCATTGTTTGTATAGTGAACCTGGATTATAAGGATTGATCTATACATTGTAGTAAGCAGAATTGCAAATTCATAGATTAAGAGAGCCAATCCCCCGGGTGTTGTATTGAGGGTCCTGAGGCTGATCAGTGCTCCCGTCAGCATGCACAATTACAGTGTACAGCTGTACGGTCACAAATCTGAAGCACATGGAGTGGGGGGTGGAGTTTAGATTTGCATCACTTTGTTTATGTAAGCTAAGCTTGATATGGCTATATAATGTGACTAAATCTCCAATATTTTCAGCTAAGATAGGTGCTTTTTATAGTAATTTAAAAATAACTGTAATATAATTTTGTATGGTGGGGCATTGACTTCCGTATATGTATTGCATCGTTCGTGGCACAGGCTTGCTCCTCACGGGGCGATCTCAGATGGCTCCACACACCAGTAATGGGGCAGAATTCGCCAACAACAGATACAAATCTTAATTTATCCTTCTGAGGTTAAGAAAAAGGAATTACCATCAAGCTGGTTAATAAACCAGAGATTGGTACCTAGTGATGTAATCAGCAGGAGCATCCCATTGGTTCCCACGGAGACAGGACCTTGTTTAGAAACTTGTCCCATGGCCGATTGACACACAAACCCCTTTGTTATTATTAGAAGTAGCGCCAGCCGAAGCCGTGCATGGTAAGGACAGGGAGCCAGACGCATGTCCATGTTTGCAATGTATACATTGCATGTGTGTCCTGTAAACATACAGTGCTGTACTGAGTGGGCACACTGCTGTGTGCTTTGTATACATTTATAGGAAGTTTACAGCTCCGGGGGCAGCTGTTGGAATACAAGTTATTCATCCCAACACTTTTCTCTTTGCCATGTGTCCTGTTAGAAAGGGGGAGGGAGTTTACAAAAAAATAAAAAAAAAAAGACCCCATACTTCTCTCCCCGGTGTATGAATAGCGAGGGAGCTCGTACAAGAGGTTGGAACAAACAGTGCTCCCCCTCTGCACTGCATGGGCCTGCTGGATAATCTAGAAGCCAGAATGGGTACAGATATCATCAATTTAGCATAGTTGTCGACAGATCCCATTTATTTTTGGGAGGTGTCCTGTCCCGTCTCATTCAGAAATCTCCCAAGGTGGCCGGCGGTGCCTGTTTTTAGTTTTTTTTGTTTGTTTGTTTTTTAGGACACTCCTGCCAAATAGGAACTGAAAGACCAAGCTTCCCTTTTTTGTTATTCATAGAATAAAGATTAAAAGGGATTTTTTAACTTCTCTGCACCTGTGTGTCGGTAGTATGGTACGCGGGTCACTTCGCGGTGGGAATGTTGTACAAGTGATCTGATCCCAGCGGTAGGGTTGACACCGAGCAGGTATTTGCGGAAATCCAATGTTCAGTCCGCGGAGTTATTAGCTTGGCCGGGATTGGTTTTTTACCCTAATGGGCAGGTCAATTCCTTTGGTTTCCAGGTTTAGGAATTCTGACCCAGAAATTCACATTTATTCAAAAAAAACCCCATAGATTTTAAAAAAAGGGGTCAAAATGTTGGCGTTTATTTTTAGGAGCCAGGGACAAGCTGCTTGGATTTTTCGTGCATGATACGTGGAGTACTTCGGTAATGTTGTTATGGTGAATTCTGGAAAGCTGTCACATTACGCCCCCTTCCCCCAATGTGTTCCTACAGCCCTGCCAGGAATTACAATAGGGAACCTGTACTCAAAGAATGTGTACATTTTTTTTTTTTTTGGGGGGGGGGGGGGTTCAAACTGTCCCCCTCCTCCCCCATTTTGTCACAAAATGGCCAATCCAAGCAACCCTAGTGTTGGTGCAATGGTCTCCCTAGCTTTGACCAATGAGTCAGAGTTTTACCCAGAATCCCATGGGAACTGCAGCAACATTTTTACAGATATGAAGTCCTGGTCACAGAGTGGGATCTTCAAAGGAAAAGCAGTTAAATTGCAGTGATGTCATTAAGCAGGAGACCCCACAGACACATTTAAAGGGACACTAAACTTTTTTTTCCCCACTTGTGCTTCTAATATAGAATAGTTAGTTGTCCCTCGTTTTAGCATGAGATCAGCAGAGGGGACCTTAACTGGGTCGTCTCCCCCCTGCTGATACCATGCAAAATCGAGGGTCTCTCTCTCTCTGCTAGCAGCGAGAGACCCTCGCATTCGGCTGTCAGAGCAGGTCGAGCCCCCGCTCTGATTGGCTGTGCACGTGCTGACGTTTGTCAGCAGATAGTAAACCCTCGTGTATCTATTATTAAGAAACACTTCAGGATTACTTGTATGTGGAAGGCAGGAAGGGTAATGTACCGATGCCATACACACTGCCTTGTTATTAGTCTTTATCCTGATCAAGGCACCCGATACAGTGGGATTACCTTAAATACTACCGTGCCCCCCCGTTTTCCTTGTGGTAGTGGCTTTGAACGATCATGTACTGACACTTTCCCAGAGATCTGTGAACCATCTTCCTCGTCTAATGTGGGCTCAGTGAATGAACCTCGATGATGAAGGAGAGAAGGGTAGTTTTCTATTGATTACACAGGACAGGTTGGACTGGCTGTAACTGCGGCTCTAATAGTGGCGGCAGGGGGGAGGTTTGGAGCAAATGTCTGGGCCAACAGGGAGGGGGTGAAATTTCATTTTACTCGGTTGCCTATGTCATACATATAAAAGGAATATTTAAAATTTTGATAGGTGAATGGTATTTATTTACATTTCCAAAATACCATCCTTAGAGAGCGGAGTGTTCCTTTGGATGAGGCTTCTTCTGTTTCATGCATATGTCAGGATTACTCTGGATCATGGTTTTTGTTTATTGTCCCCAGTCAGGTGAGGTGACTGTTCAGGGCAGGTTTTATCTACAGTCTATAGAACATGTAAACACAGAAATCCTCACTTTATTATAATTAGACAGCACTGATCTGACTTTCCACACCCTCCATCCCTTGCATCTTCTGCATGAAAAATTACTGACATTCATAGTTATGTACAAGAGCTCGAAAAATCACAGTGCAGTGTGTGAGTGTTTCACTAAGCTCCACAGCAATAAAACTCACAGTAATGTGCAGTGTTTCAGTGTATCACAGACTCCACAGCAATAAAACTCACAGTAATGTGCAGTGCATGAGTGTATCACAGACTCCACAGCAATATAACTCACAGTAATGTGCAGTGTGTGAGTGTATCACAGAGCTCCACAGCAATAAAACTCACAGTAATGTGCAGTGTTTCAGTGTATCACAGACTCCACAGCAATAAAACTCACAGTAATGTGCAGTGTGTGAGTGTATCACAGAGCTCCACAGCAATAAAACTCACTGTAATGTGCAGTGTGTGAGTGTATCACAGAGCTCCACAGCAATAAAACTCCCAGTAATGTGCAGTGTGTGTGTGTATCACAGAGCTACACAGCAATAAAACTCCCAGTAATGTGCAGTGTGTGAGTGTATCACAGAGCTCCACAGCAATAAAACTCACTGTAATGTGCAGTGTGTGAGTGTATCACAGAGCTCCACAGCAATAAAACTCCCAGTAATGTGCAGTGTGTGTGTGTATCACAGAGCTACACAGCAATAAAACTCCCAGTAATGTGCAGTGTGTGAGTGTATCACAGAGCTCCACAGCAATAAAACTCACTGTAATGTGCAGTGTGTGAGTGTTTCACTAAGCTCCACAGCAATAAAACTCACAGTAATGTGCAGTGTTTCAGTGTATCACAGACTCCACAGCAATAAAACTCACAGTAATGTGCAGTGTGTGAGTGTATCACAGAGCTCCACAGCAATAAAACTCACAGTAATGTGCAGTGTTTCAGTGTATCACAGACTCCACAGCAATAAAACTCACAGTAATGTGCAGTGTGTGAGTGTATCACAGAGCTCCACAGCAATAAAACTCACAGTAATGTGCAGTGTGTGGGTGTATCACAGAGTTCCACAGCAATAAAACTCACAGTAATGTGGAGTATGTGAGTGTATTACAGACTCCACAGCAATAAAACTCCCAGTAATGTGCAGTGTGTGAGTGTATCACAGAGCTCCACAGCAATAAAACTCACTGTAATGTGCAGTGTGTGAGTGTATCACAGAGCTCCACAGCAATAAAACTCACAGTAATGTGCAGTGTGTGTGTGTATCACAGAGCTCCACAGCAATAAAACTCCCAGTAATGTGCAGTGTGTGAGTGTATCACAGAGCTCCACAGCAATAAAACTCACTGTAATGTGCAGTGTGTGAGTGTATCACAGAGCTCCACAGCAATAAAAGTCACAGTAATGTGCAGTGTGTGTGTGTGTATCACAGAGCTCCACAGCAATAAAAGTCACAGTAATGTGCAGTGTGTGAGTGTATCACAGAGCTCCACAGCAATACAACTCACAGTAATGTGCAGTGTATGAGTGTATCACAGAGCTCCACAGCAATACAACTCACAGTAATGTGCGGTGTGTGAGTGTATCACAGACTCCACAGCAATAAAACTCACAGTAATGTGCAGTAAATATGTCTTTATTTCTATCATTAAATCGCATCCTATATTTTGTTATTGTACTGTATGACTAATCCAACAACCTTAAAAGCTATTAATAGGTCATAATTTCACCTAACAAATGCTGGGCAATGCTACTCACGTCTTCAACAACTTCCTCAAAAACAAGAATGAAAACAGCATTGTGAGCGTGCACGCCGGGATTAACCCTCTCGCCGCACATGCATGCTTGGCAAGGCACGGCCATTCTCACTCTACTAGGGTTTAATAAGATTAAAGCGGAGACCGATCAGCCGACACTCTGTGGGTCCGAGCAGCTGGTTATCGCCAGTGATAGTGCACATGCGGTGCGGACACACCTCCTCTGGGGCTACAACCCCTGACATCCCCTTGGGCGTGTAGAACTCTCCCCCGAATGCCACACGGGGAATCTCCAGGGGCGAAACCCTACGCAGGGTCTCTGCTCCGGCACCCTCCCCACCCAAATGTTCAGGCCGTCTCTGCAAATGTTTAAACTTCTAAGTAAATCTGTTTAATAGCAAGCACAGAGAGAGGCAAACTACACGCCAGTCACCTATATAATGGCATTCTTTCCCTGATGTGTAATGGTATGGGAATGGCGGTCCCCTTGAACAGAAACACGCCATATAATTAATAGCTATTATTACCAATGTTCTCATGGATACAGACACACTGGAGTAACACCAGCCACAGCAGAGGGGATGGGAGAGTTTTGGCACATAGTAGAGTACACATTTCTTAAAGCGCCATCCAACTTTTTTTTCCCCCCCTCCCTCTGTGGCCCTATTATGAGTTTAAAATGGCGTTTGTTGAGTTTGTGTATACATAGTTCCTCACACAAAAGCGTTGGAAGGTGAAAAAAAGACACAGTCGCTAATTTCTTTTACTTATGACTTTATGTTTTCTTTTTTTTTTTTTTATACAGCCCGTCACTTTTCTATCCAATAATTGATTTGGATGCGTCTCCACGGTTACTTCTTGATTTATACGTTGTCATAACAACGTTCCGGAAGTTTTACTGCTAGTCACGGAGATCATTCGGATCCTGTCTCCGTCACCTTAACAACAACGGATGTTTATTCACAAACGGAATTATGAATGAAGGACACTTCACGGCTGTCTCTCCTTACGGGATTGGACAGTGGGGTTGAAGAGATATATATATATATATATATATATAGTTTGTCTTTTGTATTGGCCTTTGCACTCCAGAAGTGAGGGCCTGAGTTTTTTGGGGGGCACAGTATTTGGCGCTATTTCTTTATGCAACGCTTCTATATATATATATATATATATATATATATATATATATATATATATATACATAGCCGCATGCCACTTAATCCGTGGAATGGCAGCCTCCATGTTTTTTTTTTGCTTGCTGACTGTCTGTCTGCTGGCCCAATGAGAGTCCCGTAGCTTTACATGCAATCAATCTAGGGGGCCCTATGTAGGCCTCATCTACTTATTACCTGCAAAAATGAGTCTCTCTCTCTCTCTCTCTCATATAACACTAGCAGAGAGAGAGAGAGACGAGCGGTACAGACAATACCTCATGTACCCGTAACTGGCGTAAGTGTGCAATTAACCAAAGCCTCTTCAACATGGTGTCCCTCGTTTGGCCATTTGCAACATTAGGGGGTATGTAAGCGTCATATTCATTGCCGGGGCTGCCACCCTCAAAGAGCTGTGCAGCGGGATCCCTCCTGTCAGATGAGGCCACTGGGGTCCATAAGGGCCAAAGCGCCATCCGGCGGGAAGGGGTTAAAAAAAAAAAGTATGTATTGAGAGGGGCTGCCAACCCAGGGACATGTGGCCCACTGTTATATTGTGAAAGCAGGCACACTGAGTGTGTACATTTATTCTTAAAGGTTCAGCAGTTTTTTCGATCTTTTGCTTTTCATCTGTATTAATTGAAGGGTATGTTTCCCATCATGCACCTGGCCGGCTCTCTCTGATTGGCTGCTCCTTTTGTGTCTGTCTATTCCCACATTGCTCCAGGAAACAAAGATAAAGGAAATAAAATAATGGTTTCAGGCCCATTATCTAGATTTCTTATGGTACAGAGTACGCCCGGCCTGTACCTGCTATCTGCCCTGCAGCGTGATTATGGGGCAGTCATCCTGCAATTAGTAGTTTTATGGCTAGTAAATGTTTCCTGATGTCCCGCCAGACAAAAGGAAGGAGACAGGCATGGTAATATACTGCAAGTAGCACGACTAAGATATACTGATAGTTACTGCAGCATGAGGATATTATATACCAGACAGGAGGGAGCTATGGGACATGGAGTCTGTCCCTCCCACTGCAGGGTGACACAGACAGGAGGGAGCTATGGGACACGGAGTCTGTCCCTCCCACCACAGGGTGACACAGACAGGAGGGAGCTATGGGACACGGAGTCTGCCCCTCCCACCACAGGGTGACACAGACAGGAGGGAGCTATAGGGACATGGAGTCTGTCCCTCCCACCACAGGGTGACACAGACAGGAGGGAGCTATGGGACATGGAGTCTGTCCCTCCCACCACAGGGTGACATAGACAGGAGGGAGCTATGGGACATGGAGTCTGTCCCTCCCACCCCAGGGTGACAGACAGGAGGGAGCTATGGGACATGGAGTCTGTCCCTCCCACCACAGGGTGACACAGACAGGAGGGAGCAATGGGACACGGAGTCTGCCCCTCCCACCACAGGGTGACACAGACAGGAGGGAGCTATGGGACATGGAGTCTGTCCCTCCCACCACAGGGTGACACAGACAGGAGGGAGCTATGGGACATGGAGTCTGTCCCTCCCACCACAGGGTGACATAGACAGGAGGGAGCTATGGGACATGGAGTCTGTCCCTCCCACCCCAGGGTGACAGACAGGAGGGAGCTATGGGACATGGAGTCTGTCCCTCCCACCACAGGGTGACACAGACAGGAGGGAGCTATGGGACATGGAGTCTGTCCCTCCCACCACAGGGTGACACAGACAGGAGGGAGCTATGGGACATGGAGTCTGTCCCTCCCACCACAGGGTGACACAGACAGGAGGGGGCTATGGGACATGGAGTCTGTCCCTCCCACTGCAGGGTGACACAGACAGGAGGGAGCTATGGGACACGGAGTCTGCCCCTCCCACCACAGGGTGACACAGACAGGAGGGAGCTATGGGACATGGAGTCTGTCCCTCCCACCACAGGGTGACACAGACAGGAGGGAGCTATGGGACATGGAGTCTGTCCCTCCCACCACAGGGTGACACAGACAGGAGGGGGCTATGGGACATGGAGTCTGTCCCTCCCACCACAGGGTGACATAGACAGGAGGGAGCTATGGGACATGGAGTCTGTCCCTCCCACCACAGGGTGACACAGACGGGAGGGAGCTATGGATCACGCAGTCTGTCCCTCCCACCACAGGGTGACACAGACAGGAGGGAGCTATGGGACACAGAGTCTGTCCCTCCCACCACAGGGTGACACAGACAGGAGGGAGCTATGGGACATGGAGTCTGTCCCTCCCACCACAGGGTGACACAGACAGGAGGGAGCTATAGGACATGGAGTCTGTCCCTCCCACTGCAGGGTGACACAGACAGGAGGGAGCTATGGGACATGGAGTCTGTCCCTCCCACCACAGGGTGACACAGACAGGAGGGAGCTATGGGACATGGAGTCTGCCCTCCCACCACAGGGCGACACAGACAGGAGGGAGACATGGGGTAACCTGGCAATGTGTAGTGTTAAATTGTAAACGTCATGGGAAATGAGAGTATTATAAGGAATAGGAGTACTGCCCCTTTAAGTGTTGCACACTGAGCTGAGAGGTGTGTACTGTGCTTCACCTGAGAGCAAGTGGAGCAGAGCGAGTATAACAGGTGTATGGAGGGTGCGGCTACTGCAAATGGCACCTGCTAAATTACACCGGGGCCTGCAGAGCCGGCTAGGGAGTGTGGCATACCGAAGATGCTTTGCACTGCAGAGCACTGTGTGCTGGAAATATGCTACAGAGCACTGCGCACTACCGATCTTACTGTAATACACAGAGCACTGCCGATCTTACTGTAATACACAGAGCACTGCACACCGCCGATCTTACTGTAATACACAGAGCACTGCCGATCTTACTGTAATACACAGAGCACTGCACACCGCCGATCTTACTGTAATACACAGAGCACTGCACACCGCCGATCTTACTGTAATACACAGAGCACTGCCGATCTTACTGTAATACACATAGCACTGCACACCGCCGATCTTACTGTAATACACAGAGCACTGCCGATCTTACCGTAATACACGGAGCACTGCACACCGCCGATCTTACTGTAATACACAGAGCACTGCACACCGCCGATCTTACTGTAATACACAGAGCACTGCCGATCTTACTGTAATACACAGAGCACTGCACACCGCCGATCTTACTGTAATACACAGAGCACTGCACACTGCCGATCTTACTGTAATACACAGAGCACTGCACACTGACGATCTTACCGTAATACACAGAGCACTGCACACTGCCGATCTTACTGTAATACACAGAGCACTGCACACTGCCGATCTTACTGTAATACACAGAGCACTGCCGATCTTACTGTAATACACAGAGCACTGCACACCGCCGATCTTACTGTAATACACAGAGCACTGCACACCACCAATCTTACTGTAATACACAGAGCACTGCCGATCTTACTGTAATACACAGAGCACTGCACACCGCCGATCTTACTGTAATACACAGAGCACTGCACACCGCCGATCTTACTGTAATACACAGAGCACTGCACACTGCCGATCTTACTGTAATACACAGAGCACTGCACACTGCCGATCTTACTGTAATACACAGAGCACTGCACACTGCCGATCTTACTGTAATACACAGAGCACTGCCGATCTTACTGTAATACACAGAGCACTGCACACCGCCGATCTTACTGTAATACACAGAGCACTGCACACCGCCGATCTTACTGTAATACACAGAGCACTGCCGATCTTACTGTAATACACAGAGCACTGCACACCGCCGATCTTACTGTAATACACAGAGCACTGCACACTGCCGATCTTACTGTAATACACAGAGCACTGCCGATCTTACTGTAATACACAGAGCACTGCACACCGCCGATCTTACTGTAATACACAGAGCACTGCACACTGCCGATCTTACTGTAATACACAGAGCACTGCCGATCTTACTGTAATACACAGAGCACTGCCGATCTTACTGTAATACACAGAGCACTGCACACCGCCAATCTTACTGTAATACACAGAGCACTGCACACTGCCGATCTTACTGTAATACACAGAGCACTGCACACCGCCGATCTTACTGTAATACACAGAGCACTGCCGATCTTACTGTAATACACATAGCACTGCACACCGCCGATCTTACCGTAATACACGGAGCACTGCACACTGCCGATCTTACTGTAATACACAGAGCACTGCACACCACCGATCTTACTGTAATACACATAGCACTGCACACCACCGATCTTACTGTAATACACGGAGCACTGCACACTGCCGATCTTACTGTAATACACATAGCACTGCCGATCTTACTGTAATACACAGAGCACTGCACACTGCCGATCTTACTGTAATACACATAGCACTGCACACTGCCGATCTTACCGTAATACACAGAGCACTGCCGATCTTACTGTAATACACATAGCACTGCACACCACCAATCTTACTGTAATACACGGAGCACTGCACACTGCCGATCTTACTGTAATACACAGAGCACTGCACACTGCCGATCTTACTGTAATACACGGAGCACTGCACACCACCGATCTTACCGTAATACACAGAGCACTGCCGATCTTACTGTAATACACATAGCACTGCACACCACCAATCTTACTGTAATACACAGAGCACTGCACACCGCCGATCTTACTGTAATACACGGAGCACTGCACACCACCGATCTTACCGTAATACACAGAGCACTGCACACCACCGATCTTACCGTAATACACAGAGCACTGCACACCACCGATCTTACCGTAATACACAGAGCACTGCACACCGCCGATCTTACCATAATACACGGAGCACTGCACACTGCCGATCTTACCGTAATACACAGAGCACTACACACTGACGATCTTACTGTAATACACAGAGCACTGCACACTGACGATCTTACCGTAATACACAGAGCACTGCCGATCTTACTGTAATACACAGAGCACTGCACACCGCCGATCTTACTGTAATACACGGAGCACTGCACACCACCGATCTTACCGTAATACACAGAGCACTGCACACCACCGATCTTACCGTAATACACAGAGCACTGCACACCACCGATCTTACCGTAATACACAGAGCACTGCACACCGCCGATCTTACCATAATACACGGAGCACTGCACACTGCCGATCTTACCGTAATACACAGAGCACTGCACACTGACGATCTTACTGTAATACACAGAGCACTGCACACTGACGATCTTACCGTAATACACAGAGCACTGCACACTGCCGATCTTACTGTAATACACAGAGCACTGCACACCACCGATCTTACCGTAATACACAGAGCACTGCACACTGCCGATCTTACCGTAATACACAGAGCACTGCCGATCTTACTGTAATACACAGAGCACTGCACACCGCCGATCTTACCGTAATACACAGAGCACTGCACACTGCCGATCTTACCGTAATACACAGAGCACTGCCGATCTTACTGTAATACACAGAGCACTGCACACCGCCGATCTTACTGTAATACACAGAGCACTGCACACTGACGATCTTACCGTAATACACAGAGCACAAACACACCACCGATCTTACCGTAATACACAGAGCACTGCACACCACCGATCTTACCGTAATACACAGAGCACTGCACACCACCGATCTTACTGTAATACACAGAGCACTGCACACTGCCGATCTTACTGTAATACACAGAGCACTGCACACTGACGATCTTACCGTAATACACAGAGCACTGCACACTGCCGATCTTACTGTAATACACAGAGCACTGCACACCACCGATCTTACCGTAATACACAGAGCACTGCCCACCGCCGATCTTACCGTAATACACAGAGCACTGCACACTGACGATCTTACCGTAATACACGGATTCAACACTTATAAGTAGTGAGTGGGTGCAGGGAAAGCGCCTTTATGGTTCTGAAACTGCGTCAGTCTCCCATAGAGAGGCATGGGGATGCTCCGTGCACATGTGCAGGATGTCAGTGACCTCACACAAATTGTCCAGGCGCCGCCAACCACTGCTGTAAAAAACGCAGCGAACCTGTTCTACAATGGTCCACTTGCCATATAGGGGAAAAGCAAATGTCAACAAAAAGAGAACTAGATCAACTTCAAAAATGACATCACCAGGGATTCTCTGTGTGCATTTGTCTGCAAAAGAAAAGGCAATGCAATGTACAGGCTAAACACTACCAGATGCATCAAAGTGAGTTTGTTGTCATGCAACAAATACTATCACTGGAGGAAACATAAAAACGTGTAGTAAATGTTTATATCCTTCGGACAGAAATAAAATATTGCCACTTTCAGATCCAAAGTATTTTACCAAATGTGTGGAAGTGCAAAAATAGGTCATTGTCAGAATATTTCATTCCCAGGTAACTTTGCATGTGTTGTGTATCAGCATGTCTAGGTGTGTACTGCCCTCAGCCTTGGAGTATGTTGGCTGCCTTTCTACTTGTGATTGAGCCGGCACGTATGCGCCTATCCTATCGAAATTTTTTAAAAATTGATCCAGCTGTCTACTCCCTGGAGGCTACAGAAACTTATATTACATAATCCGGAATTAAAATACCAGTAAAGGGAATAGGTTTTTCTCCAAATAGTTTTGCACATATTCAGCATTCAATAGAGACCCTAAGGCAGGTTAGAATGTGTGTGTGTGTTAGAGACCCTAAGGCAGGTTAGCGTGTGTGTGTGTTAGAGACCCTAAGGCAGGTTAGAATGTGTGTGTGTTAGAGACCCTAAGGCAGGTTAGAATGTGTGTGTGTGTGTTAGAGACCCTAAGGCAGATTAGAACGTGTCCATCCCCTGGCTGCCCCCACTAGCCACCAGGGAACAAAACCAGGTTAGGGGGAGGACACAGACAGACAAGGGGATGGGGGGGGGGGGGGGGGTTAGAGACAAAGGGGGGGGGGAGGGGGAGGACAAAGACAAGGGGGGGGGGACACAAACAGACAAGGGGAGGGAGGGGGGAGACACAGATGAGGGAGGGAGGGAGAGTGAAGAGAGAAAAGGGGAGGGGAATAGATACAGACAAGGGGGGCATAGAGATAGACAAGGTGAGGGGGAGACAGACAAGGGAGGTGGAGAGAGAGAGAAGAAGTTTGGGGGGGAGAGAGAGACAATGCTGGGGGGAGAGAGACAGCTGGGGGAGGGGGAGAGAGGCCGCACTGGCACATAAAAGGAAATAAAAACAAGAAATGCATTTGTATAATATACATTTTTTTAATTAAATATTAAAAAGCAATTTACATATATACAAGTTAAACTTTTTTTCCTACAGTGTAGTCTTATAATCAGGCTTTTAGTTTTTTTCCTAAAGGAATGTACAAATTTGGGGGGGTCGTCTTATAATCAGGGTCATCTTATAATCGAGCAAATACGGTATTACTCTTCTGAAAGAAACAAAAAAAACACTTTTTATAACTTTTTAACTGAAATAACTTTACACAATTACAAAGTAAAAAAAAAAAAAAAGACCATGTGTAAATCATTTCTTATAGTTTAGAAGTAGCCAATGTTTACATGTTTTTTTCTGATGTGTTTTTTGTAATTTATAGGGCAATAACCCAAAGTAGCAATTTTTCCTAACAAATTTCCCCTACAGTGGACCTCAGCCTCGATGATCAACTTAACCCTAAACCTAACACTATCTGTAAGCCTAACCCTAGATCTGAACCCTAAGTATTATTATTTTTTTGTTATTGTAATATTGCAGACTGCCACTAGGGGAAATCTAGCAGCTACATCAGAATGACAGAAGTGGTGATCCCTGTTGGGAAGGGAACTGCCTGTATAACGCATATGATTGGCCCAAGGAGCGATTGTATTAGCGCCAGTTTGTCCTTGGGATTAGCAGAGGGGTCAAGTTAAGAAGTTTAATTGAAAGATTTACAAATAAAGTACTTTATTGAGCCCACTTTGTTCCGTATAGCTCTATCAGGGGGGCAGACATCATGGGTCAGATCTTCTTTCACCCCATCCAACATCATGTTACACACACACACACACTTATGTTACAGTGTTACACCAACACATGCATGTTATCATGTTACACACACACACACACTCATGTTACAGTGTTAAACAGATACATGCATGTTACAGTGTTATACACACACACCTTACCATGCTACAGACACACACGTAACAGTGTTACACCAACACACGCATGTTACTGTGTTACACAGACACACCCATGTTACTGTGTAACACAGACACACCCATGTTATACAGATGCAACATGTTATACAGATGCAACATGTTATAGTGTTACACAGATACACAAGTTAAAGAGACACATGCATGTTACAGTGTTACAACAACACATATATGTTCCAGTTTTACACTGACACACATGATACAGTGTTACAGTAACACGCATGTTAGTTATACACACAGACACGTTACAGTGTTACACAAACACAGTGTTACACACTTTACACATTGATACACACGTTACAGTAACACACGCATAATACAGTTTTACACAGACACACGACTTAAACAGTTACACACGTTACCGTGATACATAGACACACACATATTACAGTGTTACAGCCACACACGTCACACTTTTACACAGACACACGGATGTTACAGTGTTACACAAACACAAGCGTGATGATGAAGTAAAACCCAGTCATCTCATCAACGTACAGGACATCTCTCAGCACAAACACAAGCTATGTGTAATGGAAACATTGCTCTAATGAAGGAATACAACTATATCTTCTTTGCTTCATACAGCTGTACCAGGCGGCAGACATTTTTAGACCTTCCTTCGTCTGACCCAAGGTGCCCACTCCCTGATAGTACTGTAGTATCAGCAAAACATTTCTATTTAAAGTTCAACTGTCAGCCAAGTTCTGATTAAAGGACAACTGAACTTTTTTTTTTGACCCAGTATTTTTCAACTTAATTAAAAAAAAATTTGTTTTAAACTTACTTTGATTAATAAAGTCCCCAGCCCCCCCCGTACTTTCATTCCTGACCCCCTGGCTCAGTAGTGTCGCTGACACTAATGAACCAGGGGGCCGAATGTGACGTCCGAAGTGCATTTCTGACACAGCCTGCGTTGGGAAGGTAATTCTGTAAGATGCCCGAACTGTGTGCGACTGCGGCTTTTAAACGAAAGCAGAATCAATGGGAACTACATTTCCCATGATCCTGCGGTAGATGAAGCCAAAATCACGTGATCGCGCATAATTAGCACTTAAGTTAATTATTGACTTTAAAAAAGTTTAGTTGTCCTTTAATTGACAGATTACATGAAATGTAGACATTTTACATTGGAATATTTTAATGAAAGAATCCAAAAGAAGTGCTGTATTGAGCACCCTCTGCTTGTACAGCTCTATCAGGAGGCGGACATGTTGTTTAGAATCTTGGGTCACATTCTAATTCATATAGATATAACCCAAGATGGCCGCCCACTGTGCTATACAAAAAGAGAAGGCTCAATAAGATACTTTATTTGTATTCTCCCATCAAAGCATTTCTGTTTAAAATGCCTGCGCCTGATTCAATTTTTCACTTAACGAGAACTAATTTTTTTGCTCACAGTTTAAAGAACTGTAGCAAAAAAAAAAAAAACAACTAATACTTATTTGACACATTGCATCGATTTTTCATAGAAATGCTTTAATGAAGGAATATAAATAATGTATCTTATTGGGCCCTCTTTGCTCTGTTTAGCTCTTACAGGGGGCGGACATGTTGTTTAGAATCTTGAGTCAGATCTTCCTTCGTCAGAACCAAGGTGAGTGAAGATCTGACCCAAGATTCTAAACAAGATGTCTGCCCCCTGTTAGAGCTATACAGAGCTCAATAAGGTGCTTTATTTATATACTTTCATTTCTACTTCCAATGTCCACACTTGATTCATTCTAATGAAATTAGATTATCCTTGAAAACGTGACTGCATTCCTCGGACCAAGTCCAATACGTCTGTGAGCTTCCCAGAGACGATCCATTGCTGGCACCTGATGATATTGTGACTGGCTCTTGAAACATTTAAATCATTGGTTCCCAAACCAGTCCTCACACCCCTCCAGGATTTTAAGGATTACCCAGTTGTGTTAAAAAAAAAAAAAAAAAGTTTAGAATCAAAATTTGAGTTTTTCAGGGTTTTTTGTTTTTTACACATTTATAAATCCGCCGGGCTCATTTGCAATGTGTTCGAACATTTCCTGACTGTTGTGCCTTTTAGATTTAGATTTTGATAACATTACTTGTTATGTGTGTATAAAGCAGAAAGATTGCGGATGTCATGCCGTATTTATATAATAGCAGGTCACACCCAGTGTTGCGTAGCGTGAGGCCTGCTGAAAAATAAGACGCTTTAATTGTATTCTTTTATTAAAGCATTTCTATTTCAAATACCTACATACTTGATGCAATCTCTCAATTAAACAGAAATTACAATTTGTTTTTGCGGACAGATGTCCTTTAGAGGGACTCTAGAAACTCACCTTTAGAGTTTTAATACTGGGAATGTATAGAATTAAAAAAATATAATCAATACTTTTTTTTTTTTTTTTTTAAACACCCACAAAAAAAATACGGTCTTCAAACTCTTGCAAGAGGAAACAAAATGTAAAAGGTTAGACTTTAATGTTCTGTCTGGATCAGGAAGGAAGATAGCAATCTAAGGACACACAAAGGGCCAATGTTATTCATTGTAATGGATACTGTGTCTGAATAAAGGATGCTGCTGGCACATTTCACTGACGGGATCTTTGACTTGTCTCCTCCCTTCATAGTTTTACAAGTAAAGTCATTTGTACATATGATGGAGGTCCCTGACTCGCGTTGTGTCTCGTCTGTGTATAGCTTAGAAGAATCTGTTCAAACCTCAGAGTTGCAGGTTTTTTTCTTGGCAGCCTTTCATCCTTCAGAGTTAAGTAAGATGAGTGCCATTAACTGTCGACAAAAAAAAAAAAAAAGAAAAAAAGATCTGTTTAATTGAAAGATCGCATCAAGATATTCTTTAATGAAAGAATACAATACCTTATTGATTGATCGCTCTTTGCTCAATCTAGCTCTATCAGAGGGCAGACACGTTCAGATTCTCTGGTCAGATGAAGGAAGGTGTGACCCACATTGTCCGCTCCCTGATAGAGTTATACAGGCAAAGTGGGCTTAATTAGGTACATTACTTGTATTCTTTCATTAAAAAAAATCTATTTAAAAAATCTTCCAGTTAAACAGAACCTTTTTTTGTTTGCTGATAGTTGTCCTTTAGATTGGATGTAAACTAGAGAGTGATGATTTTCTTAGTATTTGCTTGTATACCGCTAACACAATGTACAGCTAATTTTTGTTGACTTTTATTTTCTACATTCACAGTATAATCAATATTTAAAGTCATTTTAAAAAAGTTTTTTTGTTTTTTTTAGTCATTTTGGAATCTGGTTGACATTTGTTTGTTTATTTTTGTTTCTTACTGGCCCATGTTGTCTTTTGACCTCATCACTGGCAGAAACCTCAGATTACAATAATGTCACGGGCCTCCTCGCCATGGATGGCCCTGTATTTTATTTCCTCTAGATTATTTCAATATGTCCGCTAAGTGTGGTTTGTACAAAGTACCATGCGAATTTTTAAAGCGGCAATCCCACCTAGTTTATTTTGTGCATTTTCGTTATATATTACTTGTTTACATTGAAACTAAGGGGCCTCTAAATTCAATAAGGAAGGGCTCCGAGGGATGGGCCGGAGCAACGTCAATAAGTTTATTACACTTTCTTTGCACTTTTTAATACAGGGGAAGAGTTAAGGGCACTGATTGGTCAAATCAGAAACATCGGGGGAAAAAAATGTGTTTATTTCTTCTCTGTACTTGTATTTGATCTGTAACAAAATGAACAGCAGCATGCACAAATTTGATTTATTTTTTATTTTTAAAAGGTCACGTTTCCTTCAAACTGACGCCTTTTATCTGAAAGATTTGTTAAATTCCCACCTGCCTACTACAGTAAGACCCCCGTTATAACCGGTGGGATTTGGGGGCTCGTCCGACACACCTTCAATTATTTTATCAGTAAAAATAATTTAATTTTTGAGCCTTCCAGACCCAATCATTGTATACAATAAAGCTTGTTTTTATTATTATTATTATGCAATATAACTCGCTTGCCCCGGCAGTTTACTCTTGGATTGTATTGAACTGTATTGCACTAAAGGAAACTTTTTAATCATTATTATTTCTTTTAAAAATTCGGGGTTGTTGGCAGCTATGGGCCATGCTTACCCCTAATGCAGTGCAATGAAGGGACTAATAGCACATTGTTTTCAATCATAACAACCAGGGCTATGTGAAATCACGCCTGTGGAGATCTCTTATTGTGTGATAAGTGACAGGAACCGCTAAACCTCCCCGTTTCATGACACAATGGCGAGGAATGTTATTATGGTCTGGCCGCAGATTAGCTGCAATTTGTAAGTGATAGTAAATCTTCATTATAGATAAACATTATACAAAAGGCAGTGCCGCTGCCAGTAGATGTCGGTTTTTTTAAAAAAATAACATAAAATATTGCTTGTAAATTGCCTGTGTTTTTCAAACACTGAGATAGACTCACAAGCTGACTTTTCAAAATCTGCCTTATTTTTGTTTTCTTTTTATCTTTTATAATGATAGTTTTACTATTATAATGCCAGACTGTTGTATTTGTTTCATTTTTAAGTGTTTTGTAGTGCTGTGGCGTTATTTTATCGTCTATTTTTCTTCTATCGTGGGCGCTGGCATTGCAAGACAATGATGTTGCTTTGCAAAACAGAGACCCCCCCCCCCCCTGGTTGTGAAGTATTGCCTAAAAACACTCCAGTACTGTAATTACCAGTATATGGGTTGAATAAACTGGAGACATGGGAGTATCGCAATCTTTTTGGAAATGTACTTCCTGTCCAGTAATGTCAGCCCCCAGCATGTAAGAAAAATATGTTATAAAATAACACCACAGCACTAGAAAACATTTAAAAATGAAACAACAGTCTGGCATTATAATATTAAAACTATCATTATAAAGCATAAAAAGCAAATGAAAAATAAGGCCGTTTTTGCACAGGTAATTTAAAATGTACCAATATTTTATGTTCTTTTTAAAAATAATTTGCCTAGTGACTAGTAGGGTTGCCAACCAGCCAGTATTTTACCGGCCTAACCCAAATCCCTCTGTCCCTCTCTCCTCCTCTGGTCCCTAATTTTTAGGAGCTCAGACTTCTAAGGTATTAGCAGTAGGAAGAGGGAAGTGGTCATGCCATTGTACAGAGCACTGGTGAGACCTCACTTGGAGTATTGTACAGAGCACTGGTGAGACCTCACTTGGAGTATTGTACAGAGCACTGGTGAGACCTCACTTGGAGTATTGTACGCAGTACTGGAGACCGTATCTCCAGAAGGATATTGATACTTTGGAGAGAGTTCAGAGAAGGGCTACTAAACTGGTTCATGGGTTGAAGGATAAAACTTACCAGGAAAGGTTAAAGCATCTTAACATGTATAGCTTGGAGGAAAGACGTAACAGGGGGGATATGATAGAAACATTTATATACATAAAGGGAATCAACACAGTAAAGGAAGAGAGTATATTTAAAAGAAGAAAAACTACCACAACTAGAGGACATAGTCTTAAATTAGAGGGGCAACGATTTAAAAGTAATATCAGGAAGTATTACTTTACTGAGAGGGTAGTGGATGTATGGAATAGCCTTCCAGCGGAAGTGGTAGAGGTAAACACAGTCAAGGATTTTAAGCATGCGTGGGATAGACACAAGGCTATCCTAGCTATAAGACTGGGAACTGGGGACTAATAAAAGTACTCCAAAAAAATTGGGCAGACTAGATGGACCGAATGGTTCTTATCTGCCGACACATTGTATGTTTCTATGTTTCTTTATGTGCATGAGAGGATCACCAAAGCCGTAAAACTCATCATATTGCAGTAAACGTGTTTATATATTGGTCTTTGTAAATAAAACCCACTATTCTTATTCTAATGGCTTACTAAATGACATAAGTAGCTCTCAATGGGCCGTAATGTCATCTAAGATTTCCCAGCATATAGACAGACCCTCCCCCCCCCCCAAAAAAAAACCTACAACTTGATGACATGATCACATTATAAAATGCATCCTCTGACCCACATGTCACAGGCACACGGGCCACGCCAAGAGCTCCAGGCCGGTTTCATTGTTTGCCATTGATTGAGTCCAGCTAGGACCATCCCTCCCATGCTTTTCTTTATTCTGACTCTCTGAGCCTGTCTCGCGCCTGTCTGCCCAGCTTATAGCCTCACAATAGTAGATAAGCCTCGCAGGCCAGGAGGCATATAATGCCATTAAATCCTCTTTTATAGCACCCTATTTTTTTCCTCGTGCCCACTGGCGGCACAAAGTGACTCGGGCAGCTTATTCGGAGCGTGTCCTCTCCTGTCTGTCGCTGTGGGAGGTGTATACAGGCCAATGATCGGTCCAGGGCCGTGCACCACCTCTTGTCTTAGGTTTGTGTCCTTTTTAATGGGCCACATATCCCTCTACTGCTAAAGATTGAAGTAATAAAGACTTTTTTTTGGGGGGGAGGGGGGGGGGGTTGGGGGTTGGAGTCTATACCAAAACCCTGAGATCCCACTAGGCGAATGTGCTTTGAAGAATACTTTTTCCCCCTCTTCCTTGAGGGGTTGGTTGTGGCCCAATGAAGGCTATACTGTGGCTGACTCATTCACTCAATGTATTATCAAAGAGATGTTGCTCATTAAAAGGTCTACTCAGAAGCGAGGGCACAGCAGGGAATTGAGAAGGGAATTTCAAACTTTAGTCCAAAAGTTTCTAAAAAA
This sequence comes from Pelodytes ibericus, assembly GCA_036172795.1. Lineage (NCBI taxonomy): Eukaryota > Metazoa > Chordata > Amphibia > Anura > Pelodytidae > Pelodytes > Pelodytes ibericus. The sequence continues at coordinate 212,033,911 of CM069858.1, read as the reverse complement.
TAATTCCCCCGTTCAGCTGCATTGGAGAATTTTTCCAGCTCGGCTACATCGGCCTGAAGTTCGACATTCCCTTCTCAATTACCCGCAACTCTCTCTTGATTGAGCAGACCCTTAAATGCTTTACCGACCAGTAGGCCGGGCTCTAAATTGCAGCCTGCAAAGCAGTACATAATGATCTGCTTGTTATGTCTGGTCTCGTCACACACGTTACAGTATGGTATCCTACCTTCCTTGGTGCCAGAAGGTACGGCTGACATAAAGTCACACTTCCATCCTCTATCGCTTCAGTCTGCAGGGAATATATGGAATAATAGAGATGTCGGGTTTCACAGGGTTGGGGGGGGGGGGGGGAAAACAACAACAAATTTTTTTTTTAAGGAATTCCTGTTGTTTCTCTGTCTGTTTACGGCTATGAAAATATTTTACTAAATTACTGTGTAAACAAAGGCTTAATTAACGACATCCCTTTGAAAACACTTTATGTATGGATAGTCGCGCACGCTATAGTGTTAAAGTGTTTGGCGATTGCACTTTTTTTTTTTTTTTTTTTTATAAATACATCCCAGCACTTATTAGTGGCAAATGCACTGTTGACCTGGAAAAACATGGCAATTGGGGGACTTCTTCCGACACTGGCGCTGATACGTGACGGACTGTTTTTAATGTTTGCACAGAGTGCCAGAGCAAAACAGCGCGCGACGTGTATAGGAATCGGCAAGACCCTCCTCTCCTCCCCGACATCCTGTTGATGGAAAACGATCTATACATTGTGTTCGCGGAATTGCAAGCAGATGCCTCAAAATAGGAGAAAAACGTGTTTTAAACGTGTCTGTGGAGTCTCATGCTTATGACATCACCCGTGGCTTGAAATGCAATGGGAAGTGTGTCATTTGCATATCAAGCCAGGGTGTGATGTCATCAGCTGGAGACACAGCAGCAGATACAGTTAAAACCTACGTTTCTATTATTTTCGGCATTTGCTTGCCGTTTTGCAAACACAATGTACAAACAATATTTAGAGATCTTTTTATGCTCTACACTCACAGTAGATGCATGGTTTCGGTAGACGTAGTCCCTTTAAAACTTCTGCAAAAAAAAAAAAATAGGAATTTTTTAAAAACATGTTTTTAGGTAGAGTGAACTAGATAAACTGATCTGAACACAAGCAATCAGCAAAAATCCATAGCATTGTAGCAACACATCTTACGTTGCATTAAAGTCTACGTTACAATAAATGTTATAGTAGCTAAAAATCCCATTGAACCAGGAGATATGAATCTCATTATCCTGCCCAAATCTGCAATTAACTTCTAATAACACCATTAGCTTGGTGCTAATTGCTATCCTGAAATTCCACCATTTTAATACCCCCCCCCCCCCCCCCCCTCTGGTTTGGGAAGATCAGGGAAAGTGAAACCTGTTTGATGTAACATGATATGCATTTAGGGGTTTGTTTATAGTGCATATATCACAGGCGACCTGCTGGTTCTCTAACCTCTGGAAAGTAAGGTTCTGAAAGTTGATCTTGGGGGCAGGGTAGATAAGAGTTGCCAACTCACTGCAGGACTTTAATTCCAGTATAGGAAAGATGTCACAGCTGTATTTTAAAGCCGCTCGCACGGAAAACGAATGACTAACCGTTTATCAAAAACGGACCGGAGTCTGGCGTTTCGGAGCGAATGTAAGATCCGGTATTTTGCGCAGAAGATCCCCCCCCCCCCCCCCCCCCCGTGGGTTTTTGCCATTTATTTAAAGCATTTTGCAGTTGGATTACTCTGGATCATTTTAATATTTCTCTAGATCCCATCCTGGATCTACATACAGGAAAGCGGTATCAGTAAGATATATCGCTTCTTTAATATGGGGGTACCACCAAGACTTCTGCTGGGTGGCAGCAGCGTAGATATGTTTGGGAAAATATATCCGTAAAGGGAAGAAAGGTGTTTTTTTTTTCCCTTCATTAGAGGAAACAAAGGTTAAAAACATAGCGTCCCCCTTCTGTGCAATAAACCCCACGAGGATCTGCAGAGCTGAGGCAGAGCCAATCAGCAGGCTGGCGCATGCAGTGTCAGCGTACACACAGCCAATCAGAGGAGCCCTCTTTGAAAACGAGGCGCTCTCTCCTCTCTCCAGCTAGCAGAGAGAGGTGGTCGTCGACCAACATGGTCACTGGAGAAACAGGCCATCAAAAGTAACCTGCCAGGTTACCCTTCTACTAGGGGCCTTACATTTTTATCTTCTATATTAGATGCATGTAGGGTTGCCTCCTGGCCGGTATTTTACTGGCAGGCTGGTAAAAAAAATGTGAGGCCAATGTCTATGTAGGCAGTAGCATGGTATTTTTTTTTTTGTAGATTTTGGATTTACTCTGGAGGAGGGACACTCCTTTTGCTCCTTAGAAGGAAACAAGGGTTACAAAAAAAAAAAAAGGTTTGTATCCCTTTTATAATAAATAAACAATTCTAAATATGCGCTTAACGCTCCGTTGTTAAAGGAACATTGCACTTTGTTTTAACCCTGACTTCCTTGAAGGAAGCCAGGGTTAAAATAAGCATGTCCCGGACATTCAAGTAAACCCGTCCCGTGTCTTAATACATACACGCTCTGACTGCCGAATGCGAGGGTCTCTACCTGCTAGCGCAGAGAGAGACCCTCGTGTTTGCCTGGGGACTAGCAGTGAGACCCTAGGGGGGACCTGGTTCAGGCGCTAGCAGCGAGAGCCGGTCGCCGACCAGACGGCTTCCTATGGAAACATGGCGGCCGTCGGATAAACTGGCGGGTACTATCTGAAGTACTATCCTCATACTAGGGACAACTCTTGTGCTTCTATATTAGACGCACAAGTGAAATATAAGGTTTAGTGTCCCTTTAAATGTGTAAGCGAGAAGGTTGGGAAAATACATCCGGCACATTTACCAAGGTGGGCACACGTCGGGGGCGGCAATACACATTTTGCCTAAGGTGCCAAAAATCCTTGCACTGGTCCTGATACTGAGGTTTATTTCTAAAAGGGAATTTTGGACCATTGCAGATACCTGGAATAACCCCCCAGTGGGAGAAGTAAAGGGCATTCAATAATGCTTGAAAGGTGCAATAATAATAATAATAATAAACCTTTGCTGAAGGATAAAGGCAACCTGAAATGTCTGTAAGGGAGCGTGTATGGATAATTATGTCCAAATATAGGTATATTTATATTCCGTACATGATAATAAAATAATCCGGAAATGACCCTGCTGGCAGATTACAAGGGCCATTTAAAAATCATTGATTTCTAATAAATGAAGCAGGAAGCTCGGTATAATAAATGATTAAATACATTATTGATGGTATCCTCACGTCTGATAGCTGAATCAGTGGCCAGCACATCTCGGGGGTGGAGTTTATTGTTACTTTTCTATATATATTTGTTCCATTTATCCCGTCCATGCTCTCACCCTTTGAACAGCTAAAGATACTTTTTCGTCTCTCCTTTCTATTCTTTACCAAACAGCCACACTTTACTGCTGCTGCTGCAAAAAAAAACCCACGTAGGCATACCTGCCAACATCCTGGGACAGGATACACAGCCATGTACGAGCGTTTATTTGTGAAAGAGGGACTTGACAAGGCAATTTCAAAAAGAGGGCTCAATAAGCTGCTTTATTTGTATCCTGTCATTAAAGCATTTCTATATAACATGCCGGCACTTGATGCCGTCTTTCAATTGCTTGGAAAAAGCAGCAGTCCTGCCTTTCTCTCCAAGCTGCCTCCTTATTGGATGCCAATTTACCAGCCCCGGTAAGAAAAAAAGAAAAAAGATTTCCAATGTAAATCTCTAGGAGATCTGTAACTTGTTTAAAAGTCCAAATAAGTGCATTTTACATATATTAATCATATAACATGGGGCAGCATACAGAAAATACTAAATTAAAATGTTTTTGTTCTTCACCTTCTCGGCAAGCCGTACTGGTAAGGCAGGCTGGGAAAAGTTGGGATTTCCTGGGGTTAGGCAGAGACAGGAAGCGTTAGAAGTGATGCAGGATGCCCGACGCGAGCAAGGAAAAATGGCAAGCAAGCACTTCCTTCCTAGAAACCCTGTATTGACGTCTAGTAAGAGGCTGCTGTCTAATAAGGATCGAGGCTCTTGTTGAACTTTTTTCATCAGTACGGTTGGGGGGAGTTGGGGGTGGGGGGGGGCGCTTAGGGCTTTTAAAACTTAAGGCCAAAAGTAGGCGAGTTGGATAAATTCTCCCATTCTCGGCTACTTTGGCCTTCAGTTTGAAATTCCCTTCTCATTTCCCTGCAATTCTCTCTTCCGTGAATAAAAGCCCTTTTGTTTTGCTTTCCCCAGCTAGCGTAAAAAAACACCCCCCAAAAGACGTACTTCTGTTTAATTTAAATATTGCACCAAGTGTAAGCATTTTCAATAGGAATGTTTTAATGAAGGAATATTAATATAGTACCTTATTGAGCCCCCTTTTTCACTGTATTGCTCTGTATCAGGGGGCAGACATCTTGGATCGGATGAAGGAAGATCTGAGCCAAGATTCCAAACAACATGTCTGCCCCCTGACGGTTGTGATTTAACCAGCACTGGGGGGAAATTATTATAATTTTTCCCCCCTGCGCTGGGGTCTTATATTATCTTGTTGTGCCGCTGGCCATGTAATAGGATTAATAAAGTGATCTTTATGTTTCTTCTTCTTCTTCCCCACAGGACGGTGGCCGCTGAGGTCCGGAAGCAAGTATCCAGGGAATATGGCGGCTCTCCGCAGCTCACGAAGAAGAAAGGCAGTCCCCAAACTGTAGGTTTAGAACGTCCTTCAAACCGCAGACGTGTGTCTCTTCGGGGGGGGGGGGGGGGGGGTCGTTCTTGGTTTGCTTTGAGCCTGGTTTGCAGGGATTTATTCACAACTGCTGGGAATTGACAGGGAAATTTCAAACTTGAGGCCAAAGTAGTCGATGTGGAAAAATTCTCCGATTCAGCTAAACCGCAAACTCGGCTACTTTGGCCTCAAGTTTGAAATTCCCTTGTCCCCCTTCCCTTTTTCACTATCTTTTCACAGTACCTACCACTGGTCAGGAGAACAATGTTACCTTTCTCTTCCCTTCTGACAAACAAACCCAGTGCAGGTCCCAAGGCCGAATAAACCTTCCTCTTCTGATGCTTCAATCTCTAGCCGGCCAGGAATTTCCCTGAAGCCTGAAGATGTTTATACTTTTATTCCAATTCTTTGCGACGGTTCAGTCTCAGCCGTCGGTATAATTGCTCTCCCCGTATTTGGGAGATCTCCTGATTTTCAGGTAGCCAGCAAAAGATTGGTCCTCACCCTGCCGGCCACCTCTATGCCCCCCCCCCCCCCCGTTCCACTGGCCATCTCTAGCAACGTGTGGCCGTCCGAGTAATAATCTAGGGAGTGATTTTTAGCAAGCTATCCCTGTGGGTCGTTAGTTTTAACTGGGACAAAAAAAAAAAAGAACAGAAATTCTGAAGATGATAGAAGTTTAATCTCACCGCACAGGACGTTTAACACCCAGATAATGATTGATTCTCCTTTCATTACCGTCTGCATGCTCTCTGTCTCTCCTAGCGCTTGTTCCCCTCTCTTGGGAGAAACTCACTAATGAACATTTAATGTCACCAGTTTATCTATCATTGTGCTGGGGGGGGGGGGGGGGGCATTTTTATTATATGGTGGTTCAACTCAACTTACTTCAACTCACCCCAGTGTTGTCTTATTTCAGACTGGTGAGGGGCAGAGCAAGGGAGAGGAGAGACGCTTTCCCTCACTTTTCTCTCTCTCCCCCCTTCTTCTCTCTCTCTCCCTCTCTCTCTCCCCCTTCTTCTCACTTTCCTCTCCTCTCCCCCCTTCTTCTTCTCTCTCTCTCTCTCTCTCCCCCCTTCTTCTCACTTTCTCTCCCTCTCTCCCCCCTTCTTCTCACTTTCTCTCCCTCTCCCCCCCCTTCTTCTCACTTTCTCTCTCTCTCTCTCCTCCCTTCTTCTCACTTTCTCTCTCTCTCTCCCTCCCCCCCTTCTTCTCACTTTCTCTCCCTCTCTCCCCCCTTCTTCTCACTTTCTCTCTCTCTCTCCCTCTCTCCCCCTTTTTCTCACTTTCTCTCCCTCTCTCCCGCCTTCTTCTCACTTTCTCTCTCTCTCTCTCTCTCTCTCTCTCTCTCTCTCTCTCTCTCTCTCTCTCTCTCTCTCTCTCTCTCTGTCTGACTCTTGCTTGAACCTGGCTATCTGTCTGACTCTTGCTTGAACCTGGCTATCTGTCTGACTCTTGCTCCTCCGCTCCTGGCCCATGCCCTTCTTTCTCTATGTTGGTATCTATTCAGGTAATGTTATCTGTGATATCTCTCTTTGCAGTTGCCCCCCTTGCTTGTAATTAATTAGCGCTCTGTCATTTCCTTGGTCTTAAACCAGGATGTTAGCTGTTGACAAATGCGTCTCCCATACTCCCCTAGGCCATCAGCAGCTCCGTTTGTCAAGCATTGTACATCACCCTGTCCAATCCGTTTCAGGCTCTCTCACTCTTGCATTGAGAATTTTTGACGTCTCCTTTGTTCCTCTCCTCCGGTCTCTCAGATCCCCCTGTCAGAAGTGGTGGAACCCCAGGACTTTGAGGAGTACCTCTCCGCTCACCCCCCAGAGGCAGAGTGCAAGGAGCTGAGGGATCTGTACGACTTCCCTCCCGACGACATCGAGATCTTATACGAGCCGAGAGAATGTCGCACACTGGAACCAGCTGCGCCAGAGGAAGGGTGAGAGGTCACGGATGGGCAATATACCACACCCAGAATTGGGGCGACATGCATGGCCGTCAGGCTGTTCCCTGTGGGGTGCGGAATTTGACCCTCCACAGATGTGAGACCAACATTTTTCTTTTTAGAAACTTGGAGTACATACAAAAACATAATGGCTCGTGTATGTGTAGTGCACTCTAGTGGATGTCTCAATGTTTGCAAGGGAGTGTTTACAACTTGGCTAATTTGGCCTTCAGTTTGAAAATTCCCTTCTTAATTCCCTGCAAGTCTCTCTTTCATGGATAAAGTCTTGTGCATTAAGATTGCAATCCGCCTCAGTCAGGTCAGGGAGGCCACTGTATTTCATGCTCTGTTTCTTTCTTACAGAAAGCTGGATGCCCGGGTTCGTGATGCCTTAAAGGTTTATACTCATGACTGGGTGATTGTCCAGCGGCGGTAAGGACCAGTGTTAATTCTGACGGCAAATTTTGATTTAGTTTTAGTTATAGTCTTTTGACTAAAATGCCATTTTTATTATATGGTGTTAAGTTAGCTTGCTGGGGAGATGGGAGGGAACAGGTCTGAGAAGGCTGTTACATAGTGTTAAGTTAACTTGCTAGGGAGATGGGAGGGAGCAGGTCTGAGAAGGCTGTTACATAGTGTTAACTAAGATTGCTAGGGAGATGGGGGGGGGGGAACAGGTCTGAGAAGGCTGTTACACAGTATTAAGTTAGCTTGCTAGGGAGATGGGAGAGAACAGGTCTGAGAAGGCTGTTACACAGTATTAAGTTAGCTTGCTAGGGAGATGGGAGAGAACCGGTCTGAGAATACTGTTACAAAGTGTTAAGTTATCTTGCTGGGGAGATGGGAGAGAACAGGTCTGAGAAGACTGTTACATAGTGTTAAGTTAACTTGCTAGGGAGATGGGAGGGAAAAAAACTGCACTCCCGATGTATCAAGTAAGCTTGATGGCAAACCTTGGCGGTGCAGTTGTTTTGGAAACTACATATCCCATGATTCCCAGTCAGTCTTAATGCTCACGTTAAGCTGACAAGAATCATGGGATATGTAGTTCCCCAAAACATCTGCACCGCCAAGGTTAGCTATCACTGCTCTAGGCACTAGCTGATCTTGGTTTTTCCCCTCAGGTCCCAGGGCCTGAGCACGGCATACACTCCCATCACTGCCGAGCGCCAACGCCAGCGCCACCGGACTCTGCACCGCCAGGTGTATGAGCTGGATGAGGCTGTGGAGGAAAAAGCTCAGGAGGAGCAGGTAACCCCTCAGCATCTCTGTCCTTACAGTAGCCTGAACATGTAGTAATAATAACTGATCATAATGAGACCCAGCAGCTGAATATTAGAGGTTTATTATTACCCAATTGATGGTAATCATTTATTGACCTCAGAAGGATGAAGGACTGAGCTGACCCTGCCGGGGTTTGAACCTGTGACCTTTAGGCTTGAATCTGTGACCTTTAGGTTTGAACAGGGCCTGTAGTCACCAGTCTCTTGTATCTTGTGTGTTTTGGTCTCCATGTGAACCTGTAAAGCTGTGCTGACATGTTTAGCGTCAGGGTGCTCAATCATATATTAAATCTGAAGCTTACATAGAAACATAGAATGTGTCAGCAGATAAGACCCATTCGGCCCATCTAGTCTGCCCAATTCTCTAAATACTTTTATTAGTCCCCAGTTCCCTATCTTATAGCTAGGATAGCCTTGTGCCTATCCCACGCATGCTTAAACTCCTTCACTGTGTTTACCTCTACAACTTCTACTGGAAGGCTATTCCATGCATCCACTACCCTCTCAGTAAAGTAATACTTCCTGATATTACTTTTAAATCGTTGCCCCTCTAATTTAAGACTATGTCCTCTAGTTGTGGTAGTTTTTCTTCTTTTAAATATACTCTCCTCCTTTACTGTGTTGATTCCTTTTATTTATTAAAACGTTTCTATCATATCCCCCCCCCCCCCCCCCCCCCGTTACGTCTTCCTCCAAGCTATACAAGCTTTCTTCCGACTCTCCCAAGATGGCTGCCAAATCATACGAGATAAGAAATGTGCGCGGCTCTACCTGTCCCTGAAAGACGGTGCCTGGCGTGTAGAGCATGCAAAGCATTGTGGGATGCGGACATTACCATTTAAGGGGCGGATCAGAGCTGCGTGCATCCATTTTCATATATTTGCAGTTATGACCTCTATTTCTGTTCGGCGTCAATATGTAAGCTAGGTGTTATTAAAATAATTTGTCTGGGAGATAGAATTCTGTTGTATAAAACAATATTGCTGGGAGGAGGCAAGGCTAGTCCTTCAAAATGGTGTCCCCATTAAATGGCGGTCAGTGCTCGTAAAAAAAGGGGGAGGGGCAGAAAGAGCCTGGCCAGGACTGACAAGAGAACCGCACACATCAGGAATTGAGAAGTCATAAAACGTTTTATCAGCTATTACTGCCGATTTCTGCCGTTCAGGTCTCCGTTCAGCAAGGGTTAAAACATTAGTTGCTCAGCCGCACTGTACAAGATGGCAGCGGCCCTGATACTTCCTAGGGAAGCATGATGGCTGCCGGTGAGGTCGATAAACTGACATGTACCTTAAAAAGTACCTGCCACTCATTCCTCATACTAGGGCCGCTCATATTTTCACTTGTGATTATTATAGAGTATTTTATTAGTAAATTATATGTTCAGTGGCTCTTTAAGAACAAAATGGCCTCACTGTGGTGTGGACTCCTCATATATGTACAGACGTGTGATCTGTAATCACCGCTGTGGTGGTTATAGGGTTAATTATGCTCAATGTTCCAAGATGGAGGATTTGTAAAAGTGACAGGACTCCATTAAACAGTCTTGTAAAAGTGTCAGTAAATCGGGATTAAGAGCTTTGCTCTTTCATTGTCTTTGTTTTTATTGGCCAGGTCGCCTGGGGGCTTCACACACTTTATGCAGTAATAAAGGGATACGATGCCTGATTTAGCACTGGGTTTCTTGTGGGGGGGCATTTAGCACCTGCCCAATCTCCGCCACCCTTCTCCTGTTTTTGGGAGGCATGCTTTTTTTTTTACATTTTATTTTACTACATCAAACATTCAAGGACATCTAAACGTCTAATATAAAAATATCACTGCCCTTAGTGTGAGAATAAACTGGCATATGCTTTTGAGAGATTATCCTCTGACTGGCAGGTTGGCGATTGTCTCTCACTTGCAGATAGAAATCATTGTTTTCAAAGAGGGGGACCTCAACTAGGTGCCCTCTGCTGATCAGACGATGCTGCCAGTGAGTGCCAGCCTCCCCAGTGGCGCTGCCTCATCTCAGAGGCAGATCCGAAAGTAAACCTTTAAAGATACACGTCGGGTTTAGTTGGGACAAGGGGACACTATCTTTTTCACAATTGGGTTAAACCAACAAGGGTTAAACCCCCCCCCCCCCAAAAAAAACCTTTATTTTCCCAAAAATTTGTATCCATAATTGACATGTGGGTTAGAGACCGAATTTAAAATGCAATCATCCAAAAATCACAAGTTTTGACCCCATTTTGAGGGGCTAGTCTTGACTCTTACCACTCAGGACCACCTCTGTCCTGCCACCGGGGATAGCGGTAGAGGGAAGTATATGCCCTCAATATTCTGAAGGACGTTTATAGCACTCACTGGGCAACTCTCAGAATCTGGTCTATATTATTAGGATCCCAGGAGCAGGTGAGCTTGTGACAGTCCAGCAATGAGGACCAATGATGGGAATCTATTTGGTCTTCACATGGAATCCGCTAGTTGCAGTGTGAGATCCTTTCCAAGTATATGTATAGGTTAAGGGAATCACAATGAGCTCAATGTAGAATATGTCACCGGCAGATAAGAACCATTCGCTCCATCTAGTCTGCCCAATTCTCTAAATACTTTTATTAGTCCCCAGTTCCCTGTCTTATATCTAGGATAGCCTTGTGCCTATCCCACGCATGCTTAAACTCCTTCACTGTGTTTACCTCTAACACTTCTGCTGGAAGGCTATTCCATACATCCACTACCCTCTCAGTAAAGTAATACTTTCATTAGTCCCCAGTTCCCTATCTTATATCTAGGATAGCCTTGTGCCTATCCCACGCATGCTTAAACTCCTTCACTGTGTTTACCTCTAACACTTCTACTGGAAGGCTATTCCATACATCCACTACCCTCTCAGTAATGTAATACTTTCATTAGTCCCTGGCCTTATCTTATATCTAGGATAGCCTTGTGCCTATCCCACGCATGCTTAAACTCCTTCACTGTATTAACCTCTACCACTTCTACTGGAAGGCTATTCCATACATCCACTACCCTCTCAGTAAAGTAATACTTCCTGATATTACTTTTAAATCGTTGCCCCTCTAATTTAAGACTATGTCCTCTAGTTGTGGTAGTTTTCTTCTGGGCGGCTCCTCTTCTCCACAGTTCCCCTAAAATATGAAATTGGCAGTGGGTCATCTAAACTTTGTAAGGCCCCATGGGTTTGCCTAAAAAAGGAAACAAATACGAATCTATGACAGTATAAAGATCAATGCAGGGACAGAGTTTCACTTTCCCCCTGTGCGTCCCGTTTTTTTTCCCGTTCTCCAGTGTCCCAAAGAATGAATAATGGTCCTGGGCGCTGCCATTTGAGTGTCGAGAGGTAATGTTGGATGCTAGTGTTCCTGAGTCACCATGGAAACAAATGGAATGTTACATGTAGTTACATAGTAGTTTAGGGTTGAAAAAACACTTGCGCCCATCAAGTTCAACCCTTTTACTATCCCATGTTTACCGCTGTTGATCCCAAATAAGGCAAATAGAAACCCCTTCACCAATTTCAAATTCTGCGTTCAATGGGGGGGAAAAAAACTCCTTCTTGACTCCAAATGGCAATCAGATTTCTCCTTGGATCAACAAGCAGTAAATAAATATTACTGCCTATACTAACATGCAGAGCCCTCTATGCTCCGGATCATTAAATAAGTATCCAGGCCGCTTTTACAGGCAACTAAGGTATTTGCCAGAACCATCTATTCAGGCAGTGAATTCCATACCTTCATTGTCCTTACTGTAAAGAATCCCTTCCGCTGTCGTAGACTAAATCTCCTTTCTTCAAGTCTTAGCGGGTGGCCTCTTGCCCTTTGTACTGTTCTGTTAATGAACAGGCCATTAGATCCTTTGTATGGGCCCTGTATATATTTATATAACATTATCATATCCACTCCAATGCCGCCGTTTCTCTAGCGTGTACACATTTAATTTTTCCAGCCTTTCTTCATAACTTAAACTTTTCATTCCCCTGACTAGTTTTGTAGCCCTCCTCTGCACTTTCTCTAGTTCCATAATGCCTTTTTTTTCCCATTAAAGCTATATGTTGCATTTTTATTATTGTACCCAAAATGCATAATTTTACACTTTTCTACATTGAATGTCATTTTCCATTTAGCTCCCCGATTTGTCCAAATCCTCTTGTAGCGAAGATACATCTAGTTCAGACTGTATTACCCTACTTCATTTTGTGTCATTGGCAAACACCGAGACACGGCTCCCTATGTCCTCTGGGAGATCATTAATAAACAAATTAAAAAGAAGCGGACCCAGACCAGAACCCTTCGGTACTCCATGTATCCCATGTGTCCAATTTGAGAACTTCCCATTTACCACCACCCTTTGCATTCTGTCTTTCAACCAATTTGCCGATCCACAAACAAACCTCTGGCCCTAAGCCAATTTCAGTCAATTTGTACAGTAACCTTTGCTTATTGTTCTGTATTGAGCACTCTAAACCAGAATTTATCTGTATGCATAAACCCTCAAAAAATATTTTGCACGCGGAGGAACCATTTGCAGTCAGACTTAAGACACAAACATTTTCTTCTCTCAGAAGTTGACCCTTTTATAACACGATCACGTTATGCAAGAAAGTGATAAGAAATCCTGATTGCATCCTCATGGACACTAAATCTATTTACCCCGGTTTATTATTCCCCTTTGCGTAGCTGGGGATGTGAATTGGTCAGCCTTTTTTTTTTTTTTTTAAATTCATGATAATCCTTATGTAGCCACAGTGTTACACGGTTAACTTCTCTGACACGGTATATATTTTAATATTTTCTCAGTACCCCCCCCCCCCCCCTGTTAAACTGTTTAAGTGGAACTCAACGTCCCCTCTATTTACCTTAATATCCCATGTTACAGCTTTCTCCATGCCCTTTTGTTAAAAGACCACATCTAGGGGCCTTTTTTTACTGATTTTAGAAGAATAATAGGTCTTTTAATAGCCTATAAAGTGTAGGGGCACAGTGGGGTTCTCCTAACTAAACAGGGAACTGCTGACAGCTGACAAAGGAATTGGAAAAATCAGGCAGTAATAGCTGACTCATTTGGAAATAAACGTCAGTGTTATTTGTCCAAATAGGGCTAAAAAAAAAAAAAAATTTTTAAACTTCCCGTCAATACTGTCGGCAAAAATTCAAGAATATTTTTTACCAAAGTACATTATTGTGCCCTCTTTGCTTGAAAATCCCTTTCAGGGGGGCAGACATGTTGTTTAGAATGTTCACAGGTGATCTGAGCCAAGATTCTAAACATGTCAGCCCCCTCATAGAACAAGCAAAGAGGGCTCAATAAGGTACTTTATTTGTATTCTTTCATTAAAGAGTTCCTATTTTAAATGCCTTCACTTGATGCCATCTTTCAATTTAACAGAACTTATCTTTTTGCTGACAGTTATCCTGTAAAATCTACAGAGCTTCTCGTGGACAAGTGCAAGTTTATGCATCTTGGGCGTAAAAACCCAAAAGCAGAATATAGAATATCTGGTGCAGTCCTAACCTTAACATCTGAGGAAAGGGATTTAGGAGTAATAATTTCAGAGGACTTAAAGGTAGGTAGGCAATGTAATAGGGCAGCAGAAAATGCTAGCAGAATGCTTGGTTGCATAGGGAGAGGTATTAGCAGAATGCTTGGTTATATAGGGAGAGGTATTAGCAGAATGCTTGGCTGTATAGGGAGAGGTATTAGCAGAATGCTTGGCTGTATAGGGAGAGGTATTAGCAGAATGCTCAGCTGTATAGGGAGAGGTATTAGCAGAATGCTTGGTTGCATAGGGAGAGGTATTAGCAGAATGCTTGGTTGTATTGGGAGAGGATTTAGCAGAATACTTGGTTGGATAGGGAGAGGTATTAGCAGAATGCTTGGTTGCATAGGGAGAGGTATTAGCAGAATGCTTTGTTGTATAGGGAGAGGTATTAGCAGAATGCTTGGTTGCATAGGGAGAGGTATTAGCAGAATGCTTGGTTGCATAGGGAGAGGTATTAGCAGAATGCTTGGCTGTATAGGGAGAGGTATTAGCAGTAGAAAGAGGGAAGTGCTCATGCCATTGTACAGAGCACTGGTTAGACCTCACTTGGAGTATTGTACGCAGTACTGGAGACCGTATCTCCAGAAGGATATTGATACTTTGGAGAGAGTTCAGAGAAGGGCTACTAAACTGGTTCATGGGTTGAAGGATAAAACTTACCAGGAAAGGTTAAAGCATCTTAACATGTATAGCTTGGAGGAAAGACGTAACAGGGGGGATATGATAGAAACATTTAAATACATAAAGGGAATCAACACAGTAAAGGAAGAGAGTATATTTGATAGAAGAAAAACTACCACAACTAGAGGACATAGTCTTAAATTAGAGGGGCAACGATTTAAAAGTAATATCAGGAAGTATTACTTTACTGAGAGGGTAGTGGATGTATGGAATAGCCTTCCAGCAGAAGTGGTAGAGGTCAACACAGTGAAGGAGTTTAAGCATGCGTGGGATAGACACAAGGCTATCCTAGATATAAGATAGGGAACTGGGGACTAGAGGATTGGGCAGACTAGATGGACCGAATGGGTCTTATCTTCCGACACATTCTATGTTTGATCCAGCAGTAAAGTAGTAGGTGAAGCTTTAAGGTCGGAGGTATCATTTATCTTTCCGTAGTTGCAGAGTTTTGATGTCATGGTGTGGAAGATATTTTTTGGTTTTGTCCTTTGTGTAACTTTCTGTCTAGGACTCTCATGTATGGGTCTCTTATCGTCTAAAGTAATCTGTAACGCCGCTTTAGCTCTGTACTAAGCGTGACGTACTTGGCGCTGTATATAAATATATATATATATGCTGTTGTAATGTTTTTTGCTGCATACATTTTGACTTCCGTACAGAAAAGTATCGCTTCTTTTCGTTCTCTGCCATGTTGTAGAGATTCTAAAAGAACCGTCCTGGCGGTTTACCTCCTGGAACTTCCGTACTGCCGCCTTCCGCGCCGCGCTATCACGCCGTGAACTATGGGAAGAAAATATGTGGAAACTACCAGGAAAAGAAAATCCACAAAAATGGCCAACTCTTCCGGTTATCAATAAATATTATAAGCAAATGACATGCAAGGCTATCGTTACTGAGCGGCCCAGATATAGAAATGCTCAGTGCGTTTTGCACTATAGGGAGTGATTTAATCTAGTTAAAAAAACACTGTTATATGTGTACCCTTCACAATCAAGAATGCTCCAATCAGGAGCTTACAAAACGTCACACGTGTAATTAATGTCATTTGTTTTAGTCCAGCATGTAGAAACATACAATGTGTCGGCAGATAAGAACCATTCAGTCCATCTAGTCTGCCCAATCCTCTAAATACTTTTATTAGTCCCCAGTTATAGCTAGGATAGCCTTGTGTCTATCCCACGCATGCTTAAACTCCTTCACTGTGTTTACCTCTACCACTTCTGCTGGAAGGCTATTCCATGCATCCACTACCCTCTCAGTAATGTAATACTTTCATTAGACTCTGGCCTTATCTTATATCTAGGATAGCCTTGTGTCTATCCCACGCATGCTTAAACTCCTTCACTGTGTTTACCTCTACCACTTCTGCTGGAAGGCTATTCCATGCATCCACTACCCTCTCAGTAATGTAATACTTTCATTAGACTCTGGCCTTATCTTATATCTAGGATAGCCTTGTGTCTATCCCACGCATGCTTAAACTCCTTCACTGTGTTTACCTCTACCACTTCTGCTGGAAGGCTATTCCATGCATCCACTACCCTCTCAGTAATGTAATACTTTCATTAGACTCTGGCCTTATCTTATATCTAGGATAGCCTTGTGTCTATCCCACGCATGCTTAAACTCCTTCACTGTGTTTACCTCTACCACTTCTACTGGAAGGCTATTCCATACATCTACTGCCCTCTCAGTAAAATTATGACACTTCCTTTCCCTTGCAAAAATCTTATATTGCAGTCTTCTTGTTACCGCTGCCTCTAGCCAAAAATACAATTTCCGGATTATTGTGGCTCTCTTAGGGCTTTGCTGTATGTCACCCCTGTGCTTATCTGTAGCTCTCTGCTAATATACACTCCAGAAAAGATATTCCCAGGGTAGGTGTGTGATAATTGTGATATTAGTCCCTCCCTAGTATCTGTCTACAAACTGTGTGATGAGTCAGTATTCAGGTTTGGCCAAAACACAAGGCCATATTCATGAGAGAGAGTGTATAGAAGGGAATTTCAAAACGTAAAGGGAATTGTCTGGTGCATATAAATGTGCTTTCAAAGTAATTTGAAATGCATGTTTTAGATTGACATTGCTTAAAATATATAATACCTACAGCTGGACGAAATTGTGATCGTTTGCAAGAAACCAGGACTGCCCACACTTGCTGAGTAAAAGTAAATTTCCTTTTTTTTTTTGTTGCAGGAACCAATGAGAATAATTTCATTAAAATTAATGGCATTTTCTGTCTCTCTAGTTATGTCATCAGACAATGTGCTGCACTGTTAAGAGATCCTACTGTGTACAAAAGTCTGTTACAGTCCACACCATGTGCTCTATTCCAGCAGCACAGGAAGTAACTAAATGAAACAAAACTTTATATTCTCGTGTCTATATAAGAAGTGCTGCCGCACCTGCAGTAAACATGCAGAGTAATCGCTGGGGGAGGGCTTGAGTCAAATATTAAAAAATGTGATTTATACAGAATGCCGGCATCAAATCACACTGGGGGAAAAAAGCCTGTGCACTATACAAGCAGCGATCTTGATTTTTCCCCAAAGTGAGTTTTAAAAGACCAGAGTAGCTGAGTTAGAAATATTCTCAAAACTAAGTGTGAAATTCCCTTGTCAATTCCATGCAATACTTTTTCATGAAGCCCGCAGTCTAACCATACATCCATGTATTATATTAAATGATCTTCTGTTCTTTATGATTATGGATAGCTTCTCAGAGGCTTGGTGGTGAGAGATGTTCGATTTACCTTCTTTCTTAACCCCTTTAGGACAAGAGCTTTTTGTGGACTTTTTTTGTTGTTCTGTGTGTTAAACTATCATTTCTATCTTTCTCATTCAGTGTGATCCTACAAACTATAGATAGATAGTGTTTTTGAAGGAAGCACCTGCCTTGCTCTTGATGCCCCATGTATCCGTATAAATCAGAATTGAATATGATTTTTTGTTTTATTGGCCACGCCTCGTGTGTCCTGAAGGAGTTGTACACTTTTTACAACGTAATAAAACTTTCTTATTTCCACTCTCGTTACTTTTTTAAGGTCCTTATGTCGTTCAGGAATTATTATTTTTAAAGCCAGTTATAATGCTGCCATCATAATTAGGAGATCACAAAGATGGGTAGGGCGGTCACCATTTTTTTTAAACAAACAAAAATATAGCGGCTTTACTATTGTCTCCAGCCATTTTTTATTTTTTTTAACCAGCCTGCTGGTAAAATACAGGCTGGGTGTCAAACCTAAAGATGGGGCACTGTGATTTAATTCGTTCAGGGTTCACCGCGACGACCTCTTACCTACTTTGTTTTGATGCTTTTTCAGACTTCTATCCTTTAAACTCTGCCAGGGAGGTCTGTGTACAGATTTATCTTCCCTTATATGCTACTTTTGCACTGTCAGTTGTGGTAGGGCCCATGGCTACCTAGCTGGGGACCTGAACAGTAGCCTTTACAGAACATGCATTTGAAGGTCAGCTCAGCCATTTTGTTTTGTTGGACATGTTGAAGAACTACTTTATTCAGGAGTTATTTGGGGGGAATTAACTAGCAAGGCACACTCCATTTTGTCTCCATTCTGCCTTGCTAGTCAATCCCCCCCCCAAAATATCTCCTTTCTTCGAAAGGCAAATATAACTTTTACCCCCCCCCCCCCACCTATGAATTATACATTCTGCAGAGCAGCAGGTAAAAGTTAAAATGGATCCTCCAGACAAAATGGCCGAACATACAGCTGTATGCATTGAATGAAAGGTAGCAGGAGTTAAACTAAGATCTATTCAGTTTAATAGCCAGAAAACTATAGCATTTCAGAAAGTGTGATCGAGAGGGTTGGCTACTTAAGGTACAAGTAATAAAAAAAAGTGGAGTGGGCCTTTTAAGAAAGAAAAAGAGGGAGATATTTACCCCATATGCTCTCACTTTATTTTTAGACTGGATCAGTGATCCCTGGTCTGTGTTGACAGAAGTCTTCATCATTCTGATGTATATAATAGATTAGATTTTAGTATCAACTTAGTTACCATATAGTAAAAAAAAAAAAAAAAAAATTTCTTCTCTCATCGGTCATCAGGAGGAGCGGAAACGGGCTTCAGCCTCAATGGACGAGACCCCCCGGGGCAGCTGGGCTTCTAGTATCTTCGACTTAAAGAACTCCTCCCCAGACCCCATGCTGCCAGGCCTTCTGGAGAGAACGCCTGCCGAGGAGATGGATCGGCTCAACCAAGAACAGCGCCGCGAGAACCGCCACTCGCAAATCCTGGCCTTGTACTCAGCCCCCGATGAGGTATCACCCTCCCTGGACTCTACTTCATTCTTATTTCTCCATTCCGCTTTATTTTCACTGTAATTTTCACCGCTTACCCCCTCCTCACTCTATCTCCAGGATGAAGCCATAGAGCGATCGTCCGTCCCGGAGGTGCCCAAGGAACACTTTGGGCAGCGGATCCTGGTGAAATGCCTATCACTGAAGTGAGTTGCTGTCTTTGCCCCCTGTGTTTGCTGTGTACCAGTGTGGGGTATGTTCCCTGTCTGCCAGTATTGCTGTGTGCAAGTATAGTCCGCTTCTAGAATGGAGGCCAATGCCTGATACAAACAGCTCATCATTTAGGGCCATGTGTAACAATTGTGGGGCTAAAGGTGAAAGAACGTGGAGCAATCAGCAGGAACGTTCTATTGGTTTCCATGGTGACTGCTCCACTGTAAGATCCTTGATCTTTGTACACGAGCCCCAGGGACTCTGTACAATACATGTTCTATTGGTTTCCATGGTGACTGCTCCACTGTAAGATCCTTGATCTTTGTACACGAGCCCCAGGGACTCTGTACAATACATGTTCTATTGGTTTCCATGGTGACTGCTCCACTGTAAGATCCTTGATCTTTGTACACGAGCCCCAGGGACTCTGTACAATACATGTTGAGGTCTGAATTTCTACATGCCGAACCTGAGGAATGGGACCTGAGATGTGGCCTCGGGTCTGGCCTGCACTGATTTCTTAATACGTGACTCAGTGCTCGCAATAGGCTTAGAGAATTACACACCGGATTCTGCAGGTGTTTGGGTCCCATGATGCTTATTCAGCGAATGCTGGTAGGTTTGGGAACTACATATCCTATGATGCTTATTCAGACAATGCTGGTAGGTTTGGGAACTACATATCCCATGATGCTTATTCAGACAATGCTGGTAGGTTTAGGAATTACATATCCCATGATGCTTATTCAGCCGATGCCGGTAGGTTTTTAGAACTACATATCCCATGATGCTTATTCAGCCGATGCCGGTAGGTTTTTAGAACTACATATCCCATGATGTTTATTAAGCCAATGCTGGTAGGTTTAGGAACTACATATCCCATGATGCTTATTCAGCCGATGCCGGTAGGTTTTTAGAACTACATATCCCATGATGCTTATTCAGCCAATGCTGGTTGGTTTGCGAACTACATATCCCATGATGCTTATTCAGACAATGCTAGTAGGTTTAGGAACTACATATCCCATGATGCTTATTCAGCCGATGCCGGTAGGTTTTTATAACTACATATCCCATGATGCTTATTAAGCCAATGCTGGTTGATTTGCGAACTACATATCCCATGATGCTTATTCAGACAATGCTGGTAGGTTTAGGAACTACATATCCCATGAAGCTTATTCAGCCGATGCTGGTAGGTTTGGGAACTACATATCCTATGATGCTTATTCAGCTGATGCTGGTAGGTTTGGGAACTACATATCCCATGATGCGTATTCAGACAATGCTGGTAGGTTTAGGAACTACATATCCCATGATGCTTTTTCAGCTGATGCCAATAGGTTTGAGAACTACATATCCCATGATGCTTATTAAGCCAATGCTGGTAGGTTTAGGAACTACATATCCCATGATGCTTATCCAGCCAATGCTGGTTGGTTTGCGAACTACATATCCCATGATGCTTATTCAGCCGATGCTGGTAGGTTTGGGAACTACATATCCCATGATGCTTATTCAGACAATGCTGGTAGGTTTGGGAACTACATATCCCATGATGCTTATTCAGACAATGCTGGTAGGTTTGGGAACTACATATCCATGATGCTTATTCAGCCGATGTTGGAAGGTTTGGGGACTACAAATCCCATGATGCTTATTCAGCAGATGCTGGTCGGTTTGGGAACTACATATCCCATGATGCTCCTACAGCTGATTAGCCATCCCCTTGTTGGAACACTGCAGTGAGGGGTATCCTGTATGCCAAATCTCGAGGGTCTTACAGCCTCCAGCAACCTAAATCCTCCTTAGCCGCTCACCAACCCCTACTACCATCAGCTCTCTGGTGGCTGAATGTATTTGGCACTCCCACGTGTAGATACATTATCCCACCTTATCCCCCCTGAATGTTCATTATACATTACATGAAGGTGAAGGAGTATCGGGATCCTTGGTCAGTGCAGATTTGGATACTTTGTAACTACATAAAACAAAGGACTTCATTAAAATGGCCGTCCCCTGACCAGGGTTAGTGCAAGGTCTCAAACACTGACTGATTGTCCTCTAGAATTACATAGAAACAGATAGTGGAGCAGTTGGCCCATGCAGCCTGGTATAACATGTCCTGTTTCTTCACATACTTATTTCTGACGATGGCTTCATGCCCATCCAGAATTTCTGTACAGTGGGGGCCTTAATGCTCCCACTGGAACATGATTCCACGTATCTACTACTCTTTGTGTAAAGTAATAGTTTTCACTCTGAAAAGCCGGTGTTCTGCACAAAAAAACTCGAGTGAATTCTACTGCACAGGCGCAGTAGAACAGGACTTCAATTTGAATCTAAAATATTAATGTTCTTGTGTGGCAGTCCATATACAAAGTAATTTTGCTGGTAGTCTGTGTGTCTCTCAGTCAGTGTGTATCGGGCAGTCTGTGTGTCTGTCAGTCAGTGTGTATAGGACAGTCTGTGTGTCTGTCAGTCAGTGTGTATAGGACAGTCTGTGTGTCTGTCAGTGTGTATTGTGCAGTCTGTGTGTCCCTCAGTGTGTATTGGACAGTCTGTGTGTCTGTCAGTGTGTATTGTGCAGTCTGTGTGTCTGTCAGTGTGTATTGGGCAGTCTGTGTGTCTGTCAGTGTGTATTGGGCAGTCTGTGTGTCTGTCGGTGTTTATTGCGCAGTCTGTGTGTCTGTCAGTGTGTATTGGGCAGTCTGTGTGTCTGTCAGTGTGTATTGGGCAGTCTGTGTGTCTGTCAGTGTGTATTGGGCAGTCTGTGTGTCTGTCAGTGTGTATTGTGCAGTCTGTGTGTCTGTCAGTGTTTATTGGGCAGTCTGTGTGTCTGTCTGTGTTTATTGCGCAGTCTGTGTGTCAGTCGGTGTGTATTGCGCAGTCTGTGTGTCTGTTGGTGTGTATTGCGCAGTCTGTGTGTCTGTCAGTGTGTATTGCGCAGTCTGTGTGTCTGTCAGTGTGTATTGGGCAGTCTGTGTGTCTGTCAGTGTGTATTGGGCAGTCTGTGTGTCTGTCTGTGTTTATTGCGCAGTCTGTGTGTCTGTTGGTGTGTATTGCGCAGTCTGTGTGTCTGTCGGTGTGTATTGGGCAGTCTGTGTGTCTGTCGGTGTGTAATGGGCAGTCTGTGTGTCTGTCAATGTTTATTGCGCAGTCTGTGTGTCAGTCGGTGTGTATTGGGCAGTCTGTGTGTCTGTCGGTGTGTATTGGGCAGTCTGTGTGTCTGTCAATGTTTATTGCGCAGTTTGTGTGTCAGTCGGTGTGTATTGGGCAGTCTGTGTGTCTGTCAGTGTGTATTGTGCAGTCTGTGTGTCTGTCAGTGTGTATTGGGCAGTCTGTGTGTCTGTCAGTGTGTATTGGGCAGTCTGTGTGTCTGTCAGTGTGTATTGGGCAGTCTGTGTGTCTGTCAGTGTGTATTGGGCAGTCTGTGTGTCTGTCGGTGTGTATTGGGCAGTCTGTGTGTCAGTCGGTGTGTATTGCGCAGTCTGTGTGTCTGTCGGTGTGTATTGCGCAGTCTGTGTGTCTGTCGGTGTGTATTGGGCAGTCTGTGTGTCTGTCAGTGTATTGGGCAGTCTGTGTGTCTGTCAATGTTTATTGCGCAGTCTGTGTGTCAGACGGTGCGTATTGGGCAGTCTGTGTGTCTGTCAGTGCGTATTGAGCAGTCTGTGTGTTGTCAGTGCGTATTGGGCAGTCTGTGTGTCTGTCAGTGTGTATTGGGCAGTCTGTGTGTCTGTCATAGAAACATAGAATGTGTCGGCAGATAAGAACCATTCGGTCCATCCAGTCTGCCCAATTTTTTTTAAAAACTTTTATTAGTCCCCCGTTCCCGGTCTTATAGCTAGGATAGCCTTGTGTCTATCCCACGCATGCTTAAAATAAACTGTTGGTGTGCATTGTGCAGTCTGTGTGTCTCTCAGTGTGTATTGGGCAGTCTGTGTGTCTGTCAGTGTGTATTGGGCAGTCTGTGTGTCTGTCAGTGTGTATTGGGCAGTCTGTGTGTCTGTCAGTGTTTATTGCGCAGTCTGTGTGTCTGTCAGTGTGTATTGGGCAGTCTGTGTGTCTGTCAGTGTGTATTGGGAAGTCTGTGTGTCTGTCAGTGTGTATTGGGCAGTCTGTGTGTCTGTCGGTGTGTATTGGGCAGTCTGTGTGTCTGTCGGTGTGTATTGGGCAGTCTGTGTGTCTGTCAGTGTGTATTGGGCAGTCTGTGTGTCTGTCAGTGTGTATTGGGCAGTCTGTGTGTCTGTCAGTGTGTATTGGGCAGTCTGTGTGTCAGTCGGTGTGTATTGGGCAGTCTGTGTCTCAGTCAGTGTGAACTGAGCAGTTTTGTGATGTGGATCATCTGTTAATATAAGTTGTTGGTTTCAGTCCCTTCACCCGGCATTAATTAATATCCCTTTCTGTGCCCCTTTCCAGGTTTGAGATAGAGATTGAGCCGATATTTGGTGTCATGGCTCTCTATGATGCGAAGGAAAAGAAAAAGGTAATTAATATACTTATATAGCACAATACCTCTAGGACAGGGTACATAGTATATAGCCCGGCACCTCTAGGACAGGGTACATAGTATATAGCCTGGCACCTCTAGGACAGGGTACATAGTATATAGCCTGGCACCTCTAGGACAGGGCACACAGTATATAGCCTGGCACCGCTGACAGGACACACAGTATACAGCCTGGCACCTCTAGGACAGGATACACAATATACAGCCTTGCACCTGTAGCACAGGGCACACAGTATACAGCCTGGCACCTGTAGGACAGGACACACCGTATATAGCCTGGCACCGCTGACAGGACACACAGTATACAGCCTGGCACCTCTAGGACAGGGCACACAGTATACAGCCTGGCACCTGTAGGACAGGACACACAGTATACAGCCTGGCACCTGCAGGACACACCGTATATAGCCTGGCACCTGTAGCACAGGGCACACAGTATACAGCCTGGCACCTGTAGGACAGGGCACACAGTATACAGCCTGGCACCTGCAGGACAGGACACACAGTATACAGCCTGGCACCTGTAGGACAGGACACACCGTATATAGCCTGGCACCGCTGACAGGACACACAGTATACAGCCTGGCACCTCTAGGACAGGGCACACAGTATACAGCCTGGCACCTGTAGGACAGGACACACCGTATATAGCCTGGCACTGCTGACAGGACACACAGTATACAGCCTGGCACCTGTAGGACAGGACACACAGTATACAGCCTGGCACCTCTAGGACAGGGCACACAGTATACAGCCTGGCACCTGTAGGACAGGACACACAGTATACAGCCTGGCACCTGCAGGACAGGACACACAGTATACAGCCTGGCACCTGCAGGACAGGACACACAGTATACAGCCTGGCACCTGCAGGACAGGACACACAGTATACAGCCTGGCACCTGTAGGACAGGACACACCGTATATAGCCTGGCACCGCTGACAGGACACACAGTATACAGCCTGGCACCTCTAGGACAGGGCACACAGTATACAGCCTGGCACCTGTAGGACAGGACACACAGTATACAGCCTGGCACCTGTAGGACAGGACACACAGTATACAGCCTGGCACCTGCAGGACACACCGTATATAGCCTGGCACCTGTAGCACAGGGCACACAGTATACAGCCTGGCACCTGTAGGACAGGGCACACAGTATACAGCCTGGCACCTGTAGGACAGGACACACAGTATACAGCCTGGCACCTGTAGGACAGGACACACAGTATACAGCCTGGCACCTGTAGGACAGGACACACAGTATACAGCCTGGCAGTGATTATCTCTGTTTCTCCTCAGATATCGGAGTGCTTCCACTTCGACCTGAACTCCGACTCTGTGAAGAACATGCTGCGGACACAAGGCGGGCATCCTGCTCCCTCTACACTGGCACGCTCCGCCATCTTCTCCATCACCTACCCCTCCCCTGACATATACCTCGTCATCAAGGTGCCCACACATTCACTGTATATCTATATATACAGCTGTGTGTGCGTGTGTTTAATATGTGGCTATACACGCATGTGTTGTACACAACTTTGATTTGTTAGGTGTGAATAATGTTATACACAGATTTGATGTGTATATAGTGACCGTGTATATAAGTATATTATATACAGCTGTATTTTGGGTGTATGTGTGTGATACCATACCCAGGTGTGGATATGGGTGTTGAGTGTGTGCATGGGTGTGTCACATGGCTGGCCGTATCGGATTGTGTATGTGAGTGTGTCACACGGCTGGCTGTATCTGATTGTGTTTGTGAGTGTGTCACACGGCTGGCTGTATCTGATTGTGTTTGTGAGTGTGTCACACGGTTAGCTGTATGTGATTGTGTGTATGTGAGTGTGTCACACAGTTGGATGTATCTGATTTTGAATGTGAGTGTGTCACACGGCTGGTTGTGTATGTGAGTGTGTCACACAGTTGGCTGTATGTGAGTTTGTCACACAGCTTGCTGTATCTGATTGTGTTTGTGAGTGTCACACAGTTGGATGTATCTGATTTTGTATGTGAGTGTGTCACACAGCTGGTTGTGTATGTGAGTGTGTCACATAGTTGGCTGTATGTGAGTGTGTCACATAGTTGGCTGTATGTGAGTGTGTCACACAGTTGGCTGTATGTGAGTGTGTCACACAGCTTGCTGTATGTGAGTGTGTCACACAGCTTGCTGTATGTGAGTGTGTCAAACAGCTGGCTGTATGTGAGTATGTCCCACTGCTGGCTGTATCTGATTGTGTATGTGAGTGTGTCACACGGCTGGCTGTATGTGAGTGTGTCACACAGTTGGCTGTATCTGATGGTGGTTTCCTTGTGTTGTAGCTTGAAAAGGTCCTGCAGCAGGGGGATATAGGAGAGTGCTGTGAGCCCTACATGGTGCTTAAAGAGAGTGACGCTATCAAGGTAAGAGAACGCACAGTCAGATAGAATGAGAACAGAAGAAACCGCAGAGTGACCTAGGAAAAGAGAGAAACATGGAGGAAGTATTGTTATCTTATTGTTCTATCCTGTTTACAGAACAAGGAGAAGGTGGAAAAGCTGCGGACCCAGGCTGAGCAGTTCTGCTCGCGGCTCGGCCGATACCGAATGCCGTTTGCCTGGACGGCCATTCACCTGATGAACATTGTGAACAGCACAGGAACCACAGAGCGCGACTCAGACTCTGACAGCGGTAAATTGGACAAGGTCCTGGGAGACGCAGAGTGACGGACAGGAGGGAGCTATGGGACATGGAGTCTGTCCCTCCCACCACAGGGTGACACAGACAGGAGGGAGCTATGGGACGTGGAGTCTGTCCCTCCCACCACAGGGTGACACAGACAGGAGGGAGCTATGGGACGTGGAGTCTGTCCCTCCCACCACAGGGTGACACAGACAGGAGGGAGCTATGGGACGTGGAGTCTGTCCCTCCCACCACAGGGTGACACAGACAGGAGGGAGCTATGGGACGTGGAGTCTGTCCCTCCCACCACAGGGTGACACAGACAGGAGGGAGCTATGGGACGTGGAGTCTGTCCCTCCCACCACAGGGCGACACAGACAGGAGGGAGCTATGGGACGTGGAGTCTGTCCCTCCCACCACAGGGCGACACAGACAGGAGGGAGCTATGGGACGTGGAGTCTGTCCCTCCCACCACAGGGCGACACAGACAGGAGGGAGCTATGGGACGTGGAGTCTGTCCCTCCCACCACAGGGCGACACAGACAGGAGGGAGCTATGGGACGTGGAGTCTGTCCCTCCCACCACAGGGCGACACAGACAGGAGGGAGCTATGGGACATGGAGTCTGTCCCTCCCACCACAGGGCGACACTAACAGGAGGGAGCGATGCCAGGGCTTGACAAATTTAATTTGATTCTAGGAGCCAGCAAAAATGTTTAGGAGCCAGACAATCACGCAAACATACACGCAATTCATAAACACACACACACACCAACCCACGTCACATATACACCCCACACACACCAACCCACGTCACATACACCCCACACACACCAACCCACGTCACATATGCACCCCACACACACCAACCCACGTCACATACACCCCACACACCAACCCATGTCACATATACACCACACACACACCAACCCACGTCACATATACACCCCACACACACCAACCCACTTCACATATACACACATATATACCCCCCCTTCACAATTCACATTTACACAGACAGGAGGGAGCTATGGGACATGGAGTCTGCCCCTCCCACCACAGGGTGACACAGACAGGAGGGAGCTATGGGACGTGGAGTCTGTTCCTCCCACCACAGGGTGACACAGACAGGAGGGAGCTATGGGACGTGGAGTCTGTCCCTCCCACCACAGGGTGACACAGACAGGAGGGAGCTATGGGACATGGAGTCTGTCCCTCCCACCACAGGGTGACACAGACAGGAGGGAGCTATGGGACACGGAGTCTGCCCCTCCCACCACAGGGTGACACAGAAAGGAGGGAGCTATGGGACACGGAGTCTGCCCCTCCCACCACAGGGTTATACAGACAGGAGGGAGCTATGGGACATGGAGTCTGTCCCTCCCACCACAGGGTGACACAGACAGGAGGGAGCTATGGGACATGGAGTCTGTCCCTCCCACCACAGGGCGACACAGACAGGAGGGAGCTATGGGACATGGAGTCTGTCCCTCCCACCACAGGGCGACACAGACAGGAGGGAGCTATGGGACATGGAGTCTGTCCCTCCCACCACAGGGCAACACTAACAGGAGGGAGCTATGCCAGGGCTTGACAAATTTAATTTGATTCTAGGAGCCAGCAAAAATGTTTAGGAGCCATACAATCACGCAAACATACACGCAATTCATAAACACACACACACACCAACCCACGTCACATATACACCCCACACACACCAACCCACGTCACATATACACCCCACACACACCAACCCACGTCACATAAACACCCCACACACACCAACCCACTTCACATATCCACCCCACACACACCAACCCACTTCACATATACACACATATATACCCCCCCTTCACACTTCACATTTACACAGACAAGAGGGAGCTATGGGACATGGAGTCTGCCCCTCCCACCACAGGGCGACACAGACAGGAGGGAGCTATGGGACATAGAGTCTGTTCCTCCCACCACAGGGTGACACAGACAGGAGGGAGCTATGGGACATGGAGTCTGTCCCTCCCACCACAGGGTGACACAGACAGGAGGGAGCTATGGGACACGGAGTCTGCCCCTCCCACCACAGGGTGATACAGACAGGAGGGAGCTATGGGACATGGAGTCTGTCCCTCCCACCACAGGGTGAAACAGACAGGAGGGAGCTATGGGACATGGAGTCTGTCCCTCCCACCACAGGGTGACACAGACAGGAGGGAGCTATGGGACATGGAGTCTGTCCCTCCCACCACAGGGTCACACAGACAGGAGGGAGCTATAGGACATGGAGTCTGTCCCTCCCACCACAGGGTGATACAGACAGGAGGGAGCTATGGGACACGGAGTCTGTCCCTCCCACCACAGGGTGACACAGACAGGAGGGAGCTATGGGACGTGGAGTCTGTCCCTCCCACCACAGGGTGACACAGACAGGAGGGAGCTATGGGACATGGAGTCTGTCCCTCCCACCACAGGGTGACACAGACAGGAGGGAGCTATGGGACGTGGAGTCTGTCCCTCCCACCACAGGGTAACACAGACAGGAGGGAGCTATGGGACGTGGAGTCTGTCCCTCCCACCACAGGCTGACACAGACAGGAGGGAGCTATGGGACACGGAGTCTGCCCCTCCCACCACAGGGTGACACAGACAGGAGGGAGCTATGGGACACGGAGTCTGCCCCTCCCACCACAGGGTGATACAGACAGGAGGGAGCTATGGGACATGGAGTCTGTCCCTCCCACCACAGGGTGACACAGACAGGAGGGAGCTATGGGACATGGAGTCTGTCCCTCCCACCACAGGGTGACACAGACAGGAGGGAGCTATGGGACATGGAGTCTGTCCCTCCCACCACCGGGTCACACAGACAGGAGGGAGCTATAGGACATGGAGTCTGTCCCTCCCACCACAGGGTGACACAGACAGGAGGGAGCTATGGGACATGGAGTCTGTCCCTCCCACCACAGGGTGACACAGACAGGAGGGAGCTATGGGACATGGAGTCTGTCCCTCCCACCACAGGGTGACACAGACAGGAGGGAGCTATGGGACGTGGAGTCTGTCCCTCCCACCACAGGGTGACACAGACAGGAGGGAGCTATGGGACATGGAGTCTGTCCCTCCCACCACAGGGTGACACAGACAGGAGGGAGCTATGGGACGTGGAGTCTGTCCCTCCCACCACAGGGTGACACAGACAGGAGGGAGCTATGGGACGTGGAGTCTGTCCCTCCCACCACAGGGTGACACAGACAGGAGGGAGCTATGGGACGTGGAGTCTGTCCCTCCCACCACAGGGTGACACAGAGGAGGGAGCTATGGGACGTGGAGTCTGTCCCTCCCACCACAGGGTGACACAGACAGGAGGGAGCTATGGGACATGGAGACTGTCCCTCCCACTGCAGGGTGACACAGACAGGAGGGAGCTATGGGACATGGAGTCTGTCCCTCCCACCACAGGGCGACACAGACAGGAGGGAGCTATGGGACATGGAGACTGTCCCTCCCACTGCAGGGTGACACAGACAGAAGGGAGCTATGGGACATGGAGACTGTCCCTCCCACTGCAGGGTGACACAGACAGGAGGGAGCTATGGGACATGGAGTCTGTCCCTCCCACCACAGGGCGACACAGACAGGAGGGAGCTATGGGACATGGAGACTGTCCCTCCCACTGCAGGGTGACACAGACAGGAGGGAGCTATGGGACATGGAGTCTGTCCCTCCCCCCACAGGGTGACACAGACAGGAGGGAGCTATGGGACATGGAGTCTGTCCCTCCCACCACAGGGTGACACAGACAGGAGGGAGCTATGGGACATGGGGTCTGTCCCTCCCACCATAGGGTGACACAGACAGGAGGGAGCTATGGGACATGGGGTCTGTCCCTCCCACCACAGGGTGACACAGACAGGAGGGAGCTGTGGGACGTGGAGTCTGTCCCTCCCACCACAGGGCGACACAGACAGGAGGGAGCTATGGGACGTGGAGTCTGTCCCTCCCACCACAGGGTGACACAGACAGGAGGGAGCTATGGGACATGGAGTCTGTCCCTCCCACCCCAGGGTGACACAGACAGGATGGAGCTATGGGACATGGAGTCTGTCCCTCCCACCACAGGGTGACACAGACAGGAGGGAGCTATGGGACCTGGAGTCTGTCCCTCCCACCACAGGGTGACACAGACAGGAGGGAGCTATGGGACATGGAGTCTGTCCCTCCCACCACAGGGTGACACAGACAGGAGGGAGCTATGGGACACGGAGTCTGTCCCTCCCACCACAGGGTGACACAGACAGGAGGGAGCTATGGGACATGGGGTCTGTCCCTCCCACCATAGGGTGACACAGACAGGAGGGAGCTGTGGGACATGGGGTCTGTCCCTCCCACCACAGGGTGACACAGACAGGAGGGAGCTGTGGGACGTGGAGTCTGTCCCTCCCACCACAGGGCGACACAGACAGGAGGGAGCTATGGGACGTGGAGTCTGTCCCTCCCACCACAGGGTGACACAGACAGGAGGGAGCTATGGGACATGGAGTCTGTCCCTCCCACCCCAGGGTGACACAGACAGGATGGAGCTATGGGACATGGAGTCTGTCCCTCCCACCACAGGGTGACACAGACAGGAGGGAGCTATGGGACCTGGAGTCTGTCCCTCCCACCACAGGGTGACACAGACAGGAGGGAGCTATGGGACATGGAGTCTGTCC
This sequence comes from Pelodytes ibericus, assembly GCA_036172795.1. Taxonomy (NCBI): domain Eukaryota; kingdom Metazoa; phylum Chordata; class Amphibia; order Anura; family Pelodytidae; genus Pelodytes; species Pelodytes ibericus. The sequence goes on along the minus strand of CM069858.1, from coordinate 212,003,294 downwards.
CTCCCACCACAGGGTGACACAGACAGGAGGGAGCTATGGGACACGGAGTCTGTCCCTCCCACCACAGGGTGACACAGACAGGAGGGAGCTATGGGACATGGAGTCTGTCCCTCCCACCACAGGGTGACACAGACAGGAGGGAGCTATGGGACCTGGAGTCTGTACCTCCCACCACAGGGTGACACAGACAGGAGGGAGCTACGGGACACGGAGTCTGTCCCTCCCACCACAGGGTGACACAGACAGGAGGGAGCTATGGGACATGGAGTCTGTCCCTCCTACCACAGGGTGACACAGACAGGAGGGAGCTATGGGACACGGAGTCTGTCCCTCCCACCACAGGGTGACACAGACAGGAGGAAGCTATGGGACATGGAGTCTTTCCCTCCCACCACAGGGAGTGATGTATAAAGTGAATGCTGTGTCTGTCTCCCTGTCACAGAGAAGAAAGGCACATGGAACGAGAGGAAGAGGAAAGCCTTTGAGCGATTGAGTGTTGCGGATGAAGTCTGCGGTTTTACCTCTTTCCGTCCAGCGACTCTCACAGTCACAAACTTCTTTAAACAGGTCAGTGTTTTAATGCAGCTTCCAAAAAACACAACTGTTCCTTAAAGAGGCAGAACAGGACTTAGTAGCAAGGACAGGGTCACTTCCTTTCATGAGGAGACAATTAAACCACCTTTTTCATGTGATCTATAACCAGGGGAGGGCTGGCAAGGGGGCAATTGCCCCATGGACTGCGCTCTATCCTGACTCAACCTCCTCTGTACCTTATCTGTCAGTATATCTGTCTATCAGTCTCTGTATCTTATCTGTCAGTATATCTGTCTATCAGTCTCTGTATCTTATCTGTAAGTATATCTGTCTATCAATCTCTGTACCTTATCTGTCAGTATATCTGTCTATCAATCTCTGTACCTTATCTGTCAGTATATCTGTCTATCAGTCTCTGTATCTTATCTGTCAGTATATCTGTCTATCAATCTCTGAACCTTATCTGTCAGTATGTCTGTCTATCAGTCTCTGTACCTTATCTGTCAGTATATCTGTCTATCAATCTCTATATCTTATCTGTCAGTATATCTGTCTATCAATCTCTGTACCTTATCTGTCAGTATATCTGTCTATCAATCTCTGTACCTTATCTGTCAGTATATCTGTCTATCAATCTCTGTATCTTATCTGTCAGTATATCTGTCTATCAATCTCTGCATCTTATCTGTCAGTATATCTGTCTATCAATCTCTGCACCTTATCTGTCAGTATATCTGTCTATCAATCTCTATACCTTATCTGTCAGTATATCTGTCTATCAATCTCTGTACCTTATCTGTCAGTATATCTGTCTATCAATCTATGTACCTTATCTGTCAGTATATCTGTCTATCAATCTCTGCACCTTATCTGTCAGTATATCTGTCTATCAATCTCTGTACCTTATCTGTCAGTATATCTGTCTATCAATCTCTGTACCTTATCTGTCAGTATATCTGTCTATCAATCTCTGCACCTTATCTGTCAGTATATCTGTCTATCAATCTCTGTACCTTATCTGTCAGTATATCTGTCTATCAATCTCTGTACCTTATCTGTCAGTATATCTGTCTATCAGTCTCTGTACCTTATCTGTCAGTATATCTGTCTATCAATCTCTGTATCTTATCTGTCAGTATATCTGTCTATCAATCTCTGTACCTTATCTGTCAGTATATCTGTCTATCATTCTCTGTACCTTATCTGTCAGTATATCTGTCTATCAGTCTCTGTACCTTATCTGTCAGTATATCTGTCTATCAGTCTCTGTATCTTATCTGTCAGTATATCTGTCTAGCAATCTCTGTACCTTATCTGTCAGTATATCTGTCTATCAATCTCTGTACCTTATCTGTCAGTATATCTGTCTATCAATCTCTATACCTTATCTGTCAGTATATCTGTCTATCAGTCTCTGTACCTTATCTGTCAGTATATCTGTCTATCAATCTCTGTACCTTATCTGTCAGTATATCTGTCTATCAATCTCTGTACCTTATCTGTCAGTATATCTGTCTATCAATCTCTGTACTGTATCTGTCAGTATTTCTGTCACTTTATCAATCTCTGTACCTTATCTGTCTATCAATCTCTGTACCTTATCTGTCAGTATATCTGTCTATCAATCTCTGCACCTTATCTGTCAGTATATCTGTCTATCGATCTCTGTATCTTATCTGTCAGTAAATCTGTCTATCAATCTCTGTACCCTATCTGTCAGTATATCTGTCTATCAATCTCTGCACCTTATCTGTCAGTATATCTGTCTATCAATATCTGTACCTTATCTGTCAGTATATCTGTCTATCAATCTCTGCACCTTATCTGTCAGTATATCTGTCTATCAAGCTCTGCACCTTATCTGTCAGTATATCTGTCTATCAATCTCTGTACCTTATCTGTCAGTATATCTGTCTGTCAATCTCTGTCCCTTATCTGTCAGTATATCTGTCTATCAATCTCTGTATCTTATCTGTCAGTATATCTGTCTATCAGTCTCTGTACCTTATCTGTCAGTATATCTGTCTATCAATCCCTGTACCTTATCTGTCAGTATATCTGTCTATCAATCTCTGGACCTTATCTGTCAGTATATCTGTCTATCAATCTCTGTACCTTATCTGTCAGTATATCTGTCTATCAATCTCTGTACCTTATCTGTCAGTATATCTGTCTATCAATCTCTGTACCTTATCTGTCAGTATATCTGTCTATCAATCTCTGGACCTTATCTGTCAGTATATCTGTCTATCAATCTCTGTACCTTATCTGTCAGTATATCTGTCTATCAATCTCTGTATCTTATCTGTCAGTATATCTGTCTATCAATCTCTGTACTGTATCTGTCAGTATTTATGTCACTTTATCAATCTCTGTACCTTATCTGTCTATCAATCTCTGTACCTTATCTGTCAGTATATCTGTCTATCAATCTCTGCACCTTATCTGTCAGTATATCTGTCTATCAATCTCTGCACCTTATCTGTCAGTATATCTGTCTATCAATCTCTGTACCTTATCTGTCGGTATATCTGTCTATCAATCTCTGTACCTTATCTGTCGGTATATCTGTCTATCAATCTCTGTACCTTATCTGTCAGTATATCTGTCTATCAATCTCTGCACCTTATCTGTCAGTATATCTGTCTGTCAATCTCTGTCCCTTATCTGTCTGTATATCTGTCTATCAATCTCTGTACCTTATCTGTCAGTATATCTGTCTATCAATCTCTGTACCTTATCTGTCATTATATCTGTCTATCAATCTCTGCACCTTATCTGTCAGTATATCTGTCTATCAATCTCTGTACCTTATCTGTCGGTATATCTGTCTATCAATCTCTGTACCTTATCTGTCAGTATATCTGTCTATCAATCTCTGGATCTTATCTGTCAGTATATCTGTCTATCAATCTCTGTACTGTATCTGTCAGTATTTCTGTCACTTTATCAATCTCTGTACCTTATCTGTCTATCAATCTCTGTACCTTATCTGTCAGTATATCTGTCTATCACTCTCTGCACCTTATCTGTCAGTATATCTGTCTATCAATCTCTGTACCTTATCTGTCATTATATCTTTCTATCAATCTCTGCACCTTATCTGTCAGTATATCTGTCTATCAATCTCTGTACCTTATCTGTCAGTATATCTGTCTATCAATCTCTGTACCTTATCTGTCAGTATATCTGTCTATCAATCTCTGTACCTTATCTGTCAGTATATCTGTCTATCAATCTCTGTACCTTATCTGTCAGTATATCTGTCTATCAATCTCTGTACCTTATCTGTCAGTATATCTGTCTATCAATCTCTGTACCTTATCTGTCAGTATATCTGTCTATCAATCTCTGTACCTTATCTGTCAGTATATCTGTCTATCACTCTCTGCACCTTATCTGTCAGTATATCTGTCTATCAATCTCTGTACCTTATCTGTCATTATATCTTTCTATCAATCTCTGCACCTTATCTGTCAGTATATCTGTCTATCAATCTCTGTACCTTATCTGTCAGTATATCTGTCTATCAATCTCTGTACCTTATCTGTCAGTATATCTGTCTATCAATCTCTGTACCTTATCTGTCAGTATATCTGTCTATCAATCTCTGTACCTTATCTGTCAGTATATCTGTCTATCAATCTCTGTACCTTATCTGTCAGTATATCTGTCTATCAATCTCTGTACCTTATCTGTCAGTATATCTGTCTATCAATCTCTGTACCTTATCTGTCAGTATATCTGTCTATCAATCTCTGTATCTTATCTGTCAGTATATCTGTCTATCAATCTCTGCACCTTATCTGTCAGTATATCTGTCTATCAATCTCTGTACTGTATCTGTCAGTATTTCTGTCACTTTATCAATCTCTGTACCTTATCTGTCTATCAATCTCTGTACCTTATCTGTCAGTATATCTGTCTATCAATCTCTGCACCTTATCTGTCAGTATATCTGTCTATCAATCTCTGTACCTTATCTGTCAGTATTTCTGTCACTTTATCAATCTCTGTACCATATCTGTCTATCAATCTCTGTACCTTATCTGTCAGTATATCTGTCTATCAATCTCTGCACCTTATCTGTCAGTATATCTGTCTATCGATCTCTGTATCTTATCTGTCAGTAAATCTGTCTATCAATCTCTGTACCTTATCTGTCAGTATTTCTGTCACTGTATCAATCTCTGTACCATATCTGTCTATCAATCTCTGTACCTTATCTGTCAGTATATCTGTCTATCAATCTCTGCACCTTATCTGTCAGTATATCTGTCTATCGATCTCTGTATCTTATCTGTCAGTAAATCTGTCTATCAATCTCTGTACCTTATCTGTCAGTATTTCTGTCACTTTATCAATCTCTGTACCATATCTGTCTATCAATCTCTGTACCTTATCTGTCAGTATATCTGTCTATCAATCTCTGCACCTTATCTGTCAGTATATCTGTCTATCGATCTCTGTCCCTTATCTGTCAGTATATCTGTCTATCAATCTCTGTACCTTATCTGTCAGTATATCTGTCTATCAATCTCTGCACCTTATCTGTCAGTAAATCTGTCTATCAATCTCTGCACCTTATCTGTCAGTATATCTGTCTATCAATCTCTGCACCTTATATGTCAGTATATCTGTCTGTCAATCTCTGTCCCTTATCTGTCAGTAAATCTGGCTATCAATCTCTGCACCTTATCTGTCAGTATATCTGTCTATCAATCTCTGCACCTTATATGTCAGTATATCTGTCTGTCAATCTCTGTCCCTTATCTGTCAGTATATCTGTCTATCAATCTCTGTACCTTATCTGTCAGTATATCTGTCTATCAATCTCTGCACCTTATCTGTCAGTATATCTGTCTATCGATCTCTGTATCTTATCTGTCAGTAAATCTGTCTATCAATCTCTGTACCTTATCTGTCAGTATATCTGTCTATCAATCTCTGCACCTTATATGTCAGTATATCTGTCTGTCAATCTCTGTCCCTTATCTGTCAGTATATCTGTCTATCAATCTCTGTACCTTATCTGTCAGTATATCTGTCTATCAATCTCTGCACCTTATCTGTCAGTATATCTGTCTATCGATCTCTGTATCTTATCTGTCAGTAAATCTGTCTATCAATCTCTGTATCTTATCTGTCAGTATATCTGTCTATCAATCTCTGCACCTTATCTGTCAGTATATCTGTCTATCAATCTCTGTACCTTATCTGTCAGTATATCTGTCTATCAATCTCTGTATCTTATCTGTCAGTATATCTGTCTATCAGTCTCTGTACCTTATCTGTCAGTATATCTGTCTATCAATCTCTGGACCTTATCTGTCAGTATATCTGTCTATCAGTCTCTGCACCTTATCTGTCAGTATATCTGTCTATCAATCTCTGCACCTTATCTGTCAGTATATCTGTCTATCAATCTCTGTACCTTATCTATCAGTATATCTGTCTATCAATCTCTGTACCTTATCTGTCAGTATATCTGTCTATCACTCTCTGCACCTTATCTGTCAGTATATCTGTCTATCAGTCTCTGTACCTTATCTGTCAGTATATCTGTCTATCAATCTCTGTATCTTATCTGTCAGTATATCTGTCTATCAATCACTGTACCTTATCTGTCAGTATATCTGTCTATCAATCTCTGTACCTTATCTGTCGGTATATCTGTCTATCAATCTCTGTACCTTATCTGTCAGTATATCTGTCTATCAGTCTCTGTACCTTATCTGTCAGTATATCTGTCTATCAATCTCTGTACCTTATCTGTCAGTATATCTGTCTATCAGTCTCTGTACCTTATCTGTCAGTATATCTGTCTATCAATCTCTGTACCTTATCTGTTAGTATATCTGTCTATCAGTCTCTGTATCTTATCTGTCAGTATATCTGCCTATCAATCTCTGTACCTTATCTGTCAGTATATCTGTCTATCAGTCTCTGTACCTTATCTGTCAGTATATCTGTCTGTCTATCTATCTCTGTATCTTATCTGTCAGTATATATGTCTATCAATCTCTGTACCTTATCTGTCAGTATATCTGTCTATCAATCTCTGTACCTTATCTGTCAGTATATCTGTCTATCAATCTCTGCACCTTATCTGTCAGTATATCTGTCTATCAATCTCTGTACCTTATCTGTCAGTATATCTGTCTATCAATCTCTGCACCTTATCTGTCAGTATATCTGTCTATCAGTCTGTGTACCTTATCTGTCAGTATATCTGTCTATCAATCTCTGCACCTTATCTGTCGGTATATCTGTCTATCAATCTCTGTACCTTATCTGTCAGTATATCTGTCTATCAATCTCTGTACCTTATCTGTCAGTATATCTGTCTATCAATCTCTGTACCTTATCTGTCAGTATATCTGTCTATCAATCTCTGTACCTTATCTGTCAGTATATCTGTCTATCAATCTCTGTACCTTATCTGTCAGTATATCTGTCTATCAGTCTCTGTACCTTATCTGTCAGTATATCTGTCTATCAATCTCTGTACCTTATCTGTCAGTATATCTGTCTATCAATCTCTGTACCTTATCTGTCAGTATATTTGTCTATCAATCTCTGCACCTTATCTGTCAGTATATCTGTCTATCAATCTCTGTACCTTATCTGTCAGTATATCTGTCTGTCAATCTCTGTACCTTATCTGTCAGTATATCTGTCTATCAGTCTCTGTACCTTATCTGTCAGTATATCTGTCTATCAATCTCTGTACCTTATCTGTCAGTATATCTGTCTATCAGTCTCTGTACCTTATCTGTCAGTATATCTGTCTATCAATCTCTGTACCTTATCTGTTAGTATATCTGTCTATCAGTCTCTGTATCTTATCTGTCAGTATATCTGCCTATCAATCTCTGTACCTTATCTGTCAGTATATCTGTCTATCAGTCTCTGTACCTTATCTGTCAGTATATCTGTCTGTCTATCTATCTCTGTATCTTATCTGTCAGTATATATGTCTATCAATCTCTGTACCTTATCTGTCAGTATATCTGTCTATCAATCTCTGTACCTTATCTGTCAGTATATCTGTCTATCAATCTCTGCACCTTATCTGTCAGTATATCTGTCTATCAATCTCTGTACCTTATCTGTCAGTATATCTGTCTATCAATCTCTGCACCTTATCTGTCAGTATATCTGTCTATCAGTCTGTGTACCTTATCTGTCAGTATATCTGTCTATCAATCTCTGCACCTTATCTGTCGGTATATCTGTCTATCAATCTCTGTACCTTATCTGTCAGTATATCTGTCTATCAATCTCTGTACCTTATCTGTCAGTATATCTGTCTATCAATCTCTGTACCTTATCTGTCAGTATATCTGTCTATCAATCTCTGTACCTTATCTGTCAGTATATCTGTCTATCAATCTCTGTACCTTATCTGTCAGTATATCTGTCTATCAGTCTCTGTACCTTATCTGTCAGTATATCTGTCTATCAATCTCTGTACCTTATCTGTCAGTATATCTGTCTATCAATCTCTGTACCTTATCTGTCAGTATATTTGTCTATCAATCTCTGCACCTTATCTGTCAGTATATCTGTCTATCAATCTCTGTACCTTATCTGTCAGTATATCTGTCTGTCAATCTCTGTACCTTATCTGTCAGTATATCTGTCTATCAATCTCTGTACCTTATCTGTCAGTATATCTGTCTATCAATCACTGTACCTTATCTGTCAGTATATCTGTCTATCAGCCTCTGTACCTTATCTGTCAGTATATCTGCCTATCAATCTCTGTACCTTATCTGTCAGTATATCTGTCTATCAATCTCTGTACCTTATCTGTCAGTATATCTGTCTATCAATCTCTGCACCTTATCTGTCAGTATATCTGTCTATCAATCTCTGCACCTTATCTGTCAGTATATCTGTCTATCAATCTCTGTGCCTTATCTGTCAGTATATCTGTCTATCAATCTCTGTACCTTATCTGTCAGTATATCTGTCTATCAATCTCTGTACCTTATCTGTCAGTTTATCTGTCTATCAATCTATGTACCTTATCTGTCAGTATATCTGTCTATCAATCTCTGCACCTTATCTGTCAGTATATCTGTCTATCAATCTCTGTACCTTATCTGTCAGTATATCTGTCTATCAATCTCTGTATCTTATCTGTCAGTATATCTGTCTATCAATCTCTGCACCTTATCTGTCAGTATATCTGTCTATCAATCTATGTATCTTATCTGTCAGTATATCTGTCTCAATCTCTGTATCTTATCTGTCAGTATATCTGTCTATCAATCTCTGTACCTTATCTGTCAGTATATCTGTCTATCAGTCTCTGTATCTTATCTGTCAGTATATCTGTCTATCAATGTGTCGGTATACCTTTAAGTGGTAGTATGTTTCTGCCATGCCTGTTGTGCTGCAGGGGCACACAGGAAGATGATGTCCCGTTAAGTCTCCTACGCATGCTGTGATACAGGCTAAATTATATATATATACATGTGACTCTTGTCTCAGGAAGGGGACCGTCTCAGCGACGACGATCTCTACAAGTTCCTGGCCGATATGAGAAGGCCGTCTTCTGCGCTACGCAGGCTCCGGCCTGTAACAGGTACTGATTAAATGCACTGAGCAGTATGCCTTAGGAAACACGGACGCCATGCATTTACATTCACAATCTATAGACGTCGTTTGTAGTATGTTTTAAAGTCATGCCATGGCACACTGCGATCTCCTGGCCCGATGAATGAAAATAGCCTTGGCCGAGTGCGTTTCAATATATCTAATGGCCTCTCCAACAAATGTAGTCATGGCTATTGTGGACAATGCATGTGCTGGGCACAGAACCATTTTAAGTATGCGCAAGATTGGTCAAGAGGTTCTAGTTTAAAAATAGAGGGTCTGAGGCTAAAATGTAATAATTTTACATTGTATGTAGCAGATTGGACAGTGAAGGAAATGGAACATTCATGGGATCATGAGAGGGTTTGGTACTGACTGACTATCCTGGACTCCCTTCCCCTGACCAATCAACCTGCCTGATTATCCCCCAGTCAGACCCCTATTCTAAATAACTGTAAACTGTTTTAAAGTAGAAATAAGTGCATTTGACATATATTAAACATGTGTACACCCTATAGAAAATAAGCCAGGTGTACAGCAAAGGAAGGGATTCTCTACGGTAAAGACAATAAAGTTATGGAACTCACTGCCAAGAGAGGTAGTGCTATCAACCACAATAGATGCATTTAAAAATGGTCTGGATGTTTTTTTGTTTTTTTTTTAGAAAAGGAGAACATACAGGGCTATTAATAATAGAATAAGCATTAATAATAGAGCTTATTGACCCAAGGAGAAATCTGATTGCCGTTTTGGAGTCAAGAAGGAATTTTTCCCTCCAGGAGGCAAAATTCGAAATATCTTCCTTCAGGGTTTTTTTTTTGCCTTCTTTTGGATCAAAAGCAGGAATGATAGGTAGAAGGGTTGAACTTGATGGACTTTTGTTTTTGTTCATCCTTAATTACTATGTTACTATGAACTGAAGCTTTAATAGTTGATTATTTGGAGAACAGACCTCATATATCAAAATTTTCGTCAACCAACGTTTTGTTTGGTGATTTGTAGATTTCCTCGAGTTACATAAAGAAACAAACCTTTGATGGTGAGCTGGAAGCTGTGGATTTGACGAATAGATTGACGACTGTACATCCAGCATATAAACCTCTGTATGTCCCATGCATTACATGCAGCATTATCAGCTTACAATACTTCTTGTCTTTCTCCAAAGCCCAGCTGAAGATCGACGTCTCCCCAGCTCCCGAATCACCCCAGTTCTGCCTTTCCCCCGAGCTGCGACATGTCAAACCGTATCCAGACCCCCGCGTGCGTCCGACTAAGGAGGTCCTGGAGTTTCCTCCGCGGGAGGTGTACTGCCCTTACACATCTTACCGGTGAGGTCATCAATACCACCAGCAAACCTGTGTACTCATACAAACGTTATATTCTTTTCATCCCATATTTATCATTATAAACCAGATAATAATAGGATTTTTTTTTTAAATGCCATACCCCCTACATTCATGACGGTCCAGGACCACTGTGTGTCCTTAAGGGATTAATGCTTTATAAGCTGCAACCAATTTCTTTCTTGGCCTGAATAATTGTTCTCAAAGGGAATTTACTCCTGCTCCAAATCACTTTAGGAGATATGTTATCAGGATCACCCAGAGCAGGGTTAGGGAACCCGCGACCTTCCAGATGTTGCAGGACTACATTTCCCATACCCTGAGCTGAAAGAGCATTATGGGAGATGTAGTTCATTAGCAAACTGGAGGCCCTGCAGGTGGCCTACACCTGATCTAGAGTATACCTTCCAACATGCCCCCCCATATGACGTGAGACAAGGGTGGGCGTGGCTTAGGAGAACAGTCACTCACTGTGGATGCCCAACTGCCCATGCGTATTAATCTGCGTAGTATTCATTCTGCCCTTTCCCAGACACCAGAGTATAAAGACGGGATGGGGGCCAAATTGGGACTTTTCCACGTAAAGCTGGATGGGGGGGGGGGGGGGGGGGGACTACAGTGCAGACGCAGAGACAGAACAACAGGTAAAACAGTCACGTGATCACATGGTATGATGAAGCGGCTTATCTCTCCCGTTAAAATTGGCAGCCATTTATTTTTAGTACATTCCCATGACTTTTACACTAAAGAGAATGTCACCCCAGAATATTAAATATAACAATACGATGATGACTTCTTACAATGACTTGCCAGCAGATTAAAGGGACTCTGTCACCTGCACATTGTCTGTACTGTAGAGAATGTAAAATAATCTATACATTGTGTTAGCAGAAATGTGTGCCATCACCTGCAGCTTGATCTGCAAATTAACTTTTAACGTTTAATGGGAAATGTGCAATTTGCACATTAAATATTTTTTCTCCTCATTTCCTTGCAATTCTACTAACACAGTGTATAGATCATTTTCAATCATTGTTTTTATTCTTTGCCTTGACATGGTAAACATTCAGGTGATGGAGTGCCCTTCAGCACTGAAGGTAGAGGCTAAGCGTTAAGATAGTCACTTCCTCCTGTGGGCGTGGCCTGTGATGTTGATCTTCTATTGGTTTGTTACTCATAGTTGACACTAGTAGTGGGCGTGTCAGGGGGCAGCATGCCACACCCATTGGCACGGATTCCAAGAAGAATATCTCCTAGTCCTTAGTTTCTGCCCTGCTTTACAGGTGATATCTTCTAATGAAAATAGTGACTGAATCGGTAAACCATAACGGCATTACAGTGTGAGTGGGAAGAGGCCAGCAGAGAGCACAGCAATTGGGCATTTGTTCCCCCTCGAAGTCTTATCTTGAACCAACTGCAGAAGCCTAAAACATTGAAAAACATGTTATCATTTGTCATATCCGTTAAAAAATAAAAAATTATGTTAATCATTCTAATAAAATACATACTAGTAATATCTGTATTTATACAGCTCCTCTCTATTACATTATACACAGCGCGGCCCCCTCTGGGGTGAGATCCCAGTAATATCTGTATTTATACAGCTCCTCTCTATTACATTATACACAGCGCGGCCCCCTCTGGGGTGAGATCCCAGTAATATCTGTATTTATACAGCTCCTCTCTATTACATTATACACAGTGCGGCCCCCTCTGGGGTGGGATCCCAGTAATATCTGTATTTATACAGCTCCTCTCTATTACATTATACACAGTGCGGCCCCCTCTGGGATGAGATCCCAGTAATATCTGTATTTATACAGCTCCTCTCTATTACATTATACACAGCGCGGCCCCCTCTGGGGTGAGATCCCAGTAATATCTGTATTTATACAGCTCCTCTCTATTACATTATACACAGCGCGGCCCCATCTGGGGTGGGATCCCAGTAATATCTGTATTTATACAGCTCCTCTCTATTACATTATACACAGTGCGGCCCCCTCTGGGGTGAGATCCCAGTAATATCTGTATTTATACAGCTCCTCTCTATTACATTATACACAGTGTGGCCTCCTCTGGGGTGAGATCCCAGTAATATCTGTATTTATACAGCTCCTCTCTATTACATTATACACAGTGCGGCCCCCTCTGGGGTGAGATCTGTTATACTATACACAGTGCTATACCCTCTGGGGTGAGATCCCAGTAATATCTGTATTTATTCAGCTCTTTTCTGATACATTATATACAGTGCGGTTCCTCTGCGGTGAGATCCCAGTAATATCTGTATTTATACAGCTCCTCTCTATTACAGTATACACAGTGCGGCCCTCTCTGGGGTGAGATCCCAGTAATATCTGTATTTATACAGCTCCTCTCTATTACATTATACACAGTGCGGCCCCCTCTGGGGTGAGATCCCAGTAATATCTGTATTTATACAGCTCCTCTCTATTACATTATACACAGTGCGGCCCCCTCTGGGGTGAGATCCCAGTAATATCTGTATTTATACAGCTCCTCTCTATTACATTATACACAGTGCGGCCCCCTTGGGGTGAGATCCCAGTAATATCTGTATTTATACAGCTCCTCTCTATTACATTATACACAGTGCCGCCCCCTCTGGGGTGAGATCCCAGTAATATCTGTATTTATACAGCTCCTCTCTATTACATTATACACAGTGCGGCCCCCTCTGGGGTGAGATCCCAGTAATATCTGTATTTATACAGCTCCTCTCTATTACATTATACACAGTGCGGCCCCCTCTGGGGTGGGATCCCAGTAATATCTGTATTTATACAGCTCCTCTCTATTACATTATAAACAGTGCGTCCCCCTCTGGGGTGAGATCCCAGTAATATCTGTATTTATACAGCTCCTCTCTATTACATTATACACAGTGCGGCCCCTCTGGGGTGAGATCCCAGTAATATCTGTATTTATACAGCTCTTTTCTGATACATTATATACAGTGCGGCCCTCTCTGGGGTGAGATCCCAGTAATATCTGTATTTATACAGCTCCTCTCTATTACATTATACACAGTGCGGCCCCCTCTGGGGTGAGATCCCAGTAATATCTGTATTTATACAGCTCCTCTCTATTACATTATACACAGTGCGGCCCCCTCTGGGGTGAGATCCCAGTAATATCTGTATTTATACAGCTCCTCTCTATTACATTATATACAGTGCGCCCCCCTCTGGGGTGAGATCCCAGTAGTATCTGTATTTATACAGCTCCTTTCTGATACATTATATACAGTGCGGTTCCTCTGGGGTGAGATCCCAGTAATATCTGTATTTATACAGTTCCTTTCTATTACATTATACACAGTGCGGCCGCCTCTGGGGTGAGATCCCAGTAATATCTGTATTTATTTAGCTCTTTTCTGATACATTATGTACAGTGCGGCCCCCTCTGGGGTGAGATCCCAGTAATATCTGTATTTATACAGCTCCTTTCTGATACATTATATACAGTGCGGTTCCTCTGGGGTGAGATCCCAGTAATATCTGTATTTATACAGCTCCTCTCTATTACATTATACACAGTGCGGCCCCCTCTGGGGTGAGATCCCAGTAATATCTGTATTTATACAGCTCCTCTCTATTACAGTATACACAGTGCGGCCCTCTCTGGGGTGAGATCCCAGTAATATCTGTATTTATACAGCTCCTCTCTATTACAGTATACACAGTGCGGCCCTCTCTGGGGTGAGATCCCAGTAATATCTGTATTTATACAGCTCTTTTCTGATACATTATATACAGTTTGGCCCTCTCTGGGGTGAGATCCCAGTAATATCTGTATTTATACAGCTCCTCTCTATTACATTATACACAGCGCGGCCCCCTCTGGGGTGAGATCCCAGTAATATCTTTATTTATACAGCTCCTCTCTATTACATTATACACAGTGCGGCCCACTCTGGGGTGAGATCCCAGTAATATCTGTATTTATACAGCTCCTCTCTATTACATTATACACAGTGCGGCCCCCTCTGGTGTGAGATCCCAGTAATATCTGTATTTATACAGCTCCTCTCTATTACATTATACACAGTGCGGCCCCCTCTGGGGTGAGATCCCAGTAATATCTGTATTTATACAGCTCCTCTCTATTACAGTATACACAGTGCGGCCCTCTCTGGGGTGAGATCCCAGTAATATCTGTATTTATACAGCTCCTCTCTATTACATAATATCTGTATTTATACAGCTCCTTTCTATTACATTATACACAGTGCGGCCCCCTCTGGGGTGAGATCCCAGTAATATCTGTATTTATACAGCTCCTCTCTATTACATTATACACAGTGCGGCCCCCTCTGGGGTGAGATCCCAGTAATATCTGTATTTATACTGCTCCTCTCTATTACATTATACACAGTGCAGCTCCCTCAAGGGTGAGATCCCAGTAATATCTGTATTTATACAGCTCCTCTCTATTACATTATACACAGTGCGGCCCCCTCTGGGGTGAGATCCCAGTAATATCTGTATTTATACAGCTCCTCTCTATTACATTATACACAGTGCGGCTCCCTCTGGGGTGAGATCCCAGTCATATCTGTATTTATACAGCTCCTCTCTATTACATTATACACAGTGCGGCTCCCTCTGGGGTGAGATCCCAGTCATATCAGTATTTATACAGTTCCTCTCTATTACATTATACACAGTGCGGCCCCCTCTGGGGTGAGATCCCAGTAATATCTGTATTTATACAGCTCCTCTCTATTACATTATACACAGTGCAGCCCCCTCTGGGGTGAGATCCCAGTAATATCTGTATTTATACAGCTCCTCTCTATTACATTATACACAGTACGGGGATATGATAACATTATATAAATATTTGTAGGGCCAATATAAAGAGCTCTCCAGTGACCTGTTCATTAACAGAAAGGTACAAAGAACAAGAGGTCACCCCCTGAGACTGGAAGAGCAAAGATTTCATAGACAGCAAAGGAAGGGATTCTTTACGGTTAGGACAATAAAGTTATGGAACTCACTGCCAAGAGAGGTAGTGCTAGCAACCACAATAGATGCATTTAAAAATGGTTTGGATGTTTTTTTAGGAAAGCAGAACATACAGGGCTATTAATAATAGAATAAGCATTAATAAAAGAGCTTATTGATCCAAGGAGAAATCTGATTGCCTCTTGGAGTCAAGAAGGAATTTTTTCCCCCAGGAGGCAAAATTCGAAATAGCTTCCTTAGGGGTTTTTTGCCTTCTTTTGGATCAAAAGCTGTAATGATAGGTAGAAGGGTTGAACTTGATGGACTTGTGTCTTTTTTCAACCTAAATTACTATGTAACTATGTAACAGTGCAGCCCCCTCTGGGGTGAGATCCCAGTAATATCTGTAATTATACAGCTCCTCTCTATTACATTATACACAGTGCGGCCCCCTCTGGGGTGAGATCCCAGTAATATCTGTTTTTATACAGCTCCTCTCTATTACATTATACACAGTGCGGCCCCCTCTGGGGTGAGATCCCAGTAATATCTGTATTTATACAGCTCCTCTCTATTACATTATATACAGTGCGCCCCCCTCTGGGGTGAGATCCCAGTAATATCTGTATTTATACAGCTCCTCTCTATTACATTATATACAGTGCGCCCCCCTCTGGGGTGAGATCCCAGTAATATCTGTATTTATACAGCTCCTCTCTATTACATTATATACAGTGCGCCCCCCTCTGGGGTGAGATCCCAGTAATATCTGTATTTATACAGCTCCTCTCTATTACATTATATACAGTGCGGCCCCCTCTGGGGTGAGATCCCAGTAATATCTGTATTGATACAGCTCTATTCTGATACATTATATACAGTGCGGCCCCCTCTGGGGTGAGATCCCAGTAATATCTGTATTTATACAGCTCCTCTCTATTACATTATACACAGTGCGGCCCCCTCTGGGGTGAGATCCCAGTAATATCTGTATTGATACAGCTCTATTCTGATACATTATATACAGTGCGGCCCCCTCTGGGGTGAGATCCCAGTAATATCTGTATTTATACAGCTCCTCTCTATTACATTATACACAGTGTGGCCCCCTCTGGGGTGAGATCCCAGTAATATCTGTATTTATACAGCTCCTCTCTATTACATTATACACAGTGCGGCCCCCTCTGGGGTGAGATCCCAGTAATATCTGTATTTATACAGCTCCTTTCTATTACATTTTACACAGTGCGGCCCCCTCTGGGGTGAGATCCCATTAATATCTGTATTTATACAGCTCCTCTCTATTACATTATACACAGTGCGGCCCCCTCTGGGGTGAGATCCCAGTAATATCTGTATTTATACAGCTCCTCTCTATTACATTATACACAGTGCAGCCTCCTCTGGGGTGAGATCCCAGTAATATCTGTATTTATACAGCTCCTTTCTATTACATTATACACAGTGCGGCCCCCTCTGGGGTGAGATCCCAGTAATATCTGTATTTATACAGCTCCTCTCTATTACATTATACACAGTGCGGCCCCCTCTGGGGTGAGATCCCAGTAATATCTGTATTTATACAGCTCCTTTCTATTACATTATACACAGTGCGGCCCTCTCTGGGGTGAGATCTCAGTAATATCTGTATTTATACAGCTCCTTTCTATTACATTATACACAGTGCGGCCCCCTCTGGGGTGAGATCCCAGTAATATCTGTATTGATACAGCTCTATTCTGATACATTATATACAGTGCGGCCCCCTCTTGGGTGGGATCTTGATAACAAACCAACC
Organism: Pelodytes ibericus; assembly: GCA_036172795.1. Taxonomy (NCBI): domain Eukaryota; kingdom Metazoa; phylum Chordata; class Amphibia; order Anura; family Pelodytidae; genus Pelodytes; species Pelodytes ibericus. The sequence goes on along the minus strand of CM069858.1, from coordinate 211,986,039 downwards.
TTTCTCAGAATGTCATTTAGTTGTGTTCCTTGCTTTGTCATCTGTGCCTGTTGCTGGGTCATTGCTTCCACTACCACCTGGAGTATTAATTGGTGACGCTCAAGTTGGGCCTAAATAAAGCATTAAGGAAACTAATAAATCTACATTCTTGCATATCATACCAATGATTTAAATGCACCCCAGGACATGCCCCATCACCCGCATTGCATTTAGACTTACCTCGTTAATATGCCAAGGTCAGTTTTTCCATGAATAAGTCACAGCCAGAATGCCCATTAATATGCTACTGTTTAACCATTAATATGCTACTGTTTTGCATTTAATTTGCCACAGCTAGCTATCCCATTAATATGCCACTCTTTTTCATTAATTTGCAACAACCAGTATGCTCATTAATATGCCAATGTTTTTCCATTACATTTTCACAGCCAATTTCCCCATTAGTATGCCACTCTATGCCCATTAATATGCCACAGCCAGTATGCCCATTAATATGTAACTATATGTCCATTAATATGCCACTGTCGGTATGCCCATCAATATGCCACTGTCGGTATGCCCATCAATATGCCAGACATTCCCCCTCCTACTCCCCCACTTCCCCAGCACTTACCTTTGCTGAGAAACAGCAGCCATCCATTCGGCCTCTATTGCTGCTCCCCGCGCACTGATCTGATTGAGCACCGTCAGGTCACGTGACCCCCTGCTCTCTGATGTCAGATCAGTGCGCGATTAGAACGAGAGAGGCAGCATGGAAGGACAGACAGTGTGCTGCCTTCTCGCATGGAGATGCTGGTGAGGGGAGGTCTTGTGATCAGCCAGCGTCTCTGCTGTCACTTTTTTTTTTTTTAAAGGGCCAGCCTTTAAAAGGTGTATCGACTGTCACCCCCTGATGGCAGCCCTGGATACAAACAATACTTATTTGTTCCACAGTCACAGTTCTAGTATCCACAGAGACTTCCTCACCCTCAGAGCTGGGGCATCCCCTTCCTTCTCTTCCACCCCATCTTCCAGCTTACGGATCCTCCTCTGAAGCTCATCATAATCCCTCTGCAAGTCTCTGAGCTCCCCCATTATAGTGCTGGAGAGAGTCCGGATCTCCTGCTCCTCTCTCTGTGAGGGGGAATCAGAATGGGAACAAGCTTAGAGGATAGGGTCTACGTTATCTACGCTGAATTGTGCTTTTATTTTAAAATAAAACTCCCGATACTATGTGGTAGTTTTTATACATGTCCCCCTTTGTCTGAGTGTTTGTCGATGACACAAAATTAAGTAGGCTAATACAGTCTGAACTAGATATTTAGTAGGGTTATACAGTCTGAACTACGTACAAGAGGATTTGGACAAATTGGGTAACTGGGCAGATAAATGGCAAATGAGATTCAATATATACAAATGTAAAATTATGCATTTTGGGAGTAATTGCAGACAATAGACTTGGCAGTAGTACCAGCTGGCAGCTGCAAAAGCCAATAAAATATTGGCATGTATTAAAAGGGGTATTGACTCATGGGAGGAAGATATTATTCTGCCTCTTTACAGGTCCATGGTAAGACCCCATGTGGAATATGCTCTTAATTCTGGACGCCCTGTCGAAAAAAAGACCTTATGGAACTAGAGAAAGTGCAGAGGAGGGCTACAAAACTAATAATGGGAATAGAAAGTTAGTTATGAAGATAGGCTAGAAAAGTTAAATGGATAGAACTAATACAAAGGGCTCTTTAAAGACCTGTTCATTAACAGAACAGTACAAGGGACAAGAGATCTTAAAATATTAATAATATTATTATTAAGAAACATAAAATATAATGCTATTAGCGACTCTCACATGGCCCGACGCGGTTCGCCTTTTCGGCTTCTTCAGGGGTCTCAGCAGGGAAGTAAATGAGGAGTTCAAAGTGTCTCTGCCAACCTCAACATTGCTCAAATGTGGAATGTAGAGAATAAAAAAAAAAAAAAAAAACATTTTCTTTGCAAAATTGTAGCAAATGCATAAAATAAGAGAAATATAAGTTTTAAATGTGTCTGTGGCGTCTGCACCTTGTGACATCACCTCCTGGCTTGATATGCAAATTACGAATATTTGTCTCTTGTCGTATGCATTTGCACAACACAAGGTATAGACCATCGCTTTCAAGCTTGCCTTCCTCATTGAGCAGACACAGATCTCAGTGTGCAGTCTGTGCGGGATAAAGACCTCCATACTCCTACCTGCTCACCTGCAGCCTCCCTACTTCCGCGTCCAGCCTCCGCGCCTCCCGTCTAGCTCTGGTTACCTCCTCTTCCATCCTGGTCAAGCCTTGCTCCTGCCGGTTCTGCCTGCCCTCCACCCTTTGTAGTTTGCCGGCAGTTTTGCTGTAGGTGTCCGACAAGGCCTGCCCCAGTTGGAGGGTCCCGTAGACCAGCACGTTGACCTCTTCCTGTAGTGCAGCCCTGCCTTCCGCCAGGGGCAGACTGAACAGCAGCAGCAGGAGTAGCAGCATGACGCCCCCGGTGGGTTCTGGGGAGAGTGAGGATCTGGATAGTTTGTCGTTTTCAGTTAAAGGGAAATGGGTGGAGGGGGGTACCGGGGGCGTGGATGGGAGGTGCTGGAATTATGTAAGATGGATAAGAGATTGCAACAGGTTTGCAAGAGAGGGGAAGCCGGTCTGGTTCTGGGTCTCGTCTGCTCTCTCGTTCATTATCTGTCTTGTTTTTTCTTCTCTGGGATACTTTATCAATCTGTTGAGGGATTTTTTTTTCTGCCTTTCTGATGTCTTCCCCAGTCTCCCGCATCCAGTCTGTCTGCGACGGCCTCACTAACTTTCTGTATTAAACGAATGTAATCATTCTGCCTCCTGTGTGACTCGTTACACGTTGCCCCCCGCCCCCCCCCCCCCCCCCGGCCCTTCATTGATCGTTTCTTTCTCATTCTCTCTGTGTTACATTAGTTCAGTCTACCCGTCCCCTGCTCGTCTGCTGTCCCTGGTAAACACAGGTAACCTTGCCCTGAGGTCAGGCAGAGTTAACGCTGTCTGCCTCCTTCCTATTGGCTGGCTGCACTATGCCCATCAGGTGTGGTCTGACGGCCAAAGTTAGTGTCCTGCTGCCAGCCCTGTGAGTATGACCTGGGTTGTAACAACCAGCAGATAATGATATAGAAACATAGGATGTGTCACCGGCAGATAAGAACCATTCAGTCCATCTAGTCAATTTACTAAATACTTTTATTAGTCCCCAGTTCCCTATCTTATAGCTAGGATAGCCTTGTGCCTATCCCACGCATGCTTAAACTCCTTCACTGTATTAACCTTTAACACTTCCGCTGGAAGGCTATTCTATGCATCCACTACCCTCTCAGTAATATATATATATATAATGTTCCTGTAAAAGAAACAAATGTGTAATTAAACATATCAATGGAGATCCTGATGTCAGGAGCAGAACATAGCAGCCTATATGTGGTACCCTGCAATAGGAGACAAGGTGACACACAGGGAGGGACAGACTCCATGTCCCCTAGCTCCCTCCTGTCTGTGTCACCCTGTGGTGGGAGGGACAGACTCCATGTCCCCTAGCTCCCTCCTGTCTGTGTCACCCTGTGGTGGGAGGGACAGACTCCATGTCCCTTAGCTCCCTCCTGTCTGTGTCACCCTGTGGTGGGAGGGACAGACTCCATGTCCCCTAGCTCCCTCCTGTCTGTGTCACCCTGTGGTGGGAGGGACAGACTCCATGTCCCATAGCTCCCTCCTGTCTGTGTCACCTTGTGGTGGGAGGGGCAGACTCCATGTCCCATAGCCCCCTCCTGTCTGTGTCACCCTGTGGTGGGAGGGGCAGACTCCGTGTCCCATAGCTCCCTCCTGTCTGTATCGCCCTGTGGTGGGAGGGACAGACTCCATGTCCCATAGCTCCCTCCTGTCTGTGTCACCCTGTGGTGGGAGGGACAGACTCCGTGTCCCATAGCTCCCTCCTGTCTGTGTCACCCTGTGGTGGGAGGGACAGACTCCATGTCCCATAGCTCCCTCCTGTCTGTGTCACCCTGTGGTGGGAGGGACAGACTCCGTGTCCCATAGCTCCCTCCTGTCTGTGTCACCCTGTGGTGGGAGGGACAGACTCCGTGTCCCATAGCTCCCTCCTGTCGGTGTCGCCCTGTGGTGGGAGGGACAGATTCCATGTCCCATAGCTCCCTCCTGTCTGTGTCACCCTGTGGTGGGAGGGACAGACTCCGTGTCGCATAGCTCCCTCCTGCCTGTGTCACCCTGGGGTGGGAGGGACAGACTCCATGTCCCATAGCTCCCTCCTGTCTGTGTCACCCTGGGGTGGGAGGGACAGACTCCATGTCCCATAGCTCCCTCCTGTCTGTGTCACCCTGTGGTGGGAGGGACAGACTCCGTGTCCCATAGCTCCCTCCTGTCTGTGTCACCCTGTGGTGGGAGGGACAGACTCCGTGTCCCATAGCTCCCTCCTGTCGGTGTCGCCCTGTGGTGGGAGGGACAGACTCCATGTCCCATAGCTCCCTCCTGTCTGTGTCACCCTGTGGTGGGAGGGACAGACTCCGTGTCGCATAGCTCCCTCCTGCCTGTGTCACCCTGGGGTGGGAGGGACAGACTCCATGTCCCATAGCTCCCTCCTGTCTGTGTCACCCTGGGGTGGGAGGGACAGACTCCATGTCCCATAGCTCCCTCCTGTCTGTGTCACCCTGGGGTGGGAGGGACAGACTCCATGTCCCATAGCTCCCTCCTGTCTGTGTCACCCTGTGGTGGGAGAGGCAGACTCCATGTCCCATAGCTCTCTCCTGTCTGTGTCACCCTGTGGTGGGAGGGACAGACTCCATGTCCCATATCCCCCTCCTGTCTGTGTCACCCTGTGGTGGGAGGGACAGACTCCGTGTCCCATAGCTCCCTCCTGTCGGTGTCGCCCTGTGGTGGGAGGGACAGATTCCATGTCCCATAGCTCCCTCCTGTCTGTGTCACCCTGTGGTGGGAGGGACAGACTCCGTGTCGCATAGCTCCCTCCTGCCTGTGTCACCCTGGGGTGGGAGGGACAGACTCCATGTCCCATAGCTCCCTCCTGTCTGTGTCACCCTGGGGTGGGAGGGACAGACTCCATGTCCCATAGCTCCCTCCTGTCTGTGTCACCCTGTGGTGGGAGGGACAGACTCCGTGTCCCATAGCTCCCTCCTGTCTGTGTCACCCTGTGGTGGGAGGGACAGACTCCGTGTCCCATAGCTCCCTCCTGTCGGTGTCGCCCTGTGGTGGGAGGGACAGACTCCATGTCCCATAGCTCCCTCCTGTCTGTGTCACCCTGTGGTGGGAGGGACAGACTCCGTGTCGCATAGCTCCCTCCTGCCTGTGTCACCCTGGGGTGGGAGGGACAGACTCCATGTCCCATAGCTCCCTCCTGTCTGTGTCACCCTGGGGTGGGAGGGACAGACTCCATGTCCCATAGCTCCCTCCTGTCTGTGTCACCCTGGGGTGGGAGGGACAGACTCCATGTCCCATAGCTCCCTCCTGTCTGTGTCACCCTGTGGTGGGAGAGGCAGACTCCATGTCCCATAGCTCTCTCCTGTCTGTGTCACCCTGTGGTGGGAGGGACAGACTCCATGTCCCATATCCCCCTCCTGTCTGTGTCACCCTGTGGTGGGAGGGACAGACTCCACGTCCCATAGCTCCCTCCTGTCTGTGTGACCCTGTGGTGGGAGGGACAGACTCCATGTCCCATAGCTCCCTCCTGTCTGTGTCACCCTGTGGTGGGAGGGACAGACTCCATGTCCCATAGCTCCCTCCTGTTTGTGTGACCCTGTGGTGGGAGGGACAGACTCCATGTCCCATAGCTCCCTCCTGTCTGTGTGACCCTGTGGTGGGAGGGACAGACTCCATGTCCCATAGCTCCCTCCTGTTTGTGTGACCCTGTGGTGGGAGGGACAGACTCCATGTCCCATAGCTCCCTCCTGTCTGTGTGACCCTGTGGTGGGAGGGACAGACTCCATGTCCCATAGCTCCCTCCTGTCTATGTGACCCTGTGGTGGGAGGGACAGACTCCATGTCCCATAGCTCCCTCCTGCCTGTGTCACCCTGGGGTGGGAGGGACAGACTCCATGTCCCATAGCTCCCTCCTGTCTGTGTCACCCTGGGGTGGGAGGGACAGACTCCATGTCCCATAGCTCCCTCCTGTCTGTGTCACCCTGGGGTGGGAGGGACAGACTCCATGTCCCATAGCTCCCTCCTGTCTGTGTCACCCTGTGGTGGGAGAGGCAGACTCCATGTCCCATAGCTCTCTCCTGTCTGTGTCACCCTGTGGTGGGAGGGACAGACTCCATGTCCCATAGCTCCCTCCTGTCTGTGTGACCCTGTGGTGGGAGGGACAGACTCCATGTCCCATAGCTCCCTCCTGTCTGTGTGACCCTGTGGTGGGAGGGACAGACTCCATGTCCCATAGCTCCCTCCTGTCTGTGTGACCCTGTGGTGGGAGGGACAGACTCCATGTCCCATAGCTCCCTCCTGTCTATGTGACCCTGTGGTGGGAGGGACAAATTCTATAACCCTCTGCTTTTTTCTTGTCAATCCCCAGGAACCTCCTGTTTGTGTATCCACGCAGTCTGAATTTCAGCAGCCGGCAGGGGTCTGTGAGAAATATTGCAGTAAAGATTCAATACATGGCAGGAGAAGATCCCATCCAAGCCATGCCGGTGAGAATATGAAGAGTTCTGGGGATGTAGACTGAATGCAGTCAGTAAGGGTTATGTGTGTGTTTATGGATTGATCTGTATGTATGTCAGTCTGTCACAGGTCTGTCTATTTGTCTGCAGGTAATCTTTGGAAAATCGAGCTGCAGTGAATTCATCAGTGAGGGTTACACAGCCGTGGTATATCACAACAAGTGAGTTACACTGCCAAGCGGACTATTCCCGCAGTGATGCTCTCACTCCCCGCTCAGTCACCCTCTCGCCTCCCGCAGTCATTTTCTCACTCCCCCAGTCACTCTCTCGATCCCCACAGTCACCCTCTCGCCTCCCGCGGTCATTTTCTCGCTCCCCTCAGTTACTCTCTCGCTCCCCGCAGTCATTTTCTCGCTCCGCAAGTCACTCTCTCGCTCCCCGCAGTCACTCTCTCGCTCCCCACAGTCACGCTCACACTCCTCGCACAGTCGCTGTCTCGCTTCCCCGCACAGTCGCTGTCTCGCTTCCCCGCACAGTAGCTGTCTCGCTTCCCCGCACAGTCGCTGTCTCGCTCCCCGCACAGTAGCTGTCTCGCTCCCCGCACAGTCGCTGTCTCCCTCCCCGCACAGTCACGCTCTCGATCCCCGCACAGCCACTCTCTCGCTCCCTGCAGTTAGTTGTGGCTTGATATGGAATTGGTCAGTTTTTAAAGCATGGGGTGGGATACCTGCGTCCCTCTAGATGTTGCAGGACTACATTTTCATTACTCCTGACAACCTCTTAGCTGAAAGAGCATGATGGGAGATGTAGTTCACCAGCAGCTGGAGGGCCGCAGGTTCCCCACCCCTGCCTTAGAGGGAAGTGTATCATTTGCATAAGAAGCGACATGTGATGTCATCAACAGGAGACCAGACACACGTAACACACGTCTCTATTTGCTTGAAATTCTGTTAAATCGTTGTATAGATCATTTTTACTGACTTTATTATTCTCCACCGTCACAATATGAGCAGTGTTTATGTGGCCCTTTAAATGTGTTTCGCTGCTGGATCAGCTTCTACGCCTTCTTCTCCACAGGTCTCCTGAGTTCTACGAAGAATTTAAGATGAAAATCCCAGGAAACCTGACGGAAAACCACCACCTCCTGTTCACTTTCTACCATGTCAGCTGCCGGCAAAACCAGAGCTTGGGATTCGAGACTCCGGCTGGTTATACGGTGAGAGAGTTCTCTACGAGTAGAATAATGATACAATGTGAGAAGGCATGGATCGGGAACGATGCCACTAGAGCAGTGTATTATGAACAGCGCCTGGTGCAAGATATAGAGAAGTCACCATGGGAAACAATAGAATGTTCCTCCACTTCTGCTTGCTGCCCTTTTTAGAAAGTTGCTCTTTGTGGCATTGATTCATAGAAACATAGGATGTGTCGGGTGATGGGGACCAGTCTGGACTTCTGGGTTTTCCAGGAAGTTTGGGGGCTGTATCCGGCCAGTGGGCTTCGAACCACCCTTCCTGTACAGTTAAGAATTTCTACTGTGTGATCCATATTTAGAGGCAAAAACATGCAATTGCACATCCAGTGCAGCAAACCTAGATAACTCCCATGACCCTCAGCATTAGCTAGGCTACTCTTGCTATACAGGAGCTCCGTACCTCTACAATGAGAAGCACATTGCAGAGAGGCTTCTTCTACACACATGTCCCGTGCTGACCTCACACCCCTATACCTGCCCATTTTCTGTCTCGTAGTGGATCCCGTTGATGCAGCATGGACGGTTACGCACTGGATCCTTCTCACTTCCTGTGTCCGTAGAGAAACCTCCCCCCAGTTACTCTGTGCTGACCCCTGATGTGAGTATATTCTGCAGGTTACCTAGACTGCAAACACAGGAGACAGTGATGCACCAGACTATCTATTGGCAGAAACAGATTGCCGCTTAGTACAAAGTATACAGACGTTTTCCAGCTCACCCAGCCCTGAGGTCTCGCTGTCTAGTGATGGCAACCTCTCTAACGACAACGGATCCCATGATGCTCAGTCAACCTTTTAATGGACTGAGCATCATGGGATATATAGTTCCCAAGACTCGATTTCTGACGTGAACTCACTAGTTACAATTCATTGTTTAGTGACTATACAAATCTTTTTCTTGCTCTTCTCTGACGCATTTCACTTTCGTTGACCTCTTTTGTTTTTTTTTTTTTTCAATCTTGTATTTCCCAACACTGTCAGTGTGAAGATGTCTAGTTCCAGCTTCTCCTCTACATTCATCTATTTCTTTTCCCAGATTTTTCCTAGGCCTCTGTCTCTTTCCCCAGCTTTTTCCTACAATCTAGTTCTTTCTCAGCTTTTTCCTACATCTCTATCTCTTTTCCCAGAATTTTCCTACGCCCTTCTCTCATTTTCCAGCCATTTTCTAGGCCTATATCTCTTTTCCCAGCTTTTTCCTATGCCTCTCTCTTTTCACAGCTTTTTCCTAAGCCTCTCTCAATTTTTCCATATTTTTTCTACATCTCTTTCGCTTTATCCAGTTTTTTTTTTTTCTACCGCCCTATCTCTTTTCCCTGCTTGCTTTTTTTTTCCTTAAAGGGTCATGCGTAACGTGGCAAAGTACCAAATTATTATACACCGAACGCCATCTTTACATTTTGATAGCCTTCTGAATAATTTAGGGTTTTCGTCAAGGTATACGTACCTCTTTCCGGTTCTGGTGATCGGCCACAAGGAAGCTGATGGGACACCTGCATACTCAACCGGCATGCTGTGGAATCAGCCCCTGCTTTAAAAGTATGCTGTAGTCAATGTATAGATGAAGTTAGGATGGGGTTAGGAGTGTAATCATTTGTTCTTAATGACAAAATCCCTTTAATTTACCAGTTTATTTTCACCCCCCTTGCCTATCTTCCTTTCCTCTGCTCTTGTCCATCGTCCGATCTTCTCCACCGTGATTGTAATGCCGTGTTCTTACTTCCCTCCCAGGTTCAGCTTCCTGGGATGAAATGGGTGGACAATCACAAACCTGTCTTCACGGTTGACCTGGTCGCTGCCTCTTCTGTTCACACACAGGTATATTGTGGCTGTACATGAGGGGCTATGAGCACTTGCCGGTGGTAAGAGACCCTGCAGAGGTTATTGTAACGGATCGCCTGGCACCCCGACTGGGTACCTCCGTTAAAGGATGCTCCTAGCGCTTCCTGAGGACTCCAAGCACTGCAGCAGACACCACAACCACCCAACCGGAGGAGCATATGAATCCTCCCAAGCATATGAATGCTGTAGGCAGTTGAATAGGAACCATACGAATAGGTTTACTCTCCTAGCAGTCAAACTGGAACAGCATACAATAAATCCTTCCCCCAATAATGAGACGACACTTCACTTTGAGGGTTAAAGAGTTCCTGTAACTCTTACAGCAAGATTGAACTACTTTATTTGACAAACAACACAGACTTATATACACCAAACTGCAATCAGATAACACTTGATTAAACAATAGAAAACTTAAACACATCACCAGTAAAGCAGTATCTAGCCACTTTAATCTGGAGCCAGAAGCAAGGTAGTCAGACTGGGTGGCTGACATAACTAAACAATGGAAGGCTTAAACACATTACAGACAGGGTCCATAATCTAAAGGCAAGAAGCGGGCAAGCAGCCCCCTCCAAGGACACGTGGCGAGGCCGGTTTCGCCACATTTCTCCCCTTTACCATCCAAACTAACAGGGTATCTGACCTCCTGCCGGTCAGTGCCCTGGTTAGTCCAGCAACCCACCCACGAAGCACAAACAGCAATACAACCCACCCACAATAACTGGTTACTACACCTGGATAAAATAGCAACTTGTCCATGTCCAGGTGCCTCACCACAGCTGTGCGGGGGGCTGGTAGACTGCCTTGGTGGGTTGCTGAGTGGGCAGAGACCAGCGGTACTCTGCCCGGGTGCCAGCGCTACCACTGAAGTAGCCTGGTTGGAGCCTGGTTGGGGGAGGGGGAGACCGACTGTCTCCCCTCTGGATACACTGCTTTGTGGCTGGGGGACAGGACCGACCGTCCCTGCCCCTGGGGCTGCAAGTGCAGAGACTACGGTCCCATCTGCATAGTTGTGGGGCTTAACATCTCCCCTTGGTGGGTTAGGCTGCCGCTGGAGAGAGGGTGTAACAAGCTCCTCTCTCTGAACTGTAGACTGCCGCTGGGGAGAGGGGGTAACCTGCTCCTCTCCCTGACACTCTCTTTGCTGGTGGAGAGGGGGACCAACTGTCTCCCCTTTCAATATTTTGTCCTGCGGCTGGGGTGCGAGACAGATGGTCTCTGCTTCCTGGGGTACACACTGCCGCTGGGGAGGAAGGACGGCCCCTTCATCTCCCTGGGGTACACGCTGCCGCTGGGGAGGAAGGACTGCACCTTCTGCTCCCTGGGGTACACACTGCCGCTGGAGATCTGGGCCGACCGCCCAGCATCCCTGTAGGGCCGGTAGAGAGACCGCCATCCCATCTCCACCTGCCACCTGTGGGTCTTCCCAGGACCAGTCTATGAGGTCCCCTACTTCTGCCGCTGGTAGTGAAGCAGGGGGTACCTCGGCTGCGTTTTCCCAGCTGTAGGTTGGCAGGTCTGGGTCTCCCAGCCAGTTTTCCTGTTCTGTGTCTATGCCCTGTGGCTGACATGAGTTTAGTAGTTCCACATAGTCCATCTCTAGCTGTCGTTCCATGGCAGCCAAACGGTGGAGGTCTTGTCCCAGACCCCTAGATCTCGGGCCCTGTACCATCTCACCCCGGTAATAAAAAATAGCCCAGTACCGTGACTCTGCTGGACTGCCAAAGTCGACGTCTTCTGCTAAGGCCTTCCACAACAGGCCAGGGCTAGTGTAGTTCTCCCCCTCCGGCTGGATGCCCTCTGCCCTCCATGTCTCTGGCTGGACAGTGCACCACCACAGTGCCCGGTATGAGGCGTCAAGGCTCAGTTCCCTTTCCACGAGGTACTCAAGTTGTCTGACCTGCTGCCCTCCGGGTTGGTCTCCCAGAAGCGGCATCCGCCAGGCCATTTGTTCCTCCAACCGGTATGCGACACCAGGAAGGCGCTGCTGCCGTTGATACTGGACTTCCTCCAGGGCATTGTACCATAGTTCTTGCCGGGCAATATCTCTCCAGTCCAATTCACCCTCTTCCTCAGGTGTGCGAGGTGCCCAGGGATCCACGAACCCCATTTTCCCAAATCTTTATGTAGACAGGGACGCTGTATAAACACTAGCGTCGCCTTCAATTTGTAAATCCAAACGACTGTGTCTCTGAGCTGCTTTACCTCGCACTAGGACGCCATCCCACCGCTTGCCACCAATGTAACGGATCGCCTGGCACCCCGACTGGGTACCTCCGTTAAAGGATGCTCCTAGCGCTTCCTGAGGACTCCAAGCACTGCAGCAGACACCACAATCACTGAACCGGAGAAACAAATAAATTCTCCCAAGCATATGAATGCTGTAGGCAGTTGAATAGGAACCATACGAATAGGTTTACTCTCCTAGCAGTCAAACTGGAACAGCATACAATAAATCCTTCCCCCAATAATGAGACGACACTTCACTTTGAGGGTTAAGCAGGACCTTTTACAGCAAGATTGAACTACTTTATTTGACAAACAACACAGACTTATATACACCAAACTGCAATCAGATAACACTTGATTAAACAATAGAAAACTTAAACACATCACCAGTAAAGCAGTATCTAGCCACTTTAATCTGGAGCCAGAAGCAAGGTAGTCAGACTGGGTGGCTGACATAACTAAACAATGGAAGGCTTAAACACATTACAGACAGGGTCCATAATCTAAAGGCAAGAAGCGGGCAAGCAGCCCCCTCCAAGGACACGTGGCGAGGCCGGTTTCGCCACAGTTATCTACAGCTTCTCATAGCAATACAGCTGTCTACAAGTAGTGCAGGAGGGACAAACTGTGTATTCTCGCTGATGCTGAACTACATCCCCCATATACCCCTGCTAGGGTGGCAGAGCATTATGGGAACTGTAGTTTGTCAACAGTTAGAAGGCCTCAGTTTGACGGACTTTATTGGCAGGAACTGGAGCCTTTCCACGCGGAAAAACTATTTTATCTTGATAAGTGAAGATGGTCGACATTCAAACACAGTAACCAATCAAACCAATAGGCAAGGCTGGAAACGACCAATGGGGAATAGGAGGCAGGTAATAACGAATCATAGGCTGGACTGTGGGTGGGATCATCTTATAGTCTAGTAACTGGGAGGGCCAGCACACTGTGGCCAGGATATCATGTTATTATGGGCAGCAGCTGATTTTGGAAATCCACCCTCCTGAGGAGACCTGCTCAGAACCTTCAGGATGAAAGCCACAAAATGAGACCAAACGTCAGAAACAGCGAGATCTCCAGCAAATTGCAAGCCGGGGTATTATGGTATTAATAATAAGGGGGTTTAGCTAGTTTAAAGGACCCGACCCAATGAAATAAGAGAAAAACATTGGACGTTTTAAATGTGCCTGTAGAGTCTCCTGCTTATGACATCACCTTATGGCTCAGTATGCAAATTTTACATTCCCTGTAGTAAAGTAGTTCATTTGCATCACAAAGTGATGTCATAAACAGGAGACTCCACAGACAGATTTAAAACGTACAATGTTTTTCTCTTATTTCTGGCATACAGTTCTACTAACACAATGAATCGATACTCACTGGTTTATGGCACTTATTTTATCGACCCCATCGGGAGTTGAACCTGCAGCCCCGTGTTTTTTTTGTACAGTAGGCGCATTAGCCGACTGACCTATATCACCTGATAGATCTTTGTCTGTATGAAATATGAGATCAGTGTTGCTCCAAAAATCTACAGTAAGTTACAGAGGAGAATAACGAATCTTCAGGTTAGTTTAAACACACGGGGTGCAGGCAGGGCTAGGGGAGGAGAGGATGGACCGGATGGGAACTGTATGTAAGCAGAGGGTCCTCTCTATGCTTTAATTCTGATTTCTTTTAGTTAACCGGTCCAGAGTATTAGGCCTGTGTATAATAAGTCTGTAATATGACGGATTGGAAGATTGGAGGCTCCACATGTCTGTTCTGGTTTCTCAGTGTGGGGTCTTTCCCGTCTTCCTTGTAGGACCCCCACTTGGACAAGTTCTTCACCCTGGTGCAGGTGCTGGAGGAGCAGAGCTTCCCCTTCCGCCTGAAGGATGTCATCATTACTGAGAGCAACGTGGAGTCAGAGCTGCGGAGCAGTATGGGTAATCTGCGCCTGGCCGCCCTCGGACCCGCTGTGTGCTTCTGCCACCACCTGCTGGACAAGCTGATACTGCTCATCGTCAGACCGCCAATCATCGGAGGACAGATAGGTCAGTGCTGCCCTGCCTCCACTTATTCCATGCTAGCTCTTTGGCGCGGCCGCCGCCCTGTCCCATGCGTTCTCCTGACCCCTTGCACACTCGCGTGACGCAGTCTTTGTTTTTATTTGCAGTTAACCTGGGCCGGGCCGCTTTTGAAGTAGTAGCTCTGCTGGTGAGCCAGATTCACCGCACCTTGGAAGGAGCTCAGGACCAGCATGGCCGGAATGGGCTCCTGGCATCCTACCTGCATTATGCCTTCCATTTGCCCAGTGACATGCCCGCACAATTGCACAGCTGTGAGTGTGTGTACTGCCCATACCTGCTCAGTATAGCTGCTGTGTGCTTGCTGTGAGAATTCCTGCACTGCTGTGTGCTTGCTGAGAGAATCCCTGCACTGCTGTGTGCTTGATGTGAGAATCCCTGCACTGCTGTGTGCTTGCTGAGAGAATCCCTGCACTGCTGTGTGCTTGCTGAGAGAATCCCTGCACTGCTGTGTGCTTGCTGAGAGAATACCTGCACTGCTGTGTGCTTGCTGAGAGAATACCTGCACTGCTGTGTGCCTGCTGAGAGAATCACTGCACTGCTGTGTGCTTGCTGAGAGAATACCTGCACTGCTGTGTGCTTGCTGTGAGAATCTCTACACTGCTGTGTGCTTGCTGTGAGAATCTCTGCACTGCTGTGTGCTTGCTGTGAGAATCTCTGCACTGCTGTGGGCTTGCTGTGAGAATCCCTGCACTGCTGTGTGCTTGCTGAGAGAATACCTGCACTGCTGTGTGCTTGCTGAGAGAATACCTGCACTGCTGTGTGCCTGCTGAGAGAATCACTGCACTGCTGTGTGCTTGCTGAGAGAATACCTGCACTGCTGTGTGCTTGCTGAGAGAATCCCTGCACTGCTGTGTGCTTGCTGAGAGAATCCCTGCACTGCTGTGTGCTTGCTGAGAGAATCCCTGCACTGCTGTGTGCTTGCTGAGAGAATCCCTGCACTGCTGCGTGCTTGCTGAGGGAATCCCTGCACTGCTGTGTGCTTGCTGAGAGAATCGCTGCACTGCTGTACTTGCTGAGAGAATACCTGCACTGTTGTGTGCTTGCTGTGAGAATCTCTGCACTGCTGTGTGCTTGCTGTGAGAATCCCTGCACTGCTGTGTGCTTGCTGAGAGAATCCCTGCACTGCTGTGTGCTTGCTGAGAGAATCCCTGCACTGCTGTGTGCTTGCTGAGAGAATCCCTGCACTGCTGTGTGCTTGCTGAGGGAATCCCTGCACTGCTGTGTGCTTGCTGAGA
This sequence comes from Pelodytes ibericus, assembly GCA_036172795.1. Lineage (NCBI taxonomy): Eukaryota > Metazoa > Chordata > Amphibia > Anura > Pelodytidae > Pelodytes > Pelodytes ibericus. The sequence goes on along the minus strand of CM069858.1, from coordinate 211,970,773 downwards.
GAATCGCTGCACTGCTGTGTGCTTGCTGTGAGAATCTCTGCACTGCTGTGTGCTTGCTGAGAGAATACCTGCACTGCTGTGTGCTTGCTGAGAGAATACCTGCACTGCTGTGTGCTTGCTGTGAGAATCTCTGCACTGCTGTGTGCTTGCTGTGAGAATCCCTGCACTGCTGTGTGCTTGCTGTGAGAATCCCTGCACTGCTGTGTGCTTGCTGAGAGAATACCTGCACTGCTGTGTGCTTGCTGTGAGAATCTCTGCACTGCTGTGTGCTTGCTGTGAGAATCCCTGCACTGCTGTGTGCTTGCTGTGAGAATTCCTGCACTGCTGTGTTCTTGCTGAGAGAATACCTGCACTGCTGTGTGCTTGCTGAGAGAATACCTGCACTGCTGTGTGCTTGCTGTGAGAATCTCTGCACTGCTGTGTGCTTGCTGTGAGAATCCCTGCACTGCTGTGTGCTTGCTGAGAGAATACCTGCACTGCTGTGTGCTTGCTGCACTGCTGTGTGCTTGCTGTGAGAATCCCTGCACTGCTGTGTGCTTGCTGTGAGAATCCCTGCACTGCTGTGTGCTTGCTGAGAGAATACCTGCACTGCTGTGTGCTTGCTGAGAGAATCGCTGCACTGCTGTGTGCTTGCTGTGAGAATCCCTGCACTGCTGTGTGCTTGCTGAGAGAATCCCTGCACTGCTGTGTGCTTGCTGTGAGAATACCTGCACTGCTGTGTGCTTGCTGAGAGAATCGCTGCACTGCTGTGTGCTTGCTGAGAGAATACCTGCACTGCTGTGTGCTTGCTGAGAGAATCGCTGCACTGCTGTGTGCTTGCTGAGAGAATCCCTGCACTGCTGTGTGCTTGCTGAGAGAATCCCTGCACTGCTGTGTGCTTGCTGAGAGAATACCTGCACTGCTGTGTGCTTGCTGAGAGAATCGCTGCACTGCTGTGTGCTTGCTGAGAGAATACCTGCAGGATGTGTGTATATGCTATGATAGCAAGTACACTGCTAGATGTGTGTTACCAAAAGAGCTGAACTGGTTTAAATTGGCATTAAAGCTGAAATAACCATTCTAAATAGTGCAGGGTCCTAATACTTAATTACCTGTGCATTTAAAAAAACACGTATATAAGAAATACACATAAATAAGACATACACATATATAAGAAATACACATAAATAAGACATACACATATATAAGACATACACATATATAAGACATACACATATAGAAGAGATACACATATATAAGACATACACATATATAAGACATACACATATATAAGACATACACATATATAAGACATACACATATAGAAGAGATACACATATATAAGACATACACATATAGAAGAGATACACATATATAAGACATACACATATATAAGACATATGCCGGTGTTTTTTGGTTCTCTGCATATAATAGTAGAGATAAATTGAGGTGTCTTTGTCCAGCATTCATTTTGAGAATTTTAGATTTCTGCCTTATAGACTGCATTCTGTGTCCCCAGCCCCAAAGTGAGATACTAGTGCTGTAAAGTCACTGGGGGGCGGCACCCAAAAACACTATATATTTCACAAAATGGCGGCGCCCAGTCACACATTTGTTTAGCAAAATATTTCATAAAACAAACTCACATAACAAAAACAAAAGACATCTGAAATCAACAATGCAAAATAAAACCAAATAAAACCCTTTTAATTTTTTGGTGGCCTTTAAGACGGCTTAATGTGGCCATTTATTTTAGGAATACTTTTAATTATTTTTGCCTCGACTCCCTCTGTAAGTATGCGCTGATAACCCCGTGCATGCATAATATGCGTGTTCAGCGGCATTTTGGTTTGTGTCTGGCCGCCATGATGGCATCCTCTGCTGGTGTCCGCAATGTGGATGCTTTCTTAGATTTTCTGCACTCTGATATGAGTTCTTCACTAACGAGCTTTATTTCCTAAGTAAACAGTAGAATATTTGTTAAATCAAAAAAAAAAAACCCTAAAACGTTTTTTTTTTTTTATATATTACATATATATATATATATTACATATATAAATATAAATAATACATATATTTATTGTACGAGATAGCAGAGGCATTATTATTATCATTATTATTATTATCATTATTATTAATAAACACATCTAGGCACAGAAATCCTGCATTTGCAATGCTACCACCACTGCAAGGGATTCTGGGTAGGCATATCCAAACAAGGTTAGCAATAATCACCCATTTTGCCTCTTATCTTCTTTATACATGTGAACCCTGTAGATAGGTTTTTCCCGTGTGTGTAGTAGATCATTATAACTATATATATCTGTAAATGTGATCTCAGCCCATCCTGAACACATGAGACAGAAACTTTGGTCCATCAATGTGCAATTAGTTGTAGGTAAACTGCCCAGTGAAATGCATTGGCTGTTTCGTGTCCAGGGTGGTTGAGATTGTGTTTGAAGATATTTTTTTTAAGATGATGTACAGTTTGATTGGCTGTTATATGTTCCTTGTGATAGACTATCTGTTTTTTTTTTTTTTTTTAATTTCTAGCCCTTTTTTTGCTCTGTTGGTTAGTGTGAAGTCTTCTTAACCCTATTACAAATGGCCGACCCATAATGTTATCCTCCATTTTGATCTCCTGTCACTTCCGATCATTCTAAAAAAAAAAAAAATCTTCTCGCTCTCCACCCACTGCTCTTCTCGACAGCTATTCCCGGCTCCTCCGCCGCTCACTCGGCCGTCCACTCCGCCACCCTCTCTCGAGCCACTGGGCGGCCCAGCAGCCTTAACCTTGCCCGCTGCCGGAGCATCAGCAACAGTAACCCGGATCTCACCAGCACTCCTGGTTCCACCGATGACGAGGAAGTGCTGAAAATCATGGCAGGCAAGGTATGGACTTTTCCCACTCTGAATGTGGCCGAGATACCAGGGTTCCATGGTGGTTGGGGCTGCTATGCATTGGCCTTGGTGTTTGGATTTTTACTTCAATCAGTCTCTTCCCCTCCTTATTCCTCTACTCCTGCCCTCTGTCTTATTCTTCCCTGAGTTCTTCTTTTAATCCTACTTTTTGTCTTCTTCCTGTTCACATCCTTGTATCTACTCCTGCTTTTTCCTGGTTCCACTGGTCTCTTTCGCTCCCCTACCCTTCCCTTGGGCTCCCCTTCTCTCTCTCTTACAGGGCATCGATCGCTCTCACTCTTGGGTGAACTCTGCTTACTGCCCCGGGGGTTCAAAATCGGTGCAACGCAGGACCCAGCCCAACGTCAACACCGAGCTAAGACAGGTGGCGCAATCTCCATCGACCCCCAAACCATCTTTTCCCCTTGTTTCTGCCATGCACGTGCCAGCCTTACCTTGCATGCCCTACATCCTATCCACCGCTGTGTTCTGCAACCATATATGTATTGCACCCACTGCCATCTGTATGTAACATCATGTAACCCCTGGTAACGCCTCCATGTGCGCTAATGGGACCTTGTGATCATAAGGGCTTAGGAAAATGCCCTCCCATCACCTATAGATGGTGTCTGGACCTTTCAGATTGGTAAGGAAGCAGCTGATGTGTAGCCTGTCCTGCAGGGGGAGCTATTGATACTCAGGGAACTTGGCCAATACATTAAATGTCATAGACTCTCAGGATCACATCCTATCTATATCTCCTGGTCTAATGCCACGAGCCGCCAAGCATCTCTTAAAGGAATAGTACCACTTCCTTCCCTCATCTATTTTTATCTCAATGTGTTATTTCTCTTTCATTTAGCAATGTCTCTGGTTTAAATACATTATTTTGTTGGGTTGTGTTGGTATTTTGTAAAATATTTTTTGGGGTTTCATAATGTGGTCGCATTTTTTTTTTTTTTTTTTTTTTTAAGACCGGACATTTTAAAACATACTCTCCATTCCCTTAGGGATGGTTAGGGTCTAAAAAAAATAAATCCCACCAATTTTTCTTCCTTTGCCTGGCAATACAAAATGTTGCAAACCAACTTACTGTCTGAAAATGGTAGCCTCCAGCATAGAAGAAAAGCATTTTTATAAAATAACATCACAGCACTACAAAACTGTGCATTTACATCCTGCTAAATGAAACAGCCCTACCATTATAAATCAAGTGGAAGAGAGAGTTGGACAAATCCTTAAATGTCTGCTCTTTCATCTCACTTTTCAAAATGAACTTGTTACACAAAAAAAACCACTTATTTGAGTTATGTTTGTACTGTGTCAGACAGCAAACCATTTGTAGCTACCTGTATACGGATGTGACCTGGCCAGGGTATGTCTGAAAAGCCACACATTGAGACAGGAAAACTAGAAATTAATCTTGTGTCCTGTACGGTTAGAAAGGACCAGGGAGTACGTTAATGTAATTTTACCCCTGAATTAAACCTGTCAAAGCTTTAAAAATCAATGACATCCCAGAGGAAATGAAGATTTGTTAATTTGCTGGGAATGTTGTGGAGAATCTGGTGTTTGTTAATGGGTAACATGTGGCGGATCCTACTGCCTGATCTAACGCCATCCAGCAATAGACAGACATAATGGACCTGGACCACAGCCAAACAAAATACAGAGAGCTGCACATCTTCACTGCTGTGTTATTGCATGTACTGTGTTATTTTATATGCACCTGTCAAGTTATTTTACAAAATGACTTCATTCAACAGAGCTGACAACCTATTCCGTTTTCCCTTTGCATATAGTAGAAAGAATATGAAATGAACTATTAATTTAAAAAAAAACAAAAAAACGCTTTGTTGATCAAACTAATGTTATGTAAAAAGGACAGGCCTCTTTGAAGGTGTATATGTATGTATTATTGGTTTGTGTACATACATATTAATTGCACGTACTACATGCATGGCTTAAAGAAAGAAAAATTGGTGTCTTTATCACTGGTTTTTGTCATTTCTCCACCTCCCTTCTCATTTCCCATTACCCCCTCCTCTCTTTCAACCTTCCTGCTGACCAATCTCCATCTTTTCTTTCACCCGACTCTCCACCATTAACCCCTTCCCGCCTCTTTTTCCGTCAACCTCCCGCTATCCCGTCCTTAGGCCAACGAGCGGAGCCCTAACCGCATTTCCTGCTACGTGGAGGGCGGAGCCCCCGCTGCCCAACCGCGCCCAACAGCCAAAAAGGTATAAGTTAGTGGGTGGGGCATCGACAGGACACATCCACAGGTCGAGGCAACTCGAAAACTAACTTTTGCCTGGTGCAAACATGGAAAGAGGATTGTGATTAGTGGATACTCTGTATCACTATACAAATACAAGATCATTATATGAACACGCATTTCCAAAATATGGTGGTATCTATCTACAGGTGCGTCAGACGTTCTCTGAGTTCTTAGGGGCTACAAATTGCCTTCAGTAGTAGTACCCCTTTTCCCTTTGAATAATTAGTTTTTCCTTAAAAGATTGCATGTAAGCATTTTAAGTCTAAAAATGCTTTAATGAAAGAATTCAAATAAGTACCTTACGGAGTCCTCTTTGCTCCATATAGCTCTCTATCAGGGGGCAGCCATGTTGTTTAGAATCTTGTGTCAGATCTTCCTTTATCTGACCCAAGATGTCCACCCCCAGATAGAGCTATACAAGCAAAAAGTGCTCAGTAATGTGCTTTAATGATAGAATGTAAATAAAATACTTCTATTTTACATACCTACAATGTAATTCCAATTGAACATAAATGATTCTTTTGCCAACAGTTGTTCTATAATACTTATAAGAAGGCTTTATCCACTTACAAGATTTTGATTAAGAGAGAATTTAAATCTAGCTTAATGCGGTCTGTATAAAGTTATTATTAAAGATTTGATGTTCCTAGCTGGTACCATGACTGTACCAGTATCTCACCTGTGCCACACTGCAATCCATCTGCTAATTAACCATCTTCTACCTGTATTAACAGCCTGTTACCCATTTTCATATGGTTTTCCCTCATACACACTCTATATTCCTGCTGGTTAATATCATGTAGGACATTTGTGACAAAGGAGACACAGACTGCAGGGAGGGGCGGGATCCTCCGGGGGCAGGAGGAAAAGCAAAGACGTTTTCTGGGGCAGAGTTCTAAAAGTCAGTTTCCTTGGTGGTTGTTCCAGTTCTAGAAACACCCCCCCCCCCCCCCCCCCCCACACACACAATTCCGCTTACAGGGTGTAGAACGTAGACAGCAGGGGGCCAACGTCAGTCCATCGTAGCTCCACACAATACATAACGGGAATCAACACAGTAAAGGAAGAGAGTATATTTAAAAGAAGAAAAACTACCACAACTAGGAGGACATAGCCTTAAATTAGAGGGGCAACGATTTAAAAGTAATATCAGGAAGTATTACATTACTGAGAGGGTAGTGGATGTATGGAATAGCCTTCCAGTAGAAGTGGTAGAGGTAAACACAGTGAAGGAGTTTAAGCATGCGTGGGATAGACACAAGGCTATCCTAGATATAAGATAAGGCCAGGGACTAATGAAAGTATTACTTTACTGAGAGGGTAGTGGATGCATGGAATAGCCTTCCAGCGGAAGTGGTAGAGGTAAACACAGTGAAGGAGTTTAAGCATGCGTGGGATAGACACAAGGCTATCCTAGATATAAGATAAGGCCAGGGACTAATGAAAGTATTACTTTACTGAGAGGGTAGTGGATGTATGGAATAGTCTTCCAGTAGAAGTGGTAGAGGTAAGCACAGTGAAGGAGTTTAAGCATGCGTGGGATAGGCACAAGGCTATCCTAGATATAAGATAAGGCCAGGGACTAATGAAAGTATTACTTTACTGAGAGGGTAGTGGATGTATGGAATAGTCTTCCAGTAGAAGTGGTAGAGGTAAGCACAGTGAAGGAGTTTAAGCATGCGTGGGATAGACACAAGGCTATCCTAGATATAAGATAATGCCAGGGACTAATAAAAGTATTTAGAAAATTGGGCAGACTAGATGGAGCGAATGGTTCTTATCTGCCGGTGACACATTCTATGTTTCTAATCACAGGGGGACGATTGTCATTCACCCGCAGGCTGACAGAGCAATAGAAATAAGAGGCAGCCGAGTTACAGAGATGGGGGGACAGGACAACGACTTATGGTACTCACACAGCCCAGGGTTGGAGCTGATCTCTGATGTTTCCCTTTTATAGCTTTTACACGAGGAGCTGGCCCTGCAGTGGGTGGTGAGCGGCAGTGCTGTGCGTGAAGCTGCACTCAGTCAGGCCTGGTTCTTCTTCCAGCTCATGGTAAGAGATGGCTGGGGATCTGATGCGAGGGGGAGGAGAGTTCTACCCATTCTCAAGTTTTTTTTGTTTTTTTTTATCATTCTTTTTGTCTTGTGAATACTGCCTACCTGAAGAGACATCTCTACTCGCGTGCAAGACGGAGGAGAAGCCATTGGGAACATTTTCCTCTCTGGTACTTTTCTCACTCACCCCCTTTCCTGCCCTCTCTGTCCCCAGACCAAGAGCATGGCCCTGCATCTCCACAACTCCGAGAGACTGGACGCCCCTCGCAGGCAGCGCTTTCCTGAGAGATTCGTTGACGATATATCTGCCCTGGTGTGCAATGTCTGTACGGATATCGCCAGCAGATACCTCAAGGTCAGCTTGGTCTCCCTGTTTCCTACTCTGTAACGGGTGCCTCTGGCATCCTTTTTTTCACATTTTTATTCCCCCCAACGCTAAATATGGGATTTTTGCATAATTCAGTAGGTTAAGTCCTGTCTGTATTTGTTAAATTCTGAGCGTACACCTGTCTGCTCAGGATCACGCTTTCCCAGAGCTTCCTCCATTAAAAATAATGAAGGGCGCGTGCATCTTGCAAGTCAGGGTTCCCCCATGCCCCCTCTTTATCCGCTTGTTTTCCCCACCGTATTTGCATCCTCCGGAGATGTTAAATCTACACACCGCTCCCATTTATGACTTTCCATGAAATTCCTCGGATACAGTCCGTGTTTTCCCTGTCCAGTCTCCAGCGCTTTGCCTATCCCTGCCGTAAAACAGGGACATCTCATCTTTTTAGGTCTTTTTACAGGGAGTCTTTCGACCTAAACAGTGTCTATACTGCGTACAGAGAGAGAATACAAAGTGATGAAATGTGATCTATACATCGTGTTGGCAAAACTGCAAACCAAATGCAGAAAACAAAGTGTTTTTACATGTGTCCTTGGCGTCGCCTGTGTATGACATCACCGGTGACTTGATATGCAAAGGAGCTACTTTTCAATGTGTCATTTTGCATTACAAGCCACAGGTGATGTCATAAGCAGGAGGCGCCGCAGACCAAATTAAAAAAATATTTTTTGTCTTCGTTACCGTCACAGTATAACAGCCAAGCCGTCTCTATGTTTCTATTTGATTTCTTTGTGTGATTTTCCCTGTGTTCCATATCTTTTCCCCGGTTCCTTTAGGACGGGGAATTGGCCGAGCGTCTAAACAGCAGCCTGGCCTTCTTCCTCAATGATCTCCTCTCTTTAATGGATAGAGGATTCGTTTTCAATTTAATCCGCTTGTACTACAAACAGGTAATGTGTCGTCGTCCCCCATCATTTCTTCCAAAGCAGAGGATATTCCACAGCCAGTCTTTAGCAAGTCATGTGTTTGCTGATAATCACAATGCAGTGCAGGGAGTGCAGCATACCTCCCACTGTTTCAAATGGCCAAAGAGGGACACTTTTTGTTTTCGAGTTGTGGTGGATGGTGGAGGGGGGTGAGTAGCTGGGTGGGGCATTTTTAGGGGACTTTGATGGCCCAAAAACTGATATTTTGAGTTTTATTGCTTTGGAGCTCTGTGATCCACTCATCTAACATTCTGAGCTCCTAGGCACACCAGAGAAGGCAAGAATAGGGACTGTCCCTCCTAAATATGAATAATTTGTAGGTATGGTGTAGTTTTACACTTGTAAGCTGGGATGTCCATTGATTAGGGCTTAATGGAGCCCAAAAACACGTTGCGGGGGGGGGGGGGGGGGATAAAGCTGACACACACGAATCCCGACAAATAGTGTGATCAGCACATGTGCCAATGTGTAAAGCCACCTCCTGACCAAACTTTGGAGTGAGCGCCTCTTGCCCAGTGTGCCAGCACATTCCATGTACAAGGAGTATGGGCATAACCTAACTCCGCCAAATCCATGTTGTGGCACCAGTGAAGGACCCCTTATCTATACATCCTGACCACCACCTTGTGGCTTCATATGCAAATTGCACATTTCCCATGCGAGTTTGCATATCTGGGCCACAGCTGATGTCATAAGCAGGGCCGGCCTTAGGGGTGTGCGACCTGTGCGAGCGCACCACCAGCCACAGAGGGATCCCCCCTCACCAGCCCTCTACTCGGCAAGCACTGCTGGATCCGGGGAGGCCCGCCCCGGAGCTCAGCCACGGGGGAGGCCCGCACAGGGCGCCGGAACACTTAAGGCCGGCCCTGGTCATAAGACACCACAGACACTTATAAAATCCACTGTGGGTTTTGTATAAAAACTCCCGTTGTTTGTTATGTATAACGGCGATTGCTCTCTTTATATAACTCCCTGACACTTTGCACTGCGGGGGAGGGACCACTGTTTGGCCGACACAAATAAGGCGTTTTTTTTGCATTGGCTGCACTCGCGCAATGGGCGGCGACAAGCTCTAAATCTATGCTAATGGCGCAGATATCGCTGGCTCCCAAAAATTTTGTGAGTCTGCTTTATATATGTATTTATTTATAATGTGTTATACAGTCCTCTCTGTACAGTGAAGGCCTCGCTTTATTCCCGTTTATATGTAATGGTGTCCGACCTCCGCTACAAACATGAAAAGATGCGTTGGGAGATCACATGACTTTTATAAAAATGAAAGTAGGCCGGCGTTATGTTTTACCTGAATCTAGGGTAATGTCTAGGGTGCTGCAGCCTGTACCGTTATATAGTGGTGACATGTCCAATCTCTGCCTTACAGATTAATAATAAACTGGGGAAAGCACAGAACGCAAATGTGCTGATCTCACTACGCATGGATCTCATCCGAATTGTGTGCTCCCATGAACACTACGTCGCTCTAAACCTGCCCTGTGGCTGCCTCTCGCCCCCTAACTCCCCGTCACCCTCCATATCTTCTACTGCCTCACAGGTACAGTGACATAAACCCCTAAAGTTACAATGCCTCCCACCACAGGGTGACACGGAGTCTGTCCCTCCCACCACAGGGTGACACAGACAGGAGGGAGCTATGGGACACGGAGTCTGTCCCTCCCACAACAGGGTGGACAGGAGGGAGCTATGGGACACGGAGTCTGTCCCTCCCACCACAGGGTGACACAGACAGGAGGGAGCTATGGGAGTCTGCCCCTCCCACCACACGGTGACACAGACAGGAGGGAGCTATGGGACAAGGAGTCTGTCCCTCCCACCACAGGGTGACACAGACAGGAGGGAGCTATGGGACACGGAGTCTGCCCCTCCCACCACAGGGTGACACAGACAGGAGGGAGCTATGGGACATGGAGTCTGTCACTCCCACCACAGGGTGACACAGACAGGAGGGAGCTATGGGACATGGAGTCTGTCGCTCCCACCACAGGGTGACACAGACAGGAGGGAGCTATGGGACATGGAGTCTGTCCCTCCCACCACAGGGTGACACAGACAGGAGGAAGCTATGGGACACGGAGTCTGTCACTCCCACCACAGGGTGACACAGACAGGAGGGAGCTATGGGAGTCTGCCCCTCCCACCACAGGGTGACACAGACAGGAGGGAGCTATGGGACATGGAGTCTGTCGCTCCCACCACAGGGTGACACAGACAGGAGGGAGCTATGGGAGTCTGCCCCTCCCACCACAGGGTGACACAGACAGGAGGGAGCTATGGGACATGGAGTCTGTCCCTCCCACCACAGGGTGACACAGACAGGAGGGAGCTATGGGACACGGAGTCTGCCCCACCCACCACAGGGGTTCACAGACAGGAGGGAGCTATGGGACACGGAGTCTGCCCCTCCCACCACAGGGTGACACAGACAGGAGAGAGCTATGGGACATGGAGTCTGCCCCTCCCACCACAGGGTGACACAGACAGGAGGGAGCTATGGGACACGGAGTCTGCCCCTCCCACCACAGGGTGACACAGACAGGAGGGAGCTATGGGACATGGAGTCTGTGCCTCCCACCACAGGGTGACACAGACAGGAGGGAGCTATGGGACATGGAGTCTGTGCCTCCCACCACAGGGTGACACAGACAGGAGGGAGCTATGGGACATGGAGTCTGCCCCTCCCACCACAGGGTGACACAGACAGGAGGGAGCTATGGGAAACGGAGTCTGTCCCTCGCACCACAGGGTGACACAGACAGGAGGGAGCTATGGGACATGGAGTCTGCCCCTCCCACCACAGGGTGACACAGACAGGAGGGAGGTATGGGACATGGAGCCTGTCCCTCCCACCACAGGGGGACACAGACAGGAGGGAGCTATGGGACATGGAGTCTGTCCCTCCCACCGCAGGGTCACACAGACAGGAGGGAGCTATGGGACATGGAGTCTGTCCCTCCCACCACAGGGTGATACAGACAGGAGGGCGCTATGGGACATTTTTGTCTCCCCAGGTGTAGCTATAATAATAACCACTTCTCTCTGTCTCTCGCCAAACCCCATGTGTATCTCTCCTTCCCCCGTACTCCATGTGTATCTCTCTCTCCCCATATCCCCATGTGTATCTCTCTCTCCCGGTACCCCATGTGTATCTCTCTCTCCCCATATCCCCATGTGTATCTCTCTCTCCTCGTACCCCATGTGTATCTCTCTCTCCCCATATCCCCATGTGTATCTCTCTCTCCCCATATCCCCATGTGTATCTCTCTCTCCCCATATCCCCATGTGTATCTCTCTCTCCCCATATCCCCATGTGTATCTCTCTCTCCCGGTACCCCATGTGTATCTCTCTCTCCCGGTACCCCATGTGTATCTCTCTCTCCCCATATCCCCATGTGTATCTCTCTCTCCCCATATCCCCATGTGTATCTCTCTCTCCCCATATCCCCATGTGTATCTCTCTCTCCCCATATCCCCATGTGTATCTCTCTCTCCCGGTACCCCATGTGTATCTCTCTCTCCCCATATCCCCATGTGTATCTCTCTCTCCCCATATCCCCATGTGTATCTCTCTCTCCCCATATCCCCATGTGTATCTCTCTCTCCCGGTACCCCATGTGTATCTCTCTCTCCGCATATCCCCATGTGTATCTCTCTCTCCTCGTACCCCATGTGTATCTCTCTCTCCCCGTACGCCATCTGTATCTCTCTCTCCCCATATCCCCATCTGTATCTCTCTCTCCCCATATCCCCATGTATATCTCTCAGGAGGGGGCATACATCACTGATTTCCTGCCTCTCTCCCCTGCAGAGCTCGGTGTTCTCCAGCGCCGCCCAGGACAAGACTGTCACTAACATGTTCGAGATGTCTGTCCCATTCAGACAGCAGCACTTTCTCTCTGGTCTCATCCTGACCGAGCTGGCCATGATACTGGAGCCTGACGTGGAAGGGTAAGACCTGGAAAAAACTACGTTTCAGAAACCAATGAGACGGCTCCGTCGGCTAATGCACCATGTGTAGAACTTGTTAAACCCTTGGCGTTGCAGGTTCAGTTCCGGGCAGGGATAAAATGTGTACCATTAAATCGAGTAACAGTAACGTCCTCAGGATCTTGAAATCCAGAGATTATCCGATTTTCCTAGAGAAACATTTTGTTTTTATTTTCCACCTGTGTTTCTTGGCCCTGTTTACCAAACCATCATCCACCATACAGGGGGGGGATCATCATCCTCCATACAGGGAAGGGGGATCATCATCCTCCATACAGGGGGGGGGGGAACCATCATCCTCCATACAGGGGGGGGGCATCGTCCTCCATACAGGGGGGGGGGGAAATCATCATCCTCCATACAGGGGGGAACCATCATCCACCATACAGGGGGGGAACCATCATCCACCATACAGGGGGGGAACCATCATCCACCATACAGGGGGGGAACCATCATCCACCAAACAGGGGGGGAACCATCATCCACCATACAGGGGGGGAACCATCATCCACCATACAGGGGGGGAACCATCATCCACCATACAGGGGGGGGGGCCATCATCCTCCATACAGGGGGGACCATCATCCTCCATACAGGGGGGGAACCATCATCCACCATACAGGGGGGGAACCATCATCCACCATACAGGGGGGGAACCATCATCCACCATACAGGGGGGGAACCATCATCCTCCATACAGGGGGGGGGACCATCATCCTCCATACAGGGGGGACCATCATCCTCCATACAGGGGGGGGAATCATCATCCTCCATACAGGGGGGAACCATCATCCACCATACAGGGGGGGAACCATCATCCACCATACAGGGGGGGAACCATCATCCACCATACAGGGGGGGAACCATCATCCACCATACAGGGGGGGAACCATCATCCACCATACAGGGGGGGAACCATCATCCTCCATACAGGGGGGGGGACCATCATCCTCCATACAGGGGGGACCATCATCCTCCATACAGGGGGGGGAATCATCATCCTCCATACAGGGGGGAACCATCATCCACCATACAGGGGGGGAACCATCATCCACCATACAGGGGGGGAACCATCATCCACCATACAGGGGGGGAACCATCATCCACCATACAGGGGGGGAACCATCATCCACCATACAGGGGGGGAACCATCATCCACCATACAGGGGGGGAACAATCATCCACCATACAGGGGGGGAACCATCATCCACCATACAGGGGGGGAACCATCATCCACCATACAGGGGGGGAACAATCATCCACCATACAGGGGGGGAACCATCATCCACCATACAGGGGGGGAACCATCATCCACCATACAGGGGGGGAACCATCATCCACCATACAGGGGGGGGGGGAATCATCATCCTCCATACAGGGGGGGAACCATCATCCACCATACAGGGGGGGGGGACCATCATCCTCCATACAGGGGGGGGGGGGGAATCATCATGCTCCATACAGGGGGGGAACCATCATCCACCATACAGGGGGGGAACCATCATCCACCATACAGGGGGGGAACCATCATCCACCATACAGGGGGGGAACCATCATCCACCATACAGGGGGGGGGGGAATCATCATCCTCCATACAGGGGGGGAACCATCATCCACCATACAGGGGGGGGGGACCATCATCCTCCATACAGGGGGGGGGGGGGGAATCATCATGCTCCATACAGGGGGGGAACCATCATCCACCATACAGGGGGGGGGGGAATCATCATCCTCCATACAGGGGGGGACCCATCATCCACCATACAGGGGGGGGGGGAACCATCATCCTCCATACAGGGGGGGGGCATCGTCCTCCATACAGGGGGGGGGGGAAATCATCATCCTCCATACAGGGGGGAACCATCATCCACCATACAGGGGGGGAACCATCATCCACCATACAGGGAGGGAACCATCATCCACCATACAGGGGGGGAACCATCATCCACCATACAGGGGGGGGGGGATCATCATCCACCATACAGGGGGAAACCATCATCCTCCATACAGGGAGGGGGAACCATCATCCACCATACAGGGGGGGGAACCATCATCCACCATACTGGGGGGGGGGGGGAATCATCATCCTCCATACAGGGGGGGAACCATCATCCTCCATACAGGGGGGGAACCATCATCCACCATACAGGGGGGGGGGGAACCATCATCCTCCATACAGGGGGGGGGGCCATCATCCTCCATACAGGGGGGGGGGAATCATCATCCACCATACAGGGGGGGAACCATCATCCACCATACAGGGGGGGAACCATCATCTACCATACAGGGGGGGAACCATCATCCACCATACAGGGGGGGGGGGATCATCATCCACCATACAGGGGGAAACCATCATCCTCCATACAGGGAGGGGGGACCATCATCCTCCATACAGGGGGGGAACCATCATCCGTCATACGGGGGGGGGGGGGGATCATCATCCACCATACAGGGGGAAACCATCATCCTCCATACAGGGGGGGAACCATCATCCACCATATAGGGGGGGGATCATCATCCTCCATACAGGGGGGGAACCATCATCCACCATATAGGGGGGGGAACCATCATCTACCATACAGGGGGGGAACCATCATCCACCATACAGGGGGGGGGGGGATCATCATCCACCATACAGGGGGAAACCATCATCCTCCATACAGGGGGGGAACCATCATCCACCATATAGGGGGGGGGTCATCATCCTCCATACAGGGGGGGAACCATCATCCTCCATACAGGGAAGGGGGATCATCATCCTCCATACAGGGGGGGGATCATCATCCTCCATACAGGGAAGGGGGATCATCATCCTCCATACAAGGGTAGACCATCATCCTCCATACAGGGGGGGGGGGGGGGACCATCATCTTCCATACAGGGGGGGGATCATCATCCTCCATACGGGGGGGGGGGGGGGCACGATCTATCTTGTGTCCTTTTCCTCTGTTCCTCCCTTGGGATCTGAATATCTCCCCGCCAACCCTTTTTGGTTCATATGCAAAGGTCGGTGGCTTTCAGCTCCCCAGCCGTTGTGAAGAACTACACTTCCCATCATCCTCCTGGACGCTTCCAACATTGCTTTTCCCATCTTTCTGTACGCAGGGTATTCTTCCTCCAGAAAAAGTCCATCAGCACGCTGCACAACCTTCTCTGCAGCCACGACACCGACCCCCGATACACCAAGCCAGTCGTCAAGGAGAGTATTGCCAAGCTTTATCTGCCATTGGTTGGCATAGTCTTGGAAACCCTCTCCCAGCTGTACGACTTCACAGGTGAGAGCGGACCAATCACAGTGACCCAACCTCCCCCGCCCCCCCCCGCTATTCAGCTATAAGACTGTAAACTGGAGGATTATGGGACTGCAATCTGGGTCTGACTCCTTTGGCGCCTGGGACCTGCCTGCCCGATGCACAGGAGTCCAAGCTGCTGAGAGCCCAGCCAATCAGAGTGAAAGGGGATTTACTGGGTGGGAGGGGGCAGTACCACCTGGCATGTTGTACATGTGTGTAATATATGGAACCTGCACTTATTTTTGCTGTAAAACAAGTTACAGTTCTCCTCTGGTTTTCACCGGGGCTTCTAAATTCATTGGAATTCCAATGAGGAGGGGCTTAGGGGAGAGACAGGAAGTGCTATTGCCATAGCAACGACACTAACTCCATTACACTTTCAATGCCGTATTTAGGAATTGAGTTGAGTAAAACATTGAGGACGGATCTGTCTTTTCTTATGGATGCAGTAGCCGGACTACCCCTATAATTACATACGGCACTATTTGGACATTCCTTAGATCAATGAAGTGGGTTATTTACTGAACTGCACAACTTGGAAATTCATAGTCGAGTTGGAAACACTTGTTTTTTTTTTCATCATGGGATATATAAGCCTAGATATATATGTACGCGCCACTCTCTGCTCCTAAACCTAGCCCCACGACCAGCCTCTGGTAGGAAGAGCCGAGGAGTAATCTCAGGATTTGTTTCTGAATACCTGCTGCTATCCATTTTATTCCACTTGGGCAGGATTAAAAGACTTAGTAAAATGAAGCTCATAAAGTTATATATAAAGTGCATAGAAAATGCAGGACAAATGTACACAGCTGCTCGTTAGACCTTACATGTAGAGCAAGCGTTGTCAGGCTGCGGCCTGCTGGCTGGTGATGGACTACATGTCCCATATTCTCCTTCCAGCTTTCTAGGGTGACAGAGGATTATGTGGAGGTAAAAGTGCTGCAGTTTGAATTCCCAGGTATACAGGGTAGGTGATGCAGGAGGTCTGTGGATAAAGGTTCCTTCCTGCAGCCCTGGTGCTGACACTCTAATAACCTCTCTCTCAGCCGAGCCTCATTCGCAGTGGATGCGTCACGCATCGGCAATGGCGGACGAGTTAGACGCCGACGGGAGCTTCATCAATCCAGCTGTGGCCAGCGCCATTGCGGGATCCCCCTTGCTCAGCGTGCAGAAAACCAACAGCTTCCCTCTGTCTGCTGCTGTGAGTGTGTACACCAGATAACCCCCTACGCCCCCCCCCCCCCACCCCGTTACTTTCTTCCCTATTACCCAAGGTTCCATTTTATCTTGCCCTCGTTCTTATTCTCCAAGATCAAGGGTAGGATGCTGTTGAATGGTGGTGTTTGATGTGGAGGGTGTGTGTGTGTATGGAGTGATCTGGGGCAAGGTTCTAAAGTTTGAGCCAGCACCTGGAACATTCCATTGGTTTCCACGGCAACTGCTCCGGTTTTTATTTTAGAACTCTGCCCCAGACCTGATCTTTATCGAGAACCAGATATTTCTGAGCCGCTGGATCATGCTCAGGTACCTGTGTGCACGTCTGTGTATATTCATAGTACATCTCGCTCCCCAGCCGGTGAGAGCGGGGAATGCGTTGTCCGCGGAGTCCAGTCGGAACCTGTTGGTGTGCGCCCTCTGGGTGCTGAAAAACGCAGACCAGGAACTCCTGCAGCGCTGGTTTTCAGGCCTGTCTGTCCTGCATCTCACGCGGCTCCTAGAGCTTTTAAGCCTGTGTGTGTCCTGCTTCCAGTACAAGGTGAGGAGGTGGCACTTTATGGACAAGTATGGCTAATTTTCCAGGCTCTGGGCAGACCCTATAATATACACAATGGCTGCTGTTATTGGTTCTCTTCCCTCATCTGCCTGCTCTCTCTGTTCTACACAGGGCAACAAGGCCTTTGAACGAATTAACAGCCTGACCTTTAAGAAGTCTCTGGATATGAAGGCTCGGCTAGAGGAGGCCATACTCGGCACTATCGGAGCCAGACAAGACATGGTGAAGCGTAGCCGAGGTGAGAATATTTTTCTGCAGCCTGAAAACCAACTTCCTCACTCACCATAATTTGTGGCTCTGACCGCTTTGACAAATTCTAGCCCTGGAAACAAATCCACTAACTAATCCAGACTTTGCCCTAAGGCACCTAACTAACACGCCAACAGTCCATTACCCCCTTTAGTTCTTGGCCTAAGACAATCCCTGCAGCACAACTGAAAAGGTTTGGCGCACCTTTGATGAACCTATAACACTCCACACTGACTTCACATAGCCACGTTGTGGAAATTCCTTGATCCCTCCCCTTTTGAAACTTTCTGACTCCACCCACAACTGATGCTCTGACCCCACCCCCGCAGAACGCAGTCCGTTCGGGAGCCAGGAGAATGTTCGGTGGAGGAAAAATGTCACTCAGTGGAGACCTACAGGAGAGAAAACGGAAAAGTAAGAACCTCTGGAACCAGTACAAAAAAAAATCAAAAAATGTATCCACATTGTACTCCTGTAAGGATAGAGATAAAGAAGGGGGAGCGTTGAATCTCTAGGATGAGTACTAGCCTACATCAAGAGTTAAGAAATGAAGGGAAACCTTAAGGTTCGCACGGGGTATATAAACCATACAGCCCTAGGCCTTCTTACGTACCCATCTAACACACAGCTATCCTCCCCGGTTTAAATTCCAGGACACAGGCAGAGCGGGAGCTGGAGGTCATTGTTGATGGAAATATGGCGACGGAGGCTAATCTGGTAGTGTTGGACACGCTGGAGATCGTGGTGCAGGTAAGAGGCGGTATAGAAGTCATGCGGTCCCTTGATGTGCGCGGTGTCCACCTCTGAGCTGTTTCCTCTCTCCTGCAGACGGTGATGATGTCAGAGATGAAGGAGAGCATTCTGGGAGGTGTTCTTAAAGTGCTACTGCACAGCATGGGCTATAGCCAGAGTGCACTATTCTTGCAGTACTGCTTCACAAGTCAGAGGACACTCGTATGCAAGGTAGGGGGGAGAGGAATTAGGGTGTATAGGTGCAGTAACAATGGATATTGCTCTCTGTCTGCACTTTGTTTAGGTTATCCATCAGTATATCTGAACTGAACATTCTATAGGTGTGGACTCAATATAGACTGATCTGGCCCAAAATGCTGCTAGGTCAAAGTGGTTGCAATTTTTGGAAATTGGTTATAGATATTCAGTCCCATTTTTGCGCGCAAAACACATACCTAAAATCGGCTAATACAGCCAATATTCTGGCATTTCAATTCTCCAGTTAAGACGGGGAGAATTGAAATAAAATAGTGGTATTAATTCGCCCGAATTCAATGGTTATTTGGATCACCGAGACCGAGGTACCTGAGTCAGTCAACCCTTATGTTTCTATATCATGTTTCTACCGTAGTTCACAGATGGACAATGAGGAGAGACCTGGATAGACCTCACTTAGAGCATTGTGCATAGTAGAGTCCAGAGAAGGCCCACTAAAATGCTCCATTCCTCTCTATTAGTCCATTAGCTCGTAGCGTTATATACACCCCGTTTTGTTTCAGTTCCCAGAGATGCTGTTTGAAGATGATACAGAGCTGTGCTCTGACCTTTGTCTCCGCCTACTGCGTCACTGCAGCAGCAGTATCAGCAGCGTGCGCGCACATGCCAGCGCCTCCCTCTACCTCCTCATGCGGCAGAACTTTGAGATTGGAAACGTAAGTTACAGATGGGGAAGAAACACCTCGGGACCTGTATGTTCAAAACTGCCCTACTCATTGTCTGACTCTAGGTTGAAATATTATCATGGAAGGTTGCTTCAATATAATATCATTTATTTAATTGATAATAGTTTTAAATATAAAGTGGATTCTGTCCCTCCCACCACAGGGTGAAACAGACAGGAGGGAGCTATGGAACATGGAGTCTGTCCCTCCCACCACAGGGTGACACAGACAGGGTGGAGCTATGGGACACGGGGTCTGTCCCTCCCACCACAGGGTGACACAGACAGGAGGGAGCTATGGGACACGGAGTCTGTCCTTCCCACCACAGGGTGACACAGACAGGAGGGAGCTATGGGATACGTATCCTTACATTGACCCTTTTTCTTTGTTTAGAACTTTGCCAGGGTGAAGATGCAGGTCACCATGTCTCTATCTTCATTAGTCGGGACATCTCAGAGGTTTAATGAGGAGCATCTAAGGCGTTCACTGAAGACCATCTTGACCTACTCACAGGAGGACTTGGAGCTAAGAGATACAACCTTCCCAGAGCAGGTAATGTCCTTGTGCAATAAACCAATGATTAAATAGCTAGCGTAAGCACTTCACCACTATAGAACAAATAGTTCACATTACAGCACAAGCTTCATAGTAAAGGAATTTAACACAATCCCTGGGTTCTGGTAGCATGGTCACTGAGACCTGTGCCTTGCATGTAAAGGTTCTGTGATGTGTCCGTCTTTTAGGTCCAGGATCTCGTATTCAATCTGCACATGATACTGACTGATACAGTGAAAATGAAGGAGCATCAGGAAGACCCGGAGATGTTGATGGATTTAATGTACAGGTAACAAAGTCCAGCTTTAGAAATATCAGAGCCCGGCCTCTTTCTGTGTCCATAACCAGAGATGTCAGGCTTGCACCTCCTTTGCACAGTTGTAGATGATCCT
Source organism: Pelodytes ibericus (assembly GCA_036172795.1). NCBI lineage: Eukaryota > Metazoa > Chordata > Amphibia > Anura > Pelodytidae > Pelodytes > Pelodytes ibericus. Next base: position 211,950,305 of record CM069858.1, on the reverse strand, counting down.
CAGGCTTGCACCTCTTGTGTACAGTTGTAGATGTTCCTCAGGCTTGCAACTTTTGTGAACAGTTGTAGATGTTCCTCAGGCTTGCAACTTTTGTGTACAGTTGTAGATGTTCCTCAGCCTTGCACCTCTTGTGTACAGTTGTAGATCTTCCTCAGGCTTGCACTTCTTGTGTACAGTTGTAGATGTTCCTCAGGCTTGCACCTTTTTTGTACAGTTGTAGATGTACCTCAGGCTTGCACCTCTTGTGTACAGTTGTAGATGTTCCTCAGGCTTGCACCTCTTGTGTACAGTTGTAGATGTTCCTCAGGCTTGCAACTTTTGTGTACAGTTGTAGATGTTCCTCAGCCTTGCACCTCTTGTGTACAGTTGTAGATGTTCCTCAGGCTTGCACTTCTTGTGTACAGTTGTAGATGTTCCTCAGGCTTGCACCTTTTTTGTACAGTTGTAGATGTTCCTCAGGCTTGCACCTCTTGTCTACAGGTGTAGATGTTCTTCAGGCTTGCACCTCTTGTGTACAGTTGTAGATGATCCTCAGGCTTGCACCTCTTGTGTACAGTTGTAGATGTTCCTCAGGCTTGCACCTCTTCTGTGCAGTTGTAGATGTTCCTCAGGCTTGCACCTCTTGTGTACAGTTGTAGATGATCCTCAGGCTTGCACCTCTTGTGTACAGTTGTAGATGTTCCTCAGACTTGCACCTTTTGTGTACAGTTGTAGATGTTCCTCAGGCTTACACCTCTTGTGTACAGTTGTAGATGTTCCTCAGGCTTGCACCTCTTGTGTACAGTTGTAGATGTTCCTCAGGCTTGCACCTCTTGTGTACAGTTGTAGATGTTCCTCAGGCTTGCACCTCTTGTGTACAGTTGTAGATGTTCCTCAGGCTTGCACTTCTCGAGTACAATTGTAGATGTTCCTCAGGCTTGCACCTTTTGTGAACAGTTGTAGATGTTCCTCTCTGCAGACTGAGAAATTTCAGATGGCCAGTGACACACATGACCCACTCTTCTTGCTTTAGAGATGATCCAGTATTTTTTCTTGCAGGATTGCCAAAGGATACCAGAACTCCCCCGACCTCCGTCTAACGTGGCTTCAGAACATGGCAGCCAAACACAGTGAGCGTGGAAACCACGCCGAGGCAGCCCATTGCTTTGTACATGGGGCGGCGCTTGTGTCAGAATATCTCAGCATGTTGGAGGATGCCAGGCACCTGCCGGTCGGGTGTGTGACCTTCCAGGTACCAGCTCCGTCACACTGATTCAATACATATCTGCACAAAGATTATAGACAACGCACCCACATGAGCAACAAGCTTATCTGCTAACTGCAATGGGTTGTGTGCAGCACATCAATATAGGGTGATTGTCAATGGCCGCGATATGTGCGTGTATATAAATCCCCTCCTTGCCTGTGTCGCGGCAGAGTATCTCATCCAATGTGCTGGAGGAGTCGGCCGTCTCCGATGACGTGGTGTCTCCAGATGAAGAGGGAATCTGCACTGGGAAGTACTTCACGGAGGCCGGTCTGGTGGGCTTGCTGGAGAAAGCCACTGCGAGCTTGGATAAGGTGAGGGACCCCTCCCGGTATTGAACCCCCTGAGACCCGTACGATATCACGGATGGGTGTACATGTTATAAAGGTTCTGTATTAAGCGATTGTGCTGCAGAGTTCTAAAATGAAATCCATCACCACGGGAACCAGTGGAATGTTCCACTCTCGGAAACGGGACGCGCTAATGGACGTCTTTCTCTTATTTACACGCAGGGCGGCCTGTTCGAGGCGGTGAATGAGGTCTACAAGCTGCTAATTCCCATCTATGAAGCGAGTCGGGATTATAAGAAGTTGGCCACCGTTCATGGCAAGCTGCAGGACGCGTTCAACAAGATCACTCACCAGGTGTGTGCCTGGTCGAGCCCCTCGTGCCATAATGGCCCAGCACATGTCAACCTGTCACTGACAAACAGACAGATGTAGCAGCCATTAGACAGAGGGGCGCAATTGCAGCATCTTCACCTCTGTTGTAGCTCCCGTGATGAAGCGTGGTGGCTCCCTCCCTCTTTCACGCTCACTCGAGCCTATGGCCAGCTATGCCAGAGAGGAAGATGGTGGATCCAGCTCACTTTTACATAAGGCAATCCCACAACTTCACCATCTTGGTTTCTGGAAAGCTAGCTAGATCCACCATCTTCCTCCCTGGCAGAACTGGCCTTACTACTGACATACTGCTGCTCTGAGTATGTTATCCCTACAACCTCCCCGACACTCAACATGCCCACGTTATGTAAATAGTTATTTAATTCCTTTCGAATCCATGTAATCCCTACTATCTCTTTATCATAATGAAGCTCCGACCGATCGCCCCCTGTCTCACTGCCCGAGACGGTAGCAGATATTAGTGGAGGAGTTTAATCAGTACATTTTGGGGATTATTAATGTTTATTAATCTGTACTCTCTCTCATTCTCTTCTTTCCTCTTCTACTTCCTCGTTATTCTCCCTTCCTTATTGCGTCATATATACATCATGTAACTTCTACACGTTCCTCCACTTCTCTGCTCAATGTTCTCTCTTCTTCCCACTCTAATGATTTCTTAACCTTTTCCTCTTTTTCTTTCTCTGTCCCCATTTGAACTGGCTTTTTTCGTTTGGTTTTGTCTCCTGTCCCCCTGACCCCACTCTGGATTCTTTTTCACTCGCCTACTTTTTTAATTTCTCTCTTTTTTTTTTTTTTTTTTCTACCTCTGTCTCTGTTTTTGTTTGTTTTTTGTTCCCCATTCGCTCCCGAGCAGATCACAGGCTGGGAGGTAGGCAGTGTGAAAATTAACCAATAACTGTTGTTCAACTTTACCCCAGACTACACACCCTTTTGCTTTTCTTACCCACAATGACTTGCTTCACAGCAGCTAACCACTCTACATTCCCACCCCACCAAAACCTAGACACAGTGTGGAAAACAATCTACTTATGCAGTAGGCACGGCCAGAATCGTGGGGGGTGTTGAAACACGTGGGACATGTCCACACATGGCATTCATTCAATTAATAGAATAGAAATTTTGCAGTAGCTTTCTGACTACTGTTCTGTTAACAGTGCTAGCAGGGTCTTTAAAAGGGGATCAGTCACCTAATGAAAAAATTTTTGATTTAAAGGATCCAGTTTGGAAAAAGTCAAACCTGGACAAATAAATGCTTATTAAAGGGGCGGTGAACAATATTTTTAGATCAGTTTCTTCCGCAAACACAAAGTGGGATGGAGTAATGGCTATTGCCACAATCCTGCCGATCTCATCCTTATTGGATGTGTCTCAATTCAGAGCCTTCTGGGAATTTATTTTTTAGTGTATGAGAGACCACACATAAATGGTCTCCTATAGAGATACCTGTGGATGTACTTGCTCATGAATCCAATGCCCGAGTACATTTGCACTGATCCTCCTGCAAGTAAGCAAGAGCACTGGGATGGCAAGTGCCGGAACCTTGGCAATGGATTCTTGGGGAATCCCCTGGGCAGAAGACCTATTGCATAACTAGTTTGTGTGTATCTGTGTGTCTATTACACACTTGTCTTTTGCGTTCACGCAGTGATGCATTGTGCATCTGTATTTTTCACATATATATGTTTTGGCATGTACACGTTTATTACATGTGATGTGTATTTGTGCGTGTTTCGTGTGTTGTTTGTGTGTGCAGATGTTTGTGTATCGCGCACTTCATGGATGTCATACTGGACATTTGCCCATAGAATACACTGTGCATATATAGAAAGGTACATGTATGTGCATGTTCCTGTGTCCCTGCCACATGTAACTCACCTGCTAGTTATCCCTGATTGGATCTGGTCCCAATTATTATTTGAATTCTTTGTTTGTTGTTGTCTCCCTTCTCTCACATGCAATGCTCTGCATCGGCTGGGAATTACTGGTAAGTTGGAGAATCTGCTGTGTACAGCTCTGTCGCTACACTCCTATCAGGCTCTGCTACCCTCGCTGCTATTCCTGTACTGAGAATACTCACAGCTCTGTCACTACACTCCTATCAGGCTCTGCTACCCTCCCTACTATTCCTATACTGAGAGCAATCACACCTCTGTCACTACACACCTATCAGGCTCTGCTACCCTCCCTACTATTCCTGTACTGAGAATACTCACACCTCTGTCACTACACACCTATCATGCTCAGATACCCTCCCTACTATTCCTATACTGAGAGCAAGCACAGCTACACCCCTATCTGGCTCTGCTACCCTCCCTGCTATTCCTATACTGAGAATACTCACACCTCTGTCACTACATCCCTATCAGGCTCTGCTATCCTCGCCACTATTCCTATACTGAGAGCACTCACACCTCTGTCACTACATCCCTATCAGGCTCTGTTACTCTCTCTGCTATTCCTATACTGAGAGCACGCACAGCACTGTCACTACACTCCTATCAGGCTCTGCCACCCTCCCTGCTATTCCTATACTGAGTGCACTCACACCTCTGTCACTACATCCCTATCAGGCTCTGCTATCCTCCCTACTATTCCTATACTGAGAGCACTCACACCTCTGTCACTACATCCCTATCAGGCTCTGTTACTCTCTCTGCTATTCCTATACTGAGAGCACGCACAGCACTGTCACTACACTCCTATCAGGCTCTGCCACCCTCCCTGCTATTCCTATACTGAGTGCACTCACACCTCTGTCACTACACCCCTATCAGGCTCTGCCACCCTCTTGCTATTCCTGTTTTTGTGCGGTACATAGCTCTGTAGTGTCTGTACTGCCGGCACATTCCAGTGACCCCTCTCTTCGCAGGTCGGCAGCGCATGTTTGGCACTTATTTCCGAGTTGGATTTTACGGCTCCAGGTTTGGGGACCTGGATGAGCAAGAGTTTGTGTATAAGGAGCCGTCTATAACCAAGCTGGCGGAGATTTCGCACAGGCTCGAGGTGAGGCCCGCTAGCTGGCAGTCTGGCTCAGTGTCTGCACTGCGCGAGCTTGGTATAGCGCACTAGTGTGTGCCGCGGTCACAGAGCCCTGCAGAGTATTACCTGCTGCCACATCTCACCATAATATATGCACAAAATAATCCTTGGTATGAGATATCATTTTACTGAATATTGAGGAGATCAATTGGGCATAAAGAAAGTTACATCATATATATATATATATATATATATATATATATATATATATATATATATATATATATATATATATATATATATATATATATATATATATATATATATATATATATATATTCTTTCCAAAACTTGTGTTTTCTGAATTTCTTTAGTGTTGGCTTTTTACCTCCTCCACTGGAAGGTTATTCCAGGTATCATTCCCGAATTTTTTTTTCACATTGGTACCGATGAATTCTTAATTTCACTCACCCCTTGCTGGCCCAGTCGCGGATTAGAGAATATATGTTCCCGTTAATATAGCCCGCCAGCTGCTTAGACCCTGGCCTCTTAGAGGGAACCCGTTTACCTAAACATAGCTTATACTGTGACTGTAGAGAATAAAAAAATAAGCAAAAATGATCTGTACATTGTGTCAGCAAGATTGCATAGAGTAAGAGACAAACACGTCTGTGGTCAGTCTCCTGCTTATGACATCACCTGTGGCTGGATATTCAAAATACACATTTCCCATTGAAAACTAATTTGCATATCAAGCCACAAGGTGATGTCATAAGCAGGAGACTCCACAGACGCACCGAACACCTTTTATGTCTCTTATTTGCTGCATTTGTCTGGAATTCTGCTGACACAATGGATAGATTCGTTTTTATTCCCCGGAGTCGTAGTGTAAGCAGTGTTTTAGGTCGACCGAGTTCCTGTGACTTCGAAGGCCAGGTGCATAGGACGGGCCAAATCCCGGTAAAGGGAAAATAGAAAGTGGTGCGCTCTGCTCTTAACCAAAAACGAGCACTCTCCTCCCAAAAAACCTGCGCTATATTTGTAGCATTAAAATCCACAGGGAGGTGGCGTAATGCGGGTGGCCACAGACACACACAACCAGGCTTACGCGTTTCGCGATCTGGTAGCGCTCAAACAAAAGGCTACGAGTAAGCGATACCAGAGCGCGAAACGCGCTAGGTGGTACTCAGAGTGCACCTTCTGTGTTCTGTTACAGGTATCCACTACTCTTTCTGTAAAAAAAACATTAACACACAAGCATGGTGCAGCAGTTATTAATACTTGAAGGCTATCACTGTCTGTTTCCCGTGCTGGGTTCTCCTGGGGGGGGGGGGGGGGGGAGTTAGTGAACGAGAGGCTGATATAAATCTCTGTGATTTTCCAATGGCAGGAGTTTTACACCGAGCGATTTGGAGAAGGAAATGTTCAGGTCGTGAAAGATTCAAACCCTGTGGATAAAACCAAACTTGATCCAAACAAGGTAAGTGAGGCCTCTATCCCCATCATCTCTCCGGGGCAGTGAGTTCGGCTGCTATTTCCATCTCTGAGACCCGTGTCACATGTGCAGTACAGGGCATGAGAGATTCCTCATGCCCTCCCAGTCACTGACTCTTTACTAATGTAAATAGACAGGCTCTATATTCAACCATGGTGAATCCTATCAACCTTATCATGTCCATCCCCGTGTAAAATGTAATCCTGTAAGACATTTTCCAGTAACACCCATACTGCTGGTCTATTCCACGCCAAGGTTACTTATATCCTAAGCAGCAGTCCTTCTCAATCACCCCACCTTTAACTCCTCCTAGTTTTCATTCCATGCATACAGCTGTATGGTCTGCCATTTTTGGAGTGAACATAGAAGTCTTCCAGGATGTATAATTCATATATATTCAGAGAGATATCCATAAATGAATCTATGTAGGTGCTATGGGATCTGCTCCTTGATTAATTAATTGGTCCCCCCTGGACACGCTCATGCATTTTACGTTCTGCAAAGGAGCAGGTAAGAGTTATACATGTCCAGCAAAAACTGGCTGATCTGACAGCCCTAGCTGCAGATGTGTACATTATACTGATGTACACATTGCACAGGCAGATATAATTTGGCATTATTTGCTTTTTTTTCCAAAGCATCTATTTGTAGAGGTGTAATAACATTTTAAAGTAAAAGTTATAAAAAGTTGTTTTTATTTATTCTTACATTTTCTGATATATTTTTATTTATAGTAAACGATATAATCAAAATAATGGTATCTAAATAAAATCCCTTCTTATCCTGAAAAAAACATTATATATATATATATATATATATATATATAGAGCGAGAGAGAGGGAAAATTACAGCTAAACACAAACACCGCAGAAATGTCAAAACAGCCATTGTCCAGAATTACCAAAATTTGTTCAAAAAGTCCAGTCACTAAAGGGGATATTCAAATGTTAATTAATGCATAAATTTCTACAGCAAAAAAAAGGTTGGTCATTCTCCAGTCCTAGAGGTCCTTTAAGATGACATTTGAGTGTGATTGGCAATGGTTTTACATTGGTCTTCAACAAAAATGATGAAAATGTGTGTGATCGGCCAGAGCAGGGGAAGCACAGCCTTGGAGCCCTAACAGGATATTTCTGCTGTGGTCCCTCAACTTTGAGATCTCTTTTTTCCCTTGCTCAGGCTTTTATCCAGATCACGTATGTGGAGCCGTTCTTTGACACGTATGAGCTGAAGGATCGGGTCACCTACTTTGACAAGAACTACAACCTTCGGACATTCCTTTTCTGCACCCCATTCACCCTGGATGGCCGGGCCCACGGAGATCTCCATGAGCAGTACAAGCGCAAGACTGTGCTCACCACTTCTCACGCCTTTCCCTACATCAAGACACGAGTCAACGTCCTCCACCGGGAGGAGGTAAGGGAGTCAACGCAGACAGGGGGGAGACTAAGAGAAGAAAGGTTTTGGAGATAGAGGGGGCCAGGAGATCGTGAATGAGGGGGGGGGGGAGGGGTAACAGCAGAAGGGCATGAAGACTGCAGAAACCAGAGATGGTGGCACAGCAGGAGACGGACTGAAGGTGGTGTAGTTGGGGGGAACGTAAGAGAGATGGCAAGACACAAAGTGATGAGATGGGTGTATGTCAGGGGCAGGTTATAGAGAGGGCTGTATGTCAGGGGCAGGTTATAGAGAGGGGTGGATATCAGGGGCAGGTTATAGAGAGGGCTGTATGTCAGGGGCAGGTTATAGAGAGGGGTGGATTTCAGGGGCAGGTTATAGAGAGGGCTGTATGTCAGGGGCAAGTTATAGAGAGGGCTGTATGTCAGGGGCAGGTTATAGAGAGGGCTGTATGTCAGGGGCAGGTTATAGAGAGGGGTGTATGTCAGGGGCAGGTTATAGAGAGGGGTGGATTTCAGGGGCAGGTTATAGAGAGGGGTGGATTTCGGGCAGGTTATAGAGAGGGGTGGATTTTAGGGGCAGGTTATAGAGATGGGTGTATTTCAGGGGCAGGTTATAGAAAGGGGTCTATTTCAGGGGCAGGTTATAGAAAGTGGTCTATTTCAGGGGCAGGTTATAGAGAGGGGTGGATTTATGGGGCAGGTTATAGAGAGGGGTCTATTTCAGGTGCAGGTTATAGAGAGAGGTCTATTTCAGGGGCAGGTTATAGAGAGGGGTGGATTTCAGGGGCAGGTTATAGAGAGGGGTGGATTTTAGGGGCAGGTTATAGAGATGGGTGGATTTCAGGGGCAGGTTATAGAGATGGGTGGATTTCAGGGGCAAGTTAAAGAGAGGGGTGTATGTCAGGGGCAGGTTAAAGAGAGGGGTGTATGTCAGGGGCAGGTTATAGAGAGGGGTCTATTTCAGGGGCAGGTTATAGAGAGGGGTCTATTTCAGGGGCAGGTTATAGAGAGGGGTGGATTTCAGGGGCAAGTTAAAGAGAGGGGTGTATGTCAGGGGCAGGTTAAAGAGAGGGGTCTATTTCAGGGGCAGGTTATAGAGATGGGTGGATTTCAGGGGCAGGTTATAGAGAGGGGTGTATGTCAGGGGCAGGTTATAGAGAGGCGTCTAGTTCAGGTGCAGGTTATAGAGAGGGGTCTATTTATGGGGCAGGTTATAGAGATGGGTGGATTTCAGGGGCAGGTTATAGAGATGGGTGGATTTCAGGAGATGTGATGAGGGGGATCTCAGTAGCAGGTGATGGAGCTGGGGGTGTTCCCATGAACGTGAGGTGATACTGTCCTAGGCATACAACAAATTCATCGAGAGGAAAACAGGAAATGCCATGAGATGTGTGCCCAGCTGATAGCGGTGAGGACGATGCCAGGGTCTGGGCAGTACTTGTAGGAATATGGAGCACAAGAGCGTACCGACTGACTTGCCTCAAACCTCTCTGTATCATGTAACCCGTCAGGTGGTCCTTATCCCAGTGGAAGTCGCTATTGAAGACATGCAAAAGAAGACTCAGGAGCTGGCATTTGCCACCCACCAGGAGCCCGCTGATGCCAAGATGCTGCAGATGGTTTTGCAAGGTTGTGTTGGGACCACTGTCAACCAGGTAATGAGAGATAAGGGGGGGGGGGGGGTCCCTACAAGCTCAACATGTAATACGTGTCTGGGCAGGAGACTGGCTGGCTATTCAGCTGTCTGACTGGACCCACTCTGCCTCTTTTAAACATTGCAGGGAATTTTGTGCGCATTTAGCTGGCGATCTAACATTGCTAGCAGCGTGCGATATTGTCACTGCCTACTTTGAAAGCCCCTATAGGAGACACTGTATGTCACGTGTGTACCTACCTTATCCCAGTCTAGTCTGCAAGGTGGTCATACGACGGCCTTGCGTGTAAGACGGAGGTTTCTATGTGTGTGAAAAAGGGCCAGCCTTGGCCAGAGGACATTACTGATGTGTGTCTCATCTCAGGGTCCCCTGGAGGTGGCCCAGGTGTTTTTGGCAGAAATTCCAGAGGATCCGCGATTATACCGACTCCACAACAAGCTACGCCTGTGCTTCCGGGATTTCACCAAGAGGTAGTGTATTTGCGGAGACACTCGGACCGCTGAAGGTCAATTCAAGGCCCCGTCCCTTACTCCGGTGACTGCTTCACTATGAGAACGGAATTATCAGCCCTCACTCTATCCAAGGCTGTGAGGTCGGGAGAAGAGGAAGGTGGATAGAGGAGGCGGACATAGTCGGGAGGCAGGAGAGTGCTGGGGTCCATCATGCTTACAGGGGCAGTCCCATCGGTTTTTCCTCGCAATACATCCCATCTCCTATAAACTGCAACAACAAAAAAGTGTAATAGAGTTACTGCTGTTATATAAACAGGCCTTCCTATCTCTCCAAGACTCCTTATAGTATGTTATTGAATTTAGAAGCCCCGTAGAAATGATTTTCAAAACAAAACTACAAAAGAACAGTTTGAAAGTAAAAAATAAGTGTGTTCCTAAACACGATTTCTTGTTTCTCGGGTTCCAGGTGTGAGGATGCCTTGCGGAAAAACAAAAGCCTGATTGGCCTGGATCAGAAGGAATATCACAGGGAACTGGAGAGGAATTACCAGCGCCTGAGGGAGGCGCTCAGCCCTCTGACATCACGAAAGATCCCGCAGTTATATAGTGACCTGCTGCCTCACACCAGCGCCAGGTATGCCGCATTGCGCATAGATCCTGCTAAACAAAACGCTAGAAGCCAAAGTAGCAAGAGGTCTACGGATAATGTGGGTACCGAGGCAAAAAGGCTATCACTGTAGACCATATTTGCATAGTTTTACCCAGAATCCTTTGCAGTGGCGATTAGCACTGTACATTGGGGATATCTGCTGGCTTCTCTGGGATCTGCAGATATGTTTAATAATACTTTACTGACAATTAATACGTCAGCTTAGAAAAGCTTGTTCCGCTAGCCAAAGCTTGACATGGGTTGCCACAATTTTTCAGTATTGGCATTTGCCTAGTTAGAGGGGTCTGAACCTGTGGCCCCCAGATGTTGCAGGACTACATTTCCCATACTCCTCTGACAGCCTCTGAGCTGAACCATTATGGGAGATGTAGCTAATCGGCAACTGGAGGGCCGGAGGAGTCCCCCACCACCGGCCTAGTACATAATGTGTCTTGTGAGCTTTGATTTAATTATGTGTAAGGAAAAAAAGCATGAATCAAAGATTTGATTGTCTTATTTAATATTAAAGGGACATTCCAACTTGTCTAACCCTTGTTTCCTTCAAGGCAGCAAGGGTTAAACAATACATGTCCCGGTCTTTGATAGTAAACCCGACGTGTATTTTAATAGATACACGCGGGTTTACTATCTGCTGTGTCTCACATCTGAGACATGGCAGTTGCCGGTTGTCTCGTGCAAACGTTAGCAGACACACAGCCAATCAGAGTGGGGGCTCTAGCTAAGGTCCCCCCTGCTGATCCCATGCAAAAACGAGGGTCAGAGCCAGTCGCCGACCAGACGGCTTCCTATGGAAACATGGCAGCTGTCGGTCAGCAAATAAACTGGCGTGTAGTATCAGAAGTACTATCAGAAGTACACGCCAGTTCATCCTCATACTAGGGACAACGGACATTTCACTTGTGATTCTATATTAGACGTACAAGTGAAACATAACGTTTAGTGTTCCAGTCTAAACAGTTTTCGTTTCCATGAAGTAATATGTCAAATTGGGAGTTTACAGTAATGGGGCAATATATCTTCCACATATATTTATCTGCTTTCGTTTAGGTCTCTTTCACACCTGATCTCCTTTTATGGCTTTCAACCCGCATAGATTTAAAAACAAATTTCCAGGGAGTCATTGGGAGGGAGTTGGTCGACACATTCACTAAATCTGTCTCTGACGAGATGTGGGGGATAAGGCTAAGCAGTCAGACAAAAAATGGCTGATCATGGCAGAGAGCAAGCAATAGATATATCTAAAGTCATTTTGTGATGAGATGTGTTATTGAAGTTCCAGTTTTTTTTATATATATATATTGCTCCACGATAATCTACATACTGTGCTTACAGTTGAATAGGGTAATAAAACGGTTTCTGGGTAATATCCCTTTAAAGCACTAGGAAATATTCCCCTGCTCACAAAGGGCTGTCTGTTCGCAGTGTCGAGAACAATACTATTTTTGTATACTGGACATACCGCAAATGTTGTGTGCTGTGTTTACAGACAGAACCATACAAGAGAATTATTTGTAGCGTTCTCTCTCCTTTACAGAGATTCGATAAACCGCTCCAGCCTTCGTAGGATTGAAGCCTGAGGTTTCCAACGTGCCTTGTTACTCCTGGCACATCCCCAACCCGAGGTCAATCTCCATGCTACTGCCATTACGGACCAGTCGCTTTGTGATGTTACGCTCCTCACAGACCAATGAAATATGCTGTGGGATGACTATAGAGGATTGGTGGTAGGAGTGGGATCGTGATTACACACAAAGTGCTCGGTGAAGATCCTCAGCTGATTGGACATCCCTGCAATCCACCTGGGGGAAAAATAGGGACTTTGAGTCGGTCCGTGTCCAAGTTTCTTCACCGCAAATTTTCCAAAAACTGCACTAGGAATTTTTTAATATATATAAATAACGATGGCTGCCGTGCCTTTTTTGCAGGAAAAAAAAAAATGTTAAAAAAAGGATACATTTTTAAAGGGCAAAGTTATTAATGAATTTTTTTGATCCTTGACAGCCTTGTCTGCACCTCAGGCACTCATTTTAGCCCAGGAACAGAGACCCTATTGGCGACCCCGTCGCACGCCGCGCTTTTAAATCCCCCCAATTATTATTATTTTTCTTGTTTAATTTATCATGGGTTTTTTTTTTTTTGTTGTTGTTTTCTTTTAAATGGGCATTTTAACGAGTTCAGTAGTGGACGGGAAAAGATCCTCGTCTGACGTTTTTTACGCTGTGGTGATTTGAAGGACCTAAAATGCCTTCTAATTCTCTTTAGCACTTTAGAAGGGCGTACATCCATCTGCCAGCCACAATGTCACTGTCCCCGCGTCTGCCCTACTGCCACTCAATACTACTGTCACCATGTCTGTCCTGCTGTTGCACTTGTGCCCCCCCCCCCCCCCCCCCCCGTTACACAGTGTTTTGTTATTTTCCCCATGTCCGCCGTTTATCCCCTTCCTCCCGGCCCATTTATGTTGTACATCGGTCACGTCCTGTGCTACTGGGCACCTTCTCATCTGTTATTCCCTGGGAGCTATTTTTTTTGTAATAAAGCTCTGCTTATGATTTGTGGTTTGGTCCATTTATAAAGCATGACACCCATGGTGCACAAACTCAGCATACAATATAATAATAATAACAGTAGGTTTAACCAGGATGGGGTACATTCAGATAGTCTCTGGGGATGTTAATGCAATCCAGTTTAATGGTATTAATTTTATCTAGCTTGGAAGAATGAAGGACTGGGTAGATCCCTGCCAGGAATTTAACCTGCATTATCTCATTGGCTTGTCGTACCTCCCAACATGCCCCACTCACACATCCTGCCCATAGGACTTTGAGCAGTATCCCCTCTGCACCCCTATGCCAGCCCTCCCCTGCCCATAGGACTTTGGGCATTGTCAGTCTATCAATCAATCACTGCACTATATCTGTAAGTTTATCTGTCATGCCAGTCTCTGAGGATAATGGGTACATGCCTCCCAAATGACCTCTTTGCACTTTTTCGGGATAGAGGTAGAGCTCAGGATCTGGGATACAGGAGACTGGCCATTGCCCATGCGTACTTGCACTTCCAAGCTGAGAGTACAGTAGAGCTGACACTTAACATCCGGGGACGAGAGTTGGAAGGTATATGGATAAGCTGATGAAATTGCAAAACTAATTTGTTGTTTGTTTTTTTTTTACTTAAAACTGAAAAATAAAGTGGAATCGTTACTGCAACAGGATCAGAGCCCACAGGGCTGAAGGCTGAAGCCACTCCCCCAGCCTCTCAAGCACTTGAAACAGATGAGTTCAACAGTAAAATTCAATGCAGTTTCTTAAAGGGGAGCAAGAAAATGGCTGGTCAATGAGGTCGCTGAATTTCCAAGGGCCCCTGTGAAATCTTTTTCAATGCAAAACTACAAGAGATATTTCATTTATTTTAAAGTTGCAAATTGCATTTCACACACTGTACTTGCTTGACTATATATTTGAGGTCTGAATATAAGACTCAGACCCACAGGCCACGCAGAGCACGCCGGGGACCTTCATCCTCTTTGTGGACAGTCTGAGGAGGTCTGTGCTCTGCTCAGTGGGCACCGACATCCTCCAATGCTGCCCGGCTCTTCCATTGAGGCTTTTATGACAGAACGCCAGGGTCACGTGACCTCCCGCGAGTCCATCCCAAGTCTGGGAAGCAGATTGACAAGTTTGATTATGCATTGGCAAGTCTGGGGGTGCATAAAATGAAATAAAAACAAGAAATGAATTTTTTAAATTTGGCGTACAGCCTAGTCCCCAAACTCACTTTGGTGCAAGATGAAGATTACTGCTTGTATAGTGCACAGGCTTATTTTCCAAGTGTGATTTGATGCAGTCATTCTGCATAAATCACATTTTTAATATTTGACTCAAGCCCTCCCCAGTGATTACTCTGTATGTTTACTGCAAGTGCAGCAGCACTGATTATATAGATACTGATGATAAAGAAAAAAGTTTTGTTTCATATAGTCACTTCCTGTGCACTTCCAACTGAATACATTATGTGGCCTCTGAGTAACCTTGCTCTTGTAGGATCACTTAAAGGGACAGTCTTGTCCCCAAACTCACAGTGGTGCAAGATGAAGATCACTGCTTGTATAGTGCACAGGCTTTTATTCCTGTGTGATTTGATGCAGTCATTCTGTAAAAATCACATTTGTAATATTTGACTCGAGCCCTCCCCTGTGATTACGCTGCATGGTTACTGCAGGTGTGGCAGCACTGATTATATTGACACTGAGGATACAAAGTTTTGTTTCATATAGTCACTTCCTGTCCTCCTCAAATTGAGTCTATTGAGTGGCCTCTAAGTGACCTTGCTCTTGTACAAAGTAGGCTCTCTTAACAGTGCAACACATGGACTGATGACATCACTAGAGAGACAGAATATTCCATGCATTTTAAAGTACTTTGAAAGCACATCCATATGCATTAATATTTGGAAGATGCATTTTGGGCACTAGGCAGTCCCTTTAATAGTGCAACACATTGTCTGATGACATCACTAGAAAGACAGGATATTCCATTCATTTGAATGGCATTATTATCATTGGTTCCTGCAGCAAAAAAAAAAAAATTACATTTACTCAGCTAGTGTGGGCAGTCCTGGCTTCTTGTAAACTGCTGTCATTTCACAATTCCTTCTAGCTGTAAGTATTTTATATTTTAACCAGTGCAAAATGTAAGACATGCATTTTAAAGCACATTAATATGCATTATTATTTGGAAGACGTATTTTGGGCCCTAGACAGTCCCTTTAAGTCACTGCAGTATTTTCTTTTTGTGGCTTTTAAAGATGGTGCCAATCCCTCCTGCTCTCTCAATGGAAAAAATGGAACAAATGCCAGTCCTTTCTATTACTTTCTGTGTGCTGAATGCATGATTACCTTGGGTCTAGGATTTTAGCCAGAGCAGTTGGGCAACTCGAGGACGGTCCTACTAAGAAGAACATCCAGACTTTGCAGAATCCTGTTGTAAACTGAGCCCCCTCCAGCTGCTGCCTAACTGCAAACCCCATAATTCCCGCGGCCTAGGACGTAGTATGATCTCATAATGGGTGTTATGTATAAATAGTGCCGCCTTTCCGGTCTGTGATGTATTCATTATCCATGGGTGACACCAGAAGTGTAAGAAGTGCTGACATCATAGTTTGGGAGGAACCAGAAAATATCTGCCATTTTTTGTAGGCAAAGAGTTAAGCTATTAATTGAAGTGTACACACATGTTATAATAAAAAACTGCTTTAATGAAAACATACAAATAAATACTTTATTGAGCCTTTTTTTTTTTTTACTTGTACAGCTCCAACAGGGGGCAGACATGTTTAGAATCTTGGATGAGATCTTACTTCATCTGACTCATCTGCCACAAGATTCTAAACAACATGGCCGCCCCTTTTTAGTGCTATACAAGCAGAGAGGGCTCAATAAGATGATTTATTTGTGTTCTTTGATTAAAGCATTACTATTTAAAACATTTGCACTTGATACTATCTTTCCATCAAACATAACAATCTTACCGACGGTAGTTCAGATCTCATTAAAAATACTCCCTACTTTCACTGTAATAGTCCAGTTTACAGTATTGAGGAGAGCTCTCCACTTCGTACTCTATTAGTTTTGGACTAAGTTCCACCTGTGTAGTTTTGTGCATGCCTTGGTCTCCACAGAAGGGAATGGACAGGCTCATGCTTGGAAGCATCACGGAGTGTGCCCAGGCTGCCTATCTCCATAAGTCATTAGACGTACTACTGTGTTTGAGCGAGCTGTCTCTCCATCCAGAAAAAGGGAGGTCTCCCTAGGAGTAATAGTTTCAGAGGACTTGAAGGTAGGTAGGCAATGTGATAGAGCAGCAGGAAATGCTAGCAGAATGCTTGGTTATATAGGGAGAGGTATTAGCAGAATGCTTGGTTATATAGGGAGAGGTATTAGCAGAATACTTGGTTGCATAGGGAGAGGTATTAGCAGAATGCTTGGTTATATAGGGAGAGGTATTAGCAGAATGCTTGGTTGCATAGGGAGAGGTATTAGCAGAATGCTTGGCTGTATAGGGAGAGGTATTAGCAGAATGCTTGGTTGTATAGGGAGAGGTATTAGCAGAATGCTTGGCTGTATAGGGAGAGGTATTAGCAGAATGCTTGGTTGTATAGGGAGAGGTATTAGCAGAATGCTTGGCTGTATGGGGAGAGGTATTAGCAGAATGCTTGGTTGTATAGGGAGAGGTATTAGCAGAATGCTTGGTTGTATAGGGAGAGGTATTAGCAGAATGCTTGGTTGTATAGGGAGAGGTATTAGCAGAATGCTTGGTTGCATAGGGAGAGGTATTAGCAGAATGCTTGGTTGCATAGGGAGAGGTATTAGCAGAATGCTTGGTTACATACGGAGAGGTATTAGCAGAATGCTTGGTTGCATAGGGAGAGGTATTAGCAGAATGCTTGGTTGCATAGGGTGAGGTATTAGCAGAATGCTTGGCTGCATAGGGAGAGGTATAAGCAGTAGAAAGAGGGAAGTGCTCATGCCATTGTACAGAGCACTGGTGAGACCTCACTTGGAGTATTGTACGCAGTACTGGAGACCGTATCTCCAGAAGGATATTGATACTTTGGAGAGAGTTCAGAGAAGGGCTACTAAACTGGTTCATGGGTTGAAGGATAAAACTTAACAGGAAAGGTTAAAGCATCTTAACATGTATAGCTTGGAGGAAAGACGTAACAGGGGGGGATATGATAGAAACATTTATATACATAAAGGGAATCAACACAGTAAAGGAAGAGAGTATATTTAAAGGAAGTAAAACTACCACAACTAGAGGACATAGTCTTAAATTAGAGGGGCAACGATTTAAAAGTAATATCAGGAAGTATTACTTTACTGAGAGGGTAGTGGATGTATGGAATAGCCTTCCAGCAGAAGTGGTAGAGGTAAACACAGTCAAGGATTTTAAGCATGCATGGGATAGACACAAGGCTATCCGAGCTATAAGACCGGGAACGGGGGACTAATAAAAGTACTCAAAAAAAAATTGGCCAGACTAGATGTACCGAATGGTTCTTATCTGCCGACACATTCTATGTTTCTACCCATGCGCGTGGGACTCTAAAATGGAAAAAAGTTTCAAAATGCCATCAGTGGAGGAGGACATCTCCAAAAGGCTCCATCCATGCAACGCAGACACTTCACATGAAGGTAAGGTTTTTTTTGTTTGTTTTTTTTAAATTGAAGTTTTTATTGAGTCAAGGACATACCGTATATACTTCGAAAACAGTGTTACATCAAATTATAGTAAGACATGAGAAAATATCACAGGATGCATATAACACACCTAGACTTAAATTACGTTTGTTGGGTATTTTTTGTACTAGAGAGCTACAACGTCATGCGTAAGATGAGAAATTGTAAGGTCTTTAACAGCTGCCTACAAAAATAGGTACAAAGTTGACTTCATGATAAGATGACTATAAAGGGGAGGTCGCAATTAATCCCGCTTATTTATATCAAATCTATTGGTCAAGATAACCAATCGGCAAATCAAGACATGAATACACCAACCTCACATCTAAGTTATGATGAAGGCCAGATCAGAGATATAGACAGTTTACACCACTTGGTATTCACTCAGAGCTACAATAATTAGGTGAACGCCAATGATGAACGGCTATTATAACTGGTAAGTAGTGTGGAGCGGACACCTGGATGTTCGGGTTCAGCCGAACTTCGGAAAAAAGTCCGGGTTCGGACGAACTTCGGAAAAAAGTCCGGGTTCGGGCCCAAACTTGACCCCGAACCCTATTGAAGTCAATGGGGACCCGATGTTCGGCTTATGGAATACATGTAATACTATTTGCTTTCTTTAAACCGAAATAGAGTCCCCATTCATAAGAAACTCTTATGAATGGGGACTCTAGTTCGGTTTATAGAAAGCCAATAGCATTACATGTATTCTGCTGAAAGTCTATAAACCGAAAGACGTTCTGTTTATAGACTTTCTTTTTATAGAATAGCAATAGCATTACATGTATTCTATATAACGAAAGTCTATAAAACGAATGTCTTTCGGTTTATAGAATACATGTAATGCTATTGTTATTCTATAAACCGAAAGTCTATAAACTGAATGTCTTTCGGTTTATAGACTTTCGGTTTATAGCCGAACCCCGAACTCCAACACGGACATACAGTGAAATGTGCGGTTCGGGTTCGCTCAACACTACTAGTAAATATAAAAAAAAAAAAAAAGTGAAAAGTGATGTAAGGAAAAAGAAGAAGGAGGAGGTGAGAGGAAAGGGACAGGAGGAGAAGGAAGAAAAAGCGGGGAAAAGGGTACTCCAAGTGTGGAAGCACCGGCAGGACACGGGCGAAAGAAACATAAAAGGTGACAGTGATGGCGCTACAAAATTACAAAAAAATAAAGTGTAAAAAGCAGTGAAAGACGAGCAACCTACAAACTTCTTCTAAACAAAAAAAAACTAGATATAAATCACACGGGAGCGCTGAAATATATTAAACCATATAGGTAATAATATTATTAATAGTGTTAAACAGCAAAGTGAATAACATATAGAACAAAAGTATACTTATACAAATAAGGACAAGGGATTACTGCCCCAAAAAAGGGGGGGCTTGTGGCACCACGTTTTGTGGCCACGATGCCATCCTCCCGCGGGGCAGGTGGCAACCCTAGGGGGAGGGAATATATTAGGAGTCTGTGGAGAAGGTTGCACTATAAGGGATCAGTCACTGTTATGATAAAGTTCTATAAAGATGAGTCACTATGGAGAGGTAGGTCGTGAGTGATGCCCGTAGATACTACCAGGGAAACACAGACAGGGACCCCATTATGATCTTTACCAACTCCGTGGGTCCCTGCTGCAATGCTGCAAGATTTTGCAACATCACGTATGACAAAACTTACCAGGAAAGGTTAAAGCATCTTAACATGTATAGTTTAGAGGAAAGACGTAACAGGGGGGATATGATAGAAACATTTATATACATAAAGGCAATCAACACAGTAAAGGAAGAGAGTATATTTAAAAGAAGAAAAACTACCACAACTAGAGGACATAGACTAAAATTAGAGGGGCAACGATTTAAAAGTAATATCAGGAAGTATTACTTTACTGAGAGGGTAGTGGATGTATGGAATAGCCTTCCAGCGGAAGTGGTAGAGGTAAACACAGTGAAGGAGTTTAAGCATGCATGGGATAGGCACAAAGCTATCCTAGATATAAGACAGGGAACTGGGGACTAATAAAAGTATTTAGAGGATTGGGCAGACTAGATGTACCAAATGGTTCTTATCCGCCGGTGACACATTCTATGTTTCTATCACAGAGGCGCGCCCCATAAATGAGGCCACTCAAAGTGACCTCATCTGACAGAGGGAATCCCACTGCAGAATCTGATATGCAGCACAGTTCATTGTGGGGGCCGCGATGAGCTGTAGGGAAGTCGAATTATAGCCCCCATAAAAGTGCCGTTCAGGGCAGATTGTGCCCTTTACCAGCCCCTCGCCACCCCACTGATAAGGGCTCAATCAATTTTATTTTTAAAAGGCAATAATTGATCGTAACGCAATTTCTGGTACCTTCGTCCCACCGCTGGATGCAACTCCTCCATTTGTGCTGTATTAGAAGGGCCAGACTGTCACAGCCAATCACAGAGATCCTAAAGAGGTGAAAGGGAGCGCTATTCACAGATGTGAATATGCGCATACACCATGTATGTGTAGGGTGTATAAATTAATGGGTGAAGCATAGAGCATCTACTTACTTTCTTTCTTCTTCTTTTCGGTGTACAGCTGTATGCTCATAATGTTTCAATACTGGTCAGTGGGCGGAGTTAAGTTTTTTCCCCCCAGCTTGCTCAAACATGCAAAAATCAGACTGAATAATTGTGTAATGACTTGGGATCGGTGAATTAAACCTCCTCTTGTATATGCATATATATATATATATATATATATATATATTTAGATTCATTTAGGCTGGAGATTTATGGATGTTTTTACAAGTGTGCTAAATGATAAAAATCTTAATGGAAAGAATTTTAATTTGACGTCGAAAAACAGCAAAAATATATAGGGGACATGTATAAATACTGGCGCAATCACGTGTGCGCAAGTGTATAATGCAGACAAATTCCAATCTACACACGAATGAGTAGTTTTAAGATGCGTCGGCTCTCATTGCGCCTGATTTGCGTCAGGACCCTCCTCCAATCTGTGTGTCGGGACTTATAAAAAAAGCACAATCGCCATTATACATACTAAACGGCAATTACGCCTTTTTTTTTAAAAAAAACACATCTTACTGTAAAAGGCACTATTCTCTATAAATGATCTTAATTATCCAAATATACATATATATATATATTTACTACATGTATGTATTGTCCATGTTTCTCAGGACACACAGTCACAGATCTGGAATGGATTCAGCATTAAAAGTGCTTATTTTTATCTTGCAAGAAAGTCACCAAAAAAACATAATCATATATGGTATAAATATATATCTATATATATTTAAAATGGCCTCATACTCCTATTATAACTGAAATCTGTTCCCAAATAATTGAGTAGCCGCCTGTCTCTTTAAGAGCTGGGGAGATGAAGGGGGGAAGGGGTGGGGTAGTGGTGAGGGGGGGTCCCAGTAAGAGGTTGAGTTTTAGCAGGCAGAGTATACAGTCAGAGTCCCGGGGTCCAGGGCAGACCAAGTCTTGGTAAGTGTGCAGTTATTTTTGGGTCACTCCTTTTTATTTGGGGAGGGGGTGGGTGAGAGTGATGTGGTGGTACCCATAGAGGGTGCAGGGTATATGCCAACGTGGCTATTCCTTTTTTTTTGGTTCTTCTTGCCCCTCACCCCCAGTATTGGATGGCTATTCTGCAGCTGCTATAACTACATCCAGATGTGCAGTCTGGCTTGTGGCTGCATCACTGGGTGCAATGCTTTGCATAAGGGGAAACATTGGGCACCATCTGCAGATTGCACCCTTTCTTGTGCCAGCCAACAGAGGGGTTCAAGCATCCTTAGTTAAACCTTTTGCAGGGGCTGGGTTGCTGGATAAATAACAGATGTAGCTTTCAGTGCCAGAGGTCTGAGAAATCCTTCCCGCTCACAAAGAGTTAACAGTCCCCACCCACCCCTCTTGTACTCCAAAACTACACCCCTTGGGCACTCATGGGTGTACCCCATTTGGAACCAAAGAGCGGCACTGGGAATTACAAATCCTATTATTATTAGGAAAGGGGGGGGGGGGGGGGGGTACAGTTTTAGGTCTTGCATCCACTAGCAGGATGGACATGATGGGAGTTGTACTTCACAACAGAGACTTGAGTTTTCCTGCTTGGGATTAGTTGTCAAAATACCTTTTAGCTCCCCAGTCATAATGGGAGTTGCAGTCCACAGAGTGCCCCATAATATTCTTTTTAGCTGTGAACTGGTAAGATTTTTTTTTAAAAGTGAGAATGATGGGAGTTATGGAAGGTTGTTTGCTTGAGCTGTTTGGAGTTATCTGAGGCAATAGTGTCACTGGATGAGTGTCATGAGAATTGTATTCTTCTACCAGCAGTCAGTGTTCTCGATGCAGCTTCTCCATTTTTTTTTTTTTTTTAGTGGAAGAAAGGTATTATATATCTGCTATCTACAAAATAAAATACATTTTAGACTAAAATGTACATTTCAGAGATTAAAATGGCTTTGATTCTCTAAATAGCCCAGCCAGAATATACATTAAAAAAATGTAAGGTTTAAATTTGTGATAAAACACTGGCAAAGTATTTTACATTTTTTTTATTTTAATTTGTTTGCTTAATTTGTGGCTTAAAAAAAAAAAAATCA
Organism: Pelodytes ibericus; assembly: GCA_036172795.1. Classification (NCBI taxonomy): domain Eukaryota; kingdom Metazoa; phylum Chordata; class Amphibia; order Anura; family Pelodytidae; genus Pelodytes; species Pelodytes ibericus. The sequence continues at coordinate 211,927,878 of CM069858.1, read as the reverse complement.
ACTCTTGCACAGACTGCTCAGCGTACAAAACCACAAGAGCTGACAATCGAATGTGCGGCCGAGCCGTAATGGGATAACAGGGTGTGAGGCAGGGATTTCAAAGCTTCTCTTGGGAAGTTAGTCCTTTTTTTTTTTTTCCTTCCAGATTTTTATGAGTCCCACATATTTCTCTGCAGAAATGATCGAGACCCACCCTGCTTGGGGAGGGAGGGAGGTTAAAAAAAACCCACCAAATTAAGAATAACATAGAAACATAGAATGTGTCGGCAGATAAGAACCATTCAGTCCCATCTAGTCTGCCCAATTTTTTTAAATACTTTTATTAGTCCCCCGTTCCCGGTCTTATATCTAGGATAGCCTTGTGTCTATCCCACGCATGCTTAAAATCCTTGACTGTGTTTACCTCTACCACTTCTGCTGGAAGGCTATTCCATACATCCACTACCCTCTCAGTAAAGTAATACTTCCTGATATTACTTTTAAATCGTTGCCCCTCTAACTTAATACTATGTCCTCTAGTTGGGGTAGTTTTTCTTCTTTTAAATATACTCTCTTCCTTTACTGTGTTGATTCCCTTTATGTATTTAAATGTTTCTATCATAACGAATATCTTTATACTGCCCTTGTTGGGGAATATGAAGCAGATACTATAATATTCACACACACTGATATATATATAACCCTTTCGTTGCCAGGAGGGGGGGGGGATGAAACATTCCCCCCATTCCTCAGCTATCAAGTGTTTGACTTGGAGTGCACTGTATATAAACAAGGTTTTTGGGCTGTTGGGGAGGTCTGTATTTTGTCAGAGGGCCGCCAGTAGAGACAGCTTGGCCAATCCCTGTAACCTATACATTCAGAGCCCCCATGCTTTCAAACGAAACAGTCTAAACTACAGTTATCAGGATTAGGAGCAAAACTATTCCTAAATAATGCTAAAATATGTTTAAAAGCACGCAGGTTTTTTTTTTTTTCCTCCAAGGGTGTGCTCAGCAGCACCCATCACGGGCACCTCAACTGATTTTAGGGCAGTATATCTGCCCGCCATCCAACCCATGTGAATTTAAATGTTTTCTTTATACATTATTGATTCTTTAATCCGCTAGATTGATTCCTCACTGATCTTATACATAGAATTACATCCTTAATTGGATTATCTTATCAAAGTTTACATATATAAAGGGAATCCACACAGTAAAGGAGGAGAGTATATTCAAAATGGAAAAACTACCACAACTAGAGGACATAGTCTTAAATTAGAGGTGCAACGATTTAAAAGTAATATCAGGAAGTATTACTTTACTGAGAGGGTAGTGGATGCATGGAATAGCCTTCCAGCCGAAGTGGTAGAGGTAAACACAGTGAAGGAGTTTAAGCATGCGTGGGATAGACACAAGGCTATCCTAGCTATAAGATAAGGCCAGGAACTAATGAAAGTATTACATTACTGAGAGGGTAGTGGATGCATGGAATAGCCTTCCAGTAGAAGTGGTAGAGGTTAATACAGTGAAGGAGTTTAAGCATGCATGGGATAGGCACAAGGCTATCCTAGATATAAGATAAGGCCAGGGACTAATGAAAGTATTACTTTACTGAAAGGGTAGTGGATGCATGGAATAGCCTTCCAGCGGAAGTGGTAGAGGTTAATACAGTGGAGGAGTTTAAGCATGCGTGGGATAGACACAAGGCTATCCTAGATATAAGACCCAGCTATTCTGTCCTGTTTTCTCTGTAAAACCGGCAAAAAATGTTAGGAGCCAACAGTACGGGGGTCCCCTGGCCCCTGGAATCATTCGAGTCCTTCCATTAGTATAAAGTCTCTCAACTCTCACAGTAACGGAATCGTGTTGCTAGGGGGTGTGGTGTTTATAAGGGGGCGTGTCCTCCAGCTGAGCATGCTCTGATGCAAAGTGCCCGATTAACCTACCATGCATGCCCAGCGCAGTTTGCCCGTACGCACAGTGGTTGCCCATGACCAGAATCTTTTTCATACCGATGACACTGGGGTCCAGTCATTAGAAACTGAACTGAAAAAAAACAGGCATTAAATGCCAAAATTCTCCATCTTCTCCATCGTTCTCCTATAGTTTTACATTTAAAATAATTACACAGGGGCTTCTAAATTCAGTGATGTCCAATAAGGAGGGGCTTGGAGAGGGAGGCAGAACTGTTGCTATAGAAACTATTACATGTTATATACCATTTTTTGGGTGATAGGAAGTGTTGAGGGGGAATAAAAAGGGATTCTTTTTTTTTTTTTTTTTTTTACTTTAGATCAGACAGTACTTCTTTTTGGACACTGAAGGTGCAACTGCTCCTTTAAGAGATTTTTTGGTGTCCTATTTCAGAAGTGTTTAATTCCCAGACATTGGCGTAGGTAGGATGCCATTTTGGTCATCATGTCGACCTCTTGTCAAGATGGTGATGCTGTAATATATGTTACAGGGGTAATAAGGAGGAGAGTATGTATAAAAGAAGAAAAACTACCACAACTAGAGGACATTAGTCTTAAATTAGAGGGGCAACGATTTAAAAGTAATATCAGGAAGTATTACTTTACTGAGAGGGTAGTGGATGCATGGAATAGCCTTCCAGTGGAAGTGGTAGAGGTAAACACAGTGAAGGAGTTTAAGCATGCGTGGGATAGGCACAAGGCTATCCTAGATATAAGATAGGGAACTGGGGACTAATGAAAGTATTACTTTCCTGGGAGGGTAGTGGATGTATGGAATAGCCTTCCAGTGGAAGTGGTAGAGGTAAACACAGTGAAGGAGTTTAAGCATGCGTGGGATAGGCACAAGGCTATCCTAGATATAAGATAGGGAACTGGGGACTAATGAAAGTATTACTTTACTGGGAGGGTAGTGGATGTATGGAATAGCCTTCCAGCGGATTAGAATAATGGGCAGACTGGATGGACCGAATGGGTTATCTGCCGACACATTCTATGTTTCTATCTATTTAAAGTTGCTTGTACTCCTTGAAAATACATGAAGTCAATGACCTAACTGGTGAGGTAACAGGAATCAGGGTCATTTGATTCTTTCCTCAATAGACCTGTAAAAAAAAAACATCTTTATGAAGTGTTTCACCAGGAACAGAGCCGTTAATAATGCTTTTACTGCTGCCATGGCAACCTATCAGTGCCCTAACAATTTATCACATTACTAAAGGCTAGAAATAATCTGACCCAAAGAACATAGAGATGAGAGAAAATGGATTTCTCAGATGGGTTTCAGCATCCAGATGTGGCACAAATGTCACTGCTACATTTAATTGGCAGATGGAAGAAAATCATTTTGGAGGTTTTAAATAACAACTGTAGCAAAAAAATGAAGTTCTTTTTAAATGAAAGATGGCATCAAGTGTAGGCATTTTATATAGAATAGAGGGGAATAGATTCTTATTGAGCCATTACTCCATATAACTCTACAAGGAGGCAGACATTTTGTTTAGAATCTTGGGTCAGATCTTTGTTCATCTGAACCAAGGTGAGTGAAGATCTGACCCAAGATTCTAACCAACATGTCTGCCTCCTGAGAGAACTATATGGAGTAAAGAAGGCTCAATAAGGAACTATATCTGTATTCTTTCAATTAAATAATTTCTTTATAAACTACACTTGATACAATCTTTAAATTAAACATAAGTCGCTACAGTTGTCACCCTTACAGTACATACTCCAGTATTTAGTATTTGTTTATACTTGGCTTATTTTTAAATTCTGTTATAAAGAATAGAAGAACTTGGTTACTGTAATAAGACGTTACAGGGGGGATAAGGTGCTCGGGAGCCGGGATACTGTAATAATACGTTACAGGGGTGATAAGGCGCTCAGGAGCCGGGTTACTGTAATAAGACGTTACAGGGGTGATACGGCGCTCAGTAGCCGGGTTACTGTAATAAGAAGTTACAGAGGTGATAAGGCGCTCAGGAGCCGGGTTACTGTAATAAGATGTTACAGGGGTGATAAGGAGCTCGGGAGCCGGGTTACTGTAATAAGACGTTACAGGGGTGATAAGGCGCTCAGGAGCCGGTGTTCTGACAAATTACTCGAGCAAATTCTCCTGCGCAATCGCAGGAGAATTTGCTCACTGGGCATGCGCATAAAGTTACAGCTGATAACTCAGCTGTAACTTTATGTCCACCGCGCATGCGCGAGCTGCGCAACCCACATCCCGCCCCCCGCACACCCCTTCTCACCAGCTGATCGGACAGCGGCGGTACACAGCACATGCGTGCGGCTATCAAGCCGTGTGGGAATGCGCTGTGTCCGTGGCTGGATTCAAACAAAACGCTGGTAAGTAACACGGGGCGGGGGGGGGGGGGGGGACATAAGGAGCCAACAGAGGACATAATACAGCAGGAGGATCACAACTCCTATCAAGATGAGGCAGCCCTCACCAGGGTGCTTACCTCTCTGTTGGCTCCTTATGTCCCCCCCCCCCCGCCCCGTGTTACTTACCAGCGTTTTGTTTGAATCCAGCCACGGACACAGCGCATTCCCACACGGCTTGATAGCCGCGCGCATGCGCTGTGTACCGCCGCTGTCCGATCAGCTGGTGAGAAGGGGTGTGCGGGGGGCGGGATGTGGGTTGCGCAGCTCGCGCATGCGCGGCGGACATAAAGTTACAGCTGAGTTATCAGCTGTAAATATATGCGCATGCGCAGTGAGCAAATTCTCCTGCGATTGCGCAGGAGAATTTGCTCGAGTAATTCGTCAGAACACCGGGTTACTGTAATTACAGGGGTGATAAGGCGCTCAGGAGCCGGGTTACTGTAATAAGACGTTACAGGGGTGATAAGGCGCTCAGGAGCCGGGTTACTGTAATAAGACGTTACAGGGGTGATAAGGCGCTCAGGAGCCGGGTTACTGTAATAAGACGTTACAAGGGTGATAAGGCACTCAGGAGCCGGGTTACTGTAATAAGACGTTACGGGGGTGATAAGGCGCTCAGGAGCCGGGTTACTGTAATAAGACGTTACAGGGGTGATAAGGCGCTCAGGAGCCGGGTTACTGTAATAAGACGTTACAGGGGTGATAAGGCGCTCAGGAGCCGGGTTACTGTAATAAGATAAGTCACTGGGGAGTAAAGTTACTGTAATAATCTGAGTTACTTTTTTTATTTAGGAATTGGGTGTGTTGGGTTCAGAGCCCCTATAAGGGCAGGTAGGGGGGCACAGCTGGGTGGAGAAACATCTGGTACACAGATGTTAGGCTCACAGTTACAGCCAGCAGTCTCCACCCTGTCTTGATGTGAAATTGAGACTAGATGGGGAGGGAGATTTAGTGGAGCCGAGAGGGGGGGGGGGGGGGGGGGGGGGCGAAGCTTTGGAAAGGAGCAGAGCTTGCAAAGAGGAAGGAAAAAAGATGTAGAAAGAACACAATAGTATAAAATAAAAACATTAAATGAAGGACAAATAAAATATTGGGAGGGAGAGTAAGAGACAGGACAGAGAGAGACACATTTAAATACATCAGGATGTGGAGAACCCGAGACAGGGGTAACATCAACCAATGGGAAGGCAGCAAAGAGAATTGGTTACGTTTCCATGATATGAACTCTTTAAGTGTCAGAAGAAAAAAAAAGAGGTCTATTACGTGCCCATTTAACAGAGATTTTTTCAGAGCAGCAAAAGATGATGTTACCCACTTTTAGGGCTGTAATGACAGGGGTATTTGTTAACCCGACCCCCAAAAATGTTGAAAGTGCGTTACATCCCTCTATTTGCACCCCAGAGCTTGCAATCTGTTTTACTTCCCTCAGTAGACATAATCTAATATACATGCCTCCTTTTTTTTCTAAAGAGCTTGCAATTTGTTTACCCCCCTCTAGCTGCTCTCCAGAGCTTGCAATCTGTTTAACCCTCTAGCTGCTCTCCGGAGCTTGCAATCTGTTTAACCCCCTCTAGCTGCTCTCCGGAGCTTGCAATCTGTTTACCCCCCTCTAGCTGCTCTCCGGAGCTTGCAATCTGTTTAACCCTCTAGCTGCTCTCCGGAGCTTGCAATCTGTTTAACCCTCTAGCTGCTCTCCAGAGCTTGCAATCTGTTATAATTCCCTTGGTATGCTCTAATGATGCTATCCTATTTACATGCCTCTGTCTGCTCTGAGGAGCTTGCAATCTGTTTAACCCTCTAGCTGCTCTCCGGAGCTTGGGATCTGTTACACATCCCTCGGTGAGCAGTCTGATTTACTCCCCTGTGTCTGCTCTATAGATCTTGGGATCTTCCATGCTCTAAGGATATAATCCTATTTACATTCCACTGTCTGCCAAAGAGCTTGCGATCTGTTTTACATCTGTCGGTCTGTCTGTTATATAGTGGGTCTCCTAGCAGAGATTTTCAAAATTAGTTTTAATTAAAGATCCCCCTGATCAACCAGCAGTAGGTTGTCAGAGGAATATAATCCTGCCTGTTTGTGTGTCTATCTCTTGGTATTAACTGTGTCTCTCTCTTGGTATTAACTGTGTCTCTCTCTTGGTATTAACTGTGTCTCTCTCTTGGTATTAACTGTGTCTCTCTCTTCGTATTAACTGTGAGTCTCTCTCTCTCTCGGTATTAACTGTGTCTCTCTCTTCGTATTAACTGTGTGTGTCTCTTGGTATTAACTGTGCGTTTCTCTCTCTCTCTCGGTATTAACTGTGTCTCTCTATTGGTATTAACTGTCTTTCTCTCTCTTGGTATTAACGGTGCGTCTCTCTCTCTCTCTCTCTCGGTATTAACTGTGTCTCTCTCTTGGTATTAACTGTCTTTCTCTCTCTTGGTATTAACGGTGCGTCTCTCTCTCTCTCTCTCTCGGTATTAACTGTGTCTCTCTCTTGGTATTAACTGTGTGTCTCTCTCTTGGTATTAACTGTGTCTCTCTCTTGGTATTAACTGTGTGTCTCTCTTGGTATTAACTGTGCGTCTCTCTCTCTCGGTATTAACTGTGTCTCTCTCTTGGTATTAACTGTGCGTCTCTCTCTCTCTCACGGTATTAACTGTGTGACTCTCTTGGTATTAACTGTGTATCTCTCTCTCGGTATTAACTGTGTCTCTCTCTTCGTATTAACTGTGTGTCTCTCTCTCTCTCGGTATTAACTATGTGTGTCTCTTGGTATTAACTGTGAGTCTCTCTCTTGGTATTAACTGTGAGTCTCTCTCTCTCTCGGTATTAACTGTGTCTCTCTCTTGGTATTAACTGTCAGTCTCTCTCTCTCTCGGTATTAACTGTGTCTCTCTCTTCGTATTAACTGTGTGTGTCTCTTGGTATTAACTGTGCGTCTCTCTCTCTCTCGGTATTAACTGTGTCTCTCTATTGGTATTAACTGTGCATCTCTCTCTCTCTCGGTATTAACTGTGTCTCTCTCTCTTGGTATTAACTGTGTGACTCTCTTGGTATTAACTGTGCTTCTCTCTCTTGGTATTAACTGTGTCTCTCTCTCTTGGTATTAACTGTGTGACTCTCTTGGTATTAACTGTGCTTCTCTCTCTTGGTATTAACTGTGTCTCTCTATTGGTATTAACTGTCTGTCTCTCTCTTGGTATTAACTGTGCGTCTCTCTCTCTCTCTCGGTATTAACTGTGTCTCTCTCTTGGTATTAACTGTGTGTCTCTCTTGGTATTAACTGTGTGTCTCTCTCTCTCTCGGTATTAACTGTGTCTCTCTCTCTTGGTATTAACTGTGTGACTCTCTTGGTATTAACTGTGCTTCTCTCTCTTTGTATTAACTGTGCATCTCTCTTGGTATTAACTGTGCGTCTCTCTCTCTCGGTATTAACTGTGTCTCTCTTCGTATTAACTGTGTCTCTCTCTCTTGGTATTAACTGTGTGACTCTCTGGGTATTAACTGTGCTTCTCTCTCTCTTTCGGTAATAGCTGTGTCTCTCTCTTGGTATTAACTGTGTGTGTCTCTTGGTATGAACTGTGTCTCTCTGTCCTATAAATCAAGACGCTGATCCTATAATGTATTTCTAATTTACCCCCCTCCCCATCCATCCTCTGACGCTGTGCTCCGTAGGGTCAGGAGAATTAAGGGACAGATTGGTAACTAATGAACCCACAAACAGCAGCGCAGTGGTTTAACCCGAATTGGCGACAAAACCGATGGCCGTGGCGACCTGGAAATGCTCTGTTCATTCCGTTTACTCTGGGAATGGTTACGTTGTGGTGGCTGAGCATGAGGGGAGTTATAGTAAAGGAGGAGAGTAAATATTAAAAGAAGAAAATCTACCACAACAAGAGCACATAGTCTTAAATTACAGGGGCAAAGGTAGTGGATGTATGGAATAGCCTTCCAGCGGAAGTGGTAGAGGTAAGCACAGTGAAGGAGTTTAAGCATGCGTGGGATAGGCACAAGGCTCTCCTAGATATAAGATGGGGAACTAGGGACTAATAAAAGTATTTAGAGGATTGGGCAGACTAGATGGAGCGAATGGTTCTTATCTGCCGACACATTCTATGTTTCTATAGTCCTCAGACAGACCCTCCAGATTAAGGCAGCACCTCTTTTCCCCACATATACAGGGGGTTAGTTAGAAGGTTAGAGGGGGCTCTGCATGTATTATACAGCTGCTTGTCACATCCCCTGCGCATTTCATGTTTTTGCCTGGGATTGCTGGAAAGGAGAGATGTCCCCTGTTTCCAGTGTGTCTGACAGGAGAGCACTGCCTTTAATGGAGCTCGGCAGTGTGTTTGCTTTACAGAGAGACCCTAATAGAGTGGGAGAGCAGGTGGGGGACAAGTGTCCGTCCATTATCACCTCACTGCACCCTGCTCTGACTAATAGTGTCAAGTAATTAACAGATCATTTCCCTTCAATCTCCAGAGGTGTCAGGACCACACAGAGAGATCATCCCCCACTATACCACCTACCCTCCCACAGAGCATCCTCCCCCACTATACCACCTTCCCTCCCACAGAGGATCCTCCCTCACTATACCACCTTCCCTCCCACAGAGCATTCTCCCTCACTATACCACCATCCCTCCCAGAGAGCATCCTCCCTCACTATACCACCTTCCCTCCCACAGAGCATCCTCCCTCACTATAGCACCTACCCTCCCAGAGAGCATCCTCCCTCACTATACCACCTACCCTCCCAGAGAGCATCCTCCCTCACTATACCACCTACCCTCCCAGAGAGCATCCTCCCTCACTATACCACCTACCCTCCCAGAGAGCATCCTCCCTCACTATAGCACCTACCCTCCCAGAGAGCATTCTCCCTCACTATAGCACCTACCCTCCCAGAGAGCATGCTCCCTCACTATACCACCAACCCTCCCACAGAGCATCCTCTCTCACTATACCACCTTCCCTCCCAGAGAGCATCCTCCCTCACTATAGAACCTACCCTCCCAGAGAGCATCCTCCCTCACTATACCACCTATCCTCCCACAGAGATCGTCCCTCACTATACCACCTTCCCTCCCACAGAGCATCCTCCCTGACTATACCACCTTCCCTCCCAGAGAGCATCCTCCCTCACTATACCACCTACCCTCCCAGAGAGCATCCTCCCTCACTATACCACCTACCCTCCCAGAGAGCATCCTCCCTCACTATACCACCTACCCTCCCAGAGAGCATCCTCCCTCACTATACCACCTACCCTCCCACAGAGCATCCTCCCTCACTATACCACATACCCTC